>CM067842.1:517824005-520224005 GCA_034509565.1 Triticum monococcum
TGGCCTTTTTATATATTAATTGAGTTAATGGACATTTGATGTGCATAATTATAATTTGAACTACAAGTACATGCTCCAATGCACCAAAGTTGGTTGAAAAATCACATGTGTGTCCTTGGGTGAATTTCTAGGTCCCATGCAAGAAATGGGAATGAAATTCAAACATCTAGGCGTCGTGGCTCGACGGAAGAGTGAGAAACTTGGTTTTTTAATTTCTTTAAATCCAAAACACGCCTGAAAATCATGAAAGTTGGCATGGTGCCATGACATGGCACCAAAATGCTGTGGTAATTTTTTTGGCCGAATTGGGACAAGCTTTGGTGTAAGCTTTTTGCAAACCAAACTTCCCTCAAGAAGGCTCGTGGTTCCGAGAGGGAGCGTGTCACCTCCGTGTGCAAAACGTCATATCTACACTGCCTTCTCCCACCTTAATTTTTTTACACGGGCAGATTAGACCAAATAGAAGTATCGTGCTAAATTTTGGAATTATTCCGGGTTCGTTTGGCCTTTTTATACATTAATTGAGTTTTGGGGCATTTAATATGCATAATTCAAATTTGAACTATAAGCACATGCTCCACTGCACCAATGTTGGTTGAAAAATCACATGTTTGTCCTTGGGTGAATTTCTAGGTCCCATGCAAGAAATGGGTATGAAATTCAAACATCTAGGCGTCGTGGCTCGGCCAGAAAGATTGAGAAACTTGGTTTTTTAATTTCTATAAATCCAAAACACATCTGAAAATCATGAAACTTGGCATGGTGTCATGACATGGTACCAACATGCTGCAGTAAATTTTTTGGCCGAATTGGGACGAGCTTTGATGTAAGCTTCTAGCAAACTGGACCTTCCCTCAAGAAGGCTCGTGATTCCGAGAGGGAACGTGTCACCTCCGTGTGCGAAGCGACATACGTACATTGCCTTCTCACACCTTCATTTTTTTACACGGGAAGATTAGACCAAGTAGAAGTATCATGTTAAGTTCTGGAATTATTCCGGGTTCGTTTAGCCTTTTTTCTACATTAATTGAGTTTCTGTGCATTTAATTTGTGTTATTCAAATTTGAATTATATGCACATGTTCCAGTGCACCAAAGTTGGTTGAAAAATCACATGTGTGTCCTTGGGTGAATTTCTAGGTCCCATGCAAGAAATGGGAATGAAACTCGAACATCTCGGCGTCGTGGCTCGGCCGGAAAGATTGAGAAACTTGATTTGTTTAATTCTTGAAAATCCAGAACACGCCTAAAAATCATGAAACTTGGCATGGTGTCATGACGTGGCACCAACATGATGCGGTAAATTTTTTTGGCCGAATTCGGAGAAGCTTTGGTGCAAGCTTCTTGGAAACCGGAGCTTCCCTCAAGAAGGCTCGTGGTTCTGAGAGGGAACGTGTCACCTCCGTGTGCGAAACGACATACATACACTAACTTCTCCAGCCTTAATTTTATTACACATGCTGATTAGACCAAATAGAAGTATTGTGCTAAACTTTGAAATTATTCCAGGTTCATTTCGCCTTTTTTATACATTAATTGATTTTCTAGGCATTTAATGTGCTTAATTAAAATTTGAACTACAAGCACGTGCTCTAGTGCACCAAAGTTGGTTGAAAAATCACACGTGTGTCCTTGGGTGCATTTATAGGTCCCATGCAAGAAATGGGAATGAAATTTAAACATCTGGGTGTCGTGGCTCAGCCGGAAAGATTGAGAAACTTGGTTTTTTAATTTCTGTAAATGCAAAACACGCCTGAAAATCATGAAACTTGGCATGGTGTCATGACATGGCACCAACAAGCTTGGATGTAAGATTCTTTCAAACCGGAGCTTCCCTCAAGAAGGCTCGTGGTTCCGAGAGGGAACGTGTCACCTCCATGTGAGAAACGACATATGTACACTGCCTTCTCCCGCCTTAATTTTTTTACATGGGTAGATTTGACCAAATAGAAATATCATGATAAATTTTGGAATTATTCTGGGTTCGTTTGGCCTTTTTATACATTAATTGAGTTAATGGACATTTGATGTGCATAATTCAAATTTGAACTACAAGTACATGCTCCAATGCACCAAAGTTGGTTGAAAAATCACATGTGTTTCCTTGGGTGAATTTCTAGGTCCCATGCAAGAAATAGGAATGAAATTCAAACATCTAGGCATCGTGGCTCGACGGAAGATTGAGAAACATGGTTTTTTAATTTCTTTAAATCCAAAACACGCCTGAAAATCATGAAACTTGCCATGGTGTCATGACATGGCACCAACATGCTGTGGTAATTTTTTTGGCCGAATTGGGACAAGCTTTGGTGTAAGCTTCTTGCAAACCAAACTTCCCTCAAGAAGGCTCGTGGTTCCGAGAGGGAGCGTGTCACCTCCGTGTGCAAAACGACATATCTACACTGCCTTCTCCCACATTAATTTTTTTACACATGCAGATTAGACCAAATAGAAGTATCGTGCTAAATTTTGGAATTATTCCGGGTTCGTTTGGCCTTTTTTATACATTAATTGAGTTTTGGGGCATTTAATATGCATAATTCAAATTTTAACTACAAGCACATGCTCCACTTCACCAATGTTGGTTGAAAAATCACATGTTTGTCCTTGGGTGAATTTCTAGGTCCCATGCAAGAAATGGGTATGAAATTCAAACATCTAGGCATCGTGGCTCGGCCAGAAAGATTGAGAAACTTCGTTTTTTAATTTCTATAAATCCAAAACACATCTGAAAATCATGAAACTTGGCATGGTGTCATGACATGGTACCAACATGCTGCAGTAAATGTTTTGGCCGAATTGGGACGAGCTTTGACGTAAGCTTCTAGCAAACTGGACTTTCCCTCAAGAAGGCTCGTGGTTCCGAGAGGGAACGTGTCACCTCCGTGTGCGAAGCGATACTGCCTTCTCACACCTTCATTTTTTTACACGGGAAGATTAGACCAAGTAGAAGTATCAAGTTAAGTTTTGGAATTATTCCGGGTTCGTTTGGCCTTTTTTATACATTAATTGAGTTTCTGTGCATTTAATTTGCGTTATTCAAATTTGAATTATATGCACATGTTCCAGTGCACCAAAGTTGGTTGAAAAATCACATCTGTGTCCTTGGGTGAATTTCTAGGTCCCATGCAAGAAATGGGAATGAAATTCGAACATCTCGGCGTCGTGGCTCGGCCAGAAAGATTGAGAAACTTGATTTTTTTTTAATTCTTGAAAATCCAGAACACGCCTAAAAATCATGAAACTTGGCATGGTTTCATGACGTGGCACCAACATGATGCAGTAAATTTTTTGGCCGAATTCGGAGAAGCTTTGGTGCAAGCTTCTTGGAAACCGGAGCTTCCCTCAAGAAGGCTCGTGGTTCCCAGAGGGAACGTGTCACCTTCGTGTGCGAAACGACATACGTACACTGACTTCTCCAGCCTTAATTTTATTACACATGCTGATTAGACCAAATAGAAGTATCGTGCTAAACTTTGAAATTATTCCAGGTTCATTTCGCCTTTTTTATACATTAATTGAGTTTCTAGGCATTTAATGTGCTTAATTAAAATTTGAACTACAAGCACATGCTCCAGTGCACCAAAGTTAGTTGAAAAATCACATGTGTGTCCTTGGGTGCATTTGTAGGTCCCATGCATGAAATGGGAATGAAATTCAAACATCTGGGCGTCGTGGTTTAGCCGGAAAGATAAAGAAACTTGGTTTTTTAATTTCTATAAATCCAAAACACGCCTGAAAATCATGAAACTTGGCATGGTGTGATGACATGGCACCTACATGCTGCGTTAAATTTTTTGGCCATATTGGGACAAGCTTTGATGTAAGCTTCTTACAAACCGGAGCTTCCCTCAAGAAGGCTCGTGGTTCCGAGAGGGAACGTGTCACCTCCATGTGCGAAACGACATATGTACACTGCCTTCTCCCGCCTTAATTTTTATTACATGGGTAGATTTGACCAAATAGAAGTATCATGATAAATTTTGGAATTATTCTGGGTTCGTTTGGACTTTTTATACATTAATTGAGTTTCTGGACATTTGATGTGCATAATTCAAATTTGAACTACAAGTACATGCTCCAATGCACCAAAGTTGGTTGAAAAATCACATGTGTTTCCTTGGGTGAATTTCTAGGTCCCATGCAAGAAATAGGAATGAAATTCAAACATCTAGGCATCGTGGCTCGACGGAAGATTGAGAAACATGGTTTTTTAATTTCTTTAAATCCAAAACACGCCTGAAAATCATGAAACTTGGCATGGTGTCATGACATGGCACCAACATGCTGTGGTAATTTTTTTGGCCGAATTGGGACAAGCTTTGGTGTAAGCTTCTTGCAAACCAAACTTCCCTCAAGAAGGCTCGTGGTTCCGAGAGGGAGCGTGTCACCTCCGTGTGCAAAACGTCATATCTACACTGCCTTCTCCCACCTTAATTTTTTTACACGGGCAGATTAGACCAAATAGAAGTATCGTGCTAAATTTTGGAATTATTCCGGGTTCGTTTGGCCTTTTTATACATTAATTGAGTTTTGGGGCATTTAATATGCATAATTCAAATTTGAACTATAAGCACATGCTCCACTGCACCAATGTTGGTTGAAAAATCACATGTGTGTCCTTGGGTGAATTTCTAGGTGCCACGCAAGAGATCGGAATGAAATTCAAACATGTGGGCGTCGTGGCTCAGCCAGAAAGATTGAGAAACTTGGTTTTTTAATTCCCGTAAATGCAAAACACACCTGAAAATCATGAAACTTGGCATGGTGTCATGACATGGCACCAACATGTTATGGTAATCTTTTTGTCCGATTTGCGAAGGGGCACACATTGATAATCATTCATTTTAGAACAAGTGCTATCACGTTACAAATCGGAAAAACAAGTATTATTGAAACTGTGGGCGTTCTACTTACCAATTATGTGCCGCCACGTGTCCCCTTTTTTATTGGCTAGGAGGTTCCGTGCGGTGTAGCTATTTGAGTACGAGAGGCATGCGATCAGACCCCTGTGCGTGCTCATCGGGGGGAGGGCACTTTGACCTCTACCAACCGTGCACCTCCCTCCCAACGTCTCCATTAATGGCGTCTGAGCCCCTGTTCTACGGCGTGGCTATATGTCTCATTAGACTAAGATTTAAGAGAGAACAATGAAAATCTGAAAAGAAAGTTTTGCATGGACTGGATAATAATTGTCTTACATACACTAGAAAAAAAAATACACTTCCGTGATGATACGTGTTTGTCACAGTGGTCACGTTTTCTATCATGCATGTACATCCATGACGATTTTATGACAAAATCAAGATAGTCATGCATGTGCTGACGTAGAAGTGTTCCATGATATTACCAAAATTATCATCACAGAAGTGTTCACTACCATGATGATAAATGTCGCGTCATGTAAGTGCTTTTGTCAAGAGTGACCGACACATGGCATCCACCATAACGGGTCGCCGTTAAGCTATCGGGTCTGGTTTTGGATCCGATAACCCGCTAACAGCCACGACCAATGACGATTTTCCATGTCTAAAATTCTCATTGGCCGACGGAACCACATGTCAGCTCCGCGTTGGCACGTGTGTTACTCATCCAATGGGCGAGATGTGCCTATGATATGTTGACACGTGAACCAGCCCAAAAGTGGCCCATAAAGATTAAATGGGCTGGCCCAACTAAAGGCCCACAAGATTTGCGAACCATCATGGGCCAGCCCAGCTAAAGGCCCACGAGATTTCGCCGACCATAATGGGCCGGCCTAGCTAAAGTGTGGCACCCCGGCTCAGAGAAAATCGGAACGCCCCGTATTCCAGCCCAGAGATTGAGGTGAAGTCTTCTGGAATACGGCACTGCTTAGTATGGAACAAACCAGCTCTCTAATACAACATGAATATGAATACAAGGGTTCTGATATTACAATGAATTACATCGGCACGGCGATACTACACCAACCACGGTTGCTCTATACAAGCAGCATAACAACTTGAAGCAGCAGAACAACTACTGGCAGCGGAACAATGAACGGCGATGATGGAATCCAATCCGCAGGGACTCTGGCTGGAATGTTTATCCTAGCTCGCGAACACAGGAACAACACCAAACAAGCAAGCAATCCCGGCACGACCTGCAAACTGGCATGACACGCCAGGTCAGTATATTGAATGTACTTGCAAGCTCACAATAACCAGAAGCATTCAAGACAAACAACAGCATGTGTTAAGCAGGAATTATTATGAGATCATCAATATAACAAGGCATGAACAACATGGACATAATATCGCTAGAACAATATGACCATGGCATGAACATATAAATCTGAGGATACTAGCATGCAACATGATGACACTACATGCACCATTTATTCTACTCGGGTTACCTCGTAACCATCACATGCATCACTTACCAACTTCGGACATTACACGAACATCTCAGGGTCAAATCAAGCTTGTCTTCTATGTTCGGCCCGGCCGGATTTGCTTTTGGTATATCCGGCATGACGGTCGTCGTCATGTGTTAGGGCGCGCCGTCGCGATTCAAATATCGATCTTTTGTGTCCTGCTTTGTTTTCCAATACGTCTCGCAGGTCCTGCGTGTTACCCCGGGCTTTGCTGTTCTTGTTTGACTGGCGACGGGGTGCGGGCTGGACTTCGGGCTTATATGCCACTTTGTGTCGGCCACGAGGTGGCCGGTCTGCCGCATCATACGCTGGAAGCGCAGGCTTTAATGCTTCCTCTTCAAGCTGGGGTAGCAACCTGCGCTTTGGGAAACTTTTGATTAGGCGCTTGAGTTCATATTCCTCGGCTGCTAGGACCTCAGTCCATCTATCCGCTAGCAGATCTTGCTCAGCCTGAAGCTATTATTGCTTTTTCTTCAGGCTTTTTGCTATGGCAATAAGCCGGCGCTTGAAGCGCTCCTGTTCGACGGGATCCTCAGGCACGATAAATTCTTCATCGCCGAGGCTCAACTCGTCTTCGGAGAGAGGCATGTAATTGTCATCCTCTGATTCACCGTCTGCTGCCTGTTCCTTAGGGCTAGCTTGCCCATCCTCCTGCTCAAAGCCTGGCTCGAGGGGATTGTCTTCGTCTTCGGCACTATTTGCGGCGTTATTATCTCATGTGCCGTATCGCTGTTTTTGCTATGGAGGGGATTAGAGCGGCCCCGATGACGCCGGTTCTTGGATTGCTTCTTGGGGGGATTATCCCCTGTTCCCTTATTTCCATCGCTTTCTTTATGGGTGTCCACCATGTATATATCATACGATGAGGTGGCGGTCCAGCGCCCTGTGGGCGGTGGTTCCTGTTCGTGTCCCGCATCGTCGTACATACTGTCGATGTCTTCAAATTCGAAGTCGAGCATGTCAGTTAGGTCGTCGACACTGGCTACTAAGTGGGTGGTGGGTGGGGAACGAATTTCTTCGCCGTCCGCTTCCCACTTGAGCCGGACATAGTTCGGCCAAGGGTCTCCTGACAAGGAGAGAGACCGTAATGAATTTAGCATGTAGCCTAGGGGCGAGTGCTGAAAGATATCCGTGAAGGTGAACTCAATGATCGGTGGCCAATCAGATTGGATGGGCATGGACGTGAGCGATTCAGAGTCTGTGGCCGGGGACGGATCCGAGTGTCCGGCAACACAGGTCTCATACGAGGTGAAGTCAGTATTCGGCTCTATCGCCGCTGAGTTTGCGGCCTCTGTGGCGGGGTCCATCCACCCGTCCTCAGATGGCGCGATCTATTCCGGATTGAGGGCCGAAGTAACTGGGCCCTTATCCGCAGGGACGGCTATCGATAGATTTAATATACACTCTGCAGAGGTTAGTACACTATACCCACACTACGGAACCCATGGCCTCGCACTCCCATTCAGGTGGACCAATGGTGTTCCGACAAAACCGATCTACTGTCTTGACACTCTCCCAGCCACTCCGACCCACTCCCAACAGGGCTAGTCCTGGGTGGCCCCGTGTCTACCAAAGACACAACGACCATCGTCGTGGCCAAAACGTCCCTTACGGGGACCGTCCCTCATGGGGACCGGATCCATAATAACAACAACAGGCACACAAGGTTCTGTCTCCTTACCGGGCCAGGGTACCGCACGCCCATAACCTTCCCTAGTTGGAGGCACCGGCGAGAGGTACGACAATAGACCGAGTTAGGACGTTCCCATAACGGTAAGTGTGGTTGCACTGGTCAGTTCGATATGGTGGCACCATGACTCGGCCAATTGGTGTTCAAGTTCAATTTAATCCGGTTAAACTTGAATGCAAATATGCTGAGTCATGATAAAATAACATGATGCAAATACAATGCATGAGCATGATATCAACATAAGCATGGGTGCAACATAACTAGCCACCATATCAACAATGGATCATCTCAAACTGAGCATGGCATAATGAAGAGCATGAATATTACTAGTACAACACTACTCATAGCATAACATGACCACTAGAATCTACAATAAACATCATGCAAGAACATATCAATAATGCCATCATGCAAGCATTTAACCAACTGGAAGCAATGGAACATATATAACAATGGTAGTCGGGACAGATGGCAGTCATGCACCGAAGGCCATTATCAACATCAACATATACTACTAGCAAGCATAAGCATACGAAAGGAATACTAGAAACTAGCAGGGCATGACAACCAAGTGCATAACAACATAGCAAGTAAGTAAGCATGAACCCATAAGCATTACCGAAACAACTATAACCATATTTTAAGCAAGCAAACATTTAATAAATATTCAAGTTGAAAACTATGGCTACTGCATGACTATGATGCAAGTGGGTACTGTGGCTTGCCTGGGGTGACGGAGATTCCAGGAAGAAGTGCGGTGAAGCCGCAGAACAAAACGCCGGACGGTACGTTCTTGGAGGAGGCTGATTAGAGGCAAGGGAAACATGGTCATTTTCACTATGAGAACACCTAGTGAAAATGCTACCAAAAGATAGAGCTCGACGATATGAAGAAATGAGCATTGGTTTCACCTCAATCGGAGTTACGGTTGAAAAGTTGTGAAGGTTGGAAGAACAGGGACCAATCTGTGAAAAATTTATCACCAACGGGTCCCTGGGAGGAAAAACTGAAAGCGTATAAGTAGAAATACGTTTTTAGAGAAGTGAAAGCATACTTTATGCTGCAGTAGAGAGGAATACGCTATCGAAAGAGGAAACGTATTTTAGATAAAAGAAAGGAAGAATACCCTTTCATTGGAAGAAGACGTACTCGGGGAAATGTGTTTCCAGTTACGTGGCGTGGCAGTGGTGGGGTCAACAGGCAGAGGATGACATGCGGGGACCACCTTATCCTTCTCTCTCCTCCCCCTGTCTTCTTCTTCCTCCCGTGCCTGGCCACGACAGGAAGCAGAGGATGAGGACAGGGCGCTGCCGGCGCTGGGGCGGCAGGCCCAGGCCAGCTCCGGCCAAGGCACGGGCACCGGCGAGCGCGGCCCGGCGTGGCATGTCCGTCGAGAGGGTAGTCCGGCCCCGGGGAGGAGAGGAGGATGCGGGGCGTAGGAGGACAGAGGGGTGGCAAAGGGCGGCGAGCGGCGGTGGTCTCTGGCGATGTGGGCAGCTCCAGCGAGGGACAAGTGGGTGGGACAACTCAGCGGAGCATGGGGAGGACGGCGGTGGAGTCGGGAGGGAGAGAGGAGGCTCGAATTGCCTTGGTCAGGGTGGTGTCTGAGAGCAACGGCGACAGCCAAGAGTGGGGAGGGGTGGCCAGAGGCACTCCGGGGTCGAACGAGTGTGGTGGGGAGGACCGCGGTGACGAGGGGAACCTCGTGGACAAGGTAGGAGGAGAAGAGGGGGCTCAGGTTGGTCGGAACCAAGCTGAGGCCGAGGCGGCCATGGCGATCTCCGGCAAAAATAAGAGAGGGCCGAGGGCTCTGGTGGGCGAGGAGGCTTGGGGAGAGGCTGGTGTGGTGCCGAGGGATTCGGGGCACGCTTAAATAGCTGCAGGGAAGGCTCTGGAGCTCACAAGCAAGCTTGAGCAGTGCTCTAATGGAGGTCAGGGGCAGGGCATGGCACGGGCACTGCTCTAGCGGCTCATTAATGGTGAACCATGATGAGGCAGCCATGCAGGGCGACGCAGTCGAGCACGGGCGAGCTCCTGGACAAGGTTTGAGGTCGAGATAAGGAGGGAGGAGACGAGCATAGTGGCCGGAACAAGCCAGAGCACGCCTGCAGTCATGACGCAAGCGTGATCACCATGCGCACTGGCGCAAGCGGTGCTCTTTGGCGTTGCCAACCATGTCCACTGGGTGGACCTTGGTGCCCTCAGTCAAAAGGAGGAAATAAATCGGTCCAGGCAAAGAAGAGATTTGCACTTAGCTCCAAAAGTAAATCAATAAGAAGGTGTTTGTAACTCTCTGTGGTTAAACCAGCTTGGTAACGTGGTAACTATTTTTTCTAATGATGATCACATACTAAGGTGATGCTGATCACCAAAAATCAGACTAAGAGGATGAGTTTAGATGGGGGTTGCTGTAGAAAGTGCAAATCTGGCCAGAATTAGGGATTTGGATGATGCACCCACATACTTGATTTCTATAAGCTGAAATTTGGCACAGAAGGGTTATATGAAAATATGAAGCTGCTGTAAAAGTTTCATGCCATTTGGAAATACCAAAGTGGCACTTGCTTCACAAAGCTTCATTTTGGACAGAAACTTGCAAAAATTGCACATGGCAATTGGATTAACCAATTGAGCTAAAACTTGGTGGAGGGAGTTGATATAGGTAGAAGCATGTCCTGGTAAAGTTTTAGCTCAATTGAAGCAATATAAAATATAGTTGCTTCCCAAACTGAAAATCTGACCAGAAAATAATATTTGGAGCCGGGCTCACATAGACGAGTTACATGATCTCATATTTGGTGGAGAGTCATCATTTGATCATATAAAGGACCTTGCAAAATTTCAACTCATTTGGATATGCCTAGCTTGTACTTGCTTCACAATCACTTCCCTTAGACAGGAACTTTGAAACATTGCTCAGGAATATTTACTAGGAAAATTGAGTTGAATTTTGGCACAGGTCAATTATTTGGACAGGAAAATATGTCCAAGAAGTTTGGGTTGAATTGGGAAAAGATAAATGGCACTTGCTTCACAATGTGCCATTTAGGATAGAATAGAAAAAGAATTATTGGAGGATTATTTTTGAACATGGCAATGAAATATTTTTCCATATTTGAGCAAGATAGGACCCAAATAATTTATGAGAATTATTTGGGAATTTTAGGAGTGACAGAAATATAGGTTGCTTCACGACCTAGGGTTTCAAGGGTTATTCCTTTATCATCAAAAGAATATTCCCAATAAAAAGAATATTGGGTTAGGTCAAGGATGGAAATGACATGATCTTGGGATGATGATGAGGGTGAAAAGGCACTATAAAACCTATGAAGACATGATCATCCCAAGTTTCAGAACCACATAGCCACGAAAAAGCAAAACAAAACAGGAAATCCCAGAAAATCAAACGAAAAAGAAAAGGGCAAAAATCCAGGCTGTTACAAACCTTCCCCCCCTTAAAGAAATCTCATCCTCGATATTTGGTTGTTCAGGGTTAAATAATTTTCCTGACTTGAAGAAATCGTTTCCAACTCGGGTTTCTTTTATTCACAATATTTCCACTGAATTGGATCTGACTGGCAGTCTTGATCTGGGGTGGTTTGCTTCACTGGATCTGACATACTGACAGGACTTACCTCATATGTTCCTTTTTATACTGACTCAAATTTTCTTTCATATCTGTGGGCCAAGCTGGCATCCGAAACATTACAGACATACTTGTCCTTCTTGATATTGATCCTTGTTGGAAATGATATTCTAGTATCGAGTACCGAGAATATTCCACGGAGTTGGGGAACATATCTTCCCGTGGAACAAAGAATCCCTTTTATCCAGGCATCGGATTCCTTGAATATAAGCATGCCTTCTGGGTCCAAAACGGTGATGTGGATCATATCTGTTTTTGCTAAGGATGCTGACATCTTGCAGAATTTTTTGACTTATCTTGACTGGCTTCACAGTCTTGAGTATCCAAGTTGTACCAAAGGTTTGACTGTCGCATGTCGTGACTGATAGAAAAATTCACCATCTCTTGATGATAAGATTTGCAGACTTGACTGGCGGTGATCTTGGCAAAGAATCCCATTCACACAGGCTATTCTTTTAATTGCTTCCCCTATGCGAGAGATAACTATCCTCAAAGTATATGTTTTCACACTGATTCTTCATTTTTTCTAGTATCTCCCTGGGAATAACAGTCTGTGCGATGCTCCATCGCGGGTGTTGAGGTCAATATACTGAGCTGTCCATGAGTCTAACCGGACAGACTCGGGTATTCAATGCCGACAGTTCTGAGCATCATGTGGACTAAGCGGGTTGCCTCGCTATGAGGTCCTTACCACAATCGAGTATACCTCTTAGGAGGATCTTTGCTTGGGTTTTGCCGTGGAATAAGACGGTCTTGGGCATCCACATTTTTCACATAATAACTGGCATACCTATATTGTCGGTCTTGCTCTTTCATTATTACTTTCTTCATCTGGATCCTCAATTGAAAGAGCGGGGCCTTATATATATCCTTGATTATTTTCGCAGCCCTGAATACGATTACGTACAATATTTGGCAATCATACTATGGCCTGGTTCATGTTTTGAGCCTCGGTATATTTATCCGGGTCACGTGAGGTTATACAGATCTCAATACTGCTGTGGATTATGTCGGACTGTGACAGGGTTAATAACATCATATTGTTGGATGTGTGGGACTGATCTTGATAATCACTGCAAAGATTATTGTCTCAATGTTGTCTTTCCTTCAAGACTTGTTGATTATGGCATCACCCCCTGGTTTTTGTTTCTTGAATAACTGGTGAGGTTGTCGGATGTGTACCATCAATTCTTCCTTGTGCGGGAGACTTGCATGGGCTTGGCAGCATACTAAATGAACAAATATCTAATTCTCGAGGGATACCATTGTTCTGGCTGATTTTTGTTCAGACCAAATTGTCGCAGATCTGCCGTTTGGAAAACACTGTCATATGCTGACAATTCATAATTTAATGCCTTGTACCAGCATCGTACTGAAGAAGATTGGGCAGCTTGCGTTGGAAGCCATCAGGATACTGTGCTGAGGAAGACTGGATGGCTTATGCTCGAAGCCTTCGGTGGATATCTTCTTGAGGAAAAACGGGGTATCGTACCACATAAGCTTCCCCCCTTAAAGACTTTTCTAGGGAAGACTCGGTACCTTATGCTAGAAGCTTTTGCGGTATTTTATTGAGAAGACTGAATATCTTGCATCGGAATCCAATCGTTCCCTACAGATGCAGACTGGGAACCTTATCTTTGTACACTTCGTCAATAAATTGTGGAGAAGGACGAGACTGATTTTCTTGGTGAATGGGATGTCATATATATATTTTTGGCAGTCCGGCAGCTGATTACTTATATGACAAGAATTGTCTGACTATGCTTAATGGATTCATTGTGCATTGGGACTGACTTCTGGGTGTCGTAGTGTTTTAATTGTGACTTATGGCCCATTCAATCGTTGTGCATAGCCCATACCTTTGACTTGAAATGCACAGTTAATCCAATTTTGTCCTCTTTCTGATTTAAGCTTTGCTTATATAAAGTTTATCTCTGATAGGTACTTGGTGCTGAAAGTCTGATCAAAATACAATTTGTATCTGGACGGATGTTTGCAATACAATGTTGTCGGCTTAAAACCTCATTGCTTTTAACTAAATTTCTTCTATACCTGTACTGCTTACGGCTTCTTCTGATCCGGTGTCAGTCGAGGGGTAATTTCCATAAGGACGTAACACTGAGGATTCAAAACAAAGAAGCACGAGAAAACAATTTATTGCAACAAAGCACACAACAACAAGCTACAAAGCTGCTCCACACAGGCACACACAAACATGATACTACAACAGATGCACATGCACTACACGAAGGACTACACCCTACACTTGAGCAAACGCTCGCGAACTGATGAGGAAACTAAGGGAGTAGCGAGTGGAACCGCTAACTCTGAAACTCCGAACGGATGAGGCGGATGATCTGGAGAAGCTAGCGGAGACTGAGGTATAGCGACTGTCGGTGTCAAAACCGGCGGATTTCGGGTAGGGGGTCCCGAACTGTGCGTCTAAGTCGGATGGTGACAGGAGGCAGGGGACACAATGTTTACCCAGGCTCGGGCCCTCTCGATGGAGGTAATACCCTACTTCCTCCTTGATTGATCGTGATGATATGAGTATTACAAGAGTTGATCTACAACGAGATCGGAGAGGCTAAACCCTAGAAGCTAGCCTATGGTATGATTGTTGTTGTCCTACGGACTAGAACCCTCCAGTTTATATAGACACTGGAGGGGCTAGGGTTACACAGAGTCGGTTACAAGGGAGGAGATCTACATATCCGAATCGCTAAGCTTGCCTTCCACGCAAAGGAGAGTCCCATCTAGACACGGGACGAAGTCTTCAATCTCGTATCTTCATAGTCCAACAGTCCGGCCAAAGCATACATTCCGGCTGTCCGAGGACCCACTAATCCAGGACTCCCTCAGTAGCCCCTGAACCAGGCTTCAATGACGATAAGTCCGGCGCGCAGATTGTCTTCGGCATTGCAAGGCGGGTTCCTCCTCCAAATACTCCATAGAAGATTTTGAACACAAGGGTAGTGTCCGGCTCTGCAAAACAAATTCCACATACCACCGTAGAGAGTATAATATTTCCACAAATCTAATCTGCTGACAACTTTTCATAACGTGACATCATGCCACGGCCCCGGTTATTATTCAAACCATTTTTCTCAACCAGCTACTGCACATATTGCGAGGCGGTTTTCTTGGCATGTCTTGTCGAAGCAGAGATCATGTCCCCTTATCACAGGATTCTCATCAATACGGGTGTGGGTAACCCAACCGCGCCATCAATCATGACGATTGGGGAATAAGCGAGTTTTACCAGGCAAGTGGGGAGGCACGCAGTTTCTACCGCCCTTATAAAGGGATAAGGACTCCTCTTTTTTACCCACACCTTCTTCCTCCCTGCCCATCCATTCTCGCGCACTAGAGCTCTAGTGGCCAAGTTCGCATCTTTCTTCGCAAAAACACTCCGAACATGTCCGGAGCGGGAGGCAAGTGGATGGCCTCCTCCGTCACGGAGGAGAACATCACGAAGCTCCAGGAAGCCGGATACCTGGCCGCAGATATTGCGCACCGGCTCCCAAGCGCGGGCAGATTGTTCCTACCCCCGAGCCCCACGAAAGGGTTGTATTCCTTACCCATTTTGTCCGCGGGCTGGGATTTCCCCTCCACCCATTCGTACCCGGGCACATGTTCTACTACGTGATGGACTTCCATGATCTGGCCCTCAATGTCATCCTCAATATTTCGGTGTTTATCATCGTGTGTGAGGCCTTCCTCCGCATCAAGCCCCACTTCGGCCTGTGGCTGAGGACCTTCAATGTTAAACCGAAGGTGGTAGCCGGCCAGCAAGCGGAGTGCGGACGTGCCATGGTGGGAAAAATGCCCAACGTCACCTAGCTCGAAGGCTACTATGTGGAAACTGTAAAGGGGTGGCAATCGGGGTGGTTCTACATCACCGAGCCACGCGACACCAACTGGGCGGTGCCCCCCAAATTCCGATTCAGCATCCCCATGCGGCTCACCTCTTGGAAAGAGAAGGGCTTATCTTGGGGTTCATCGGTGGAGCTGACCGGACTCCAGAACTGTGTTAAAACATGATAAGCAAGAAAATCAAGCTTGTCAACATGGTCCAGGTCATGCTCTTCCGCCGGATCCTCCCGTGTCAAAGACAGGCATTCAATTTGTGGGAGTTCGACTCGGCAAGACACAAGACACTGCGAGAGCTCTTCGACACGATGCACCAGGACATCTGGAGGGTGTTGTTCAAGTCTGCTGAGGTACCTCCTTCTCTTATCGAGGACCATGGACTCAGCGCAAAGCGCCCTGCTAATCTGGTAAGCTCCTTATATCTCATAAGGCGTTTATTTGCCTAGTATAATTATGTGAGGGATCTGAGCCTTCACATTATTTTACAGGAATGGGTTGCGACAGCGGAGCGGATTGACTGTCCGGCCCCACTGCCCGAAGATCCAGCAAGTACTCTCCTGACGGAGATGCTGGTTCTGGTGCCCTATGAGGCGCCGGAGAAGAAGGCCAAGAAGAAGGCAGCTGGGACCAGGAAAGGTCTCCGGTGCAAGGTTGTATCGGAATCGTCGTCTGATAACACCGAGACGCCCTCCTCCCACGAAGACGAGGAGGAGGAAGAGGAAAATTCTCCCCATCCAGCCGGCAGGGATAAGAAAAGGAAGGCATCCCCATTCGGGGAGGCCGAAGGGTCCAATAAGGGAAGAGCCCTCCTTCCGGACCATTCCACCATGGCCGCGTTCAACGACGAGGAGTGGTTGCCCAGGGACAAGCCCCTGGCAAAGTCGTAAGTATCCGGATACCATAATTGTTCTGGTATAGTTTGTTTTATTGTTTCTTATCATGCCAAACATGATCATGCAGCCCACCCAAGGATTGTATCGACGTATCCACTTCGGATGGGTCTCTGGTCCTGTCGGAGATGAACATTGATTCGCTCCCGACCACCTCCTCCAACCGCCCTACGGACGATGCCGAGGTAGTTCTGGGGGCGCCCCAAGGTGACCTCCCAGACGCTGGGCGCATGGGAGGCAAGGCTCCCATGGGCCCTAAGGACGGGGGCAGCATATCCGGCCCCCGACCAAATACTACGTCGGAACCTCCTGTGGTTCCGGACTCTGTCGGGCGACCCCGCAGAGAGGGGGGCGAGCCGTCTATGCCGATGGCCTCTGTCCATCCAGAGACACCGGACAACTTGCTGGAAGCGCTTCGTGACACTTCCATTGATGAAGATCACCGCACTGTCATGAGTGCAGTGGTAGAGAAGGTTCAGTCCGCTAAAAGCGGACTGACTGAATCCTGTGCCAGCCTCTTAACAGGCTTTGAGGTAAGTAATCAATTTATAAGATAATGCTATAGCATAGACAGTAGCCCCTGATGCTCTATTTGGCATTCGCAAAGAAAGGCCGAACAGAGGATCAAATAATAATCACAGGAGTCTAATCAGAGTGTGTCTTATGTGAACAAGCAGGTTCGTTGCTGGCCGCTGCCGCTCGCACTACGGAGGTCTCCGCACTGAAGCGGGACCTTGAGCGGTCCGAAAAAGAGCTCGGCCTTACCAAGAGGCATCTCGAAGAGAACAAAGGTAAGTAATACCCGTCCGTATATTGATAAGGAATAAAAAGGAATGTGGTTGTTAAGTCACAGGATCATCATGAATTTTGCTTGGGGCCACGACCGAAGTGGCGGCCCTGAAGGAGGTGCTGTCTGAGGCCGAAGACAAAGCGGCCAAGGAGCGCACTGAGCGCGAGAAGCAAGAAGCTCAGGTCGGCGAGGTGCAGCAAGAGCTTCAGGATTTCGTCAAAAAATACGAGTCCTTGGAGCGCGACTCTAAGGCGCAAGGGTCTAAGCTTGTGAAGGCCCTTGAGAACGCAAAAAATGCCAAGGCCGAAGCCCACAAGGCCCTCCAGGTGCTTCTGGCGGTCCAGAACAGAATGGTGGGTAAGTAATTCATTATGCAAAGCAAGCATGTGAAGGAAACTTTCCTTTTACTTACCCGAGTTCGGAGCTCTCCAGGAGCGTTCATAGATCTTCCCCGCAGTGTGTTTGATACCATGGAATTTTATTGGGCCGAGGAAGGGAGCTCGATGGAGAAGTTGTTCTGGTCTCAGTATACTGGGACAGAACATCCGGTGCCCTTGAGCGACCAGTTCAAGCAATTGGTCGAGCTCCACAAGGCGGCCGAACAGTCCATGAAGGGCCTCATAGTCTAGATGTGGCCTGGCGAGCCCCTGCCTGGCAGCTACTTCGGCCTGGTGAGGAGGCTTGTCAATGCCTTCCCACGGCTTGAAACCATAAAGCGGTCCGTCTGCATTGAGGGTGCGCGCAGGGCTTTTGCCCGAGCAAAAGTGCACTGGGCGAAGATGGATGCCGAGAAGCTGGTGAAGGAGGGGCCGCTGGAGGGCAAGGAGCATCGCCGCCCTAAAAATTATTATGACAGCATCCTGAAGGGTGTCCGCCTTGTGGCGGAGGAATGTTCTAAGGATGTAATATTTGAATGAATGTACTCATGTGATCCAGGAATATGAAAACAAGTTCGTCTGCGCTATATAACGCTCATTGATTTACAATATTACCTTCTCTGCGGCCGTTTATAAAATCTGAGAGTTGGCCAGTCGTTGGCTTCGGCCCCCATATAGCTAGTATTGAGGTGTTCGAGGTAAATCTGATCACTCTTTATCCCAGTTTTAGGTCCTTCGAAGGAGGTGTTCAGCACAACAAACCAGGCAATCGGACTATAAGGCTTTATCATTTCACTTAGCCATAGAAGTCTACAATTTTAAATTTTGGCAAAGCCCCTAGTATTCGGAAGGCCGAACTTGGGGCGCTATGAACGCCTAAATCGGACAAGGCCGACTCCTCGCCTGAAGCGGAAAAAATCTTTAGGGATTTGGGACCTCTCGAACAGCGACCAGCTCTCGCCGCATCATGACAGTCAGTTTTCGGCTTTCTCTACTGAGGTGGTCATCCGGAAGAACCGAGACACAATCGCAGTAGTTCTCCCAATGCTACCTTAGCCGATATAGTGGAACATAAGGCACCAAAACATGGGAGCCGAGAAAACCCAACTATTGACCCAAGACATGATTCGGAGCTGATGCATATAATGCTATAAGTTCGGGGTGCGGCACTCTCGAAAGTGTTTGGACTTTTCTTGTCGTGTTATGGGGTGCACTGAAGCCCCTGGCGTACTGAACATACCAGAATGTACGGGAGCAACTTGTCGTCAGTAGAGAAACAAGGAAAAAAAGGAAGGTGAAGAAATGTAATAATAAGCTGACGCTGTGCATTGTTATTTATAGGATACGTCAAAGCGTATGTGTATAAGTAGTACAATAAGCAAAAATAGGAATATCTGGCATGTCCGATCCAAGGGCGAGCTGCGTGCGGGTATGTAAAACAGGTATAACGATCGGTATGAGAGACCAGATGGGTATTCCCTTGTATGTCAAAGCTTCTTGCTCCCTTGGTGCTTCCCTCTCGTAATGGGCCCGATGATCTAGCTATCGGAGAGGGCCTCCAAAGAATAGGGTCCTAAAAGGAAGAAAATGATAAAGGTATACTGGTCCTGAGGCGGTTGAACCGCATTGTGTGAAGTGCCATAGCCGTGCCTCCGCCTATACCCATGGTATCTTTAGTGTGTAGTTATGTACACGCGGCATAAATTTCGTCGCTTGACTGGGACTAGGACGGAGTCCGAATTGCTAGGCGAGCTCTGGACGCTCCTGGCCATTCTGTTGCAGGTTATTCCGGACTCACTTGAATATGTCTATGGACCTTGTCGCCGAATTGGCGGTTTGCCTCAAAAGGCTGCTTTGCATTTCTGCTGCAAGGGCCGCAGTGTGCTCCTCCATGCGGAGCGAGCGTTCTGTGTTTCCGTTAACTATTATAACCCCGCGAGGTCCTGGCATTTTGAGTTTGAGGTATGCATAATGCGGCACCACATCGAATATAGCGAATGCGGATCGTCCGAGTAGTGCGTGATAGCCACTGCGGAAGGGGACGATATCGAAGATTAACTCTTCGCTTTGGAAGTTATCTGGAGATCCGAAGACCACTTCCAGTGTGATTGAGCCCGTGCAACATGCCTCTATACCTGGTATGACACCTTTGAAGGTGGTTTTTGTGGGTTTGATCCTCAAGGGGGCGATACCCATTTTGCGCACCGTATCCTGATAAAGCAGGTTCAGGCTGCTGCCACTGTCCATAAGGACTCGAGTGAGGTGGAATCCGCTAATGATAGGATCGAGGACCAATGCGGCAGAACCACCATGACGGATACTGGTGGGGTGTTCCCTGCGATCAAAAGTGATCGGACAAGAAGACCATGCGTTGAACTTTGGGGCGACTGGCTCCATCGCGTAGACCTCCCTGAGTGCACACTTCCATTCCCGCTTGGGGATATGGGTTGCGTATATCATGTTCACCGTTTTCACTTGGGGAGGAAATTTCATCTGTCCTGCTGTGTTCGGCGGCCGGGGCTCCTCCTCGTCGTCGCTATGCAGCCCCTTTTCCTTGCTTTCGGCATTCAACTTGCCGGCCTGTTTGAACACCCAGCATTCTCTATTGGTGTGGTTGGCTGGCTTATCGGGGGTGCCGTGAATTTGACACGAGTGGTCGAGTATGCGGTCCAAACTCGACGGGCCCGGATTGTTTCTTTTGAATGCCTTTTCCGCTGGCCGGATTTAGAGCCACTGAAACCGGCATTGACTGACATGTCTTCGGCGTTATCGCCATTGTTGCGGCGCTTGTATCTGTTGCGACGTGGCTTGCCGTTTCTGTTTCTGGCCTCCGATGTGCCAGGGTTGCTTGCTGTGTTGTTGCTACGGGCCAACCAGCTATCCTCGCCCGCACAGAAGCGGGTCATGAGTGTTGTGAGGCCTGCCATGGACTTTGGCTTCTCTCGGCCGAGATGTCTGGCGGGCCACTCATCACGGATGTTATGTTTAAAGGCCGCTAGGGCTTCGGCATCCGGACAGTCCACAATTTGGTTCTTTTTGGTTAGGAACTGAGTCCAAAATTTCCTCGCTGACTCTCCGGGCTATTATGTTATGTGACTTAAATCATCAGCATCCGGTGGCCGCACATAAGTGCCCTGGAAGTTGTCCAGGAATGCGTCTGCCAGGTTCTCCCAACTTTCGATGGAGTTTGCTGGCAAGCTATTTAGACAATGCCGAGCTGGTCCTTTGAGTTTTAACGGGACGTACTTGATGGCGTGTAGATCATCCCTGCGGGCCATGTGAATGTGGAGGAAGAAATCCTCTATCCATACCGCGGGGTCAGTAGTACCATCGTGTGATTCAATATTCGCGGGTTTAAACCCTTCTGGGAATTCATGATCCATTACTTCATCAGTGAAGCATAGGGGGAGTGCGGCGCCTCTGTGCTGGGCTATGTCACGACGCAGTTCATACGAATCTTGTCTGCTGTGTTCAGCCTGGTCGGATTTGCTTTTGGTATATCCGGCATGACGGTCGTCGTCATGTGTTGGGGGCGCGCCCTCGTGATTCGAAGATCGATCTTTTCTGTCCTGCTTTGTTTTCCAATACGTCTCGCAGGTCCTGCATGTTACCCCGGGCTTTGTTGTTCTTGTTTGACTGGCGACGGGGTGCGGGGTGGACTTTGGGCTTATATGCCACTTTGTCTCGGCCATGAGGTGGCCGGTCTGCCGCATCATACGCTGGAAGCGCGGGCTTTAATGCTTCCTCTTCAAGCTAGGGTAGCAACCTGTGCTTTGGGAAACTTTTGATTGGGCGCTCGAGTTTGTGTTCCTCGGCTGCTAGGACCTCAGTCCATCTATCCGCTAGCAGAACTTGCTCAGCCTAAAGCTATTGTTGCTTTTTCTTTAGGCTTTTTGTTGTGGCAATAAGCCGGCGCTTGAAGCGCTCCTGTTCGACGGGATCCTCAGGCACGATAAATTCTTCGTCGCCGAGGCTCACCTTGTCTTCGGAGTGAGGCATGTAATTGTCATCTTGTGATTCACCATCTACTACCTGTTCCTTGGGGCTGGCTTGCCCATTCTCCTGCTCAAAGCCTGGCTGGAGGGGATTGTCTTCGTCTTCGGCACTATTTGCGATGTTATTGTCTCCTATGTCGGTATCGCTGTTTTGCTATGGAGGGGTTTAGAGCGGCGCCGATGACGCCGGTTCTTGGATTGCTTCTCGAGGGGATTATCCAACGTTCCCTTATTGCCATCGCTTTCTTTGGGGGTGTCCACCATGTATATATCATACGATGAGGTGGCAGTCCACCGCCCTGTGGGCGGTGGGTCCTGTTCGTTCCCGCATCGTCGTCCATACAGTCGATGTCTTCGGAGTCGAAGTCGAGCATGTCGGTTAGGTCGTCGATAGTGGCTACTAAGTGGGTGGTGGGTGGGGAACGAATTTCTTCGCCGTCCGCTTCCCACTCGAGCCGGACATAATTCGACCAAGGGTCTCCTGACAAGGAGAGAGGCCGTAATGAATTTAGCACGTTGCCTAGGGGCGAGTGCTGAAAGATATCTGCGGAGGTGAACTCCATGATCGGTGCCCAATAAGATTGGATGGGCACGGACGCAAGTGGTTTGGAGTCAGTGGCCAGGGACGAATCCGAGTGTCCGGCAACACAGGTCTCATAGGTGGTGAAGTCAGTATTCGGCTCTATCGCCGCTGAGTGTGCGGCCTCCGTGGTGGGGTCCATCCACCCTTCCTCGGACGGCTCGATCTGTTCCGGATCGAGGGCCGAAGTAATTACAGGTGTGATCTGCCGAACACTGTCCGATAGCAGAGCTAAATCATGCTCATCGTGACTATGCGGCGTACCTGACATGGGTTCGAATCCGTCGAAGATCAAGTCTCCGCGGATGTCGGCGGTATAGTTCAAGCTTCCAAACCTGACCAGATGGCCAGGGGCGTAGCTCTCGATCTGCTCCAAATGGCTGAGCGAGTTGGCCTGCAGTACGAAGCTGCCGAATACGAAGATCTGTCCGGGGAGGAAAACCTCACCCTGGGTCGCATTGTTGCCGATGATCGAAGGAGCCATCAAGCCTTATGATGACGACACAGTGAAACTCTCAATGGAAGAACCAATGTCGGTGTCAAAACCGGCGGATCTCGGGTAGGGGGTCCCGAACTGTGCATCTAAGGCGGGTGGTAATAGGAGGCAGGGGACACAAAGTTTATCCAGGTTCGGGCCCTATCGATGGAGGTAATACCCTACTTCCTGCTTGATTGATCTTGATGATATGAGCATTACGAGAGTTGATCTACCACGAGATCGGAGAGGCTAAACCCATGAAGCTAGCCTATGGTATGATTGCTGTTGTCCTACGGACTGGAACACTCCGGTTTATATAGACACCGGAGGGGCTAGGGTTACATAGAGTTGGTTACAAGGGAGGAGATCTACATATCCGAATCGCTAAGCTTGCCTTCCACGCAAAGGAGAGTCTCATCCGGACACGGACGAAGTCTTCAATCTCGTATCTTCATAGTCCAACGGTCCAGCCAAAGCATATAGTTCGGCTGTCCGAGGACCCCCTAATCCAGGGCTCCCTCAGTGACACCAAGCAATCTCCTAGCTCGAATGGCATCTCGGACTAACTCAGAAATAAAACTATATGCAGCAAACAGATGCAACAACCAAATGCAGCAAGCAAGGGCAACAACCAGACCCTATACTATCGTTTTCTAATGTTCCAGCGGACTAGGACGCTCTACAGCCAGACCTGCTATGATACAAAGCCTGTGGCGCCCCGGCTCAGAGAAAACCGGAACGCCCCATATTCCAGCCTAGAGATCGAGGTGAAGTCTTCTGGAATATGACACTGCTTAGTATAGAACAAACCAGCTCTCTAATACAACACGAATATGAATAAAAGGGTCCCGATATTACAATGAATAACATCGGCACGGCGATAGTATGCCAACCACGGTTGCTCTATACAAGCAGCATAACAACTCAAAGCAGCAGAACAACTACTGGGAGCGGAACAACGAACGGCGATGATGGAATCCAATCCGCAGGGACTCTGGCTAGAACGTTTATCCTAGCTCGCGAACACAGGAACAACACCAAACAAGCAAGCAATCCCGGCATGACCTGCAAACTAGCATGACACGACAGGTCAGTACATTGAATGTACTTGCAAGCTCACAATAACCAGAAGCATTCAAGACAAACAACGACATGGCAATTAAAGGTTAAGCAGGAATTGTTATGAGATCATCAGGATAGCAAGGCATGAACAACATGAACATAATATCGCTAGAACAATATGATCATGTCATGAACATATAAATCTAAGGATACTTGCATGCAACATGATGACACTACATGCACCATTTATTCTGCTCAGGTTACCTCGTAACCATCACATGCATCACTTACCAACTTTGGACATTACACGATCATCTCAGGATCAAGTCAAGCTTGGTATAAACAATACCGTAATAACCATCAAATGACCACAAGGAGCTTGATCTTTACCAATGATTCTCGCAGAACATCACGAATATCCAACAACTCGGTATCCTCGATACCACGGTGATCATTCCGGTGATCACAACCATGACCAACACTTGGTCTCAAATAGTGATCCTTCCGGCGATCACAACCAACTTATCTCATCCCCAAACCGGGGTTGTTATTTAGCACATTATTATTACTGTTGACTCACAGTGTGACCGACACGAACTGGGCCCTTATCCGCGGGCGCGGCTACCGATAGATTTAATATACACTCTGCAGAGGTTAGTACACTGTACTCACACTACGGAACCTATTGCCTTGCACTAACATTCAGATGAACCAATGGCGTTCCGACAAAACCGATCTACTGTCATGACACACTCCCGGCCACTCCGACCCACTCCCAACTGGGCTAGTCCTGGGTGGCCTCGTGTCTACCAAAGACACAACGACCACTGTCGTGGCCAAAACGTCCCTCATGGGGACCGGATCCATAATAAAAACAACGGGCACACAAGGTTATCTCTGCTTACCGGGCCAGGGTACCGCACACCCATAACCTTCCCTAGTTGGAGGCACCGGCAAGAGGTATGACAATAGACCCAGTTAGGACCTTCCCATAATGGTAAGTGTGGTTGCACTGGTCAGTTCGATATGGTGGCACCATGACTCAGCCAACAGGTGTTCAAGTTCAATTTAATCTGGTTAAACTTGAATGCAAATATGCTGAGTCAAGATAAAATAACATGATGCAATTATAATGCATGAGCATGATATCAACATAAGCATGGGTGCAACATAACTAGCCACCATATCAACAATGGATCATCTCCAACTGAGCATGGCATAATGAAGAGCATGAATATTACCAGTACAACACTACTCATAGAATAACATGACCACTAGCATCAACAATAAACATCATGCAAGAACATATCAACAATGGCATCATGCAAGCATTTAACCAACTGGATTCAATGGAACATATATAACAACGGTACTCGGGACAGATGGCAGTCATGCACCGAAGGCCATTACCAACATCAACATATACTACTAGCAAGCATAAGCATATGAAAGGAATAATAGCAACTAGCAGGGTATGACAACCAAGTGCATAACAACATAGCAAGTAAGTAAGCATGAACCCATAAGCATTACCGAAACAACTATAACTATATTTTAAGCAAGCAAACATTTAATAAATATTCAAGTTGAAAACCATGGATACTACATGACTATCATGCAAGTGGGTATTGTGGCTTGCCTGGGGTGATGGAGACTCCAGGAAGAAGTGCGGTGAAGCAGTGGAACAATACGCCAGACGGTACGTTCTTGGAGGGGCCTGATTAGGGGCAAGGGAAAAATGGTCATTTTTGCTATGAGAACACCTAGTGAAAATGTTACCAAAAGATAGAGCTCGACGATATGAAGAAATGAGCATTGGTTTCACCTCAATCGGAGTTACGGTTGAAAAGTTGTGAAGGTTGGAAGAACAGGGACCAATATGTATAAAATTTATCACCAACGGGTCCCTGGGATGAAAAACTGAAAGCGTATAAGTAGAAATACGTTTTTTAGAAAAGTGAAAGCATACTTTATGCGGTAGTAGAGAGGAATATGCTTTCCAGAGGGGAAAACGTATTTTAGATAAAAGAAATGAAGAATATGCTTTCATTGGAAGAAGACGTACTCGGGGAAATGTGTTGCCCAGCTTATCCTTCTCTCTCCTCCCACTGTCTTCTTCTTCGTCCCGTGCCTGGCCACGACAGGAAGTAGAGGAGGAGGACAGGGCGCTGCTGGCGCTGGGGCAGCTAGCCCAGGCCAGCTACGGCCAGGGCGCGGGCACCGGCGGGTGCGGCCCAGCGTGGCGCGTCCGTCCAGTGGGTCGGCCGGCCACGGGGAGGAGAGGAGGACGCGGGGTGGAGGAGGATCGAGGGGTGGCAGAGGGCGGCGGGCGTCGGCGGTCTTTGGTGATATGGGCAGCTCCAGCAAGGGCCAAGTGGGTGGGACGACTCAGCGGAGCACGGGGAGGACAGTGGTGGAGTCGGGAGGGAGAGAGGAGGCTCGGACGGACTCGGTCGGGGTGGTGGCTGAGAGCAACGGCGATGGCCAAGCGTCGGGAGGGGCGGCCAGAGGCACTCTAGGGTCGAACGAGTGGGGTGGGGAGGACCGTGGTGATGAGGGGAACCTCGTGGACAAGGTAGGAGGAGAGGAGGGGGCTCAGGTTGGTCGGAACCAGGCCGAGGCCGAGGCGGCCATGGCGATCTCCGACGAAAAGAAGAGAGGGCCGAGGGCTCTGGTGGGCGAGGAGGCTTGGGGAGAGGCTGGTGAGGTGCGGAGGGACTAGGGGCACGCTTAATAGCCGCGGGGAAGGCTCTGGAGCTCACAAGCGAGCTTGAGCAGTGCTCTAATGGAGGTCAGGGGCAGGGCATGGCACGGGCACTGCTCTAGCGGTGCATTAATGGCGAACCACGACGAGACAGCGATGCAGGGCGACGCAGTCGAGCACGGGCAAGCTCCTGGACAAGGTTTGAGGTCGAGACGAGGAGGGAGGAGACGAGCATAGTGGCCGGAACAAGCCAGAGCACGCCTGCAGCCATGACGCAACCGTGATCACCACGCGCACTGGCGCAAGCAGTGCTCTTTGGCGTGGCCAACCATGTCCAGTGGATGGACCTTGGTGCCCTCAGTCAAAAGTTGGAAATAAATCGGTCCAGGGGCAAAGAAGAGATTTGGACTTAGCTCCAAAAGTAAATCAGTCAGAAGGTGTTTGTAACTCTCTGTGGTTAAACCAGCTTGGTAACGTGGTAACTAGTTTGTTTGATGATGATCACATACTAAGGTGATGCTGATCACCAAAACTCAAACTAAGAGGAGGAGTTTAGATGGGGGTTGCTATAGAAAGTGCAAATCTGGCCAGAATTAGGGATTTGGATGATGCACCCACATACTTGATTTCTATGAGCTTACATTTGGCATAGAAGGGTTATATGAAGATATGAAGCTGCTGTAAAAGTTTCATGCCATTTGGAAATACCAAAGTGGAACTTGCTTCACAAAGCTTCATTCTGGACAGAAACTTGGAAAAATTGCACATGGCAATTGGATTAACTAATTGAGATAAAACTTGGTGGAGGGAGTTGATATAGGTAGAAGCATGTCCTGGTAAAGTTTTAGCTCAATTGAAGCAATATAAAATATAGTTGCTTCCCAAACTGAAAATCTGACCAGAAACTAAGATTTGGAGCTAGGCTCGCATAGACGAGTTACAAGATCTCATATTTGGTGGAGAGTCATGATTTGATCATATAAAGGACCTTGCAAAATTTCAACTCATTTGGATATGCCTAGCTTGTACTTGCTTCACAATCACTTCCCTTAGACAGGAACTTTGAAACATTGCTCAGGAATATTTACTAGGAAAATTGAGTTGAATTTTGGCACAGGTCAATTATTTGGACAGGAAAATATGTCCAAGATGCTTGGGTTGAATTGGGAAAAGATAAATGGAACTTGCTTCACAATGTGCCATTTAGGACAGAATAGAAAAATAATTATTGGAGGATTATTTTTGAACATGGCAATGAAATATTTTGCCATATTTGAGAAAGATAGGACCCAAACAATTTATGACAATTATTTGGGAATTTTAGGAGTGACAGAAATATAGGTTGCTTCACGACCTAGGGTTTCAAGGGTTATTCCTTTATCAGCAAAGGAATATTCCCAATAAAAAGAATATTGGGTTAGGTCAAGGATGGAAATGACATGATCTTGGGATGATGATGAGGGTGACAAGGCACTATAAATCCTATGAAGACATGATCTTCCCAAGTTTCAGAACCACATAGCCACGGAAAAGCAAAACAAAATAGGAAATCCCAGAAAATCAAAGGAAAAAAGAAAAGGGCAAAAATCCAGGCTGTTACATAAAGGCCCACGAGATATCGCCGACCATAATGGGCCGACCCAGCTAAAGGCCCACAAGATTTTGAGGACAGTGGTGGGCCGGCCCGTTAACAAGCCGCCATCTTTTGGGCCAAATGCCGGCCCATATTTGATCCGATCCATTAAAAACCTGCCATGTTTCGGGCCAAATTACGGCCCAGATCAGATCCATCCCTTTAAGAGGGTTTGGGCTAAATTATGGCCCATATCAGATTCGGCCCGTCAACTAGGTGCTACGCTTTTGGGCCCACTTGCTAAAGGCCCATTTAGTAATTCGGCCTAATATTAGTTTTGGCATGTTAAAGGCCAGTTTAACATTTCGGCCCTATATTTTATTTTGGCCTGTTAAAGCCCGTCATATAGTTTGGCCTAACTACGACCCGGTTTGCATCCGGCCTGCTCACAGCCGATAATGTGATTGGGCCAAAGAAGGACCGAGACAATTTTGGCATGTTAGCAGCCGGTGATGTGATTGGCCTATCATGCGGAACGACGAACAGGAGTTCCCTCACGAACGTCGCTACAGCTGCCTCCCCGTGTCATCCTATTGTGGATTTTTCCCAAGACAACACAATCGAGATGAGAAACACCCAAGAATAAAATTGGGGAAAAGCCAGCGACAAGTCCCGGAAGAAAACAGGAGAGCGGAGAAAAAACATGGCGAATAAAGTCTCAACATAATTATACATAGACTCATACATGAAAGGTAAACAACATGACTAGTTCACTACTCTCATACACGCAACGAAACATCATTACTCGTGCGACTACATCCGTACATCATCTAGACAACTACGAATACTCAAAGATACTACTGCTCTGCTGGTGCTGCCGCGTCCTCCACTGAAGCGGTCTTGGATCCTGAACTGACGTGGTTAATGGAAACCTTCGGGTTAAAGGTAACACGACGGCGCTGCTTCGAGGGCTCTCCCTCAGGAGCAGGGGTAGGATGAATCATCGGGGCTGCAGGAGTAGCGAGAAGTGAGACCCACTCAGCAGGAGTACTGAGAGGGTTCACGGCCAAGGTGCCCGTGCTACTCGGGGGAGTAACCAGCGAGATAGGGGAGCTAGAGCTGACTGGGACACAAGTGGTAAATCCCAGTGAAGACGGAGTAGTGGCGGATCTAGAAGTGACCAAAGTAGCGGCTAGAGTAGTACGGGTACGAGTCTGCTCTCGAGCCAGCTAGTGGATCATGAGATAGCTAGCAGTGACATAACAAGAAAGATGGCTAGCAACACTATCAGACTCCGGATCAATGAGAGGGAAATGGATACGACCGTTGTCATGCAGAGATGGGCAGTAGTAGAAACCTGGGTGGTTCTGCATTCGGACCACGTTATAGCGAAGCTCGACAAGGACCTCGAATGCAGCAAACTAGACAGCCTGAGAAGCGGTCGGGGCGACACCGCTCCGAGAAGTGCGAATGTAAGAACTGGAATCAGAACTAGTGTGCAGAGTGACCACTGCGTGATACTCATACACTGAATCAGGTAGATGCTCCCGGTACATACGATAGACTGGGTCGTCTCCGAGAGGGTACAGTCGACGCCACATGTTGCGAAGGAGGTGCAGTGACGTGTACGGCATCAGCTGTAACTGGCACGGATACGGCACCGGAGCCATCTACACCCATAACCATTAGCAGGTTAGCATAAATATATATAAACCGAATGCAGCAATCAGCACAAATTACTACCGGCACTCAACTTAAACTCGCATCTAATGTCTAGTTAACACGTCGCAGTCTAACGTGGCCTCCAGTCAGCGCGGCTCTGATACCAAGCGTTGTGGCACCCCAGCTCAGAGCGACCATTTTGGCATGCATTGCCAGCCCCGAGACCATGTCTTCTGACAACACACAACATCTTGGTACAAAAAAACAACCGCTTTATTGATGCTAGCGGAACAGAGTTTACATTACAATAGCTATCGAGGCCAAGCAGCACACCCGATGCGGCTGAACAATATGTACATTATTTAGTGAACATAAAGGGGACTCGATCCGAACAACTATGTGGCAGCGGAATAACGTCCTGGCGGAAGCTCCATATCACAGGGACACCGACGTGGACACGATCTAGACTTGAATAGCACTCCTCTCCAATGATACTTTCCTGAAATCTGGCATGACACGCCAGGTCAGTACATTGAATGTACTTGCAAGCTCACAACAGGCATAATCATAAAGGCAAACAATATCATGATATTTAACTGATTATTAATATTGCAACACTATATGTCAACATGCTGTGATCATGCTCGAACGTTCCTCAGGGCAACTTACCAACTGTGATCATCCCTGGATCACAAACACACCACCAACGTGGTCTTTCACAAGAACTACTCGTGATCCTTACGGCGATCACAACCACAACCATCATCAGGTCCCAAATGTCTCGATGGTCTTTCTACCATCCATCACCAATGCATAGCTCATAGCTTAGGGTGCAAATTTTATTAAACGGTGACTCATGGTGGGACCTACTACGAGGTGTCCGTAACTATGGACTCGACTATCGATAGACTATACACTCTGCAAAGGTAGCACACTGTACCCACACCATGGAACCCATGGCCTCGCATTCCCATTCGGGTGGACCAACAGCATTCCGACAAAACCCTTCCATTTCCACGGCACTCTCCCGGCCACTCCGACCCACTCCCCAACGGGTTGGTCATGGGTGGTCCCGTGTCTACCAAAGACACCCCGACCACTGTCGTGGTCAAAACACTCCCACTCAGGGACTCGGTACCATAATCTCATCAACGAGAACACAAGACTATGCCTACTTACCGGGCCAGGGCAAGCGGGGCATAACCTTCCCTAGTTGGAGGCACCAACCAGAGGCCATGTTAATGGACTGAATCAAGGCCTTCCCAAAAAGGTAAATGTGGTTGCACTGGGAAAGAAACTCGATTCAACGGCACCATGACCCAGTCAATGGTATATTCAAGTTGAGTTATATTCAGGTTAAACTTCAAAATGAAAATGACCGGTGTCACAGGATGCGATGAAATGCAAAACTACACATGCATCACATAATAAAAATTACCGAGGTCATCCATATACACACCAAGCATAAACTTCAACAACTCTTGTCACTTTACTGCTCAAAATGACTCACAACTTAACCAAAATACTTTTGCAACAAGTTTTATTAATTTCTCACACAAGAAAGTGACTCCGATAAATTTCTCATATGCTTGACAAAAGATTTCACTATCAACAACTCTTAATTTCTATATCAACTAAGTTGGGTTCAAGCATTCCGTAAGACAAGTAAAATGATTAAACAACTATTTATCAGAATATTTTCTAGCAATTTTTATCAATTTATGTAGGCAAGAACAAAGCTTTAAATAATTTCTAACATGCATAACAAAATCATTTCAACATCACCACAAATAAACCTTAACTTGCTTTACCCACTAAACTAGTTTCAATCATCCTGTAAATCAAGCATAACAACTAACCAATATATAACAGAATACAAATAACACAATAATTATTTAAATGCATGGATTAATCATTTCATTTAAGTAAGAAAATCACAAATATTGAAATGACACCATGAAAATGTTGTTGTGGCTTGCCTTAGTGCAGATGAGGTTCACAAGCCTTCTGGTGATCCTCAAGACAAGCCTTACCCTCTGAAAATAAATTTAAACACAAAAAACAAATATCAAGAAGACTTCTGAAAATCACTAGAAATTCTAAACAACTCAGAAAAATCTCATCTTTGGTGAGCTGCTAGATTTCTTTTCAAAGAACACAATGCAAAAAGAATCAATTCATTTGGACTTATGGTTGAAGAGTTATAACTACTTGAAGTTCTATGGAATATAAATGATTTTTAATTTAAATAACAGCTGAGGGGATGGGGGTGACGTCGAAGGCGTAAAACCTCAGGGCGCCACCACTCGTACCGCTTCACGCGCGTACAGAGTGGCTGACTAGCGGGCCCCGCTAGTCAGGTGGGGGAAGGTGCAGAAGGAAACAGAGAAGGCCGTGGCTTCGCTGGAGCTCTCGTCGGCGACGAGGGCTTCTTGGCCCAAACGAGAGGGAGGGATTTAGAGAGGGGACGATGGTGTACTTGCCCGTACCCGTAGTGTGGCTAGGGGGTGTCGGACGGCGTTGGAAACAAGCTCGCAAGCAAAGGCAGAACGCGGAGGTTGCCGGAGTTGAGGAAGACGGCGAACGGAGGCACTCCAGGGGCTCCAAGCGGGCGAAACGGCCTCACCGGAGAGAGGCGGAAGCCCCAGAGGGGTTGCCCTGGCCTGGGAGAGGCTATAGCTTCCGCGGCGACCAAAGGGGATCGCCGGCGAGCTCGAGCTCGGGGACGGCGGCCCGAGCCCTGCCCGACCGGGCTACGGCTTCCTACGCAGTCGTGGAGGGTGTGGGAGTGCTGGATGGTGCTCGAGGACGCTGGGGGTGGCCCTATTTATAGGCGAGCGGCGAGGGGGCTTCGGGCTCCGCCGGTGGACACCTGTCCACGACGCCCAGCCACGAGCGACGTTAGTGAGAGGGGGAGAAGGCGATGGAGGTCGCGCGATAACTGTGGGCGAACGGAGACGAGCACAGGATCGAGAGGATGGCAACGAGCATAGTGTGCTCCGCACTGTGGGGCTGGACAGACCTTGCCCGTGCTCGCTGCGGCGAGCTCTGGCGTCGGCGAGCACCAGAGGGAGGTTAAGGGCTTAGAGACGAAAATGGTGGTGCGGTTTGGCATGCTCGGGCAGGCGAGGGAAGCGAGCACGCGCGAACAGAGCGCTCGGCGACGCTCAGAGCGCGTCGACACTTATGCCAACACCCCTGGATGAACGTGGTCACCGCGTGAATTATGACATCAGGCCGACCTAAGCACAAACTTGATGTATGGCGTGATGTTTGTGGTAGTTTTGAGTGTTACCCCAAATTGGTTTGGATCCAGGTGCAGTAGAGAGGTTTTTACAAGCCAGGTAAGTTTCTGACCAGTAACTTTGAACAGTTACTGTGGTTAAACGGCTGGGAGATTGAGGCTGTGCTTTGGAGGCTAGTTATAAGTTACTAAGGTAAAGATGCACAAGAAAGTTTAGATCAAATGGAGAAAGTAAAATGGTACTTGTTGTAGAAACCACCATTTCTGTCCAGAACAGAAAATAGTTTCTGTATAAAAAATATTCCAAAAAGTGATGAAATATTTTTGCTCAGGAAGGTGCCCTAGGGTTCACAGAATATTTGTGAATTACCTTAGATTTTTCTAAGCCGTAAAAATTAGGGTTGCTTTGAAGCAAACAGATCTGGCTAGGGTTTTGAGAGAAAATGAATATTTTTCATTTAAGAAAAATATTCCCAAGATTATTTTGGGGTGGATCGGAAGTGAAATGATGATTTAGGAGGGAAGTGAAGCACTTGGGTGAAAGCCAAGGATGCCCAAGGGTTCAAGTCCTTATGAAAAGATTCAAGAACCCCAAGTTTTAGAAAATTTTGAAATGAAAATCAAGCAAATTACAGAGGGCAAAAACCAGGCTGTCACAAACCTCCCCCACTTAGAATGAATCTCGTCCTCGAGATTCGGTTGCTTGGGAAAACCACTCTGGATACTGATCCCTAAGGAATTCTTCCTGCTCCCAAGTCGCTTCTGACTCTTTGTGATGCTTCCACTGAACCTTGTAAATTTTTCTGACTTAACTACGAGTGACCCTTTCCATCTGATCCAAAATATTGAACGGTCTCTCTTCATAAGTTAAATCTTTTGCCAATTCTATCTCAGCCATTGCAGTCCTTTTCTTAGGCGGGGATATGCATCGTATCAATTGCGAAACATGGAACACGTTGTGCACGTCTGCCAATTCAGGGGTAGTTCCAGTTGATATGTAACCGTACCCACTCGAGACATAATCGGGAATGGACCAATAAATCTGGGTGCCAGCTTTCCGCGAGTCTGAAACCTCTTGACTCCTTTCATAGGGGTGACTTGGAGGTATACGTGTTCTCCAGGTTCAAAACTGACTTGTCGATGCTTTGCATCATAATAGCTCTTCTCTCGAGATTTGGCCAATTGCAGTCTGTCTTTGATTTCCCTAACTTGTTTCTCAGCTTCCATCATGAGATCCGTTCCGAAGATACGGCTATCTCAAGTTTGGGACCAATTTTAGAGGAGTGCGGCACTTACGGCCATACAGAGCTTCATATGGCGACATCTTTAGACTGGTCTGGAAACTGTTGTTATAAGAGAACTCGACATAGGGTAAGCAATCTTCCCATTTAACTCCTTTGGCTAGCACATAGGCTCGCAACATATCTTCTAGTATTTGATTTACCCGCTCGGTTTGTCCATCTGTCTGAGGGTGATAGGCAGTACTATATTTCAATGCTGTCCCCAAGGCTTGATGGAGACGGGACCAAAAAGCGGAGGTAAACAAGGAACCTCGGTCGAAAGTGATAGTTCGGGGTACTCCATGCAGACTGGCTATCCTGGATACATACAGCTGTGCAAGTTCATTTGCTCTATATCTGGTGCTGATCGGGATGAAGTGAGCAACCTTGGTTAGGGTGTCTACTATAACCCAGATTGCATCCTTGCCTCGCCGAGTCCTAGGCAATCCTGTGATGAAATCCATGCAAACGTCATCCCATTTCCACTGTGAAACTGGCAGCAGTTTGAGGAGTCCGGCTGGCTTCTCATACTCTGCCTTCACCTTGTTGCATATGTCGCAACAGGCTACGAAATAGGCAATGTCTTTCTTCATTCCCTCCCACCAGAATATTTTTCTGAGATCCTCATAAATTTTCGTACCTCCGGGGTGAATGGAATATGAGGATTCGTGTGCTTCTGATAGGGTTTTCTTCTTCAAGTCCGGTTGATTTGGCACACAAATTCATCCACGGAATCGGAGGGTACCGATTTTTTCCTTGGAGAAGTCAGGGGTCTGCTTTGTAATTTGGCCCTTGGCACGTCTTTGCAGCTTTGCATCAGCTAGCTGGGCCATGCGGATCTCTATCTCAAGTGTGGGGGTAACCTCCAGAATATTTGCGAGGCTAGAATCCACGATGACCAAATTGAGCTGAGCGATCTCCTCTTGAAGTTCGGTAGGCAATGATTCCAATATGGCATTTAAGCTGGCGGGCTTTCGATTGAGGGCATCGGCAATGATGTTGGCCTTGCCTGGATGGTAATTTATTCCAAGGTCATAATCCTTGACCAACTCTAGCCATCTTCGCTGACGGAGATTTAAATCTGGCTAAGTGAAGATGTACTTGAGACTCTTGTGGTCGGTAAAAATTTGGCACGTTTTTCCAATGAGATAGTGTCTCCAAATTTTTAATGCATGAACTACCGCAGCCAATTCCAAATCATGAGTAGGATAATTTCCTTCATGGGGTCATAGCTGTCGCGATGCATATGCTACTACCTTGCTGTCTTGCATAAGCACGCAACCAATACCTTGTCTAGTGGCATCGCAGTACACATCAAAACTGTGATAAATGTCTGGAAGAGTCAATACTGGTGTAGTTGTCAGACGTATCTTTAGGTCATTAAAACTCTTCTCACAATCCTCCGTCCAGTTAAACTTCTTATCCTTTTTGAGCATCTCCATCAGGGTTTAGCAATTTTGGAAAACCCTTCAATAAAACGACGATAGTATCCAGCTAATCCGAGGAAACTCTAGATCTGCGTCACAGTCGTGGGGGTACCCAATCGAGCACATCCTTTACTTTGCTTAGGTCCATGGCTATGTCTTCGGCGAATAGTACATGTCCGAGAAACCCAACCTTCTTGAGCCAAAATTCGCACTTACTGAACTTGGCGTATACCTGATGGTCACGGAGCCGTTGTAGTACTGCTCGGAGGTGATCCTTGTGCTCCTCTTCACCCTTGGAGTAAATGAGGATGTCATCGATGAATACTACCACGAATTTGTCGAGGAAGTCCATGAATACTTTGTTCATCATGTGCATGAAGAAAGCAGGGGCAATAGTGAGACCAAAGGACATCACTATATATTCGTAAAGACCGTACCGAGTAGTGAACGATGTCTTAGGAATATCTTCCTTTTTAATCTTGAGCTGATGATATCCGGTCCATAAATTGATTTTTGAGAATACCTTAGCCCCACTGAGCTGATCAAATAGATCATCAATCCTTGGCAGCGGATATTTATTTTTGATAGTGACCTCATTCAGTTGGCAGTAATCTATGCACATACAGAGACTACCATCCTTTTTTCCCACGAAATAGCAGGTGATCCCCATGGTGAACAGCTGGGACAAATATAACCCTTCTGGAGTAATTCGTCAAGCTGTTTCTTTACCTCCACTAATTCTGATGAGGGTATCCGGTAATACTTCTTGTATAACGATACGGTTCCGGGCACAAGATCTATTGCAAACTTCAGTTCTCGATCTGGTGGCATGCCTGGTAGTTCTTCTGAAAACACATCAGGGTATTCACTGACCACAGGAATAAATTCCAATTCAGCCACATCGGTGCAAACTAGTTCTGGCTTGGGTATAGTCTTGCGAGCGTAGAACTTGGTAAGTTGCCCATTCAGACTAGTCAAAGTGACTTCTCGGGTTGCGCAGTTTATGCAAACTTGATATCGGGTCAACCAATTCATACCCAATATAATATCTAACTTTTTAGACTCAATGATTATCAGAGATGTTGGAAAGTAGACCCCGTTGATATTGATCTCCAGATCACGGCAGACCAGATTGTTCTTGATTATAGATCCCAGGGTTTGTACCAGCATATTTTTGCCCAAAATCATGCAAGGAAAATTGTTTTGGGCAGCGAAACTCCGAGAAATAAAAGAATGGGAAGCCCCGGAGTCAAATAAAATAACGACAGGTATGCCATTAACAGAAAACATACCAATGACGACTTCGGTCTTTTCTTGGACTTCATCGGCGGAGATATGATGCACGTGCCCAGTGAAGTTTTGCTGGGTTGGCCATGACTCCATAATGTTGACTTGTGGCCTACTTAGGGCATTCATCTTGTTGTTCTTGGGGCACTGTTTGGCATATTGTCCGTGCTGTCCGCAAATGAAAAAAGAATTATTGCGCTGACGCTCCTCATGTGTTGGGTTGGTCACAACATTCTGGACTTGAGTGGTGGTCTTGTTAACATTCTGCTGCCAATTTGGCTTGAATTCCACCTGAGTCTGTTGCCAGGTACGAGCCTTTTGCACTGGTTGCCCTTCGTTCTTTGGCTCAAACTTACGCTTGTTGTCGTTGTTAACAGGCCTATTATAAGCTATAAGCTTCTGCTCCCGTTCAGTAATGAAAGCCTTGTTTACCAGCGTTTGGAAGTCTACAAAATCAAGCATACTGAGAGTACACTAGAGTTGTGGATTTAGACCTCCAAGAAATCTGTCAATTCTCCTTTCTTCGGTGGCCACGTCATAAAGAGAGTAATGGGCCAGATGATTGAATTTTTGCAAATATTCTGCCACAGACTGATTTCCTTGGACGAGTGCGAGAAATTCACGCTGCTTAGTCTTCATAACTCAAGTAGGGATATGATATTTTTAGAATCTCTCCTTCAACTTTTCCCAGGTGATTTCCTCATCAGCCGGCCACATGGCCTTTGTATTTTCCCACCATATGGCAGTTGCGCCCTCAAGATAATGGGTGGCAAAGGGAACTTTATCATTTCCTCTAGTACGAGCAATCTCAAGCTTTTTCTCCATTGTGCGCAACCAATCATCTGCATCCAATATTTCAACAATCTGACTGAAGCTGGGTGGATTGGTCCTCTGAAAATCTGACAACTTTGAGTGATGACCATTCTGATTTCCATTCTATCCAATCATAGCTTGCACACTTGTCAATATTTCAATCATGTAATTGTTCCTTTTTTCTTTGGACAAACGCAGAATTTGCTCGGTGGAGGGAGGATCAGGCGGTGGAGGTGGTGGCTGAATGTATGGCTCGGGAGAATGTCTTGCCTATCATGCGGAACGACGAACAGGAGTTCCCTCACGAATGTTGCTACTGCTGCCTCCCCGCGTCATCCTACTGTGGATTTTTCCCAAGACAACACAATCGAGATGAGAAACACCCAAGAATAAAATTGGGGAAAAGCGAGCGACGAGTCCCAGAAGAAAACAGGAGAGCGAAGAAAAAACACGACGAATAAAGTATCAACATAATTATACATAGACTCATACATGAAAGGTAAACAACATGACTGGTTCACTACTCTCATACAGGCAACAAAACATCATGACTCGTATGACTACATCCGTACATCATCTAGACAACTGTGAATACTCAAAGACACTACTGCCCTGCTGGTGCTGCCGCATCCTCCCCTGAAGCTGTCTCGGATCCTGAACTGATGTGGTTAATGGAAACCTCTGGGTTAAAGGTAACACGATGGCGCTGCCTAGAGGGCTCTCCCACAGGGGCAGGGGTAGGATGAATCATCGGGGTTGCAGGAGTAGCGAGAAGTGAGACCCACTCGGCAGGAGTACTGAGAGGGTTCATGGCCAAGGCGCCCGTGCTACTCAGGGGAGTAACCGGCAAAATAGGGGAGCTAGAGCTGACTGGGACATAAGTGCTAAATCCTAGTGAAGACGGAGTAGTGGCGGATCTAGAAGTGACCAAAGTAGCGGCTAGAGTAGTACGGGTACGAGCCAGCTCTCGAGCCAGCTCGTGGATCATGAGATAGCTAGCAGTGACATAACGAGCAAGATGGCTAGCAACACTATCAGACTCCGGATCAATGAGAGGGAAATGGACACGACCGTTGCCGTGTAGAGATGGGTAGTAGTAGAAACCTAGGTGGTTCTGCATTCGGACCTCGTTGTAGCGAAGCTCGACACGGACCTCAAATGCAGCAAACTAGACAGCCTGAGAAGTGGTGGAGGTGTAACCGCTCCGAGAAGTGCCAGTGTAAGAACTGGAATCAGAACTAGTGCGCAAAGTGACCACTGCGTGATACAAATACACTGAATCACCTAGATGCTCCCTGTACACACGATAGACTGGGTCGTCTCCGAGAGGGTATAGTCGACGCCACACGTTGCGAAGGAGGTGCGGTGACGTGTATGGCATCATCTGTAACTAGCACGGATACGGCACCGGAGCCATCTACACCCACGACCATTAGCAGGATAGCATAAAGATATATAAACCGAATGCAGCAATCAGCACAAATTACTACGGGCACTCAACTTAAACTCGTATCTAACGTCCAGTTAACGCATCACAGTCTAACGTGGCCTACAGTCAGCATAGCTCTGGTAGCAAGCGTTGTGGCACCCTGGCTCAGAGCGACCGGTTTGCCATGCATTGCTAGCCTAGAGACCATGTCTTCTGGCAACACACAACATCTTGGTACAGAAAAACAACCACTTTATTCATGCTAGCGGAACAGAATTTACATTACAACAGCTCTCGAGGCCAAGCGGCACACCCGGTGCGGCTGAACAATATGTACATTATTTAGTGAACATAAAGGGGCCTTGATCCGAACAACTACGTGGCAGCGGAATAACGTCATGGCGGAAGCTCCATATAACAGGTACACCGATGTGGACACGATCTAGACTCGAACAGCGCTCCTCTCTAACGATACTTTCCTGAAATCTAGCATGACATGCTAGGTCACTACATTGAATGTACTTGCAAGCTCACAACATGCATAATCATAAAGGCAAACAATATCATGATATTTAACCGATTATTAATATTGCAACACAATATGTCAACATGATGTGATCATGCTCGAACGTCCCTCGGGGCAGCTTACCAACGTCCCTGGATCACAAACACAGCACCAATGTGGTCTTTCACAAGAACAACTCGTGATCCTTACGATGATCACAACCACGACCATCATCTGGTCCCAAATGTCTCGATGGTAATTCTACCATCCATCACTAATGCATAGTTCATAGCTTAGGGTGCAATTTTTATTAAACATTGAGTCATGGTGGGACCTACTACGAGGTGTCCGTAACCGTGGACTCGGCTATCGATAGATTATACACTCTGCAGGGGTAGCACACTATACCCACACCACGGAACACATGGCCTCGCATTCCCATTCGGGTGGACCAATGGCATTCCGACAAAACCCTTCCATTTCCACGGCACTCTCCCGGCCACTCCGACCCACTCCCCAACGGGTTGGTCATGGGTGGCCCAGTGTCTACCAAAGAGACCTAGACCACCATCGTGGTCAAAACACTCTCACTCGGGGACTCGGTACCATAATCTCATCAACGAGCACACAAGAATATGCCTGCTTACCAGGCCAGGGAAAGCACGGCATAACCTTCCCTAGTTGGAGGCACCCACCAGAGGCCATGTCAATGGACTGAATCAAGGCCTTCCCAAAAAGGCAAATGTTGTTGCACTTGGAAAGAAACTCAATTCAGCGGCACCATGACCCAGTAAACGGTATATTCTAGTTGAGTTATAGTCAGGTTAAACTTCAAAATGAAAATGACCGGTGTCATAGCATGCCATGAAAAGCAAAACTACACATGCATCACATAATAAAAATGACCGAGGTCATCCATATACACACCAAGCATAAACTTCAACAACTCATATCACTTTACTGCTCAAAATGACTCACAACTTAACCAAAATACTTTTGCAACAAGTTTTATTAATTTCTCACGCAAGAAAGTGACTCCGATAAATTTCTATATCAACTAAGTTGGGTTCAAGCATTCTACAAGACAAGTAAAATGATTAAACAAGTATTTAACAGAATATTTTCGAGCAATCTTTATCAATTTATGTAGGCAAGAACAAAGTTTAAATAATTTCTAACATGCATAACAAAATCATTTCTAACATCACCACAAATAAACCTTAACTTGCTTTACCCACTAAACTAGTTTCAATCATCCTGTAAATCAAGCATAACAACTAATCAATATATAACAGAGTACAAATAACACAATAATTATTTAAATGCATGGATTAATCATTTCATTTAAGTAAGAAAATCACAAATGTTGAAATGACACCATGAAAATGTTGATGTGGCTTGCCTTAGTGGAGATGAGGTTCAGAAGCCTTCTGGTGATCCTCAAGACAAGCCTCACCCTCTGAAAATAAATTTAAACACAAAAGGCAAATATCAAGAACACTAATGAAAATCACCAGAAATTCTAAACAGCTCAGAACATTCTCATCTTTGGTGAGCTGCTAGATTTCTTTTCAAAGAACACAATGCAAAAAGAATCAAGTCATTTGGACTTATGGTTGAAGAGTTATAATTGTTTGAAGTTCTGTGGAATATAAATGATTTTGAATTTAAATAAACAGCTAAAGGGGGGGTGACGTCGAAGGCGTCAAACCTCAGGGCGCCACCACTCATACCGCTTCGTGCACGTACAGAGTGGCTGACTAGCGGGCCCCGCTAGTCAGGTGGGGGAAGGGGGAGAAAGAAACAGAAAAGGCCGCGGCTTCGCCGGAGCTCTCGCCGGCGGCGAGGGCTTCTTGGCCCAAACGAGAGGGAGGGATTTAGAAAGGGGACGATGGCGCACCTGCCCAAACCCGTAGCGTGGCTAGGGTTGGTCGGACGGCGTCAGAAACAAGCTCGCAAGCGGAGGCAGAAAGCGGAGGTTGCCGATGTTGAGGAAGACGGTGAACGGAGGCCACTCTAGGGGCTCCAAGCGGGCGAAACGGCCTCACCAGAGAGAGGCGGAAGCCCTGGAGGGGTTGCCCTGGCCTAGGAGAGGCTAGAGCTTCCGCGGTGACTAGAGGGGATCGCCGGTAACCTCGATCTCGGGGACGGCGGCTCGAGGCCTGCCCGGCCGGGCTACGGCTTCCTACGCAGTCGTGGTGGGTGTGGGAGTGCTGGATGGTGCTCGAGGAGGCTGGGGTGGCCCTATTTATAGGCGAGCGGTGAGGGGGCTTCGGGCTCCGCCGATGGACACCTGTCCACGGCGCCCGGCGACGATTGGCATTAGTGAGAGGGGGAGAAGGCGACGGAGGTCACGCGACAAATGTGGGCAAATGGAGACGAGCACATGATCAAGAGGGTGGAGACGAGCACAGTGCGCTCCGCACTGTGGGGCTGGCCGGACCTTGCCCGTGCTAGCTGCGGCGAGCTCCGGCGTCGGCGAGCGCTAGAGGGAGGTTAAGGTCTTAGAGACGAAGATGGTGGCACGGTTTGACATGCTCGGGAGGGCGAGGGAAGCGAGCACGCGCGAACAAAGCGCTCGGCGACGCTCAGAGCGCGTCAACATGCATGCCAACACCCTTGGACGAACGTGGTCACCGCGTGAACTATGACATCAGGCCGACCTAAGCACAAACTTGATGTCTGGCATGATGTTCGTGGTAGTTTTGAGTGTTACCCCGAATTGGTTTGGATCCGGGTGCAGTAGAGAGGTTTTTACAAGCCAGGTAAGTTTCTGAACAGTAATTTTGAACAGTTATTGTGGTCAAACGGCTGGGAGATTGAGGCTGTGCTTTGGAGGCTAGTTATATGTTACTAAGATAAAGATGCACCAGAAAGTTCAGATCAAATGGAGCAAGTAAAATGGTAGTTGCTGTAGAAACCACTATTTCTGTCCAGAACAGAAAATATTTTCTGTAGCAAAAATATTCCAAAAAGTGATGAAATATTTTTGCTCGAGAAGGTGCCCTAGGGTTCACAGAATATTTGTGAATTATCTCAGATTTTTTTGAGCCATAAAAATTAGGGTTGCTTTGAAGCAAACATATATGGCTAGGGTTTCTGAGAGAAGATGAATATTTTTCATTTAAGAAAAATATTCCAAAGATTATTTTTGGGTGGATCAGAAGTGAAATCATGATTTAGGAGGGAAGTGAAGCACTTGGTTGAAAGCCAAGGATGCCCAAGGGTTCAAGTCCTTATGAAAAGATTCAAGAAGTCCAAGTTTCAGAAAATTTTCAAATGAAAATCAAGCAAATTAGAGACAGCAAAAACCAGGCTGTCACATGATTTGCATGACGGCCCAATTATGTACCGTAATTTTACAGTTTAGCCAGTTTATTGCGAAGATAGGATATATATATATATATAGAGTAAAATAACTGCAGCATTATCAATAAGAAAAAACTTAGACTATACAATAAAGAAATTACGGCATATTACATCCACTGGGCATCAAAGTTCGCCACTATGATAATAAAGCACAAGTAGAAAGCAGATTACATACATTGGGCATCAAAGATCGCCACTAGTGTAAATAAACATGCCGACAAAATAATATACAAAACCGATATCACTTCAATATAGTTCAAGAAAGGTTAGCACTGCTCGGGAGCTACAGCGCAAGCAACTGAGCAAGCTGATGAGACTGCGCTTGTTTGACACTTATATCCTCCTCACTCTGAAAGATAAACAAGTAGACAGATGACAGGTTTTGCACATATAAGTATCAGTGCTGACAATTCATCACATTTCTTACTGACGAATAAAGTGACACAGTTTAAAATAGCATTAACACAATATGGTATTGTTCAGGTTAAGACATGGCACAAAATGACATTGTGAAGGAGTTGGCAGCTTCACGACACCTCTGGATTACAGATCAAGAACTCATAAGTATCAATGGTTAGTGTGCTATCAATTTATCCCATTTCAGATTGGCAAATAAAGAAATGGTTTAAATAATAGTAGAATGATATGACATTGTTCATAGTTAGGACATTGCAGAATATGACATTGTGATGTAGTGGGTAGGTTCACCACACCACTGGATTACGGATCAAGAACAGAAGCATACATGGAGTGCAAAAGAAGATCACTTGCTCTGTATAGTTTAATTTACATGGCATGAAGAAGGAACTTGGTTGTACAATTGAAAACTTAAAATGAGAAGGACAAACTTTTGTTTATGAACTACATAATAAACTTTAAAGATGCAATTTGATGCAAACACCAAAAATGAACAGTTGTTGCAGTCATGCCTAACCAAATATACACAACAAAGTTTGAAGGCTTGAGAAGGACAACTTACATTATTGGTGAATACACTCTCTATAAAGCCCTTGTCCATGCTGATGGGGGGCAACTCAAGAAGTTTACCACAAAATCTTCTTCATAGGCATTGCTTTTATTCTACATTTTGTTAAGATTAAATATAGAAGTGATAATATAAGAAAAAATGGAGAATATTTAAGATAAGATGAAGAGTGATGCTACATAACCAAGTAGCTATAAATGTAAGTACAGCAATACAGGCAAAAGGGACAGCCAAGAGCAATGCAGAGCTAAACTTCTTCAGGACCATCGGTGTTATCCAACCTTATGGTAAGAGTAAATATAGATCTGATGCATTGAAAATAGAGGGCAAAGGAAAATAAGCTGCAGAGTGATGGTATATGAACAACTACCTGTCAATATAAGTACACTGATAAAGGACAGCAGGAACTTACAAGAACAATGCAGAGCTAAAAAAATTCATTGGCATTGGATATATTCTACACTAATGTAACCATTCATACAGATCAGATAATTTGGAGCGACCAATTGATAAGCAAGCTATCATGCATAGTGTTGTCACATAATAAACTCGGTATGAATGCAAGTACAGTGATACACGACAACAGGTACTAACAAGAGCAAAGCAGCGGGCGGCATATTTGTGATATCCTATCGTTCTTTTCAAACTGGAATTCTTCTTCAAGCTGATTTCCTGCAAAAAAGATCCGTAAGGCACATGCGAAAAAGTAGAAGTTCAAATTGTCATGTGATATCATAGACAGTACCTCATCCTAGGAACGAGACCAGTGCATAACAAGGTTTTTCCATTCAATGACTTCTAAATTTAGCACAAGAGACTTCACCGGAAATTCGTTTATAGACTTGCTATCAAAGTGTGATTTCCTCAGGTAACACCGATACTGCTGCAATGCTTCCTTGAAAAGCGCAAGCAAGCTTTGCTCGTCATGACTATCCAGATTGACCCTCGCCTACTTACAACAATGTAATGTAAATCATTGATGTGTTCAATCAGCAAAAAACAGGAAAATAATCACCATGAATAATAGCACTTACACGTAAGTGGGACAGGAAGATGTGAAAATGGTGTTAGTCTTCACTATAATTTTCCCATTATGGGAATATATGCACGTAGTCCCTAAAAACATTGAAAGCATTACCTTTTAAACTGGGAATAACTGGAATGGGGTTCCAATCTGCAGGAATTGGCCGTCTCTCTAGTTGGGATAGGTCTTCGGCCGGTGGACTTGTTGTACTTTTTGCTGGAGTGAGATTTTCTATGGTAAGGCTGGTGCTATAGCAACTGATATCGGCATACCTTTTGCTGGAGTGCAGGTCCTGTGTGGTGGGGCTAGTGGCACTGGTGCGCGTCGGTCCTAAACAAACGGTTTTTAACCCCTTCCCGCGACAGCATCTGGAACCGTCACTACTGGAATCAACTACTTTGCCATCTGCCAGTTCTTTGCCGTCTGCTAGCAGACGGCAAAGAAGCTCTGTGCCATTAGCTACCCAAAAGCAGACGGCAAAGAACTGGCTGATGGCAAAGACCTTCTTTGCCATCAGCCAGTTATTTGTCGTCCGCTAGCTGACGGCAAAGATTCTTTGCCGTCGGCTAGCAGACGGCAAAGAGGGAGGGGCCCCACTGACGAGCTGCTTAAAAAAAATTAACGGGCCCCACCTCTTTGCCGTCTGCTAGCAGACGGCAAAGATGGATAAAGGCGGACGGCAAAGAGCGGCGGACGGCAAAGGGCTGCGTAACTAACGGCCCCCCACCCCCCGCCCGTTACTCTCTCTACTCTCCCTCTTCCCTCCCCGACGCCCACCAGATCCCCACCCACCGCCGCCCCACCGCCCGACGCCGCCCCCGCCCCCACCGCCACCCCCGCCCCGCCGCCCGGCGCCGCCCCCGCACCCGGCGCCGCACCTGCACCTGCCCCGCCGCCGACCCCCCCGCCCGGCGCCGCCCCGTCGCCCGCACCACCCTGCTCCCCCTCCGCCCACCGTCCGCACCGCCGCCGCCGAGCCTCGCCGCCGTCGAGCACCGCGCCACCCCGCCGCCCCACCCTGCCACCACACCTCGCCGCACCTCACTGTCCCGAAGGTGAGAGCCCCTCTTCTCCTTTTTTGTTTTTTCTATTTTTTAGTTTAGATTACTTTTAGTTTTGTTTTAGATTTAGTTTAGTTTTATATTTAGTTTAGTTTAGATTACTTTTAGTTTTGGGTTTAGTTTAGTTTTAGGTTTACGTTTAGTCATGAAAAAAGAAGAAGAAGAAGAAAAGGAAAGAAAACCCGACCTGACACGGTACCCAGACCCAGACCCCGACCCGGCACCCTGACACGACACCCCGACCCCGAGACCCCGACCCCGACCCCGAGACCCCGACCCCGACACCCCGACTCCGACCCCGACCCCGACCCCGACCCCGACACCCCGACCCCGACACCCCGACACCGACCCCGACCCCGACCCCGACCCCGACACCCCGACCCCCCAAGCCTGACCCGACACCCCGACCCCGACCCGACACGGTACCCAGACCCCGACTCGGCACCCCGACACGCGACCCCGACCCCGAGACCCCGACCCCGACACCCCGACCCCGACCCCGACCCCGACACCCCGACCCCCAAGCCTGAACCGACACCCCGACCCCGACCCCGACACCCCGACCCCCCGAGCCTGACCCGACACCCCGACCCCGAGCCTGACCTGACACCCTGACCCCGACACCACACCCCGACCCCGAAACAACACCCCGACACCGACACGGCACTACTCCGACATCGACACGACACCGCGAGCCCCCGACCCCGAAACAGCACCCCGACCCCGACACGGCACCCCGACACCGACAGGACACCCCGACCACCGACACCTCCCGAAAAGGTGTTCTTTGGCCTTCCAGAGGCCGACGGGGTCATATATTTGTGAATTATTAGTTAGGTCATATATTTTTTGATTTTGTTATGAAAAACATCATATATAATTGTGTTGATCGTGTAGTTTTAAATGTGTAGTTGTTTCATCGCTGCGAGGTTTGGTGTTCGACGACCTCGCCGTGCGTTTGACGAGCTCTGCCCCTTCGTTCGTGGGTGAGCACAAATGACAAGTCCTCCTCCCCCATTAATTATTTGATATATTCCGATGAAACTTGATAGCTAGCTATATATGTGTCTTGAATCATCAGTATGCGTAACCAATATGTGTCTCCCGTTCGAAAGCGTCATAGTTATAAATATCTATGCATTTGCATATTTATAACCTTGATTCTTTCGAATTGTCCAACGCTATCCATGGACAGCCCGAGTATGTGTAGATTGGGTTCGTTTTCCCATATGCTTTGCTACGGATCCGACGCATATATTTCGTCAGTGCCTCCCCTGTTGTTCTCCGGGTACACATCCTCTCTGTTTATTGCAAAGACGTGTATCAGGAGAACAGCGGGGAGGTGCTGCCGAAATTTTGCGTCGGATCCGGAGCATAGCATGGGAAAATAAACCCAATCTACACATACACGAGTGGGATTAGGACCTATCATTACCTATTAGAGTGTAGGTTGCATGGACGTAATAAAATTGACAAAGTAGATCAAGTGATGAATATATACATGGTGAATTACATATATAATTGTTGTGTGTCCAGTAGCTCTGAAAGTCAAGATGAGTGACCGTGCTTGGATGTATACCGGTCACACTGGTCAGAACAAATGGAGCGTTGAATGGTTCACAAAAACTAAGGGGTTTGTGCAAGCTGCATTTGCAAATGGCCAAAAGAAAACCTGGTGCCCCTGTTTCCGGTGCGGCAATTGGGAAAAGAAGACAGAGGCTGAAATGGGCAAACACCTGCAGAAGAGTGGTTTTACGCCCGATTATACGGTGTGGACATTTCATGGTGAGTCTGCCTAACGTGACCGAGCTGAGGTGGATCGTCGTCGCACCGACGAGAATGGTACCGGGATGGAAAACATGGTGCAAGGCTATGATGATGCTCGGGATTCGGACGAGGAGATGGAGGAATCTGCAAAGGCCTTCAATGAAATGTTGGAGTCTTCAAAACGTCCGCTCCACGAGCACACTGAGCTTTGTCAGTTGGATGCCATCTCACAAGTAATGGCTCTGAAGGCTCAGTTCAACTTGGGCAGAGAATGCTATGACGCAAATATGACAGTATTTGGACGCTTTCTACCCAAAGGCCATGTAATGCCTGCAAACCTGTACTAGTCAGACTAAATCCTCCGTGCACTGAAGATGCCCTATGAGAAGATACATGCCTGTGAGAAAGGATGTGCCTTATTTAGGCTTGACTATGCGGACTTGAACTATTGTCCCATTTGCAAGTCTTCCAGGTATATTGTGGTAGACAACGGTATGGGTGAGAAGACACATACCAAAATCCCCGTTAGTGTTCTTCGGTATATGCCAATCGTACCAAGATTTCAACGTCTTTTCATGGTCGAAGAGACAGCCAGACAGATGACATGGCACAAAACAGGCAAAAGAACCGAACTAGATGCAGATGGGAATCTGATGATGGTACACACATCGGATGGTGTTGCGTGGAAAAAGTTTGATGAATTACATGCTGACAAAGCGGCAGATCCGAGGCATCCTCGAGTCGGCATCAGCACGGATGGGTTCAGTGTGTTTGGTATGACGGCAGCCCAATACAGTTGTTTGCCCGTATTTGTCTTTCCACTCAATCCCCCCCGGACGGATTATGCAAAGAAAAAACATTTTCCTGACATTGATAATTCCAGGACCCAACTATCTGGGCAAAAATATGAATGTGTACATGCAACCACTTAAGGACGAATTGCAAGAAGCCTGGGATAATGGGTTCAAGACATACGACGCCTTTAGCAAATGGAACTTCATAATGCGTGTCTGGTACATGTACTCGACGCATGACTTGCCGGCGTATGCGCTATTCGTTGGCTGGTGTGTGCATGGAAGGTTCCCGTGCCCCACATGCAAGGGAGCTCTTGAGTTTCGTTGGCTTCAGGCCGGTCGCAAGTTTTCTTGCTTCGACATGCATAGACAGTTCCTGGATCCTTGCCATAAGTTCAGGAAAGACAAGAAGAACTTCATCAGGGGTAGAGTTTTCAAAAACTCTGCACCACCTGCATTGACAGGCCAACAGACCCTGGATCAGTTAAACGCTCTCGAGCCAGATCCACAACGTCCAGGGTACTTCAAGGGGTATAATACTAAGCACGTGTGGACTCACAAAACATGCTTATGGGATCTGCCTTACTTCAAAGACCTCCTTTGCCCACACAACATCGACGTGATGCACATTGAGAAGAATATCGCCGAGGCACTTTTCGGTACATTGTTCGGCATAGATGGGAAGTCAAAGGATAATACTAAGGCTAGAGTTGATCTGGAGGCGCTATGTGATAGGCCGTTACAAAACATGAAAGAACCGAAAGCAAAGCAGAACTGGACGAAGCCAAAGGCATGGTTCAATCTTGGAAGTCCAGCTATGAGGGAAATTCTCTTGTGGGTGCAACAGCAGTTGATGTTCCCCGATGGGTATGCAGCGAATCTAAAGAGGGGAGCGAATCTTGATAAACTGAAGATATTTGGTCTCAAGAGTCATGATTGGCACATATGGATTGAGCGGGTAATGCTGGTGATGTTGCGTGGCTTCATCCCTGAGGATGAATGGCTAGTGCTGGCAGAACTCAGCTATTTCTTCCGTGTTCTTTGTGCGAAAGAACTATCGCCTGGCGTGCTAGAAGAAATGGAAGAGTTGGCGCCAGAGTTGATCTACAAGTTATGGAAGATCTTTCCACCAGGCTTCTTTAATACAATGCAGCATTTGATTTTGCATCTCCCGACCGAGGCAAGATTGGGGGGGGGGCGTGCAAAATCGTTGGTGCTACCCAACTGAGAGGATGCAGAAGACGCTTCAAGAAAAATGTAAAAATAAACGTAGAATTGAAGCATCGATGGCTGAGCATTCATCACAACGGAGGCGGCAAACTTCGTAACAGCGCACTACGAAGCCAAAAATCGTCATTTGCATAATCCGAAGCCTCGGTACAATGCTGACGAGCCTAACAAGGGTGGATCCAACCTCAGCCTATTCAAAGGGAATCTCGCACCAGCTAGTGTTTCACATCCAGTATCTTTGGATAACGAATAATGGCGGACCATTTTGTTGTATATCTTCAACAACCTGATAGAAGTGCGGCCGTACATCGAGTAAGTTCTCGGTACATTGTTTCGCAACTTCTATTTCCTTTGAACTACTCTTATTCCTGGATATGTCATACAGTCGATACGTCACCATATTCTCGTATGGAGCGGAGATCCAAAAGGATTCCGTCGAAGATTATGAGCTTCTCGCAAAGCAAGGAGGTGGCTATCCCGGTTTCATCTCTTGGTTCAAACAAACGGTAATTTCTATTAGACAATTTCATTTCATTCGCTAATTTGTGCATAATGCAACAATCCTTTCATATTAAACTTGTAGGATAATTCAGAGTCTATGGACGCCGAATTGAGACAAGTCGCTAATGGTTTTGACTATAAGGTCCGTTCATTTGACAAGTACGACATCAACGGGTATCGCTTTCGTACCTATGGCAAAGAGCTATCTATGGCCGAGTGAAAGTCTACAAATTGTTGTGTATCTGCTATCGGCGAAGGAGGTACCGAGCATTATGGGAGAGTTATAGCAATTTATGAACGTCTGTTCTATGGTGAAAACCCACCGAATGTCGTAGTCTTCAAATGTTATTGGTTTCAGCCAAAGGAGACTAGAAGGACTCATGAACATATAGGGCTAGTTGAAATCAACCAAAGCACTCATTTAGATATTCCTGATGTCTATATTATGGCTCAACAGGCGACCCAAGTATTCTATCTACCGTGGGCCTGCCAAACTAATCCAAATCTGAAAGGTTGGGATGTCGTTTATGAAGTGCCGCCACGTGCTAGACTTTCTCCCCCAAAGGAAGAGGATTATGAACCTCACATTAACCCAGACACATATGAAGGAGAATTCTTCCAAGAGACACGTCTTTCCAATAAGCGTTTCAAGAACCGCTATACTTCACCCCAAAACATTGAAGTAGACAGCGATAATGAATCTGACATCACCCCAGAGGAGGAACAAGAAGAGCCGGAACAAGAAGAGGTTACTGCTACGGATGACCTGTCAATGCTTGACTGATTACGTCAAGGTGGCCTTGCACATGTTGATGCCAATGAACCCTATGAGCCCATCATTGATTATAGTGATGATGATGATTATGCATTTATTGATGATACTGATTGAGATTATTAGTAGTGTCAGGTATTACATTTTTTATGTGGTACTTGATGATGATACACTTAAGTGATACACATATTATTATTCATGTCGGTCTTTCTTTATGTTGTACTAATTTCGTTTACTGTTTGTCATGGCAGGTGTTGAAAGATGGTGGGCGCTAGTCGGGAGCGTGCTCTGAGGTCTTCCATTCCAGACGCACCTCTCAGCCGAGCGTTGCTGGACAGTATGGCCACACCGCCGGGCCCTTCTTCGTCGACCGCCGTGCCCAGCAGGGGACGAGGTAGGAAGAGAGGAGGTGGGGCACGTGGTCGTGGGAGAGGAGGTAGGGTGACTGCTACGGCGCCTTCCTCGCCGCCACCCCCAGCTGTTTCACCCGAGCACGTGACTGCTAGGGTGGACTCGTCCGAGGAGGAGGCTACACGGACTCCGGTCCACGAGCCTCCGGTCCACGGGTCTTGGGCCCATGAGCCTCGGGTCGACTGGCCTTCGTCCCACGAGAGTTCGGCCCACGTGACCCCGGAGGAGCACACGTCCGGATGGGGTACCTGGCCGGATCAGCCAGAGAGCCGAGTGGCCATGCTGATGATGGCGGGGAGCCGACTGATCTTGAGGAGGAGGGGGCACCGTCTACCAGCATGGTGCTACACGGCTCCCGTCTGTGCCGGTGACCCGCGAGCAGAGGTGGTTGATTTTCCCTGATGGGAAGAGGTATGTAAGTGCATTTAATATTTTTGTACCTTGTGCATTCACGTTTTTTCAAATAACTAATGCGTTGGCCTTGTCATGCTGCAGGGGTTGGGACCACCATCATAGTGTCCACCGGCCCAACTCCGTCCTTGGAGTTCTTTGCCGGCAAAACTTCCCGGGGTTTGTCATGTTGCCTGGTGAGGGTCGGCTTCCAGAGCTTGGATTGAGCTGGGAGCACTACGTGGCTGCCCCGGCCCCGCCGGATGAGATTATCGACGGTGTCGTGTGCGACACAAGGGTAGACATGGTGATCAGAAAGTTCTGGGTAATTTCTCCTTTACACATTTAAAAATCTTCAACTAGCTAGTTATTAATTGTACTAATCAATATTGTCTCATTTGATTGCAGACATTCTACAGGTGTGTGGAGGGATACGAGGAGGACGCGGCACATGTTATCGAGAACGTCTGCAAGCGCCTACTCCAGAACTTACGGCACGAGGCTCGGTGCAGGCTGTTCGAGACTACTACGCCTTGCGTGGTATCAAGAAGACCAAGCCGGCGTGCCGCGATAAGTTCCTGAGTAAGGAGCAGTACATGAAGGTAATTCCTAAGGCCTTTTCTGCTTAAGTTCCTTCATTTAGTAATTCTTAGCCACAGCGCTCAAGTTTTTATTTGCTAACTTAGGTGCCTCCGAGATGGTGTGTGGATCGGATGGATTGTTGGGAGGTGTTGGTCGATGAGTGGTGCTCAAAACAATGGCTAGCCCTCCACAACGAGGCCAAGGACAAACGTGCCCAAATGGAAGGTGTGCCACACCATCAAGGCAGCTCCAACTTATGTCAGTTCGGGCGCAACTGGGTATGTGGTTTGCTTCATGATTCATGCAATTCATTCATCATGCTAGCTTGAGCCCTTTAATTACTAATTTTCATTGTTTCTCTCTTTCAGGCACGCTACAATAAGGCGGATAAGGTGCCAGAGGTGTACGACCTGTATGCCATGGCCCACACTGCCTCTTTCAAGAAAGTCAAGGCTTTCTCTCAGTCTGACCTCGATGATGCAAACAACTTCACCAACATCTCCTCCCACAAAAAGCTCGTAAGATATAGAGATGAGGGGAAGGCAAGGAAAGGGGAGGACTTTAACCCGAGCTAGGGTCCCATTGATCCAGAGCTGTTGATGATATATGGTGGCGGGAGGTCCCATGGCTCCATAGCCATTGGAGATGGACTTATCCGTTGTCCTACCACTCTCCCGGAGATCAAGGCGCGCCAGTCGAGCTCCGCTCCTGAGATAAGGCCTCGTGAACGGCCAGTGCAACTCGCCATCAAGGTTAGTGATATGTACTCAGTTATCTTTCTCCATTACATTGTGTGCGCTTCCATCAATGATTACAAATGGTCATGTGAGTGGTGTTGCAGGCTGCTATACAGAGTGAGAGAGATAGAACGGAGAAACTTTTGGCGGAGGCGGCGGAGAGGCAGCGGGAGTTGGAGGAGAGGACGGCAAAGATGATGGACGAGGAGAGGGCACGGAATGACATGCAGGCAAGGGCCATGTACGAGCTCCTTGTGGTAAGTTTCTTCTGTAGATTAGCCAAAACATTCATGTAGTGTTTGTCTCATTACTAACTAGTATGACTGAGTCGTCAAAACCAAATGTGCAGTCTGTGTGCGAGAAGACAGGTCAGACCGCTCCACCGATGCCAGTGATTGCTCGTGGGACCATGGTGAGTTTTATTTGAATGGACATTACTTGCTAGTCTTAACATTTGAGTGTCATCATGCTAACAAGACATTGGAAATGATCTTTGGTGCAGCGTAACTCCAGACAAGCATCGCACGATCCTTCTCCAGCTACCGACACGAGCCACCCCGCTCCTACACCTCCTGGATCTTGGTAAGTTTATCTAGTGTTTTGCTTAACACATGCATAAAGACCTAGACTTAGCTTTATTTCCTCCAATGCTTACCATAATGACCTAGACTTAGCTTCTTCACCTCCAAAATGACTTAATAAGCTTACTGACCTCCAAAACCATCCATTTTACCTAAGTTAGCTCTAAAATGATCTGTACTTAGCTTACTTATGTCAAAAATTGCATAATTAGCTTAGTTAGCTCATAGACGATCCATTTTACCTAAGTTAGCTCTAAAATGACCCATTTTACCTAGGTTACCTTATAAATGATCCAGTTCATCCAAGTTAGCTCAAAAATGACCCATTTTACCTAGATTACCTCCTAAATGATCCATTTTACCTATGTTAGCTTTGATATGACCCATTTCACCTAGGTTAACTCCAAAATGACCCATCTTACCTAGGTTATCTCATAACGATCCATTTCAACTAATTTAGCTCATAAACGATCCATTTCACCAAGTTAGCTAAAAAAACGATCCATTTCACCTAAATTAGCTCTTAAATGATCCATTTCACCTAAGTTAGCTCAAAAAGATCCATTTCAACTAAATTAGCTCATAAATGATCCATTTCACCTAAGTTAGCTCAAAAACGATCCATTTCAACTAAGTTAGCTCATAAATGATCTATTTCACCTAAGTTAGCTAAAAAAATGATCCATTTCACCTTAGTTACCTCAAAAACGATCCATTTGACCTTAGTTAGCTCATAAACGACCCATTTCAACTAAGTTAGCTCATAAATGATCCATTTCACCTTAGCTAGCTCATAAACGACCCATTTCAACTTAGTTAGCTCATATATGATCCATTTCACGTAAGTTAGCTCATAAATGACATACTCTTCTTGTTCTACTCTTCTTCTTGTTCTACTCTTCTTGTTCTAGTCTTCTTCTTGTTATACTCTTCTTCTTCTTCTACTCTTCTTGTTCTAACTTTCTTATTTTTCATTTTGCAGATTTCATTCACTTGACGAAAGCTTGCATAGATGGAGTGCTCCTTATCCCTTTCTCTGTTTCTTTTGTATCGTTGGATGAAACTATTGTAATATATATGGTTGGATGCCTCTATGTTGAACTTGTTATGTATGATGGAACTATGCATGTAATATATATGGTTGGATGATGAAGTTATGTGTTGGATATCTTATATGTTTGCTCTGTAATGGCCTTTTGAAATATATCTATATATGTCATATATATTTGTGATGAAAATTGTTGGATTTAATAAAAAATAGATAAAAGAGCCAATATGCAGGCTCTTTGCCGTCTGCTACCGATGGCAACAGGCTCTTTGCCATCTAGCGCGGACGGCAAAGAAGACATGTGGCATCCAGCTGTGCTTCCTGGGAGCTGACCCATTTGGTCAGTTTGCCTACAGTGGCGGACGACAAAGAACCTGCACTTTGCCATCAGTGGCAGACGGCAAAGAACCTGCCATGTAATGACGTGTAGATGACATCATACGGCGGACGGCAAAGACACTAGAAATTTTGCCGTCAGCGGCGGACGGCAAAGGCCTGCCGTTAGCCACTTAACGGACTGACAGCGCAATTATTGCCGTCCGCTCTCTTTGCCATCCGCCGCAGACGGCAAAGACTTTGCCATCAGTAGCAGACGGCAAAGTAGCTGTTTACCGTAGCCTACTTTGCCGGAGCCTTTTGCCGTCCGCGGCTGACGGCAAAGGCCTTTGCCATCCGCCGTTCATGGCTTTGCCGTCCGCCGTGGCGGACGGCAAAGTAGCTGATTCATGTAGTGCGTCACCAAGTGAGTGTGGGCGATAGGGAGGTCCTTCCCACAAGACCCAGAAGCCATCAGGGATATGCCCTCCTAGCACATAAATTTGGCAAAATGAGGTCGTGTGCGACCGGCGAGCGCTCAAATACGGAAATACGTACAACACAGCTAACAATACAATTATACGGTGAAATTGTTTTCGGTCGCAAGTACATCCCACACAGTCAGTCCCCCCTAACTGTTTTCATTCGTATGTACATCCCACACAGTCGCTCCAAGGAAAATGTTTTCGTTCACAGCTACATCACACACAATTTTTCCCGTTAAATCCTTTGTGTTAGCATTGCCATTGCACACGATATTAATAATTTTATCGCTTGCGTCATTGAATGCATCACACATGGTGCGTAGAAAGAAACTATGTGGCAAAGGTTGTCCATCACACACACTTTTTATGTCATAAACATTTGCGCAAGGTGGCCTAACGCAAAAAAATTTCAATAGAAAGTTGTGTGTGTAGTGGAGATTGATCGCACATGTAGTGGATCCTAGAAACATTTCTGATCTCCACATATATCGCAGACGTTTCAATTTCGCAAACTGTGTGTAGTGTAATCCCTATTTAATCCATAATTAATAAAATTAATCCCTAATTTAAAAATCACATGTTATGAATTTGAAAGTAGGCAATCACTTATTTCATATCCAACCATGTTTATTACAAATATAGGTTCAACCACAAATCCATAATTCAATGCACAGGTACATATAATGAAGAACTACAGAAGCACCAAGTAAAGAATGATGAACCACAGTTGTATTAAAGACTATAAAGAGAGAGGCGAAAGATATTCTGGTTGCTGGAGAAGGTGAAGCCGAATGCCCATATTGTGCCCTCCACCATGCGTAAGGCGCACACGACTCTAGGCCAACCCCTTGTGATGGCTGTCGGTGTCAAAACCGGTGGATCTCGGGTATGGGGTCCCGAACTATGCATCTAAGGTGGATGGTAACAGGAGATGGGGGACACAATGTTTATCCAGGTTCGGGCCCTCTCGATGGAGGTAATATCCTACATCCTGCTTGATTGATCTTGATGATATGAGTATTACAAGAGTTGATATACCATGAGATCGTAGAGGCTAAACCCTAGAAGCTAGCCTATGATTATGATTGTTCTTGTCCTATGGACTAAACCCTCCGATTCATATAGACACCGGAGGGGGCTAGGGTTACACAGAGTCGGTTACAAGGGACGACATCTACATATCCGAACTGCCATGCTTGCCTTCCACGCAAAGGAGAGTCCCACCCGGACACAGGACGAAGTCTTCAATCTTGTATCTCCATAGTCCAACAGTCCGGTCGATGGATATAGTCCGGCTGTCCGCGGACCCCCTAATCCAGGACTCCCTCAGTAGCCCCTAAACTTGGCTTCAATGACGATGAGTCCGACGCGTAGATTGTCTTCGGCATTGCAAGGCAGGTTCCTCCTCCGAATACTCCACAGAAGATTTTTGAACACAAGGATCGTGTCCGGCTCTGCAAAACAAATTCCACATACCACCATAGAGAGCATAATATTTCCACAAATCTAATCTGCTGACAACTTTTCATAACGTGACATCATGCCATGGCTCGGTCATTATTCGAACCGTTTTTCTCAACCTGCTACTACGCATATTGCGAGGCGTTTTTCATGGTACGTCTTGTCGAAGCAGAGATCGTGTCCCCTTATCACGGGATTCTCATCAATACGGGTGTGGGTAACCCAACCGTGCCATCAATTACGGCGCTTGGGGAACAAGCGAGTTTACCAGGCAAGTGGGGAGGCACATAGTTTCTTCCTCCCTTATAAAGGGACAAGGACTCCTCCTTTTCACCCACGCCTTCTTCTTCCCGATCCATTCCCCCTCGCCCGAGCTCCAGCGCCCGAGCGTTCATCTTCTTCGCCCACAAAGGCCTTCCGAAAATGTCGGGATCCGGAGCAGGAGGCAAGTGGATGGCCTCTACCGTCTAGGAGAAGCATATCAAAAGCTTCGGGAGGCTGGGTATCCGGCCAAAAAAATCGGCCACCATCTCCCGACGGCGGGACAGATCGTTCCCACTCCGGAACCCCAAGAGAGGGTTATATTCCTCTCCCACTTTGTCCGTGGGCTAGGTTTTCCCCTCCACCCGTTCGTCCGCGGCATCATGTATTATTACAGGATCGATTTTCATGATCTATCCCCCAATTCCTTCTTAACATATCGACATTCATCGTCATGTGCGAGGCTTTTCTCCGCATCTCACCACACTTCGGCTTATGGCTGAAGATATTTAATGTGAAGCCCAAGGTGGTGAGCGGCGATTACGCCGAGCGTGGGGGCGCCATGGTGAGCAAGATGCCGAACGTCACATGGCCAACAGGTGACTTTAATGATTCCGTCAAAGAGTGGCAACAGCAGTGGGTTTACATTACTGAGCCGCGCAGTAAGGAATGGGCCGCTACTCCAGATTCCGATCCGGAGCCCCTCTGCGGCTTACGTCCTAGCACAAGAAGGGCATGAACCGGTCTTCGTCCGACGAATTGTCTATGCTCCAGACGCGCGTTAAAGATATGGAAGAAAAGAAAATCTAACTTGTCAATGTAGTCCAGGTGATGTTAGTTCGTTGGATCCTGCCTTGTCAGCACCGCACATGCAATCTCTGGGAATTTGATCCGGCCAAGCACCAGACCCTGCGAAAGCTCTTTGGCTCCTTGCAAGAAGACATCTAGAAGGTGCTTTTCAAGTCCGGCAAATCATGGCCGGACTCGGCCGAGGACCGTGGGCATCAACTGTCCCGCCCTGCAAGCTCGGTAAATTTTTACGCGTTTTACCCGCATAACCCAAGGGAAATGCTCAATGTATTTTCCTCAACTCCCCTAGGGCTGGACGAAGAAGGCAGGGCAGATCCACTGTCCGGCCCCGTTACCCGAAGAACCGGCCGGCCCACTTCTGACGAAGATGCTGGTCCCGGCGCCGTACAAGGCACTGAAGAAGAAGGCCGAGAAGGAGGCCAAAAAGACCCGGGGCAGCCTTCCTCGCTGCGGCACTTCAGACACAATATCCGAAGGCTCCAACGTCCATTCTGCCTCCGAAGAAGATGAGGAGGAGGAGGACGAATCCCCAGCGGGGGGAAGAAAGAAGAGGGTGGCCTCCATACACTTGGAGGCTGAGTCGCCTAAAAGGGGGAAAACTCCTCTTCCGGAAGAGTCCACTGCCCCCGCCGACAGCAGCCCGGCGTGGGATCCCAGGGCCCAGCCCCTGCTGAATTCGTGAGTATAAGATCCGAACATGCTTATGCGTCCAGACTCATAATGGCAGAGTATTTTAACCTGAGCTATATTTTCTGTAGTCCAGCGAGGTCCCGCATCGAACGATCCTCATCAGAGGATTCGCTGAGCTCGGATGCTGTAGAGAGCGGACGCCCCCAAAGGCCCCTTCCCCCAACTATGTGCATAACACTTAGTCTTCGTCCCAGAGGGACCCCGGCCAAGGAGGAGGGTAAGAGATCGTGAAAGCGGCGCCTGGAGGTCAAATTTCGGGGGCCGGGGACATGGGGGAGAAGATTCCCATGGGAGTCGACGACGGGAGCCATGTTGAATTCGGCTCCCAACCGGACGCAATTCTGGAGAGCAATACGGCTCCCGAATCAAGCAGGTGGCCTCCCTCGGCTGGAGGGGGCGTGCTTGTTCCACCGGCCATCTCTGTCCAGCTAGAGGTGCTGGATGTTTTGTTGGCGGCGCTGAAGAGCGCCTCCATCATCGATGCACACCGTGCCCTGATGGGTGCGGTGATTAAAGAGATTCAGTCTACTGAGAGTGGACTGAATGAAGCCTCTATCAGCCTTATAAGAGGCTTTGAGGTATGTTTTATGAGGTTTCGAAGAGTGTCCTAGTATGGATAGTAGCCCCTGATGCATTGTTCGGTCAAGAAAGGACCGGACAGAGGATCAATTTTATTTTCACAGGAAGACTCACTTGATGACATCTATCTCTCTTCTTTTATAAGAAGGCGTCTGCAGTGTTTGCTGCCTCTCATGCTACGGAGGTCTCCGGACTGTATCAAAGTCTGGAGTGGGCCGAAGAAGAACTTGGCCAGTTGAAAAGGCAGTTGGAGGATAAACAAGGTATGCGCGAGCCTTGTTCGTGTTCAGTGCGAACAAATTCTCAGTAATCTAACATATGTTTCATTATTTGCGCCAGGGGCGATGGACAAAGTCGAGGCTCTAAGGAGGGCTGTTGCTGAGGCCGAGGCAAAGGCAGCCGTAGAGCAGGCTCTTCGTGAGAAGCACGAGGCCAGGGTTATTGAAGCTGAGCAAGAGCTTCAAGAGTCTGTGAAGAAATGAGAGACCTTCGAGCAGAGTTTAACGGAGAAAGAATACGAACTCACCAGGGCTCATCAGGTCGCACGCGATGCCCAGGGGGAAACCCAAGGCGCCCTGCAGGAGATCCAAGAGGCGAGGACAATCGCGGCGGGTAAGGCTTTTTTCCATGTAAAGAAAGTATTTGATGATAAAATCATGTATCTCATTTTGAGTTTGGATTTCTCCAGAGGTATTTGCGGAACTGCCCCGCAACATCTCGGATGCCGCCCAATTCTGCCGGACCGAAGAAGGGAACACTGCGGATAAGGTTTTCTGCTCGCAGTGTCTGGCACCGAATTATCCGGTGCCTTTTGCCGACCAACTGAAACAGCTGGTCGAACTGCATGGGCAGCCGAACTAGCCATGAAGGATTTGATTATTTGGCTATGGCCCACCGAGCCGATTCCAGGCAGCTACTTCGGGCTCGTGAAGCAGCTTGTGAGTGCCTGCCTCGACTTGACGTCATCAAGCGGTTGGTCTGTATAGAGGGTGAGTGAATGGCCTTCACCTGTGCAAAAGTGCATTGGGGGAAGATGGATGCTGAAAAGCTGATGACCGAGGGACCGCCAGAGGGGAAGGAGCACCGCAAGCCCGAATTATATTATGAAAGTGTCCTAAAAGGATCCTACCTAAAGGCGGAGCAATGCACCAAGGATATTATATTTCCATGAATACAATCATGTTGTCCTTTGTAATGTTGAACAAGGTATTTCTATTATTTACTACATGTTATATAAAAGTTTATCCTCCTGCGCGACCGTTTTATATATTAAACCTGAGAGTTGGCTAGTCGTCGGCTTCTTCCCCCACGTAGGAAGTACGGGGGTGTTCGGGATAAACCTGATCACTCTTTATCCCATTTTTGGGTCCTTCGAAGGAGGTGTTCAGCACAACGAACTAGGCAATCGGACTATAGGGCTTTATCACTCTCCCTTAGCCATAGGAGCTTTATAAAAGGAAGGTAGGTGCAGCCCCTGGTGTTCGGAAGACCATATGAGGGGCTATATAAGCACCTGATCGGAAGAAAAGCCAATCCATCGCACGCTGCATTGGTTATGGCATTATGCGGGAGAAATCCTTAAAGATTTTACAACCTCTCGAACAGCTGACCAGCTCTCGCCGTATCATGACAGTCAGTTTTCGGCTTTCTCTACTGAGGTGCTCGTCCGGAAGAACCAGGACACAATCGCCGTAGTTCTCCCTGTGCCGCCTTAGCCGATATAGCGGAACGTAAGGCAGGAAAACATGGGAGCCAGGAAAACCCAACATTTGACCCAAGACATGATTCAGAGCTGATGCATATAATGCTATAAGTTCAGTGTGCCGAACTTCCATGAAGGTGTTTAGACTTTATTGTCGTATTATGGGTAAAATGAAGCCCCTGGCATATTTGAAGCATATCGCGGTGTATGGATGCCACTTGATAAAAGAATTTCAATAAGAAATAACAGCAGATAAATGTTATATAAATTCACATGTTGTATTTGCATAGTACATCGATGCGTCTGAGTACAGGTAATGTGGTAAAAAAAAGAAATATGGCTGTGGAACCTGCTGAGACCAGGGGGGAAGAAGTTGTGTGCGGATCCGGAGTATAGCCGGATTGTCATCACGGGGAATATCTAAGGATTCCCTTGCACATTCGAGCTACTTCCATATCGCCAGTCCTGGTCAGCACAAAGTTAATCCTGCAAACAAAAATGTAAGAAATGCTTGTGTGCCGCAGAGCGGTTGAGCCGCGGTATGTGGCCTGTCCTGGCTTTCACCGGAGTGTTTAATTGAGCTCTGGACGAGCCGGGCTATCCTGCCGCGAAGTATTTCGAAGTCCTTTAGTGGTATCCGGGAGTCGGGCCGTTGACTCGAGGTTCGATTGGAAGGTGCTACTTGTAGCTTCTGCTGTTAAAGCAGCGGTATACTCCTTGGTGCCGAGGGAAAATTCGTCCTTGCCATTAACCGTGATGACGCCGTGCGGACCGGGCATCTTGAGCTTACAGTAGGCATAATGTGGTACTGCGTTGAATCGAGCGAACGCAGTTCATCCGAGTAGTGCCTGATAACCACTGCAAAAGGGGACGATGTCGAAGATTAACTCTTTGGCACGGTAATTGTCTGGTGATCCGAAGACTACCTCAAGGGCGATGGAGCCTGTATAGCAAGCCTCCACACCTGGTATAATACTGCTGAAGGTGGTTTTAGTGGGCTTGATCACCGAATAGTCGATGCCCATCTTGCGCACTGTGTCCTGGTAAAGCAGGTTTAGACTGCTACGTCCGTCCATAAGGACTAGCGTGAGGTGGAACCCGTCAATTATTGGGTCGAGGACTAGTGCGGCTGGATTGCCCTGATTAGTATTAACCGGACGATCCGTGCGGTTGAAGGCGATCGGCCCTAGTTTAAAATGTGGGACCACTGATTCCGTTAAGTCGACATCCCTAAGGGCGTGCGTCCGGTCCGGTTTGGGAGTGTAGGTGCCATTTACCACGTTCACCGTTTGGATTTGCGGGGGAAATTTCTTTTGCCCTCCTGTAGTCGGTGATCTGGGCTCCTCGTCGCCATCGTCGCTTTGAGACCCCTTATCTTTGTTTATGGCACCTGACCTGTCGGCTTGTTTGAAGACCCAGCATTCTCTGTTGGTATGATTGGCTGGTGTTCCTGGGGTGCCATGAATTTGGCATGGGTGGTCGAGTATGTGGTCCAGACTGGACGGACCCGAATTGTCATTTGTGAGTGGCACATCCCGCTGACTAGATGTAGAGCCCTTAAATCCGGCATTGACTGCCGTATCTTCGGGGTTTCTACCATTTCTTGGCACTTGTGTTTGTTGCTTTGGGGTTTGCCGTTGCTATCTCTGGCTTTTGATGTGCCACGGTTGCTTGCTGGGTTGTTGCTACGGGCCAACCAGCTATCTGCGCCCGCGCAAAAGCGGGTCATGAGTGTCGTGAGGGCTGCCATGGATTTTGGCTTCTCTTGGCCGAGATGTCGGGCAAGCCACTCGTCACAGATGTTATGTTTAAAGGCCGCTAGGGCTTCGGCATCTGGACAGTCGACAATTTGGTTTATTTTAATTAGGAACCGAGTCCAGAATTTCCTGGCTGACTCTCCTGGCTGCTGCGTTACGTGACTTAAATCGTCAGCATCCGGTGGCTGCACATAAGTGCCCTAGAAGTTATCCAGGAATGCATCTACCAGGTTCTCCTAGCTTCCGATGGAATTTGCCGGCAAGCTATTCAGCCAATGCCGAGCCGGCCCTTTGAGCTTTAGCGGGAGATACTTGATGGCGTGTAGATCATCCCCGCGGACCATGTGAATGTGGAGGAAAAAAACCTCTATCCATACTTCGGGGTCTGTGGTGCTGTCATATGATTCAATGTTTACGAGTTTAAACCCTTCTGGGAATTCATGATTCATTACTTCATTAGTGAAGCATAGGGGGTGTGCGACGCCTCTGTGTCGGGCAATATCATGACGCGGTGCATACGAGTCTTGTCTGCTGTGTTCGGCCCGGCTGGATTTTCTTTTAATATATCCGACGTGACGGTTGTCGTCGCGCGTTGGGGCGCGCCCCCGTGATCCCTAGATCGATCTTTTATGTCCCGATTTATTTTCCAATACTTCTCGCAGGTCCTGCTTGTTATCCCGGGCCTTGGTATTATTGTTTGAATGGCAACGGGGTGCGGTCTGGACTTTGTCCTAATATGCCGCTTTGTCTCGGCCACGAGGTGGCCGGTCAGCCGCATCATACGCTGGTAGTGTAGGCTTTAATGCTTCCTCCTCGAGTTGGGGTAGCAAGCTGCGCTTTGGGTAACTTTTGGTTGGGCGCTCGAGTTCCTATTCCTCGGCTGCCAGCACTTCGGTCCATCTATCCTCTAGCCAATCTTGACTAGCTTGAAGCTGATGTTGCATTTTCTTCAGGCTTTTTGCTGTGGCTATAAGCCGGTGCTTGAAGCGCTCCTATTTGACGGGATTCCCAGGCACGATAAATTCTTCGTCGCCGAGGCTCACCTCGTCATCGGAGAGGGGCATGTAATTGTCATCCTCTGATTCTCCGTCTGCCGCCTGTTCCTTGGGGCTAGCTTGCCCATCCTCCTGCTCAAAGTCTGGCTGGAGGGGATTGTATTTTTCTTCGGCACTATCCGCAGCATTACTCTCTCTTGTGCCGGTATCGCTGCTTTTGCTATGGCGGGGCTTAGAGTGCCGCCGATGACGCCGGTGCCTAAATTGCTTCTTGAGGGGATTACCCTCCATTGCCCTATTGCCATCGCTTTCTTTGGCGGTGTCCACCATGTATATATCATATGATGAGGTGGCTATCCAGCGCCATGTGGGCGGTGGTTCCTGTTGTTCTCCTGCATCGTCGTCCATACCGTCGATGTCTTCGGAGCCAAAATCAAGCATGTCGGTTAAGTCGTCGACAGTGGCTATTAAGTGGGTCGCGGTTGGGGAATGAATTTCTTCATCGTCTGCTTCTCATTCAAGCCGGACATAGTTCGGCCAAGGGTCTCCTGACAAGGAGAGAGACCTCAATGAATTTAGTACGTTGCCCAAGGGTGAGTGCTGAAAGATATCTGCAGAGGTAAACTCCATGATCTGTGCCCAATCAGATTCGATAGGCACAGACGCAGGCGGTTCGGAGCCTATGGCCGGGGACGAATCAAAGGGTCCGGCAACACAGGTCTCATAGGGGGTGAAGTCAATATTCGGCTCTATCGCCGCTGGGTGTGCAACCTCCGTGGCGGGGTCAATCCACCCGTCCTCGGATGGCACAAGCTACTCCGGATTGAGGGCCAGAGTAGCCACAGGTGTAATCTCCCGAACACCGTCCGATGGCAGAGCTAAGTCATGCTCGTCGTGACTGTGCGGTGCACCTGACATGGGCTCGAATCTGTCGAAGATCAAGTCTTCGTGGATGTCGGCAGCATAGTTCAAGCTTCCAAACCAGACCTGATGGCCATGGGCATAGCTCTCCATCTGCTCCAAATGGCCAAGCGAATTGGCCCGTAGTACGAAGCCGCCAAATACGAAGATCTGTCTAGGGAGAAAAACCTCACCCTGGACCGCATCGTTGCCGATGATCAAAGGAGCCATCAAGACTTAGAGTGACAACACAGTGGAACTCTCAATGAAAGCACCAATGTCGGTGTCAAAACCGGCGGATCTCGGGTAGGGGGTCCCGAACTGTGTGTCTAAGGCGGATGGTAACAGGAGACGGGGGACACAATGTTTACCTAGGTTCGGGCCCTCTCGATGCAGGTAATACCCTACGTCCTGCTTGATTGATCTTGATGATATGAGTATTACAAGAGTTGATCTACCACGAGATCGTAGAGGCTAATCCCTAGAAGCTAGCCTATGATTATGATTGTTCTTGTCCTACAGACTAAACCCTCTGGTTTATATAGACACCGGAGGGGGCTAGGGTTACACAGAGTCGGTTACAAGGGAGGAGAAATACATATCCAAACTGCCAAGCTTGCTTTCCACGCAAAGCAGAGTCCCACCTAGACACGGGACAAAGTCTTCAATCTTATATCTCCATAGTCCAACAGTTCGGCTGTCCGAGGACCCCCTAATCCAGGACTCCCTCAATGGTTGCCCGTCCATCCTTCACTATCTTCATTAGGACTTCTCGATGCTCATTGTAGTCTGCATGAAATACTTTAACCTTCATTACATGTCCACCAATCATGTACTTTGTGAGGTAATCTTGAGTGAACTGCTTCGGGAACCACTGGGAACGAAAAAGATTCAGACATTGTTGTCTAACAACTCATTATGGGCAATAAAAAGAGAAGGCTGCTGAGTTTGTTGTTACCATCCTATAGCTCACTTATGTGTTGGATAGAGCATAAACAAATAATTTTCTTGCCACCATTCGTATCTTTTTGCTAATAATCCTTATTAGTTTCCTCACTTGACGCTTGTTCATCAATATCTCATTGCCCCATACGCAAAAAGGATCGATGCGTGGATCCTTGCCAAGGGCATATGTACCTACAAGCAAAAAGTCAATATTAGAAGCTAACTAGTGTCCAGGCCTGGATCTATATGCACTACATTATGGAACGATAGGGGGAGTACAAGCCGAGGGATGAAACTAACCTCAGCGGAAAATGGTGGCCACTCCCGTGGTTGTCCTGCATAAGTAGTGGAAAGGCATGATAAGTATAGCAATCTTAACATCAAACAAATATAGCAAAGGTAAAAAACATCATCTCCAAATGATCTGTTATAGCAGATATAAAATGGAAGGCAATGTTACTGACAGCAGGCTTAACAGCCATCAAATATTGCAATTCAAACTGCTATTGTTGAAAATGAATAGAACGTAGGTAATGCTTAAACATCACACTGGATAAATGTGTAAAGCTGAAATAAAGAGCATGTGTTAACTACACCAGGAATAACTGGAACCAAATATAGCCGTTCAAACTGGTATTGATGTAGTCGAGCATCATAGTTCCGACTTGCACATAATGAACCACACATTATGAAAGACTGAAATAAACAAGGCATAAATGACCAGTATAACAACCAAATATAGCCATTGAAAACTGCACAGTCTCACTTCAACCAACCTAACAAGCAAATACAGATAAACAGGGCATATGCTTGAAAACTAGACAAATGCTCACTGCAACCAACCTAACAAGCAGATAAAGATAAACAAGGCATCTGCTTGATAACTGGAGAAATGTTAAAAAAAGCAACCTAAAACCCAAATATAGATAAACAAGGCATCTGCTTGATAACTGGACAAATGCTAAAAAAGCAACCTAACAACCAAATACAGCTAAACAAGGCATCTGCTTGATAACTGGATAAATACTCACTGCAGCCAAACTAAGAACCAAATACAGATAAACAAGGCATCTGCTCGATAACTGAAAAAATGCTCACTCCAACCAACCTAACAACCAAATATGGATAAACAAGGCATCTACTCACTATAAACAACCAAATATAGCCATTCATGAAACTAAAGTGGACAATCCGTACTTAAACATCACATAGACCTATTGAACAATACATTTTTGCATAACTAAAATAATTAAACATGGCACAGTTAAAGCACCGCACGGCAAATGCTACTACAACAAAGGGTACGGGTTGGCAAGCTAGAAAAGGTAATATATGATGATAGAATGTTGCATCACATTTCATGGATGGGATCCTTCCAGTTGGAAGAGCCCAGACCCATGGTGCGCTCTCCGATGTCACAGATGGGCTGTTTCGCCTTCGAAGAACCTTCGTGGGTGCCCTCCTCGTGGTCGTGGTCGATGAGATCTGACTTGGCAATTAAGGATCGCAAGCCATCGACGTGGAACGTGTCCTTCAGAAGTGACAAAATGGGCTCGATGGCGTATAAAGCTCGCAAATCCTTGACCGCTTAGCGGAGGAGATCAGCAGCAGGGCCGTCGAAGAGATCGACAGTGGTTGGTTTAACATCCCAAAATTCTAAATTTTGGAATGTTATAATAAATAGATAGACTTGACTGATTGTTTGATTGTTGTGTGATTGATTGAGTGAAATTAGAAACTTTTGAAAGTTAAATGGGAGGGAATAAAAGGACTTTCCTAAAACTTTCATTTTTTGCATTTTTGCTCTCCGTGAATTCAAATACTTTTCATCACAAAACCCTGGAGAGAAGATGACATGACTTCTTCCATTTATTTAAATGACAAGGGGGTGTTGAAAATATTTGAATTTCATTTGGAAAATATTTCCACTTCTGAACTTTTTGCAACTCAATGATTTTCATGAGAGAAGATAAAATGACTTCTTCAAAATATATGAAATATGAGTTGGGAGAATCAAATTCAAAGCCCTTTTGAATTTATTTTCAATTAGGAGTTATTTGAGTTTTATTCAAATTATTTTTCTCCAAAAATAAAATAAATGGAAATTAGGGTAATTGTCCGATTCGGGTTAAATATATGGAAATGAGTATTTTGGTTTGACTAAATTCATTTAAGAAAAATATATTTCTCCTCTCCGGCGCGACTTCTGGAAATTATCTCTTCTCTCCAAAGTCGTATTTTCTCTGCCTTATAAAGGTATCTTTCTTTGTTTTTTTCTCTTCCTATACCTCCGTAGTTTATTATTTTTAGACTAATATGATAAAATAATTAGATTATCAATTAGTCTACGTATTTATACATTAGACCCTAGCCCGTAGCTATTTTTTTTCTTCCGTAAAACAGCTTGGCCCTGATTTTTCAAATAGCCATAACTTTTTACTTGTTTGCCCAAATCCAACGAAACCAACGCCCACTTCTTCATTATGATCTCCTCTATCGAGTAATCCAACTCAAGCATGTTTCTTAAATTTTTTAAAATTTGAATTAGATCAGATTTGAATTCAAACTTCTTTTGATCATATCTTTTTATCCGTAACTCTGTTTGAGTTGATTCTTTTTGCAAATCGAAGCTCTTGACCTAAATTTTCGGATAAGGCCAAATTCACATAATTTTGGTACTGTTAGAAATTGTTTTATGTTGCAAGAGCTATTTGCTTGGTTTTGATGTTTTCCGAATCGACTTCTTCATTCTTTCTGGTCTTTTGAGTGATTGCTTATCTCTGGTTACTATTGCTTGCTTACAATAGATTGACCGGAGTGTGACGAGTAGGGCTATCAAGAGTTTTGAGTGCGAATCATCTTCATCAACATTGCAGGCAAGTTCACACTTTGACCGTACCTCTTTCATACCCAGTTTTTATTGCATTAGATCAAACCTCCAACATTGCATGATTAGGATCTAATTAAATTGTGGTTATTGGGAAGTAGTTACTGAGGTAGGAACCTATTTCCCTGCATTCAAAACCTTGGGAGTTACATCTATGTGTTGCTTATATTGCTATGCTATGCTCGTAGACGCGGATTGGGTTTTGAGAGTATTCATGACAGATGTGAGATTCTTAATTAATGGTTTACTTAAGGTGGCAACTTAAACACACATCTGGGTGGATTGAGGTACCTGGATATTCCCGGATTGCCTGTCTAGGCACCGGGGTAGACCAGGATTGCCTGTTTTTTTGGACCGCCACCCAGGCTCAAAGGGATCATGAGACTATTCATACTAGAAACTTCCGTGTGCAGCCACAAGCCATTATGGGCTCTGGCATAGTTGATTAAGTCGTGCGAACTCTTACAGGGTAGACTAGCAAATGTAGGGGAAAGTAGGTGTACCGGTCTATCCAACGTAAGGAGCTAGCGCTTCTGAAAGACTGTGTCTCGGTCATCCATTTCTCAAACATCTTGCAGTGCGAGAAATCCAACGGAGGCGATCGAGTCTTGTGGGGAAAAGTGCGCAAACCTCTGCAGAGTGTACAAACTAATCATGATTAGCCGTGTCCCCGGTTATGGACATCTTGAGTGTCTAGTTCTTGGATTATCCTGTTGATCTCATCATGTTACTTCTAAATTAATATTGTTGGGTTATTGATGACTATTTTTAATTGGGATTGAGAATGCTGTCAACCATTCTCAATGTTTAACAACCACCATGATAGTTAAATAAAATTTATTCCTTTGCAGTAGGGAAAATTGTCTTTTCGCAAAAACCTTATAACCATAGAGCTTTTCCACCAGCCATATAAGCATGTAGTGATAGCCATTGTTCATCATTTCTCTCTATGGTGTGAATTTGCCAGTACATTCAATGTACTGACCCGTTTCGGGCTGCAACGTCTCATGTTGCAGGTTTCTTATGACGAGTAAGTGATACATTAGGGTTATGATTTCTACACTCAACTTTCCCATTGGTGTTGATGGGAATCCACACCCTTGTTGCTTCCGCTATATGGATTGAGGTAATAGTATTTATGATACTTTATACATGTGATTTACCTCTGTTATAAATCCTTCGAGTACTGTGTGTGTCAGCATACCGATCCAGGGATGACACTTAAGCACAGAGACTTGATCCATTCGGGTCGGGTCGCTACAAAATGGAATCAGAGCACATGTTGACTGTAGGACGTGACCCTAGAAACTGGCAAGCCCATAGCAAAGATTTTTCTCTACAACTTTCCCTTTCAAAAAGATCTTTTACCTCTCTTCTCTTCTGAGCTTATTCAAAAATTCCCTTTAGTGAGACTATACCCTTTTCCCTTTTTGACCACTCGAAGATTCAGTTGATGAGACCACTCCAAGAAGGACAAGATACCGGATAACTAAGACCATTCGGACTGAAGAAGATTTTACCGTGCATGGAAACTACAACTGTTGAAGACTCTGAAGATTAGTAGAATTTGAAGGCTCTAAAGAATTTCCAGATTTGTATGACTTAGGAAGGCTACCCTTACGGAATTTAGCAGACTATGGAAGTTGTCAATACCCGAGAGCAAGGTGTATCGGAGAAAGACCGGAGCATGTAGAGTGAAGAACTCACGGATTTGTCAAGAAAACCCTAAGGCAGGAGATATCAACTATGGAATGATAGTTCATGGAAATGACAGGAGCAGAAACACAGCTATCCATGAAGTTATCTCTCGCTTATGCTATTGTCATCATGCTGAGTTAAGCATGCATATGCATGGAATGATTGGATGGTAGAAGGCTGATGGAGCACCTATCAGCAAAATGAAGTTTTAACCTTAGCTGGTGTATCTCCAGGATCTGGAGTGTTACATCAAGAAGTTAAGATGGACCTGCAGGAAGCAGTATTTGTTAAGAAAGCGTTTCGTGAAGAACTCAGGACCCAGAAGCTGAGAGTAGCCAAGCTGGAGGAGCTACAACCTCGAGATACCAGAGATTTGTTAAGAACTGAAGGACAGCAGGATCATGGTTCAGGTCAAGTTTGATGAAACCCAGAAGTTTGCAATGCAACTCTAGAATATTAAAGGACATCACGAGAGACTTCGCATCAACAGAGTTGATCTGTCAAAAGAACTTAAGAAAGACAAGCATGATCGGAAGAAGCCATTGGAGGCATGAACAAGGCTTGAAGAGTTTGAAGAGTTGATGATTTATTGACCTTTAGAAGACCAAACCCCTGTTATATACCTACGTTACATGCGACGTTTGTGAGTTGTCATTTGTTTGATGTTTTCCCGACAGCCACAAATAAAATCTGTCTTTTCAAAACTTTTGTTTGTATTGTGTGTATCCCTCTCTATCTATCTTATCTTACCCCAAACCCATGGACCCAATAAAGGATGAATGGAGATGAGCTTGTATTTTCTGGACCGATGAGTCAGTTGGAGATAGACCTATGGATTCAGAACATGGAGAATAACCCTATAGTTGGAAATGATATGACCCAACATGCTCTTCTGTGCTTTGAAAGAGGTGCTGCTACTTGGTGGAGGATGTACCAAACCATGAATGGATGGCAAGGAGTAACCACTTGGAAAGAATTTAAATTGACTCTGCAAAGATCTCACCTTGTGTCCCAGAAGTTGGAACCTTATGGAAAGGATATGAAGAAACCTTGTGCATGCAAGATTTGTGGAGAAATCGGACACACCCATAAAGAACACAAGGATGAGTGCCCTAATTGTGAAGGAAGTCACCTAGTTGAAGAATGCCCAATTAGGCAGATTACTTGTTTCTTGTGTGAAGGGACTACCCACTACCCTGCTCAGTGTCACATTTACCCCTTGGTACAAAGAACCATCCAGCAGAAGGAAGAAGCAATGAAAGGAGCCCTTATGGAAAGTTTAGAAGAACCTGTGATGAAGGAAGAGGTGGAGGACACACCCAAAGAAGAGCCAATAAAACCCTGCACCAAGTCATGCTATTCATGTGGAGAAGAAGGACACCTCTCCCAGAATTGTATGAATGGGGATCTAGTAGAATTCCCGACAGAGGGAGTAGAATATGACCCACAGGAAATAGAAGGCATGATTGGCATGGAAAAGTCTAGAAAGAGAAGTAGATTGGATTCCAGGAAGGATCTGAGTCATGTCACCTGTTATAGGTGCAAGGAGTCAGGGCACTACCTCAGCAATTGCCCAAAAAGGAAGCCAAGGACCCAAGTAGGCTATATAATCACAAGGAAACCTCGAAACTTGCCAGAAGTAATATGTTTCCGTTGTAATGAAGCATGGCACTTTGCCAGAGATTGTCCGAAGGAGAAGGAGAATTGTGATAAATAGTTGAGTTTGTAACAGACGAAATATAGTAGTAGTAGTGAGAACATTTTCCTCTATATTGAGGTGTTGGGTTGAGACATGTAATGGAGAAGCGAGAGATTGTAATCACTTGAGAATGAATAAAGTTAGCATCGTTGGTACTGATATGGATTTTATGAGTTGTTACTCTATGAAGAAGAATTTTGGCCATTCTGAGGATATGAGAAATATGGTCTATGGAAGATTTGTACATTTTAAGGGTGGTAGTACCCTGTAAGAACCGTTGACCCCTGGAAAAGATAAGGATACTCCACTGAGTGGATTTCGGACAAAATGAATACAAGTTTTGTCTCGACATGTGTGATACCCCAAGAGTGTTTGGGATGAAGTTGGTGACGTCAGTTGTTGGACCAAGTGTGATCAAGGAGTCAGAAGAGAATGTTAAGTTGATTCGAGATAGACAAAAGGTAGCTCAGTCCAGGCAGAAGAGTTATGTAGACTCAAAAACTCAAGGAGGTAGTCTATGAAATTGGAGACAGAGCATGTCTTCGCGTGTCCCCTATGCGAGGAGTTAAATGGATTGGAGTTAAGGGAAAATTAGCCCCGAGAATTGTAGGACCATACCGAGTTTTGGAGCGTATGGGAGAAGTGGCCAAAAAGTTAGAGTACCCGAAGGACTGTCAGGAGTTCATGATGTGTTTCAAGTTTCCCAGTTGAAGAAGTGCCATGAAGAGATGGCCAATATTCCCCTGTATGGACGCTTGACCCTGGAAAGGATAATGATGTTCCACGAAGTGAATATGGACTTCATAAGCATAAGTTTTTATCTCGGTATGTGGGATATCCCACGAGGATGAAGAGATGAATTACTATTGGATATAAAGGAGGTATGATGTTGGTATTATGGAATGATTATAACTCCATGATGAGTTTGAGTAATCACGTCTTAGTCTTGTACAAATAGAAGGAAGGGAGACAATACACTTGGATGTATTTTAAATTATGCTAGGAAGCTGGAAGTTGGATGTTGGAATAATGATAAGTTGCCCAGAGGATAGGTTCAAGGACTACAAGTGATGAGATGGGCCATAACCCACAGGCCCTAGGACCTGCCAAGAAGCAAGCACATCCTTGCTGAAGGAAGAACCCTAGAGGAAGATACGACGTTTATTGGCAGACAATTTTATAGGAGTAACGCAAAACCTGAGAGTTGTGAAGGAATGATAGCTGTTTGTTTGGCTTGCAGAATCAATGGATTATTCCGAACGTAGTTCGTGGACAAGAGAAATTCTGCAATGCTTGTGAGGATGACCGAGTGTTAGAACGCGAGATTCGCTAAACCGTATACAAGGTAATGATCTGGGTGCGGGATGGATTGATCACCATACCGACTTACTCTTATTATTCGCCTTGCTATATGAGATGGTAAATCTGAGTGACTTACCTATAGCAGAGAGACGACGGTATTAGGCCTTGTTTGAACCTTAGAATGGCATAGCAATTTTCCCCTTGTACAAGGCACCTGTTGCCAACCGTAGGTCATACGGTGAGGATCAACCAAGACCCATTTCCTGCAGGAGAAACCATAAATTGTTGACCACCATGAGATATCGATGGTCGTTTAGTTTTGGCGCCAGACCCGTCAGCTAAGAAGACCCAATCTCGGAATAACCTTACCAAGAGGAAGGACATAAGAATTGAGGAAAAAGGTTATGCCGTTACCGGAAGAGCCAGAGAAGGAATTATATGGAAGATCTGAGAAGACGGCACTATCAAGAATAAGGATGGCGTATGAGTTTTGATGGAACTGTAACGATGCTTCTAAGGGTGGTAGCACCCCAGACTCCCGGTGACGATCGATGGATTCGGAGAAGACCCCAAGCCCAACCTATTTCTTGGTAGCCTCTCCGAATCTCGAGGACGAGATTCATTTTAAGGGTGGTAGGTTTGTAACATCCCAAAATTCTAAATATTGGAATGTTATAATAAATAGATAGACTTGACTGATTGTTTGATTGTTGTGTGATTGATTGAGTGAAATTCGAAACTTTTGAAAGTTAAATGAGAGGGAATAAAAGGACTTTCCAAAAACTTTCATTTTTTGCATTTTTGCTCTCCGTGGATTCAAATACTTTTCATCACAAAACCCTGGAGAGAATATGACATGACTTCTTCCATTTATTTAAATGACAAGTGGGTGCTGAAAATATTTGAATTTCATTTCGAAAATATTTCCACTTCTGAACTTTATGCAACTCAATGATTTTCATGAGAGAAGATAAAATGGCTTCTTCAAAATATATGAAATATGAGTTGGGAGAATCAAATTCAAAGCCCTTTTGAATTTATTTTCAATTTGGAGTTATTTGAGTTTTATTCAAATTATTTTTCTCCAAAAATAAAATATATGGAAATTAGGGTAACATGATTCCCTACAATAGAAAATTGGAGAAAAATTAATTTGAAATCATATTGGTATTTTTAAAATGATTTTTGTTGGATTTTAATAGACCAGTAGCACTCTTTGAATTACTAGAATTTGTTTGTATTTTATTTAATGCTGGAAAAATGTTCATGACGTAGAAAATCTTTTTTTGAAAATTTTGATATATAATATGCCTATATAAAGTTTTATTTTTATTTTCGTTTTTCAGTTTATCGTATTCTGTAAAAAAAAATGTATCGCGCGGCCGGCCAAAAAAAAAAACTACAGCGTGCGCGCGGTCGAAGGCCTTTAGGCCCATCGCCTCTTTTCTTCTCTGTTTCGTATATTTTCGTCTACGTTTAGTCCCACATTGCCGAGCCTTTGACCCCTAAGCCTCTTTTCCACCAATAAATATAGAGCCATAGAGCCTCCAAAAATCATCCGATTCGGGTTAAATCAATATTTTGGTTTGACTAGATTCATTTAAGAAAAATATATTTCTCCTCTTCGGCGCGACTTCTGGAAATTATCTCTTCTCTCCAAAGTCGTATTTTCTCTGCCTTATAAAGGTATCTTTCTTTGTTTTTTTTCTTCCTATACCTCCGTAGTTTATTATTTTTAGACTAATATGATAAAATAATTAGATTATCAATTAGTCTACGTATTTATACATTAGACCCTAGCCCATAGCTATTTTTTTTCTTCCATAAAACAGCTTGGCCCTGATTTTTCAAATAGCCATAACTTTTTACTCGTTTGCCCAAATCCAACGAAACCAACGCCCACTTCTTCCTTATGATCTCCTCTATCCAGTAATCCAACTCAAACATGTTTTTTAAAATTTTTAAAAGTTGAATTAGATCAGATATGAATTCAAACTTCTTTTGATCATATCTTTTTATCCGCAACTCCGTTTGAGTTGATTCTTTTTGCAAATCGAAGCTCTTGACCTAAATTTTCTGATAAGGCCAAATTCACATAATTTTGGTACTGTTAGAAATTGTTTTATGTTGCAAGAGCTATTTGCTTGGTTTTGATATTTTCCGAATCGACTTCTTCGATCTTTCTAGTCTTATGAGTGATTGCTTATGTCTGGTTACTATTGCTTGCTTACGATAGATTGACCGGAGTGTGACGAGTAGAGCTATCAAGAGTTTTGAGTGCGAATCATGTTCATCAACATTGCAGGCAAGTTCACACTTTGATCATACCTCTTTCATACCCAGTTTTTATTGCATTAGATCAAACCTCCAACATTGCATGATTAGGATCTAATTAAATTGTGGTTATTGGGAAGTAGTTATTGAGGTAGGAACCTATTGCCCTGTATTCAAAACCTTGGGAGTTACTTCTACGTGTTGCTTATATTGCTATGCTATGCTCGTAGACGTGGATTGGGTTTTTCAGAGTATTCATGACAGATGTGAGATTGTTAATTAATGGTTTACTTAAGGTGGCAACTTAAACACACATTTGGGTGGATTGAGGTACCTGGTTATTCCTGGATTGCCTGTCTAGGCACCGGGGTAGACCAGGATTGCCTGTTTTTTTTGGACCGCCAACCAGACTCAAAGGGATCATGACACTATTCATACTAGAAACTTCCGTGTGCAGCCACAAGCCATTATGGGCTCTGGCATAGTTGATTAAGTCGTGCGAACTCTTACAGGGTAGACTAGCAGATGTAGGGGAAAGTAGGTGTACCGTTCTATCCAACGTAAGGTGCTAGCGCTTCTGAAAAACTGTATCTCGGTCATCCGTTTCTCAAACATCATGCAGTGCGAGAAATCCAACGGAGGCGATCGAGTCTTGTGGGGAAAGGTGCGCAAACCTCTGCAAAGTGTACAAACTAATCATGATTAGCCGTGTCCCTGGTTATGGACATCTTGAGTATCTAGTTCTTGGATTATCCTGTTGATCTCATCATGTTACTTCTAAATTAATATTGTTGGGTTATTGATGACTATTTTTAATTGGGATTGAGAATGCTGTCAACCATTCTCAATGTTTAACAACTACCATGATAGTTAAATAAAATTTATTCCTTTGCAGTAGGGAAAAATTGGCTTTTCGCAAAAACCTTATAACCATAGAGCTTTTCCACCAGCCATATATGCATGTAGTGATAGCCATTGTTCATCATTTCTCTCTATGGTGTGAATTTGCCAGTACATTTAATGTACTGACCCGTTTCGGGTTGTAACGTCTCATGTTGCAGGTTTCTTACGACGAGTAAGTGATACGTTAGGGTTACGATTTCTACACTCAACTTTGCCGTTGGTGTTGATGGGAATCCACAACCTTCTTGCTTCCGCTATATGGATTGAGGTAATAGTATTTATGATACTTTATACATGTGATTTACCTCTGTTATAAATCCTTCGAGTACTGTGTGTGTCAGCATACCGATCCAGGGATGACACTTAAGCACAAAGACTTGATCCATTCGGGTCGGGTCGCTACAGTTGGGGATGGACAACTTAACCTGTGACATGGCCAGCGTGAAGTCATCAGTGTGGACGAGCTTGATGTCGTAGACAGCTTTCCCGAGATATAATAATACGCGAGCCCACTGACATGAAGCCTTTGGCATGGCAACATAGTCAACGTCTTCGCCGGCTTCCGCGGTGACGTGTTGCTCCAGGATCGATAGGTTGGGGTGAATGGTGGCCACCTCACCAACATCCGCCGGAGAGGCCATGATAAACATCTTCTTGGCCGAACGCTCGTCGGGCTCCTCGAGATACATGGTCGAGCTTAGGCTACGACATTCTGGAGCAGGGGATGTGGATCTGGCGGGGAGGGACACCGCAGGCCTCATCTAAAAACTCAGGGGAGTGGGGCGAAGGTATGGGAATCACTGGATAACCTAAACTTTATTATCTAGCTAAGAGGAACGGGCAGACCAGCAGGGTTGGCGGCGGCGCCGGCGACCGCCGTGAGCTACGGTTCGAAGGGGAGAGGGGGCAGGTTGGGGACTATGGAGGGGGTGGTGTTTGAGGATACGCCGCAGCTACTGAAAATTTTAGTAATGGTGGTGAACGAGGGAGGGCGATGGTTCAAATGCCACTGCTGCTAAAATTTTACTATAAGGTCGTGCTGGAGGAGTGTGGGCGACGATCGAAGTACGGTGGCTACTAAAATTTGGGTAAAGGAATTGATGCGGGGCGGGAGTGCCTAAGATCGCGCACAGTCCAACAACAATATGCGTGTATGATAATAAGGAAAAGTGGCACGCCTCCGCCGATTTTTGCAACGCTCAAGGCGGGTAGTTTGTTTTTTATATTTCTAGCTAGCTGGTCTATCCCACACGGTTCATCCTAATTTCCAAATAAACTTACCCGCCTTTAGCTTCCACAGGTGGTGGTTTTACAGTGCACTTGCATCGCACACAGTTAAGCCAATACTTCCACCCTTTGCTCGCGCTTGCTTGGTCGTGGTGATTTCAGCGCACTTGCATCGTACACGGTTGAGCCAGTACCTCCACCCTTTGCTCGAGCTTGCGCGGTCGTGGTGATTTCAGTGTACTTGCACAGCACACGGTTGTGCTAGTACCTCCACCTTAATTTGCTCGCGCTTGTGCGGCCGTGGTGATTCACATCGCACTTGTATCGCACACGGTTTCGATATTATACACCGTGTATGTTGAGGATCATCAGAGTCTTTGTGGCAAAAAATAATGTTAGGGAGGGTCAAAAGACAGCCACAGCAGCATGTGGCCCAAATATATACGAGTGAAAAGGGTGGTATGTGATGTTCAAAATTCCAATGCACAACTTTAACCCCACGGGCCCATGGTTGGGCGCGTCATTGAAGATCGATGAGAGGGGCCAGAAGTCAAGAACCACCTGGAAGTGGCCAAATATATGTACGAATATTGGGGATGTTTAAAACTTTAAATACAGAATGCATAACTTTGGTGGCACCTGCCTCGCAAACCTGAAAGCACCTTAACAACCACCTAGCTAGGATATATATAATGACATAATGTCGTACCTAGCTAGGATGCTTGGCCCACCACCTCCCACTTCGTGTCAGCGGGGCGAATGCATGTACTGATTGATACTTTGGTCATACATGCATGTCGAAGTGACATACCATAAGACGGACCAATGAATCTTTCATTTAGTCAAATGACAGTTGTTGTTGTCGATAAACCGCTTGGGCCAATAGATTGAACCATCATAAACATCGCACGAGAGGGACCACAAAACCAGCACCTCTTGCACGCGGCCCAAAATGATGTATGTTGGGAAGGGGTGATGTGTGTTTTCAATATAGAATGATGTACAATTTAGATGTGGTGCCTACCTCTCGATACAGACAACAACCATGAAGGCAAGGTAGTTAAGGAAGAGATACGTACGTAGGGTTTGCTGTAGGTTGAACCCAGCAATCCGAGCATCTGGGAGGGAATCCTGACAACGCATGAGCTCAAGCTTTAGTTAACCGACATTTGATGGTGACCTGCCCTAACATGAACTAGGAGGAATCCATTGATGGCCAACACATACCCCTCATTATCGGTCAAAGGGATGATATGTATACATTCGGGGAGCCCACAGATATCTGTGTGTCGTCATAGAAAACCGCACAAGGGAGACGTGTTCGATCAGAAGACCCCGTATACACTGCATGCGGCCCGAAAATATGTATGGGTATGATGTGTTTAAATCCCAAATGCACAACTTCGATGTTCCACGCCAAGGACATTACAAACCGAACACCGTACCCGAATCCAAGCCTGGTTCAATACCTATGATGTCAGTTTCCCAACTTCGAGGCAGTAGCGGGGGGGGGGGGGGGGGGTCATCCCACGCATGTGCTCAAACTTTATTCTGTCTAGCATGGGACACACAGATATATATATATATATATATATATACATCTATACATCTATTCAAATATATAGTGTGCGGATAACTAAGAAAGTTGCTCGTTGGATGAAGCCAATCTGACGGTACAGAGATGGCAAATCCGATCACTACTGGCTGTTGGATATCATCTACATTCCAACAGATTCTGCCACATGTACAATGTAGAAGCTCCATGGTTGAACATAAGCATAATGCACAAACCTCTAAACACAAGCACTTCTTCTTTGTTCTCTAGAATCTTCCATATATTAATTGCCCAAACTTTTTTTAAATGAATTGTCATGTTTTGTTTTTACCTTTACAATGCACAATTCCATGAATCTTAAAATAGTTTTTTACAAAACTAATTGATTTTGGATGAGATGAACTATAAGAATTAAACTAACATCTACATCATGCATATCTGGGAGAAAAGGCGGGAAACCGATGAGAGGAGTGACGAGAAATGGTAGCCTGTTTTGAATGAAAACCTAGTAGAGAAGGAAGCATGAGGTACACGATGCATGCACACAGTGCTTACCCATGTACTGCATGTGATGTAGAAAGGGCTCAGGGTTGACGTTCAATCTGGGAGCATCCAACAGTGCACACGTACGATCCGTGGGGTTTGGGTTCTGGCCAGTCAGAACGCAGGACATAGGTCGCGTGCGCAGCGAGGGGGGGATATCATACGGAAACCAACATTCGGTGGAAACCGGTGAAAAGCACAAGAAAAAGATATTTTCAAGTTAAAAAAAATTCAAAAAAATGCAGGATGTTAAGAGGATGATGTTTTATTGGCACACAAAATTTCAAGTTGAAACACATTAAGAGATGTGAGCTATGAAAAAGACAAAATTAGTGTTGAGTAGTGCTGAATAGTAATGTCACTATTTAGGGCGGGATTTATCTTTTTCATAGCTCACATCTCGTAATGTTTTTCAACTTGAAATTTCGTGTCACAATAAAACATCACCTTCTTAACATCCCACATTTTTTTCAGATTTTTATGAAACTTTAAAATATGATTTCCATGAAGTTTTCATTGATTATCGGCTTTCGTGAGTGAACCGTGTGCTATTTGAAAACATTTTGTGAGAAGAATCTCGGTTTTTAAATCCCCATCCAATACTAAGCTGAAAATCGTGAAACCTGCCATGGTGTCACGACATTGCACTTATATATCGAGGAATTGTTTTCGTCCATTGTGGCGCAAGTTTTATTACAAGCCTCTTACAAACCAGAGCTTCTCTCAAAGAAACCTCGTGGTTCAGATATGGAAACGTGTCCCCGTTGTGGGTGAAACATAATCACTGCCTCTTTTCACCTTGTATTTTCTTCTACGGGCAACATGGAACGACAGGATATTCATGCTGAAATTTAAACTTATTCAGGGTTCGCTTGGCCTTTTTATACACTAATTGAGTTTCCTAGGCATTTAATGTCCATAATTCAAATCTGAACTACAAATACATGGTCCAGCTCACCAAAATGGCTAGAAAAATTATACATGTGTTCTTGGGTGCATGTTTAGGTCCCATGCCATGAATGGGAACGAATTACAACCATACTGGTGTCATGGATCGTACTCAAACATTTCGAATCTCAGTTTTTAAGTCCCCATAAATCCTAAACTCACCAGAAAGTCATCAAAGGTGGCATGGTGTCACGTCATGGAACATATATGTCGTGGTATAAACATTGTCCAATTTGGGCCAAGCTTCATTATAAACCTCTTACAAGAACTGGAGCTTATCTCAAAGAAGCCTCATGGTTCTGATAGGGAAACGTGTTCCCCTTGTGGGCGAAACGTAATCACTACCTCTTTTCGCCTTGTATTTTCTTCCACGGGCAACATGGAACCACATGATATCCGTGCTGAAATTTAAACTTATTCAAGCTTCGTTTGGCCTTTTTATACACGAATTGAGTTTCCTAGGTATTTAATGTCCATAATTCAAATCTGAACTACAAATACATGCTCCAGTTCACCAAAATGGATAGAAAAATTATACATGTGTCCTTGGGTGCATGTTTAGGTCTCATGCCAGGAATGGGAACGAATTACAACCGTACCAGTGTCCTAGCTGTTCCTCAAACATTTCGAATCTCGGTTTTTAGTCCCCATAAATCCTAAACTCACCAGAAAGTCATCAAAGGTGGCAAGGTGTCATGTCATGGCACATATATGTCGTGGTAAAAACATTGCCAATTTGGGCCAAGCTTTATTACAAACCTCTTACAAACCGGAGCCTGTCGCAAGAACCCTGGTGGTTTCGATAGGGAAACGTGTCCCCTTGTGGGCCAAACGATAATCACTCCTCCCTCTTCTAGCCTCGTATTTTCTTCTACACGCGACACGGAACAACTAGAGATTCATGCTGAACTTTGAAATTATTCAGGGTTCATTTGACCTTTTTATTCATTAATTGAGTTTTCTAGGCATTTAATGTCCATCATTCAAATCCGAACTACAAATACATGCTCCAGTGCACCAAAATGGCTAAAAAATGTACATGTTTATTGGGGTGCATTTTTAGGTCCCACGGAACGAATGGGAACGAATTCAACTGTCTCGCCATCCTGGCTTGGGCAGAAACATTGCGAATCTCAGTTTTTAAATGTCTGTAAATCCAAAACTCACCAAGTAATCATGAAACTTGGCATGGTGTCACCACATGGTATATATAATTGTCCAATTATGACGAAGCTATATAACCAGCCTTTTACAAACCGGGGCCTATCGCAACCCTCGTGGTTCCGGTAGGGAAAATACCCCTCTTGTAGGCGAAACGATAATCGATGCCTCCCCACGCCTTGAACTTTGTTTTCTACAGGCAACATAGAATAACATGAGTGTCGGGCTGAAATTTGAAACTGTTCAGGGTTCGTTAGGCCATTGTATATATATTACTAATTACTAAATTTTCTATGCATTTAATGTAGTCGATAATTCAAATTTGAACTACAACCAAATGCTCAAGTGAAGCAAAATGGGTGGGAAATCATACATGTGTCATTGGGTGCATGTTTAGATCTCGTTTAAGGAATAAGAATGAATTACAAACTTGTCGTCGTCCTGAAACAATGATAATCTCGGTTTTTAAATCCCAGTAAATAAAAAAGTTACCCAAAAACATGAAACTTGGCATGGTTTCATGACGTGGCACATATATGCCGTGGTAAAAAATCGTCCAGCTTGAAAGGAGGCGCACACATTAGCCAACGAAGTCCTTTTTGAAACTAAAAGATGACATGTTAATATCGCAAATGGTTGTATTATATTTACCCTATCGAAATTTAACCATACTCGGTGGCGTGCGTGCGGCTGTTTGACTAGACAGGACGAGCACGAGAAGTCCACCGTGTAGGCTCCATGGGACGTGTGCGAGCAGTCCGCCGCGTAGGCTCGACGGGACGCGTCCATCCTGTCCAACTCACTGGCTCGACAGGACACGTGCGAGCAGCAAGGCCGCCCATGCTCCCTGGGAAGCGAGCCCTTTGACCTCCATGCACCAGCTTCCGCCCGCCTCACTCACAACTTCTACATTAATGGGTTAATTAAAGCACCTGGACGGAGGGTGTTTGCTTGTGATGCCATGACATCATTTGCTTTGTGCGTGTTTTCAACTAGTATTCCGCCCTAATTTAAATTGCCACATAGGGCAATGGATAATACAACCACAAATAAAATGGCAACGGATAATAGGACGGCAAATTTACAATAGTGTCGGCGTTCTGGGAACGAGGGTCCCCAGACTTGCCTGCCTGCAGCCCGCGGTGTGGCTAAGCCAGCAGGCCGTATGACCCATCTTCATCAACAAGGCATCCAAGACTCTCGCGAGGGGCCAAGCCTCGTGAGGCGGATGACACAAGACCTCCTCTGCAGTGGCCTAGTTGGGCAAGCTCACGAGGGGCGGAGATATGAAGGCAAGGCAAACCTCATGAGGCTCTCGTGACGTGAGCCATGGCGATCGACACCAGGCGGGCGCCAGCGCGCGCAGCGTCCTTGTTTCCTCTTTGGTGCTAAGGAGGCCAGCACAGGCGTGGAGTACTGAGGCATCAGGGAAAGGTTGCCATATCGGTGCAACGAGACCAAGACCAGAAGGACGGCAAGATGGAGGTCATCGTGGAGCCCAAGACGGCGTCACCGCTAGAGCCTTTCACAGGCGAAGACCACCTTTGTCAGGATGGCTTGTACTAGCTGTGCCCCTTAAAATTTTCCCACCGTTGTTGGCTCCCTTCCCGCTCAATATTTGGGAAGAGGACCAGGGCCTGTATAAATAGGACTAGCTACCACCATTGGCGGGGACGAATAATCAAGATCATCCCCACCCACATAAGTTAGCCAAGCACGAGAACACCTCACCGTCAGGAGGCTGTTCTTCCCCTTGTATTGTTCATCATCAGCCCAAGAGGCAATTCACCACCACACTGGAGTAGGGTATTACACCACAACGGTGGCCCGAACTAGTATAAATCTTGTGTCTTTCTGTGTAGCGATTTCGTCGAGTTCGTCCGCGAGATCTTAGCGAGCTAGGGCGTAGATCGGTGGGAGGAAAAGACTTCGCGCGCACTCCAGTGTTGAACCTTAAGGGTTTGTCGGAACCCCACATCCGACATTTGGCACTCTAGGTAGGGCTACGCCGTAGCTTCCCTTCCATCTGTTCATCACTCCGTCGCTCCATCTTCTCCATGGAGGACGCTCGCCGTGCTCGAGCTGAGTGTCGGGCTTCCCTCACCGCCCGTGTTGCTCAGACGGCCCCCATCGGCGGGCCAACTCGTCGTTCTCCGTCTCCTGCCACCAACGCTGCCACTGGCCCCGTGGGGAACGAGAAGCAAGCGTCTTCGCTGCATCTTTCGATACAGCAGGACGGCCCGCACCGCCACTCCATCGCTGACCCCGGCCGGTTCTTCATCCCATGCACGCCACGCTCCCATGGAGGCGCGGGCCACACTCCTCGCTGTAAACGAACTCCCGTGCTACCGCCCTGTCAACGACCTCTATGAGGAGTGGCTCGACCGTGTCGCCAAGCTCGTCTGCGCCGCAGGGGGCTCCCCCGCGCTATCCGTCTCTCTGCCTCACCCTCAACCGGGCACGGGCGACAAGGCCTAGGGCACGCCTCCACCACCCCAGCCCAAAGACTGCGCCTTGGCACCAAGGCGTGCGGCCCCACGGTGTAATCCGCCACGCCTGGTGCCCGCGCGCGAAGAGAGAAGCTGCCAAGAAATCCCTCGGCCACGAGGAGCTGCACCCGCGCTTCCCGTGCCACCTTGTCAAGACCGCACGGACCTCATCAAGACCAAGCTCCTCCTCTAAAGCGGGCGCCAATAACTACGGCCAGCTGTCGCACCCTCACCCCCGAGCTGCGCAGCGTCGCCTGGCCAGGCAAGTTCAAGCCGAATCTGCCTCCTCGCTACGACGGCACCGCCGACCCCGCGGAGTTCCTGCAGCTCTACGAGCTGAACATCGAAGCAGCCAAGGGCAACGAGAAATTCATGGAAAACCGGTTTCCCATGGCTCTAAAGGACGGGGCCTGCTCTTGGCTCCTGAACCTGTAGCATGGCTCGATCTCCTCCTGGGACGAGATGCACGACCGCTTCGTCGCCAACTTCCATGGCACTCGCGATCGCCTGCCGGCCGCGGGTGACTGCCGCTGCATCAAGCAACAGCTAGGGGAGACCCTCCAGAAGTACATTCAGCGCTTCAACAACACCCGCCTCAAGATCCCCAAGGTCACGGATGAGGCCATCATCTCTGCGTTCTCCGACGGCGTCCGTGACGTCAAGATGAAGGAAGAGCTTGCTATCCATGAGGAGCTCTGCACATCTCAGGAGCTGTTCAACCTGGTGACCAAGTGCGCAAGAGCTGAGGAGGGGCGCCTCACTCTCCTTGAGCTGCCAGCCAAGGGCACAGAGGAGAAGAAAGCCAAGGCCAAGGACGTGAAGCGCAAGGAAGCAGCGGTGCTTGCAGCGGAGCCCGACACCAAACGGGGCAGAGATCAGCCGGAGTCATCCAAGAACAGCCGACCGTTCTGCACCTTCCACAACCTAAACACCTACAACACCAGTGACTGCCAAGAGCTCAGAGCCATACGAGAAGGACGCTATAATCGACGCCCCGAGTGCAGCGACCGGGGCTATGGCCATGGAGGTGGATGATGGGACGACCGTGGCCCGCGCCAGGAATGGCGCGACAGGCCTCGTGAGGACCGCTGGCAAGACCATCCTCGCGAGGGGGCCTGGAGGGACTAGCCTCATGAGGATCGCCCCCAAAGCAACGCTGGTCTTCGCCCGCTGCCGCCACCAAGAAGGAATGACGATCATCATCAGGACGAGGGGGCTGGGGGCTTCGAGGAGCCGCGTGCAACCGCCTGCATCTTGGGTGGCGCCCAAGCCCCAGCCTCTTCGCGCATCTTCAAACGGTTCACTCGCGAGGTGAATCGGTGCTCCCCAAGCTTGAGGTCGCACGCCCGCTCAAGTGGTCCTAGTGCGCCATCACTTTCAACTCGGCATATCAGCTCAAGTGCGCGGCCACCATCGGCGTCCTCCCGATGTTGTGTTCCCCAGTCATCAGCCATGTGCAGGTTACCAAGACCCTCATCGACGGCAGTGTAGGGCTCAACATCCTGTCCGTCGACACATTCGACAACCTCAAAGTGCCATGTGAACAGCTCCAGCCTACCAAACCTTTCTCAGGAGTGACCGACGGCTCCACCGCACCGATAGGGCAGGTCCGCCTGCCTGTCACCTTCGGCACGCGTGACAACTACCACACCGAGCACATCGACTTCGACGTCGCCCACATCCGCCTACCGTACAACACCATCCTTGGGTATCCGGCCCTGGCCAAGTTCATGGCGGTCAGCCACCATGGCTATAACGTCCTCAAGATGCATGGAAGCAGCGGGGTCATCACAGTCCCATGTGAAGAAAGGGATGCGGTGTGCTCCCTCGAGCCTGCCTTCCAAGCTGCAGCAATCGACGACCCCAACAGCAAAAGTGAGGGCCCTCTGGAGGCCATCCCCAAGAAGAAGCAGTTGCGCCGCGCAAGACCTCAGGAGGATGGCGTCACGGCAGGAGCCTCATCAGGATCAGAGTCCGTCCCAGGGGCGCCACCCTCCATCGCATATGAAGGCGCGCCCAGCGCCCTCCTCGGGCAGGGCTCAAGGGCTCTCTTCTGGAGGGCCTCAGACCTTGCCAACCTCACGAGGGAGGCGCTCGGGCACCACTTGGAGGCGTTCTACTCGGCATATTTTCCTCGGGAGAACACAGGGCAAGGGGTGCCCACCACTCAGGATTTCATTGCCAAGACCACACAGGAACTGCAAGACGCAAGAGCCATGCGCGGCGACAGCCGCTCATAGGGCACAGTTCACCACCTAGGCGAGGGTACTGAGCTGCGCGTATGCATCGACATCCCAGGGCTCAATAGGGCCGCGTCTCAGGAGCGCTTCTGGCCTTCGCTTGTGGGCCGTTGTGAGGGCCCTCCAACAGCTACGTTCGCATGCCCCTCGGCTTGCCGAGCGTGGCGTCGTCCTATCAGCGCAACATGCGGCGTGACCTAGCAGCTCGAGAGGCCAGGTACCGCGCCGTCCTGGAGGAAACAGAGATGGTCTTAAGGGAGCCACCTGAGCCCCCAGAGCCTCCCGAGGCTCAGGGCTCTGGTGGCTCATGAGGAGTCATTTCTTTGACGCATGCCTTCAGCTGCACCAACTCTGCTTCATCTACAGAATCAGGTGACATCTTCCAAGCTCGTTTAAGCTGGGAGCGCCCCTTGGGGTGCATTATTCCCAGACCACGTGGGTTCGTCCCTGCGGCATGTATCCCTTTTGCTCATGTCTTTAGCTTGCCTTGCTGGGGGCGCCCCTCAGGCTGCATCATCCCCAAGCCGCTTGGGCCGGTCCCAGTGGCATGTATCTTCCCGCATTTACTCAAGCCGATTTGCCTTCCCTACTTAACCTGCGTACGTTTATCGCCTGCTCGATTGCCACCCACTGCGGGTACATTCACCCCATGCAATTCGCTTGCGCGTTAAAAGGGGGGCTCCTGAGCATCGCATCTCAGGAGCTCTTACTAGCTCTCCAGCCCTCACCCCTGGCCTTGACCATGGTATCGCAACCTGGCATACCAGTGGTGGCTAAGCTCGCTCGAGGGCCGGGGCCTGAGGACGTAGAGTGCTTGCACCTAACCGCCTTGCAGGAACACACATCCACCAAGACTCAAGACCAGGTGCAACCCGCCTTAAGGTAGGGCCTCATGAGTCCCGCGCTGGCTCACGAGTGCCCAGATACACCTCGCAGCCCTGCCGTGCAAGCCATGTGTCAGGGCGGGGCTCTACACGCCTCGGGGGCTCCTCCCGGAGGGGCCCCCCATCCCACGCACATGTTGAAGCACCATGCTCCCTGCGGGACGTCGACACTGCCAAGGAGCGACCATGCCTGTGCACAAGCGGAAGCACTATGCTCCCCGCTGGTGATAAACAACTAAGGGTGGCCCCACGGTCATACCAACCTCAGGGAGCCCAGAGCTCAGCGTCCGGCCTCACCGCAACGCCTCCCCTCGTGAGAGCCACGCGAGGGGGCTGGGCACGGGGGCTGCTCTCGTGCCACACCCAAGCACATGCCACCCAACCAGGTCGCCCGAACGTGGGCATCGCGCAGCCCTCCCGAGGCCTCAGCGAGGGCAGGTATGCAAATTGTTTGTGTGTCAAGGGGGACTCCTGAGCATCGCGACTCAGGAGCCTAACTGGTCACGTAGCCCCTCACTCCTTGGTCCGTCTTGGTATCCGGTCGACCCAATGGCGGTTGAGGTATGCGCGGGGCCGGGCCCTGCAGACGTAGAACATCAGTCTATCCTCGTGAACTCTCCCTATAAGCTATTTGTGCGTCAAGGGGGACTCCTGAGCATCGTGACTCAGGAGCCTAACTGGTCACGTAGCCCCTCACTCCTTGGTCCGTCCTGGTCTCCGGTCGGCCCAATGGCGGTTGAGGTATGCGCGGGGCCGGGCTCTGCCGACGCAGAACGCAAAGCAAATAGGAAGGAAATCGCAAAATCTCGAAGCAAATATTACAAACACATTGTTCTCACACATTATCTTCATGATATCAAATTAAAAGTCTAAATGCCTCCCCGAGGCCTAATGCATGTTGTAGGAATGAAACAGGAGGGTAGCCGCAGGTCACCCTCGGACGCCGCCATCACCTGCAGAAGAAGCTACCTCGTGAGCAACGTTGTCTTCACCATCACCACCAGCCACACGATCGGCCACATCACCAGACAGTGGAGCGGAGACAAAGCCGCGAAACTTTTTCAGCAGGGCCTCCACCTGACCTTGCACGGCTGCGACGGGAACCTCATATTGGTCTTCAGCCACAGGCTCCAGCAGCTCGTCAAGGCAAGCATTGGGGTCGCGAAGGTGCATGTGGCTAAAGACGCAAGTCAATGCAGCTGAAGACAGGACGCGAGCTTCCGCCTCCTCCATAGGACCGACACCATCAATGACGTCCTCGAGTGCCTGCACCAAGAGACGAAGCAGTCGGGCGGGGCCGTCCTCATCGGCGGCCAGTGACTTCTCCAGGCCGTGCTCGTAGAGCGTCTTCAGTGCCTTGTGGGACGTATTCTCAAGATCGGCAAAGGCCGCACGGTCTTCGGTCAGGACTCGTGCCTTGGCGTCGAGAACGTCCTCCCTCGCCTTCGCCTCCCGCTCCAGCTCTTCCAACCGGTTGCGCTCGGCGGCCTGCGCCCGCCCCAACTCTGCCAGCTCAGCATCACGATTCTTAACGGCGTCCTCCAGGGCCTTCATTTTCTCCTCCTTCGCTTGGTGGCAGTGTGCTTCTTCAGAGTGCTTGGCGCGCAGGCCCTGCAGCTCGTCCTCCAGCACCTGGCAGCGGTCGCGGGCGGCCTTGGCGTCTTTCAATGCCATCTCACGATTGGCTGCGGTGTTGCCGGCACTCTGCTTATCCTTCTCAGAAGCCGCAGCGGCCTGGCCCAGCGTCACGCGAACCGCCAAGTCAGAATGGAGCCAGCCTGAGGCCAGCTCCAGATGCCCTGCCACAAGGCGTGGGTCTGCGCCTAGGAGATCTGCCTACATCCGGGTCATCTCCGAGAGAGCACGTTCCAGAGTACCAGCGGGAGCAGAAGAACCTGGGAGTGGAGGTGCAACAGTGGGAGGAGGCGACATCGTCACCAGGGCCTGGGAAATCGCGACTTCTGGAGCAGCTGGAACCTCATCGGCCGCGCCAGGCGCCGGCATTTCCAGAGCTAGCAGGGCCATGGGGGCTGGTTCCACGTGGCAATGCTCCTCTTGGCCCCACGAGGACGACCGGGCTGGGGAGATGCGGGCGCTGCTACCCCCTTTCTCTAAGGAAGGAGGCACAGACGCCGCATCCTCCTTCCTTTTCTTAGTAGAAGACATCGACCTGATCAACCAAGGGCCAGCATCAAGAAATGATGAGTACAAACAGGGACAAGGGGAAGCTTGAGACACTTACTAATCCACCGCGACATACTTCCTCTTAGGAAGCCTGAAGCCTGACAGCATCGGGACGGAGGCGGCATCGTGAGGCACGAACGACGACCTACCCCTCATCGGGATCGGAGGCTGCTCCCTCTCCCTTTGGCGAACGTCGGCCTCGGCATTGTCAGGAAGGGCGCGGAAGATCTCGGCCTTGCTCAGAGGGGAAGTCTCCCCCACCTCCTCCAGAGTCTTCTCTGGGTCCTCCTCTTCCCCCTCCTCGTGGGGCTCATCAGAAGACACCTCCACCGGTTTTGGTGCCGCGGGGGCTCCCAGGAGCGCCGGCGGCACCAACCCACATGCGTCAAAGGTTGGCCTGGAGGCGACGAATTCCTCCCGATCCCTGCGTTGGAACAGGGGGACGAAGGCGCTTGGTGGGTACTCCTGGTTGTCCCCAACTATGAGGCACAAAACAGTGGCCAATTCATCATCAAGCAAGGCCCCCGGCCTTAGGCGGGTCTTATCGCCCTCTTCTTCAAGATCCCACAGGGGGCGTGCACGCGCCTGGAGTGGGGCTACTCGCAGTGTCAAGAACTCCCTCAGAAGCATGACCCCCGTAACTATCGCCACCTTCGCGTTGCCCGGCTTCAGGTCGGTCACCATCTGCCCCAACACAGACGATGCCCGCTCATCAGCAAGCTCCGCCCTGGGCCACCCCCCGTGGAGAGTGGGTGCCACCATAGGCAGCGCCAGACGCGGATCAGCGCACTTGGCGTCCATCATGACACATTTGGATCGAATGTTGTCGGCCCTCTTCTCGGTGCTCGAAATCGAGTTGGCCTTGCCAGATGTGATGAAGTTAGCGCGTTCTGAGATGTGACCCTCGCTGACACAAAGGAAGAAGAAATGGCGCAGGAGCTCCACGGACGGCATCACGCCCAGGTAAGCCTCACAGTAGTAGGCAAAGATGGATAGGAGGAGGACAGAGTTGGGATGGAGATGCAACGCCTGCAGCCCGTAGTGGTCAAAGACTTCGTAAAAGAAATCAAAGAAGGGAGGAACCAATCCAACGGCGACACTGCTCGAGAAGAAGGGGAAGAAGGTGCTTTCCTCGGGCTCTGGCACGTCGGAGGCAAGCCGGAGCTCGGTCTCCCCCCACTCATTACTTTTGCCCGCCGTTAGTAGGCGCACGGAGGCGAGGCTCTTCTCCATGACGGAGGGCGCCTCAAGGGCCGGCTCATACCAAGACGGCACTCAGGAAGCCTTGGCCTTGCGCGGCGCCATGGATCGCAGTTACGAGATGAGGTTGGGCGGATCTGGAGATAGCGGTGGCGGAGAGCAAGGAAGGGGATCTGGAGCAAGGCGAAGAAGAAGCAATGAAGGCAAATGTTGCTTGCGCCAGCCTTTTGTCAAGTCGAGCAGTTACCGAGGCAGCGTGGGGAAGCGGAGACGCCCACGTCCAATCAACCACCATGCGACAACCGAGGCCACAGGCTTTGGGGGGCCCGCAGTGCTCTGTACTTGACCCTTGGCTTCGCCGCGAAGCCAAGCCCGAGCGCACCTTGGTCCCGGGGGCTACTGTCAGCGTTCTGGGAACGGGGGTCCCCAGACTTGCCTACATGCGGCTCGCGGCGTGGCTAAGCCAGCAGGCCGTACGGTCCATCTTCATCAACAAGGCATCCAAGACCCTCGCGAGGGGCCAAGCCTCTGGAGTGGCCTAGTCGAGGGGCCAAGCCTAGCGAGGCAGACGACACAAGACCTCCTCTGGAGTGGCCTAGTCGGTCAGGCTCACGAGGGGCAGAGATATCAAGGCGAGGCAAACCTCACGACGATCTCATAACGTGAGCCATGACGATCGACACCAGGCAGGCGCCAGCGCGCGCAGCGTCCTTGTTTCCTCTTTGGTGCTAAGGTCGCCAGCACAGGCGAGGAGTACCGATGCATCACACAAAGGTTTCCATATCGGTGCAACAAGACCAAGACTAGAAGGACAGCAAGATGGAAGTCATCATGGAGCCCAAGACGGCGTCACCGCTAGAGCATTTCACAGGCAAAGACCACCTTTGTCAGGATGGCTTGCACTAGCTGTCCCCCTTCAAATTTGCCAGACGTTGTTGGCTACCTTCCCGCTCAATATTTGGGAAGAGGACCGTGGCCTCTATAAATAGGACTAGCCACCATCATAGGCGGGGACGGATCATAAAGATCATCCCCACCCACACAAGTTAGCCAAGTACGAGAACACCTGACCCTCAAGAGGCTGTTCTTCCCCTTGTATTGTTCATCATTGACCCAAGAGGCAATGCACCACCACACTGGAGTAGGGTATTACACCACAATGGTGCCCCGAACCAGTATAAACTTGTGTCTTTCTGTGTAGCGAGTTCGTCGAGTTCATCCGCGAGATCTTAGCGAGCTAGGGCGTAGATCGGTGGGAGGAAAACACTTCGTGTGCACCCCTAGTTTTCGAACCTTAAGGGTTTGCCAGAACTCCACATCCTACAAATTGCGCCCATAATAATTGTCTTACATATTTTGGATAATTTAAAATGCCACATGCGGGAAAGCCCAGAAGACATGGGGGCAAGAGAAGAAGGAAATTGCAGACAATGCTCTGGGTCGCTACTATCTCTACTCGTTGATGGATCGCCGGGCGGACAAATGCTCCAGCTCCTTCTTCAATTCCTCACGACTTTGCTTGAAAGCAGCCACGGATTCCTCCACCTCCTGCTCGCGCTCGATCCGGAGCTTCCTCAAGCCACCCATCAGTTCCTCGACGACCGCTTTCAGCGTGATCTCCGAGGCACTGCTCTACTCATGCAGCATCTTCCAGCCGGCGGCCTCCTCCTCCTTCTCAGTGACCAACTTGAGGAGCTATGCATTATCATCCATGAGTTGCTCGACGAGGCCGGTCGCCTTGTCAACCGAGGTATCGCTGATCTTGAGCAGCTTCATCAAGCTGTCGACCAACTCCTGCTGCATAGTGACGCTAGCGAGAATGTTGTCATCGCCGACGAAGGACTTCAGGAATGCCGTCTTGTCGCGATGGACGGCGATCTGAATGCGCTTGTGAGAGCCCTCGCGTGCCCGTGAGAGCTCGTTCGAGGGATCCGCGGCACGCCCGGGCATCTCTGCTGTGGCTGCGGCTTCGCGGCGAGACCTCTCTAGTGCCTCTGCGGCCTTGGTCTTTGTTGTATGGTTATATGTCCACCCTAAACTCCTCCTATCGGTCATGGAAGAACGACTTGACAGAGAAAACCAGTTTTGTGGGTGATGAGGACAGGAACTGTGAAGTAATTTTCGAGTGGGTAGTTTTTATAGCCCGGTGCTAAGTGTGAACACATATTAGTTTGATAGGCGTGAACAGATTTGCAATTACTTATTGTGCTGTAATCAGCAATGTGACGAGAAACAAGGTCAAAATTTATTGATGGCAGAAGGTTGACCACGTGGTTGCTCATCGTTGAGGCGGCTACGGGGCGCTCCGCTCTGGCGTCCCTGCGTGCGCTCTCCTCGCTGTTGAGGCAAAATTATAATGGCAACTGTTAATAATTCTTAATAAATGTCTTACATATTCAGGATAATTTAAAATGCCAAATGCGGCAAGGCCGAGAACACTCACGGCCTACATATGCATACAATTATAATAAAATATAAGCTAAAAGGCTGAGATGGCGGCCTTCCGACGATGGTCTTCTCGGACTCCATGATCAGCATAACACCCTTGCGGCTGTTCACCCTGAGTGTCCCGACCCGCCTCCACCTACGGAGCTGCTGGCGCTGGGAGGCTCTTGGGACTGAAGGGCCTCTTCCAGAAGAGCTTGACAGCGTGCAATCGCGCGCATGACAACTCCGCGGAACCGCTTCATTTCCATGTCTCTGGCCTGGTAGCAAATTCCGTCGGTCACCTGCATCCTCAATATATCACCTTAGTGATGTTCTACTTCGTTGGGGACGTCAACTCCGCCAAGGATGCGCTCGAGCCTGGCCACCACATCATCGGGATCGAGGTTGACATGGCTGCCGCAGGCAATGATGAAGCCATAGGCTGCCTTTATCTTGACTGAATCGCAAAGGTCCTCTGCCCATTCCTTGCGGGGCATCAGGCTCTCGATGAGCACTAGTGACGGCGGCTCTTCGAGTGGGTCATCGGTCATGCCGCCGAGCAACTCTGGATCTTTTGCACGGTGGATGGCAAATTGCTCGTCACACCTCCTCTGCAATATGTCGATTATGCTCCCATGGACTGTGACACCGATATTGCTGCCGATGGGCCATGGTGCCTGCACCAGCCGATGAAGCTCTTGCTCCCCGACCTACTCCGGCTCGTTCTCACCGCCGAATATGTAACGCAGGTAGGCTTCAACGTCGAAGCTTTGGTCGTTGCCTGGCATGCTTGGAATAACTAATGGTAGATGGGTGAGGACTAGATCTTCACAGAGTGTCGCGGTGGTGTGTTGCCGCCTGGGTTATATGCAGCAAGACGTTAGCTGGTGGCGGGAAGACTAAGTGGAGCACACACACAACCCGAATACCGTATCCGATACCATGTGTTATTTATCACACAAGTGTTAACATAAGAAAACGTCTGTGTAACTTACTAATCATCGCACACGAGTACTCGCAGATGCATCGTGTGCGATGCTCCTATCCACCGCAAGCAACTAGTTTGCATTTTTCAAAGTTTTTTGTACACACAGAATCACACACGAACTAATTGTATTAACCGTCTGTGTTGTAATTTCTCATCGCAAACAGTTCATCTGAGTCGGCTATTTGCCACGTATCACACATATCTTGTTAAGTTGAGCCATTTCTGTTGCGTTCGCTAATCGAAATTAGTTCGTCCGAGTGAACCGTATGCACTATATCACACACACACCTTGATCTGGCAAACCGTTTATGTTGCGCTCCCTAATAGAAAGTGGTTCATTGGTGCGAACTGTATGCCGTATATTGCACACACATTTATATGGCTACCCGCATATGTTGTTCTGTCTCATCCCAAACGGTCTGTACAGATCAACCGTATGCCCCTCATCGAACATGCAACTATAATCTGAATCGTGTTTGATGTATCATTCATCGCAAACGTTTTGCATCATTTCTGACGGTTTTCATACAGCACCATTTGCGATTATGGCATCGCACATAGTTTCTCGAAGGGTCTCTGATCGTAGTGTCACGTTAGTAGCATCTTGCAGTAGTGTGGTGTGGCCAGTGAAGTATGGGTACAGTCTACTGTAGTCTGTCCTACGTTTTGTGTCACTAGTTGTACAACCATTATAAGTGGGGTGTAGTTTGATTTCTCCGGCACCACCATGTTTTTGATGGACTTTGTTGGTGCTCCTTCAGGTTCGACAATCACCCTTTTCCTTTTTGATGTCTGATGCACAAGAACAACATTTGAGCGGAAAAACATGGTATCATGACAGATGGAATATGTATTCATAATGGATGGGCATGGCATCTTGACATATATTATGAGTAAACTAAGCAGATGGCGATGCAACAAAGTGGAAGAAATACAAGACAACATATGCAAGATACGCGCAATCAATTAAACCTTGCCAAATTAGAACAAACACCTTGATGCGTGAATAGGACAAGCCATCTTCCTTTGACTCCACAAGGTTAGAATAGTCATTAGGATCATATTCTGAGCAACAATCTACACTACAAAAAAAAAGACACATCCGTGACATTTTGGGCCGAATGAATTTTTTTTCTGTCATACATATGACACTTCTATGACGATAATTGTGACAAACCCCGGTATCATCATAGATGTGGTGGGCTCCTATTTCTATGACAAAAAATCATGAAAAAATGGGATTTTCGTCCTGGGCGGGCCGGAGACGCAGCTGCATGACATTCTTTGGGCCATCCATGATGAAAAAAATCATGGCAGAAGCGAGGGCGAGGAAAATTTTGGGGAGTTTCCGGTTATGGTGGGAGGTCGGGGGTCGAGCGATGCGCGTTTCTCTCATACACGTATGCGTATGTGTGCGAGGCGTTGGCTCTAACTGAACCCGAGCGAGGCGTTGGGCTCTAACTGAACCCGAGCGATTGCACTGCAGGCTACGCGTTACTGATCCCGAGCGATCGATTGATGGCTGTTAACTAAACCCGATCGAGCGATTCCTTCGCTACTGCTGCTAACTGAAGCGGATTGATGCTGCCTCTGGATGAACAGTGAGCATTACGGTGGGGGGGGGGGTTGGATGAACAGTTCCCCGTGGGGGTGGATGAACAAGACCCCGTGGTGTTGCCTCTGGATGAACAGGACCCCGATCGATCGAGCCGGTTGGGGCTAGATGAACAGGACCCCGTGGAGGGCTGGATGAACAGGACCACCCCGTGGAGGGCAGGATGAACAGTAGACGGCAGAGGGCAGGATGAACAGTAGCCCGTGGAGGGGTGGTTGAGCAGGAGCCCGTGGAGAGGGCTGGTTGAACAGTAGCCGGTGGAGTAGCACGCGGTGGAGGCTGGATGAACAGGAGCCCGTGGATGAACAGTCGGAGGTGGAGGCTGGAGGAGGTGGACGGTGGATGAATAGTAGCTCATGGAGGCTAGAGGGGGTCGACGGTGGAGATGAACAGTATCCCGTGGAGTCCTGTTTTGCGGTACGCCACACCCCTCCTGATGAACAGGACCCCCGTTTCGACCGTAGCGCTCCAACACAAGTCCGTTTCGTCCGTTTAGCGGTACGCCACACCCCTCCTTATCAACAGGACCCCCGTTTCGACTGTAGGAGGTCCATTTCCTCCATTTTGCGGTACGCCAGACCCCTCCGGATGAACAGGATCCCATTTCGAACATGGCCGGTCGAACACAAGGCCGTTTCCTCCATGTTGCGGTACGCCAGACCTCGTTTCCATCGCCTGTTCCGTCCAAGCCCTCCCGATGAACACGACCACACATTCTATTCCGACCCATCCGGTTGGCTCCCACGCGTTCTGTTGCCTCCCCATGAACACGACGCATTCCGTTGCCTCCCCATGAACATGACGCATTCCGTTGCCTCCCCGTGAACACGACGATGACGCTGTTTCTCCGTTCCGACCCAGCAATGTACACGAGCCCTGGCCGTACGTATGCGCGAGTAGGCGTTCGAGACCCCGCCCGTATGTATACATACGTGGCCGTGTTTTCTTTCTTGCACCCTGGCCGCCTCTACTACGACACGTGCGTGCCTCTACATTGACCAGTATATATGTACGTACACATTCGTGACTAGAAAGACAATGCTACATATACTTTGACCAGGTGGGTCCCGACTATTAGGCACTTCCTTGCGTGCAAAGATATAACTGGTGGGTCCTAGCAGTCAGGGGGGCGAAATACGGTGGCCCGTCAAGTGGGTCCCGCTGTAAGGTGGAGTAATAATTATTTTGCACATAATAAGGAGGCACTTCCTTGCTGCGGCCGTGGACCCATCTGTCAGCCTCTCCACGTACAGTTCACATCCGATGGAAGCCGTTCCTTGACCACGTTGACCACGCCGCGCCGAGAGCACCAGGGCGGTGGACGACGGCGAGGCCTAGGAAGGGTATGACGCGGAGCCGGGGAAGACGCGGCAGTGGATGCCCAGCCGTAGAGGACTACGAGGGTTCACTGGTTCGCTGCAGTGTGAGGCTGCCATCGCCGCAGAATAACAGGGGGTGTGGGTGAGTGGAGGGATGGCCTGGCCAGCGGTAGGAGTAGTAGGGGGCAGTGAGGCCTTCGCCGCATTGCAGCCGGCCACAGGAGGCAGGAGCACGAGGCACGACCGGCGCTGGTTTGGGCGGCTGGAGCAAGAAGACCAGAGGTTGAAGAAGCACTACGGCCGTTGGATGGACATCGTATGGTCACTAGAGCTAGAATCGTGCATATTGACTAAGTTGACAAAGCCCTCCGTCCCCGTCGACTTAGTAGGCCCACAAGTCAGCATGCCACTATACTAGGTCCCAGCTAATAGGGGGAGTATTCCTTTTCTTGTGCGTAATAAGGAGGAACTTCCTTGCGTGCGAAGATATAGCTGGTGGGTCCGAGCTGTCAGCGGCGGTAACGTTTTTTTCGCGAAATACAGAGGCCATTTCGGTGGGTCCCTGATGTCAGGTGGAGGAATCATTATTTTGCGCGTAATAAGGAGGCATTTCCTTGCATGCGGTCGTGGACCCATCTGTCAGCCTCTCCACGTAAAGTCCACTTCAGATGCATGTCAGTCGTTGACCATGTTGACCAGGCCGCGCTGAGAGCACTAGGGCGGTGGACGATGGTGAGGCCTAGGAAGGGAACAACACGGAGGCAAGGAAGACTCGGTAGTTGTTTACTGGTTCATCTGTCGTCGCCGGAGAATAACAATAGGTGTTGGTGAGTAGAGGGATGGCTAGGCCAGCGATGGGAGTACGGTGGGGTGGTGAGTCCTGCGCGGCAGCAGAGCCAGTCGCGGGGAGGAGGGAGCAGGAAGTCCCGCCGGCGCCTGTTTGCGCGGCTGGAGCAGGGAGCAGAGATTGAAGAAGCACGACGGTCGTTGGATGGCCATCCAACAGTCACTGCTTGTGCCTCAACCTTTTTCTAGGAAAGCCACAAATCTGTGGAAAACAGCATACAACCCATCTGCCATTATTTCTAATAATTTACAGCCCATTTGCTAATTATTAAGGTTTTTTTGGAGCCCATATTCTTTTTGTTAGCATTACAGCCCATATTGTGGCCACGGTTAAAAAATTATACGAAATTTTGCATATTTCGGTGCGGTCGGAACTGTTTTTAATCCGAAAATTTTGACTCGCATTCAAACTGATTTTAAAAATAAATGTATACCAATATAAAATCCAACAAATTCTCCACGCATAAAAATTAATGTAATTTCAAATCTCGAAATGAAAAAAAGATATTTGAAACTAATTGCCGGTTTGATGTGTTTTAATAATGTATAGCCCATTTCTCATTACTGATGGGCCATTTTCTCGGCCAGCCGAATGAAATCTCTCCTCGTCTTGAAAGATTTGTAGCCCAACAGGCCTGACAAAGCGACTTACTTGGCAAATCACAAAAAATTGGGATGTGGCCATGGACCCAGCTGTCAGCCTCTCCACATACAGTACTCTTCCGATGGAATGTCGTCGACCACGTTGACCACGCCGCGCCGAGAGCACCAAGGCGGTGGACGACGGCGAGGCCTAGGAAGGGGACAACGCGGAGTCAGGGAAGACGCGGCAGTGGATGCCCATGCGGAGAGGAGTACGAGGGTTCACTAGTTCGGCTGCGGTGTGAGGCTGCCGTCGCCGTAGGGCCTAGCTAGCGGTGGGAGTAGTAGGGGGCGATGAGGCCTCATCGGCAGCACAGCCGGCCACTGGAGGCAGGAGCAGGCGGTCTCCCGGCGCTGGTTTGGGCGGCTGGTGCAAGAAGAGCAGCGATTGAAGAAGCAGCAGGACCGTTCGATTCAAATCCAACGGTTACTGCTGCTAGAATCATTTGTTGACTAAGTTGACAAGCCCTGCATACGCGTCAACTTAGTAGGCCCACTGGTCAGCCTCCCAACCGGTGCGCCCTAGATGTCAGTGGGAGGAATCATTTTTTTCGCGTAATAAGGAGGCAGCTGATTGCGTGCGGCCAGGCCAGCAGAGGGAGTAGGGTGGGCCGGGGAAGCCTGCGCGACATCACAGCGAGCCACAAGAGGAGGGAGCAGGCAGTCCCGCCGGTGCTAGTTTAGGCGGCTAGAGCAGGAATATCAAAGATTGAACAAGCACGTCGGCCATTGGATGGACATCCAACACTAATTGCTGCTAGAATCGTGTGTTCACTGAGAAAGCCTTGCGTAAACAAGTCAGCCTCGAAATTTGTGGCGTGTACAACCCATTTGCTATTATTTTTATAATTTTTACTCATTTTCTAATTCATATGGAATTTATTGCAGCCTGTTTTCCATTTTTAGGATTGCTGGCCATTTTCTGGTCAGTACCAGGGTCAAAAAATTAACTAAATATGTGGGAAATTTTGAAAATTCGCAAATTTTTGTTGGGGAACGAAATATTCTTAATCCAAAAATTAATAGCCATACTAAAACAAATTTAAAAATAAATTAGTACTATGTCATGTTAAATCCAATGAAATACGTATAAGATATCAGTGAAGAACAAAAACAAAAAAAGAAACTTATATCCCATTTGCTATAAAGTTTTTGGAATATTCAACCCCTTTTGATATTACTTTTAATAGACATTGACCATACTCTTAAGCCAGGCCGGAATGCATCCCTCCTCATCTTGAAAGAGTTGCAGCCCAGTAATTCAGAGAAAACAAATAGGCCTAGCTTGGGTATTCTTCAAAAAGAAATACTAGGCTACCAAGTTTCCCAAAGAACCGGTGCATGAGGATTTAGCTTTATTTATTTACTTATTTATGTTTAGGGGACCATGAGGATGTACCTGGGCCGGATTTATGTGAGAGCCTCCCTTCCAGTTAATTATGGGCTTCTCTATTGGGCCTTCATCAGTGGGTTGCATGTTATCAACAAGTGGAAAATGTGTTCCGAGTTTCCAAAAAAAAGTGTTCTGTACGATAGATAGTTTGCGCTACGTACGGTACGGGGCACTAAAGGATCGAACCATGCAACGACTTCCAAAACATTGTGTTTGTCATTCTAACAACACATTTATTCAACCAACAGACGAAATATACTACTGATTTTACATTGAAAATTGCAGCAGCAACAACCAGGGAGCTGGGGGTGCAACAGAAGCAGTAAGCAGGCCAAAAGAGTGAAGACGCAGCTCTCTCTTCCAAACCAAACATCAGCCATCATTACAAAAGGGCTACCAAAAAAGAACAAGTGTATGCATCAAACTAAATAAAGATCCTACTACACCAAGTGTACGCATCTAACTAACTGGCTCAGTTAGACGTTACTATTTATTAAGCTGTCAAGATTGGTTGACGGCTTGAACCATATGGGTGCCTGACGGGGGAAACTCCAGCCAGCAGGTCGAAGTCTGATACTTGCGACCCTCTCTCCTACTTTGGGCGGCAGAGCGTGGTGGAACATATCAGGGTATGGTGCATGCAGAGACGCATGGTACGCTGTGTACACACAGTTTTGCCTGATGAACGAAACCATGCTGCCATCCTGATCCTTGCCGTCAGTTATCTCCTGGTTAATCGGATAATTCAGTCCGACAAATAGAGAGTGTGTACCAAGGCTACTTACTAGACTCCAGTCAAAAATTCCTGAAGGCCCAGAGAAGTTGGGATCCTGCTCAAAGACCTTGCAGTGACTGTGATTATATTCTGCGAAACAACATGTCAGGTACGTGCGAACGATCATCAATCTTTCATCATCGTCTGGTCGAGCCAGGAACCACCTGCAACTGCCATGTCGCTTTTCTTTGAAAGGTTCTGGGACTAGGAAGGGTAGGGACACTAGGCGGCCTACAACATCATATCAAGTTGGAGTGAAATAAAAAAGGGCTCTTGGTTTAGTCAATCTTAAGAACAGCATGTTATGAGCATGAATATTTTTTCAGCAAATGTTGACAGTAATATAAGAAGGCCATCATGATATCATAGGAAAGTAACATACTGCTGTAACAGACGTTTGTAGCGATGACTGGAGTAGGCCAGCAATACGTCCAGCCATAGGAGTCGACTGCGTAAATGAAGCCCTTGTGTTCAATGGCATCAAAGAACCATGGAGGATACATGATCCTGCGATGGACGTGCAGATTTATCCACTTACCGCAGTGACCTGTCAGATAGGCGAGACCACGGCTGAAGAATGCAATTACCCTGAAGTCTTTATAATTCGCAGATCTTGTGGGCACTTGGCAGATTACAACCTTGAGCAAATCAAACTTGGTATCATGTTGGCTACTATAAGATTCCGAGTATTCTGGGCCGCGGTGCCAAAGCAGTGCAGTGTTAATCGAAGGAAGGGGGATCAATCGCCGGGTGTAGACCTCCAAGAGCATCCAGCTGCCGCGACTGTCGACGAGCACCATCCAAGACGTGTTCATGCCGACCCAGTACATACTGTTAATGTAGTTGAGGCTGACGGGGATCGGATCACACTCAAGGGGGTTGATGCTCGCCACCCTATGATCGTTATGCTGCGTGAAACGCCGTTTCTGAAAATCAGGCGGCATCAGCAAGCAAGGAGCTGGCTTAAAAAGCTCCAGCCTGAGGGCTTTGAGTTAACGGTAAAGCCCCGACAAGCACGCGGCGAGCGGCATGGTACTGAGATTGTCCACACGTGAAACAATGAGCTTGATTACCTCTGTGGGGAGCGAATTCCAGCCACTCTTTCGACGGACGCGGCTCGGTTATACCATTGTTAGTGCTTGGGTTTCGGACGAGGGGGGAGGCGCCTTAGCGGGGATGGAAGATTGGGTGAGATTATGTGCGGACAAAGATGGGCGAATATGTGCTGCGGGAAGTGGACAGGTGATGATGACTACAGCATGCCGCTTGACTTACGAGACACATACCAGCAGCGTAGGGTCATATCGATGCCAGACAACTTGCTTGAGTGATCATAGTACTGGTACCCCCTACAATGCTATGCCCTAACTTGCTTGAGTAGAGTAGTAGAGTAGGACTCTGCTCTACTACTAGCACCGGAGGAGTAGTATATTCTAATCTAAAATAGTTACAAACTTCAATGCCCGAGCATGGAACGACTATGAACCGTGCTCAAAGACCGTGTCTACGTGGTGTTTGGACATGGGCGACAACCTCAACGCCAACGGTGCTGCTCCCGTTGCACAATATGTGTTTCTGTCCTTCCTGTTCGAAATCATGGTAGAATTCATGTTTCTACTCTGTATCCTACTACTATGCTAGTCCACATGATTAGTTGCGAACGACAACTTCTTCCCCGACCTCGGCAACCTCATCCTCGACGACATGGGCGACAACGTCAACGCCGGCAACCAGTGAGATACAGGGTGTAGGAAGCGGTTTGGGCATTTGCATGCCTTTCCAACCAGTGAGATACTCCGTACAAAGTATGACAGAGAAATAACCACAGAGAAGGAAGCTAAAAGTAAACAATCAAATGAGCATTTTTGCATTTGTTTTGCATTGAATCATTTCACCAGCTTGACTAGTGTTGTTTTTCTACTTTTACAAAAACCGCATCGTAATGTTAAAATATGCATTTGCATGTACATAAGTAATAGTAGTACTCCCTCCGTGTAGGTGTATAAGTATTCCCTCCTTCTTGGTGACGGTGCACAACCGAAGATGACTTGTTGACCTGGACGGAGGGAGTAGCACAGTCTGCAAGCATATATCGAGAGAGACGTGTAGTGCGATAGTATATAGTAAAGTTTGTGCTATATGCACGTACTTGCAAAATGCGTATGAATACACAAGGTTTCCAAACTTTCCCTTTTACATACTTAATTAAGGACGCTAAAAATTCTGGAACGTTCGGGATTTATCATTTGCGTCCAAAAACTAATGATATCGCCTTACCAAACAAAAATTATACTCCTCCTAAAAGCCACGGTGCTCGCAGGAGCGTTTGCGGCGCGCCACGAGTGCCCTGGTGCGCGGCCATTTCCCAGCATGCCGGCACAACGCCTCTTCCTCAGCCTCGCAACTCGCGAGGTGCTGATTGGCGGCTTGCCGGCGGGAGAGCGTGATCTCACCGGTGTGGTGATTCGGCACCAACAAGTACTCCTCCTCACTTGAAGCGTGCACCCGGTCCACGTACCGCCAAGCGTATGAGGCGCTTGGGCCCGACTGCACTCAGGGCGTCGGCACGGGCGTCCTCCGCCACCCTCATGGCCCTCGCACGAGCCTTCTGCCAAAGAGCCAATTGCCTGACTCTCTCGGACGCGACATAGGCCTCCCAGGCAGCTTGTTCCGTGGTGCGCTTCTCTTCCTCGGCCTTCTTCTCCGCCTCTATTTTGGCGCGCTCTGCTGGAGGTAAAGCCTCCCACAAGGCGACATCCATTTATTTCCAAAGCTCCTCAAGGATGGGGGGCTCGGCGGGCGGCGCGGCGTTCTCCTCATAGCAGGGAGCCGACGCGTCCTCCAGCGCGCGTGCTGGTGCGATTGGGAACACCGATGCGTCCACCTCGACGCGTCGCGGCGAGGAGCGGAACGCCAATGCGTCCTCCTCGACTAGTGGCGGCGAGGAACGGAACGGCGACACGTCGCGTAGTGGCGAGGAGCGGAACATCGACGCGTCCTCCTCGATTAGTGGCGGCGAGGAACGGAACAGCGACGCGTGACTGTCTGCGTGGTGCAGCAAGGGGCTCCTATGGCTTGGGAGGGGCGATGCCATGGTGGTCGACGTGAGAGGGAGGGGGAGGAGATAGCGATGAACGTGAACGTGAGGGGGAGGAGATAGCGATGTCGTGGGAGGCGAAGTATTTATTGCGAGCAATGGCACACCTACGTAAGATATGGACTGAGCTGCACTGACTTAACTACCGGTCCAGTTGCGTCACTGACATGTGCGCCAGACCCCTGTTGGGCCCATATGTTAGTAACCGAATGCACCTGCAGTTAAGTAACAGCTACGTGGGCATATTTGTTGGAGTAAATTATGGGGGAGCGAAGGGGTGGAAATATTGCTGGTCACAACGGATTGGACGAGCGTGGGGGGGGGGGGAGAGTCATGCATGCATATTTTTTTCACACGGGGTGGAGTGGTGGGACCGCCGGAGGGAGAAGGAGAGTTTGGCAGGCATATTGTTTCCGCACATGGAGAGGAAAAAATTTGGAGACGCACGGGCTTCCTGCAGGTATGGGGAACGGTGCATAATAAGTCATCTTGCATGTCGGGCTAGGTATAGTCTCAAGTCATTAAAAACAAACACACCCCACACATGTTCATATTTCAAGGTGCACTAAATTATTGCATGCGATGATTAAGGCTGGCCGTAATGGTGGTATCTTAGCTGGTATCATGCACACGGGAATAGCAAACATGCTGATGTGGCAAAGAATTAAAGAAGCGAGGGGGGTTAGAGTAACTAGAGTTCATGCATGCATTGGTAAACACATTTTTTGTGGAGAAGAACAACACTAGTTCAGTACTTTTGCAGACTTCAAAAACTATTCCACAATGTGTCAACATTCACAATGTCAAATCAAAATTTTTACACTCATTATAAAACGTAGTTCTTATACTCCCTCCTTCCATCTATATAGGGCCTAATGCGGTTTTCGAGGCATTGACCAAGTGTTAGAGCAATAATATATGACATGCACCTTACACAAAGCACATCATCAAATTCGTATGTGAAAGGAGCTTTCAATGATATGATTTTCACATTATGCATGTCATGTAGTATTAATTTTATCAATAGTCAAAGGCGGTCTTGAAAAACGCATTAGGCCCTATATAGATGGAAGGAGGGAGTACTCATTATAATCAGTACTCCCTCCATCTAGGTGAGCAAGTCATCTTAGATTGTGCACTGTGACCAAGGAGGAGGGGGAACGAGAGATCTTAATGTTTATTTGCTAATTAATAGCATTGCATGCAATGAACTAACCACTGCATGTCGTGTTTGGTAGTCTCAAGTCATTAAAAGCATGCACACCCGCATCTCATATTGGTTGATATGTCAAGAAAGAAACGAGGTAGAAGTTAATGCACCGTGCCTAAGTGTTTTGGGAGTATTGTAGATATGGATATTTTTAGTATAAATTTGGTCGTAGGATTTCATTGATGCCTGTCAAAGCGTTGACAGGTCTGCTATGCGTGACCTGAAGACGAAAGCGTTGAGCATCTCGAAGTTGATCAACAATCTTCAATTGTCAAAGATTAGCCGTTCGGCCAATAAGGTGGCACACTTAATCGCTAAGTATAGCTTTGACAATAGATTAGAAGGTATTCTTGTAAATAACATACCGCCCTGTGTGGTGAATATTGTATCGAATGAGTGTACTGGTGTGGCTGGTTAATTAATATAAGGTGGAGTTCAAAAAAAGTATAAATTTGGTCAAACACTTTGCAAACGGTTGACGGGAGTAAAAAGGACCAGAGGGAGTATAAAGCATGTAGAGTAGGCAAAAAATTGCTTGTCTAAAAGAGGCAAAAAAATTGCTCATTTATAGCCGGTCGAAGTCTCAAAGGGCGCGACTGCGCGAGGGAGGCGAAGGTCGTGGGAGGCGCGACGTTTGACGGAATTAAGTCAAGTTACATCCACGCGCCGGCATGGCGTGTGAACAGGCAGAAGCTATACCGTCAAGCCTACGATATGGGTCTAGTAGAAATGACATCTAGTGGGTCCCGCATAGTTCTCGAGAACTCTTTGGGGGCTTGCAGCCATTTATCCACCGGGCAAGCCAGCAGCCCCACGCCGTTCGCACGCCCTACTCGTCCCCGTCTTCTACATTACAACAGTTCGCTCCCAGTCTTCCCGTCCTTTCACATTAGTTCGCTCCCAGTTTTTTTTGCAGGGTACAACAGTTCAACTTCTCCTAACCCTCCTCCAAAATCCGCGGCCTCCCAAATCTCCGTGGTCGCCGCTGTGTACCAGGTTAGAGCCATCGCCGGCGATCAGTTCAGCATCATCTACACACGTGGATCCGAGATGGTGAAAGCATGGCTTGCTCGCTTCCTACGCATGTTCAACAGTTCAGCAGATGAATGGGTCGCTGGGCTAGATGTTGAGTACACCATAGTCCTGGGACGAGAGAAGGATCTAAAGGACGAAGAGAGGAAGAAGCCCGCCGTGATCCAGGTTTGCGTACATAACGTTTGCTTGGTCTACCACATATGCCATGCGGACGTTGAGTGCCAGGATTTTAAGAACTTCCTCAAGGACAAAAGAGTGAAATTCGTTACTATAGGCTTTAAGAACGACAGTGACGTCCTGCGTCGGATAGGTCTCGTTGTAGGCCAGCCCTTGAATCTCTAGAAGGAAAGCATGGTGTCCTCCTCTCTGCCTTCAATGCTGACCCTGGCAGCAGCCATGATTGATCCTTCGTATGCTAAACTGAAGAAACCTCATCACGAGTTTCATCATGCATGGGAGTCGAAGACATTAGATGAACATCACATCCTATACACAGCAATGGATGCCTACCTTTGTTTAAATATCTACAAGGGTTGGATGAAGAACCAGAGCCCAGTGTCCGGTTCAAGCAAAGAAGCGTCGGCGAAGAGGAAGAGGGACGAGGACGAAGTCGAGGACGTGGACTCGGACTCCAAGTAGGTGGCAGTGATGTCGCTCATGGTGGTTCTACTGTAGTGTGAAGCAGACTAGTTCCTTATTAGTTTATTTTCATGGGTGTGTTGTGCTGAGGCCCTAGCAGAACTATGTTTATGTTCTTTCTCGCTATTTGAACTCTTTAGTACGTACAGTGGTACTAGTACTATGTCTTACTACTGTTCGTATCTTCGTGTTCCTACTGTACTTAATACGTTCGTACTAGTAGTATAATTTGGGTCAGTCGATTTGTGAAAGAAGTTCGACGGAGCGAAGGAAGAAGACGGCAGAAGAGGTCGAAGAAGCCTTTCTAGCCATCCATGTTGCATCAAACGACTCACATGAGTCGACTGACCCAAATTGCTCCTTCAGATTGCAGGATCCACGTGGCATTCAAGGTCTCGAAGGTAGATTCCGCGTCCGCACCCAGTTTGCAGGCTCGACGCGCGCGCGACCGGCTTCCGCCGCGAAAGCCACCATGTGCGCCTCCTCCGCGCAGGCGGAGACGACAATGACACGCTAGTTCCTCCTCGCCGACGTGCTGGAGCACGCGCTCGTCCTCATCTTCGTACGCTGCATGCATAGACACGGCTCCACCAGCTGCTCGCGTGCTTAGCAGCGCGGCGGCATCGCGAGGAGGGACTGCAGACGATTGAGCGGGCGAGCCTTCGGCTTCATGGCACAGGGATGGCGGCGACACGGCGGTAATGGGTGAGAAATTGTTGGCCGGAGTAGGCGGGCGCCGACATGCACAATGGCGGCGGCGGCATATTGATGAGTGCGCGTGTGGGAGCTTACTTTAGTTTTATATATAAGGTTGGTCAAACTTAAAAGAAAGGGATAATTAGATTTATGCCCCTAGTTGTGTCCCACTCGTCTGTTTTACCCCTAATTCCCAAAAGTCACTGGTTCTGTCCAAGTCACTTTGCTCCTATTATGCTTTTGCCCTTTGACCGTTTGAGCATCAGTTTGAAAACTTCATAACTAATTCATACTAAATAATAAAAATGCAAATAAGATACCAAAATGTTCAGAAAAACATCACCTATATGCCAGTGTCATTTGCATTCATGAAAAAAGTGTTGGAAAGTGCCCATCCGAGTTTTAGCTCTTATGCTAGCACCATGAATAGTAAAATCTAAAAAAATTCAAAAAAGTTAAAAAAATTGGTGGCAAAGAATGACTAATGTTTTAAGTGCCTGCCAAGTTTCATCAAGGAATAACATTCGTGGGTGCCGTGGCAAAAAATACAATCAGCACTCCAAAATAGATTATTTTTTCCGTGACTTCTAGGAATGTCGTTCCCTAATGAAAATTGGCAAGCACTTAGGACATTTGTTGTTCTTCGCCACCATATTTTTTATTATTTTTTTTTGAATTTTTTTAGAGTTCACTATTCATGATGGTATCAAAAGAGCTGAAACTGAGATGTGCACTTTCCAACACCTTTTTCATGAATGCAAATGACACTGACATATAGGTGATGTTTTTCTGAACATTTTGGTATCTTATTTGCATTTTTCTGATTCAGTATGAATTAGTTATGAAGTTTTCAAACTGACAGTCAAACGGTCAAAGGGCAAAAACATAAGAGGAGCAATGTGACATGGACAGAACTGGTGACTTTTGGGAATTAGGGGTAAAACAGACGAGTGGGACACAACTAGGGGCATAAATCTAATTATCCCTAAAAGAAAATTGTACTAGTACACGCAAACATTAGACTTAGGCAGCGCTTTTATTAGTTACTAGCTTATGTTCTTGCCCATTGTGACCAGCCTTAGTACCACGGCCACGATACGGAATCCTGTGCAAGCGCATGAACCGCGGCCGCACGATCGATCGAACGGTGCGTCACCGTGTCGCGCTTGAAGGACATCGACCGAACCTTTTTGTGTGTGTGAAAACAATCCTCGAATATTACTCAACTTTTTTTTCCTATGAAAGTTCTTGACGCTGCAATATTTCCATATATTTGAATTTAGCTCCAGTTCGTGCTTATTTGGATTTGGACGTTTTAGGTGCGCCCTAGTTTTTTTAATACTGATTTTGTGTCTGTGACTGAGAGAAAACGTGTGTATGTGTCCATATGTGTGTTGTGGCGGAAGGGCAATGTGGAGACGGTGTGTGTGTGATACAGACATAGAGAGGTGTGAATGTGCAAATGATCCTGCATGAGTGAGACATAGACAGATGCCGATACATTGTGTATACATGAGAGGACGGTCTTCTAGTATACTTGTGTGTGTGTGTCGTTGGAATCTACAGTAGGGTGCGTCGAGTGCAAATCAAAATTCCTACGCGCAGAACAACCAAGAACATGCTACGGGAGATGGATCACAGTTCGTTACCACTAGATGCGTAGTGCCGTGCAGCGGAAGAAGAGTTGGGGCAGTGCGTCCGCGTGGATCGTCTGCTCCTCGTCCGATCTCCCTCGTACAGTTAGTGGTCGGTTCCCACGTACAGGTTCGCCGGAGCGGCGCAAGTGCACCGCCTCTAACGGTATCCGCGTGTGCAGGACGAATGTCGTGCGGCGGACTGCTAGGTCCGATCACACAACAGGTGGCGAGTGGAGGTGTCTATTCGCAACACATCCAAACCCTAGTGACAGAGCCGAAGCGATCAGCGGCATGAGTGTGCGACACCTCCACTATATATATAGGCGTCCGTCATGGGCTCAACACTTGGGCCTCGCACGGACCCTAAAGCCCATAAGTCTACTCGGCCACAATCCGAATACAGTTCGGATCACATCCGACCAGTGTCCTCGGATCCGACCTCATAGGTTCATTCCCTGAAGCGCGCGACTCCTTAGGTTCAAGTCGGCTTGATCACCTCCGAACTGCACAGTTGGTAGCGGCCTCTAGCAAGGCATCCCGAACACCAAGCAGACTATGAAGCTGGTTAGCGAACTTGTACATCACACTTCCATTCCTTTTCCCACACGATATATGTTGTCGAGCTCAAGGCGAGTCTGTCATCCTTGTGCTAGCCCGACATCTTTCTCGTTCCAGTGATGCCGACCACTATCCGGATTATCTCATAATCTTTGTCGCATGGCCATGCTTATCCTTGGTCAGACCACACGAGGGGCCCAGAGTATATCTCTCCTGGTCGAAGGGGCAAATCCCATCTTGCTCGACCATGTCTCGCAACATGGGTCTGGACAAGCCTGAAACCTACCTTTGTAACTACCCAGTCACGGAGTAGCGTTTGGTCGGCCCAAAGCAAGTCTGTAACCATCCCGAGTACATGTGTCAGGTCAGCTCTTAGGACATAGAACATATGTTGTACTAGAGACTCACAGATGACATATCGCTGCGTCTCATAGTTGGGTATGTCCGACTTGCACCTTATCTCGACTCGGATCCGACTACGTTGAATCCGACTAGATCCTTCCAGGTCCATATTATCTGGTTAGCATCCAATGCTCCATGGCTAGTGAGACCAAGCCATCGACCGTGTCATATGCTAGTCTAGATGGCTGCGCGTCCACATAGCCCTTTCGACTAGGGACCTTTTAGGACAATCATCATACTATGCATAGTCCCACAAACAAGTCACATACTTGCTGATACACATCATTGATAATGTCCAAGGACTATCTTTATTCATAAACACATAGGAAATATCATCATACATGATTGCCTCTAGGGCATATCTCCAACATGAGTGTGTGTGAGAGGGAGAGAGAGAGACAGAGAGAGGAGCATCCGTAACACGACAACCATCTCTCTTGATTCATCCGTCCCTCGCACGGTCGCATGCAACACATGCATCAACGCGCACATTTTGACACCCTCACCGGCCCCTACCCACCTCAAGGCCCACACAATCTCTTCGTGAATACCCATTTCTCTCCTCAGGTTTGTTTTCTCTCAATATCTGACACACACAGAGAGAGAGAGACACACACGTAGCACAACACACAGACACACTCCCCCGAGCACACAATTCATCCCCATCCAAGGTTATACGGCGACCACCCTCGCTTGTGCTTCTTTGCACCCAACCATGTACAACACCTCAATCTTCAAAGAGGGCAACGAGCAGATCAAAGACGGCGATCACACCGCACTAGTGAATGCAGGGTCATTTGGAAGCAGGGTGATGTGACGACGGCTGACTGACTCCTCCCCCCACCCTCTCTCTCTCTCTTGCACAAAATTACAAATCCCTCTCTCCCCCGCACAAAATTGTCAATCCCTCAACCCACGAGATCCTTCCCATCTCGTCCATGTTTTTCCTGCTCTCTCATCAAACATGTTATCTCTTCTCCTTCCACGTATACAGAATCCAGATGCACATGCATCTCATGTATATTACATGTATGCATCTTTCTCACAGACCTAACTTCTTCCTCTCTCTTTCTCTCTCTCTCTCTCTCTCTCTCTCTCTCTCTCTCTCTCTCTCTCTCTGTCTCTTTAGGTTTGTCTCCTACTCTCTCGTCCACATACATACAATCTTTCCCGCCCTATCTGCTCCATGTTCAAAAGCTCTCTCTGCATGTTTCATTCACACATTAGGATATGTCAAAATGTTGCCTCTATAATGGCTGATGTAGAGTTATGGTTGTTCTTGTTGCATCCTACAAAGTAATAACTATAAAATGCATTTAGATTCTCATTTGACTGGGATTATGTGAGTTTGATCTTGTTGTGAAGTACTATAGACCTTGTATACATCTTGGGATTCGACAATGATTGTAACTATTGAATTGTATAGACCATTACATTCGAAGTCAATAGCCTAATATATTTATTTCACAATTTCAACAAATGATTAGTTCACTACAAACTAAGAAAACAAATGTGTAATCCCTCCGTTTTTATTTAAGTCTGCGTATTAGCATTGGTCAAAGTCAAGTTTTGTAAACTCTCAGAAAGCTTATAACAAAAAATATTAACATATACAATAACAAATAAATACCATTAGATTCATTATTGAATGTACTTTCACATCATACATATTTGTTATGGTAAATGTTCATATTTTTCTATAAACTTGGTCAAACTTTAGGGGTCAAACCTAATATGCAGAGTTTACTACTACTACTCGCTAGTTGCTTAGCTGAATCACTCAACACGCCATACGGGGAGTAGTGTCACAAAATTTTGAGGTCGTCGGAAAAATCTCCCGCGACCCTGATTCGAGCAGTGGGAAGTTACCATCATAGCCTTAGGAATAGGCCTACGGATGATGCTTGGTAGGGGGCTATTTTTGTAACTTCAGGTTCACCCTACCCAGCCAACCCCACCCCGGCACCCAGAGTAGTACACCTGAATACTCCCCAATTTCTATCCCCACCGCAAAATAGACTTCTCCACGGCACCGCAGCCTTCATGCTCCTCCCCTTTACATCGGCGCACTCGTCCACTTTACCGCATCTGCCTCATCAATGACCTCGTACGCTGCACTCGAGCCGGTCCACCATCTTCATCGTACACGGAGCCTCTTCCCCGGCATCATCTTCCACGGTCTCGGATCTGCTTGCCAGAAGCCGACGCCAAGCGCAGAAGTACCATCGTCGTGGACAATGAACTGACTCTCGTTGCTGACCATGACTCATAGAGGCCGCCGCGACCATCGTTCTCCTCCTCGATTGGTAATGTGTGTATTGAATCACTTAGCAGTACATGTGCAGTTCCAATTTTGTTCATACCTACCCTTCAAATTTCCTGGGCGCTATTGTTCTCGTAAAAGTAATTGGTTATAGCCTCCATTGTCCAACAGAATATCAGCTTGTAATTGCGCGTCGCTCCTGTATCGTGCTGTGCTTGGGTAGGTTTTTCATCTGCAACCAGTAGTGTGGCAAATGATGGAAAGGTTTTTAGAACTAGAAAAATGCCCATGCGTTGCACGCATCAAGATGCATTTGTATGAGTAGTTTATCTTGTTGGAGATGCTATAACATGGCAGACGAGTGCTTTAATGTTGCCCACAAGATGCACGAGTATTACTAGTAGTATATTTTTCTTGCCATGTTGAGATTTTAAAACCACAAGTGCGAACATGTAGAGGAGCAATGAAGACCAAATATGGGATATTCGGGACATCTTCAAGGAGCGTGGCAAGTTAAAGAGGAGCTGCACTGAACCTGTAAAACGAGCTTTGGTAAGTAACACCCTTTCATTTACTTTTGTGTAGCCTCGTGTTCTTCGATGTGTATATGTTGTAGTTTCTGTTTCTCATAAACATGGTGTTCTTCGATGTGTAATAAGAAGAGTCTTAATCATCCTAATGCTTTCGTTTTTAGCTTCATGTAGGAAGTGGGTGTTCTCACCTTGTAGTCTATTTTTATTTATTTTTTCCTTTTGAATTCACTTCTCCGAGTTCTATTTATCTGGCTTCTACTAAATGGATCTAGGTTGCTCTAAGTATTGATCTAAAAAAGAAGTAACTTCATGTCAGGATGTAGTTCCTGCGAGGAGGGAAGTACGGTCAACGTCGAGATCATGTTTCCAAAATGAGGCTGGATTACACACAAGGTGCCAGTTCCCTAATGATGCTGGATTAGACATAAGGTGCAAATTCCCAGATGATGCTGGATTACACACAAGCCAGGTGGAGTCGTCAGCTGTTCGTGTCCTCTTGGCATTAGTAAAGGCTGAACGAAAGCGTGCAGCAGCCCTTGAGAATGTTGCTGAGTTCATGAAGAAGCGAAAAGAGCAATCAGATGCTCTCTTCGCCCAAGCCAAAGAAGAGATGGAAGAAGCTAGAAATAAGCTAGCAGAGGCAGAGCAGGCTAGGCGTCTCCTGTTATCTAAAACTATTGTCAATACAAAATTTCCTTCATAATAGCTAGGTTCAAATATTTATCCATTCAGCATGCCTGTTGTGATGTCTGTGCATCTACTAATGTGGCACAAAATGTTTTTTTCGGGTCATGTAATAACAGCAATTACTTTCCAAACAATAACAGACGAAGCATTGGACATGGTATAGTTCACGCGCAAGCCCGACATTCCAAGTTCAACTTCCACATCAAACTTATGTTCACAGATATCTGCACATTCATACATAATGTCCACAACCATGATTCACTTGAAAGCCAAAAAAATGTGAGGAGAGTTATAAATAAAGAAAATCCTCTACTAGTTCCTGCTACTAGTGCGAGCACAACAAGTCAAGACCATGCGTAAATTAATTATATTTTAGTCATTTTTTGTGTTCTAAAATACCTGCCGGCTCACAGAAGGATGTGTTGCCGGCACACGCATGGATTCAATGAAGGCAGGTGGGGCAGTTTTAAGCTAGTTGCACGCCGCAAGGAGGCGTGCTCAGTCGGGCCTGCAGCGAGTGCGGCCCTCTTGGCCGGCGCGCCGGTTCAATGCCTGCGCTATGAGAGGTCATGTCCGTGTCAGAGCAATCGCTTCCTCCAGTCCTTTTTTGTTTGGGTATAACAAAATCTCGTTTCCCATTCACATTTTAGTGGTAGGAGTTGTGCGTGTGTGTCTTTGAGAGAGAGAGAGAGAGGAGACGGTAGTCAGGGTTGTCTGATCGGTAAACAAATGAATAATGTTAGTCTGGGATGGAGACGAAAAGGAGACCGCAACAAATGTTGTGTCTACAGGTGAGATAGAGAGTGTAATTTTAGTGGTATGAGTCATATGTAGAGACATATAGGATGTGTGAGAGAATCCCATATAGATAAAGACAAAGAGAAAGACGAGTGGAGACTGTGTGTTTGGCGGTGAAAAAGAAAGCTTAGGTACCGAGTGATACCAGAGAACAATAGAGACAAGAGAGATAATGGAAACCGTGTAATTTATAATGATAGGTAGAGTGTGACGCTTCTCAAGGGAGACGTCCAGAGACCATGTTTGCGAGGATAGGAGCAACATGAAGTGAGCGTGCGGGTGAGCTGGAGAAAAGAGAGTGATAGCTACCTGAAGGAGCATGCATGCGAGAGAGATGGGTGTGAAAGGAGTGAACAAAAAAGGGATTCAAATATTTGAATTTGAGATGATGATACATGTAATCCATACTCGAACCAAAATTGATCTATCAAACATGCATACTCATATGAATTCACACACATATATGTTATTTAATATGTAGATATTACTGATCCATACATTTTAGTAGAACATAATTTGGTTAATTTTTTTCGAATTCAACCTTAAGATTTCGAGATCGTTGTATTTGTAAATCATATTATACATATAAACGAGCAGAATTCTTTGTTGTGCTTTTGAAAGTATATATAAAAATGATGCATATAGAATGTAATTCCAATTGAAAATGGATCCTGCCCGAAAAAATAGAATACAAACGGGATTCGAATTGAGTTGGCACGGTAAACGTGCACTCTGCAAAATTTGAATGAAGCGGGGAAAGTCGCAGTAACCGCCCGAAACCAAAATCTGCGAGATGGAAATCACTACTACCTATCCCTGCCACGCAAAGCCTATATGCTGGATTTCTATAGGTTTTGGTAGGGGTAGGTTTGTAATTTCACCCAAATGTGACGTAACTGCCTCTCACCCGGATTCATACACGGTGGGCGCCAAAACACAGTGTGTCCTCGGCCGAAATTGACTCCCTCCCCGATTCATATTCATACACGGTGGGCGCCAAAAACAAACTCTCGTCGGTAAATATTCCGTGTATGCGAGATTACCGTCCTATCCCCAACCGAGTAGTGTTGTTGTGATGTAGTAGAAATTTGAAACGGGGGCTAAGTTTGTGACTTTCCTCGCATTTGAGACAAGCGCGCCCTGAATACATGGTTCCCCCCTTCCTCTCTACCTCCCTTTTCCCCATTCGTACTCCATGGGCACGAAAACACCCTCTCCACCCCACCCTCCTCCGTCCGCCGCCGTCCGCCACCCCATCCACCGCCATCCTCCTCCACCATGCCGGAGCTGATACCCCGACGCCACCGTCCATTACAAGAGATCGACCTCTCTCACCCACGGCTTCGGACCGGGATCCTTGCATCCCGTCCTCTCGCTTCATCCCCGCCGTCGTCCACCTTGTCGGCGCCGCTCCTACGACCGTCTCATCAATTGCGCCCCGCCGCCACCGTCTACCCTCCTAGATCTACTTCCACGCCGCCGACAGCCATCACTACCACAGCACCGTCAAATTCTTAGCAGATGCGTACACGGCGCCGCACCAGAGGCGGTACTCATTCGTATCTGCTCAACTTATTTATCACAGCAAGAAAATAGATCGCCACTGCTTTACTTTGATTTCTTGTCTTGGTTGGGAAGTTGCCTTTGTCCGGTTTGCACCTTCAGATCCGCCATGGCACGCTCAACACCATATTTGCAATGCTTATGGTTTTCCCCTTTTATATTCCACACTAGTTAAATCACAATAGACTAAATTGCAAAATTGGGTCAGTCGATTTTTTAGAGCTCGCCGGAGTTCTCTGGTGCGATTGAAGGGGCTCGGGTGGGGACGGTGGTTGTGGGGGCGGTGGTGGGGCCTCGTTGAACGAAGAAAACTCGACGCGGGTGGGGGCGAGGGCGGGGGTGGCGGAGGAACACAGGCGGTGGGCCCGGTGGTTCGGCCGGCGGCCCGTGCGGTGTTCTGTATGGGAAGCACAGTATGTTCCTTGTCATGAAGGGGAGCAGGGACATCTGCAGTCAATAGCTGATAGAGCTGGCCTGTACGTGATCGATAGGCTTTCCATTACTAGCGGCAATACAACACCGTAATTTCCAGCCAGTTCCACTTTCCCGATTTATATATCCTGGTTATGGTGTACCCCTATTATGTACACTATGGGGCTGTTTGGTTTATGACTAACTTTGCCAAAGATTGCCACACCTAAGGTTAGGCAAGTTTGACCAACTTAGGTGAGTGTTTGGTTCAAGCCACATCTTAGCCAAGCCACACTTGGATCCCACATGGCATACACACAAAAAGTGTGGCAAGATTCCCTTAGGCTTGCCAACTTGTGGCTCTCATTTTGATGAACTAACATTATTCAAGTTTGGCAAAAATGTGTGGCAAAGTGTGGCAATGCTAGTCCTAAAACCAAACAGCCCCTATGATCAGCCTAGTTGATGTGTGCTATTTTATCATGGCTTGGCAATAAACTCTCTATACAGTATATTTTGAACCTATCATCTGCCAGCTATCCTTACTTCTGGAGCCTATTTTTTTGTGTACTTGTGCCAGATTATATAAATGCATGCACCATATTACAGCACACATGAGCTCTCTCATCAGAATCCAATCATAGCACACAAGTGTATAAAGGGGCGCCCCTATATTAGAATATCATCTGCATTACAAAGATAATCTAACAACTATTTATGTTTTCATGGTTCTCAGATATTATACGCAATTGCAGTGAATATCAGAATCCGCGCGTCAGAAGAATATTGTGGAACACTGCAATGACTTACAAAATTGGCAGTAAGGCATTGAGTGCCATTCTGGAAGCAATGAAACTCGTACGCTCCCCACCTGTTGATTCTTGTTCAGAATATCATCCTGATGACTATTCTAACCTCGAGGAGTCAAAGGCAGATGGTCTGTCCTATTCACCCATCAAGGTGCATGTTCTAACTTGGCAAGGTTTTATTGATTGCGCGTATCTTGCATATGTTGTCTTGAATTTCTTCTACTTTGTTGCACCGCCATCTGCTTAGTTTACTCATCATATATGTCGAGATGCCATGCCCATCCATTATCAATACATATTCCATCTGTCATCATACCATGTTTTTCCACTGAAATGATGTTCTTGTGCATTAGACATCAAAAAGGAAGAGGGTGATTGCCGAACCTGAAGGAGCACCAGCAAAGTCCTTGAAAAACATGGTGGTTCCGGAGAAATCAGACAGCACCCCACTTATATTGGCTGTACAACCAGTGACACAAAACGCAGGACTGACTCCAGCAGACTGTACCCATACTTCACTGGCCACACCACTAGCCCCACCACACTAGACCTGCACTCCAACAAGAGGTATACCGATTTCATTTGCCATAGCACCAGCTGTACCACCGAAAAATCCCACTCCAGCAAAAAGTATAGCAAGTCCACCGGCTGAGGACCTATCCCAACTGCAGAGACGGCCAATTCCTGCAGATTGGAACCCCATTCCATTTATTCCTAGTTTAAAAGACAATGCTTTCAATGTTGTTAGGGACTACGTGCATATATTCCCATCATGGGAAGATTATTGTGAAGACAAACACCATTTTCACATCTTCCTATCCAACTTACGTGTAAGTGCTATTATTCATGGCTACTATTTTCCTGTTTTCTGCTGATTGAACACATTACATTACATTGTTGTAACTTGGCGAGGGTCAATCTAGATAGTCATGACGAGCAAAGCTAGCTTTTGCTTTTCAAGGAAGCATTGCAGCAGTATCGGTGTTACCTGAGGAAATCACACTTTGATGGAAAGTCTATAAATGAATTTCCGGTGAAGTATCCTGTGCTAAATTTAGAAGACATTGAATGGAAAAACCTTTTTATGCACTGGTCTCGTTCCCTGGATGAGGTACTGTCTATGAAATCACATGACAATTTGAACTTCTACTTTTCCACATGTGCCTTACGGATCTTTTTTGCAGGAAATCTGCTCGAAGAAGAATTCCAGTTTGACAAGAACGACAGGATATCGCAAATATGCTGCCCGTTGCTTTACTCTTGTTAGTACCTCTTGTCCTGTATCACCGTACTTGCATACGTACCTGGTTCTTTATGTGACAGCAGTATGCATGATAGCTTGCTTATCAATTATTCGCTCCAAATTATCTGATCTGTATGAATGGTTACATTAGTGTAGAATATATCCAATGCCAATGTTTTTTTAGCTCTGCTTTGTTCTTGTAAGTACATGCTGTCCTTTATCAGTGTACTTATAATGACTGGTAGTTGTTCATGTACCATCACTCTGCAGCTTATTTTCCTTTGCCCTCCATTTTCTACACATCAGATCTATATTTACTCTTACCATAAGGTTGGTACAGAAGAAGTTTAGCTGTGCATTGCTCTTGGCTGTACCTTTTACCTGTATCGCTGCACTTACATTTATAGCTACTTGGTTATGTAGCATCACTCTTCATCTTATTTTAAATATTCTCCATTTTTCATATATTATCACATCTATATTTACTCTTAACAAAATGTAGAATAAAGGCAATGCTTTTGAAGAAGATTCTGTGGTAAACTTCTTGAATTGCCCCCCATCAGCATGGACAAGGCCTTTATAGAGCATGTCTTCACCAATAATGTAAGTTTGTCCATCTCAAGCCTTCAAACTTTGTTGTATATATTTGGTTAGGCATGACTGCAACAGCTGTTTATTTTTGGTGTTTGCATCAAATTGCTTGTTTAAAATTTATTATATGTAGTTCATAAACAAAAGTTCGTCCTTTCTCAATTTAAGTTTTCAGTTGTACAAACCAAGTTCCTTCTTCATACCATGTAAATTAAACTATACAGAGCAAGTGATCTTCTTTTGCACTTCATGTATGCTTCTGTTCTTCATCTGTAATCCAGTGGTGTGGTGAACCTACCCACTACAGCACAATATCATATTCTACAATGTCTTAACTATGAAAAATGTCATATCATTCTACTATTATTTAAACCGTCTCTTTATTTGCCAATCTGAAATGGTATAAATTGACATCACACTAACCATTGATACTTATGAGTTCTTGATCTGTAATCCAGTGGTGTCGTGAAGCTGCCAACTCCTTCACAATGTCATTTCCTTCCATGTCTTGACCTGAACAATACCATATTGTGTTAATGCAAATTTAAACTGTGTCACTTTATTCGTCAGTAAGAAATGTGATGAATTGTCAGCACTGATAATTTTATGTGCAAAACCTGTCATCTGTCTGCTTGTTTATCTTTCAGAGTAAGGAAGATATAAGTGTTGAACAAGCGCAGTCTCATCATCTTGCTCAGCTACTTGCGCTGCAGCTCCCTACAGGGCTAACCTTTCTTGAACTCTATTGAAGTGCTGTCGGTTTTGTATATTATTTTGTCGGCGTGTTTATTTGCACTGGTGGCGATCTTTGATGCCCAGTGTATGTAATTTGCTGTATGCTTGTGCTTTATTATCATAGTGGCAAACTTTGATGCCCAGTGGATGTAATATGCCGTAATTTCTTTATTGTATAGTATAGGTTTTTTCTTTTTCACGATGTTGCAGTTAATTGTATATATATCATGTCTTCGCAGTAAACCGCCCAACCCGTAAAATTACGGTACATAATCGGGCCATCATGCAATCACGATGTAGGTTGGGCCTGAACGTGCCGATCAGCTCACGGGCCGGCAACAGCCCGAAATGAACCCCGGCCCATGATTGTGCGAATCAAATCACGGGCTTTTAACAGGCCGAAAAATTGTCTCGGTCCTTGTTTGGACCAATTAGATATCGGCTGCGAGCAGGCCGGATGCAAACCGGGCCGTAGTTAGGCCCAACTATATGATGGGCTTTTAACAGGCTGAAATTAATATAGGGACGAAATGTTAAACGGGCCCTTAACAGGCCAAAACTAACATCAGGTCAAATTACTAAGTGGGCCTTTAGCAAGTGGGCCCAAAAGCATAGTGTCCAGTTGAGGCCAAATCTGATATGGGCCATAATTAGGCCCAAAACCACTTAAAGGGCCAGACCTGATCTGGGCCGTAATTTGGCCCAGAACGTGGTAGGCTTTTAACGGCTCGGATCTCATATGGGCCACTATTAGGCTCGGAGTGTGGCAGGCCATTAATAGACCGTATCAAATATGGGCCGACATTTGGCCCAAAACACGGCAGTCAGTTAACGGGCCGACCTACTAGGGTCTTCAAAATCTTGTGGGCCTACAGCTAGGCCGGCCCATTAATGTCGGCAAAATCTCGTGGGCCTTTAGCTGGGACGGCCCATTATGATCCGCAAGAATTTTGTGGGCCTTTACCTAGGCCGGCCTATTATGGCACACAAAAATCTTCTGGGCCTTTACCTGGGCCGGCCCATTATGGCCCATGAAATCTTGTGGGCCTTTAGCTAGTCCATCCCATTATGTTCCGCAAAATCTCATGGTCCTTTACCTGGGCCGGCCCATTATGGTCCGCAAAATCTTGTGGGCCCTTCGTTGGGCCGGACCATTTAAACTTGTTGGGCCGTGCCACGTGTTGACGTATCATAGGCGCCTTCTGTCCAGTGAGTGGATGACATGTGTCCCGGCGATAGGCCGACACGTGTTTCCTCTAGCCAATGATGATTTTACACGTGGAAAATCCCTATTGGTCGGGGCTGTTAACGGGTTATCAGATCCAAAACCCGACCCGATAGCTTAACGGTGTTCCGTTATGGTGGATGCCATGTGTCGGTCACCCTTGACGAAAGCACTTCTGTGACGCACGATTTATCGTCATGGAAGTGGACACTTCCGTGATGATAATTTTGATAATGTCATGGAACACTTCTACAACAGCAAAGGTATGACTATCTTGATTCTGTCATAAATTTGTCATGGATGTACATGCATGACAAAAAAGCGACCTATTCTGACAAACACGTATCATCACGGAATTGTATTTTTTTGTAGTGCTACAGGTGGGGAGAGTATGAGTCTCATTGCATCCAGAATGGCACTCAATGCCTTGGTGCCAATTTTGTAATTATGTATAATATCTGATGCGCGGATTCTGGTATTCACTGTAATTACGTATAATATCTGAGAACCATGAAAACATAAATAGTAGTGAGATTATCTTGGTAATGCAGAGGATATTCTAATATTGGGGCACCCCTGTAAACCCTTGCGTGCTATCACTGGATTCTGATGAGAGAGCTCATGTGTGTTGTAATATGGTCTGTGCATTAATATAATCTGGCACAAGTACACAAAAAAATGGGCTCCAAAAGTAAAGATAGTTCATAGATGATAGGCTCATAATATACTATATGGAGAGTTTATTGCCAAATCATGATAACAAGAGCACACAACAACTAGGCAGATCGTAGTGTACATAAAAGGGGTACACCATAACCACGATATATAAATCGGGAAAGTGGAACTGGCTGGAGAATACGGTGTTGTATTGCCGCTACTAATTGAAAGCCTATAGGTCACGTACAAGCCAGCTCTATTAGCTGTTGACTGCAGATGTCCCTGCTCCCCTTCCTGACAAGGAAGATACTGTAGTTGCTAAATACAGAATAACAAAAGAGGAACATGTTACAGAACAAAAGAGGAAGCATATTCTTGAGGTTCTGCTTCATTGCATACAATGTTGGCTACCCACTTATGATGAATCACAGCACCCACATAAATGCAATTCCATGCTGCCTCTCTATATGTGGCCACATGCATTTGGAAAATCAAGTGGGAGCATTACTTGACCAACTAAATGTGTGTCTGTTAACTAATATCAGTATCATATCACAATTCGTATTTGAATAAGTAAGCTTTGAACTTATGATTGGTGTGTTGTTTAGCTTCATGAGTGGACTGCTGCTAGTGTGACACAAAGCAGCTACACAAATCATAGTGTAGATATAACGGGAAAACCGTAAGCATCAGGCGTAAAATGAGCAAAGTGGAACTTGCTGGAATATATGTGCTAGTATTGCCGGTACGGCTAGAAAGGCTTCGGATACTAGCTCTCTTCAACTGAAGGTGCGGTACTGTTCATATCAGTGTAACTCTCAAAGGCGACACAGCTCCCCGCATTTCCTTGCTAATCTTGTAGGATTCAAGTGGGCAGGCCACTACAAATCCTATTCCTATGTTTACAAAATCCTACGAATCAAAGAGGCCCAAAGAGTTCAAAGTGTCCATCACAACCGACCGTATAGACCTCTACAATGCCAATGTCCCTGCTCATCTTCACTACAAGGAACATATTATACTACTATCATACTCCCTCCATTCGAAAATATAAGTCTTTGTAGATATTTCCATTATGGATCACATAAAATGTATACATATACATTTTAGAGTGTAGATTCACTCATTTTGCTCCATATGTAGTCCATGGTGGAATCTATACAAAGACTTGTATCTAGGAACGGAGAGAGTACTTATTAAAGAAGAGCGGAAGCGGAACATGCTGAAGAAGAGCAAGCAGATTTTGGATAATAAAATGTCCATTGTGCAGTGCCCACACATGATGAACCAGAGCACATTAAGAATGCAACTCCCTGATGTCTCTCTATATGTGGTGCACGTGCTTTTCAAAAGTAAAGTAGGAGCATTAGCTGACCAATTAAACGTTATCTGTTTTAGTAATATCAGCATCGTATCAGATTCGTATTCGAGCAACAAGTTTGGAATTATGAGTGGCATGTTGTTTAGTTTGATGGATTCAGGAGCAGTGCTAAGCAGGTACGATGATGGTACTGAATATAAAGGCATGTATGCATGCAAGTCGCGTGACTTTTGTCATTTGGGTCAGTAGACCATTTCAGGCTGTTGGACGAAGATCCTACGTCTCCTAACCCTTCTTATTCGTCGTCTCTGATTCTTCCCATACAGAACACCGCACGGGCCGCCGGCCGAAACACCGTCCCCACCCTTGTCCTCCCCTGAACCGCCCCCACCGCGTGTGTTCCTCTGCCACCCCCACCCGCGTCGAGTTTTCCTCGTTCAGCGAGGCCCCACCACCGCCCCCACAACCACCATCCCCACCCGAGCCCCTTCCATCGCACCGGCGAACTCGGGTGAGCTCTCAAAAATCGACTGACCCAATTTTGAAATTTAGTCTACTATCATTTAACTAGTGTGGAATATAAAAGGGGAAAACAATAAGCATTGCGAGTATAGTCTTGAGCGTGCCATGGAGGGTCTGAAGGTGCAAACCGGACAAAGGCAACTTCGCAACCAATATTTGCTTTCAACTAACAAGTAAGTGATGGACATGAAATCAGAGTAAAGCAGTGGCGATCTATTTTCTTGTTGCGATAAATAAGTTGAGTAGATACGAAAGAGTACCACCTCTAGTGCGGCGCCATGTATGCATGTGCTGAGAATTTGATGATAATGCATTAGCGATGGATGTCCGCAGCATGGAAATAGATCTAGGAGGGTAGACGGTGGCGGCGGGGCACGGTGGACGAGTGATACGTCTCCGTTGTATCTATACTTTTTGATTGTTCCATGCCAATATTATTCAACTTTCATATACTTTTGGCAAATTTTATACTATTTTTGGGACTAACATATTGATCCAGTGGCCAGTGTCAGTTCCTGTTTGTTGCATATTTTTTGTTTCATAGAATATCCATATCAAACGGAGTCCAAATGGGATAAAAACTGATGAAGATTTTTTTGGAATATATATGATTTTTGGGAAGAAAAATCCACGCGAGACGGTGCCTGAGGGAGGCACGAGGCAGGGGGCGCGCCCCTGACCCTCGTGGCCACCCCGTAAGGCAGTTGGTGCCCTTCTTTCCCTGCCAGAAAGCTAATATCCGGAAATAGATCATGTTAAAATTTCAGCCCAATCGGAGTTACGAATCTCCGGGAATTTAAGAAACGGTGAAAGGGTAGAATCTGAGAACGGAGAAACAGAGAGAGACAGAGAGACTGATCCAATCTTGGATGGGCTGTCGCCCCTCCCACGCCATGGAGGCCATGGACCAGAAGGGAAATACTTCTTCCATCTATGGAGGAGGTCAAGGAAGAAGAAGAAGGAGGGGGTCTCTCTCCCCCTCGCTTCCCGTGACACCGGAGTGCCACCGGGGGCCATCATCATCACCGCAATCTTCACCAACAACTTCACCGCCATCATCACCAACTCTGCCCCCCTCTATGCAGTGGTTTAACCTCTCCCTTACCCATATTAATCTCTACTTAAACATGGTGCTCAATGCTATATTTTATTCCCAATGATGTATGGCTATCCTATGATGTTTGAGTAGATCCGTTTTGTCCTATGGGTTATCTGATGATCGTGATTGGTTTTGAGTTGCATGTTTTATTATTTCTGATGTCCTATGGTGCTCTCCATGTCGCGCAAGCATGAGGGATTCCCACTGTAGGGTGAACAATATGTTCATGATTTTCTTCTGGTGGGTGGTGTGAGTGACAGAAGCACAGACCCGAGTAAGTAGGTTGTTTGCGTATCGGATAAAGAGGACTTGATACTTTAATTCTATGGTTGGGTTTTACCTTAATGATCTTTAGTAGTTGCAGATGCTTGCTAGAGTTCCAATCATAAGTTCATAAGATCCAAGTAGATAAAGTATGTTAGCTTATGCCTGTCCCTCAAATAAAATTGCAATAATGATTACCGGTCTAGTTATCGATTGCCTAGGGACAAATAACTTTCTCGTAACAAAAAGATCTTTACTAAAACTAACTTAGTTGTATATTTATCTAAACAGCCCCTACTTTTTATTTACATGCTCTTTATTATATTGCAAACCTATCCAAGAACACCTACAAAGTACTTCTAGTTTCATACTTGTTCCAGGTAAAGAGAACATCAAGCGTGCGTAGAGTTGTATCAGTGGTCGATAGAACTTGAGGGAATATTTGTTCTGCCTTTAGCTCCTCATTGGGTTCTACACTCTTACTTATCGAAAATTGTTGTGATCCCCTATACTTGTGGGTTATCAAGACCTTTTTCTGGTGCCGTTGCCGGGGAGCAATAGCGTGGGCTGAATATTCTCGTTAGTGCTTGTTTGCTTTATCACTAAGTAGTTTTTATTTTCTGTTCTTAGTTGTTCTTTATCTTTAGTTATGGATATGGAACACGAAATACAAAAAAAATTAGGTGTACTTGCTACTCATGGAGACGAGGAACCTCCTAAAACCCTCGATGCTCATTTTGTGATAGATATTATGTACTACTTTGATAATCCAGAGAAAACCCCATTCAATTTGGTAATGGGAGACACGTTGGATCAACGTGAATACTTTAGGGATTATTGCTTGACTCAAAAAGGAAAACTATTATGGGATCAAATTTATATGTTGAAATGGTATGCTAGGCAACTATGCTTGAGATATGATTATACTTGTTGCTCTGGGATGACGGCTCCACACCTTCCCTTTTTATGCAAATTTAATGATAATGAAACTTTGGCATCGTATGCTAGAGGTATATATGACTACTATGATGTGGAACAAATAGAAGAATTTGTTGCTTTTATGGGTGCTTATGAAATTGAATCTATGTTCAAAGAATGTGAAAATCTTTATCATGTTGTCTACAGACCTGAAAATTTAGCTATCCTTAAATATTGTTATGAGAATTATGAATACAATTCCGATATTGATGCGTTTATTGAGAAAGTCTCCGCTCTCCAAGAAGAGACTAATATTTTGCAGGAGTCTATGGAAGAAGAAATTGATGAAACTATGAGCTCATTGGATGAAAAAGATGAGGAGGAGAGCAAAGAACAAAAGGAGGAAGAGCGGATTAGCTACCCATGCCCACCTTCTAATGAGAGTAACTCTTCAACTCATACATTTTTTAATTTCCCTTCGTGCTTACCGAAGGATGATTGCTATGATGATTGTTATGATCACGTTGATTCTCTTGAAATATCCCTTTTTGATGATGCTTGCTATGCTTGTGGCCAAGATGCCAATATAAATTATGCTCATGGAGATGAACTTGCTATAGTTCCTTATGTTAAACATGAAATTGTTGCTATTGCACCCACGTAGGATAGTCCTATTATCTTTTTGAATTCTCCCGACTACACTATATCGGAGAAGTTTGCACTTATTAAGGATTATATTGATGGGTTGCGTTTTACTATTACACATGATGATTTTGATGAATATGATATGCATGTTCTTGCTTCTCCTACTTGCAATTATTATGAGAGAGGAACTACATCTCCACCTCTCTATGTTTCCCACACGAAAAAATTGCAAGAAACTGTTTATACTATGCATTGGCCTTTACTTTGTGTGCATGAATTGTTCTTTTATGACATGCCGATGCATAGGAAGAGAGTTAGACTTTGTTGTTGTGTGATATATGTTACTTTGTGCTCACTACTAAATTACAAATCATTGTTAATTAAAATTGGCTTTGATATACCTTGGGATCCGGGTGGATTCACTACTTGAGCACTATATGCCTAGCTTAATAGCTTTAAAGAAAGCGCTGCCAGGGAGACAACCCGGAAGTTTTAGAGAGTCATTTATTTCTATTGAGTGCTTTCATATAGTTTAAAAACAAAAAATAAAGAGGGGAACCTAAAACTTTTTCAAAAAGAAAAGCGAAAGTGAGAAAGACAAGCATTGTTGAAGTGGGAGCTAGCCTTAAACTTTGTTCATGCTCATGGAAATTTGTGAATCTTGATTACAGAAACTTTTAAACAAAAATAATTATCCCCTTGTAAAATTCCATTTTATTATAAAATAATGTGCCAAGATTTGCCTTTAGGATGTTTACTTTGCATGTTGGTTTGTACGGTGCAGGACAAAAACTTTGGCTGTAGTGTGAGATTTTACATTTCTTACTGGAAAGTCAAATGGTTCTGATTCCTCTTGCACTATATTTCTATACAAACTCTTTATGTTTCCAAATTTTGGCAGAATTTTTCAAGTATCAGAAGTATGGTGAATGTTCAGATTGTTACAGACTGTTCTGTTTTAGATAGATTCTGTTTCTGATGCGTAGTTTTCTTGTTTTGATGAAACTAACGATTTATATCAGTGGATTAAGCCATGTAAAAGTTATATTACAGTAGACAAAATGCAAAAACAAAATATGAATTGGTTTGCAACAGTACTTACAGTAGTGATTTGCTTTATTATACTAACGGATCTTACTGAGTTTTCTGTTGAAGTTTTGTGTGGATGAAGTGTTCGAAGATCGAGGAGGTCTCGATGTGAGAAGAAGGAAGAGAGGCAAGAGGTCAAGATTGGGGATACCTGAGGCACCACAAGTAAATATTCAAGGAGACTCAAGCGTCTAATCTTGGGGATGCCCCGGAAGGCATCCCCTCTTTCTTCAACAAGTATCGGTATGTTTTCGGATTCGTTTCGTTCATGTGATATGTGAAAATCTTGGAGCATCTTTTGCATTTAGTTTTCACTTATATTTTATGCACCATGCTAGTATGAGATAGTCCTTGGTTGATTTATAGAATGCTCTTTGCACTTCACTTATATCTTTTGAATATGGCTTTATAGAATGCTTCATGTGCTTCACTTATATCATTTGAAGTTTGGATAGCCTGTTTCTCTTTACATAGAAAACCGCCATTTGCAGAATGCTCTTTTGCTTCACTTATATTTGTTAGAGCGTGGGCATATCTTTTGTAGAAAGAATTAAACTCTCTTGCTTCACTTATATCTATTTAGAGAGATGACAAGAATTGGTCATTCACATGGTTAGTCATAAAATCCTACATAAAACTTGTAGATCACTGAATATGATATGTTTGATTCCTTGCAATAGTTTTGCGATATAAAGATGGTGATATTAGAGTCATGCTAGTGGGTAGTTGTGGATTAGTAGAAATACTTGTGTTTAGGTTTGTGATTCCCGTAGCATGCACGTATGGTGAACCGTTATGTAACAAAGTCAGGGCATGATTTATTTATTGATTGTCTTCCTTATGAGTGGCGGTCTGGGACGAGCGATGGTCTTTTCATACCAATCTATCCCCCTAGGAGCATGCACGTAGTACTTTGTTTCGACAGCTAATAGACTTTTGCAATAAGTATGTGAGTTCTTTATGACTAATGTTGAGTCTATGGATTATACGCACTCTCACCCTTCCACCATTGCTAGCCTCTCTAGTATAGTGCAACTTTCGCCGGTACCTTAAACCCACCATATACCTTCCTCAAAACAGCCACCATACCTACCTATCATGGCATTTCCATAGCCATTCCGAGATATATTGCCATGCAACTTCCATCATCATCATATACATGACTTGAGCATTCATTGTCATATTGCTTTGCATGATCGTAACATCGCTAGCATGATGTTTTCATGGCTTGTCCGTTTTTTGATGTCATTTCTACGCTAGATCATTGCACATAATGGTACACCGTCGGAGGCATCCATATAGAGTCATATCTTTGTTCTAGTATTGAGTTGTAATATTGAGTTGTAAGTAAATAAAAGTGTGATGATCATCATTATTAGAGCATTGCCCCAGTGAGGAAAGGATGATGGAGACTATGATTCCCCCACAAGTCGGGATGAAGACTCTGAACGAAAAAAATAAAAAGAAAAAAAAAGAAAAAAAAAGAAAAAAAGAGAAAGGCCAAAAAAAGGGAGGCCCAAAAAAACAAAAAAATGAGAGAAAAAGAGAGAAGGGGCAATGTTACTATCCTTTTACCACACTTGTGCTTCAGAGTAGCACCATGTTCTTCATATAAAGAGACTCTTGAGTTATCACTTTCATATACTAGTGGGAATTTTCATTATAGAACTTGGCTTGTATATTCCGATGATGGGCTCCCTCAAAACGCCCGAGGACTTCATGAGCAAGAAAGTTGGATGCTCACCCACTTAGTTTTCAGTCTGAGCTTTCATACACTTATAGCTCTTGGTGCATCCGTTGCATGGCAATCCCTACTGACTCACATTGATATCTATTGATGGGCATCTCCATAGCCCGTTGATAAGCCTAGTTGATGTGAGACTATCTTCTGCTTTTTGTCTTCTCCACAACCACCATTTTATTCCACCTATAGTGCTATGTCCATGGCTCACGCTCATGTATTGCGTGAAAGTTGAAAAGGTTTGAGAATGTCAAAAGTATGAAACAATTGCTTGCCTTGTCATCGGGGCTGTGCATGATGTGAATATTTTGTGTGGTGAAGATGGAGCATAGCCAGACTATATGAATTTGTAGGGATAACTTTCTTTGGCCATCTTATTTTGAAAAGACATGATTTCTTTATTAGTAGACTTGAAGTATCATTGTTTTTATGTAAAATGATAGACTATTGCCTTGAATCACTCGTGTCTTAATATTCATGCCATGATTAAATTATGTGATCAAGATTATGCTAGGTAGCATTCCACATAAAAAATTATCTTTTTTATCATTTACCTACTTGAGGATGAGCAGGAATTAAGCTTGGGGATGCTGATACATCTCCGTTGTATCTATAATTTTTTATTGTTCCATGCCAATATTATTCAACTTTCATATACTTTTGGCAACTTTTAATACTATTTTTGGGACTAACATATTGATCCAGTGCCCAGTGCTAGTTCCTGTTTGTTGCATGTTTTTTGTTTCGCAGAATATCCATATCAAACGGAGTCCAAACGGGATAAAAACTAACGGAGATTTTTTTGGAATATATGTGATTTTTGGGAAGAAAAATCCACATGAGACGGTGCCCGAGGGAGGCACGAAGCAGGGGGGCGCACCCCTGACCCTCGTGGCCACCCTGTAAGGCGGTTGGTGCCCTTCTTTTACCGCACGTAAGCTAATATCCGGATAGAGATCGTGTTAAAATTTCAGCCCAATCAGAGTTATGGATCTCCGGGAATTTAAGAAACAGTGAAAGGGTAGAATCTGAGAACGCAGAAACAGAGAGAGACAAAGAGACAGATCCAATCTCGGAGGGGCTCTCGCCTGTCCCACGCCATGGAGGCCATGGACCAGAGGGGAAACCCTTCTTCCATCTAGGGAGGAGGTTAAGGAAGAAGAAGAAGGATGGGGGTCTCTCCCCCTCGCTTCCGGTGGCACCGGAGTGCCACCGGGGGCCATCATCATCACCGCAATCTTCACCAACAACTTCACCGCCATCTTCACCAACCCCTCTTTTACCGACTGTAATCTCTAGTTAAACATGGTGCTCAACGCTATATATTATTTCCCAATGATGTATGGCTATCCTATGATGTTTGAGTAGATCTGTTTTGTCCTATGTGTTATTTGATGATCGTGATTGGTTTTGAGTTGCATGTTTTATTATTGGTGTTGTCCTATGGTGATCTCCGTGCACTACTAGGGAAAACCATATACACAGAACTTTAGCAGTAGTGCGGGTGAAAAAAGCACGCTGGTTCTAAGTAGCATTAGCGCTCCTGTGCAAACCGCGCTGCAAATAAAGTTTTAGCAGTAGCGCGTCTTGTTCTAAACACGTTACTACTAAAATTCCCACGGCTTAGCCGATAGGCTACACATAGTAGTAGCGACCTATATCAAACCGTGCTGCTGCTACTTTCTTTGTAGCAGCGCGTTTTAATCTAAACTCGCTACTGCTAAAGGATATAAAATTAAATGGAAAGCAAATAGAAAGGTAATTGAAAATGAAAGAAATAGAATAAGGTGAAAGGAAAAAAATAAAATGTGAAGAAAACTAAATGAAAAAACGGGGAAAAGAGAAAGGAGTAGCAGTAGCGTGTATCCCAGAATGTGTTGTAGCTAACACTGCTACAGTGCAGTTTTTGGAACGCGCTACTGCTACTTCTGACTTAACCACAGGGTTCGTCCTTCCCCACGACTACTTCCCCCAAATCCAGCTCTCCACTCTCGTCGCCGCTGTCGCCTGTCGGCCGCCGCATGCTCTCCGCACACCCTCTACATCGTCCCGACCCCAGATTCAACGCCGCCCCCGCCCCCGATCTCAACGCCGCCCCGGATGCCGCCCCTAACCTCGACGCCGCCATCAGCCGCGTGCCCGAGCCCCGACCCCGACCTCGACGCCGCCTGCCCCTCCCTCGTCGCACGCACCCGAGGTGAGCACGCCTGCTCCTCCCTCTCCCCTACCTTTGCCTAGGGTTTGTTTATATTTTAGTTGCATCAAATAGTTAGGGTTCATGTAAGGGTGGAAACAAATCGGATGCGGATGTGGCTCACATGAGTTAGGGTTCATGTAAGGGTGGAAACGAATCAAATTTCTAAGATGAATCATAAAATGAGTAAAATTTGACCACTTATTTCACTTTATAGTTGGATAATTGGAATATCCGATACCACTTTCCACCCCTAGCTTCATCAAATTAGATGGTAATTAGGGCAGGAGTTCCTAGGTACTAATTAGTTAGTAAGAACTAGGTAATAATTAGGTACTAGTTTATTTTTATTTATAGTAAGTTTATTTTTAATAAGAACTAGTTGAATTAGTAGAACTAGTTAGTAAGAACTTGTTGCTACTTTTTTAGTTAAAGCAATTTTTCCCGCATCGACGTGGACGATGCCTATCCCGCATCCTCATCGTCGAGTCGGCGGAGGACGACACCTACTTGACCAGATGGGCCATGTCCGGGACTGGGCTCCACCGGGGTTGTACTGGGAGGCGCTACCTACTGGGGGGCGCAGGTTGGTGAGGAGCCAGCCTATGGTTGACCCGAACCTTCTTTGGTGGCGGTCGCGTGGGCCAGTGATGGTCCAGATGCTCGAGGACCCCGCGGAGGTGGTGTGGCACCGTGTCAGTGAGGAGGACACGCACGTCTGTCGCTACTTGTTTGCGTTGGAGCACAGGTTCTCCAATACCTGGCAGGTTCTCCAGGGGTCTCACTGGAGCTATGATCCCGTGATGGTTCCTTCTCTGTGGGTGTCCACCGCCCGCGCCGATACCCGTCGTGTGCTATGGTTTTAGTTGTATTAGTGATATTATATGTGTGACACTATTCGGGATGTATTAGTGATAATATTCGACGATGTACGGACGCATGAGATGATTTACTTTTGCTTATTGAATGCATGCTAATTTGAGTCCTATAAGATATTTTGAAATGTATATCTTGTGTTGCTCAAATAGGATATGTGCTTGCCCAAGTGGCCGGTCATGTTTGCAGGTTACACCTCTGAGTGGCCTATGTTTTGCCGGAGTGTTGATTCATTTCCGTTCCGGGAAATTTCAGGTGCTCGATATGTCCTATTTTAGCAAAGGTCATGCCGGATTTTTTCATGAATTTTGGCATGACTTGTGCCAGAATATGTAGGAAATATCGAGTGCCCCGGATTTGTGTGTTGAGTATCCTGGTAGTTGTCTTCGATTGATTTTCAATTAAAGTTTTAACTATGAACATAGGAAATGTCTAACGACAAAAAGGATTTCGGTATTTGCAAATACTGCGAAGACGAGCGCGGCCTGTGCGATGGAATCTTCCTAGATGATGATAGGCGCTTTAGCATCAAGCTGGACGAGAACTTCGAAGTGGATACAGTAAGTCACAACGACAAGTCTTTTTTCGTAATTAAGCATGACATTTGCTTCATTTGCTTCAACTTATAATTTAAGCATGACAAGTTTTTTTACTATTCTACTAGCGTATCCCCTGCCATGCAAGAGTTTTTGTATTGGATAAGATAGGTTTCAGTCGTACTATTTAGGAAAAGAAAGTTTACTTGAAGACCGAGCATGGTTATATTTTCCATGCAAAATTATACAATTCAGACAACTACACCTATTTTGGATGCAAAACATGGCGAGCACTATGCAAGACTTATGCATTTGAGCCTGATATGGTTATCACCTTTGATATTCGTCTGGAAGATGATATTGAAGGTAATACCGACATCTGGGTCAATGTGCAGACGCATCCAGTTATACCATTATGTAAGTTTCTCAACCATATTTATGTCTTTGATATTGTTTATTCAAAAATAGTTGACAACTAATTTGTATTGTCAGCTTATTTCGGTGCAAGCAAACATGTCCAGCGCTTGGTAGATAGGACCTACTACTGTCCCGGGGCTGAACTAAACTGCGAGGAGCTAAGTCATTATGTTTCATGGCTTGAGGATCTTGATACTGTCAAGACAAATTTTCTTCCTGCACTTAGAAATGTTAGTACTGAAAATGTGCGACCAGTAGTGTTCGTAATGAACTACGGTCACATCTATTTAGGAAGGATGGTAAGATTTTTACTATTTGTCCTCAGTGCATCTTTTCCATACATTATTTTTGAAGCTAAACTTCATTCCTAAGTATGTTACCATACGATGTTCTTCAACAGGGACTTCCGATGAATGTTGTGCCTTATGGGATCGAGACTAAAGGTACCATGAGTATTATTAGCTTATGGCCAAGATATCCTACAGATTACTTTAGTGCATTCAAGATTAGCGACGGATGCTTAATTGTGCAAGACTGGACCAAATGGGTGATGGAGAAGCAGAGAGAAGTACTAGGGGCAGCAAATAGATGCGCTACCCACGATTAGGAGACAGGTTCATCTGCATGATCCAACTTGATCAAGGAGGAGAGCTACACATGTTTTATGTTATTTTACCTAAGAGAGAGTAGCAGGAGTGATTAGCTAGCTAGAAATGAGTTTGAGGATGATGATGTGCTACACTATTACTATGATGATAAAATAGCTAGTGTGGTGGTAATGACTATGATGATTATTATTAGCTAGTGTTAGTGGTGATTAAATAAATACTGTTGGTGGTAATGACTATGATGATGATTAAATAGCTTGTGCTGGTGGATTAGATTCAAGTGGAGGCAACATGTGGTGCACATCGAAAGTACTACCAGTCCAAACTAGATCAAGTTTGGATTAGTAGTATACTTTTGACATGCACCACATATTGCCTCCACTTGAACCTAATCCACCTTCATTTGACACACTGTTATGGACATAATGATGTAAACCTCATAACTGGTATTGTACCAATATTTGTACGATGGCGCATAAATACACTAAAAATAAAAAAATAATACTAGTAGCGATGGAGATAAAACACGCTGCCAGTAGTTACATTAGCAGTGGCGTGTAAGTGAACAAACGCTGCTGCTATTTGTCCTAGCAGTAGCGCATGCGGGCACGCGTTACTGCTAAGCAATAGCTGTAGTGCCTTATTAGTAGCACGCCTCCCCGCGCTACTAGTGAGCACAAAACCAGTGCTACTGCTAGGGTTTTCCCTAGTAGTGGTGTCGCGCAAGCGTGAGGGATTCCCGCTGTAGGGTTTGCAATATGTTCATGATTTGCTTATGGTGGGTGGCGTGAGTGACAGAAACACAAACCCAAGTAAGTAGGTTGCTTGCGTATGGGATAAAAAGGACTTGATACTTTAATGCTATGGTTGGGTTTTACCTTAATGATCTTTAGTAATGGACGACAACGTCGGGGTATTAGCTCCAGCATGGTGGAGGAGGACGGCGGTGGATGGGGTGGCGAATGAAGGAGGCTGGGGTGGAGAGGGTGTTTTGGCGCCCATGGAGTACGAATTGGGAATTGGAGGGAGAGAGGAAGGGGGAACCATGTCTAAAGGTCGCGCTTGTCTCAAATGTGGGGAAATTTACAAACTTAGCCCCCTTTTTTAAAATTTCCTACATCACTGCAATATTAGTCGGTTGGGGATAAGATGGTAATCTCGCATACACCGAATATTTGCCGACGAGATTTAGTTTTTGGCACCCACCATGTATGAATTGGGGAGGGAGTCGATTTCGGCCGAGGAGACACTGTGTTTTGGCGCCCACCGTGTATGAATCCGGGTGAGAGACGGTTATGTCACGTTTGAGTGAAATTACAAACCTACCCCTATCAAAACCTATAGAAATCGAGCCGATAGGCTTTGCGTGTCAGGGATAGGCAGTAATTTCCATCTCGCAGATTTTGGTTTCGGGCGGTTACTGCGACTTTCCCCGCTTCGTTCAAATTTTTGCAGAGCAAGAGTGCATGTTTACCGTGCCAACTCAATTCGAATCCAGTTTGTATCCTATTTTTGTTTAGGTAGGATCCATTTTTAATTGGAATAAAATTCTATATACATCATTTTTATATATACTTTCAAAAGCACAACAAAGAATTCTGCTCCTTTATATGTATAATATGATATACAACTACAATGATCTCAAAATCATAAGGTTGAATTCATAAAAAATTAAACCAAATTATGTTCTACTAAAATGTATGGATCAGTAATATCTACATATTAAATAACATAGATGCGCGTGAATTCATATGAGTATGCATGTTTGATAGATCAATTTTGGTTCAAGTATGAATTACTTGTATCATCATCTCGAATTCAAATATTTGAATCCCTTTTATGTTGACTCCTTTCACACCCATCTCTCTCACATGCTCCTTCATGTAGCTATCGTTCTCTTTTCTCCAGTTCACCCGCACGCTCACTTCATGTTTCTCCTATCTTCGCAAACATGGTCTCTCGACATCTCCCTTGAGAAGCGTCACACTCTCCCTATCATTATAAATTACACAGTTTCCATTATCTCTCACGTCTCTATTGTTCTCCGGTATCACTCGGTACCTAATATTTCTTTTTCACCACCACATAGTGGCGTAGCCAGCACAATGGCACGTCCAGTGCCAACATCAGTAGTACACTACGAAGAAGTACCAAACAGAGTACTGTATGCGGAGAGGCTGATAGCTAGGTCCACGGCTGCAGCAAGGAAGTGCCTCCTTATTACGCGGAAAATAATGATTCCGCCACCTGACAGCTGGGACCCATCGGACGGGCCACCTATTTCGCAAAAAAATGTTTCCCCCTGACTGCTGGGACCCACCAGCTACATCTTCGCACGCAAGGAAGTGTGTCCATATTACGGGCCAAAAAATGATTCGCCCCCTGACTGCTAGGACCCACCAGCTACATCTTCACACGCAAGGAAGTGCCTGACAGTTGGGACCCACCTGGTCGAAGCGTACATAGTGTTGTCATTCTGGTCGCGAACATGTACATACATACTGGTTGATGTAGAGGCGCGCACGTGTCGTAGTAGAAGCGCGCACGTGTCGTAGTAGAGGCACGCATGTAGCATGTACACGTACGTACAGCCATGGTGCAAGAAATAAAAGACAGCCAAGTACGTACATAAGGGCAGGGCTCGAACTCCTACTCGTGCATACGTACGGCTAGGGCTCGTGTACATGGCTGGGTCGGAACGGAGAAACTGCGTCGTCCTCGTGTTCATGGGGAGGCAACAGAATGCGTCGTGTTCATCGGGAGGCAACGGAACGCATGCTGTTCATCAGGAGCCAACCGGCTTGGATGGAACAACCGATGGAAACGAGGCTTGGCATACCGCAGAACGGAGGAAATGGCCTTGTGTTCGATCCGCCATGGTCGAAACGGGATCCTATTCATCAGGAGGGGTCTGGCGTACCGCAAAACGGAGGAAACGGACTTCTCTTGGAGCTCCTACGGTCGAAATGGGGTCCTGTTGATCGTGAGGGGTGTGGTGTACCGCAAAACGGAGGAAACGGACTTGTGTTGGAGCACTACGGCCGAAACGGGGGTCATGTTCATTGGCAGGGGTGTAGCGTACCGCAAAACGGGACTCCACGGGATACTGTTCATCTCCACCGTCGACTGCCTCCACGGGCTATTTTTTATCCACCGTCGACCTCATTCAGCCTCCACCTGCAACTTTTCATCCACGACGTCTCCCCTCCTGCCTCCACCAACCATTGTTCATACACGGGCTCCTGTTCATCTAGCCTCCACCACTCCTCCACCGGCTACTGTTCAACCAGCCCTCTCCATGGGGTCCTGTTCAACCACCCCGCCACGGGACACTATTCATCCAGCCCTCCACCGGCTACTGTTCAACCAGCCCTCCATGGGGTCATCCTGTTCATCCAGCCGTCCACGGGTGAGGGAGTCCAGGATTATGGGGTCCTCGGGCTTCCGGGCTATGTGATATGGCCCGGACTAATGGGCCGTGGAAATACAAGATGGAAGACTTTCCCCATGTCCGGATGGGGCTCTCCTTGGCGTGGAAGGCAAGCTTGGCGTGCGGATATGAAGATTCATTTCTTTGTAAACTTACTATGTACAAACCCTAGTCCCCTCCGATGTCTATATAAACCGGAGGGTTTTAGTCCGTAGAGGCAATCACAATCATAATCATACAGGCTAGACAATTAGGGTTTAGCCATTATGATCTCGTGGTAGATCAACTCTTGTAAACCCTATATTCATCAAATCAATCAAGCAGGATGTAGGGTATTACCTCCATCAAGACAACCCGAACCTGGGTAAACATCGTGTCCCTCGTCTCCTATTACCATTGATCCTTAGAAGCACAGTTCGGGACCCCCTACCCGAGATCTTCCGGTTGTGACACCGACATTGGTGCTTTCATTCAGAGTTCCACTATGCCGTCGTTGAAAGGCTCGATGGCTCCATCAATCACCTACAACAACGTTGCTGCGGAGGAGGTTTTCCTCCCTGGCCAGATCTTTGTATTCGGCGGCTTCGCACTACGGGCTAACTCGGTTGGCCATCTGGAGTAGATCAACAGCTACGCCCCTGGTCACCAGATCAATTTTGGAAATCTGAACTATGTTGCTGATATCCGAGGAGACTTGATCTTCCAAGGGTTCGCGTCCTTAACCACCGCTCCGGCCTTAGATCCGGAGCGCGTCATCAGGTCCGAAGACACGAGTCTAGAGCCCGGCGGACTCTCTGTGGCCTTAGGGATCAACACCGAGAGTATAGCGTCTATGGCAATCATTGCAAGGCCGGACTCTTCTCCGGATACTACTTCAGAACCCTGGAGGCCCGCGTCATGCGAGCTCGGCCCAGAAACTTCCGACCCTGTCCAAACCCCGCTCTTAAACGAGGCTTTGGACCTAATGCTGTCAGGACCCCGATTCCATGTCACATCGATCTAGCCGGTAACACCTCATATCACTTTGCGGCCTCACGCACGGTATTCCCACGGGTGTCGCCTTACCATGGCCCGGGACCGTTTGCGCCTTTTGGCTTACGTATATGATAGTGTCGCTAGCATGCATATGACAGAGAACCCGAGCCTACATGGCTAGTCGTGAACCCAAAGCGTCACTAAGCTATGGGGACAAGCATACATGAATCACATCGAGCATGTCGGTCGGCAGCGTGTGAATCCGGACAGTAGCACTTGGCTAACAGGACTCCGGGAACCCGGGCTGTAGCAGGCTAGGAAGGACTCCGGATGTCACCGCGTGACATTTCCCCGAAGGGACAGACACAGGAATGAAGTGAAACACATGCCGGCCAATCAAGTGTCCTGAGCAGTAGTGCTGGGCTAACAGGACTCCCGTGAACCGGGCTATAGCGGACTACTATGGCTCATGGAAGCACTTAGACTACATTTCCCCATAAGAGAGGCTGCCAAGGCTAAACAACTAGATTGTCGGATCCCACACATACCAAGCATTTCAATCATACACACAATATGCTCGATATGTGTAAATACAACATGGCATCACAACATAACTCTACAACTCAAGTATTTATACATTAGGCTCCGAGGAGCGAGATGTTACAAACATGGGTCTCATGACCACACAATCATTGCATACAAATCAAAACACATGCGGAAGCTTAACATGTCTGAGTACAGACATCTACAAATGAAAAAGCCTGAGAAGTGTGACTATCTACCAGATCCTGCCAAGGGCACAAGATCGTAGCTGAGATATCAAGCTAAATGTCGAAGTCCACACGGAACTACTAGCGAGACTGACGTCTCTCTGCAAAACATAAATTAAGCAAACGTGAGTACAAGAGTACTCAGCAAGACTTACATCAGAACTAGCTACATATGCATCGGTATCAACAAGGGGGTGGTGGAGTTTAACTGCAGCAAGCCAGCTTTGACTTAGTAGCTAACTTGAACTACGACTGCAAGCAACTCTTTTGAGGTGGCGCACACGAGTCCACATATTCACCATTCAATACACCACTATGGATCCGCTCCCGTCTCCCTACGAGAAGGTCATCCATAGCACTCACACTTATCTTGCGAGTTTTAGAGTATCCACTTTCACTTGTCTATGAACTGTTATAGGCAACCCAGAAGTCCTTTACCGTGGACGCGGCTATTCGAATAGTTTTATACCCTGCAGGGGTGTACTTCGTCACACATGTTTCCACCACTTAGGGTCTGCACACGACATGTGCTCGGCAGACTTCAAGCGAAAACCGACGTGGGTGTAGACCACGACCTGACTAACCGCACAAGTCTCTAGTCCAGGTTTATCGCCTATTCGGGTTCCATCCGCGAGGAGATCCGGTCGGAGTATCGCTCACAGCCCCAAACGATGTGTGCAGGGTTCCCGAGACACCAAACGGGCGCCCAATACACCGTGCCATGGTGTATCTACCGCATCATAGCCCACCCCTAGGGTCAGCGCTACGCACGGCCGTCAACACATATCATATAGACACCAGAAACTAGTTGCAACTCCTAGATAGAGGACGAGAGGGGTCAGTAAGTCGAGCGGGGTCATATTTCAGGGCCCAATGTGTGGTAGTAGCTGTTTCATGGATCACAAACACAGAACTCAGTTCCTGAGGACGGTTTCAATGTAACAACCCACCATGTACTCCTACATGGCCTCTCACCGCTACCTTTACCAAATCGTGTTCACACACTTAGCTCACACGCAGTAGGACATGTTCATCACCATTCCAATTCATTCCCGATGAATCAGACCCGACTCAACCCTAAGCAGTAGCAGGCATGACAACAAACATGAATGAGTAGGCACATCAAGGCTCAAACAACTCCTACTCATGCTAGTGGGTTTCATCTATTTACTATGGCAATGACAGGTCATGCAGAGGATAAGGGGTTCAACTATCGCAACATGTAACAGTTGAATCGATGTTGTCCTAATGCAGTAAAAGAGAGCAGGAGCAAGAGAGTGGGATTGTATCGAAATGATCAATGGGTTGCTTGCCTGGCACTTCTGAAGATAGTAATAGCTCTTCATCGGTGTCATCGAACTCATCGTCAGAACCACGTTTACTGAGAGGGGACAAAACCGGCAAACAAGGAAGAAACACAATCAATGCAATGCAACAATATGATGCATGCTCATGACATAGTAAAATGAGTGTGTGTTGGCTATTGCAACAGAAAGTCATTTTAATTGAAGTGGAATTCAAAACTACATCAAATTCCAACACCAAACCTATTATGAAACTTGCCCTAATCATGTTTCACCCTAAACAGTGAGGTTAACTTGCTCAAGCATGCATGAAAATGCCATATTCAGATTCTTTGGATTTTTCTGATAATTTTTCATATATAATTTATTTCATTTGGAGCTATAGATAATTTTCTATGATTTTTAAAAGTTTTGGGCATTTTCTGGAATTTACTGATTATTAATAAATACAGAAAATGTATTAATGCGTCAGCATTGGGTCATGCTGACGTCAGCAGGTCAACAGGAGCCGTCCAGGTCAAACCTGACCAGTGGGGCCCACTGGTCAGTGACTAACTAACTAACTTAAGTTAATTAGAGCCTGGGCCCGCATGTGAGTGTCTAATTTACTTAACTAAGTTAATTAGTACTAACTAAATCTAACACTAATAAAAAGGGGCCTGTCCCACACGTCAGTCAACCAGGGGAGGTCAAACCCCTGGTCAATGGGTTCAAACCCGCCGGACTTGGTCCACGGCTCAACGCCGGCGACGGCAGACGCGGCGGAGGGCGTCGGATTTTGTCGTTCGGTGACCAAACAAGCAGCGGGGAGGCTCTATGCGTTGCTGGCGTTCTTCCGCATCCAACGGGGCTGAAGTCAGTGGCTGGGGTGGCCGGAAATGGCGACGGCGACCTCGGTTGCGGCCGCCCGAGTTCGGGCACCTGCGGGTTTGGCGTTGTGGTGCACGGGAGGAGGAGCCGGTGGGTGAATCATGGTCCTGGGGGTGCACTGAGTGCAGTGACGCGCTCGGTTTGGATGAAGGCATACCAAAACAACAGCGGTGACAAGTCCGGCACCGGTGAGGTCTCGGTCTCGACAGGAATGAGAGGTAGAGCTTGAATTAGCGCACAGGATTAGGGGGAAATGGTTCAGAGGCTCACAGTGCATCGCATGGATGGGTCAGCAGCTCGGGAGAGGCTCTGGAGACGGTGGAGTGGCGACGGCGATCGCCGGAGTCCGAGGAAGAAGACGGAGCTGATGGCGGCGTTGTAGGGGCTCCCGCGGGGCGTGGCTCAATGAGGAGGAAGAGGGGGTCGAGGCGGAGCCTATGAGCGCATCGGCGAGGTGAGGCAGTGGCTGTGGCCATGACGGTGTGCGTCGGCAGCGACGGCTGCGCTTGGCGGTTGCGCGTAAGAGAAACGAAGGAGGGGGAAGAGCGAGGGAGAGAGTGAGAGAGGTCCGGGGGGTGTCGTGGCGTCTCCCAGAGGCTTCCAGGCGTCGAGGGGGTGCGGCAAGCAGTGGGTGGTCGGAGCGCGTGGCCTCGCGCACGGGGCACACGCTCGGCGTCCTTCTGTCGCAAGGAAGACGACACGGGGGGAAGGCTAGTGGGCTGGGCTGGCCAGCTGGGCCATCCAGGTGGGCCTTGGTGGGCTGCACAGGTAGGTTAGGTAGGTTTTCTCTCTTTCTCTCTTAATTTAGTTTCTGTTTTCTATTTTTTTCTTTTCTGTTTTGAATTAGTAAAATAGTAATTCATTTTGTAAAATCCTGAAAATAATTGTGGGAACTTTTGAAACTATTTCCAATAGCCCTCAAATGCTTTCAAGATTATTTGGACATTTAAAATATTTTATAGAATTTAAATGTCCAAATTCAAATACTTATGATTTAATTCAAAAATCTAGAATAGCCTCCAAAAATATGAAACCATTTTTGGTAGAAGGTTTAGCCAGGACCAAAGATGGTGAATATTTATGAAGGCATTTTGGGTTCAATGAAAAGTTTTAAGTTTGAATCTAGTTAATTCCTTTAATGCTAGGGTTTAGGCAATCCCCATTTCAAATTTTAATGGGATTTAATCATGATGCAAGATGATGATGCAAAGACAAACAAGGGCTGATCTGGGGCTGTGACAGCTCACCCCCACTAAACAAGAATCTCGTCCTGAGATTCAAGACGTGAGGTAAGAAGACAGAGGGGACACTAGCTAACACGAACTTGTCGATCCAATTGCCCTTCCTGAAGATGTTGGTTCATTGCTCCAATTGATATTGATGTCCTTGCTTTCAAGATCTACATCCAACACGATGGCGACAGAAAGAAACTCTATAGGAAACGATCTCCTCGAAGATCGAGCACTCAAGATCAACTCGTGGAATGAGATGTTGAAACGTCTCGAGTTGAGACACCAAACACATTGAGAGGGATGGAAGAACAACGACAGGGTTTGATTTGATGGGCATCAATTCCACGCTTAGAAAGATGGTGGATGCTGTCAAGGTGGCGAGGAATAATTGCCATGATTCCATAACAGGGCACCTTGGGGGAGGTGACTCGTAGAACTTTTCCCTTAAGTGGCAAAAAGAATTACTTTTTATACGAAGATCATTGGAACTCTGCTTACCAGCCTAAGGCAATTTACAAACGATCATTTTATGGAGTTCGAAAGAGTGGCATACTCAAACTAAAGTGGATTATGTGGACTACCTTGTTGAAGACAACGCAATGGATGACTTTTGCTAATCCCCGGAAATGGATGGGACCCATGACAAGTCCACTTTTGAATATGATCCTAGAAAACAACTATTGAGGTGCAAGCTGGGAACAAAATGCAAATGCTGGGAATGATTCTGGTAACTGGGGAAAACTCAACAGTCGAGAGTGTTTCCAATGTTTCAATGGTTATGGAATCATCGAAGACACTGAGAGCACAAGGATCCCTAAGGAACAACTTCTATAATAAATCGCATGAAATCCTCATGGAAAGATGGTCAAATATACTACAATGACAGATCTTCCGGCTAGGTGTGTTGGCCAGAACATCAACCTTGTCGGGACCTACATCATAGGTGTTGGAAAAGTTCCAACCATCATACCTGCCTAAGATTCAGATCTGGTTGGTAACAGGGTATTCCAGATAGCATGTCCGGAAAAGGAAAGTTTGCAACACAAACCGACGAGATGGCGTTGCGAGATTCTTGGGACATGAATTTGGTAGCAAGCTCCAAAACATGAGCGGGTTCTGCTACATGCATGTGAACACGTTGTCCCAGACACATATGACCACATAGTAGTCTTACAACAAAACACTACCGAGTCCTGGTTGGGAACCATCAACGAGGATAACGAAGTCTTTTCATAAGTCCGGATCCTAAGAACTTCTTCTCCTTGAACAAATCAATCAGTGGCTTGGTGTGCTAAGAATACATATATAATGAAGGTTGCAAGTCTCCAGACTACAGAATACTTCGCACGTATGCATGACTGACTTGGGATGATTCCAGGAAAACAAAACAAGCTTTCTCAAATTCATGGCGGGAACTTGCATCATATGCACATGAATTAGAGGAGGTCACTACTTTCATCCAAACATATGCTTCATGAACGGAACATGAAGGCATTGTTTACAAAGTTTCCAACACTAGCTTAATGTTTAACACGAATCATGGGGGAGACAAAATGCTGCTGGTGGGCTTAACAGTAACTCATCGGAATTTCCATATCACTGGACTTCCACCATCATGTGAACAAGGTGATAGCATTGGTCAGACCAAAAGATGTAATGGTGTATGCTCGAGGGATCAACCACGAGTAAGACAACATTATGAACATCGCTGGCTCTAATGTGACTTCACGATAGTCCATACTCAAGTCAATGTTTTGTCAAGGAAATAGATCCATCAACTGATCACGAGGACCAATCGATGAAGATATCACCTTTCTTAAACACACACACACAAAAGGATATCCCTTAACATGAACTAAGTCAGACAAGCTTTTATCTTCCAACTCTCCAAGTTATTGTTTAGCTTAACCAACCAGCTCAGGGATATCCAACACGGATTCTTGGGGAAGGGGTGGTTTGTAAGAAAACCAACTTGATCACGAACTCAACATAGCGGTCAGGTGACAACCTGGTAACACTTCCGAGAAGATATTCGGAACATCACGAACCACCGATATGTTACTAAGCTCGAGAACAATCTTGCTTTTGAGGGCAAGATGATATGATCAAATAAGCAAGGGGTTGAATAATCCTCACTCATTGATCGAGGAGTGCACCAGAAATAAGGACTAGGTAGCACGATCAATCTTAGGATGATGATTTAATAACCAACACCCTAAGAATGAGAATATTGTCCATTAACTACCAAGCAATAGAGTTGCTAGGAGTATTGATTTCACACATCACGATTCATCTGTCGGCATTCCGGTTACAACAACACGGGGACCGAGGAATGAACAATGATGGCAAGAAGTATCACTGCGTCAAGATTTCATAAGAGGTGGTGCAATTCTCATGACAATCCTGACATAAGGAGGCAACACTCCAAGGTAGAACAACACAAAAGCTGGATAGGCATTTCGATCTGCGGAATACAACTGCTTTGACCCATTCCTAGATATGGACGAGGTACTGGAGTTTGTTTCTCCTAGTCATTCCAGAATAGAATGGCTTGACAGACCACAAGAATAAAAGGCACCGATAAACACGAATGCACACATACTCTTGACTATCAATTGATAGGCTAAGGTCAAAATACAATTAAAGGGGGACAACTCGAGGAACATATAATTTTCTGAGTTGTGGATGCATAGATTAGCATGTCGAACCAAGTTCAACAGGTTTCTTCCAAAAAACCCATGCAGAAGAAGAAGGACTGGCAGATTCACAATTATGGATGGAGAACTCCTCAAGAGTACTCTGATTGTGAGCTTTTGGTTCAAAGAACATCTGCCTTAATGGTTCACGGTATTTGGAAGAAGGAAATACCACGGACCTAGAGGACTGTCACAAGGTTACGAATATCTTAAGGGAACTAGCAAATACTAACAACATGAAGTAGGGTGAATCTCGGGTTCAAAAACCCAGGAGTAGAATACCTACTACTAAATGGCATCACGGGATGCTTTCGAGAATGGTGGCCAGAATCATCACACTAGAACACCAAACATGGATGGAGTACCAGGTGGTTCTCTAAGGTGCCTAGGGTCATATTAATAGGTCCAACGTATATACGACAAGGCAACGGAGTACCTTAACTCGACGATTTGTGTGGTTAATCTGGCCTAAAGGAACATCAAGAACGGAAGAAGTAATTTGCAAATGCATCAGACTATTTAGAAACCTGGGATGACTCGGACAGCATAACGGCTGTAAATGCTCAGAAAAAGATTTGAGACATTCACAAAGATTTGCATAGTCACTTAACAACATCATATCAAGGTTCTGATACAATTAGAAACATACTAAGAATAGTAGAAACTGAACTAGGACTTGTAACAACAATCCTATAAGCTACTACGGATTAGTAACACATGAACCTAATAGAAGAAGAGAACCTAGTCCTTAACCCACATTGAATGAGAAGAGAATGACTCAGATCAGAGGCATAGGGTAAAGGAGTAAAAGAGCCTTACGTTCCCTTCCACAATCAGTTCCCCTACATATAACTAAAGCATTTCTAGACTCGACATCGACCAGTTTGGCTTGGTAATCCTACAGGCAGTCAGGCTCTGATACCAACGCTGTCAGGAGCCCGATTCCAAGTAACATCGATCTAGCCGGTAACACCTCATATCACTTTGCGGCCTCACACACGGTATTCCCATGGGTGTCGCCTTACCATGGCCCGGGACCATTTGCGCCTTTTGGCTTACGTATATGATAGTGTCGCTAGCATCCATATGACAGAGAACCCGGGCCGACATGGCTAGTCGTGAACCCAAAGCGTCACTAACCTATGGGGACAGGCATACATGAATCACATCGAGCATGTCGGTCAGCAGCGTGTGAATCCGGACAGTAGCACTTGGCTAACAAGACTCTGGGAACCCGGGCTGTAACAGGCTAGGCAGGACTCCGGATGTCACCGCGTGACATTTCCCTGAAGGGACAGACACAGGAACGAAGTGAAACACATGCCGGCCAGTCAAGTGTCCTGAGCATTAGTGCTGGGCTAACAGGACTCCGGTGAACCGGGCTGTAGCGGACTACTATGGCTTATGGAAGCACTTAGACTACATTTCCCCATAAGAGAGGCTGCCAAGGCTAAAAAACTAGATTGTCAGATCCCACACATACCAAGCATTTCAATCATACACACAATATGCTCGATATGTGTAAATACAACATGGCATTACAACATAACTCTACAACTCAAGTATTTATACATTAGGCTCCGAGGAGCGAGATGTTACAAACATGGGTCTCATGACCCAACAATCATAGCATACAAATCAAAACACATGCGGAATCTTAACATGTCTGAGTACATACATCTACAAATGAAAAAGGCTGAGAAGTCTGACTATCTACCAGATCCTGTCGAGGGCACAAGATCATATTCACCAGCTTTGACTTAGTAGCTAACCTGAACTACGACTGCAAGCAACTCTTTTGAGGTGGCGCACACGAGTCCACATATTCACCATTCAATACACCACTATGGATCCGCTCCCGTCTCCCTACGAGAAGGTCATCCATAGCACTCACACTTATCTTGCGAGTTTTAGAGTATCCACTTTCACTTGTCTATGAACTGTTATAGGCAACCCAGAAGTCCTTTACCACAGACGCGGCTATTCGAATAGTTTTATACCCTGCAGGGGTGTACTTCGTCACACATGTTTCCACCACTTAGCGTCTGCACATGACATGTGCTTGGGAGACTTCAAGCAAAAACCGACGTGTGTGTAGACCACGACCTGACTAACCGCACAAGTCTCCAGTCCAGGTTTATCGCCTATTCGGGTTCCATCCGCGAGGAGATCCGGCCGGAGTTTCGCTCACAGCCCCAAATGATGTGTGCAGGGCTCCCGAGACACCAAACGGGCTCCCGGTACACCGTGCCACGGTGTATCTACCGCATCATAGCCCACCCCTAGGGTCAGCGCTACGCACGGCCGCCAACACATATCCGATAAACACCAGAAACTAGTTGCAACTCCTGGATAGAGGACGAGAGGGGTCAGTAAGTCGAGCAGGGTCATATTTCAGGGCCCAATGTGTGGTAGTAGCTGTTTCATGGATCACAAACACAGAACTCAGTTCCTGAGGATGGTTTCAATGAGACAACCCACCATGTACTCCTACATGGCCTCTCACCGCTACCTTTACCAAATCGTGTTCACACACTTAGATCACACACAGTAGGACATGTTCATCACCATTCCAATTCATTCCCGATGAATCAGACCCGACTCAACCTTAAGCAGTAGTAGGCATGATAACAAACATGAATGAGTAGGCACATCAAGGCTCAAACAACTCCTACTCATGCTAGTGGGTTTCATCTATTTACTGTGGCAATGATAGGTCATGGAGAGGATAAGGGGTTCAACTATCGCAGCATGTAATAGTTGAATCGATGTTGTCCTAATGCAGTAAAAGAGAGCAGGAAGAGAGTGGTATTGTATCGAAATGATCAATGGGTTGCCTGCCTGGCACTTCTGAAGATAGTAATAGCTCTTCATCGGTGTTATCGAACTCATCGTCGAAACCACGTTTATTGAGAGGGGACAAAACCGGCAAACAAGGAAGAAACACAATCAATGCAATGCAACAATATGATGTATGCTCATGACATGGTAATATGAGTGTGTGTTGGCTAATGCAATAGAAAGTCATTTTAATTGAAGTAGAATTTAAAACTACATCAAATTCCAACTCCAAACCTATTATGAAACTTGCCCTAATCATGTTTCACCCTAAACAGTGAGGTTAACTTGCTCAAACATGCATGAAAATGCCATATTCAGATTCTTTGGATTTTTCTGATAATTTTTCATATATAATTTATTTCATTTGGAGCTATAGATAATTTTCTATGATTTTTAGAAGTTTTGGGCATTTTCTAGAATTTACTGATTATTAATAAGTCCAGAAAATGTATTACTGCATCAGCATTGGGTCATGCTGACGTCAGCAGGTCAATAGGAGCCGTCCAGGTCAAACCTGACCAGTGGGGCCCACTGGTCAGTGACTAACTAACTTAAGTTAATTAGAGCCTGGGCCCGCATGTGAGTGTCTAATTTACTTAACTAAGTTAATTAGTACTAACTAATTCTAACACTAATTAAAAAGGGGCCTGTCCCACACGTCAGTCAACCAGGGGAGGTCAGACCCCTGGTCAATGGGTTCAAACCCGCCAGACTTGGTCCATGGCTCGGCGCGGGCGACAGCATACGCGGCGGAGGGCGTCGGATTTTGTCGTCCGGTGACCAAACAAGCGGCAGGGAGGCTCTACGCGTTGCTGGCGTTCTTCAACAACCAACGGGGCTGAAGTCAGCGGCTGGGGTGGCCGGAAACGGCGACGGCGAGCTCGGTTCCGGCCGCTGGAGTTCGGGCACCTGCGGGTTTGGCGTTGTGGTGCACGGGAGGAGGAGCTGGTGGGTGAAACGTGCTCCTGGGGGTGCACTGAGTGAAGTGACGCGCTCGGTTTGGACAGAGGCGTACCAAAATGACGGCGGCAACAAGTCCGGTGCCGGTGAGCTCTCGGTCTCGACGGGAATGAGATGTAGAGCTTGAATTAGCGCACGGGAGTAGGGGGAAATGGTTCAGAGGCTCACAGTGCATCGCACGGGAGTAGGGAGCTGATGGCGGTGTTGTAGGGGCTCTCGCGGGGCGTGGCTCTGTGAGGAGGAAGAGGGGGTCGAGGCGGAGCCTCTGAACGCATCGGCGAGGTGAGGCAGTGGCTGTGGCCACGGCGGTGCGCGTCGGCGGCGATGGCTGCGCTCGGTGGTTGCGCGTAAGAGAAACGAAGGAGGGGGAAGAGTGAGGGAGAGAGTGAGAGAGGTCCGGGGGGTGTCGTGGCGTCTCCCAGAGGCGTCCAGGCGTTGAGGGGGTGCGGCAAGCAGGAGGTGGCCGGAGCGCGTGGCCGCGCGCACGGGGCACACGCCCGGCGTCCTTCTGTCGCGAGGAAGACGACAGCGGGAAAGGCCAGTGGGCTGGGCTCGCCAGCTGGGCCAGCCAGGTGGGCCTTGGTGGGCTGCACAGGTAGGTTAGGTAGGTTTTCTCTCTTTCTCTCTTAATTTAGTTTCTGTTTTCTATTTTTTTCTTTTCTGTTTTGAATTAGTAAAATACTAATTCATTTTGTAAAATCCTGAAAATATTTGTGGGCACTTTTGAAACTATTTCCAATAGCCCTCAAATGCTTTCAAGATTATTTTGACATTTAAAATATTTTATATAATTTAAATGTCCAAATGCAAATACTTATGATTTAATTCAAAAATCCAGAATAGCCTCCAAAAATATGAAACCATTTTTAGCAGAAGGTTTAGCCAGGACCAAAGATGGTGAACATTTATGAAGGCATTTTGGGTTCATTGAAAAGTTTTAAGTTTGAACCTAGTTAATTCCTTATTGCTAGGGTTTAGGCAATCCCCATTTCAAATTTTAATGGGATTTAATCATGATGCAAGATGATGATGCAAAGACAAACAAGGGCTGATCTGGGGCAGTGACAAATGTGATCCCTCGTTATCATAGAGGAACTGCTTCTGAATCACGCCCAGCCCAGACTAGGGGTTGGAAATAGGGAATTTTACTTCCCACCCACCACCCACTTCATAGCCACTGTCAAGGACCTAACCGACATGCTTGATTACGCGTCCGAAGACATCAAACGTTGGACGGCCCAAAACGGCCAGTCACCGGACGTTGGACGTCCACCTCCTCATATGACGTATACATGGTGGATACACCTAAAAACGGCGGCGGCTATGATGAGAAAAACCCAGTCGAGGACGAGCCTCCTGAGATACCGCCGAAACATCGACGTCAGCGGCGCCCCTCTAAATCACGTCGTGGCAAGAACAACAATACTGGCACCGAAGACAATGATAGTCCGAAGAACGCCGAAGACCAAGAAGACCCCATCAAACCAACATCCGAGCAGGATGATCTGGAGGACGGACAAGTTGACCCTGACGAACAAACACGGTACAATGACTCGGAGGACAGCAACTATCAGCCACTCTCCGAAGACGACGTAAGCCTCGGCGACAAAGATTTTATCGTGCCAGAGGAACCCCTCGAACAAGGGCGCTTATAGTGCCGGCTAATAGCCACGGCTAGAAGCCTAAAAATGAAACAACAAAAGCTTCAAGCTGACCAAGACCTCCTCAACGACAGATGGACTAATGTCCTGGCAGCCGAGGAATACGGCCTCGAGAGACCAAAAACGAGATACCCGAAGCGCAAGTTGCTACCCCAATTCGACGATGAGGCATTGGAGCCCATATCACCCATGCGTAATGCGGCTGATGGCCCCGATAGAACACCACGTGGCTAGGACAGAACGACAACTCAAGTCGAACACCAGCTCGCACCACCTCGCCGAAAAAGCAGAGAAACAACAGCTTGGGGATACACATACGACTAATGACATGACCTGGAAAATAAAGCAGGTCAGACCAGGTCAATCTACGGATCGTGGGGCGTGCTTCGGCGCGAGAGGAGGGCTATCAAGGCTGGTGCGACAAGCATAACCAACCCCGGGCTGAAAACCGCATACAGACTCCATACAAACTGCATCGTGACATAGCCCGATACAGAGATGCCGCACACCCCCTATGCTTCACCGATTAGGTAATGGAGCATGAATTCCCTGAAGGGTTTAAACCTGTGAACATCGAATCATATGACGGCACAACAGATCCCGCGGTATGGATTGAAGATTTTCTTCTCCACATTCACATGGCTCGCGGTGATGATCTACACGCCATCAAATACCATCCCCTGAAGCTTAAGGGCCAACAAGGCACTGGTTAAATAGCATCCCAGAAAACTCTATTGGAAGCTGAGAAGACTTGGAAGATGCCTTTAGAGACAACTTCCAAGGAACTTATGTCCGGCCTCTGGATGTCGATGACCTTAGTCATATAGTCCAACAGCCCGAAGAGTCGGCCAGGAAATTCTGTACCAGGTTCCTAATTAAAAAGAACCAGATTGTCAACTGTCCAGATGCCAAAGCCCTAGAGGCCTTCAAACATAGCATATGCAGCGAATGGCTCGCCCGACACATCGGCCAAGAAAGCAGAAGTCCATGGCAGCCCTTACAGCACTAATGACCCGCTTCTGCGCAGGTGAAGATAGCTGGCTAGCCTATAGCGGTAACGGTACTAGCGACCCTGACACTTCCGAAGCCCGAAACCCCAATGGAAGGCCCCGACGCAACAAACTTAAACGTCCGAGCAACAATGATGATACAGAGAATACGGTAGTCAACGCCAGATTTAGTGGCTCCAAATCCGGTCAATGGAAGAAGCCATTCAAACAAAACAAAGACGGCTCATCAAGCCTAGACCGAATACTTGATCGACCCTGCCAGATCCACGACACTGCTGATAAGCCTGCCAACCATATGAATAGAAGCTGTTGGGTCTTCAAACAGGCCGGCAAGTTAAATGCCGAACATAAGGAGAAAGGGTCGCCCAGTGAGGATGACGACGAGGAACCTCGTGCATCAAAAACAGGGGGTCAGAAGAAATCCCCCCCCCCCCCGAAGTCAAAACGGTGAACATGATATACGTCACCCATATCCCAAGAGGGAGCGCAAGCGCGTGCTAAGGGACATCTATGCGATAGAGCCAGTCGCCCCAAAATTCAACCCATGGTCGGCCTGTCCAATCACCTTCAATCGCAGGGACCATCCGACCAGTATCCATCATGGAGGTTCGACCGCAATAGTCCTTGATCCAACCATCGATGGATTCCACCTTACACGAGTCCTCATGGACGGCGGCAGTAGCCTTAACCTGCTCTATCAGGACACAATCTGCCAGATGAGTATTGATCCGTCAAGAATCAAGCCCACTAAAACTACCTTCAAAGGAGTGATACCCGATGCGGAGGCCCGCTGCACGTGCTCAATCACATTTGTCGGCGTTCTGGGAACGGGGGTCCACAGACTTGCCTGTCTGCGGCCCACGGCGTGGCTGAGCTAGCAGGTCTGTACGACCCATCTTCATCGATGAGGTATTCAAGACCCTCGCGAGGGGCCAACCCTCGCGAGGCGGACGAGGCAAGACCTCCTCAGGAGCGGCCTCGCCAGGCAGTCTCACGAGGGGCGGAGAGATCAAGGCAAGGCAAACCTCGCGAGGTCCTCATGACGTGAGCCATGACGATCGAGACCAGGCGGGCGTCAGCGCGCGCAGCGTCCTTGTTTCCTCTTTGATGCCAAGGGGGCAAGCGCGGGCGCGGAGTTCCGAGGCATCAAGGAAAGGTTTCGATATCGGTGCAACGAGAACAAGACCAGCAGGACGGCAAGACGGAGGTCACCATGGAGCCCAAGACGGCGTCACCACCAGAGCCTTTTGCAGGCGAAGACTACTTTTGTCAGGATAAGCTGTACTAGCTGTCCCCTTTCAAATAGGTCGTTGTTGGCTTCCTTCCCGCTCAATATTTGGGGAGAGGACCAGGGCCTATATAGGTAGAACTAGCCACCATAGTAAAGAAGAAGAAAACAGGGAAGAAGAGAAGGAGAACTCATTCAGAGGCATCTCACCACACAAGTCCGCCAAGCACAAGAATACCTCAACCTTAGGAGGTTGTTCTTCCCCTTGTACTGTTCATCATCAGCTCAAGAGGCAATCCACCACCACCACACTGGAGTAGGGTATTACACCACAACGGTGGCCCGAACCAGTATAAATCTTGTGTCTTTGTGTTGCATGTTCGTGGAGTTCGTCCGCGAGATCTTAGCGAGCTAGGGCGTGGATCGATAGGGAGAAAACCTTCGCGCGCACCCCAGTGTTCGAAACTCGAGGGTTTTGCCGGAACCCGTGATCCGACAACATTGGAAGTGGTCTTCGACTCGCCGGACAACTTCCGCAGCGAAGACTTGATCTTCGATATCATCCCCTTCCGCAGTGGCTACCACGCACTGCTCGGAGGAACCACGTTCGCTCGTTTCAATGCAGTCCCGCACTACGCCTATCTCAAACTCAAGATGCCCGGACCACGCAAAGTCATAACAGTGAATGGAAACATGGAACGCTCTCTGTGCACTGAGGAGCACACTCGCGGCCCCGGCAGCGGAAGTACAGGGTGGCCTCATCCAGCCAACTATCACATCGGCGGCCAAGTCCTCGGACAGTGTCAAACGTGTCCGGACTACCCCATTGTATGACAGTCCAGCTCGTCAGGAGCTCGATTAGCAATTTGTCCTCCATCTCATCCCCTACAAAATTGTGGCATATGTACTACGCATACATAATTACGCTGTAAAAATACCATGGGAAAGGATGGAGGCACAATAAGGACAATGCCTGCAATACGGCCAGACCATCTCATCCCCTACAAAATTGTGTCAAATGAGTCCGGACTACCCCACTGTACGACAGTCCAGCTCGTCAGGAGCTCGATTAGCAATTTGGCCTCCATCTCATCCCCTACAAAATTGTGGCATATGTACTATGCATACATAATTACGCACTAAAAATACCATGGGAAAGGATGGAGGCACAATAAGGACAATGCCTGCAATACGGCCAGACCATCTCATCCCCTACAAATTTGTGTCAAACGAGTCCGGAATACCCCACTGTACGACAGTCTAGTTCGTCAGGAGCTCGATCAGCAATTCGGCCTCCATCTCATCCCCTACAAAATTGTGGCATATGTACCACGCATACATAATTACGCATTAAAAACCCATGGGAAAGGATGGAGGCACAATAAGGACAATGCCCGCATTACGGCCAAACCCTACCAGGAAACTCACATTCTTCTTCTTCTTTTCTTATTTTATTTTATTATTTTAGTGTAACATCTCAAACACACCCACCAGTGCTCGTTACTCCTGGCAGGATCTAGACTGGCGTCACAGATCAGTATTAGTCTTTTCTGCGCACTTTGTCCTCACTCGTGCGCACCCGGGAGAAACTTCCTGGTCGGTCACCCATCATGAAACTACTCCAAGCTGAGCACGCTTAACTTTGGAGTTATGTCCTAATGGGCTGCCGGAAAAGAAGGAATTCCTTATTGATATGAGTAGTCTATCATTCCTACTAAGCTAGGCTATCACATACACCCCCACTCAGAGGAACCCATGTCCTCGTCGGGCCACAGGAACGTTCCCTCTTGGCACATACGTCTGTGCTTCCAGTCCAGCACATGTGTCATGCCGTGTGCCACGACGGGTCACAAACGTCATGAACAACATGACCGCACACCTATCCGTAAACATCCGTGTAACCGTGAGGGTCGGCTCCGATACCAACTTGTAACGCCCCGAACACAACCGCCGGTGGTCATTACTCCTGGCGGGATCTATACTGGCCTCACAGATCAGTACTAGTCTTTTCTGCGCACTTTGTCCTCACTCGTGCGCTCCCGGGAGAAACTTCCCGATCGGTAACCCATCATGAAACTACTCCAAGTTGAGCACGCTTAACTTTGGAGTTCTGTCCGAATGGGCTTCCGGAAAAGAAGAATTCCTTATTGATATGAGTAGTTTGTCATTCCTACTAAGCCAGGCTATCACATTCAGGTTCGCTCAAACCACATCACCCTTTCGACAATACCAAGGCCTCTTTCCGCGGCCTATTATGAAAACACCGGTCGATGATCCTCTCGAAGGATAATACACCAAGGAGAAAAGCAGCATAGACGCGTGCCAGAGTACCTAAAGGATCCTTCAAGATCACCTCGTCCGCTTGCAGGACGCATGCACGGCTTCCCCTTGTGTTCGTAATGTAAAATGGCCTTGTTTCTTATTGCACTATTTGTATCAATACGTTTTGACGAATCAATCAGACTACAATGGAAACAGTTTTTAGCCCAAACCTACATGGCGTTGGCTTATCTCTTAACATATGTTTCCCTATTTTTGTCTGATTATCATATACACCTCGGTATGGCCTAAATTGCCCAGGGCTTTATTAAGCCGCGTAAATCTTTTAAATATTAAAACAAAGTCTGAACACTTTCACAAGTGCAATTCGGCATCCCGAATATAGCATTATATGCATTGGCTCCGAATCATGTCTTTGGTCAATAGTTGGGTTGCCCGGCTCCTGTGCTTGCTACCTTACGTTCCGTCTGATCGGCTAGGGTAGTAAAGGGAGAACTACTGCGATTGTGTTTCTGGTTTACCTTAACAAACACCTCAGTAGAGAAAGCAGAAAACTGACTGTCATGATGCAGCGAGAGCTGGTCAGCTATCCGGTGACTAATTATAAATCTCTAGCGATTTTTTCCACATTATGCGATAGGCTGGCCTCCACCCGGCTAGGCATTCATAGCACCCAAGTTCGTATAATCGAACAATACTAGGGGCTGCACCCACACTCCCATTATAAAACGCCTATGGCTAAGTGAGGGCGATAAAGTTGTATAGTCTGATTGCCTAGTTCGCCGCACTAACACGTCCCTCACAGACCAGTACATTGGGTCAAGTGTGTTTAAGTGTTATCCCGAATAGCCCCGTACTACCTATGTGGGGGCTGAAGCCGACGACTGGCCAACTCTCAGATATCATAAACAGCCGCAAAGGAGGAGATATTTTAAAGTAAAATAAGCAATATATCATACATAAGACTTGTCTCATGATACAGGATTGAACAACATAAATACATTCAATCAAAAATGATGTCCTTCGAACATTGGCCCTTTACAATGAGGGATCCTTTCAGGACATCATCAAAGTACCGCTCTGGCATGCGATGCTCTTTTCCAGTGGGCGGTCCCTCACTTGCAAGCTTGACGGCGTCCATCTTCGCCCATTGCACCTTGACACGAGCGAAGGCCATCCATGCACCTTCAATTCAGACCGACCGCTTCACGGCATCAAGCCGAGGGCAGGCGCTGACCAGCTGCTTGACGAGACCGAAGTAGCTACTGGGCATGGGTTCGGCAGGCCAAAGACGGATTATCAAATCCCTCATAGCCAATTCAGCCACCCTGTGTAGTTCGGTCCATTGCTTCAGCTGATCGCTGAGGGGCATAGGATGCTCTGGCGCAAGGTACTGCTACCAAAACAGCTTCTCCGTTGAGCTCCCCTCTTCAGCCCGGAAGAACTCCGCGGCATCAGCAACACTCCGGGGTTGGTCCGCAAACACTCTTGGAGAACTCCAAATCCAGGTTAGAAAGATATACCTTTTCTTCACAAATTTGCTTTGCATGTTAAAGGCCTTACCCGCCGCAATTTGCCTTGCCTCTTGGATCTCTCGGACAATGCTTTGGGCTTCGGCCCGAGCTTCTTGTGCACTTTGGAGTGCCTTGGCAAGTTCGGAATTTTGCTCGGAACTCTTGCGCTCTAAGGACTCTCATTTGCGTATGGCATCCTTGAGCTCCTACTGGACTTCCTACACTCGCGATTCATGTTTGGTGGAGGCGAATCGCTCTCCATCATGTTTGGACCCAGCGAATTCCCGGAAGAGGAGGATCGCTGGGGAAGGACCTTAACCAGACTGCAGCATACATACATATATATATATATATATATATATATATATATATAACTTTGAGTACTTACGATCCGGCCAGTGGCTTCGGCCTGGGGCGCCACTTCCTACTCGGACTCATCCGTAAGGGAGGTCCTCCCTTTCTTGGACACTTCCACCTCTAGATCGGCGGAAGCTGCCCTCTTCTTCTTCTCCCCCTTGGGTGGGGGATCGCTCTCTTCCTCCTCCTCTTCCTCTTCGTCGGGGGAGGAGAGAGTTTCGGTGTCTTCGGACACTACGTCCGAGGCGCCTTTACGGCGGATGCCACTCTTAGCCTGCTTACCCTTATCCTTGGCCTTCTTTTTCGGCACCTGGTATGCCGCCGGGTCTAGCATCCTAGTCAACAGAGGAATAGCTTCATCTTTGGGCAGCGGAGCCGGACAGTGAATCCATTCCGCTTTCTTTGTCCAACCCTGCAAAAGAAAATGGAGAGTTTAGTGTGCTCCTTGGGCTCGCAAAGTAATGTTATCAAAGAACTCATGGGGGTCGCAGCGTGGGTGCTGTCGTAGCCGAGGTCTTCGGTTGTCTCCGGCCATGACTTTTGGTTCTTGAAGAGCAGCTTCCACATGTCTTCATGCTTTGTGCCAAAGAACCACTGCAGGGTCCGGGGACCGGCTGGGCCAAACTTCCACATGGGCTCTTGAAGCGCCTGACAGGGAGTATCCGATGGAAGAACATCACTTGAATCACGATGGCGAGGCTGGTATTTTTATCTACCATGCTCTTGATGCACTTCTCCAGCATCATTACCTCTTGAGACGACGCCCATTCCAGGCCCTTGTTGAGCCAGGATGTCATCCGCATTGGGGGCCCGGACTTGAACTTTGTAGGAGCAGCCCATGTGGTGTCACGGGGCTCTGTGACATAGAACCACCCCTGCTGCCATCCCTTCATGGTCTCCACGAAGGTGCCCTTGGGCCAAGTGACGTTGGGCGGTTTGCTCACCGCAATCCGTGTGCAGGCCGTCCACCACTTTTGGCTTCACATGGAAGAGCTTGAGCCATAGGCCGAAGTAGGGGGGAACACAGAGGAATGACTCGCATACGACGATGAACGCTGAAATGTTGAGGAAATAATTCGGGGCTAGATCGTGAAAATCTAATCTGTAGTAGAACATGACACTGTGAACGAAAGGATGAAGGGGAAACCCCAGTCCGCGGGGGAAATGAGGGATGAAAACTACCCTCTCATTAGGCTTTGGTGTGGGGATGATTTGCTTTTTGGCCGGGAGCCGGTGGGCGATCTCCTCGGCCAGATACCCCGCCTCCTGGAGTTCCTTAATGTTTTTCTCCGTGATGGAGGAAGCCATCCACTTGCCCTACGCTCCGGATCCGGACATGGCTGGAGTACTTTCTAGGAATGGAGAGGATTGATGCTTGGGCGCTTGAGCTTGAGGGCAGATGGGCTGAGGAAGGGGAAGGCGTGGGGTAAAAAGGGGGAATCTTATCTCCTTATAAAGGCTGTGAATATCATGCGTCCCCCACGAGCCTTAAAGCTCGCCTATTTCCAAGGGGTCGTGCGAACCAACATGGTTGGGTTTCCCAAACCCGTATTGATGAGAATCCCGTAATAAGTGAGCATGATCTCTGTTTTGACAAGACGTGTCATCAGAGGTTGCATCTCGAAATGCAAAACGGGAGGCCAAAAAGCGGTTTGAAATAATAAAATGTCCAGACGTAATGTCTCACCAGTAAAATCTTCAAAAGACGGAACTTATATGTATTCTGCCCTTATGATTCAAAGGAATGACTGATGTACAGAGCCGAATATAGTACTGGCGATCAACTGCTTTGAAGTATTCGGAGGAGTAACCCTCCTTGCAATGCCGAAGACAATTTGTGCACCGGACACGTCGTCATTGAAGACTGGTTTAGGGGCTACTAAGGGAGTCCAGGATTATGGGGTCCTCGGGCGTCTGGGCTATGTGATATGGGCCAGACTAATGGGCCGTGGAAATACAAGACGGAAGACTTTCCCCCGTGTCCGGATGGGGCTCTCCTTGGCGTGGAATGCAAGCTTAGCATGCGGATATGAAGATTCCTTTCTTTGTAAACCGACTCTGTACAAACCCTAGTCCCCTCTGGTGTCTATGTAAACCGGAGGGTTTTAGTCCATAGAGGCAATCACAATCATAATCACACATGCTAGACAATTAGGGTTTAGCCATTACAATCTCGTGGTAGATCAACTCTTGTAACCCCTCTATTCATCAAGGTCAATCAAGCAGGACGTAGGGTATTACCTCCGTCAAGAGGGCCCGAACTTGGGTAAACATCGTGTCCCTTGTCTCCTGTTATCATCGATCCTTAGACACATAGTTCGGGACCCCCTACCCGAGATCTGTCGGTTTTGACACTGACAACAGGGTCCTATTCATCCACCCCCCCCCCCCCCAACCGGCTCAATCGATCGGGGTCCTTTTCATCCAGCGGCAACCGCCTCTACTACCACAGGGTCCTGTTCATCCAACCCCCCATCAGAACTGTTCATCCAAACCCCCATCGGAATTGTTCATCCAAACCCCCCCAACAATGATCATTGTTCACCCAGAGGCAGCGTCGATCGACTTCAGTTAGCAGCAGTAGTGATGGAATCACTCGGGTGCAGTTAACAGCAAGGGATCGATCGATCGCTCGGGTTTAGTAACACGTAGCCTGCAGTGCAATCGGTCGGGTACAGTTAGAGCCCAACGCCTCGCTCGGGTTCAGTTAGAGCGCAACACCTCGCACACACGCGCGTACGTAAGAGAGAAACGCGCATCGCTCGGCCCCCGACCACCCATCGTAACCAGGAACTCCCCCGATATTTTCCTCGCCCTCGCTTCTACCATGGTTTTTTCCGTCATGGGCGGCCCAAAGAATGTCATGCAGCTACGTCTCCGGCCCGCCCAGGACGAAAAGCCCATTTTTTGTCATGATTTTTTGTCATACAAGTAGGAGCCCACCACATCATGATGATACCGGGTATTGTCACAATTATCATCATAGAATTGTCATAAGCATGACAGAAAAAATTTCGTTCGACCCAAAATGTCATGGATGTGTCTTTTTTGTAGTGATATCTAGGAACATAATTGAAATCCCTGTAAAAAGGGAACATAATTAAAAAAAGCCACATGCGGCAGCGCCCGAAATACACAAGGGCAAAAGAAGAAGGAAGACAATGATCTGGCTTGCTGATCTCTACTTTCTTGATGCATTGCTGCAGGACGCGGGAACTAGTCTCCGCGGCAAGCGGCGATGAGCTCTTTCTTGTCCTCAATATGCTGCTTGAGAGCATCCACAAATTCCTCCACCAACCTTCTGCGTTCGATGCGCAGCATGGCGTTCTCGTCCATAAGTTTCTCGATGATGACGTCGGTCATCTTCAACAAGGCAGTGGTCTCCTCCTGCTACTCCGCACTTCCGACAATCTTCGCCCTCAACAAGTCGCACTTGGCCCAGAGCTTCACATTGCTCTCATTTAGTTGCCGGATGATGCTGATAGCCTATTCAATAGAGGCTTTCATGTCGTCCTACAACCTCGCCCACCCGGAGATCTAATCCATCTGGCTATGGACGATCACATGCAGGCGCCTGTAAGAGTCCTCGCCGGCCCGCGAGACATTTTCCCAGGCCGCCACATCTTGGGAGGACATCTCTGCTACATTCGCGGCGCGGCGGGACATCTCTTTTGCTTCTGCGGCACGGCCGGACCAGTCTGCCACATCGACGGCACGACCGGACCAGTCTGCCGCATCGACGGTGCGGCCGGACCAGTCTGCCACATCGACGGCGCGGCTGGACCTCCGTGCTGCTTCGGCAGCACGGCGGGACCTCTGTGCTGCTATGGCCGCAGGGCGGGATATCCTGGTTGCGTTCGCGGCGAGGCGGGACATTTCTCGTGCTTCCGCTTCCATCCTCGCATCTCCCTGGTGGCAATCTCTCGACCAAGAACTCAAGCTGGCCATGGCTGACGCAAGGGAACAATGATGAATGACTTGTTTGTTTTTGTGGATGAGGAGTTGAGGAGGAATGTGCAGTCATCTTAGAGTAGTAGTATTTATAACTGAGTACTAATATGCTCCTAAGTGGGAAACCGTTTAGGTTTTGATCGGTGTGAACAGGTTTGCAATTTGGAATGTGACGGGATGCAGGCTCAAAATTTACTGACGGTTATATGTGCGGCACTATTCCCACAAGGCGTAACATGGGCACGTATGCCTTCTCGGCCACGTACATGGAGTTCGCACCATAAGGTGCACCACAATAGGCAATGCCAGCACACGTCCTGTTCCAACAATCGTGCGCACTCGTTATTACCATCGCGCACGCTTCTTTTAATTAGAATGTGTGTGCCCGTCTAGCACACACACGTTGATCCATCTAACTATTTAAGTTTGTTGTGGCTAATCGCAAACAGTTCATCCATGTGAAGTGTATGCCATCAATCACAGACACTTTGATCTGGCTGACCCGTTTCTGTTCTATTGCCTAATCGCAAACAGTTAATCCTTCTGAAGTTTATGACCTCAATCACACACACCTTTATCTAGCTGCCTGTTTCTATTGTTCCTCCTGATCACAAATAGTTCATCTGAGTGAACCGTGTGCTGTATATCGCACACGCCTTCATCTGGCTGCCATTTCTTTTGTTCCACCTCATCACAAACAGTTCATTGAACTCAACCATATGCCCTGCATCACACACGCAACTAAAATTTGAACCATGTTTGATGGCTCCGTCATCACAAACGTTTTGCACCTTTTTGACAATTATTTTACACCATTGTTTATGATTATTGCATCACACATAGTTTTGTTGAAGGGTCTCTGATTGTATTGTTGCGTTAGCAACATCCTTCAGTAGTGTTTGTTGCTAAGAATGGAACCATTTTAGAGAAGGAGTTTCTCTCGAAAGAAGTGAGTGGGAGGAAAGTAGAACTTGATGAGGTAATTGTACCTTCTCTGGAATTGGAAACTAGCTCATCACAGAAATCAGTTTCAGTGATGCCTACACCAACTAGAGAGGAAGCTCATGATAATGATCATAAAGCTTCAAATCAAGTTACTACCGAACCTTGTAGGTCAACCAAAGCACGTTTCACACCACAGTGGTACGGTAATCCTATTCTAGAAGTCATGTTACTAGACCATGACGAACCTATGAACTATGAGGAAGCGATGATGAGCCCAGATTCCGCGAAATGGCTTGAGGCCATGAAATCTGAGATAGGATCCATGTATGAGAACAAAGTATGGACTTCGGTTGACTTACCCGATGATCGGCAAGCCATAGAGAATAAATGGATCTTCAAGAAGAAGACTGATAGTGATGGTAATGTTACTGTCTACAACGCTCGAGTTGTTGCGAAAGGTTGTCGACAAGTTTAAGGAGTTGACTACAATGAGACTTTCTCACTCGTAGAGATGCTTAAGTCTATTTGATTCATGTTAGCAATTGCCGCATTTTATGATTATGAAATCTGGCAAATGGATGTCAAAACAGCATTCCTGAATGGATTTCTCAAAGAAGAGTTGTATGATGCAACCAGAAGGTTTTGTTGATCCTAAAGGAGCTAACAAAAGTGTGCAAGCTCTAGCAATCCATTTATGGACTAGTGCAAGCATCTCGGAGTTGGAATATACGTTTTGATAGTGTGATCAAAGCATATGGTTTTATACAGACTTCCGGAGAAGCTTGTATTTACAAGAAAGTGAGTGGGAGCTCTGTATCATTTCTAATATTATATGTGGATGACATATTGGTGATTAGAAATGATATAGAATTTCTAGATAGCATAAAAGGATACTTGAATATGAGTTTTTCAATGAAAGACCTCGGTGAAGCTACTTATATATTGCGAATCAAGATCTATAGGGATATATCAAGACGCTTAATAGAACTTTCACAAAACACATACCTTGACAAGATTCTGAAGAAATTGGAAATGGATCAGTCAAAGAAAGGGTTCTTGCCTGTGTTGCAAGGTGTGAAGTTGAGTAAGACTCAAAACGCGACCATGGCAGAAGATAGAGAGAGGATGAAAGTCATTCCCTATGCCTCAGCCATAGGTTCTATAAAGTATGCCATGCTATGTACCAGACATATTGTGTACCTTACCATGAGTTTGGCAAGGGGGTACAATAGAGATCCAGGAGTACATCACTAGACAATGGTCAAAATTGTCCTTAGTTACCTAAGAGGACTAAGGAAATGTTTTTGGTTATGGAGGTGACAAATATTTTGTCTTAAAGGGTTACGTCGATGCAAGCTTTGACACTAATCTAGATGACTCAGTGTCTCAATCTAGATACATATTGAAAGTGGGAGCAATTAGCTAGAGTAGCTCCGTGCAGAGTATTGTAGACATAGAAATTTGGAAAATACATACGGTTCTGAATGTGGCAGACCCGTTGACTAAACTTCTCTCACCAAGCAAAACATGATCACACCTTAGTACTCTTTGGGTGGGGAACACTACTAGGAAAACGCTTATACATAGTAGCCTAGTAGTAACGCGGGAAAGAAGTAAACGTTGCTGCTATTTAGCAGTAGCGCTTTTCTAGGAAAGCGATACTAGTAACCCCATAGTAGTAGCGCTGTGAAGTATAAAAGCGCTACTACTATGTGGGACCAGACGAGGCCCGACTGTTTTCGTAGTTGTAGTGGTGTACAGAAAAAGAGCTACTACTAACAGTTTAGTAGCAGCGCTCTGTTTTTATGCGCCGCTACTACTAGTGGGCCCTCCTTAGTAGTAGCGCTTTTCCTGGAAAGCGCTACTACTAAGTCCAATAGCAGCAACGCTTTTTGCAAAGCAGCGCTACTGCTAGTTGCGCCTGGTGCCACCTTTTCCACCCCTTCCCCTCCCTCTCCCCCACTTTGCCCTCTCTCCCCCTCCTTTCCCCTCTCCCCTCTCCACTCTACCTCCACCATTGTTTCTCTTCTTCTCTCTTCCTCCTACCTCTCTTCTCTCCTCATTAATGGCATCCTCCTCCATAAATGGCATCTCTCTTTCTCCTACACCTCTCTTCTCTCCCCCATTAATGCCCCCATCCACCATAACCCCTCTCCATTAGTTAGCTAGCTAGATTCACCTCTCCTCCCCAACAACTAGATCTAGCTAACCACCCTCCTCCACATCATCTAATTAACCGCGTGCTCTTGGTCTCTCTCGGGAGATATATATAGGTGAGTAAAAGGTTGTTCATTTCAAGAAGAATATGTGTGTGAATGAGAATATGTGTGTTTGGGATACACACACACACACATATATATATATGTGGAGAGATTTGTGCTAGTGACATGCCCTCGAGTTGCTTATGTTTTGCCGAAATGTCGATTTATTTCCGTTTCGATGAATTTCAATCAAACTCATATGTCCTATTTCTAGGCAAGGTCATGCCAAAATTTTATATATATGACTTTGAAGCATGCATTATTTATTTCATAACCCTTTTGCGTGTTATACCATGCAGTCGGTCATGAAGGTGAGTGGATGGAAGGTGGAGCGGTACATGCAATCTGCGGTGATGGACATGTATGCAAATAATCGGACTAGGATTAGATGTACGTGTGCAAGATGCAAGGAAGGAGTCCTCTTCGACCCTTTTGGTCGTGGCACTTTGAAGGCGCACCTACTGATGAATGGTTTCATGGATGGCCATACTCAGTGGATAAGTGAAGAAGATGATGATGAGGAGGACGTCCACATGGCAGGGAATAACGACAAGGGGCTAGACAAAGAGATGACCAATCAACAAGAAGACGATGGCGCCAGACATGTTAGCGGGGAAGAGTCCGGAAATGACAACGGTGGCGGAGAAGATTCCGGACACGGCAAAGAAGAGTCCGGACAAGGCGGAGAAGAGGTGGCGGTCACGCCGCAGTCTTCGACGCTACTAAGTGCAGTCGTGTAGGACCCTCATGTTCGAGACCTCCTTCGCAAGAGTACGACTAGCGAGAGAGCTGCTTCTAGAGAGGAGGCCAAGCTGGCGCAATTTGAAGTAGACTCGAGGACTCCATTGTATGACGGTTGTGATCCCGAGGTGACCCGCTTGAGTTTCACGCTCGAACTTCTAAAGACGAAGGCGGAAAACAAATGGACAGACAAAAGCCTCAATGAGCATTTGAAGTTTCTACATAATAAAGTTGTTCCCGCGGGGAACCTGTGTCCTACTAGTGTCGAGGAGGCCAAGAAAATCGTTTGCCCTTTTGATTTGCCACACATTAGGTACCACGAATGCATCAACTATTGCATCATTTATTGGGGAGCATGCAGGAAAAACCAGTTGTCCAGTGTGCAATGCTTCTCAATACAAGAAGGCAGGAAAGAAACCTCCTAAGAAAGTTGTATGTACTTTTCGATCACTCCCCGTCTGCTGCGGTATTTCGTAGATCCTAAGGAAGCAAAGCTCATGCGCTGGCACGCGGAGAGGAAGAAGCCCGATGATGGAGATGATACGAGGCTGAGACACCTCGTAGGTGGTAGCCAGTGGAGAGCATTTAACGCCGTATATGGATTTGCTGCAGAAGATCCAAGGAACATCATGCTTGGTGCGAGTACCGATGGCATGAATCCGTTTGGAAACCAGAACACCAACCACACCACATGGCCCGTGTTTGTATGGATGTACAACCTCCCCCCATGGAAGTGCATGAACACAAAGTACATACACATGAGCATGCTGATTCAAGGGCCGAAACAACCGGGAAATAGTATTAACCTATATATGGGGCTTTTGCAAGAGGAGCTAGACATGTTATGGAAAACACCGGCATGGACATGGGACGCCGGTAAAGGAGAATATTTCCATATGAGAGTCACGTTGATGACGACGGTGCACGACTATCTCGGTTACGGGTACACCTCGGGCCAGGTGTGCCACAGATACTGCAGATGCACGAGGTGCATGGATGGTACAATGTCTCAGCAGCTTACATCAACGAAAGATGGCGGGTCTGGGAAAATCGTGTACATGGGGCATCGTAGATGGCTTGAGAAGGATGACCCATGGAGAAAGTGTGGAGATCTATTCAATGGGTTGGCTAAGCTTTGAGGACATCCACGTAAGAGGAGCAGCGTCGAAATCGACGAGCTATTGAGAAACTGGGAACAATGCCCCACGCCGGGAAAGATCAAAAAGGCGCCGGAGCCGCTGCTGAAGGTATGGAAAATGAGGTCTATTTTCTAGGACTTGGAGTACTGGCCCAAACATGACACACCTCATTGCCTTGATCCAATGCATATCACGAAGAATGTCCTCGAGATCTTGCTTGGCACACTGATGAACATGCCAGAGAAGACCAAGGATGGGCCGAAGGCAAGGAAAGACTTGGAAGATTTGAAGATCAGGAAAGATCTCCACCATAAAAAGTTGATGGAGGGGACGGAGATGGAGGAGGGGGAAAGGGGCAAAAAAGTCAACAAGAAGGAGGAGAATTATTGCCCCCTTCTTGGTTCACCTCAAGTGCGAAGGAGATCGATCAATTCATCAAGTGCCTTGTGGGAATCAAAGTCAGTTTCAGTTACTATGGGAAGATAAGCAAATTTCTAGACCCCACGAAGAAAAGGTTCAGCGGGATGAAGTCTCATGACTGTCACGTGATGATGACGCAGATACTCTCGGTTGCCATTAGAGGGATAATGCAGAAGCACGTCCGTGACACGCTTACTGGTCTCTGCAACTTCTTCGATGTTATATCTCGAAAGTCTATAAGTGTGAAGCAGCTCCGAAGGCTACAGGAAGAGATCATTGTCATACTATGTGAGCTTGAGATGTACTTCCCGCCCGCGTTCTTTGACGTCATGGTGCAGCTATGTGTCCACATCATGGATGACATCATCGACCTCGGGCCTACATTCCTTCACAACATGATGTCGTTCGAGAGGATGAATGGGGTCATCAAAGGATTCGTTCGTAACATGCCCCGTCCGGAAGGGAGCATCGTCCAGGGGTATCTGACGCATGAGTGTGTCTCCTTTTGCGAGAATTATATAAGCGTCAGAGACCCTATTATTGGTTTGCCCATCAAGAAGCACGATGGGAAGCTTGAAGGAGATGATCACAACAATGGCCGGAGGGAATTTCATGTGGACTACTTGGATATACGGAACAACTTTGACAGGGCTAACTTAGTAGTGCTACAACACCTAGATGTGGTAGATGATTATGTGGCACAGCACAAAGAAATCACCGCAAAGAAGTACCGTGATAAGCGGATGCTCAAGATGGACGACGAAGTTACTGTAGAGCACAACGCCACTTTCTTGCGCTAGATTAAACAACAAGTTCTTGAAAATCCCCCGGAAGAGGGCAGTTTGGACGGATTGCTCGTACACGCCTTAGCACATGGCCCCGCGCCCAAGCTCGCGGCCTATCAGTCCTACGATATCAATGGCTAAACATTCTACATGGAGGACAAAGACATGGACAGTAATTACCAGAACTCTGGGGTGATAATTCAATGCGTGACTAATGCCAACGGCACAACTGAGAGATTCTACGGAAGGGTCAAAGAGATTTGGGAGCTTGACTATGCTGGAATGCACGATGCGACGATGTTCCATGTCAGATGGGTCAAGGACATCGTAAGAGGAAACAAGTATCTCACCAATATGTCTATACCCGACGCGAAGAGCACTCCCGTGAACTTTAACATCATCACCAAAAATGAGCCATGGGTACATGCTAAGCACGTGACACAATGCTTCTTCATAACCGACTCGGCCAATCCCAGCCATGTTGTCATGAGGAGATCCAAAAGGAGTATCATCAAAATGTGTGGAGTAGCCAACGAGGAAGACTACGACCAATATGGCAACCCGATGAGGGAAGATGACGATGACGATGAAGCATACGTGAAAAGAAGAATCAATACTACATTACCTAAGAAAGATCGTAATCCATGGTTCTGGAAAAGCCACAAGGAGGGGCTCAATTACTCGGGAACGAACAAGAAAGGGAAGAAGCTCAATGTGAAACGTCGTCGACGCAGCTGATCAGAAACCTACATCTATATATATGTATCTATTTTGTGTACGCACTTAAGTAACCATTATCGGTCGACTGATATGTTACCACCACATGCATGGTTCTGGTGATATGCGCGCCGTGGGGGAGAGGGAGATGCCGTCGTCGGGAGAAAAACAAAAAAACAAAAGGGAGAAAGCAGTACAAAAGAAAAAAGAAAGTAAATAGAAAAGAAAAGGAAAATAATAAAAGAAAAGAAAATTAAAAACTAGAAAAGGAAAATAATAAAAATTGGAACAGTTAGCAGTAGCACAGGATTGAGAACCAGCGCTATAGCTACTATAGCTATAGCGCTTTGTTCTAGAAAAGCGCTACTACTATGTGCCATTAGCAATAGCGCTGCTTTACAACCCAGCGTTATAGCTAAGTTAGCTATAGCGCTGGGTTGTAAAGCAGCGCTACTGCTATTTCGAGTTAACCTCAAATTTGGCCAACCGCCATGTCCCAATTCTCCCCAGGCCACTCTCCCCACACCCTCTTCCCCCCACTCTGCCGCCGCCATCGCCCTCGCGCCATCCGTCGCCCTACTCGCCGTTGCCCCTGGCCGCCGCCGACCTCGTCGCAGGCCGTCTCCCGAGCCCGCACCATCGACCACAACGCTGCCCCACCTCTCCCCTGCCCCTGCACCCGCCCTCGACCTCGCCACCCCTGCGCCCGCCCTCGACCTCGCCGGCCCTCGCCCCGCGCCCGCCCTCGACGCCGCCGCCCTCTCCACCGCCCCGTAAGCCTCTCCCCTGCCCTCTCTCTCTCTCTCTCTGCTCTCTGCTCTCTCTCTCTCTCTCTAATTTGGATGTATGAACCCTAGCTAGGAGATGTAGCAGAGATAGAGGAGATGTATGAAAACTATGAACCCTAGTTTAGTGCAATTTTGTTTAGGGCAAATTACTTTAGGAAATTTAGGAAATTTAGCTTAGTGCAATTTAGTTTAGGGAAATTTTGTCTAGGGAAATTTAGTTTAGGGTATATAAAATACCTATAAATTTATAAAAAAAACAGTAGCTAAAACAGTAGCAAATTGGTTTTTGTAGGTATAAAAAATAGTAGCTAAAATTTATAAAAAAACAGTAGCTAATTAGTTTTTGTAGGTATAGAAATTAGCTATAAAAAATAGTAGCAAAAATTTATAAAAACAGTAGCTAATTAGGGGGGCAGTAGCAAATATAGCTAGGGCCAATTTTTTTAGCAAATGAGCAAATTTAGCTAGGGAAAATTTGTTTAGGGCAAATAAAAACTAGTAGCAAATAAAAACCAGTAGCAATAAAACCCTAGATGATGTTTTAGGAGCATATAGCCTATACAATGTTGATGTTTTTAACACTTGGTTAATTTGCTAAGTCCTGGAAATTTGTCATATGATGTTATATGAACTTGTGCCAATTGTCGAAAAATATTTAAATGGGCTATGTTTTTCTGAAATGTTGATTCATTTCCATTCCGGCAAATTTTAGGCGCTCCATATGTCCAGTTTTAGCAAAGGTCATGCCAAAAATTTCCATGATTTTCTGCATGACTTGTACAAGAAACTAGGACATATGAAGTACCCGGAATTTGCCGGAAGGGGAATGAATCAACATTCCAACCAAATACAAGCCCCTTTGTATCTTTTATTTACAGTTGTTGAATAGGAAACATGTCTACCGACGCCGAAGTTGCGGGTGGTTCTGCTTGCCTCGAAGACCCCATCGAGGCAGCAAATCACTATTTTGATTACCTGGACAAACACTAGATGCGGTTGCATGGTGGTTGCAGTGGCACAACCCCGACACAGACACCGGCACCAGCACTGCCACCTGATACGTCTCCATCGTATCTACTTTTCCAAACTCTTTTGCCCTTGTTTTGGACTCTAACTTGCATGATTTGAATGGAACTAACCCGGACTGACGCTATTTTCAGCAGAATTACCATGGTGTTATTCATGTGCAGAAACAAACGTTCTCGAAATGACCTGAAACTTCACGGAGCCACTTTTTAGAAAATGTGAAAAACACCTACAAAAGATGAAGGCCAGGGGGCCCACCACCTCTCCACGAGAGTAGGGGCGCGCCTGCCCCCCTAGGGCGTGCCCCCTACCTCGTGGGCCCCCTGTTGTCTCTCCGACTCCAACTCCAACTCCATATATTGTGTTTCGGGGAGAAAAAAATCAGGGAGAAGAAATCATCGTGTTTTACGAGACGGAGCCGCCGCCAAGCCCTACAACCTCTCGGGAGGGCTGATCTGGAGTCCGTTCGGGGCTCCGGAGAGGGGAATCCGTCGCCATCGTCATCATCAACCATCCTCCATCACCAATTTCATGATGCTCACTGCCGTGCGTGAGTAATTCCATCATAGGCTTGCTGGACGGTGATGGGTTGGATGGGATCTATCATGTAATCGAGTTAGTTTTGTTAGGGTTTGATCCCTAGTATCCACTATGTTCTGAGATTGATGTTGCTATGACTTTGCTATGCTTAATGCTTGTTACTAGGGCCCGAGTGCCATGATTTCAGATCTGAACCTATTATGTTTTCATCAATATACGAGTCTTCTTGATCCTATCTTGCAAGTCTATAGTCACCGATTATGTGTTATGATCCGTTAACCCCGAAGTGACAATAATCGAGATACTTATCGGTGATGACCGTACTTTGAGGAGTTCATGTGTTCACTATGTGTTAATGCTTTGTTCCGGTACTCTATTAAACGGAGGCCTTAATATCCCATAGTTTCCGTAAGGACCCCGCTGCCATGGGAGGCTAGGACAAAAATGTCATGCAAGTTCTTTTCCATATGCACGTATGACTATATTCGGAATACATGCCTACATTATATCACTGAACTGGAGCTAGTTCTATGTCACCCTAGGTTATGACTGTTACATGATGAACCGCATTCGGCATAATTCTCCATCACTGAACCATTGCCTACGAGCTTTCCATATATTGTTCTCCGCTTATTTACTTTCCCGTTGCTATTGCTATCATCACTACAAAATACCAAAAACATTACTTTTACTATTGTTACCTTTTGCTACCGTTATCACTACTATCATATTACTTTGCTACTAAACACTTTGATGCAGATATTAAGTTTCCAGGTGTGGTTGAATTGACAACTCAGCTGCTAATACTTGAGAATATTCTTTGGCTCCCCTTGTGTCGAATCAATAAATTTGGGTTGAATACTCTACCCTCGAAAACTATTGCGATCACCTATACTTGTGGGCTATCAAGACTATTTTCTGGTGCTGCTGCCGGGGAGCATAGCTCTATTCTTTGAGTCACTTGGGATTTATATCTGCTTATCACTATGAAGAACTTGAAAGATCAAAGAACCAAGATTTTTCCGTCAACTACGAGGGGAGGTAAGGAACTGCCATCTAGCTCTGCACTTGATTCACCTTCTATTTTGAGTAAACTTGCGACACCTACACCTGCTTCTGCTATTCATTCTAATATGTCGCATGTTAGTGATGATGCCACTTCTGCTATGCATGATACTTTTGATGAAACTACCTCTATGCCTGATACTACTGTGCCACTTAGTGATTTTCTTGATGAACAACTTGCTAGGGCTAGAGAAATTGAAAATATTGAACCTGATGATACTGATGAAAGTGATGATGAAGAATCACTTGTTATTCCTAAGGGTTATGTTTTTTATCAAGAAGCTTCTTTCGCTATTTTAGCTTGCAAAATAGAAATGAACTCAAAAGGTTATTGCTAAATGGAGTAAGAAATCTCTAAATACTAGAATGAAACCTGACCCGGCTTTTGCTACTTCACCTATTTGTGTTACCGATAAGGATTATGAATTCTCTGTTGATCCTGATATAATTACTTTGGTTGAATCTGATCCTTTTCATGGTTATGAATCTGAAACTGTCATGGCACATCTTACTAAATTGAATGATATAGCCACCCTGTTCACTAAAGATGAGAGAACTCGTTACTTTTACATCCTAAAATATTTCCGTTCTCATTAAAGGGTGATGCTAAGATATGGTTTAATTCTCTTGATCCTGGTTGCGTGCGTAGTCCCCAGGATATGATTTATTACTTCTCTGCTAAATATTTCCCTGCTCATAAGAAACAAGTTGCTTTAAGGGATATATATAATTTTGTGCAAATTGAAGAAGAGAGTCTCCCACAAGCTTGGGGAGGCTTCTCCAATTACTTAATGCTTTGCCTTATCATCCTCTTAAGAAAAATGAAATACTTGATATCTTTTATAATGCACTAACCAATGCCTCCAGAGATTACCTGGATAGTTGTGCTGGTTCTGTTTTCAGGGACAGAACACCGGATGAAGCTGAAATTTTATTGAACAATATGTTGACAAATGAAAATAATTGGACACCTCCAGAGCCAATTCCTGTGCCTATTCCTAAACCAACTCCGAAGAATAGGGGTATTCTATTTCTCAGTCCTGAAGATATGCAAGAGGCAAAGAAATCTATGAAAGAAAGGGGTATTAAAGCTGAAGATGTTAACAATTTACCTCTTATTGAAGAAATACATGGTCTTAATTTACTGCCCGTTGAAGAAACTTATAATCCAAATCCTTCTCCTATTGAAGAAACTCATGGTCTTGATAACCCGACACAGGTAGTAAAGGTAAATTCTCTCTATAGATATAATAAAGCTGAAATCCCATTTACTAAGTTTGCTAGCCCATGCTTAGATGAGTTTGATAAATTTATGGCTAAGCAAGAAGACTTTAATGCTTATTTTGGTAGATAATTGAAATAAAATTCAAATATGCTTGAACGCTTGGGTGATTATATGGCTAATGTCAAAGGTGAACTTAAACTTATTAGTAAACATGCTTCTATGGTTACCACTCAAGTAGAACAAGTACTTAAAGCTCAAAACGTTTTGCTCAATGAATTGAATAGTAAAGATAATGATAATGCTGTTAGAGTGGCTACTAGAACTGGTAGAATGACTCAGGAACCTTTGTATCCTGAAGGCCATCCTAAGAGAATTGAGCAATATTCTTACAGAAATAATACAGATGCACCGTGTTCTTCTAAAAGGAAGAAAAAGAAAAATGATAGGACTTTGCATGCTTCTAGTGATCCTATTATTGAAACACCTGAGAATCCAAATGATATTTCTATTTCTGATGCTGAAACACAATCTGGTAATAAACCTGAAACTAGTGATAATGCCAATAATAATGTTCATAATGATCCTCAACCTAGTAATGATAATGATGTAGAAATTGAACCTACTCTTGATCTTGATAACCCACAATCAAAGAATTGACGTTATGATAAGAGAGACTTTGTTGCTAGGAAACATGGTAAAGAAAGAGAACCATGGGTTCAGAAGCCCATGCCTTTTCCTCCCAAATCATCTAAGAAAAAGGATGATGAGGATTTTGAGCGCTTTGCTAAAATGATTAGACCTATATTTTTGCGTATGCAATTAACTGGTATTCTCAAAACCAATCCTTATGCTAAGTACATGAAAGATATTATTACAAATAAAAGAAATATACCGGAAGCTGAAATTTCAACCATGCATGCTAATTATACTTTTAAGGGTGGAATACCAAAGAAACTTGGATACCCCGGTGTACCAACTATACCATGCTCCATTAAAAGAAACTGTGTTAAAACTGCTTTATGTGATCTTGGAGCCGGTGTTAGTGTTATGCCTCTCTCTTTATATCGTAGACTTTATTGGAATAAGTTGACACCTACTGAAATATCTTTACAAATGGCTGATAAATCAACTGCTATACCAGTCGGTATTTGTGAGGATGTGCCTGTTGTAGTTGCAAACGTTACTATTTTAACGGACTTTGTTATTCTTGATATTCCTGAGGACAATAGGATGTCTATTATTCTTGGAAGACCCTTTTTGAATACTGTAGGGGTTGTTATCAATTGCACTAAAGGCAATGTCACTTTTCATGTTAATGGTAATGAGCATACAGTACACTTTCCGAGGAAACAACCTCAAGTTCATATTATCAACTCTATTGGAAAAATTCCATCGATTATATTTGGAGGTTTTGAATTTCCTCTTCCTACTGTCAAGAAGAAGTATTATTGGGGATGTGCATATCCCTGTTGAGGTAACATAGTGTTATTCGAAATTTCTCCGGTTCCATGTTATTCGGAATGAGTTCTTTAGCAAGACTTGATTAACCTTGTTAGTGGATTCCTTTTGATGACCATGAGATGGATGAAACTAGAAGACACAACCCTCTGTACCCCACTTTTACTTTCTGTTATTTATATTAAATTAAATAAATATTTTTCTATCTGTTATCTGATTATCCATGCAATATAAAAATACCCGACAATAAAAGGTCTCCAAATGCCCTGAAATTTAAATATGATTTTTTCTAGAATATTTGAGAATATTTGGCACTGAGAACACGGCAGGGGGTCAACCACCTGCCCATGAGGGTGGAGGGCGCACCCTACCCCCCTGGGCGTGCCCCCTGCCTCGTGGGCCCACGGTGGCCCTCCTCCACTTATTCGTGCACCCATACACTTCTTCTTCCTCCCACAAACATGAATATCCAGCTCAAGCACGAGTTCTAGCTCATCTTGCTACCATTTTCGATCTCCTTGCTCTAAGCACCTCTCACAAACTGCTTGGGGAGATTGTTCCTTGGTATGTGACTCCTCCATTGGTCCAATTACTTTTTGTTCTAGTGCTTTATTCATTGCAAATTTTTGCTGCTTAGGTGACCCTCTTCTTGAGCTTGCATGTCAAATGTATATGGTCAAAAGTAGTTTTGATGCATGATATAGGCCCTAGGCACTTGTAGGAGTAGTTGCTATCAATATCATTGAGTTTGGTGTACTTTTATTTTGAAGTTACTAAAAATTTCAGAATTTTTCAGAACATGATGAGGAGACTATTGAGGGGCTCATCGAGCCAAAGCTCGAAGGAAAAGGCACCGAAGCCTAAGTATAATTTGCCGCGCACCGCGGGGGTTCGGGCGTGTGAATGGCCTTCCGATGATTTCTTGAGAGCAGCCGGTATTTATGAAGATTTTCATGAAATGGCTAAGAATGCAAGCCTCACCGCTTTCCTCCACGACCAATGCGATCAGTATCTCTTACTCACAAATACCTTTGTGCAAAACATTCATTTCCATTCTAGGAACTCGCCACCTACGGTGGAGTTTCATTTATATGACGAGCAGAAGGAGATGTCACTTTATGATTTTTTTCGGATTTGTTTAGTCCCTTTTGAGGGCAAGACAGAAGAACCACATCGTGACGATGTGGAGGGGTTTATTGATACTATCACTGTAGGGGAAACAAGGGAGGTTTCTGATGCACGAATCACTAGCATACATTTTCCTGTTTTACGTTATTTTGCATTATTTTCTAGTCGTTGCTTAATTGGTCGCGGAAACTGTGGAAACCTTAGTATCCCTGATATTATTATTCTGCTCCATGGTTTATACAGTGATCACACTTTTAGTATGGGAGGCATTATTGCTAAATGGTTAAGTCTGAACCGTACCAAGGGCCCCATCTTTGGAGGCATCTATGCTTCACGCCTAGCTGCACATTTTAACATACCTATTTAGCATTTTGAGAAGCAAGAAAAGGTGTTGCCTCGTGTTTATCTAGATTATAAAAGTATGGTGGGACATGATTTTATTGTTAAGGATAAGGAAGCAGAGCTTAAATATCAATTGCTCTTTAATAAACATCATCCTGAGACTACTACCCTGCCTGCTCCTTCTTTGTTTGATATATCTTCAGGCACATACCTTGTTCCGTTGAAGGCTATTCACGCCTACCGGAACCCTGCACCAGCCGAGGAGCCAGAGCCGGAACCACAAGTTGATCCTTCACAACAGTCTAATTACCAGTGGGATTCGGAGATGATTGTCAGTCAGTGGCAATCGGAGTCTTTGTCTTCTTCTTCTCAGCATAACCCCAACTACTATTATGAATATCCACCAGGCTAGCCGTGGCCATAGACCAACTTAGGCCAAAATCCTAAGCTTGGGGGAGTACGTATTTCCCACCGACATTACATTTATGTTCACACACTCATTGCTAGATGTCGGTGCTCATACTTTTTCATTGTATCATCCATGCTAGTTTATTTTCCTTTTTACGCTTTCTTCTTGTGTGTATAATAAACCTTAAGAAAAACAAAAAAATAGTTGTAGCTTTTAGTTAGCTTAATTTCCATGCTTGTAGTAGTAATTAAAATGAAAACCCAAAAATATTTCCTGTTCTTCTTTTGCTTGTTGGGAGCTTTCCCGTGTAAATAGTTTTATTTCTTTTCTTTTCTTTGGGGGTCAATAGGAGAAGACCATGATTAAATTATTGAAGTGGCTCTTATATGCATAAATGTTGATTTGACAAAATAGCCCATATTGCCTTGTCTTCTCCTGTTTATTGAATGCTTGCAGATTCCAGCTTAGTCCAATGCAGATGCACTATTATTATTACTCACACTATTCGGTCGTGCAAGTGAAAGGCAATTATGATGATATATGATGGACTGGCTAAGATGAGAAAAGCTGGTATGAACTCGACCTCTTTTGTTTTTGTAAATATGATTAGTTCATTGTTCCTGATTTAGCCTATTATGAATAAACATGTTTGCAATGACAACTAGAGATCATAGTTTCTTGTGCCATGCTTGATTAGCTATGAGTTATAATGGTTTACCTTGCGTGCCAACATGCTATTGAGATAGTTATGATGTGGTATGATAGGGTGGTATCCTCCTCTGACTGATTTAAGTGACTTGACTTGGCGCATGTTCACGCATGTAGTTGAAACAAAATCAACGTAGCCTTCATGATATTTATGTTCATGGTGGATTATATCCTACTCATGCTTGCATTCGGTGTTGATTAATTTTAATGCATGTTCATGACTGTTGTTGCTCTCTAGCTAGTCGCTTCCTAGTCTTTTGCTAGCCTTCACCTGCACTAAGCGGGAATACTGCTTGTGCATCCAAACTCCATAAACCCCAAAGTTATTCCATATGAGTCCACTATACCTTCCTATATATGGTATCTACCTGCCGTTCCAAGTAAATTTGTATGTGCCAAGCTCTAAACCTTCAAATAAATAGCATGTTTTGTATGCTCGAATAGCTCATGTATCAACTAGGGCTGTCTGTATCTTCCATGTTAGGCGGGTCATTCTCAAGAGGAGTGGACTCCGCTCCTCACTCATGAGATAAATGGCTGTTCACTGGGATGCCTAGTCCCATGCTTTATGCAAACTAAATCAAAATAATTGCAAACAAAACTCCCCCTGGGACTCTTGTTAGTTGGAGGCACTCGTTGTTTCGAGCAAGCCATGGATTGATGCTTGTTGGTGGAAGGGGGAGTATAAAATTTACCGTTCTATTTGGGAACCGCCTATAATGTGTGTAGCATGGAAGATATTGCCATGTCTTGGTTGTTATGTTCACAATGAAAGTATACCGCTCAAAATATTATTCACCTCTGTTTCAAAACCGAGCTCTGGCACCTCTACAAATCCCTGCTTCCCTCTACGAAGGGCCTATGTATTTACTTTTATGCTGAGTCATCATCCTCTTATTAAAAAGCACCAGCTGGAGAGCACCGCTGTCATTTGCATTCATTACTGTTAGTTTACATTGAGTATGACTTGACTGGATCTCTTTTACCATGAATTACAATGTCTAGTCAGTCCTTGGTCTTTAAAGGTGCTCTGCATTTTTGTTTTGCGGTCTCAGAAAGGGCTAGCGAGATACCATCTTGTTATATCATATTATGATTGTTTTGAGAAAGTGTTGTCATCCGAGATTTATTAGTATTGCTCGCTAGTTGATTATGCTATTGATATGAGTAAACTTGAGACCTATGCGTTATTGTGAATGTGGTTAGTTATAATCTTTGCTGAAAACTTGAATGCTGGCTTTACATATTTACAACAACAAGAGCAAACAGAGTTTGTAAAAGTTTTTCTTTATGACTTTCAGTTTATCAACTGAATTGCTTGAGGACAAGCAAAGGTTTAAGCTTGGGGGAGTTGATACATCTTTGTTGTATCTACTTTTCCAAACTCTTTTGCCCTTGTTTTGGACTCTAACTTGCATGATTTGAATGGAACTAACCCGTACTGACGCTGTTTTCAGCAGAATTACCATGGTGTTATTTATGTGCAGAAACAAACGTTCTCGGAATCACCTGAACTTCATGGAGCCACTTTTCAGAAAATATGAAAAATACCTACAAAAGATGAAGGCTAGGGGGCCCACCACCTCTCCACGAGGGTGGGGGCGTGCCCCCTACCTCGTGGGCCCCTGTTGCCTCTCTGACTCCAACTCCAACTCCATATATTGTGTTTCGGGGAGAAAAAAATCAGGGAGAAGAAATCATCACATTTTACGATACGGAGCCACCGCCAAGCCCTAAAACCTCTCGGGAGGGCTGATCTGGAGTCTGTTCGAGGCTCCGGAGAGGGGAATCCGTCACCGTCGTCATCATCAACCATCCTCCATCACTAATTTCATGATGCTCACCGCTGTGCATGAGTAATTCCATCGTAGGCTTGCTGGACGGTGATGGGTTGGATGGGATCTATCATGTAATCGAGTTAGTTTTGTTAGGGTTTGATCCCTAGTATCCACTATGTTCTGTGATTGATATTGCTATGACTTTGCTATGCTTAATGCTTGTCACTAGCGCCCGAGTGCCATGATTTCAGATTTGAACCTATTATGTTCTCATCAATATATGAGTGCTCTTGATCATATCTTGCAAGTCTATAGTCACCTATTATGTGTTATGATCCGTTAACCCCGAAGTGACAATAATCGGGATACTTACCGGTGATGACTGTAGTTTGAGGAGTTCATGTATTCACTATGTGTTAATGCTTTGTTCCGGCAATCTATTAAAAGGAGGCCTTAATATCCCTTAGTTTCCGTAAGGACCCCGCTGCCACGGGAGGGTAAGACAAAAGATGTAATGCAAGTTCTTTTCCATAAGCACGTATGACTATATTCGGAATACATGCCAACATTATATCAATGAACAGGAGCTAGTTCTATGTCACCCTAGGTTATGACTGTTACATGATGAACCGCATCCGGCATAATTCTCCATCACTGATCCATTGCCTACGAGCTTTCCATATATTTTTCTCCGCTTATTTACTTTCCCATTGCTATTGCTATCATCACTACAAAATACCAAAAACATTACTTTTACTATTGTTACCTTTTGCTACCGTTATCACTACTATCATATTACTTTGCTACTAAACACTTTGATGCAGATATTAAGTTTCCAGGTGTGGTTGAATTGACAACTTAGCTGCTAATACTTGAGAGTATTCTTTGGCTCCCCTTGTGTCGAATCAATAAATTTGGGTTGAATACTTTACCCTCGAAAACTATTGCGTTCCCCTATACTTGTGGGTTATCAGCACAGACACCGACACTACCCCCGAGACCGGCAACGATGCTGTCGTAGCCGGTAAAGCACCGAAGAAGAAGAGGACACGAAGACAAAACGAGCTTGGCATCGGACGAATTGTGGTCATGGAGATGCACCCCAAGAAGTTTGAGCCAACGGCGCCGGAGGAAGCGCGCTCATGCTGGGGCAATCAGCTTCGATGCATCCTTAGGGAAACCGCCAACATCAACAACGAGAGGTTGAGGCAGATACCACATATGGAGAACATGCTCCTAAATAAGTTGCACAATAGGTTCTTGTTCCCCAGCCACAATGAAAAAGAATATGAAGATCCATGGAAAGACATCGCCATGACAAAGATAAACGAGAAGGCGATGGTGACGTTCACCAATGACTTGTCCGCCTGGAAAGTTCGGGTGAAAAAAGCGATTGCGAAGAATGAACCATGGTCCAAGATTCATGCTGAAAATCCATCAATAACGGAAGAGGACTTTGCAAAATTAAAGGAGAATTGCGCTAAAGAAGAAGTCAAGGAAAAGTCGGAGAAAATGAAGGCGCTCCAGGCCAGGAACATGCCTCCCCACTGCCTCGGAAGCCGTGGTTACGAGGGGAAGAGGGTCGTATGGGCCAAGGAGGATGCCGAACATGAAAGTCACGGAATCCCAGACCCCTTGGCGGAGTTCACCGGCCCGCTGGAGCATGACTGGATAAGGGCCTGGTACAAGTGGGACAAAGAAAAAAAGCTCTTTTACACGGACCCGATCACGAGGGACTTCATGAGACTTCTGGTAATTTTCATATTACCACATTATCATATTATAGCTTCCAATCAATTTGACTGCAAGTTTTGTCTCATTAGTAAACCATCCATGTTCCTTTTGCAGAAAGAGCAGCACCAAAAGGCAGCCGAGAGCGACGAGTCGTCACAGTCGTCGACGAGGCCCAAGTGGGACAACCCATTCAACCGGGCCCTGAAGATACGGAAGAAGGTCCCGGTGGACAAGTCATCGTCCTATGTACGTTTGCACGGCGTCGAAGATGGCACCTCATGGAAGACATGCTACCCCGAGGATCTAGAGGAAAGAAGGAATAGACGCTCGGTCGTCACTCAGCGGAGCATCGACGAGAAGGTCAAGATTGCGGTCTATAAGACCAAAGAAGAGTTGCCCGGGGCCGTCAATGCAGCGGTCACTGACGCGGTGGTCAGCTTGCTTCCAACACTATGGGATTTCACGAGGAACAATCCAAATGCACGGCCGGAGGACTTTCCCCTTCCTAGATTTGTCGGGAGCAATTCGGTGAACACCAGAGCACCATCACTTGCTCAAGCAACCGCAAAAGGTCCCTCTCCTGTTCATAGCAGCCCGACCTCCGTCTCTTGCATGGTCGGTGGGCCTTCATCGCTGGCTGAGCCCGACGCCCTCACGGTAATTACACATCATACCCTTTTCAGCAGCATGTCTATAGTCTTCCATTTCAGTTTCCTTTCAGATGTTTGATGTTGCAGACATGTCTCCTTCGTAGGCCGACGACACCTCGTGCACCCTACTCTACGACATCAAGGGCTAGAAGGTGGCCGTGGGAAAGGCAACGATCGTGAAGCCAAAGGACCGCATGTTACACAACCGAGAGATGCCTGAAGACGTCTTCAAGGTTAACGTGGCCATTATCTTAGCAGGCTTCGAGGATTTGCCTCCTCCGATACCAGTCAATGATGACGAGACCCCTAAGATGATTGGAGCATACAAGAGCAGGTTCTTGCCTTGGCCCAAGTCTCTTCTTCGTCTCGAGGCTCCTAGTATCACGCCAACGCCATCTTCTCAAGAAGGTATGAACACCACCCCACCTACCTACCACATTACCTACACTTGTCGTGGCGAGTGATAGCAGACGATGCGAGAGAGTGCCTCCATTAGTGCCAGATGATGTAGCCCCCGTTGTTAAAGAAGCAAATGTTGATGATGACACGGAGGAGGATGATGATGACCCAGAAAAGTATTTCAATACTGCCTATGATGATGGAGGATTGATGGCTCAGGACGGCGAAGACTCACGCTATGAGCGTGGAGATGATGACTCGATGTTTCCTGATTTGCCGGAGCCGGAACATCCGAAGGCGGAATGCAAAAAGTCTCTCTTCAAGAGATCCTCGCAGGAGACGCCTCCAGATGCCGCCTGTACCCAGCAACCCCCCGACACCCGTCCACTGATTAGCCCGACGACACTGGGGGTGGTGGTTAGGGAAGGTATGGTGGGCTCACTACCGCCACCCCCCAAGAAGCAAAGGAGGAGACCGGACAAGAAAGGCCCTAAAGGAGCCAGAGCTGCTTCAAGCAGCCAGCCGCCTCTGGAGCCCCGGGTGGTAGATAGAATACCTGTCGAAGGTCCACAATGCTTCCATGTCGCCAGCTAGCCAATCCTACCTGCGAAAGCGCTAGAGCACATACCGAACAATGATCTAGGGAGACTCCATGAAGATGTGCTAGCCAGAGAGAAAAGCCTTCTGGTCGCGGAAAAACAAGGATGACCCGCTTTATGTGGCTCAGGTGTCGGGTGGGAGGTTGTACGTCGAGAGATGGCCCACGAATAAGTTCATCCTGCGATTTGACTACATCTACGACATGTTCCACATGACCAAGCTGGATTTCCAGTTCATCCGCATGTATGTGTTGTATCTGAACCACTTCATAAGGGTCGAGAACATCAAATATATCTACGTCGTGGACCCATTCTATATGCACGAGAGCTTCATGGCAGTTTGCAAAGAGCACCGTGACTATGCGAGCAAGTACCTGGGCGAATTCATGATCGCTAATAAGGACAAGGAAGTGATTCTCTTGCCTTATCATCCCACATAAGTCATCTGAACATATCCTTTCGTAAGTGTTAATCATTCTTTTGCAAGCATGGAGGCTAATTTGAGGTGTACTTAATTTGCGCAACGGGGGTCACCGTCCTCATCATTCTGTCCTCGGAATACTCCCATGCGATGTACTTGGATTCATCAAAGAACCTCAGGAAAAAGGATTACAAGCACATAAAGAGTGTTCTCGATAGTGCCCTGTTAACCTTCAGCCTGTCTGGTGGATATATCAAGGTGAAAAAGTACAGGAATCGCGGCTGGCTTTTGGTCATAAGACCGACTTCTGCTGCATCCAGCAACCGCACACCAGTATGGCTGATGGATTCTACCTCATGCATCACCTGCTCGAGTACATAAGGGATAATCAACGCCTTCACATGTCACCTACTACCAATGATGCAGAGATTGTCAGCTGGGCCACAAGCATAGGAAGGACACCGGATCATCGAATCAGAGCTGGGTTTTATCACGTATAGTATGAACTTGCCCAAGTGATCATGAAGCGGGTCCTCAAACCAACAGGGATGTTCTACCATGGGCCAATCATGCGGGGAGATGTCCGAGCACTGCTACTTGCTCAGCGTCTGGACCTGAAGCCTTTCAAGAAGCTCGGGTGCTTCCTCCCTGACTATGAAGAGTGGACCACCGACATGGAGGACTGATTGTTGATGACAATGTGTCACTACTGTCTTTCTCTGGCAAAACTTTGAATTTATGCAGGGCGAAACTATGTGATGTAACTAAACCGTGGTCCTAAACTAGCGTAGATCGCTCTAGTTAATTAGTTTGGGTATGAGGAACTTCATCATTTATGTTTACTATTGGTTTCTTGTATTTTGCTAATTATGCCTCCTTGTTTTCTTAAGTACATTATGTTGCATATTATCGTTCAATTCATCAACTCACGATGCAGGTACATAGATCAGAGATGGTGAAGGGCTACTATGCCATGTACATTGGGAGGGTTCCAGGAGTTTACGACCACTGGCCAGCCGCTCAGGCCTATGTGCACAGGTACCCGGGTGCTAGCCACAAAGGGTTCGACAGCAGAGCTGAAGCAGAAAGTAGTTACTTGAGGTGGACACTACTCCAGCATGACGAGGGGCGTGAGCGCCGGTACTACATAGTCGCGCTCTTGCTCATGTTGATCGCTCTTCTCTTCTACATCATGGTTTAGATAGAGATGATGAAACTTGTGTGTGCCATGACCATGCAGTTGCACTTATTCGAGACATGACATGATCACACTTGTGTATCGCTATTTTCGAGATCTGATGATATTTGTATTGAACGATGATGATGATGATGATGGTATGATGAGACTATTGTATGTCTATGATATGATGAGAATAGTGCATGTTTATTATGATTTGACGAAACTATTGCATAGAGCCTGTATAAATACACCACAAATTCATAAGGCGTGAGGATCGATGAAAGCAGGAACATTAGCAGTAGTGCTAGAGAGCACCTAGCGGTAGCGCTGGCTTAGCAGTAGCGCTTCATATGAAAAAGCGCTACAGATAGTTACCAGTAGCGCTGCTCCAGGAAGTGCTACTGCTAACAATACTTAGTAGTAGCGCTGCTCATACTAGCGCTACTGCTACAACTTAGTTGTAGCGCGCTAGCAGTAGCGCTGGACGCAGCGCTACTGCTATGCATATTTCAACCACTACAACTAGGGTTTTCTGTAGTAGTGTAAGTGCATCTAGTGCCACCCCTAGTTGGTTTTGGAGTATTGACGACAAACTTGATTGGGGGACTAATGTGTTTGTGAGAATTGCATGATAACATGGGTAGTAGTCCCATATTGATTCGGCTTACCTACCAGAGATGACCCCTAAAAATGTGTGAAGACATTGAAGACAATGGTGCTCCGTGAAAACATTCACATTGAAGACTATGACATGAGAAGACATCGTATGAAGACATAGTTGTTTCGTAGTTTCCTTTTCTTCTTTGTTGAGTCATAGGAACCACCGTACTGTAAAGTGGGGTCCAAGTGAACAAAGTCAGCGTGACTGATGTGATGCTCAACCAAATCCTATGTCTTTGAGCGAAGACAATGAGAGAAAATCTTATCCAGAGCTGGATAAGTCATCTTAACTTGTTGCCCAAGTCAAGATGCCGCGTGTGTTTGAAATCTGACCGTTGGACACATGTCAATTCCTTAGTGACCCAGGGTCATTTTGGACAAATCTGGTCGGGTTGCCTCCTGGCTATAAATAGCCCACCCCCTACACCATAAATTGGTGGCTTCTTAGAGTTAGTACACGGCTTTTGTCGTTTGAGAGCAACCCACCTCCAAAGCATTTGAGAGAGAGAGATCCTTGCGAGGACAAATCCCAAAACACCCAGAGCCAAAGAGTGTTAGGCATCCCAGAAGTCTTTCTGTCTGCATGACCTGAAGACTTGTTACACTTGAGGACTATGAATCCTCTAGCCGGTTAGGCGTCTCGTTCTGAGCGTCCAAGAGTCATTGTGGATCGTTGGTGAACAAAGTCTGTGAAGGTTTGGAAGTCTACCTTGAATACTCACCAGAGCGATTGCACGAGGACTATGTGTCCATAGCTCAAGGCGAATAAGGTGAAGACATGGTCTTCTGAGTTGAATCTCAGCCTCCCTAACCAGATGTACAGTTGTCATAGCAACTGGAACTGGTCTACCAAATCCTTGTCTTCATCGAGCTACTGGTTCTATCCTTCACTTCCCTTTACTTTACAGTTTGTCTTCGTGAAGTCATCGCATGCCTGTATGATCTGATTGACTCCACTGAGTGAAGACTCTACTGTTTGGCTTCATACTATCTTCCATCTTGATCCATACTACCTAGCAGTTGATAGTCTTCGTGTTTTCACTTCATTTCTTACTTGACTATGGCTTGTCTAGTGTAGTCTACCTTTCGCTGCATATCAATAGGTTCAATCCTTCTATTTGTCTTCAAAGCCTCCGTGTTTTGAATACTTTCATAAAAATCACCTATTCATCCCCCTCTAGTCGATAACTAGCACTTTCAATTGGTATCAGAGCAAGGTGCTCCCTTGTTCTGTGTGATTTGGTTTAACCACCTAGAGTTTTAGCTATGTCGTGTGCAAGGATAATCAAAGTCTCCGCTACGAGCCCTGTCTTTGATGGCACTGATAAACCCTGCTAGAATAATAAGATGTGCATGCATCTTGAAGCCATTGACGTCGACCTCTGGTATGTCATCAAGAACGGTGTTCCCAAGGTCGGTGAAGGTGTCACTGCTGCTGATGTCAAGAGGTTCATTCAAGCGGACTCGACTGCCAAGAACATCATCTTTGGTCATCTGACCAAAGGGCAGTATGGTCGTGTGAGTGCTCTGGAAACTGCGAAGCTAGTCTCGGACTGGCTCTCCAAGGTCAACGAAGGTGTCTCAACCCAGAGAGACTCAAGGATCAGTGTTCTTCGCAACCTCTTAAACCGCTTCAAGAGAAATTACAATGAGAATGTCCAACTCACATTTGATCGCCTCACTGATATCAAAAATGAGCTTCAGGCGCTCGGCACCACTGAGATCACCAAGCACGAAATCGTCAAGACGCTTCTGAGATCGCTTGACATCTCATTCGACATCCTGGCCCTGATGATTCAAGAACACCCTGACTTCAAGACTCTTGATCCGTCTGACATACTTGAGAGGCTCAACACACATGAGTTCCAACAATCTCAGAAAAGAGATATCTATGGTCCTAACTATTGGCAAACTTGTGCTTTGAAGGAAAAAGTTGTTTTCTCATCTGAAGAAGAATCTGACTGCAGTTCTGAGGATCTTGAAAACATTGGAAAGGAGCTTGCTATGCTTGTGAAGAAGTTCCATAGGTTCACCAAGAAGAAAGACTTCAGAAAGTCTTCAAGATCCAAATCAAGAAACGATGAAGCTTCCTCTCGTGACTACAAGAAGAGAACATGCCACAAGTGCAAGAAACCTGGTCACTACATCTCTGAGTGTCCACAATGGGACAATGAGACCAAGAAGAAGAAGAAGAGCAAGGAATATAATTCTGATGACAAGAAGAAGAAGAAGAAGAAATCCTCAAAGTCTTCTTCCAAGTCTTCGTCGAAGTCTTCATCACACAGGAAGAGCTCATCCAGCAAGGCTCATGCGTTTGTTGGCAAGGAGATGGATTAAGAGGAGTCTACATTTGAGGAGGCAGAGGTGGAGTTTGAAGAGGAATGTGATTCAGGTGTGGCAAGCCTGGCTCTACCTTTAGCTTATGTTGCCAAGTCCATCTTCGACACTGAAGACAATGGCTTCGTCACCAACACTAATGCTAATGATGAGGATGACTCTGCTCCCACCTACTTCTTCATGGCACGTGGTGCCAAGGTAATCTCACGCGATGCTTACTTTAAAACTTCAAGTGAAGATGACTTTGAATGTGAATCCAAACCTAGTTACAAAGCAAGCTAAAATTGCAACAGAACAACAAAATGCTATGGAACATATTCAAAAGTTGCTAGACAAAAGCGATGACCTGTTGGACGCAGAAATGACTCGAACTCGGTCCTTAATTGAAGACATTACAAATCTTCATGTTAAGTACGAGGAACTTGAAAGTCATCATGATACGCTCTCAACTACTCATGAAAATCTCTCCTACGATTATCTTCAGAGGAAGCACAAGCTTGAGAACTTGAGATCGGCTCATGAAGATCTTCAAAAGGAGAACGAGTCACTCTGCGCTCAACAGATCAGTTCCGCTCAGGAAGACTTTGAGCCACCATGTTTAAAATGTCTTGAGCATGACAATGCTGCTTCTGTTGCTGGATGTTCTACTGCTACTACTGTTGCTATGTCTTCAACAACTGATGTGGAAACTAACCCCTCTTCTAGGATACCACTACTATTGCTGATGAGAATGCCAGGTTGAAGACATTGCTTGAAACAGGGATGTACAAAAGCCTCAATGGGCATCAGACAATGTGCGATGTCCTCAAGAAACGGATTATGAACCAAAACCCTAAAAAAGAGGGTGTTGGGTTCGAGAGGAAAATGAATGTTGATGGTTCCTACTGGAAGCCTGAGCAGTACCCCAAAACCACATGGGTTGCTGCAAAGGGGCCTTCAGTGGATCCATCTACCTTATCTGGCTTCACTTGTGCTAACCCTATTATCATTCATGAATCCTTTGATGCAAACTGTAAATTGTTTAAGAATCAAAATGGTGAAGTATTTGCCAGGTATATTGGTACTAACTATAGGAATGGACCCCCTTTGAAGAAGATCTGGGTGCCCAGGAGTTGTCTTGAAAATCTTCGGGTGAATTTTATCATGACACCACATGGGAAGAAGACAAACCCCAGACCACAGGCTTCATATGGTCCAAAGGCTTCATACAGAGAGAGGACTCACCAGAGTCACCCTAACGCCAATGTTTTGCAGGGAAACCATACTCAGACTTACGAATATGTGCGTGTTTTGTCAAACCGCTATGTTCATAAGACCAAGAACTATTCAGCTTATTCTTATGAGTATTATTCACCCCCTACAAGGCTATTTGCTAGGGCTCCAAAGCCAAAATTCTCAGATGCTGCACTTAGACTCATTGCTTCTAAGCCACCCCTAAAGATGTGGGTGGTTAAGAAAATTAACTCTCTTTTGCAGGGAAAGGTCTCCAGCCGGAAATCAAAGGCATTTGATGCTCATGCAGGGACCTAAAACATCTTGTGGGACGCAAGATAAAATGTCCAAATGGTCTTATTATGTATTTCGTCCCACGATTTCTTGACAAACATCCTACTTATCCTAACCGAGACCTGAACTTTCATAATCCGCTTGTTTGTCAAATTTTTATGCTTCACATTTCCCTTGGTGAAGCCTATCCCCCTAACTGCATTGTAGGGTACGATACCAAAGGCTTCTGAGTGGATTATGGACAGTGGATGCACTAACCACATGACTGATGATCGAAGTCTTCTCATGGACTCAACCTTACGTCCATCTGACAAGAGTCACATCACATTTGCTGAAACTAGTAAAAGCAAGGTATTGAGTCTAGGTAGAGTTGCAATCTCAAAGGATCGGCACATGGATAAAGTGATGCTTGATGAATCCCTTGGTTTCAAGTTAATGTCTATATCAATGCTTTGTGATCTAAACATGGTTGTGATATTTGGAAAATATCGTTGCCTTGTGCTTATGAAATCTGACAAATATCTAGTCTTTGAACGGTACCGAAAAGATGATCTATACATGGTAGATTTCTTAGCAGGACCATAGTAGGCCGTATGTCTTCTAGCAAAAGCTTCAGTGTGCTAGCTCTGGCATCGGAGGCTAGGGCATGCTGGCATGAGGAACTTGTACACTCTTGCGAAGAAGAAGCGTGTCGTAGACATCAAAGGCGTCAAGTTCAAGAAAGATCATCTATGTGGTGCCTGCAAAGCTGGAAAGACGACTAGGGCAAAGCATCCCTTGAAGTCAATTGTGACGCCCCGAGACTGATGCGCTTGGTGTCCTCCTGTTATTCGTTGTTGTCGCCGTGTCATTTGTTTGCAAGTCATGCATTTCATGTCATGTCATCATGTGCATCGCATTTGCATACGTGTTCGTCTCACGCATCCAACCATTTTCCCCGTTGTCCGTTTCTCAATCCGACACTCCTACATCCTCCGGCGTCCCCTTTTGTCTCTTTTCGTGAGCGGGTGTTAAACTTTCTCAGATTGGACTGAGATTTGCCAAGCGGCCTTGGTACACCATCGGTAGACCGCCTGTCATGTTTCGTGCCATTTGGATTTCATTTAATATTCCAACGCTTAACCGAGGAACCGTAAAGGCCTCATGTGTGTTGCAGCCCAACACCCATCCAAACTGGCCCAAAACCCATCCAAACCCCCTCCATCCTCTCGGTCGTTTGATCAGGATCGCATGGCCGAAAACCGCACCTCATTTGGACTCTCCTAGCTCCCTCTACCTATAAATATGCCCTTCCCCTCCATTTTTCGCAGGCTAACCCTAGACCAATCCCTCCCCGCGTCGCTGGACACGTCCGTCGTGCCGCCGGAGGCGTCTGCCATCGCCCTCAGCAAATCGGGCCGCGCCACCTGTCCTCCACCGCCATCCCCGTGCCGCCGGACCGCGGAGCCTGTCGCGGACCCGCGCAGGTCCGATCCCCGCCGCCGCTCGCCCCGTGCGCTACCAACCGCAACGGGACTTCGCCCGCCGCCTTCGCCGGGGCTCTTTGCCCGCCGCAGCCCCGGGCGGCCTCGCGCCTCCGCCCGGCGCCCGTTCGACCGCGCCCCGCCGCCGTTCTGCTCCGCGCTCGCGCCTCCTCCCGTTGTTGCGCAGCCCCGCCGCCCACACCGAGCTCCACCGCCAGCCCGCATCTGCGCCACCGCACGTCGCCTCAACCCTCGCCCGCGGACGGGATCCGCCGGATACGAGCCACCGCGGTCTGTTCCCGCCGTTCGCCGGAGGCCACCGCAGGAGCGCCGCCCCACCTCGCCGAAGATGCGCCGCCGCCCCCTGCTTTCCCTCGATCCCCTCTGGATCAAGGAGGATGACGACAGGTGCCACCTCGTGTGGGCCCCGCGTACGGTCCAGTCATAGCCGGCCCGATCTGCCTCCTCCCCCTCGTCCTGGCCCAAGGCCCATGGTGAGCGAGCCCCTCCATCCCTCGCCCAGTGCGTGATTTAGTATTCCCCACTCGTCTGGGTTTTTTTCACTAAGTCCTAAAATTTGCATATTCTGGTGCTCTCTTCATCATGCCTTAACTTGTTGCAAACTGCTCCATTTCATGTGCATCATATGTCAAAATGTTCATCTGATTGTGCTCTTCATTTTGTACCATTGCGCCATGCTTGTTTGAGTCCATATTGATGCCCTAATTGTTGTTGCAAGAGTGCTATAAAATGTTAGTTCCTGTTTCTTGTCAGTTTATGAGCATTTGTCATTTTTTCCATGATTATTGTGTGCTGCATATGAGCATGAGCCCTACATGTGTTTTGGGCTATGCCATGCCATCTTTACAGGGGTGTACGCCATGTATTTTTGTGATCAATGTGGTGACTAGCACAAGAAATCAAAGTAGCTCTCTAATATTGTTGTTTTCAGGGAATTAGAATTTCACTAAGTCATTTCCCTGCTGTTATTTCAATGCCATGTATTCATGTTGCTGCAGAGGGATCCATGCTTCTTTTGAGTATGTTTAGTAAGTATGATTTTGAGATATTGTTATGATCTATCCATCCGTGTCTTTGTTTGCATTTATGGAGTGCCCTAGCATGACTCAATCTTGCTCTACTTTTGCTATAAAATGTTCCTGGCACATTCTTTACATGTCAATCAATTTTGCCAAGGTTGTTGTAGTTGATCCATGCAAGCTATGAGATTGTTCTTACCATGTTTAGCTTCTTGAGCATGTATTCTTGCTGGTAGTATTCTTAGTTTGTCATGCAAATCCTTGTGTTGAGTGCATCGAGCTCGCAAACATGCCTACGTAACTCTGTTTATGCCATGTCCAATTTTTTGCTAAGTCTGAATCTGTTGACGAAACTTGCTATGTTTACATGGGTGCCATCATGTTTTCTGTGCCATTTTGACTTATGGTCAGTAAGGGACTTTTTTATATGCTTTGAGTTGTTTCATTCCATGCCTTGCTTTGCCATGATATGTTCCTGTAGCGTGCTGATATCTTGCTCTAAACATTGCTTCCTGATGTTAATTCCAGACATGTTAGTATTTTCACCATGTCTGTGATGCTGATATCTTTTGCACTTTTGCCATGCTTGTTTGAACCTGCTCTTCTGTGATTTAGCCGTAGCTCAGTGTTCATCTTTTGTCTAGCATATTGAGTGGATCACTGCCATGTGCTTTGTTGCTATGTTGGAGTGCAGTAGCTTAGTTTCTTGCATTCTAGATGGCATCGTGCTGTTAATCGCAGGATTGCGCCATTATTGTTTTGCTTGCCATTTGCAAACAGTGCATCCGTTTCCGGTGATCTTTATATCGATTTCGAACGAAATCAACTCAACTTTCCAGCGGAACACTAGGTTTGCCAAGTTGAGACCTGATTCAATCTTTTAGTTCCGGAGCTCGCATATGCATTGCATATCACATCCCGCATATCATGCCATGTTTTGCATCATGTTGCTTGCGCATTTCCCATGGTTTATTGTGTTTGCCTTGCTTGTGTTCTTGCCTTGGGTGGATCAGAGGGACGAGTACGTGATCGAGGAACCCGTTGAGTACATTTTCAATGATCAAGCTTCCGTCTTCTCGGGGAACTTTGCAGGCAAGATGACCATACACTCGAAATCACTTCTATCTTTGCTTGCTAGTTGCTCACTCTTTTGCTATGTCACGATACCTGCCACTTGCTATATCATGCCTCCCATATTGCTAAGCCAAGCCTCTATCCCACCTTTCCTACCAAACCATTGTTTGGCTATGTTACTGCTTTGCACAACCCCTCTTATAGCGTTGCTAGTTGCAGGTGAAGATGGAGTTTGTTCCATATTGGAACATGGATATTTGTTGGGATATCACAATATCTCTTATTTTAATTAACGCATCTACATACTTGGTAAAGGGTGGAAGGCTCGGCCTTATGCCTGGTGTTTTGTTCCACTCTTGCCACCCTAGTTTCCATCATACCAGTGTTATGTTCCTTGATTTTGTGTTCCTTACGCGGTTGGGTTAGAATGGGAACCCCTTGATAGCTCGCCTTGAATAAAACTCCTCCAGCAAGGCCCAACCTTGGCTTTACATTTGCACTAACAACCTAGCCTTTTTCCCTTGGATTTCCGGAGCCCGAGGGTCATCTTTATTTTAACCCCCCGGGCCAGTGCTCCTCTAAGTGTTGGTCCAAACTAGAGTCCTTTGCAGAGCCCCCTCGTGGAAACTCGAGGTTTGGTTTTAGCTGTACGGACCACTCATCCGGTGTGCCCTGAGAATGAGATATATGCAGCTCCAATCGGGATTTGTCGGCACATCCGGGCGGCTTTGTTGGTCTTGTTTTACCATTGTCGAAATGTCTTGTAACCGGGATTCCGAGTCTGATCGGGTCTTCCTGGGAGAAGGAATATCCTTCGTTGACCGCGAGAGCGTGTGACGAGCTAAGTTGGGACGCCCCTGCAGGGTTTTGAACTTTCGAAAGCCGTGCTCGCGGTTATAGGCAGATGGGAATTTGTTAATATCCGGTTGTAGACAACTTGACACTTAACTTAATTAAAATGCATCAACCGCGTGTGTAGCCGTGATGGTCACTTTTCGGCTTAGTCCGGGAAGTGAACACGGTTCTTTTGTTATGCTTGAACGTAAGTAGTTTTAGGATCACTTCTTGATCACTCCTAGTTCACGACCGTTGCTTTGCTTCTCTTCTTGCTCTTAATTGCATAAGTTAGCTACCATATATGCTAGTGCTTGCTGCAGCTCCACCTCACTACCCTTTTCCTACCCATAATCTTAAATAGTCTTGATCGCGAGGGTGTGAGATTGCAGAGTCCTCGTGGCTCACAGATTACTTCCAAAACCAGTTTGCAGGTGCCGATGATAACCGTGCAGGTGACACAACCGAGCTCAAGGAGGAGCTCAATGAAGATCTTGTTCGTTGTGTTCTTTCGTTTCCAGTTGATCAGTAGTGGAGCCTAGTCGGGGCGATCGGGGATCCTTTGCATTAGGGGTTGTATTTCTTTATTTGGTTCCATAGTCGGACCTTGATTGTATTCTGATTGATGTAATGCTATATTTATGTATTGTGTGAAGTGGCAATTGTAAGCCAACTCTTTATCCCTTTCTTTTCAGTACATGGGATGTGTAATGATTACCCCTCTTGCGACATGCCTACAATGCAGTTATGCCTCTAAGTTGTGCTCTGACACGTGGGAGATTTAGCCGCATCGTGGGTGTTACAAGTTGGTATCAGAGCCATCCCCGACTTAGGAGCCCCCTGCTTGATCGAATCGCTTGCGTTGTTGAGTCTAGAAAAATGTTTTGAGTCTTTTAGGATTATATATATCGGAGAGTACGATACTTTTTACTCCTCAGTCCCTTCGTCGCTCTGGTGAGTCATCCTGACATAGAGTTTTGACTCTTCTCTTCTCAAATTTCACTAAAAAAATTTAGGACCACGCGGGTATCTTGGAATCGTTCCCATGGTTTTGTGACGAGAACATTGTTCTTGGTGACTCCTGACATTTAGGGGTTGTGGCAGTTTCTCGGGGAGTTGAGCTCCGAGGTGTTGTCATCACAATTTTATCGTTGCAGTTCTGGAATACCAGAGTTTTCCGACATCGAAAATCTCTTTTATGCAGTTGTTGGTGAGATAACCTTGACGTCACCCAGTACTGGGGCAGGAGTTCGGGTGTATTGCCATAACTCGTATAATGGATGCTTTTTGAAGGTTGAGGTAAATGATTTCCGAAGGTTTCTTGGTGATGTGTTGAAGGATGGATACAACTGGATGTAGGATTTGCTAGTTTTGGGTGAGATATTATGCTTCCCCTGTATCCCCAACACCTGATTGCATAACCAGAAAGTTTTGGAGTTTATAAGTGGGAATTCAAGTAGCTCCTAGAATTATCTTTTCAACAGACACATGTTACGATATGGGATCTATCATATGTTTGTTCCGGCTTATTTTGCAAGCCAATCCTTTGTTTTGTTTTTTTGTTGTGGTATTCGAGTTGCTTCAATGTCAAGTGTTGATTCCATACCTTCCCTAAGTGGTGTTCTCATATTCCTATGTCAATACTAAGCCTTCTTGATCATCGAGGTTGTCATGTCAATACTTTTTCAACCAGCGTGTTTCTCTTCAAGTGGATCCGATCATTTCAACATCCGCTAGATCATTTATCACTTCTTCTCAACGGTGCTCATTTCATCTGCCCCAAGTTGCCTTTGTTTTCCCGCCCACCCACCCTTTTTCCTCGAGGACTCAGATTTATTAATCAAGTATCCATTTTATTCTTGTGAAGTCTCTTCATTCTTTTGTTTCAATGTTCGTATCTGGTGATTCTCATGAAGATTGTAACGGAGCTTCAAGTTCATCATTCTTTGTTCTCTTTCTTCTCCGGTGGATTCAATTCAAGCTTTCGGTGTTGACCATATCCGTTTCTTCCTTTCATGTGCTTTCTTATGCCGGTGCACCTCTTAATCATTAACCTCTGTCTATTCATTTGTTCCGGAGTGCGAAGATATCTCAGAAGATGTTATCTCATTAAATCTGTTCAAGCTATTTCGAGGCTGTTATCTCATTCAAAGCCATTTAATTCAACCGGTGCAATCTCTCTTTTCAAGTAATCGTTCGACGGTGTATGTTTTGAGTGGGCCCTAACCCACAGGTCTTTTCCTAGGATCTTACCAGACTCTTCTAATTTTCCGGAGTTATTCTCAAATTATTTTCCAAGTTTGACGTAAGAATGAGTTATCATCAGTCAAACGCCTTCTCCAAGATCTTTCACAATCTTTTCATCATTGGTTCAACCTCTCTAATTTTCATCCCGGAGTGTCTCAACAATTCATGGTGGTGTTTCTCGTCATCATTCTCGGATTTGAAGAACGAAGAAGAAGAGTTTTCCTCAAAACCTTATCCATTCTCTCAAAGATTCGTGATTCTAGCTTGATGCCATCCTCTCATAATTATTTCCGATTGTGAGAATTCTTTTACCCATCCGGAGCAATTCAAGAGTTTTTCAGTTTGTTTCTCCGGAGGCTATCATCTCAGAATTATTCATTCCAGCTTTCAACTCTCGTTCTCCAAATCTTACCGGTGCATCATTCAAGTATTCTCTTATCAGCTCGTGATCTCTTCGTTCTGATGTATCTAAATTCTCTCAAGTATCTTCATTCGTTCTCTAATTCTTTCTGGTGTTTCATTATCTTTTCTTCGTTCATTTTCAATTCTTACAGTGGTTTGCTCACGATTCTCTTCCATGGTTATCATATTATTCATTAGTTATTTCCAGTCCGACCGGTGGTTCTTGAATTTTTTCCCAAGTATTGCGCTATATCTCCCCTTAATCTTTTCCCAACGCGAATAAGTAGTATGCAAATCCATTGTTTCTCATCAATTTAATTGGTGGAGGATAAGCATAACATAATTCCCATCTAAATCATTGCAAGGCTTCACCTTGTGTTTTCAATTTCTCTTCCTTCCTACCATTTATTTTATTACCGGAGTTCTTCATGGAGGCTCTGCATGTTGGTTCAATAAGGATTTAATTCCTTCTCGAAGTGCTCATCAAGATTCTTTTCAGAGGAGTTCAAGCATTATTCATCTTGCATCCCAAAGTCCAATGTGTTCTATCTTATCTTTTGAGGTGGTGTTATGTCATTGTTGATAATTTTCCCTTCGTGTTTCATGATTCACATGTTTTCAAGAGTGACATATCTAAATCCATCATTTTTCTCTTTGCTCAAGACTTCTTCTCAACCAATCAATATCTCCTTTGGGGTTATCTTGGGTTATATTTCACCTAAAGCCTTCCCTAAGGATTGTTGCTAATTATGGTGCTTATAAATGATCCAAGTTCTTCATTTATCCAACCGGTGAGATATGTTTCTCGTCTCCTTGTTCATATCAATCCAAATCCATTTGTTTCCGTTAGTGGCGGAATTTCACCTCATAGTTTTGAGATGTTCTCCATAAGCCCACTTCAATCTTATTCGTTTTGTTGTTGGTTTTCCAACAATTCCATTATAACCTTCTTGGAAGGGTGCTCTCCAAGCTCATTGGTGGCAGAAGTTGGCATTTTCTTCTACATTCTTTTATTCCAATGAGCTATCTTCTATTCTTTCTTCCGAAGGCATTGTGATGTTGCTCTCTTCAACCCATCTTCTTGTTTTGTCAGAATCGTGTTCTTTTCGTGCTTATCCATTTAACCGAAGTGTTGTGTCCTTTGCTCAAGTTCTTTTCACCTTATCAAGTCTTGCATCTCTTTTCAAACGGAGTGCCGTCCGAATTTGTTCTTCCTTGTTCCTCTTTCCTAATGGAGTGCTTTCAACATTCATATCCGTTGCATTCTTTCTTTCAATTTGTTCAACATCTCAAGGTTCTTTGGTTTCACTCGTTTGTCAAAGAAGCAACTTAGTTTTTCCTCTTATCTTCCTTTTCCACCCGGTGCCATCCTACATCTCAGGACAAGATCCTCTCGTAGTGGTGGAGTGTTGTGATGCCCCGAGACCGATGCGCTAGGTGTCCTCCTATTATTTGTTGTTGTTGCCGTGTCATTTGTTTGCGTGTTATGCATTTCATGTCATGTCATCATGTGCATCGCATTTGCATACGTGTTCATCTCATGCATCCAAGCATTTTCCCCGTTGTCCGTTTCTCAATCCGACACTCCTATGTCCTCCGGCATCCCCTTTTGTCTCTTTTCATGAGCGGGTGTTAAACTTTCTCGGATTGGACTGAGATTTGCCAAGCGGACTTGGTACACCACTGGTAGACCGTCTGTCAAGTTTCGTGCCATTTCGACTTCGTTTGATACTCCAACGGTTAACCGGGGAACCGTAAAGGCCTCGTGTGTGTTGCGGCCCAACACCCCTCCAAAGTGGCACAAAACCGATCCAAACCCCCTCCATCCTCTCAGTCGTTCGATCACGATCGCATGGCTGAAAACCGCACCTCATTTGGACTCTCCTAGCTCCCTCTACCTATAAATATACCCTTCCCCTCCATTTTTTGCAGGCTAACCCTACACCAATCCCTCCCCGCGCCGCCGGACACGTCTGCCATGCAGCCGGACGCGTCTGCCATCGCCCTAAGCAAATCGGGCCGTGCCACCTGTCCTCCACCGCCGTCCTTGCGCCGCCGGCCCGCGGAGCCCGTCACGGGCCTGCGCAAGCTCGATCCCCGCCGCCGCTCGGCCCGTGCGCCGCCAACTGCACTAGGACCTCGCCGGGACTTCGCCCTCTGCCTTCACCGGGGCTCTTCGCCCGCCGCAGCCACGGGCCGCCCGACGCCCGTTTGACTGTGCCTCGCCGCCGTTCTGCTCCACGCTCGCGCCTCCTGCTGTTGATGTGCAGCCCCGCCACCCACACCGAGCTCCGCCGCCATCCTGCATCTGCACCGCCGCGCGTCGCCTCAACCCTCGCCCGCGGACGGGATCCGCCGGATCCGAGCTGCCGCGGTCCGTTCCTGCCGTCCGCCGGAGGCCACCGCTGGAGCGCCGCCCCACCTCGCCGGACATGCGTCGCCGCCCCCTGCTTTCCCTCGATCCCCTCTGGATCAAGGAGGACGACGACAGGCGCCACCTCGTGTGGGCCCCACGTATGGCCCAGTCAAAGCCGGCCCGATCTGCCTCCTCCCCCACGTCCTGGCCCAAGGCCCATGGTGAGCGAGCCCCTCCATCCCTCGCCCAGTGCGTGATTTAGTATTCCCCGCTCATCAAGTTTTTTTCACTAAGTCCTGAAATTTGCATATTCTGGTGCTATGTTCACCATGCCATAACTTGTTGCATACTGCTCCGTTTCATGCGCATGATATGTCAAAATGTTCATCTGATTGTGCTCTTCATTTTGTTCCATTGTGCCATGCTTGTTTGAGTCCATATTGATGCCCTAATTGCTGTTGCAAGAGTGCTATAAAATGTTAGTTCCTGTTTCTTGTCAGTTTATGAGCATTTGTCATTTTTGCCATGATTATTGTGTGCTGCATATGAGCATGAGCCCTACATGTGTTTTGGGCTATGCCATGCCATCTTTACAGGGGTGTACGCCATGTATTTTTGTGATCAATGTGGTGACTAGCACAAGAAATCAAAGTAGCTCTCTAATATTGTTGTTTTCAGGGACTTAGAATTTCACTAAGTCATTTCCCTGCTGTTATTTCAATGCCATGTATTCATGTTGCTACAGAGAGATCCATGCTTCTTTTGAGTATGTTCATTAAGGATGATTTTGAGATATTGTTATGCTCTATCCCTCCATCTCTTTGTTTGAATTTATGGAGTGCCCTAGGATGACTCAATCTTGCTCTACTTTTGCTATAAAATGTTCGTGGCAGATTCTTTACATGTTAATCAATTTTGCCGAGGTTGTTGTAGTTGATCCATTCATGCTATGAGATTGTTCTTGCCATGTTTAGCTTCTTGAGCATGTCTTATTGCTGGTAGTATGCTTAGTTTGTCATGCAATGCCTTGTGTTGAGTGCATCAAGCTCGCAAACACGCGTATGTAACTCTGTTTATGCCATGTCCAGTTTTCTGCTAAGTCTGAATCTGTTAACGAAACTTGCTATGCTTACATGGGTGCCATCATGTTTTCTGTGCCCTTTTGACTTATGGTCAGTAAGGGACTTTTGTTATGTGCTTTGAGTAGTTTCATGCCATGCCTTGCTTTTCCATGATATGTTCCTGTAGCATGCTTATATCTTGCTCTAAACATTGCTTCCTGATGTTAATTCCTGACATGTTAGTATTTTCACTAAGTCTATGATGCTGATATCTTTTGCACTTTTGCCATTATTTTTTGAACCTCCTCTTCTGTGATTTAGCCGTAGATCAGTGTTCATCTTTTGTCAAGCATCTTGAGTGGATCACTGCCATGTTCTTTGTTGCTATGTCGGAGTGCAGTAGCTTAGTTTCTTGTTTCATTCTAGATGGCATCATGTTGTTAATCGCAAGATTGTGTCACTATTGTTTTGGTTGCCATTTGCAAACCGTGCATCCGTTTCCGGTGATCTTTATATCGATTTCGACCGAAATCAACTCATCCTTCCAGCGGCACACTTGGTTTGCCAAGCTGAGGCCTGATTCAATCTTTTCCTTCTGGAGCTCGCATATGCATTGCATATCACATCCCGCATATCATGCCATGTTTTGCATCATGTTGCTTGCGCATCTCGCGTGGTTGATTGTATTTCCCTTGCTTGTGGTCTTTCCTTGGGCAGAGCCGGGAGACGAGTACGTGATCGATGAACCCGTTGAGTATGTTTTTGAGGATCAAGCTTTCGTCTTCTCGGGGAACTTTGCAGGCAAGATGACCGTACACTCGAAATCATTTCTATCTTTGCTTGCTTGTTGCTCGCTCTTTTGCTATGCCGTGATACATACCACTTGCTATATCATGCCTCCCATATTGCTAAGCCAAGCCTCTAACCCACCTTTCCTAGCAAACCATTGTTTGGCTATGTTACCGCTTTGCTCAGCCCCTCTTATAGCGTTGCTAGTTGCAGGTGAAGATGGAGTTTGTTCCATGTTGGAACTTGGATATTTGTTGGGATATCACAATATCTCTTATTTTAATTAATTCATCTATATACTTGGTAAAGGGTGGAAGGCTTGGCCTTATGCCTGGTGTTTTGTTCCACTCTTTCCACCCTAGTTTCCGTCACGTCGGTGTTATGTTCCTTGATTTTGCGTTCCTTACGCGGTTGGGTTATAATGGGAACCCCTTGACACTTCGCCCTGAATAGAACTCCTCCAGCAAGGTGCAACCTTGGTTTTACATTTGCACTAACAACCTAGCCTTTTTCCCTTGGGTTTCCGGAGCCCGAGGGTCATCTTTATTTTAACACCCCCACACCCCCGGGCCAGTGCTCCTCTGAGTGTTGGTCCAAACTAGAGTCCTTTGCAGCGCCCCCTCGGGGAAACTCGAGGTTTGGTTTTAGCTGTATGGAGCGCTCATCCGGTGTGCCCTGAGATATGTGCAGCTCCTATTGGGATTTGTCGCCACATCCGGGTGGCTTTGCTGGTCTTGTTTTACCATTGTCGAAATCTCTTGTAACTGGGATTCCGAGTCTGATCGGGTCTTCCTGGGAGAAGGAATATCCTTCGTTGACCATGAGAGCTTGTGATGGGCTAAGTTGGGACACCCCTGCAGGGTTTTGAGCTTTCGAAAGCCGTGCCCGCGGTTATGGGCAGATGGGAATTTATTAATATCTGGTTGTAGAGAACTTGACACTTAACTTAATTAAAATGCATCAACCGCATGTGTAGCCGTGATGGTCTCTTTCTGGTGGAGTTTGGGAAGTGAACACAGTTCTTGTGTTATGCTTGAATGTAAGTAGTTTCAGGATCACTTCTTGATCACTTCTAGTTCACGACCATTACTTTGCTTCTCTTCTTGCTCTTAATTGCGTAAGTTAGCCACCATATATGCTAGTGCTTGCTGCAGCTCCACCTCACTACCCTTTTCCTACCCATAAGCTTAAATAATCTTGATCGCGAGGGTGTGAGATTGCTGAGTCCCCGTGGCTCACAGATTACTTCCAAAACTAGTTTGTATGTGCCGATGATAACCGTGCAGGTGACGCAACCGACCTCAAGGAGGAGCTTGATGATGATCGTATTCGTTGTGTTGTTTCGTTTCCAATTGATCAGTAGTGGAGCCTAGTCGGGGCGATCGGGGATCTTTTGCATTAGGGTTGTCTTTCTTTATTTGGTTCCGTAGTCGGACCTTGATTGTATTCTAATTGATGTAATGCTATATTTATGTATTGTGTGAAGTGGCGATTGTAAGCCAACTCTTTATCCCTTTCTTTTCAGTACATGGGATGTGTAAAGATTGCCCCTCTTGCGACATGCCTACAATGCGGTTATGCCTCTAAGTCATGCTCCGACACGTGGGAGATATAGCCGCATCGTGGGGGTTACAACAATCATGACTACATCACGTCCCTTCAAGTTGCTTCACATGGACTTATTCGGCCCTAATCACTACTCTACTCTTGCTACCACTGCTTGCCTCTATGGCTTCATCATTTTTGATGATTACTCAAGATATACATGGGTGGATATAATCCTCTACAAGAATGAAGTGCAGGATGTCTTCAGACGATTCGCCAATCGTGCCATGACGAACTATGGCATCAAGATCAAGCTCATCAGAAGTGACAACGGCACAGAGTTCAAGAACACTGGCCTCGACACTTATCTTGATACATTGGGTATCACTCATGAGTTCTCATCTCCATACACGCCTCAGTAGAATGGCATCATGGAGCGCAAGAACAGAACCCTCATTGGGATGGCTCGGACGATGCTTGATGAGTACAAGACTCCAAGAAAATTCTGGCCTGAAGCCATTGATATTGCATGCCACATAATCAACCGTGTTTATCTTCACAAGCTTCTAAAGAAGACATCATATGAGCTACTGACTGGTAAGAAGCCAAATGTCAGTTACTTCAGAGTATTTGGTGCTAGGTGTTGGATCAAGGATCCACATCACACTTCCAAAATTGCACCAAAAGCACATGAAGGTTTTATGCTTGGTTACGGAAAGGATTAAGAGTCTTCAACCTCTTTCACTATAAAGTAGTTGAAATTGTGGATGTGCGGTTCGATGAAACTAACGGCTCACAACGAGAGCACCTGCCAAATGTGCTAGATGAAGTCCCACCAAGTGAATCCATCAAGCTTATGGGTACTGGAGAAATTATACCTTCAGAGGCTCAGGCTGAAGAAGAACTCATCATCTCTGCATCTAATCAACCCAAAGACAATGCTCAGCCTGAAGTCAATGCCGATGATGAAGACCATGATCAGCAAGAACAAAGTCTTCGTCCAGTTCATCCTCATGTTGCAAATGAAGTACAGATTGAGAAGATAATCGATAGCATAAATGCACCTGGTCCGCTCACTCGTTCAAGAGCAACACATCTACCAAATTTCCGTGGGCACTTTGCATTTGTCTCTGTATCTGAACCCAAGAAAGTTGTTGAAGCCTTCATGGAATCTGAATGGGTTCAAGGAATGCAAGAAGAGCTTTAACAGTTCGAGGTGAACAATGTGTGGGAATAGGTTAAGCTTCCCAACCCTCGCAAGCATAACATCATTGGCACCAAATGGATCTATTGAGCATGGTCAAGTTGTAAGAAACAAGGCTCGTCTCGTTGCTCAAGGATAAACTCAAGTTGAAGGGATTGACTTCGAGGAAACATTTGCTCCGGTGGCTAGGCTTGAAGCCATTCGCATACTGCTGGGCGTACGCAAACCATCACAACATCCTTCTCTACCAAATGGATGTGAAGAGTGCTTTTCTCAATGGATTGAAGAAGAAGTGTATGTTGCACAACCACCTGGCTTTGAAGACCCAAAACATCCTGACATGGTATACAAGCTCAACAAGGCACTGTATGGCCTCAAACAAGCCCCTCGCGCTTGGTATGACACACTCAAAGACTTCCTGAAGAGCAAAAGCTTCAAACCTGGTGGAGAATTGTTTGTGTGCCAAATCTATGTGGATGACATTATCTTTGGCTACACCAACAAGAGATACAGTGATGAGTTTGGACACATGATGCAAGAGCAATACTAGATGTCCATGATGGGTGAGCTGAAATTCTTCCTAGGTCTTGAAATCTGTCAGCAGAGCAACGGCATCTTCATATCACAAGAGAAATACCTCAAAGATTGCCTGAAGAAGTTTGGAATGCAAGACTGCAAAGGATACACGACACCAATGCCAACCAAAAGTCATTTGGGCCCCGATGACAATGGTAAAGAGTTCGATCAAAAGGTATACCACTCCATGATTGGTTCTTTACTCTATTTATGTGCATCTAGGTCAGATATAATGCTTACCTTTTGCATGTGTGCCCGATTCCAAGAGGCACCAAAGGAGTCACATCACTTAGCTATGAAGCGAATTCTTTGGTATTTGGCTTACACCCCAACACTAGGATTGTGGTATCCAACGGGCTCGAAGTTTGATCTAGTTGGATTCTCATATGCTAATTATGCTGGTGACAAGGTTGATCACAAGTCCACATCAGGCACATGTCACTTTATTGGATGATCTCTTATCTGTTTGTCTTCAAAGAAGCAAAACTGTGTATCTCTCTCCACTTCTGAATCTGAATACATTGCTGCTGGATCTTGCTGCGCTCAGCTTCTGTGGATGAAGCAAACTCTCAAGGACTATGGCATCCACCTGAAGCATGTGCCACTCTACTGCGACAATGAAAGCGCCATCAAGATTGCCAATAACCCAGTTCAGCACTCGAAGACAAAGCACATTCAGATCCTTCGTCACTTTCTCAGAGATCATGTCATAAGGGAAGATATTGATATAATTCATGTCAACACTGAAGAGCAATTGGCAGATATCTTCACAAAGCCCTTGGATGAGAAAAGGTTTTGCAAGTTGCGGTGTGAGCTAAATATCTTAGAATCCTCAAATGTCCTGTAATTGGACACACATCCTAATGCTTATGCATGTTGATGACCTAGATGTGCAACACAAAAAGTAACATATATCTTCAATCAATGAATACATACACTCTAAGTGTGATCACATTAACGCAGAATTTGAATTTGAAGCGCCTCGATAATTGTGCGCCGTGTCTGGGTCTAATACTTCATATACGGTGGGTAACGCCACCACCAAAATCCTTTTGAAGTGTTTCATGTGGCATCATAATTGCATAGTCTTCGCATTTGGTTTGTCTTCAACATTGATTTGACTTGAAGGTTTATCTTCACAATGTTGAGTTGGTCTGATATATATATATATATATATATATATATATATTTGTGTTTTTTCCTCTACAACATTCACTTATAGCTATGTCTTCATGCTTGAATATTTTCTTGATCTAAGTGAATGTGATCGCACCCTTACCCCCTCTGTGCTTCTATATCAAACTCTATCTGTCCAAATCATATGCATTCTATTGAAACCTGTCGATTGGTTTCTCCGAGTCCTTGTCAGCATAAGACATAGAGACAAACATTTAAATGTGTTTTCATTAACATATCATTTTGCCTGAATACTAGAGAAGCCGGAACGACCTCCCGATAATCCAGGCGTGCGTGGGAACATGGATCAACTCCAAATGAGTTGCATGAAAGCCACGTGTCCTTCAGATGTGATCCGCCAGGGGCACCTACGTAATTGCGTTGTGCTGTCCCTATCCCTATAAATACACAACTCACTGCGGTCATTATCTCTTCTTCCACCTCTCCGCCTCGCACAAACCCTAGCGCCTCTGCTAGATTGCGTCGACGCCGAAGACGAGGCGCTTAGCTACCGCGACCTCTTGGACGTCGTCCTCATGCCGGCCGCGGACCTCGTCTTCTCCGCCGCCACCGTAGGTGTCTTCCACCGCCAAGTTAGGGCGCAGGAGATTGAACTGCTCGGCCTCACTCTTCACCACGTCTAGTAGTTGATCAAGCGGTAATTAAATCTTACCTTTTACTGCCTTTTAGATCCGTCAGATCCATCCACTTCAACCAAAAGTGGTTTCTTCACTTCCAAATATGGGTCCATCCTTATTTGCATCTCATATCATGCCAAGTATATTCACTTATCCTTCATAACTAGTTAGATTCCTCACTTGTACTTATTCATGGATTCGTACAAATCTGGAACCGACTCTCTTTAAATAAGTGAATGTCTTTGCGCTATGAGGTCAATGTCTTCAAAACTAATTTATCTTCAAAATCTTATGAGAATGCATATGACCTCCTACCCTTCCCTCGCATCTCTAATGTTGTCACAGGTACATGTCCGTGGGAGAATCCCTTGGTTCTCATAGTCTGCATTCATTTGCAGAGTTCTTACAACGTCATATTCACTCACCTGAAGCCAGTTCCTGTCTGACCAGCAAGAGGAAGCCATGCACTATCTTGAAGCCTTTTAATCTGAATACAATGGCAACACAGAAATCAGCTAGAAAGGGTGGCAAGCAGCATCGTGGAGATACAACCAAGGATTTTCCTCCAGATATATTTGAGCTATACAAGTCATATCATGAGGAGAGCTATGGCGAGCGCAAGACCCGAATCCAATGGATTCGAAGATATTGGCAGAGCAAAGGTTCATGTACAGATTTGTGAAGGCTAATGTGATTGCTAACGCATTGAGCAGGAAGGCCTACTGCGACAGTCTGATTCTTAAGCCTTATCAACCCGAGCTTTGTGAAGCTTTCCGCAAACTTTATCTACAAGTTGTTCCTCAAGGTTTCCTTGCCAACCTTCAAGTCTCTCCTACCTTAGAAGAACAGATTCGCCAAGCCTAGCTTCTTGATGCTATGGTGAAAAAGGTGAAGATTGGGATTTCCAAGAGTCAACCCAAGTACAAGTGCTATCGCCTTGATGACAAGGATACTCTCTTCTTCGAGGATAGTATTGTTGTGCCCAAAGGTGACCTTCGTAAAGTGATCATGAACGAGGCTCACAATTCTCTCCTCTCCATCCACCCTGGGAGCACGAAGATGTATCAGGACCTTAAGAAGGCTTATTGGTGGACTCGAATGAAGCGCGAGATCGCTCAATTCATGAATGAATATGATGTCTGCAGAAGAGTGAAGGCAGAACACCAAAGGCCAGCTGGTCTCCTCCAACCTCTTGCCATTCCAGAATGGAAGTTTGACCACATTGAAATGGACTTCGTGACTGGGTTTCTAAAGTCCAAGCGTGGCAATGATGCTATATTCGTTGTCATCGGTAAACTCACCAAAGTGGCTCACTTTCTGCCTATCAAAGAGTCGATCACTGCAGCTCAATTGGCCGAACTCTATACCTCTCGAATTGTCTCTCTGCACGGTATTCCTCAAGTGATCTCTTCAGACCGTGGCAGCATCTTTACCTCGAAGTTTTGGGATTCTTTTCAGAAGGCCATGGGCACCAACATCCGCTTCAGCACAGCTTTCCACCCTCAAACAAGCGGTCAAGTCGAGCGTGTCAACCAAATTCTTGAAGATATGCTCAGGGCTTGTGTGATCTCCTTCGGCATGAAGTGGGAGGATTGTCTTCCTTATGCTGAATTCTCCTACAACAACAGTTTTCAAGCAAGTTCGGGCAAGGCCCCATTTGAAATTCTGTATGGCAGGAAGTGTCGTACCCCTCTAAACTGGTCTGAAACCGGTGAACGTCAGCTTTTGGGAAATGACTTAATCACAGAGGCAGAAGAAATGTGCAAAGTCATTCGAGATAACCTCAAAGCAGCCCAATCCCGCCAGAAGAGCTACTATGATAGTAAGCACCGTGATTTGGCTTTCGAGATCGGAGATCATGTTTACCTCCGCGTCTCTCCTATGAAAGGGACTCGTCGCTTCGGTATCAAAGGGAAGCTTGCCCCCAGCTACGTGGGACCTTTCAAGATTGTCAGCAAGAGAGGCGACCTCGCCTATCAACTCGAGCTTCCATCAAACTTTGCAAATGTTCATGATGTGTTCCATGTCTCTCAGCTCCGAAAGTGCTTCAAGATGCCTGACCGCACCATCAACTTCGAGGACATTAAGCTCCAAGAAGATCTCTCCTATCGCGAGCACCCAGTTGCTATCCTTGAAGAGACTGAACGCAAGACTCGCAACAAGTCAATCAAATTTCTCAAAGTCAAGTGGTCACACCATTCCGACCATGAAGCTACCTGGGAACGCGAGGATCACCTCCGTTCTGAGTACCCGGCGTTCTTTCAGTCCTAGATCTCGGGACGAGATCCTTTTGTAGTGGTGGAGTGATGTAACACCCCGGATATAACTTTCCGAATTTGTACTCCAACTCTTGCCGTTTCCGGCGTTAAGTTATTTTATTTTCTCGGGTTCGGGTCTTTGTCTCTGTGTGTTGTTATCGATGTCATGCATCTCATATCATGTCATCATGTGCATTGCATTTGCATACGTGTTCATCTCATGCATTCGAGCATTTTCCCCGTTGTCCGTTTTGCATTCCGGCGTTTCGTTCTCCTCCGGTGGTCATTTCTACCATTCTTTCGTGTGTGGGGATTAAACATTTCCGGATTGGACCGAGACTTGCCAAGCGGCCTTGGTTTACTACCGGTAGACCGCCTGTCAAATCTCGTACCATTTGGACTTCGTTTGATACTCCAATGGTTAACCGAGGAACCGAAACGGCCTCGTGTGTGTTGCAGCCCAACAGCCCTCCATTTCGGCCCAAAACCCACATAACTATGCTCCATCATCTAGATCGTTCGATCATGATCGCGTGGCCGAAAACCGCACCTCATTTGGACTCTCCTAGCTCCCTCTATGCCTATTTATACACCCCCCCCCGAATTTCGGATGTCCTTCCTTCCCGAAACCCTAAATTCACCACGCGCGCGCTGGACATTGTCCGTCCGGGCCGGACATATCGCCCGCCGCCGCCGCGCCCACTCCCACGCTGCCACATGGCGGCTCTCGCCCGCGCCGCCGCCGAGGCCCGCCGGCCCGAAGCCGGCCCCCCTCCCCGCTACAACCGGGCCATGCCCGCGCCTCGCCCGCCGCGGCCTCTCTCCACGCCGGCGCGCCCTGCCGCCCAGCGCCTCCGCTGCCGCGCCGCAAGCTCCGCCGCCTCGTCCGCCACACCTCCACGCCGACCCCCGCGCCACCTCGCCCGCCGCGCCGCCTCGCCCGCCGTCCGCCGCCTCGGCCTCGCCTCCTCCACGCCGACCCTGCCACCTCGCCGGCGCCCCAACTCCGGCGATCCCCGATGAACTCCGGTGAAGGATCTGGCCATCCTCGATCTGCATGCGCGAGATCTAGATCCGGTGAACAGTGAAACCCTAGGTGAAATTCGTCTAAGTCCCTGATATTTTTAGTCCATGTGCCTATGTTCAACTTGCTATATCTCCGCATCCGTAGCTCCGATTCATGCACATAGCATATCAAAATGTTCGTATCAGAGTGTACATCATTTCATTCCATTGCATCATTTTCATTTGAGCTCGTCTTGATGACCGAAATGTTGTTAGAAGAGGGCTACTTGAGTTAATTGTCAGATCTGCTACTTCATCTTAGACATTTTTCATTTTTGCCATGATTGTTGTGTGCATGATATGCCCATGAGCTCTACATATGTTTTGTTAAGGGTTTTGTCATCTTTCCAGAGGTACAACCCATGTATTTTTGTGATGTGTGTGGTGACTAGTGCAAGCTTTCAAAGTGAGGCATGTGGTAATTCTATTTTCAGGGACTTAACATTTTCACTAAGTCCTGCGATGGTTTAGTTCATGATGCCATATGTTCATGTTGTTTCCTAGTGTTCCGTGCCTCTTTTGAGGATGATCAGTAAAGGAGTTTTGTTAATCTTGTAGTGCTCTATCCATGCATGTCTTTGTGTGCAATTATGGAGCAGCCTAGCTTGAGTCAATCGAGCTCTACTTTTGCTTCGTTGTGAATCTGGGCAGATTGTCAACTTGTTTGCAATTTTGCCGGTGATGTTGTAGTTGATCCGTGCATGATATGCCATTGTTCTTGCCATGTATAGCTTGCATTTTGTTCCTTCTTAATGGATGTATGCTTGTCTTGGCATGCCTTGCACCGTAGCGAGTGCATCGAGCTCGTAAACATGCCTACTTGAGTTATGATTTCAGCATGTCCCAGTTTTCACTAAGTCTGAAAACTGATTATGTTTTTGCTATGTTGCCATGCTTGCAAATGCATTTTGTGATCCCTTTTGGCTAAGGTCACTAAGGGACTTTTGTTAAGCTCTTTGAGTAGCTCCATGCCATGTTTTACTTTGCCATGTTCAGGTCCTGTAACATGTTGTTTTGGTCCTCCGAAGAGGGCTATATGATCTAAAATTTCAGACAAGTGTTAATTTCACTAAGCCTGAGATCTGTTTACCATTTGCGTTTTTGCCATGCTTGTTTGAACCTGTTAATGGATGAATTGGCCGTAGCTCAGTGCTAGACTTTTGTTAAGCATCTTAAATGCTTCCCTGCCAGGTATTTTGATGCCATGTTTGAGTGCTGTAGCATGTCAATCTCATTGCATTTAGATGCCTACTTGCTGTAAATCGCAGACCGGTGCCAATTTTGAATCGATTGCCATTTCCAAACCCTAACTCCGATTCCGATGATCTTTATATCGTTTTCAGGCGATTTCATCTCATCTTTCCAGTGGCACACTTGAATTTCCAAGTTGAGGCCAGTTTCTTGCATTTCCTGCCATATCTTGCATATGCATCACGCATTGCATCCCGCATAACATATCATCTTTGCATCTTATTGATTGATCCTTGCACGTGGTTGATTGTATCCTTGTTGCTTGTTTGTCTTGTTTGGGTAGAGCCGGGAGACGAGTTCGCTAATGAGGAGCACGTTGAGTTTGCTTTCAAGGATCCAGTCAACTCTGACAACTTTGCTGGCAAGATGATCATACCCTCGAAATCACTACTATCTTTGCTATGCTAGTTTGCTCGCTCTTTTGCTATGCCAATGCTACGATGCCTACCACTTGCTTTCAAGCCTCCCAAATTGCCATGTTCAGCCTCTAACCCACCATTGTCCTAGCAAACCATTGTTTGGCTATGTTACCGCTTTGCTCAGCCCCTCTTATAGCGTTGCTAGTTGCAGGTGAAGATTGGAGACCGTTCCTTGTTGGAACATTTATTTACTTGTTGGGATATCATTATATTGCCATGTTATCTTAATGCATATATACACTTGGTAAAGGGTGGAAGGCTCGGCCTCTCGCCTAGTGTTTTGTTCCGCTCTTGCCGCCCTAGTTTCCGTCATATCGGTGTTATCTTCCCGGATTTTGCGTTCCTTATGCGGTTGGGTTATAATGGGAACCCCTTGATAGTTCGACTTGACTAAAGCTTTTCCAGCAATGCCCAACCTAGGCTCTTTTCCCTTGGGTTTCCGGAGCCCAAGGGTCATCTTATTTTAGCCCCCCCCCCCCCCGGGCCAGTGCTCCTTTGAGTGTTGGTCCGAACTAGAGTCATGTGCAGCGCCCCCTCGGGGAAACTCGAGGTTTGGTTTTAGTTGTATGGAGAGCTCATCTGAGTGTGCCCTGAGAACGAGATATGTGCAGCTCCTATCGGGATTTGTTGGCACATTCGGGCGGTGTTGCTGGTCTTGTTTTAACCTGTCGAAGTGTCTTGAAGAACCGAGATACCGAGTCTGATCGGAACGTCTTGGGAGGAGGTCTATTCCTTTGCTGACCGTGAGAGCTTGTCATGGGCTAAGTTGGGACTCCCCTGCAGGGATTGAACTGTCGAAAGCCGTGCTCGCGGTTATGGGCAGATGGGAATTTGTTAATGTCCGCTTGTAGATAACTTGAACCTTAATTTAATTAAAATGAATAAACAGTGTGTGTTACCGTGATGGCCTCTTCTCGGCGGAGTCCGGGAAGTGGAGACGGTGTTGGAGTAATGCTTGCGCAGGTTGTCCTCTAGTTTCTCACTCACGCTTTGCCTCCTCTTCTCGCTCTCTTTTGCGTATAAGTTAGCCACCATATATGCTAGTCGCTTGCTGCAGCTCCACATATATTTACCTTACCCTTCCTATAAGCTTAAATAGTCTTGATCGCGAGGGTGCGAGATTGTTGAGTCCCTGTGGCTCACAGATTACTATTACACCAGATGCAGGGCCAGATGATACAGCTCCAGATGGCACACTTGAGCTCAAGTGGGAGTACGACAAGGACTCTCAGCGATACTATGTTTCTTTTCCTGATGATCAGTAGTGGTGCCCAGTTGGGGTGATCGGGACCATGTCGCTTGCTGGGTTGTCTTTTATTTTGGCGCCGTAGTCGGGCCATGAGTGTTTGGATGATGTATGTTATTTATGTACTTGATTGACGTGGCGAGTGTAAGCCAACTATGTTATCCCTTTTCATTATCTATATTACTTGGGATGTTTGTGATGATTACCTGACTTGCGACATATGCCTTCAATGCGATTATGCCTCTAAGTCGGGCCTCGACACGTGGGAGATATAGTTGCATCAAGGGTGTTACAGCGCCCTCTCAGGTGGTCCGCGTGCGCTATCACGTTCAGCTCAGCGGATCAGCTCAATTGCGCGGCAACGGCCGGAGTCCTCCCGATGCTTTGCTCCCCAGTCATCAGCAACGTGCAGGTCACCAGGACCCTCATTGACGGCGGAGCAGGACTCAACATCCTGTCCGTCGAGACGTTCAACGATCTCCAAGTGTCATACGATCAGCTTCAGCCAACCAAGCCCTTCTAAGGAGTCACTAATGGTTCCACTGTTCCGATAGGGCAGGTTCGCCTTCCAGTCACCTTCGGGCAGCATAATAACTACCGCACTGAGCTCGTCGACTTCGACGTCGCCCACATCCGTCTGCCATACAACACCATCCTCGGGTACCCAGCCCTGGCGAAGTTCATGGCAGTGACTCACCATGGATACAATGTCCTCAAGATGCCAGGAAGCGGTGGAGTCATCACCGTACCCTGTGAAGAAAGAGACGCAGTGTGTTCACTGGAGCGCGCGTTCCAAGCCGCAGCAATCGAAGACCCGAACCACAGAAACGGAAGACTTCCCGAGGCGACACCCAAGAAGAAGAAGGCTTCGCCTGGCCCAAGCCATAATGAGGCAAGCGCCTCCGGAGGTGTTGGGTCAGGATCTACGCCCAATCAGGGAGCGCCACCCTCTCTCGCATAGGAAGGCGCTCGGGGCCCTCCTCAGGCAGGGCTCAGGGGCTCTTTCTGGGAGAGCTGCCGACTTTGCCAAGGTCACGGGGGAGGCACTCGGGCACCACTTGGAGGGGTGCTTCCAGGCACATTTCCCTCGGGAAGGTACAAGGCAAGGAAGACCAAACCCTCAGGAGTTCATCGCAAGCAACACTTAGGATCTACAGGAGTCGAGAGTCATGCGTGGCAGCTGCCGCTTGCCCGCCATGGCCCCACATCCAGGCAAGGATGTTGGGCTGCGCGTCTGTGTCGACGTGCCAAGGCTCAACCAAGCCGCGTCTCAGGAGCGCCTCTGGCCTTCGCGCGTGGGGCGTTGCGAGGGTCCACCTCACAGCTACGTTCGCATGCCTTTCGGCCTGCCGAACGCGGTCGCCGCTCATCAGCGCTTGCTGAGGAGAATTCTAGATGCTCAGGAGGTCAGGCATCGTGTGGTCCTAGCGGAGATGGAGATGGCTCTCGGAGACCCACCAGTGCCGCCGGAGCCTCCCGAGGCTCCTGGGCCCGGGGGCTCGTAAGGATCGACGTCTTCATCGCGCATCGCCCGCTTCTTCAACATCACTCTATCTTCAACGGCACCAGGTGACATCTTTCTAAGTTCCGTTTTTAGCTGGGAGCGCCCAGAGGGCCGCATCATTTGCAGGTCGCGTGTGTCCGTCCCTGCGGCATGTATCCGTTTTGCTTATGCTCTTTACTTACCTTGTCGGGGGCGCCCCTCGGGCTGCATCATCCCGAGCTGCTCGGGCCTGGCCCTGTGGCGTTTGCTTTTCCCGCGTCTACTTAAAATGAATTTGCTCTTTCGCGCTCAATTATCCCCTGCTGCTTATCGCGGACTTCTCCGCTTTCATGCAAAGTGCTTGCACATTAAAAGGGGCTACCTGAGCATCGCGACTCATGGACTCCTACTGGCTCTCCAGCCCTCACCCCCCGGCCTTGACCCACGGCATCGCGACCTGTCATACCAGCGGCGGCTGAGCTAGCTCGAGGGCCGGGACCTGAGGACGTAGAGCAATTGCATTCTAACCACCCTGCAGGAACATACCATTGATAAAGGCCCAGAGCCAGGCGCAACCCGCCTCGAGGTAGGGCCTCATGAGTCCCGCGCTGGCTCACGAGTGCCCAGATACACCTCTCCTAGCCCTACCATGCCGGCCACGTGTCAAGGCGGGGCTATACACGCCCCGTGGGCTCCTCCCGGAGGGGAGCCCCCTCCCACGTACCAGTGGAAGCACCATGCTCCGCGCTGGCTGACGACACTACCGAGGAGCGGCTATGCCCATACACATACGGAAGCACTATGCTCCGCGCTGGTGATAAACAACTGAGGGTGGCCTCCGGCCGTACCAACCTCAAGGATCCTAGAGCTCAGTGTCTGGCACCATCGCAACGCCTGCCCTCGGGAGCGCCGTGCGAGGGGGCTGGACACGGGGGCTACGCCGGGGCCTCGCCCGAGCGCACGCCACCCAGCCAGGTCCCTCGGGCCTGGTCATCACGCGCCCCTCCCTGAGCAGAGCCAAGGTATGGAAACCCGTTTGAACATCAAGGGGGACTCCTGAGCATCGCAACTCAGGAGCCTAACTTGCCCCATAGCCCCTCACTCCTTAGTCTCTTCCTGGTTTTCGGTCGGGGCTAACGCTGGGTGAGGTACGCGCGGGGCCGGGCCCTGCCGACGCAGAACGATCAATCCACTCCTTGTTCCCCCCTTTCCTACTTTTTGCTTGTGCATCAAGGGGGACTCCTGAGCATCGCGACTCAGGAGCCTAACTTGCCACGTAGCCCCTCTCTCCTTAGTCCCGTCCTGGTTTCTGGTTAGGGCTAACGCTGGGTGAGGTATGCGCGGGGTCGGGCCCTGCCGATGTAGAGCGCGAGCAAGTAGGGGAGAAAAATGCAAATTACAGGAAATTCAAAGCAAATATTACAAGCTATAGATTGTTTTACGATGCCAAACACAAGTTTAAACGCCTCTGCGAGGCATGGTGCATGCTGCAAGAATAAAAACAGGACAGAAGCCGTGAAGGGATCACTCTCCAGTGGCGCCGCCTCCTAGGGCCGCGGAGCTGGCGGCACCGCGCCCGGGGAAGATGCTGAAGGCGCGGAACCTCCCCAGCAAAGCTTCGGCTCGGCCTTTCACGGCTTCAGCGGTGGCAAGGTCGCCACTCACGGGATCCAGCAGGCTGTCAAGGTCGACATTGGGGTCGCGCAGGTAGACGTGGCTGAGGACATGCGTCAGCGCCGCCGAAGACAAGGCACGCGACTCGGCTCGGCCGTGGGGCCAAGGCCGTCTATGAAATCTTCAAGTGCACGGACCAGGAAGGGAAGTAGCTTGGCGGGGCCGTCCTCCGCGCCGGCCAACGGCTCCTCCAAGCCGCTCTCGTAAAGCGTCTTCAGCGCGCCACGAGCCCTCTTCTCCATCTTCACGAAGGCCACCCGATCCTCCGCCAGGACCTTCGCCTTGGCGTCTAGCTAGGCCATCTCCGCCTGCAGCGACCGCTCCAGCATCTTCAGTTCGCCGTGGCGGTCATCGAGCTTAGCGTCCCGGTCCTTGACGACAGCCTCCGGAGCCTTCATCTCCTTCTCTTTCTCCTGGCGGCCGTGGACCTCCTTGGCGAGCTCGCCGCGCAGGCCTTGCAGCTCGACCTCCAGCTCCTTGCAGCGAGCCTTGGCAGCCGTAGCGTCGCCCCGGGCAGCGTCACAAGCAGCCTTGGCTTGGTTGGTGGCCTGCTTCTCCCCATCGGAGGCCGCCACGGCCTGGCTCAGCGCTGCTCGGACAGAGGCAGCAGAACAGGCCCAGCTAGAAGCTAGCTCCAGGCACCCGGCTGCTAGGCGAGGGTCCGCGCTCAAAAGATCCTCCTGTAGCTGGCTCAGTTTGCGGGCGACCTGGTCCAGGACGATGGCAGGGGAAGCAGAAGAAGCGGGAACTGGCGGAGTGGGCAAAGAAGACGGCGGTGTGATCACGGCTTGGCAGGAAGGAACCCCCCGGGCCTTGGTCACCCCGGCTGCAGCATCGAGTGCAGTCGACTCCAGGGTCAGCGGGGCCACGGGGGCTGACTGCTCACCAAGGCATCCCAGTCGGCCTCGCGAGGATGATTGGACCAGGGAGGCATGAGCCGTGCCATCTTCCTCCCCAGCGGACGAAGGCACCGCCCCGGCAGATGGACTCGCCCCAAGGAGGGCTGCAGGAGCCCCTCTCAACCTCTTTGCCGCAGGCGCCGGCCTGACAAGAGAATATGGACGTCAAGCCTTAGCGGCAGAAACCAAGCAAAGCGGGAATCAAGCACTTACTGGTCATCGCTCGTGGACCCAAGCAACCGCCGGCCAAACTTGAAACCCGAGAGCCTGCAGCTTGTGTCAGCCTCGGGAGGCCTGGAAGCAGAAGCCACATCGGGAGGGCTGGGGCTGGCTTCACACCACCCAGGGATCGGAGCGGACCCTGGGGGAACCAGCCCCGACCTGCCCTTCCTTGTGACCAAGGGAGAGTCCTTCCCTCCTCGCCCGGCACCGGCATCATCGTCATCCGGCATGGAGCGGAGGGCCCGAGACCTGAGCCAAGGGAAGGACTCCCCCGAGTCCTTGCCAGTCGCCTCGAAGACAGACTCTTCCTCCTCCGCCTCTTCTTCCTCCTCACTCCCGCTGAAGCTGCCGGAGAACACGTCCACCATCGCCAGCACCGCAAGATCCTCGGGAGCTACCGCGGGCACTAGCCCCTCAGCGTTGAAGGTGGGCATGGCGTTCACCACCTGCTCCCAGTCGTCGCGAAGGAACAGGGGGACGGGGGCGCCCACCGGCTTCGCCACGTCTCACCCAACCAAGGAATGGAGGGTCGTGACCAGATTCTCATCGGACAGGGCCTCAGAGCTTAGGCGCAAGGCGGTGTCCGCTTCCCCAAGCCTCCACAACAGGAGCAAGTGCTCCTGGAGTGGAGCCACCCGGTGCTCCAGGAATTCCCTCCGGAGCGAGGCCCCAATCATCTTCGCCGCCCCCAAGTTGCTTGGCCTCAGGTCCGCATTCATCCTCTTCGGCACCGCCTTCGCACGGGGGTCGATGAGCTCCGCGCGGGACCACGCGTCGACGGCCTTGGGCTGCCCCGTAGGCAGCACCAGACGGGGGTGGAGGCGCCCGACATCCACCATGACCCACTTGCTCCGGAAGCCTTTGATCCTCTTCCTAGGCTTCGAGATAGCATTGGAATTGGAGTACGCGATGAAGCTTGCACATGCGGAGACATGGACACCAGAAACCTGGAGAGAAAAATAGTGACGCAACAAGGCCACCGAGGGCTTTCCCCGACATGAGCCACATAGTAGTAAGGAAAAATCGCCAGGAGAAGAACGGAGTTGGGGTGGAGGTGCAGAGCCTACAAGTTGTACTGGTGGAGAACAGCAAAGAAAAACTCAGAGAAAGGAGGCATCAGACCGGCGACAATGGCGCTCACAAAGAGCGGATAGTAAGTTCTCCCCTTGACTTCAGGCTGGTCGGAGCCGGCCTTGAGCACAGTCGCCCCCTTGCTGCCCTACGCCATCATCATCAGGCATGTAAGGGCAAGGTTCTTCTCCGACAGGTTCGGGGAATCCAGGGCCGGCGAGTACCAGGCCTCGGGCGGGTACTTGCGAGGCTCCATTGCGTGCCGGATGAGAAGGATTGAGACAGATCTGGAGGATTTCGGAAGCAAGAAGGAGGAGAGCGAGAAAGGAGATCTGGAGCAAGGCAAAGGAGAACAAAGCAAGTAACTCTGGTCCGGGCACCTCTTTTGTCAGATGGACAGTTGCCGAGGTGTCATAGGGAAGCGCGGACGCCCGCATCCAATCAATCGCCACACGGCGCCCAAGGCCGCAGGCTGTTAGGGCCCGCGGCACTTCGTGCTTGCCCTTTGCTTTCCTGCTAGGCCAAGCCCGAGCACGCCTTGGGCCCGGGGGCTACTGTCGGTGTTCTAGGAACGGGGGTCCCCAGACTTGCCTGCCTGTGGCCTGCGGCGTGGCTCAAGTGGGGGCCCAACGTGGCCCATCTTCATCAGCTCAAGCTCAAGACCCTTGGGTGGGGCCAAGCCTCGCGGGGCGGACGATAGAAAGCTTCCTCAGAGGCATCCTCATCGGGCATGCTCGCAAGGAGGCGGAGAGATCAAGGCAGGAATACCTCGCGAGGAACCCGTGATGCAAGCCATGACGATCGAGACCAGGCGGGCGCCGGCCTGCGCAGTGTCCTTGTTTCCCCTTTGGTGCAAAGGGGGCAAGCGCAGGCCAAGGCATCGGGCAAAGGTTGCCATTTCGGTGCAACAAGACCAAGACCAGCAGAGTGGCAGGACGGAGGTCACTGTGGAGCCCAAGACGGCGTCATCACCAGTGCTTTTGGCAGTCGAAGACCACCTTTGGTTAGGATAACTTGTACTAAATGTTCCCCTTCAAAATGGCCAATTGTTGGCACCCTTCCCTCTCATTATTTGGGGAGAGGCCCAGGGCCTCTATAAGTAGAACTAGCCACACAGAGTAGAGACATCTAGAAAGACATCCAGAAGTCTGGTAGAGCCCTAGCAGAGAGAGAGAGAGAGAGAGAGAGAGAGAGAGAGGCGACTGAACTCACCCTAGTAGTTCATCGCACCAGCTCAAGAACACCTCTCGCGAGGCTGTTCTTCCCTTGTAATGTTCGTCATCAGCCCCTGAGGCAATCCACCACACCACACACTGGAGTAGGTTATTACACCACAACGGTGGCCTGAACCAGTATAAACCTTGTGTCCCTTGTGTTGTTCGTTGTTTCTAGTTTAGAACACGCGAGGAGATTGGACGTAGATCGGTAGGGGAGAGATCTCTGCGCGCACCCCAGTGTTCAAACCTCAAGGGTCTGCCGGAACCCGAAATCCGACACAATCCAAATGTCATCGGCCCCTTCTACAACCTCGATGGCCTTCTCACTCACATAGCTGTATAGGGGGCTACGGTGGAGCACTCTACTGATGACGCAGACTCGGAAGATGCGCCTATCGGTGTCAAACCTGGCAGATCTCGGGTAGGGGCCCCGAACTGTGCGTCTAAGGTTGATGGTAACAGGAGACAGGGGATACGATGTTTACCCAGGTTCGGGCCCTCTCTATGGAGGTAATACCCTACTTCCTGCTTGATTGATATTAATGAATATGAGTATTACAAGAGTTGATCTACCATGAGATCGTAATGGCTAAAACCCTAGAAGTCTAGCCTGTATGACTAAGGTATTGAGTATATCTATTTGGACTAAGTCCTCCGGTTTATATAGACACCGGGAGGATCTAGGGTTACACAAGGTCGGTTACAAAGAAGGGAATTTACATATTCCGTTGCCAAGCTTGCCTTCCACGCCAAGGAGAGTCCCATCTGGACACGGGTGTAGTCTTTGGTCTCTGTAACTTCACAGCCCATCAGTCCGGCCCATAGATAGCAGGCCGGACGCCAAAGGACCCCTTAGTCGAGGACTCCCTCAGTAGCCCCCGAACCAGTCATCAATAGCAAGGTGTTCGGCGCACAGATTGTCTTCGGTATTGCAAGGCGGGTTCCTCCTTTAATGATTTCTGAGTAGTGTATTCGGCCGTAGATTCGATGTCTCCCCTCGGCTTTTGCGCGCTTAATGTCCTCGTTTTCCATGTGTCAAGCGAATGCGGACAGTCGGGGTATTTTTTGCAAATAACACCCCAATCCTGCAAGGAGGAGCATCTATTTCAAGAGATTGGATCTCAGATCCTTTCGGCACCGAGCGGAGAAAATATTCAGAGACCGCCAGGCAACACCATTCCATCATGGCCAACTATCCCAGCTCCTCTTCCCATTCCAACCTAGAGAGAGGCGAGTGGGAGAGGTGCTCTGTGTCCCATAGCCGATTGGAGAAGCTGCAAACGCAGGGATTTCTCCCTCCAGTAGATCTGGTCCCTGTTCGAGCAGGGTTGGCCTCCTTCAACGGCAAAAGCCAAGCAGAGGATTTTCCCAATCCGTTTGCAGGAGAACGGGTGTGCTTCGTCCCCTATGTGCTGAGGGGAGTGGGGTTTCCAATTCACCCATTCCTCCGAGGGCTACTGGTGTACTATGGCCTCCAGCTGCACAATTTTACCCCTGGCTCCATCCTCCACATTGCGGGTTATCTCGCCCTATGCGAACTATTCCTGGGTTGTGAGGCCCATTTTGATTTATGGAGAAGACTGTTCTACCTCATCCCTCGCAATCAAGGGGGATCAATTTTTGAAGTGGGAGGAGCCGAAATGTGGCGCATCGCCGGGACCAGATACCTATCTGGCATGCCGAAGAAAGCTCCCAAAGAGTGGCCTTCTGAATGGTTCTACATTGACGACGTCGCTCTACCCGACCCCGTCCGCATAGGCCTCCCCGAGTTTTCAAATGCTCCGCTGAAGAAGCGCCATAGCTGGCGTCCTCGGAGCCTCGAGGGAGAGGATAGCACGGAGATTAGCTTGCTACTGGGCAAGATTAAAACGCTTGCCCAGTCCGGATGTCAATAGTCGAGGTGATGGCGATTTCTATAACGCGGGGGGTCCAGCCACTCCAATACCGAGGACTGCCCATGTGGCATTATAGCGGAGAAAACAACGCCTCACATTACGGCTGAAAGGGCCCGAAGACCCCCGCTTCTCTAGCCAAGATTCTGGCCGAGCTATATAAAGGGGAGAAGGAGGAGTTCAGCCGTGTCCAATATCGAGACGGACTTTCCATGTACAACCCTCCCAGCTGGGTAAGGTTCAGCCCCACTTATTTTATAATGTCCCTGGATCATTCATTGACTGGCAACATCTTATCTGCTCCTAACAGGAATGGCAAAAGGCTGTCGAAGGGATCTATGACCCTGCCCCTCAGCCGGAGAACCGCAACCGGGATCTTGACCCCGCATATGAAGAAGATCCGGACATATTCGTGGAGCTTGAGGAGGGCACATTCTATCAGATGAGCTACGACGGTACATATGTACCCATTATCACCGATTACCCCGGCCTCCTTCGAGCTTCACACGTAAGTAATCCAAAGACACCTTATCCAAAAGAGATCTCTCCTTCCTTACCCACCGCACTATACTGTGCGCAAAAAGGGGGAAGGGTTCGGCATGCCATACCGCTCTAGGGGTACCTCCGAAGAGAGTGTCCCCCACACCTGGCGAGCCTCCCAAGAGGAAAGCAAACAAAGACACGACTAGGCCTTCATCGAAGAGGTATGAGTTTGCCAATGTGCACCTGGGCAGTCACGTCCAACCATGACCTTCCCATTTTCCATGTGTCAGGAAAAAGGTGCGCCAGACTATATCCGGAGGTTTGAGCGGCCCTACTTCCCTCAGCCAGGATTCAAATCCTGCCGTGAAGACGGGGGCTGATGCGGAGGCGACACCGGACTGTCCTCTAGCCGAGGACTCGGATGATGTATCTGTCACCAACTGGGAAGTGGAGAGTGCCATGAATCATCGGTGCCACTAGTCCATTTTACAAGACCCTGGTTTTTTCAGAAGAATCGTTTAACGCCTTCAGCTCGGCCGATGCATACATCCTAGCTGCTCGAGATGGGCTTAACAGGGCCATAAGGCAGCATTTGAGAGATGTGCAGGTAAATTTGTTTTGTCTGACTATGATAACCATATGCCAGTAGCCCCCGAGACTTAAAGGAGTTGAAACAACTGATTTAAGGATCAATGTACAACCAGGTACTTACGGAGAAGAACACCCTGATAGCTCAAGAACTAGAAAGGTGCAGCGCTGGCTGCTTGCTGCCAATGCCGAACTGGAGAAATACAAGGCATCTCCCGGAAATATTTCCCTCTATCGAGAATTCATAATGATACACTGATAGTGTGAATCTGGGTGCTTATCTTTGTGTTGGGTTGTTAGACCAATTACGAGAGTAGCTAGACGCCGCTCAAAGCGAAGAACACTGAGCCAAAAAGCTACTAGAAGAGGGCGAGCGTGTATTGACAAAAGTCGTTACAAGAGAAAAAGAAACTCCAGGATTCGAACACCAAACTGGGCGAAGAACTAAAAGATGTGCGAGCTCAACTAGCGGACTCTATGAAGGAGAACAAGAAGCTGTGAGGCGGCATATTTAGTACGTGGCCGCTTTTATTTTATAACAGTTTGGAGGTAGTAGCTGATATAGCTATAATTGCAGGTATATTGACGAACCGCCCTGAAGAGGAGGTGTCCGGATCATCAAGTGATCTTCTGCAAGGGTTGTCGCAGTTGCACGAGCAAGCTCGGCAGGCGATGCGGAGTGTAGCCAAGGCCTTATGGCCATCCGACTCCCCTCCAGGAAGTATGGAGAAGCTGGTAGAGCTGTTCAAGGGAGCGCGGCGACGTATCTGACTATGGAAGATATCGGCCTGCCGAGAGGGTTCGCGAGAGGCCTGGGCCATGCTGAAGACGTGATATACCAAGATGGATCCTAATCACATGGCTCGTGTCAGACCGCTAGGGCCAAAATGGGAATACATTCCTGTTAGTTTAGTATATGACCAAGTAGAGGTGGCCGCCAAATATTCCCAACAGGATTGTAAATTAGACCGCCTTTTGGACGGTATAGAGGAGGAAGTGTTTGAGTCGTGAGTGACTATGTACTTTCCTTCTAGCTAGATAATAAAGACAATTGTCATCGCCGACCTTTCCGCTTCAACCTCTGGACCCGAAGGTGCGGAGTGTTTCGAATACCCTAGCGGCAGAATATACCGGGGTATGCTTGGAAACCAGGCATAGGGGTCATAATTGCTCGAACAGACAATGTGTATCCGGCTAGTTATATTATATTACATTATGTAAGAAACATCTTCCAGAGAGAATAGTTCCCTTAAGGGTTCCTTTCCCTGGGTGTGCATGCATTTAATGCGCATGTCCGAACTGTGATTGAAAAAAATCATAGAGTAAGTAACATATGGGGTTCACAATGGAGTGAATGCGGAAACACCTTTAATTCGATGACCGAATATTCCCTTAAGAACGCTAGCTTTCGGCTTCACCCAGTCTGAGGTACACATCTAGATGACCCGGCAGTAACAATCGCAGAGGTGCTCCCTTTATGCCCTAGCCAAACTAACGGGAACGTAGGGCATAAGCATAGGAGCCAGGCAACCCCGCTTGGCCAAAACTTAAGTCATATCGATGCATATAATGGCGAAGAAAAGGTACATATGGAAAAAATGCATATGTGTTGAGCTTGGTGCTCAAAGAATAGTCGCAATCTTCTATACGAGAAGCCCCCAGGTATAATGAACGTACATATTTTGAGATGTACGCATCAGGTGGGGATGGTCTAGTAATACTAAAGCCGTAAGGCTAAAGAAAAAACGAAAAAAGGTTAAAAACGAAAAGAGAGGGAGAAAACATAACTGTAATAACAGGAGGGGGAAACGAACACAGAGTTCGGCGCTAGGCATAAAATCGTCGTAGTCTGGCCGCGTTCCAGGGGTTCGGCTCCAGGTGATTGTCTGACGCATCACGTAGGCGGTACGCTCCTCCGGTGAGAACTTCGTCAATGATGAAGGGACCCTCCCACTTGGGCTTGAGTTTGTCCTTTTTCTTCTCCGGCAAGCGTAGAACGAGTTCACCAATGTTATAAGTGTTGGCCCGCACTTCTCTGCTTTGGTACCTGTGAGCCTACTGTTGATAATATGCGGAACTGGCCTTTGCGATGTCGCGGTCCTCCTCCAAGGTATCTAAGTTGTCCTGCCGATCTAGCTCGGCTTCTCTCTCTTCGTACATACGCACTCGACGTGAGTCATGAATAATATCGCAGGGTAACATTGCTTCCGCACCGTACATCATGAAGAAGGGTGTATATCTGGTAGTGCGGTTGGGCGTGGTCCGCAGCCCCCAGAGTACCGAGTCAAGTTCCTCCACCCAGTGCTTGTCTAATTCCTTCAAAGACCGCACTAGTCTCGGTTTGATGCCACTCATAATAAGACCACTAGCCCGTTCGACTTGATCGTTTGTCTATGGGTGATAGACAGAGGCATAACGAGCTTAATGCCTAGATTAGCACACCAGGTTTTCACCTCATCCGCTGTAAAATTGCAGGCATTACTAGTGATTATACTATGCGGGACACCGTAACGGTGTACCACGCCGGATATGAAATCTATTACTGGCCCTGCTTCAGCCGTTTTGACTGGTTTGTCCTCTATCCACTTGGTGAATTTATCCACCATGACCAGCAGATACTTTCTCTTATGACTTCCTCCTTTAAGGGGTCCGACCATATCGAGCCCCCAGACCGCAAAAGGCCAAGTGATGGGGATTGTTTGTAGGGCAGTGGGGGGCATATGGCTTTGGTTGGCAAAGAGTTGGCATCTGAGACAATGTTGGACAAGGTCATGTGCATCTGCTCGGGTCGTCGGCCATTAAAACCCTGTACGGAAGGCCTTGCTAACAAGGGCCCGAGCTGCGGCATGGTGACCGCCGAGTCCGGCATGAATTTCAGCCAAGAGTTGTGCCCCTCTTCCGCAGATATACATCGTTGAAGGACTCCAATAGCGCTTTTCTTATAGAGCTCTCCATCATGAACCTTGTAGGCCTCTGAACGCCGGACAATGCAGCGGACCTCATTCTGGTCCTCGGGAAGTTCCTTCCTGTTGAGGTAGGCCAGGAAGGGTTCGGTCCATGGGGCAATGACTGCCATGATGAGATGTGCCGATGGTGTTATTTTGGTGGCTGAGCCCCCAACGACGTTCGTGTTTCCGGGACCTGGGGTTATGTTTGGATCCGGATTAGTATTGCCGTTTTCCCCCTACCACACCATGGATGGCTTAAAAAGTCGTTCCAGGAAGATATTAGGTGGGACGGGGTCGCGCTTAGCGCCGATACGAGCAAGAACATCCGCTGCTTGATTACTTTCTCGAGCCACGTGATGGAACTCGAGCCCCTCGAACCGGACTGACATTTTTATGACTGCGTTACGATACACTGCCATCTTCAGATCTTTGGCGTCGAAGTGTCCATTTATTTGAGATATTGCCAGGTTTGAGTCCCCGCGCACCTCTAGGCGTTGTATGCCCATGGAGGCAGCCATCCGGAGACCATGTAATAAGGCCTCGTATTCGGCTGCGTTATTGGAGTCTGCGTATAGTATTTGGAGGACGTACTGAACGACGTCTCTAGTAGGGGACCTTGAAACGATGCCCGCTCCTAACCCTACCAGCATTTTGGAGCCGTCGAAATACATGACCCAATTGGAGTATGTGACGTACTCTTTAGGGAGTTCGGCCTCCGTCCATTCGGCGACGAAGTCATCCAATACTTGGGATTTGATAGCTTGACATGGTTTATATGTAATGTCAAATGGGAGGAGCTCGATGGCCCATTTGGCAATCCGGCCCGTAGCATCGTGGTTGTTTATAATGTCATTGAGTGGTACTTCGGAGGCCACCATGATCGAACACTCCTGAAAGTAGTGAGGGAGCTTTCAGGATGCCATGAAGACCACGTATGCTATCTTTTGATAATGAGGGTACCAGGATTTCCATGGTGTAAGGACAGTAGATACGTAGTATACTGGCTTCTCAAGCGGGAATTTATGCCCGTCCTATTCTCGTTCAACGACGAGTACGGCGCTCACCACCTGATGTGTTGCCCATATGTATAATAACATCGGTTCACCGGCGTTTGGTGCGGCTAGGATTGGATTGCTCGCAAGAAGGGCTTTTATTTCCTCCAGTCCGGCTGTTCCCGCGTCCGTCCACTCGAAGTGGTCGGTTCGCCGTACAAGGCAATAGAGTGGCAGTGCCTTTTCTCCCAATCTGGAGATAAAGCGACTTAGAGCTGCTACGCAACCCGCGAGCTTTTGAACTTGTTTAAGGTCTATTGGTTTAGCCAATTATGACAAAGCTCAGATTTTGGCTGGGTTTGCTTCAATTCCTCTATTGGAAACGATGAAGCCCGGTAGTTTTCCAGCAGGGACGCCGAAAACGTATTTTCCGGATTGAGCTTAATGTCATACACGCGGAGGTTGTCGAATGTGAGACGTAAATCGTGTGTTAGTGTTTCGACGTGCCTAGTTTGATGACGACGTCGTCCACATAAGCTTCAACTATTTTGTCGATCTGTTTCTCTAGGCATGTTTGAATCATGCATTGGTATGTGGCGCCAGCGTTCTTGAGCCCGAAGAGCATGGTGTTGAAGCAGAATGGCCCATATGGGGTGATGAATGTTGTTGCAGCTTCATAGGATTCCTTCATTTTGATTTGATGGTATCCGGAATATGCGTCAAGAAAACATAGTGAGTCATGTCCTACGGTGGTGTCAGTGATTTGATCGATGCGGGGGAGGGGGAAGGGATCCTTGGGGCATGCCTTGTTGAGGTCTTTGTAATCGACACACACGCGCCAGGATTTGTCCTTCTTTGGTACCATCACCAAATTTGCTAGCTAGTCCGGATGTTTTATTTCTCAAATGAATCCGGCCTCGATTAACTTGGCTAGCTCTTCCCCCATAGCTTGCCGTTTGGGTTCGGAAAAGCGCCACAGTGTTTGCTTGACTGGTTTGTGTCCCTTCAATATATTGAGGTTGTGTTCGGCCAACTCCCTCGGGATTCCTAGCATATCGGAAGGGTGCTAGGCGAATATATCCCAATTCTCATGCAGGAACTCTCGTAGAGCGGCATCAACCGTCGGGTCTAGTTGTGCTCCGATGGATGCTGTCTTCTTGGGGTCCGTTGGATGGACTTGGAATTTGACTATTTCTTCTGCCGGTTTCAATGAGGTGGATTTGGGTCGTTTGTCTAGGACCACATCATCTCTGTCCACCGTGGAGCGCAGTGCGGTTAACTCTTCGGCCACGAGGGCTTCAGATAATGCCTCAAGGGCCAGGGAGGCGGTTTTATTCTCGACGCGGAGTGCTATGTCCAGATCACTAACTAGAGTGATTATACCATTGGGCCCGGGCATCTTAAGCTTCATGTACCCGTAATGGGGTATTGCTTGAAAACGCATAAATGCATCTCGCCTTAAGAGGGCATGATATCCGCTGTTGAAGGGGGCCACCTGGAAGGTTATCTCTTCGGACCGATAGTTCTCCGGTGTGCCGAATACCATGTCAAGTGTGATTTTCCCCGCACACGGTGCCTCCTGACTGGGAATGATTCCTCGGAAGGTCGTGCTACTTTGCTCGATGCGGCTCTTGTATATTTCCATTTTTCGTATTTTATCATCATAGATGAGGTTCAGTCCGCTGCCGCCGTCCATGAGAACCTTGGTGAGCCGAAAGCCATCCACAATTGGGCTGAGGACCAAGGCGGTTGGTGTTCGGACTATCCTATGTTTTGGTTCATCACCAGCATTAAAGGTTATCGATGTGTCATTCCAAGGGTTTATTTTTGCGATCTGGCAGATCGGCGAGTTCGCAGAGTGCTCTTTTGCGCCTATTGTTTGAAGTGAATGTCTCAAAAACTGTCAAGACTCTGGGTTTGTCGTCTTATGGAGGGTGTGGCTCTGGGGTGTCTTTGGTGAGGATGTCCTCGCCGTTTTTGGCTACCTGCTGGAGTATCCAACATGCTCTAAGGTTGTGGGTTTGTATGGTATCCGGTGTGGTGTGTATTTTGCATGGCCCATCAAGCCATCCCTCCAGAACGGATCCGCACCACGTAACGGGTTTGCATTTTTTGGCTATTGGTCTGGGCGCGTTACAGGGGTGCACCCTTTTTGCCTGAACCAGTGGTTGAGTTGGGACCAATAGCTCCCAGACTGTCTGATCTCTCCAGGCACTCTCCGTTGCGTTGTACTTCTGTACAATAGTTGCTAAGTTAGCGAAGTGTAGTATGCAGTGGCGATTAATGGCATTGTGGTGTCCTTCGCTCGTGCAATTGTTGCGGAATGCTGATATTGCGTCCTTGTCCGGCAATCTTTGACCTTGTCCTTGACAAGGACGAATCTGAGCCAAAATTGGTGGACCATTTCCTAGGGCTGCTGTTGTATGCTCGTGAGAGCGCTTATGTCTGGGTGGGTGGCGTTGGATCTGAACCCTGACCCAATCGATGATCCGGAGTCTGAGGTTTTTCCGGACTAAACAGTCCAGGCTCCGGAGTATCTTCTGATTTTTTAAGCCCGTCGTTGGACTCTAAGTTCGGAGGACGAGGCGTGTCTTTTTGCCGGTAGGTGTCCGGCTTCTCGGGGTCGGAGATCCGAACATAATTCGTCCTCAGTATAGACGAAGGGTTATCTTGCTCCTCGACTACCACTATCTGGTGGGTGATTGGTGGAGAATTAATCTCTCCCTGGTAGGGTTTAAGCGCAATCCAATCGTAGCCTGTAGTGATTCCCAAGGCGGCGATGCGATCTAAGAGTTCGCTCAAAGATGATAACTTCGTCGGATCCATCTGTTTGGCGTATCCAGAATCAACGCAGATACGTTTTTTGATGACACGGGAGGTCATCCTCATCGGCTCATAAGCCGAGCGAGCGATCATGGTAAAACCACCCAGCCGGAGGGTTTTGCCCGAGGCCACAGCTCCTCCTGAGGTGATATTTTCCTTGACAATAAGTCGAGCCTTCAACCTCTGCCACAACAGCATAGTGGAACTCTGAATAAGAGCACCAATGTCGGTGTCAAAACCAGCGGATCTTGGGTAGGGCGTCCCAAACTGTGCGTCTAAGGTTGATGGTAATAGGAGACAGGGGACACGATGTTCACACAGGTTCGGGCCCTCTCTATGGAGGCAATACCCTACTTCCTGTGTCGGTGTTCTGGGAACGGGGCTCCCCAGACTTGCCTGCCTGCGGCCCGCGGCGTGGCTGAGCCAGCAAGCCGTACGGCCCATCTTCACCAGCAAGGCATCCAAGACCCTCGCAAGGGTCCAAACCTCGCGAGGCGTACGACGCAAGACCTCCTCGGGAGTGGCCTAGCCAGGAAGGCTCACGAGGAGCGGAGATATCAAGGCGGGGCAAACCTCACGAGACCCTCGTGACGTGATCCATGACGCACGACACCAGGCGGGCGCCAGCGTGCACAGCGTCCTTGTTTCCTCTTTGATGCTAAGGAGGCCAACGTAGGCGAAGAGTGCTGAGGCATCAGGAAAAGGTTGCCATATTGGTGAAATGAGACCAAGACCAGGAGGACGGCAAGACGGAGGTCATCATGGAGCCCAAGACGGCGTCACCATAGAGCTTTTCGCAGGCGAAGACCACTTTTGTCAGGATGGCTTGTACTAGCTGTCCCCCTTCAAATTGGCCCGCCATTGTTGGCTCCCTTCCCACTTGATATTTCGGAAGAGGACCAGGGCCAATATAAATAGGACTAGCCACCACCCTAGCAAGGGAGACGGATCATTCAGACCATCCTCGCACACACAAGCTCACCGAGCTCAAGAACACCTCAACCTCAGGAGGCTGTTCTTCCCTTGCATTGTTCATCATTAGCCCTAGAGGCAATCCACCACCACCACACTGGAGTAGGGTATTACACCACAATGGTGGCCCAAACCAGTATAAACCTTGTGTCTTTCTGTGTTGCGAGTTCTTTGTGTTCGTCTGCGAGATCTTAGCGAGCTAGGACGTAGATCGGTGGGAGGAAAAGACTTCGCGCGCACCCCAGTGTTCGAAGCTTAAGAGTTTGCCGGAACCCCACATCCGACATCCTGCTTGATTGATATTGATGAATGTGATTATTACAAGAGTTGATCTACCACAAGATCGTAATGGCTAAAACCTTAGAAGTCTAGCCTGTATGACTAAGGTATTGAGTATATCTATCTGGACTAAGTCCTCTGGTTTATATAGACACCGGGAGGATCTAGGGTTACACAAGGTCGGTTACAAAGAAGGGAATTTACATATTCCATCGCCAAGCTTGCCTTCCACGCCAAAGAGAGTCCCATCCGGACACGGGTGTAGTCTTCGGTCTTCGTATCTTCACAGCCCATCAGTCTGACCCATAGATAACAGGTTGGACGCCCGAGGACCCCTTAGTCTAGGACTCCCTCAGCGCCAGCACCACCAAAGCCACAGAAGAAGAAGAAATCAAAGGCTTCAAAGCCCCGTGCCTCACCAAAAGCTTCGCATGTGAAGCCATTGGCTACTGCACCTCCTGAAGACAGTGTGCAATCGGAAGACTTGTCTCGTGTCTCCAAAAAGGCCGAGAAGACAAAGAAACCCAAGAAGCCCAAGAAGATTTCCGGGCATGAACTGACTCCCTCTGCCGTTCTCAGAAACGAAGAAGACACCATTGATCTGTCAAGTGAAGAAGATCTTGGTGATGACACCCTTGAGAAACTCATCAAGAGTAAACAAGATGCCGAGATCTTCAATGATCTGCCCCTCTTTGACATGGATATTCTAAACAACTTCATTGGTGAGTGGTTCGACGACCAGAGCATAAGCATCGATGAACTTCAGCTTCCTGTGGATATCAACATCACCTTCCACGGAGCTATTGCAAATGAGCTGGCCATGGCTCAGAAAATTGTTGAGGTGAAGAACAAAATTGACTATGAGAAGGCTCACTTCAAGAAGAACATGGCCCAGCTGGGCATGGAATATGTTCAGACCTTCAAGAAGATGTTGCATGAGCTCAACGAACAGTTTCACAAGAAGCGTGAAGAAGCAAAAGGTTCAAGAGAGCGCATGAAGTACTTTGCGCAAAAATGTGTTCAATCTCACAATGAGGATGAGAAGCGCAAAGCTCTTGGCCGTCCTGGCATCGACCCAAGAATGGCTGTCAAGCCAACAAAGAAGTCTGTTGTGGTCCGAACTGAAGCACCAAGGCAGGAAGAACCTCGCATTGTCTTCCCTGCCAGCATGACAGGCTCGAAGCCTAAGGTCCCTCAACAGTTTCAGAACTGAAGAAGACCAAGGCAGCTGAAGCTGATGCTAGGAAGCGCAAGCACAAGAACACCTCTGATGAAGCCCCATCCAAGAAGAAGCTGAAGACAAAGTCTTCAAAGAAAGAGCGTGCTGCAGCTTCTGAGCCCCTTGTGGTTGAGCCCATTTCTGTTGCTCGACCAACCTCCACCAACCAAGAGCGTTTCCTAGTGATTCACGGTCCTGCTTTCACGGAGGCTCCTGAAAATGAAGAAGTTCCAGTTGTTGACCCCACCACAGCTGAAGACATTGATCATGAAGACAATGTTGAAGATGATGAAGTCCTTCCTCAACTAGAGCATCAAGTGGTATCATCACCTGTTCTTACAAACAGTGAACTCATTAGCATTGGTCGTCCATTGACACCAATTGCTCAGGATGATTCATGGGCAGATCGCCCTCCAGAAAACACCCCCATTCATAAAGACATGCCCAAAACTCCAACACCTCAAGTCACCACTCCGGTGCTTGACGATGATAACTACATGGTATAGACCTCTCCGTCACCACAGGCGTCACCCGTTTTTCGCAGGCTTCACAAAGGCCCCGGGCCACAGGTCACCATGTCGAGAATTCCAGAAGGGGAAGTGCATCAAAGCTCAGTGGCACGTCAAGTGTTTCCTGAAGCCAGCCCAACTATGAATGTCTCTGAGTCTGAAGCTAAAGCTGCTGAAGACATTCCGACTACATCAGTCAATGAAGAAAAGGAAGAACCAAGAGAAGAAGAAAGAGTTGCTACACCCCCTCCTACTGAACCAGTAATTCTCGTGGAGAATGAGTCTGTGCCCGACCCTCCTGTTACAGAACAAGCGGAGTTTGAAAGTACTGAGGCTGCCACAAACAATGATGCTAAAGCCAATGTCACTGTCATGGCTGAAGACAATGTGGCATCTGAAGATAATGTGGTGCCTGAAGCTAATGTGGCGCCTGAAGACAATATGGCGCCTGAAGCCACTGTGGATACTGAAGCCCCAGTTCCCCCTCCAAGGCCTCACACCATTGAACAGGCCTATAATCATGGTGAACTTGTCACAGTTTGATGGCCCGTTATGGTGCCTCCCCCTACTCCTGGACCTTAATATGACTATCATGTGGAGCAGAGGCCACAAGTTCAGAAGCCAAAGCCCAGGCTACCAAGGCTTCCAGGTGCTGCCACATCCCCAGGATCTCGTTCAACGTGAACAGCTTCAGGGCACACAATACCTTCTTCGATAGCACCAAGAATCAATACTTGAAGCCAAAGATCTCATGTGATGGATTCTGGAGCTATCAACAGCGCAGCTACTACTCCTGCATTATGTACAATCTGGGGCGAATCTTTTCGCACATGCGCCTTGATTGTAAAGCCATTGTAGGGCTGCCCTGTCTTCAAGAAGCCCTTGACTGTTTCAGGGAGGTTGGTCTTCTCCCATTCATTACTGACAAGGAGCACTGGAATGAAGAGCTTATGCTCCAGAGAAGCGACCAACCAAGAAACGATAATCTCATAAGCGAGCATTGAGCATAATTAACACTGAATAATGCACCACAAGTAGGATGTAATTTCATTGCCTAACTATTGACTTTCGTGCTTGCATAGGGAATCACAAACCTTAAAACCAATATTCTTACTAAAGCATCATTACTCATCAACATGACTCACATATCACATCATCATATCTCAAAACTATTACATGGAATCATGTTTATTTCGTCCAATGATCTTCATGAAAGTTTTTTATTATATGCTTCTTGGATATCTATCACTTTGGGACTAAATTTTATGTGTTGCTTTTCATAAGCTCAAACAGATATAAGTGAAGATCATGAGCATAATATTTCTTTCTCTCAAATTAATTTAAGTGAAGCAAGAGAGAATTTCTTAAAAAAATTACTAACTCTCAAATAAATATAAGTGAAGAAAGAGAGCATTTCTTCAAAAATACTAAAGCACACCATGCTCAAAAAGATATAAGTGAAGCACTAGGGCAATTCCATAGCTCATAAAAATTTAAGTGGAGCATAGAGAGCAATTCTAACAAGTCATGGAATAATTTTGACTCTCTCAAATAGGTGTGTCCAGCAAGGATTCAAGACTTAAAACACAAAGAAAAACAAGCAAATACTCATATCATACAAGATGCTCCAAGAAAAACTCATAGTATGTGACGAATAAACATATAGCTTCGAGTAAAATACCGATGGTCGTTAGAAGAAAGAGGGGATGCCACTCGGGGCATCCCCAAGCTTAGTTGCTTGCTTCTCTTTGGAAAATAGCTTGGGATGCCATGGGCAACCCCAAGCTTAGTCTCTTCTTACTCCTTATTCCTTCATCCATCGTAACATCACCCAAAACTTGAAAACATCAATCAAACAAAACTCAACAAAACTTTTGCGAGATCCGTTAGTGTTAGAAAACAAATCACTACTATAAGTGTTGTTGAAAACCAATTCATATTTTATTCTTACATTATATCTACTGTATTCCAACTTTTCTATGGCAAAAACTCTTCAAAGAAAACCATAGAATCATCAAAACAAGCACCCAACACAAAGAAAACAGAATCTGTCAAAAACAGAACAGTCTGTAGCAATCTAGGTATTTCGAATACTTCTGTAACTCCAAAAATTCTGAAAAATTAGGACAACCTGAGCAATTTGTATTAATCTTCTGCAAAAAGAATTGGTATTTTATCACGCTTCTGTTAAAAATAAAAATTATTTTCGTGAGCATGAAAGTTTCTATTTTTCACCAAGATCAAGTCAACTATCACCCAAGAAGATCCTAAAGGCTTTGCTTGGCACAAACACTAATTAAAACACAAAAAACACAATCATAACAGTAGCATAATTGTGCTAACACTCAAGAACAGAAAGAAAAAGACAAAATAAATTTTATTCATTGGGTTGCCTCCCAACAAGCGCTATTGTTTTACGCCCCTAGCTAGGCATAAAGCAAGGATCTAAGTTTTATCATCCTTGTCCAACTCTTCAATCAAACACTTGGAATTCTTCAAAGATTTAGCATAAAGATTTTAAATGACAATACTCCTAGGAACAAATTTAAAGAATTCATTCTTTCCCAAAGGATCTCTTATAACTTCAACAAAATCCGGGTGAATACTAATCATCTTAAGATCCTCTTTACAGTTATTACAAGAAGTTGCACCCTTGTTCTTAGTAACTTGAGTAATCTTGCCAATTTTTATGGGAGTTTTCTCAATAGTCCTAGAAGAAGCAAAAGCCGTGCTTAGATTACTAAAGATTTGTTCCAGTTTATCAATCTGAGAAGGGCTTTCTTCAATTCTTTCATGAATTATGGTCCCCTTTTCATTCAACAATTTAAAAACTTCTCCCGCTTTTGACCCAATTTTAGTAGCAAAATTATGTTATCCAAGTTTTCAATATGCTCTTCAGTAAGCATTTTCTTTTCGATAGCATCTAATCTTTCCATAACATGCTCAAGAGTCAAAGTTGTTTCATTAATCATAAGAGGTGGTGAGCCTACTAAATTTCCCATAGAATTAAAATCATCAAGAGAGGGACCCCTCAAGAAATTTCCACTAGTAATCGTATCAAGGACGAATCTATACCAAGTGGTGATGCCCACATAAAAACAGCGAAGAAGAACAATGGTAGATTGCTTACGAATAGATCTATTATGAGCATTACAAATCCTATACCAAGCATGTTTTAAATTTTCTCCTCCCTTTTTCTTAAAGTTGAGAAGTTCGTTCTCGGCAGTGTATGAAACAGAGGAAGAACTATCCATAGTAGCTAACAAGATTGCACACAAAACAGATCCGGCAAGAAAACGGCAAATGAAAAAGAGGGCGAATAAAACGACAAATTTTTGTGAAGTGGGGGAGAGGAAAACAAGAGGCAAACGGAAAATAATGTAAATTGTGAGGAGATGAGGTTTTTGATTAGGAACCTGGTAGATGTTGATGATGTCTCCCCGGCAACGGCGCCAGAAATTCCTTTTGATGTCTGCTAGAACTACATTGGTATATCCCCAAAGAGGAAGGGATGATGCAGCATAGCGATGGTAGGTATTTCCCTCAGTGATGAGACCAAGGTTATCGAACCAGTAGGAGAACCAAGCAACACTACGTAAAAACACATGCACACAAATAACAAATACTCGCAACCCGACGTGTTAAAGGGGTTGTCAATCCCTTTCGAGTAACGGCGCCAGAAATTGGCAAATGGACGTGAGAGAATAGTAATAATTTGATAGATCAAACGCCAAATAAAATAAATTGCAGCAAGGTATTTTTGTATTTTTTGTTTAATAGATCTGAAAATAAAAGCAAAGGAAAATAGATCGCAAAGGCAAATATATTAAGGAAGAGACCCCGGGGCCGTAGTTTTCACTAGTGGCTTCTCTCGAGAAAAATAGCAAACAGTGGGTAAATGAATTACTGTTGGGCAATCGATAGAACTTCAAATAATCATGACAATATCAACGCAATGATCATTATATAGGCATCACGTCCCAGATTAGTAGACCGACTCCTATCTGCATCTACTACTATTACTCCACACATCGACCGCTGTCCAGCATGCATCTAGTGTATTAAGTTCATGGAGACACAGAGTAATGCAATAGGAACAATGACATGATTTAGACAAGATCTATTTATGTAGAAATAGACCCCCACCTTGTTATCCTTAATGGCAATAATACATATGTGTCGGTTCCCCTTCTGTCACTGGGATCAAGCACCATAAGATCAAACCCATCACAAAGCACCTCTTCCCATTGCAAGATAAATAGATCAAGTTGGCCAAGAACAAATACAAGGCTATAAGCAATGCACATAAGAGATCAAAGAAGACTCAAATAACTTTCATCGATAAAAATATAGATCTGATCATAAACTCAAAGTTCATCGAATCCCAACAAACACACCGTAAAAAGAGTTACATCATATGGATCTCCAAGAGACCATTGTATTGAGAATCAAACGAGAGAGAGGAAGCCATCTAGCTACTAACTATGGACCCATAGGTCTACAAAGAACTACTAACGCACCATCGGAGAGGCACGAATGGACATGATGAACCCCTCTGTGATGGTGTCTAGATTGGATCTGGTGTTTCTGGAAATTGTGGCGGCTGGGATTGATTTCCGTCGACTCCCCTAGGGTTTCTAGAATATTGGGGTATTTATAGAGTAAAGAGGGGTTCGAGAGGCACCCGAGGTGGGCACAACCCACCAGGGCGTGCCTGGTCCTCTAGGCACGCCCCAGTGGGTTGTTGTAACACCCCGGATATGACTTACCCAATATGTACTCCAACTCTTGCCGTTTCCGGCCTTAAGTTATTTTAGTTTCTCGGGTTCGGGTTTTTGTCTCTGTGTGTTGTTATCGTTGTCATGCATCTCATATCATGTCATCATGTGCATTGCATTTGCATACGTGTTCATCTCATGCATCCGAGCATTTTCCCCGTTGTCCGTTTTGCATTCCGGCGCTTCGTTCTCCTCCGGTGGTCAATTCTACCTTTCTTTCGTGTGTGGGGATTAAACATTTCTGGATTGGACCGAGACTTGCCAACCGGCATTGGTTTAGTACCAGTAGACCGCCTGTCAAGTTTCGTATCATTTGGACTTCGTTTGATGCTCCAACGGTTAACTGAGGTACCGAAAAGGCCTCGTGTGTGTTGCAGCCCAACACCCCTCCAAGTTGGCCCAAAATCCTCTCCATCATCTAGAGCGTTTGATCATGATCGCGTGGCCAAAAACTGCACCTCATTTGGACTCTCCTAGCTCCCTCTGTGCCTATATATACAACACCCTCCCGAAATTCGCGGATCCCCTCTTCCAAACCCTAAAAAAATCCACCTCGCGCCGGCCGGACACATCCGTCCCCGGCCGGACACATCTGCCGCCCCACCCGGGCCAATCCCGCGCTGCCACGTGGCGCAGCCCGTGCCCACATCGCCGTCAGCGCCGCCGGCCCGCCAGGCCCGCTCGGGGCCCTCCCGGCCCGCGCACCCACCGCCGCCTGCCGCCCGATCCGCCGCTCGTCCTCCTCACGGCCGGTCGCCGTCTCCGCCGCCCAGGTCGCCGGCCACCGCCCCGCTCTCCGTCCGGCGAGGAAGCTCGTCGCCGGACCCGTTCCCGCGCCTCCTCACCGTCGGATCCGGCCGGAGGTGGCCGGATCTACTCCTCCTCCGCCTCCCCGACCACTCTCCGGCGCCGCCCCGCGTCCACGTCGCCGGACAAGGCCGCTGCGCTCCGGTCAACCTCGGTTTGCGTGAGAACCCTAGATCTGGAGGTCCAAATTTTCTTCTAAGTCCCCGTTTTTCCAGATTCAAGTGCCCTTGTTCATCGTGTCGTATCTCCGCATCCATAGCTCCATTTTGGGCATATAGCATATCAAAATGTTCGTCTCAGAGAGCACATCATTTCATTCCATTGCATCATTTTCATTTGGGTTCATCTTGATGCCCGAAATGCTGTTAGAAGAGTGCTATTTGAGATATTTGTCAGATCTGCTGCCCCATTTAGATATTTGTCATTTTTGCCATGATTATTGTGTGCATGATATGCCATGGTGCTCTACATATGTTTTGTTAAGGGTTTTTCCATCTTTCCAGAGGTGCAACCCATGTATTCTTGTGATGTGTGTGGTGACTAGCACAAGCTTGCAAAGTGAGGCACTTGGTAATGCTGATTTCAGGGACTTAGCATTTTCCACTAAGCCCTTGACCTGTTGATCTCATTATGCCATATGTTCATGTTGTTTCCTAGTGATCCGTGCCTCTTTTGAGGATGATCAGTAAGGATGTTTTATTAATCTTGTAGTGCTCTATCCATCCATGTCTTTGTTTGCAATTATGGAGCACCCTAGCTTGAGTCAATCGAGCTCTACTTTTGCTATTTCATTATTCCGGGCAGATTGTCTACTTGTTAGCAATTTTGCCGATGATGTTGTAGTTGATCTGTGCATGCTATGTTATTGTTCTTGCCATGTCTAGCTTGAATTTTGTGTATTCTTGATGGAGGTATGCTTAGCTTTTCATGACTTGCTCCATAGTGAGTGCATCGAGCTCGTAAATATGCCTACTTGAAATCTGTTTTCAGCATGTGCCAGTTTTCACAAAGTCTGAAAACTGATTATGCTTTTGCTATGTTCACATGCTTGCAAATGTGTTTTCTGATCCCTTTTGGCTCAAGGTCACTAAGGGACTTTTGTTAAGCCTTTTGAGTAGCTCCATGCCATGTTTTACTTTGCCTTGTTCAGGTCCTGTAGCATGTAGTTTTGTTGCTCCAAAGAGTGCTATGTGATCTGAAATTCCAGACAAGTGTTAATCTCACTAAGTCTGAGATCTGTTTACCATATGCATTTTTGCCATGCTTGTTTGAACCTGTTAATGGATGAATTGGCCGTAGCTAAGTGCTAGACTTTTGTTAAGCATCTTGAATGCATCCCTGCCATGTATTTTTATGCCATGTTTGAGTGCTGTAGCATGTTCATCTCATTGCATTTAGATGGCTACTTGTTGTAAATCGCAGACCGGTGTCATATTTGAATCGCTTGCCATTTCCAAACCGTAACTCCGATTTCGGTGTTCTTTATATCGTTTTCAAGCGATTTCATCTCATATTTCCATTGGCACACTTGGTTTTCCAAGTTGAGGCCAGGTTCATGCATTCCCTGTCACATCTTGCATATGCATCCCGCATCGCATCCCGCATAGCATACCATCTTTGCATTATGTCGTTTGATCCTTGCACGTGGTTGATTGTGTCCTTATTGCTTGTTTTGTCTTGTTTGGGTAGAGTCGGGAGACAAGTTCACTAACAAGGAGCCCGTTGAGTTTGCTTTCGAGGATCCAGTTAACTCTGACAACTTTGCAGGCAAGATGATCATACCCTCGAAATCACTACTATCTTTGCTTTGCTAGATGCTCGCTCTTTTGCTATGCCAATGCTACGATGCCTACCATTTGCTTTCAAGCCTCCCTAATTGCCATGTCAAACCTCTAACCCACCATGTCCTAGCAAACCATTGATTGGCTATGTTACCGCTTTGCTCAGCCCCTCTTATAGCGTTGCTAGTTTTTTTTGACCGGGGACTGTAGGGAAAAAACCCCACAGCATATCAAAACTTTATTAAAAGGCAGAACAAGTACAAGTACAAGAGGGATGACAGGGGGTAATCAAGCTAATCTAAATAAAGTAGGAAAAACAACAAACAGGCTCAAGGTGGTAGAAAAGAGATCCATTTAAGGAGATCATCCTTATAAGCAGGCTTAATCCTATATTGCATTAAAGCAATATCATGTAGAAAAGCTGCTCTCCATTTATTAAATCCAGCTCTCTCATGCCTAAAGACCTTAGCATTTCTGACAATCCATATATTCCAGCAAGCTATAAAGACCACTTCAGTGAAGAAAGGTTTCCTAAAACTCCTTTTGGCATTGATAACCTGCTCCTTCATCGAGTCACCTGATGACCAACCAATTTGCAAATAGTTCCAAACCCTGACACTAAAATTGCAATTGAAGAACAGATGATCTCTTGTTTCCCTAGCCTGCAAAGAGCAGAGAACACAGTTTACTCCATCCTCCAAATGCCAATGCCTCCGTTCCACCATATCCTTGGTATTCAGCCTATCCATAATGAGCATCCAAGCAAAGACCTTTATTTTCATAGTGCAAGAGGACTTCCAGATCCAAGCTATTAGGGGGTTGAAAGATTGTGACACAAACACATGGGAGTAATAAAGCTTCGGAGAGTATCCCTTGGTAGTGCCATTCCAAAGCCAAATATCCTTGGACCCAGTGTCCCTATCATGGTTTTCTAGCAGAGATTGAAGCATAACCAGCTCATCAAAGGCCTGGCTAGACAAAGGAAGATGGAAGTGGTGATAGATGTCCTGCGAGTCCAACAAATCCTTAACAGAAATCCAGGGATCTTTGACATATGAAAAAAGCCTAGGAAATCTGAATTGAAGCTTAGAGTCCTGATCGTCAAGCTTCCAAGTGTCTGACCACATGAGTGCAGTGTCTCCTTCATTGATCTGAACCCAAGCACAGTCCCTAAAGTTTTGCAAGACCTTGCATATATCCTTCCACCAGAAGGAGCCACAATCAGAAGTTCCTTGGGGTACTCTGCCATGATAGTAAGAGTCCCAAATTAAGGACACCCAAGGTATATCCTTTTTATTGAGGAAGTTATTTGCATGTTTGAGTAGTAGAGCCACATTCTGAACACCCAGGTTTAGAATACCAAGGCCTCCCTTGTTTTTTGGCCTGCAAATAAGGTCCCAAGCAACCAGAGATGGGGCAGGTTCACCCCTGTTTTTCCTCCATAGGCATTGTCTCTGAATTCTCTCCAATTTCTTTAGAATGCCAGCAGGGACAGCCAAACTAGAAAGAAAGAAGATGGGCATAGAAGACAAAGCTGAGTTCAGAAACTGTAATCTCTCCCACTGGTTTAAAAAGGAGGAGCTAGTTGTCATTCTTCTCTCCATGCAGTCCACAAGAGGCATGAAGTCCACCATTTTAGGCCTAGTAGTACCTACTGGCAATCCAATGTATGTGAAAGGCATTTTCCCAATTTGACATCCAAAAGCAGCAGCTAAATCTATCATGACAGCATTGTCCACATTGATAGGAATGATAAAAGATTTATGATAATTCACATCCAGCCCAGTAGACACAGAGAAGACCTGCAACATGTCCTTCAAAGCAATTAACTATACCTTGTCAGCAGGCAAGATAACCAAGGTATCATCAGCATATTGAATCACAGGATAGTCCTGGTCATGACAAGGTATTAGGAGATGAAGTATGCCTCTTCTGAACATGTCATTAATTACAGTCTGCAATAGGTCTGCTGCTAATACAAAAAGCAGAGGAGAAACTAGATCACCCTGCCTAACACCCTTTTTGCATATGAATTTCCTAGCAGGAACACCATTTAGCAGGACAGATGATGTACCTGTAGACAAAAGTTGTGTCATCCAAAGAATCCACTTTTCATTGAAACCCTTATGTCTCAAGATTTGGACAATTGCCTCATGCTCAAGAGAATCAAAGGCCTTCTCAAAATCCAATTTAAGTACGACAATTGGTCTCTTGGACTGATGACACTGGTGTAAGTACTCAAAAGTCCATCCAATACAATCCTGAATAGTTCTGCTTTTTATAAACCCATACTGGTTCTTATGGATACATTGCATTATTACTTCTTGGAACCTATTTGCTGTCATTTTGGAAAGGAACTTAAGACCCATTCCTGTTAAAGAAATAGGTCTGAAGTCCCCCACCTCCTCAGGTGAATGTTTCTTAGGCACCAATGTGATATATGAATGATTGATGTTTTCTAGATGAGCAGTACCATCATAGAAAGCCTGTGCCAGTTCATAAAAATCTGGAGAGATAATGTGCCAGCACCTTTTGAAGAAAATCCCATTAAAACCATCTGGGCCTGGGGCTTTATCAACTGGCATATGTTTAACAATCTTGTCCATTTCCTCTTTCTCAAAGGGCTTAGTGAGAGCATCTAAACCCTCCACTGGAACAATTAAAGAGGTGAGATCAAAGCCCATGTGGATACCCCTTGAAGAGCCCATTCTATTTTTAAAACAATTCCAGATAATACCCTCCAATTGAGAGTGTTCAGATACCACAGTGCCATCAGGTAGTTTTAAACTAGCAATAGAATTCCTTCTATGCCTCTCAGTAGCCATAGCATGAAAGAACTTAGTGTTTTCTCCACCCACCTTAATATATCTGATAGTACATCTCTTTTTCCAATAAAGCCATTGAAGGCGGAGTAGCCTTTCCACGTGACTTTTGACCACTCTTCGAAAATTGGATTCATGCCTGTACAATGGTCTGAGCTCCTCAAGTTCATCTAGTAACAGAATAACCTTATTACATTTACAGACAAGCATTTTCAGTTTGGAGATGTTCATCTGCCATCTCTTGAGACACATTCTCAGGGATTTGAATTTGTCAGCTATTCTAGCTTTGATATGCCCCTTTCTAGAAGTTCTTTGCCATGAAGAGTCCACACAGTCCATAAAACCCTCTAGCTCTAGCCAATAGTTCTCAAATCTAAAAGTGTTAGACTTGGGAATAGAAGTTTTGATTGAAACCACACATGGCACATGGTCAGATGCAGTTTTTGCTAGGGGCCTCACTTCAGTCATGGGATAGTCAGATATCCAATCAACAGAAGTGAAAAACCAATCTAGCTGCTCAAGTAGGGGATTATCCTGCATATTGGACCAAGTGTATGATCTACCTTTGATAGGCAATTCCAAAAGGCCCAAGTGCCCTATGATCCCATTGAAGATAAACATATCATTCAGGTCCCCTCCAGGCAAATTTCTGTTATCCTGCAAGCGCAAAAAATTGAAATCCCCCAGGAGTAGCCAATTTTCATCCACTGGAATATTGAGGTGGTACAACCAAGTAACAAAATTATCCCTAGCTTCCCCCTGACAAGGACCATAAACAGCAACAAGAGTCCACCTCTCATTATTTTGTCTGGAAACAAACTCAATCACTACTGCAAATTGCTGGATTTCTAATAACGTCCCCTCAAAAACAGAGGAGTTCCAAACAACTATGATTCCACCAGAGGCCCCAGAGAAGGGGCAAAAGCAAAAGTGTCAAATCTTTTAGGACAAAAACTTTTAACTGATATGGAGTCAAAAGAAGCACATTTAGTTTCCTGCAAACATGCAATTGCGCAGTGACTCTCATCGATCTTTTGCCTGATAGCTCTTTGTCTAGTTTCAGAGTTTAAACCCCTGACATTCCAGCACAAGACATTCCAGTTTTTCCAATGAGGATTCATAGATAAAGATCATAAACAGTTCCCCAAACCACATGGCTCACAATGCCATATGTCCAAAAGCCACATTAAGGTCTGAACCAACATTATTACATATCCAAAGTTCAGAAAGTAAAAACATGCAGGGAGCAAATTTTGGGGCTTGCAAAACCCAGCATTTGGATAGCACACTATTCATTGGAGGCTTTGTTGGTTGTGGCAGAAGGGTCCACCATAAGTGCATCCTCAGTGAGCAGAGCTGCATCAATGTCTAACTCCTTGCCAATAGCTTGCAGATGACTGATAGGAGTGGGAGGAGGGACATCTCCATGTGCAGTGGTGCTGGGCCTCTCAGCGGGAATGGGCTTAGCCTTGGGCTTCTTCTTCTTGGGCTGTAGAACCAGCTCATGAAAAGTGGGCTTAAACCCATCACGCTGGGCCGAACTTCTGGTACATCTGCGCACAGACGTTTCAACCAAAGGCATTGGCGCCATAGTTTTGCGAGGCCTCCGTGGTCTTGCGCACACAGGTGGTGAGGGGACCACAGCAGGCGTAGGTTCATCCGGTTCGTCCACAAAAAGGGCTCTTGCCACAGGTCTAACCGTATCCGGCTCTTTCCATGTCAGTAAAGGAAGATCGTCAGACTGAAAAGCAAAGCTCCATCTTCTCTTAACTAGCGACAAAGGTTTAGGCATCAGAGGTTGCGGTACCTCAAACCGCACTGGTGCATTCCGCAAGTTCTCAAAAGAACGCATCATATCATTTCAGGGGGCAGAGGGGGCCGAAAAGGGACCTTGATAACAGGTTGAGCAAGGGCCAGAACATCCACAACTGGGGGTTGATAAACCACGATCGCCCAATTGCTAGTGTCTTCCACGTCCGTGGCAATGTTCTCGGCATCACTTCGGACTTCCGTTGCAGCGTCACCAACTATAATAACTGCAGGAGGCTCCTGGAGCTGCACATCTGAACTTGGCTGGGTAGAGCTTTGCTGTGCCGAAGCATCAAATACCATGGACTCTTGGTCCTCCACAACTGGTTCCACAGCAGGCTCATCCCAGTTGCCCCAATTGTCCTGTTGATCATGGTCAGGTGCAGGCGGCGGTGGCACATCGTTCCACCCCAGAGCAGGGAACGGGGGCAGGACAAAAGGTGGCATTTCTGGGAAGGGCACACCAGGCTGGGGATGGGGGTTGCCATTGATGGGCATCCAGTCCTCATCTTGGGGCATTTGTTCAGCGAAATTGGCACCCAGTATATACAATGGCGCCGTCCAAGACACTCTGGCACCACCCCAAGCTGCATACTCCATGAACACCACGTCCCGGGGCACAAGAATATCCTCCGGGAAAGAGGCAAAGACCAAGGAGCGCACCAGATATGGGTCCTCACTAATCCAATGATGAAACTTCCCAAAGGTGTTAACTGCTGCCCAAAGACCATGCTCATTGCGAAGATCAAGCGGAATCCCCAAAAACATAAGCAAACCTTGTCAGAAACCCTGAACACCTCTAAAAGATTCCCCCTCATCATGCTTCATAAACCGAACAAAACGATCATTACCCAGGGGCTGAGGCGGCATCTGAAGAAGTGAAAATCTAACAGCAGCATCCCGTAGCTCAAAAAGACCCACCGATCTAATCCAAGGTTGAGCCGACCTCACCAAAATCCCATGAGCTTGCAGCCACTGGACAACTTCCTCTCTAGCAGCCCCAATCTGATCAAGAGGGGGGATGGGCATTACCTCGGCCAACATGAACTCCTCATGGCGACGCACAATTGGGGTATGTGGCGTCACAAAAGTGCGCGGCACCCGAGCCTCCCCGCCATCCACAATGTGGTGCCCCGCTGGCACATAGAGCAGAGGGTCAAGGTGGAAGTTGGCCATCTGAGAGGCACTCTCCGAGCTTGCAGCAGACGGCGAGGACTTCGGCGGCGGTGGGGTTTTAGGCGGTGCAGCCGATGGTGTTTTGGGGCCAGGGCTGATGGAACAGGGCGAAAGAGTTAATGCGGAACTACAAGAGGAGTCCAAGTTTGGTAAAAGTTGCGTTAGAGAGATATTCTCGGTGGGGGCTAAGGGATCCTCGGAAGTTGCAACGTTACCGGGCTTCGGTTTCCAAACCAGACCCAAAATCTGTGCAAACCGGTTGCAATCTTTTGCACCATGCCCCACCCGCAGACCAGAGTTGCAGCGCAACCCGGACGTGCACGCCGTAGCAAAATGGCCCTTGCGCAAACATTTCTGACACGTTAAGATTTCATCCACCATACCTGTAACTAAATTATCAAACTCAACTGCAGCCTGTTGAGAGGAAGGAATAGTGGAAGGCCCAGAAGGTAACCCCGGCCCAACTTGATCCGTGGCACGTGTAGATGATGGCCCAACATGGGGAGACATGTCCACATTCAAAGAAGCAAAATTCCCGCCCGAGATAGACGGCGGCCGAGCCGCATAAGGAGGGAGGTTTCCAACCATACCAAAAGATATGGATGGAGTGGTTGACGTCCACCGGAGTTCAGCCGGCGGCGGGGGAAGGATGACCACCCTCTCATGCTCCGGGAGAGTATACCCCGCATCTTCAATGGTTTGATTACAGTCCTGTGTGGCTGGATAATGATACCCACGGCAAGCAGGATAACTCTGGAACGTTGAAAAAGAAAGCTTCTTGGCTTGGGCATGTGAAGATCTTACCGAGGACTTTTGGGGCTTGGAATGCATGGCGAGCATGCCAAGTGCAGCTCGACATTTGGAAGGACTAACAAGTATCCATTCTGCATCACATTCCAACTTCCAAAGTTTGAACTCACGACCCCAATTTGGGCTCCCATTACCCCAAAGATGGAAGTAACATTTAAAATGATCACAAGAATAAGAACGGAGCTGAAGAACAATCATAGCCACAGCCTTATAGGAAACTTGAAAGCCAAAAACCTTATCCTTGAGCGGAAAAACCATAAACTCAATTGCGGAACCCCCAATGGCCGCCTCGATTGCTGCTGCCACTGAATCTTCATGCAAATGAAAAACATGCCGCCCAAAAGAGATTACCATGGTGATGAAGCCCGTGTCATCCATGGGATGCACTGTAAAACCAGTAGATTGAAAAAACTTATCTGCAAAAACCAAGCCCTTGGAGAAGTCCAAGCCAAGGGTGGATCCAACATCAGAACCCATGGAGATGGGTATTCGAAGGTAGATCTCAGGGCGCTGGAGAGATCTAGTGTAGAGAAGAGGAATTTTGGTGGCTAGGGGAGGAGATCATCGGAGGTGGTGGCGATCGCCGGGGAGTGGGTGGGAGACATTGGCCGATTCCACTATTTGCTATCTTATCATAGCGTTGCAAGTTGCAGGTGAAGATTGGAGACCGTTCCTTGTTGGAACATTATTTACTTGTTGGGATATCATTATATTGCCATGTTATTTTAATGCATCTATATACTTGGTAAAGGGTGGAAGGCTCGGCCTCTCGCCTAGTGTTTTGTTCCACTCTTGCCGCCCTAGTTTCCGTCATATCGGTGTTATGTTCCTGGATTTTGCGTTCCTTACGCGGTTGGGTTATAATGGGAACCGCTTGATAGTTCGTCTTGATTAAAGCTTTTCCAGCAATGCCCAACCTTGGTTTTACAATTTGCCACCTAGCCTCTTTTCCCTTGGGTTTCTGGAGCCTGAGGGTCATCTTATTTAAACCCCCCCAGGGCCAGTGCTCCTCTGAGTGTTGGTCCAAATAGAGCCACTTGCGGCGCCACCTCGGGGCAACTCGAGGGTTGGTTTTAGTTGTACATAGTGCTCATCTGAGTGTGCCCTGAGAACAAGATATGTGCAGCTCCTATCGGGATTTTTCGGCACATTCGGGCGGTGTTGTTGTATTTGTTTTAACCTGTCGAAGTGTCTTGAAGAACCGAGATACCGAGTCTGATCGGAACGTCTCGGGACGAGGTCTATTCCTTCGTTGACCATGAGAGCTTGTCATGGGCTAAGTTGGGACTCCCCTGCAGGGATTTGAACTTTCGAAAGCCGTGCCTGCGGTTATGGGCAGATGGGAATTTGTTAATGTCCGGTTGTAGATAACTTGAACCTTAACTTAATTAAAATGAATCAACAGTGTGAGTTACCGTGATGGTCTCTTCTCGGCGAAGTCCGGGAAGTGAACACGGTGTTGGAGTAATGCTTGCGCAGGTTGTCCTCTAGTTTCTCGCTCGTGCTTTGCCCCCTCTTCTTGCTCTCCTTTGCGAACAGGTTAGCCACCATATATACTAGTTGCTTGCCGCAGCTCCACATATTTTTACCTTACCTTACGTATTAAGCTTAAATAGTCTTGATCGCGAGGGTGCGAGATTGCTGAGTCCCTGTGGCTCACAGATTACTATTACACCAGATGCAGGGCCTGATGATTCCGCTCCAGGTGACGCGCTTGAGCTCAAGTGGGAGTTCGACGAGGACTCTCAATGATACTATGTGTCTTTCCCTGATGATCAGTAGTGGTGCCCAGTTGGGGTTATCGGGACCGTGTCGCATGTTGGGTTGTCTTTTATTTTGGCGCCGTAGTCGGGCCATGAGTGTTGAATGTTGTAATGTTATTTATGTACCTTGTTTGACGTGGCGAGTGTAAGCCAACTATGTTATCTCCCCTTTTATTATCTATATATTACATGGGATGTTGTGAAGATTGCCTAATTTGCGACATATGCCTTCAATGCGATTATGTCTCTAAGTCGTGCCTCGACACGTGGGAGCTATAGTCGCATCGAGGGTGTTAAAAGTTGGTAATCAGAGCCTTCCCCGACCTTAGGAGCCCCCATTGCTTGATCGTTTTTAGCAGCCGAGTTGTGTCTAGAAAAATGTTTTGAGTCATTTAGGAATTATATATCAGAGAGTTTAGGAATTCTTTTTACTTCCCAGTCTCCTCATCGCTCTGGTAAGGCATCCTAATGTAGAGTTTTGACTCTTCTCTTCTCAAATTTCACTAAAAAAAATTTAGGATCATGCGGGTATCTTGGAATCATGCCGATGGTTTTGTGACGAGAACATTGTCTTGGTGCCTCCTGTCAGGGGTTTTGTGGAAGTGTCCCGGGGAGTTGAGCTCTGAGGTGTTGTCATCATAATTTTATCGTTGCAATTCTGGAATACCTGAGTCTAGTACGCCGACATCGAAAATTTCTTTTATTTAGTTCGTTGGTGAGATAACCTCGACGCCACCCAGTACTGGGGCGGGAGTTCGGGAGTATCGCCATAACTTGTATAACGGATGCTTTTCGAAGGTTGAGGTAGATGGTTTCCGAAGTTTTCTCGGTTATGTGTTGAAGGATGGATACAGCTGGATGTAGGATTTGCTAGATTTGGGTGAGATATTATGCTTCCCCTGTATCCCCAACACCTGATTGCATAACCGAAAAGGTTCGGGAGTTTCATAGGTGGGAATTCTTGTAGCTCTAGCTCTTCTTCCACGGTTTGAGATTGGGATTTCTTACCGATTATTCGTTCTTAATCCGTACCTTGTTGATTTATTTCTCTACCATCATTCTAAGTGGCTTCTCAATTTAGGGATATGTGACCATTTCAGGAGGGATGCATTCGTTCATTTTGTTTGGATGTGAAGACTTTATGTTGCTATTTTCATTCCGTTGGATTCAGCTTCATTTTATCTGTCTATGTACTATCGGTGGTCAACCTCTTCAGGATGGCTCCCGCTAAGAGCACCAATCAGAATCACAATCAAGATCCGCCACCACCTCCACCTCCTCCGGAGGCATGGCAAGCTGTGATGGCCGCAACCAATGCAAACACGTAGTTGATCATGCAAATTCTTCAAGAGCGTAATCAAGCGAATCAAGGCAACCAAGGGAACCAAGGCAACAATCAGAATCACTTTGCTACACTCAACCAGTTCCTTGCTAACGGGCCAAAGACTTTCAGCAATTGTGTTGAGGCAGCTGATGCTGACGATTGGCTCGTGGATCTGTGCAAGCATTTCGAGTGCAGTAACATCAGGCCTGAGGACTTTGTCAAGTTCGCTTCCTTCCAACTCAAAGACCAAGCTGCAGAATGGTTCCAGCAGTACAAGGATTCCAGAGGTGGACGTGTGATCACTTGGGATGAATTCCGTCAAGATTTCAGAGCTCACCATATCCCTCAGGGCGTGGTTGAAAGCAAGCGTGAGGAATTCCGCAACCTGAAGCAAGGCTCTTTGTCTGTCTTTGACTACAACAAGTTGTTCCAGAAGCTCGCCCACTTTGCCAAGCAGGACGTACCTGATGAGAAGAGCATGATATACCAGTTCAGGGGTGGTCTCAGAGAAGCTACCTCTTGTTCTCTTTGAGCCCTTGAGGTACGACGAGATCTACAACATGGCATTGAAGCAAGAGGCCGCTCAACTGAGGTGTGATGCTTCCAAGAAGCGAGTCAAAGACACTACGCCTTCTTCCTCTACTCAAGTGGCCAAGCAACAGAAGTATTGGCTTCCTCCTCCTCCGTTCCGTCAACCGTTTCAGCAGAAGAGCAAATGTGGCAGTGTTTATTCCCACCCACCCAACCCTGGCTTTCAGAACAAGACTTCGTCTCAAGCTCCAAGATCAAGTGCTCTGTACCACCGTCCGCTTTCAGAGGTCACGTGCAACAAGTGCCAATAGAGGGGCCACTATGCCAACAAGTGTTTCAACCAGAGGCGTCTTCCTCCTCCTCCTCCTGTCAGATCGGCAAGTACAGCTGTGGTCAAGCATAACCCCAAGCACGCTAAGGTCAACTTGCTGAATGCAGCTCAGGCAGAGGACTCGCAGATGTGATTATGGGTAACCTTCATGTTAACGATGTTCCTGCAAAAGTTCTTTTTGACACTAGTGCATCGCTTTCTTTTATTTCAACACCATTTGTGGCCAAGCATGATTTTGTGACCGAAAGGATTCCTGTTCCATTGAAGATTGTGTCTCCGGGCAAGCAAATGACTTCTAACAATTGCGTCCCAGATGTCTCTATCACGTTGGGCGATTACAAGTTTCTCTCTTCTCCGGTGGTTCTTGGCAACTCGGATATTGATCTTATTCTCGGAATGGATTGGCTTACTAAGCACAAGGCGCATCTTGATTGTGCAGCCAGGCAGATTCAATTGACTCATTCGTCTGAGGATGTAATTGTCTTTGCCGCTCATGATGATACCATCCGTCTGTTTTCTCTCAATGAGAAGGGTGAACTCGATGCTATCTCGCAAATTCCAGTCGTTTGCGAATATCAAGACGTCTTTCCAGAAGAGCTTCCAGGAATGCCTCCGCACCGGCCAGTTGAATTCGTCATTGATCTTGAGCCTGGCACGGAACCTGTTTACAAGCGTCCTTACAAGCTCGGACCTAAAGAGTTGAAGGAGCTGAAGAAGCAACTCGATATTCAAGAGAGAATGGGTCTCATCCGGCCTAGTTCTTCTCTATGGGGTTGTGGTGTTCTTTTTGTGAAGAAGAAGGATGGAACGGACCGACTTTGTGTTGATTACCGTCCATTGAATAAGAAGACCATCAAGAACAAATACCCACTTCCCAACATTAATGAGTTGTTCGAACAACTCAAGGGTGCCCAAGTATTCTCCAAGCTTGATCTCCGTATGGGTTATCATCAGATTCGAATCCGTGAGCAAGATATTCCCAAGACGGCCTTCAGGACAAGCTATGGTTCATATGAATACACTGTCATGTCTTTTGGCCTCGTCAACACTCCTCTGATTTTCGCTCGCATGATGAACTTCATCTTCAATGCCTACACCAATGACTTTGTTTTGGTCTATCTCGACGACATTCTGGTTTTCTCGAAGACAAGGAAGATCATGCCAAGCACTTGCGTTTGGTTCTCGATAAGCTCAGGGAACACCAGTTCTACGCCAAGTTCTCCAAGTGCGAATTTTGGCTCGATGAGATTCTTTATCTTGGTCATATCATCTCTGCCAAGGGCATTGCGGTGAATCCTGAGAAGGTGTCTGCAATTGTGAATTGGGAACCTCCTCAGAATGTGAAGCAACTCCCTAGCTTCCTCGGTCTCGCAAGCTACTGTCGAAGATTCGTTGAAAACTTTTCTAAGATCGCGAAGCCTCTCTCAAATCTTCTCTAGAAGCACGTCAAGTACGTTTGGTCTACAGAGTGTGACATTGCTTTCAACACTTTCAAAGAGAAATTGATCACTGCTCCAGTTCTGACTCCGCCTGATGAATCCAAGCCGTACGAGGTCTTTTGTGATGCCTCTCTCCAAGGTCTTGGCGCAGTGTTGATGCAAGAGAAGAAAGTTGTAGCTTATACCTCTCGCCAGTTGAAGCCCAATGAGAAGAACTACCCTACTCATGATCTCGAGTCGGCGGCAGTTGTGCATGCTCTTTTGACTTGGAGACATCTCTTATTGGGAAGAAAAGTGGACATTTTCACTGATCACAAGAGTCTCAAGTACATCTTCACTCAGCCTAATCTCAACCTCAGGCAAACTCGATGGGTCGAAATGATTCAAGAGTATAATCCGAGTATCGAGCATACTCCAGGCAAGGCCAATGTGATTGCTGATGCATTGAGCAGGAAGGCTTACTGCAACAGTCTTATTCTCAAGCCTTATCAACCCGAGCTTTGTGAAGCTTTTCGCAAACTTAATCTGCAAGTTGTTCCTCAAGGTTTCCTCGCCAACCTTCAAGTCTCTCCTACCTTGGAAGATCAGATTCGCCAAGCCCCGCTTCTTGATGCTATGGTGAAAAAGGTGAAGATTGGGATTGCCAAGAGTCAACCCAAGTACAAGTGCTACTGCCTTGATGACAAGGATACTCTTTTCTTCGAGGATCGTATTGTTGTGCCCAAAGGTGACCTTCGTAAAGTGATCATGAACAAGGCTCACAATTCTCTCCTCTCCATCCACCCTGGGAGCATGAATATGTATCAGGACCTCAAGCAGGCTTATTGGTGGACTCGAATGAAGCGCGAGATTGCTCAATTCGTGAATGAATGTGATGTATGCAGAAGAGTGAAGGCAGAACATCAAAGGCCAGCGGGTGTCCTCCAACCTCTTGCCATTCCAGAATGGAAGTTTGACCACATTGAGATGGACTTCGTGACTGGGTTTCCAAAGTCCAAGCGTGGCAATGATGCTATATTCGTTGTCATCGATAAACTCACCAAAGTGGCTCACTTTCTGCCTATCAAAGAGTCAATCACTGTAGCTCCATTGGCGGAACTCTATACCTCCCGAATTGTCTCTCTGCACGGTATTCCACAAGTGATCTCTTCAGACCGTGGCAGCATTTTTACCTCCAAGTTTTGGGATTCTTTTCAGAAGGCCATGGGCACCAACATCCGCTTCAGCACAACTTTCCATCCTCACACTAGCGGTCAAGTCGAGTGTGTCAATCAGATTCTTGAAGATATGCTCAGGGCTTGTCTGATCTCCTTCGGCATGAAGTGGGAGGATTGTCTTCCTTATGCTGAACTCTCCTACAACAGCAGTTTTCAAGCAAGTTCGGGCAAGGCCCCATTTGAAATCCTGTATGGAAGGAAGTGCCATACCCCTCTCAACTGGTCTAAAACTGGTGAACGTCAGCTTTTGGGAAATGACTTAATCACAGAGGCAGAGGAAAATGTGCAAAGTCATTCGAGATAACCTCAAAGCTGCCCAATCCCGCCAGAAGAGCTACTATGATAGTAAGCACCATGATTTGGCTTTCGAGATCGGAGATCATGTTTACCTTCGCGTCTCTCCTATGAAAGGTACTCGTCGCTTCAGTATCAAAGGGAAGCTTGCCCCCAGATACGTGGGACCTTTCAAGATTGTCAGCAAGAGAGGATCTCGCCTATCAACTCGAGCTTCCTTCAAACTTTGCAAATGTTCATGATGTGTTCCATGTCTCTCAACTCCGAAAGTGCTTCAAGACTCCTGACCACACTGTCAACTTCGAGGACATTGAGCTCCAAGAAGATCTCTCCTAATGTGAGCACCTAGTTGCTATTCTTGAAGAGACTGAACGCAAGACTCGCAACAAGTCAATCAAATTCCTCAAAGTCAAGTGGTCACACCATTCCGACCGTGAAGCTACCTGGGAACGTGAGGATCACCTCCGTTCTGAGTACCCGGCGTTCTTTCAGTCCTAGATCTCGGGACGAGATCCTTTCGTAGTGGTGGAGTGTTGTAACACCCCGGATATGACTTACCCAATATGTACTCCAACTCTTGCCGTTTCCGGCCTTAAGTTATTTTATTTTCTCGGGTTCGGGTTTTTGTCTCCGTGTGTTGTTATTGTTCTCATGCATCTCATATCATGTCATCATGTGCATTGCATTTGCATACGTGGTCATCTCATGCATCCGAGCATTTTCCCCGTTGTCCGTTTTGCATTCCGACGCTTCGTTCTCCTCCGGTGGTCAATTCTACCTTTCTTTCGTGTGTGGGGATTAAACATTTCCGGATTGGACCGAGACTTGCCAAGCGGCCTTGGTTTACTACCGGTAGACCGCCTGTCAAGTTTCGTATCATTTGGACTTCGTTTGATACTCCAACGGTTAACCGAGGTACCGAAAAGGCCTCGTGTGCGTTGCAGCCCAACACCCCTCCAAGTTGGCCCAAAACCCACCAAAACCCTCTCCATCATCTAGAGCGTTCGATCACAATCGCGTGGCCGAAAACCGCACCTCATTTGGACTCTCCTAGCTCCCTCTATGCCTATATATACACCACCCTCCTGAAATTCGCGGATCCCCTCTTCCAAACCCTAAAACAAATCCACCTCGTGCCGACCGGACACGTCCGTCCCCGGCCGGACACGTCCACCGCCCCACCCGGGCCAATCCCGCGCTGCCACGTGGCGCAGCCCGTGCCCACATCGCCGCCAGCGCCGCCGGCCCGTCAGGCCCGCGCGGGGCCCTCCCGGTCAGCGCACCCACCGCTGCCTGCCGCCCAATCCGCCGCTCGTCCTCCTCGCGGCTGGTCGCTGTCTCCGCCGCCCAGGTCGCCGGCCGCTGCCCCGCTCTCCGTCTGGCGAGGAAGCTTCTCGCCGGACCCGTTCCCGCGCCTCCTCGCTGCCGGATCTGGCCGGAGGTGGCCGGATCTACTCCTCCTCCGCCTCCCCGACCACTCTCCGGCGCCGCCCCACGTCCACGACGCCGGACAAGGCCGCTGCGCTCTGGTCAACCTCGGTTCACGTGAGAACCCTAGACCTGCAGGTCCAAATTTTCTTCTAAGTCCCTGTTTTTCCAGATTCAAGTGCCCTTGTTCATCGTGTCGTATCTCCGCATCCGTAGCTCCATTTTGGGCATATAGAGTATCAAAATGTTCTTCTCAGAGAGCACATCATTTCATTCCATTGCATCATTTTCATTTGAGTTCATCTTGATGCCCGAAATGCTGTTAGAAGAGTGCTATTTGAGATATTTGTCAGATCTGCTGCTCCATTTAGATATTTGTAATTTTTGCCATGATTATTGTGTGCATGATATGCCCTGGTGCTCTACATATGTTTTGTTAAGGGTTTTGCCATCTTTCCAGAGGTGCAACCCATGTATTCTTGTGATGTGTGTGGTGACTAGCACAAGCTTGCAAAGTGAGGCACTTGGTAATGCTGATTTCAGGGACTTAGCATTTCCACTAAGCCCTTGACCTGTTGATCTCATTATGCCATATGTTCATGTCGTTTCCTAGTGATCCATGCCTCTTTTGAGGATGGTCAGTAAGGATGTTTTATTAATATTGTAGTGCTCTATCCAGCCATGTCTTTGTTTGCAATTATGGAGCAACCTAGCTTGAGTCAATCGAGCTCTACTTTTGCTACTTCGTGATTCCGGGCAGATTGTCTACTTGTTAGCAATTTTGCCGATGATGTTGTAGTTGATCTGTGCATGCTATGTTATTGTTCTTGCCATGTCTAGCTTGCATTTTGTGTATTCTTGATGGAGGTATGCTTAGCTTTTCATGACTTGCTCCGTAGTGAGTGCATCGAGCTCGTAAACATGCCTACTTGAAATCTGTTTTCAGCATGTGACAGTTTTCACAAAGTCTGAAAACTGATTATGCTTTTGCTATGTTCACATGCTTGCAAATGTGTTTTCTGATCCTTTTTGGCTCAAGGTCACTAAGGGACTTTTGTTAAGCCTTTTCAGTAGCTCCATGCCATGTTTTACTTTGCCTTGTTTAGGTCTTGTAGCATGTAGTTTTGTTGCTCCAAAGAGTGCTATGTGATCTGAAATTCCAGACAAGTGTTAATCTCACTAAGTCTGAGATCTGTTTACCATATGCATTTTTGCCATGCTTGTTTGAACCTGTTAATGGATGAATTGGCTGTAGCTAAGTGCTAGACTTTTGTTAAGCATCTTAAATGCATCCCTGCCATGTATTTTTATGCCATGTTTGAGTGCTGTAGCATGTTCATCTCATTGCATTTAGATGGCTACTTGTTGTAAATCGCAGACCGGTGTCATATTTGAATCGCTTGCCATTTCCAAACCGTAACTCTGATTCCGGCGTTCTTTATGTCGTTTTCAAGCGATTTCATCTCATATTTCCAGTGGCACACTTGGTTTTCCAAGTTGAGGCCAGGTTCATGCATTCCCTGTCACATCTTGCATATGCATCCCGCATGGCATCCCGCATAGCATACCATCTTTGCATTATGTCGTTTGATCCTTGCACGTGGTTGATTGTGTCCTTGTTGCTTGTTTGTCTTGTTTGGGTAGAGCCGGGAGACGAGTTCACTAACAAGGAGCCCGTTGATTTTGCTTTCGAGGATCCAGTCAACTCTGACAACTTTGCAGGCAAGGTGATCATACCCTCGAAATCACTACTATCTTTGCTTTGCTAGATGCTCGCTCTTTTGCTATGCCAATGCTATGATGCCTACCATTTGCTTTCAAGCCTCTCTAATTGCCATGTCAAACCTCTAACCCACCATGTCCTAGCAAACCATTGATTGGCTATGTTACCGCTTTGCTCAGCCCCTCTTATAGCGTTGCTAGTTGCAGGTGAAGATTGGAGACCGTTCCTTGTTGGAACATTATTTACTTGTTGTGATATCATTATATTGCCAGGTTATTTTAATGCATCTATATACTTGGTAAAGGGTGGAAGGCTCGGCCTCTCGCCTAGTGTTTTGTTCCACTCTTGCCGCCCTAGTTTCCATCATATCGGTGTTATGTTCCCGGATTTTGCGTTCCTTACGTGGTTGGGTTATAATGGGAACCCCTTGATAGTTCGTCTTGATTAAAGCTTTTCCAGCAATGCCCAACCTTGGTTTTACCATTTGCCACCTAGCCTATTTTCCCTTGGGTTTCCGAAGCCCGTGGGTCATCTTATTTAAACCCCCCAGGGCCAGTGCTCCTCTGAGTGTTGGTCCAAATAGAGCCACTTGCAGCGCCACCTCGGGGCAACTCGAGGGTTGGTTTTAGTTGTACGTAGTGTTCATATGAGTGTGCCCTGAGAACGAGATATGTGCAGCTCCTATCGGGATTTGTCGGCACATTCGGGCAGTGTTGCTGGATTTGTTTTAACCTGTTGAAGTGTCTTGAAGAACCGAGATACCGAGTCTGATCGGAACGTCTTGGGAGGAGGTCTTTTCCTTCGTTGATCGTGAGATCTTGTTATGGGCTAAGTTGGGACTCCCCTGTAGGGATTTGAACTTTCGAAAGCCGTGCTCGTGGTTATGGGCAGATGGGAATTTGTTAATGTCTGGTTGTAGATAACTTGAACCTTAACTTAATTAAAATGAATCAACAGTGTGTGTTACCGTGATGGTCTCTTCTCGGCGGAGTCCGGGAAGTGAACACGGTGTTGGAGTAATGCTTGCGCAGGTTGTCCTCTAGTTTCTCGCTCGCGCTTTGCCCCCTCTTCTCGCTCTCCTTTGCGAACAGGTTAGCCACCATATATGCTAGTCGCTTGCCGCAGCTCCACATATTTTCACCTTACCTTACCTATTAAGCTTAAATAGTCTTGATCGCGAGGGTGCGAGATTGATGAGTCCCTGTGGCTCACAGATTACTATTACACCAGATGCAGGGCTTGATGATTCCGCTCTAGGTGAAGCGCTTGAGCTCAAGTGGGAGTTCGACGAGGACTCTCAACGATACTACATGTCTTTCCCTGATGATCAGTAGTGGTGCCCAGTTGGGGTGATCGGGACCGTGTCGCATGTTGGGTTGTCTTTTATTTTGGCGCCGTAGTCGGGCCATGAGTGTTGAATGTTGTAATGTTATTTATGTACCTTGTTAGATGTGGCGAGTGTAAGCCAACTATGTTATCTCCCCTTTTATTATCTATATATTACATGGGATGTTGTGAAAATTGCCTAACTTGCGACATATGCCTTCAATGCGATTATGCCTCTAAGTCGTGCCTCGACATGTGGGAGCTATAGTTGCATCGAGGGTGTTAAAGTTGTGCTCCCCTCGGAGCACCCCCAGTCGCTTCTCTGGCCCATTGGATGTCTTTTGGTCCAAAAACAATCCACAAAAAGTTTCACTGTGTTTGGACTCCGTTTGATATTGATTTCTTGTGATGTAAAAACATGCAAAAAAACAGCAACTGGAACTTGGCACTATGTCAATAGGTTAATACCAAAAATGATATAAAATGACTATAAAATGATTGTAAAACATCCAAGAATGATAATATAAAAACATGGAACAATAAAAAATTATAGATACGTTGGAGACATATCAATACACTCTATCACACATAAGCCTCCTTATATCTTCCTCGAAACAGCCACCATACCTACCTATTATGGCATTCCCATAGCCACTCTGAGATATAGTGCCATGCAACTTCCACCGTTCCGTTATTATGACACGCATCAACATTGTCATATTGCTTTGCATGATCATATAGCTGACATGGTATTTGTGGCTCAACCACCATTCATCATTTTTTATACATGTTACACTAGATCATTGCACATCCTGGTACATCGCCAGAGGCATTCATATAGAGTCATATTTTGTTGTAGTATCGAGTTGTAATTTTGAGTTGTGAGTAAATATAAGTGTGATGGTCATCATTATTCATTACTAGAGCATTGTCCCAAGTGAGGAAATAAGAAAGGAGACCATAAAAAAGAGGCCAAAAAGAGCCCAACGAACAAATAAATGAGAGAAAAAGAAAGAAGGGGCAATGTTACTATCCTTTTCCGCACTTGTGCTTCAAAGTAGCACCATGTTTTTCATATAGAGAGTCTCCTATGCGTTCACTTTCATACAACTAGTCGGAATTTTTCATTCTAGAACTTGGCTTGTATATTCCAATGATGGGCTTCCTCAAATGTTTGAGGTCTTCATGAGCAAGCAAGTTGGATGAACACCCACTTAGTTTTCTTTTTGAGCTTTCATAAACTTATAGCTCTTAGTGCATCCGTTGCATGGCAATCCCTACTCCTTGCTTTGACATCAGTTGATGGGAATATCCATAGCCCGTTGATTAGCCTCGTCGATGTGAGATTTTTCTCATTTTTTGTCTTCTCCATGTTAATATCTACCACCATATTCTATTCCACCCATAGTGCTATATCCATGGCTTGCGCTCATGTATTGTGCGGGGGTTGAAAAAGCTAAAGCGCGTTAAAAATTATGAACCAAATGCTTGGCTAACACCGGGGTAGTGCATGATTTATACTTTGTGTTATGAAGATGGAGCATGACAAGGCTATATGATTTTGTAGGGATAGCGTTTTCTAACAATGAAATTTTGAAAGGCATTATTGTTTTTTGGTATGCCTGAGTATTGATGTCTTTATGTCAATTTATAGACTATTGATTAGAATCATTTGGATCTCATGCCACAAAATAAATTACATGATGAATATGATAGGTAGCATTCCACGTCAAAAAATCTATTTTTATCATTTACCTACTCGAGGATGGGCAGGAATTAAGCTTGGGGATGGTGATATGTCTCCAACGTATCTATAATTTTTTTTATTGTTCCATGCTATTATAGTATCAATTTTGGATGTTTATTATGTAATTATATATCATTTTTTGGGACTAACCTATTTACCTAGTGCATAGTGCCAGTTCCTGGTTTTTGCTTGTTTTTGGCTTTTCAAAAAATCAGTACCAAATGGAGTCCACACGCTATGAAACTTTTTGACGATTTTATCTAGACTAGAAGGGGCCATAGAAGCTTTAGGAGAAGACCATAAGAGTCACGAGGGGGCGACAAGCATGCGAGGCACGCACCAGGGGGTGCCCCTAGGATTGTGGGCCCCTCGTGGCACCTCTTGACCTAATTCCAGCTCTATAAATTCCCAAATATCCCAAATACATTAGATAGCCACCGAAAATAGTTTTTATGCCACCGCAAGTTGCTGTTCTTCAGAGATCCCATCTGGAGACCTTTTTCGATACTCTAACAGAGGGGGAATCGATCATGGAGGGCATCTACATCAACCTTGCTTCCCTTTCGATGATGTATGAGTAGTTTACCACAGACCTACAGGTCCATAGCTAGTAGCTAGATGGCTTGTTCTCTCTCTTTCATCTTCAATAAAATATTCACCTTGATGTTCTTGGAGATCTATTCGATGTAATCCTTTTTGCGGTGTGTTTGTTGGGATCTGATGAATTGTGGGTTTATGATCAGATTATGCATGCATATTATTTGAGTCTTGTCTGAACTATTTTTATGCATGATTGTTATAGCTTTGTATTTCTCTCTGATGTATCCATTTGGTTTGGCCAAGTAGATTTATTTATCTTGCAATGGCAGAGGTGCTTTGTGATGGGTTCAATCTTGCACTGCTCAATCCCAGTGACAGAAAGGAACATGACACGTATTTGTATCATTGCCATTAAGTACAAAAGGATGGGGTTTATTCATATTAATTAGGTTTACTTTGTCTACATCATGTCATCTTGCTTAAGGCGTTACTCCGTTCTTTATGAACTTAATACTCTAGATGCATGCTGGATAGCGGTCGATGTGTGGAGTAATAGTAGTAGATGCAGGCAGGAGTCGGTCTACTTGTCTCAGACGTGATGCCTATATACATGATAATTGCCTTAAATATTGTCATAAGTATGCGCTTTTCTATCAATTGCCCAACATTAATTTGTTTACCCACCATATGCTGTGTTTAAGAGAGAAGCCTCTAGCGAAAACTACGGCCCCCGGGTCTATCTTTATCATATATTAAAATCCAAAAATACCTTCTTGCAGTTTATTTACCGTCATTTTTGTTTGTTTTTGTTTATCTATCTATCACTATGAGTTTTGATCCTTGCAATTAATTGCCAAGGGATGGACAACCCCTTGTTTACGTTGGGTGCAAGTAATGGTTATTTTGTGTGTAGGTGTTGTTCACGAGGTCTTCCATGGTTCTCCTACTAGGTTGATAACCTTGGTTCTTAACTGAGGTAAATACTTATCTCTACTGTACTGCATCATCCTCTCCTCTTCGAGGAAATCCCAACGTAGCTCACAAGTAGCAGCCGTGAGCCCAATGCCATGTCGCCCATGAATCTAGAATCTTCCCGCCCTTGTCTAGCCGATTCCCGCATTTTCCCATGTCTTTTGCCGCCCACCCACCTATAGAACCACCTCTCGCCGGCCATTTTAGGTGAGCAAACACTGGACATACCAGCCCCTGACCATTATTCGTTTGAAAATCACCATCTGCAACATATCGATGGTAGATGGAATCACCTGATTTCCAGCCATGCATCTAAATTCCCTAAGCCCTCTCCGCCTCGCTCCCCATATCCTCGGTTAGATCCTTCTCTGAAGGAGCTTGAAGCCGCACGCCGTGAGGTTGCACAACAGGAAGCCTTGATGTTGGTGGACCTTGTGGTGATGGAGACTGATGATGAGGGTGAGGAGATGGAGATAGATGACTATGACTACGACGAGGCGGAGGCAGCGGTCAATGATTAGCTACCTCCAATGGTGGAGGAGGAGTTGCATCTATCTACCACCTTGTAGGCATCTGATACATCCATTTTGCATCATGCTTTTATGTTAATATTTATTGCATTACGGGCTGTTATTACATATTATGGTACAATACTTATGCCTTCTCTCTCTTATTTTACAAGATTTACATGAAGAGGGAGAATGTCGGCAGCTGGAATTCTCGACTGGGAAGGAGAAAATCTGAGAGACCTATTCTGCACAACTCCAAAAGTCCTGAAAATTTACGGAGAATTATTTTGGAATATATAAAAATTATTGGGCCAAGAAAATACCAAGGGGGCCCACCAGGTGGCCACAAGCCTGGGGGACGCGCCCTACCCCCCTGGGTGCGCCCCTAGGGCTTGTGGGCCCCTTGGCAGGTCTCTGGTGCCCATGTTCTGCTATATGGAATCTTTTGACCTAGAAAAAATCATAAGAGAGCTTTTTGTTTAAAGAACATCTCATCTATTTCATTTCTTTCATTCATGAACATATCATTTTCATGGTCTAGCAAATATTGTTCTAAAGGATCGGTAGGAGGCACGACAATGGAAGCAAGACCAATAATTTCATATTCAGTAGGCAATTCTTTATCATGAGGTTGTCTATGATATTTGGAGAAGTTAAACTCATGAGACACATCCCCAAAACTTACACTAACAGTTTCTTTCTCACAATCCATCTTAGCATTAACAGTGTTTAAGAAAGTTCTACCAAATATAATGGGACAAAAATCATCTTGTGTGGAACCAAGAACTAGAAAATCAGCAGGGTATTTTAATTCCCACACAAGACTTCAACATCTCTAACAATCCCAATTGGTGAAAAAGTATCTCTATTAGCAAGCTTAATAGTAACGTCAATATCTTCTATTTCAGCAGGTGCAATATCATTCATAATTTCATGGTATAAAGTAAAGGGAAGTGCACTCACACTAGAACCCAAATCACATAAGCCATGATAACAATGATCTCCTATTTTAACAAAGACAACCGGCATGCCAATAATAGGTCTATGTTTATCTTTATCATCGGGTTTTGCAATTCTAGCATGTTCGTCATAGAAATAAATAATATGCCCATCAATATTATCTACCAAGAGATCTTTAACCATAGCAATACTAGGTTCAACTTTAATTTGTTCAGGGGTGTAGGTGTTCTAGTATAACTCTTACGGACTAGATGAAGCTTTAGCATGTTCTTTTATCCTAACAGGAAAAGGTGGTTTCTCAATATAAGCAGTAGGAATAATAGGATCAACATTATAAGTAATGATTTCTTCTTCAATTTTAATAGGTTCTACTACTTTTACTTCAATGAGAGGATGATATTTAAACCAATTTTCCTTAGGGAGATCAACATGACTAGCAAATGGTTCACATAAAGAAACTACTATCTCAGAGTCAAGTCCATATTTAGTGCTAAATTCACAGAAAGCATCGGTATCCATAAAAGATTTAACACAGTCAAACTTAAGGTTTATACCTGACTCCTTACCTTTGTCGAGATCCCAATATTCAGAGTTACGTTTAATTCTTTTCAAGAGATCCCATTTGAATTCAATAGTTTTCTTAATAAAATAAAAAGTACAAGAAGTATCAAGCATGGATTGATTATTATGAGAAAGTCGAGCATAAAAATTCTGAATAATAATTTCTCTTGAGAGCTCATGATTGGGGCATGAATATAACATTGACTTAAACCTCCCCAAGCTTGAGCGATACTTTCTTTCTCATGAGGCCAAAAAATTTATATATATATATATATATATATAATTCTGATCATGATGAACCAGATGCATAGGATAAAACTTCTGATGAAATTCCAATTTCAATCGGTTGTAATTCCAAGCTCCAATATCATCACGTAGCCTATACCATGTCAATGGATTTCCCCTCAAAGATAAAGGGAAGAACGTCTTCTTGACATCATCCTCGGGGAAACATGCAAGCTTAAATAATCCACAAATTTCATCCACATATATCAAGTGCATATCAGGATATTCAGTTCCATCTCCTGCATAAGGATTAGCTAGCAGTTTCTCTATCATACCCAAAGGAATTTCATACAAAGTATTTTCAGTAAGTGCAGTAGGTCGAGGAACAACTCTTTGCTATTCTGGTCGAGGTGAAGATACCCTGAACAAGCCTCTCAAAGGATGACTTTCCATAATAACAAGTGACAGTAAATTTCAGCATGTAATATAAATTTTTCCTTACCAAATTCCACTCACCAAAGGTGCTTCACTCCCCGGCAATGGCATGAGAAAAGAGTCTTGATGACCCACAAGTATAGGGGATCTATCGTAATCCTTTCGATAAGTAAGAGTGTCGAACCCAACAAGGAGCAGAAGGAAAAGACAAGATGTTTTCAGCAAGGTATTTTCTGCACGCACTGATATTATCGGTAACGTGTAGTTTTGTGATAAGATAATCCGTAACGGGTAACAAGTAACAAGTGTAACAAAGGTGCAGCAAGGTGGACCAATCCTTTTTGTAGCAAAGGATAAGCTTGGATGAACTCTTATATAAAGCACAGCGCTCCCGAGGACACATGGGAATTATTGTCAAGTTAGTTTTCATCATGCTCATATGATTCGCGTTTGTTACTTTGATAATTTGATATGTGGGTGGACTGGTGCTTGGGTGTTGTACTTACTTGGACAAGCCTCCCACTTATGATTAACCCATCTTGCAAGCATCTGCAACTATGATAGAAGAATTAAGATAAATCTAACCATAGCATGAAACATGTGGATCCAAATCAGCCCCTTACGAAGCAACGCATAAACTAGGATTTAAGCTTCTGTCACTCTAGCAACCCATCATCTACTTATTACTTCCCAATGCCTTCCCCTAGGCCCAAATCATGGTGAAGTGTCATGTAGTCGACGTTCAAATAACACGACTAGAGGAAAGACAACATACATCTCATCAAAACATCAAACAAATACCAAATTCACATGATTACTTATAACAAGACTTCAACCATGTCCTCAGGAACAAACATAACTACTCACAAAGCATGTTCATGTTCAAGATCAGAGGGGTATTGAATATCATTAAGGGTCTGAACATATGATCTTCCACCAAATAAATCAACTAGCATCAACTACAAGGAGTAATCAACACTACTAGCAACAAACAGGTACCAATCTGAGGTTCTGAGGCAATGATTGAATACAAGAGATGAACTAGGGTTTGAGATGAGATGGTGCTGGTGAAGATGTTGATGGAGATTGACCCCCTCTCGATGAGAGGATCGTTGGTCATGACGATGGCTTCGATTTCCCCCTCAAGAAGGGAAGTTTCCCCGGTAGAATAGCTCCGCTGGAGCCCTAGATTGCTTCTGCCTAGGTTCCGCCTCGAGACTGTTGGGTACACCTTTGTAACGCCCTCGATGCGGCTATATCTCCCACGTGTCGAAGCACGACTTAGAGGCATAACCGCATTGAAAGCAATGTCGCAAGTGAGGTAATCTTCACACAACCCATGTAATACATAAGGGAAAAGAGATACATAGTTGGCTTTCAATCGCCAATTCACACAATACATGAATAAAGCATTACATCATCCAGATACAATCAAGGTCCAACTACGGAACCAAAATAAAAGAAGACTACCCCAAAAGCTACACAGATCCCTGATCGTCCCGACTGGGCTCCACTACTGATCAACTACAACGAAACAACACAAAGGACAAGATCTTCATCGAGCTCCTCCTTGATCTTCGTTGCGTCATATGCTCGGTAACATCGGCACCTGCAAACTGGTTTTGGAAGTATCTGTGAGTCACGGGGACTCAGCAATCTCGCACCCTCGCGATCAATACTATTTAAGCTTATAGGAATGGTAAAAGGTATGAGGTGGAGCTGCAGCAAGCGACTAGCATATATGGTGGCTAACATACGCAAATGAGAGCGAGAGGAGAAGGCAAAGCACGATCGAGAAACTATGATCAAGAAGTGATCATAGAACAACCTACATCAAACATAACTCCAACACCGTGTTCTCTTCTTGGACACTGCCGAGAAGAGATCATCACGGTAACACACGCAGTTGATGTATTTTAATTATTGTCAACTTAGCCCATCTGCCCATAACCGCGGGCCCGGTTTTCGAAAGTTCAAATCCCTGCAGGGTTATCCCAACTTAGCCCATCACAAGCTCTCACGGTCAACAAAGGATAAACCTTCTCCCGAGACATTCCGATCAGACTCGGCATCCCGGTTCTACAAGACATTTCGACAATTGTAATACTAAACCAGCAACACCGCCTGAATGTGCCAACAAATCCCAATAGGAGCTGCACATATCTCATTCTCAGGGCACACTCAGATGAGCTCTCCATACAACTAAAACCAAACCTCGAGTTTCCCCGAGGGGGCGCTGCACAGGACTCTAGTTTGGACCAACACTCAGAGGAGCACTGGCCCGGGGGGGTTAAAATAATGATGACCCTCAGGAGCGCGACTCCCAAGGGAAAAGAAAAGGCTAGGTGGCAAATGGTAAAACCAATGTTGGGCATTGCTGGAGAAGTTTTACTCAAGGCGAACTATCAAGGGGTTCCCATAATAGCCCAACCGCGTAAGGAACGCAAAATCCGGGAACATAACACCGATATGACGGAAACTAGGGCGGCAAGAGTGGAACAAAACACCAGGCATAAGGCCGAGCCTTCCACCCTTTACCAAGTATATAGATGCATTAATTAAATAAGATATATTGTGATATCCCAACAAGTAAACATGTTCCAACAAGGAACAACATCTCCATGTTCCAACAAGGAACAAACTTCAATCTTCACCTGCAACTAACAACGCTATAAGAGGGCTGAGCAAAGCGGTAACATAGCCAAACAACGGTTTGCTAGGACAAGGTGGGTTAGAGGCTTGGTTTAACAATATGGGAGGCATGATAAGAAAGTGGTAGGTATCGCAGCATAGGCATAGCAAAAGAGCGAGCATCTAGCAAGCAAAGATAGAAGTGATTTCAAGGGTATGGTCATCTTGCCTGAGATCCCGTGAGGCAGAAGAACGAGTCCCCGAAGAAGGCAAACGGACGTAGTCAAACGAATCCTCACAACATGATGTCACCGGATTACCGAGACGAAGTACACTAGAAAGAAAGCAAACAACAAAGTAAACAACCACTACAACAACATGGCACGATGCGCAAACAAGTATGATGCATGTTAGTTTAATGAGGCATGGCATGGCAAAGTGCACAAACAATCCTACAAATTAAGTGGAGCTCATTATGCAACGGAGTTGCATATTTAAGAAAACACCACATGACTTATTTAGTTCTCTCTCGTTTATGTACCCAACAAGATTAAATGTTGTTAGCATGGCAAGAGGGTGAAGCAAAAGAGAACTACCTATCTAGGCAAGTTTAAATGAGGCCGGAACAACAAACAACAAGTCCGGAAACTCCTCATGTGCATATCTTAGGTTTGGTACTGTTCTGCCGCATATTTTATAGTTGTTAAACATGCAAATTGGTGCCATCATGTTAAACTAGGCATTTTTCTACCCCAAATACATATAAAGTTTGTTTAAAACCGAGCTACGGTTATTAAGTTATGAATTAAATCATTTTAGGAAGTTATTTAAGCAAATTTAAACAAACATCATTTTAAGCATTTCAAACATCGATGAAAATGACATATTATGAAACTACACAAAGTTCTAAGCAACTTTCATATATAAAACATTTTAATCCGATGCACGGTTGGTGAGTTATGAAATGCATGAACTAGAGGGACTAATCTGTAAAACAACAATTTTTTGGAAAATAGCTAAATGCAGCAACAGGAAAAAACGCAACGGGCTGAATCTGGTTGGCCCAACAATGCACAGGGGCTGGAGGGGGGCTTCTCACATCGGACTAGGCCCGGTTGGTGCTGGGCTGGAGGAGGCACGCGGCTGGGCCGGTCGCTGCAAAGCTGAGGAGGCTCGCTGGGCCGGATTGCGCGCTTGCGGCCCAAGCATGGTCAGCGAGAAGTCAACGAGTGAGGCGGCAGCGAGCTTGTTCTCTGCTTGAACAAGGACGAGGAAGAAGACAGGGGGCCACGCAGGGGAAGCGAAGGACGCGAGGACGCAGGCGAAGTAGTGGAGCCGCGTGCACGATGGCTGGAGGCGAAGCAACGAACTTGGCGCGGGGACGACCCGATCCGAGGCGGGGAAGGCACGGGCACATCATGTTTCCCGCCGGATCCAGGTTGATGTGGCTCCATGGTGCGGCGGCCATGGCGTTCCCTGGTGCAGCACAAGAGGGAGATCATGAGGAGAGAGGTCGTGGCAGGGGAAAACCGAGGGAGGGGAAGGTTAGGAGGAGGAGAGGCATGGCCTTGGGACCCAGCATCCATGGTGGAGGAGCTCGGGACCGGATGGCGCTCCTGATTGGGGACGAGGAGGTCCTCGAAGCAGAGGCGCGGGCGATGAGGTGTTGCGCGAGGGGAGGAGCGTGTGGCCTCGAGCACCTGGCCCGATGCAGAGGAGCGGGATGACGAGGGGTGGATCGGGAAGGAGGCTGGCCTGGAGGTCGAGGTCGGGCACAGCCGGCGCTCGACAGCGGCGGAAGGGCGGCTGCGCTCCGGTGGTGGTTGGCGCAAAGGGCAGCAGAGAGCTCGGGCGCGCTGGGATCCAGTAGACGGGGATGGGGGCGAGGAGGTGGAGCTCGGGCTCCTGCTGGATTTGCGTGTCCGTGGTCGTAGACTCGAGATGGGTTGATGGGATGGATGGATTGGATCTGGGTGTGGCTGATGGTTGGTGTAGGGGAATGAGAGGATCCCGAGGAAGATACGGTAGGTGGCGGCGGCTTGGCGGGACAAAGTCCCTAAATTTTAGGGTTCGACCTATATTTATATAGCAGGGGATTAGGTTAGGGGCTACCTCATCCCTACGATCATAATCGGACGGTCGCGAATAAAATAGTTAGGGAGCCCAAATAAGAAAACAATGACGTCTTGTAGATGTTTGGGGATGATCCGGATGCAACGGTGACGACTGCCCGAGTCGGGTCCGGGGATGTTTTGGACGCGCTCGGGAGGAGGTCCGCGGACTGATGAGAGAGGTTAGGTAGGGCCTGGCGGTTAGGTAGTGGGCCGTGCAGAAAGCCTTGGGCTGAGAGAAGAGAAGAGAGAGACCCGGCGACTGTTTCCGGAGACCGAAAACGTCCGACGTTAGACCTGCTATAATGCCACTATAGTTTAATGGTTGGGCTATCAAACGAACTCCGAACGCGATGAAACTTGACAGGCGGTCTATCTACACTATAATAGGACCACACGCCAACTTTCACCCCATTCCGTGAACATTTTCTGGCCACTAATAAAATAATATTTCGGACATGCCGCGGGCGCGTGCAAGTGTGGTTGGTCTCAGAACGGACAACAGACGGAACAAGGAGGCCAAGACAGATGCAAGTTTTAAAACATGATGATGCAATGCACATGATGACATGACGAGATGCAACACGCAAGCAAATGACATGGCAACGATGGTGAATAACTGGGAGACACCTGGCACATCGGTCTCGGGGCGTTACAACACTCCTCCACTACGAGAGGATCTCGTCCCGAGATCTAGAATGGCACCGGAGGGAAACGAAAAAGGAAGATATGATGTAAAACTAAATTGCTTCTTCGACAAACGAGTGAAACCATGAACCTTGAAAAGGTTAAGGCATTTCGAGAAAAGAATACAATGGAGATGACGAAGTTGGAAACCACTCCGTTAGAAAATAGGAAGAAGGAACATTACCGGAACCTTGCCGGTTGAAAGACCTGAGAAAAGGGTTGCAATGGACAAGAAGTACATCCAAACACTCCGGTAGAAATGTCACACCCTAGCTAGGTTATGCATTAGAGTGTGCATCATGTTACATTCATCAGAAATTGAAATGGGGAAAGCAGAACCCCCAGCACCCCCCCCCCCCGAAATCAACTAGGGTTTACTAAAAATAAATTCAATGAACCTGAAATGCCCTTCAAATATGTTCACCCTCTTTGCCTTGGGTTAGAACCCTTGGGAAAAATGGTGCATATAATTTTAGGTCAACAAAAGGGGCATTGGCTTAATTCACAAATATTTGAATTTGGGCATTTAAGTACTATTAAATAATTCAAATGCTCAAATAATGTTGGAACTATTTTTGGGCCACTGAAATAATTCAGAAAGTGTCCATAAATATTTTCAGGATTTTATAAAATGATTTAGTATTTAAACTAAATCAAAACAGAATAACAGAAATAGAAAAAAACAGAATAAATTAGGAAAGAACAGAGGCTCACCTGGACTTACCTGGCGCCACCAACCGGCCCAGCACTGTAGCTGGACGGCCCAGCCCACCAGGCCGACGCCAGTCGTCCCCTAGCTCCTGCCAGGAGGACGCAGGGCGTGTGCCCGCGGTGCGCCGGCACGCGCGCGGCCACCGACGGCCACCTCCTGCTTCGGCCGCCTCCCCGACGTCGCTATGGACGCCACGCACCCCCCTGGCCCTCTCATTCACTCTCCCTCGCCCTCATCCCCTCCCTTGTCTCGGTCTCCCACACACACCCGAACGCGCCGTCGCCGCCGTTCGCTGCCACCGCGTCCACAGCCACCCCCTCGCTCCCTCTCTGCGTCCCTGGGCTCCGCCTTGACCCCGTGGAGCTACGCACCCGAAGCACGTGGCCAGAGGAGGCCCCAGTCGACCCGAGCGTCGTCGTCTTCATCTCCGGTGCCCGGAGATCGCCGTCGTCAATTCGCCGTTGCAGAAGCGTCCCCGAGCCCGCTGAGTCCTCCCTCGAGATCGTTGTGAGCTCCCGAGCATTTCCCCCTTCTCCCCGCAGTGATTCTCTTCCCCTAACTAGCCTAGCCACTGGAGCCGTGAGCTCCTCGCCGCCGGCCATGGCGCCGTTGTGGCTAGAGCCAAAGTGGCTCGAAGCCAAGCTCACCTCTGTGCTCAGCGCACCACCAGGAGCCCGTAGCCACCACCAGCTCCTCCTCCCGTGCACCGCAGCATCGATCCCGCGAACACCCGAACTCCGGCGGCCGCAAAAGAGCTCGCCGCCGTCAGCTCCGGCCACCCCCGCACCTCCCGTTGGTCTTCCTAGATGCGCACGAGCACGAGCTCCTCCCTGGTGCCCCCAGCGCGCCAAACCATCGCCTGTAGCGAAATCCCGACGCGGACGCCGCCGCGATCTGAGGTCGCCGGCGGCTAAACGCCGGTAGCCGACGTGGCCGTCATTAGCGGCTAACTAACCCACTAACCACCCCTCTAGAGTCACTGCCATGTGGGCCCTAGTGCTTAATTAGTTAGTTAACTATTCTGTTAGTTTAGCACCGGTCTCAGGAGGGCCCCACCTGTCAGTTTGACTTTGCCACGTCACAGTTGACCTGGTCCCACACGTCAGCCACAGAAACCAACTAGAGTCACTGACCAGTGGACCCCACTAGTCGGGTTTGACCTGGACACCGCCTTTGACTTGCTGATGTCATGCTGACGCAAGGCTGACGCAATAACTCCTTTTCTGGATTTAATTTTATATAGAAAATTCCAGAAAATTGCCTAAACTTCAAAAATTCATAGAAATTCAACCATAACTCCAAATGAGACAAATTATATATGAAAAATTATCAGAAAAATTCAAGGAATCCATCTGTACCATTTTCATGCATGTTTGAACAATGCTTGTCCTATGTTTTGGACAAAACAAATAAAGGGCATTTAAATAATCATATATGGGGTTGGAATTTGAATCTTGTACTCAAACCAACTCCATTTAAATCATAGCTAGTTGCATTAGCTCAAGACACATCCATATTGCCATGTCATAGCATGCATCATATTGTTGCATATCGTCATGTGTTGATTGTGCTCGGTTGTGTTCTTCGTGGTAGGTTCTGCCTCCGAGGATATTCACGAGTATCCAACTGAAGGGCAGTATCCCGTTACCACTCCATCAGGCAAGCAACCATTGATCTTTCCGATACAACCCATGTTCTCGCTCCTGCTCTTGTTTACTGCATTAAGACAACACGATTCAAACTGCTATGTGCTACGGTAGTTGAACCCTTATCCTCTGCATGACCTGTCATTGCCACAGTAACTAGATGAAACCCACTAGCATGTGTAGGAGTTGATTGAGCCATGTTTTGTGATTCCTACCTTGCTATGCCTGCTATGCTTAGAGTTGTGTCAGGTCTGGTTCATCTGGGGGATGGGCTAGAGTGAAATGCTTGTGCCAGTAATATGTGGGATGTGTTGAACATGTTTTGGTAAAGGTATCGATGAGAGGCCATGTAGGAGTACATGGTGGGTTGTTTCATTGAAGCCGTCCCTAAGAACTGAGTTCTGTATGCGTGAATTAAGATTCAGCTACTACCACACATTGGGCCCTGAAATATGACCCCGCTCGACTTACCGACCCCTCTCGCCTCAGTCCAGGAGTTGCAACTAGTTTCTGGTGTTTGTAGGATATGTGTTGGCGGCCGTGCGTAGCGCTGACCCTAGGGGTGGGCTATGTTGCGGTAGATACACCGTGGCACGGTGTACCGAGTCACCCGTTTGGTGTCTCGGGAACCCTGTTCACATCGTTTAGGGCCGTTGAGGACACCCCGGCCGGATTTCCTTGCGGATGGAACCTGAATAGGCGATGACCCTGGACTAGAGACTTGTGAGGTTAGTCAGGTCGTGGTCTACACCCACGTCGGTTTTCGCTTGAAGTCTGCCGAGCACATTTCGTGTGCAGACGCTAAGTGGTGGAAACATGTGTGACGAAGTACACCCCTGCAGGGTATAAAACTATTCGAATAGCCGTGTCCGTGGTAAAGGACTACTTGATTGCATATACAGTTCATAGACAAGTAAATGGATACTACTAAAAGACTCAAGATAAGTGTGAGTACCGAGGATGGCTCCCTCGCAGGATACGAGGAAGGATCCACGGTGGAGTATTGTGATGGTGAGTAGTGGACTCGTGTGCGGAAACTATTTTGCTAAAAGATTCCGTAGGATAGCTTAGCCAAGAGTCAAAGCTGGCTTGCTGCACAAACCCCACCACCTTCTTGAGAATGAGCATGTACAGTAGGTTCTAATGTAAGACTTGCTGAGTACCTTTGTACTCATGTTTGCTTATTTATTGTTTTCAGACGACAACACTGCCCCCTCCGATGGGTTTTACGTAGACCTTGACGTCGACGAGTGACTAGCCACCCAGGTGGTGATCCAGGCCACGGAGGGCCCTATGTAGATAGACAGGCTTCGAGAAGCATTCTTTCTTTCTAGAGTCTGTACCCCGACTAGTTGCTTCCGCATGTGCTTGTATGACTGTATGACTTGAGTGTCGGGTCATGTGACCCCTACCTGTATGGATATGTTATGTATGGCTCCCTGCAGTCTTTAAATAAAGTACTTGAGTTGTAGAGTTTTGTTGTGATGCCATGTTGTATGTACTCATATCGAGCATATTGTATGTATGATTGAAATGCTTGGTATGTGTGGGATCCGACAATCTAGTTGTTTGTCCTTCGCAGCCTTTCTTATGGGGAAATGTAGTCTAGTGCTCCTCGAGCCATAGTAGTCCGCTACAGCCCGGTTCACCGGAGTCCTGCTAGCCCAGCACTACTGTTCAGGACGCTTGAATGGCCGGCATGTGTTTCATTTCGTCCCTATGTCTGTCCCTTCAGGGAAATGTCACGCGGTGATCTCCGGAGTCCTGTCGAGCCTGCTACAGCCCGGGATCCCCCGGAGTCCTGTTAGCCCAGTGCGACAGCCCGGAATCACTCGTTGATGACCGACATGTTCGTTGTGATTCATGTATGCCTGTCTCCATAGGTCTGTGCCGCTTTGGGTTCACGACTATCCATGTCGGCCCGGGTTCTCGGTCATATGGATGCTAGCGACATTGTCATATACGCGAGCCAAAAAGCGCAAACGGTCCCGGGCCATGGTAAGGCGACACCCGTGGGATACCGTGCGTGAGGCCGCAAAGTGATATGAGGTGTTACCGGCTAGATCGATGTGGCTTAGAATCGGGGTCCTGACAGCGTTGGCATCAGAGCCGGACTGCCTGTAGGTTCGTTCAGCCAAACTGGTCGATGTCGAGTCTAGAAATGCTTTAGTTATATGTAAGGGAATTGATTGTGGGAGGGAACGTAAGGTTCTTTTACTCCTTTACCCTATGCTTCTGATCTGAGTCATTCTCTTCTCACTCAACGTGGGTTAAGGACTAGGCTCTCTTCTTCTATCAGGTTCACGTGTTACTAATCCGTAGTAGTTCATAGGATTATTGCTACGAGTTTCAGTCCAGTTTCTACTATTTTAGTACGTGGCTATTTGAATCAGAACCTTGATATGATGCTGTTGAGCGGTATTGTGAACTGTTGTGGATATCTCGAATCTTTTTCTGAGCATTTACAGCCGTTATGCTGCCCAGTTTTTCCCTAGGAATTCTGATGTCTTTGTCTTGTGGTTGTGCTTTCAGATGGCCAACCAGTCTCCAAATCAAGTGGTTCGCCTGACCAGGTGCCTCGACGTGCCCGGTCATACTGCTATGTTGGTCCGGGTCATGATCGAGACAGGATACCGTTGGTATCCCGAATACACTGTTGAAGAGCAGTTCCGCGACTTTAATCAAAGCCAGTATTTATGCACCGTCAGGATATTTCCTTCCTATCCTGGATCTACCGAGCCCCTTCACTGTTCCTATGGACTCGGAGTTACCATTGAGATGGCTGTGCAGGATGCTTCCTATTCCATGATGACCATCTTGCGAGTTCGGAGTGGCCTACTTCGGAACACTGACTTCCATTACATGCCAGCTTCACTTCCGGGAGCGCAGGGGTATCTTCAGGCTATCTATGCTGACTCCACCCAGGAGGACTCATTAACTCGTACCACCGCTGAGATGCTCGAAGATAAGGACCGAGAGAATCGGGCCTTGAGGCTGGAGCTCTTTAATACCCGTGCTGATCATTGGGCCACATTGACTCGGTTTGCACCCGCGGTGCAAGCTGGATGTATGGATACCAGGGATCTGTATCCTGTGAGAGCAGCTCTGCCAGACATGGTGGATTGGCGTGATGTGGGAGGCATCACCCCACCCCTTGGTCCCCGCAGGCCACCGTTTGTTGGTCCAAGACCTTATCCTAGCCCCTATGGTCCACAGGCTCCTCAAGACCGTCTGTTTCCGGATGATCACGTTGAACTTCCAGGCTGTGGAGGTGACTTCTATGAGGACTACTACGGAGCTATCTGAGTTAGTAGTAGTACCACTAGTATTGTAGTAGTTGTATCTCCACTGTCCTGTGTGACTTGTGGAATACGACTTGGTGTGTAATCGATTCCGGAGGTGTAGACAAATAATGTATAGGGACTCGGAATGCCTCCAATGAGATGTAACGTCTACCTTCATAGTTGTACTGTAGCATGGGCTTGTACTAAACTATGTATGACGAGTATGACCGTTGGTGTATATATGGCAGTTTTATATTACCATGGCATACGAATGAGCATCTCTGCATTCCGCGTTATCCTTTACATTCTACACTTCCCTGTGAAGTTTGAGCCATCCTTGTCTAAACCGTTGTCTTGTTTCCTTCTAGGATGGTCAACACCCGCGGAAACCCTGCTGCCCCGGAGCAGGGGGAAGCCAATGCAGCTAGAGGTGAAAATTTGCCTCATCTGCCTTCCCTGGCCGAAGTGATGCTGGAGGCGGAAAGGAACAAGCGTGAGACCAACCTCCTGTTGGAGCGGATTGAGCAGAACACTGCACGCCACCCACGAAATGACTTGGTGTCAATCAACGACTTTATCAAGCTGTACCCACCAAAGTTTAACCATTCCGTCGAGCCCCTCGACGCGGATGATTGGCTTCGCAGCATCACCCACAAGCTACGTTCTGCCAACGTAGCTGAAGCCGACAAGGTTACCTATGCTGCTTATCATCTTGAGGGCCCCGCTAGCCATTGGTGGGAAAACTATGAAGCTATGCGCCCGGACGGCCAAATCACTACCTGGGCTGAGTTCAGCGAGGCTTTCCGTGAGCATCACATTCCGGAAGGTCTCATGGATCGCAAGAGGGAGGAGTTCTGCAACTTCACCCAAGGAAGGCTGACTGTGGATGCATATAGCCGAGAATTTGGGAACCTGGCATGCTATGCTCCTGAAGAGGTTTCTACTGACGCCAAGAAGCAGGCAAGGTTCCGCAAGGGACTTAGCCCTGAGCTTCGCCGCGATCTCCGTCTGCATGAGTGCACATCCTTCCAGAAGCTGGTCAATAAAGCTATCAGTGCTGAGACAGGCCAGACTGATTATGACGCTTCACGCAAGCACTCTCATGATTTTGGGTCTTCATCCGGCTCTGGAGCTCAGAAGCGCCGGGTGTGGATTCCAAGCACCGCACTGCCACCCAGATTCACCCCGAGGCCATCCTTTGAGGCGCCTTGTCCCAACCAGCAATTTGCACCGTCCAAGCCCTATGGTGGCCCCGCTGCTAATATTGCTCCATGCCCCACTGTGGTAACATGCTTCAAGTGTGGAGAACCGGGTCACTATAGTCGAGAGTGTCCCCAGAACAACCCCAATCAAGCTGGAAAGTCCGTTGGCCGTGGTAAGCCCGCGGGAAAGACTTTCTACGCCAAGCCGGCCACTACTGCACGTGGCCATGTCAACTATGTTTCAGCCGAAGAGGCTCATGAGGATCCCAACGTCGTCCTTGGTACGCTCCTTGTTAACTGCCATCCGGCATCTGTTATTTTCGATACTGGAGCATCTCATTCATTCATATCCAAGAATTATGCTCGGTTACATAACACGACATTCTGTGACATGCCCACTTCCATGGTAATTCAAACTCCGGGTTCCAAATGGCAAACTTCTAGGGTAAGCCATGGGAACGAAATTCTTGTCGATAGGCTTGTTTTCCTCGCATCTTTAATAGCTCTCAAGTCCTCCGACATAAACATCATCTTGGGTATGGACTGGATGTCGGCTCATTATGCCAAGATCGATTGTGCCACTAGAACCGTTCAACTTATTCATCCCTCGGGCAAGACAGTTAATGTCTTAACTCGAGTGGCCAAGCGCCAACTTTACTCTCTCAATGCCAACCCTCTTCCAGACCTTGAGGACGTTCCGGTAGTCCGAGACTTCCCGGATGTGTTTCCGGAAGAACTGCCAGGTGTTCCACCTGACCGGGATGTCGAGTTTGTGATAGACCTTGTTCCAGGAACCGTTCCAATTGCTAGAAGACCCTACAAGATGGCACCCTTAGAACTAGCCGAGCTTAAGAACCAACTCGATGAGTCCTTGAACAAAGGGTTCATCCGTCCTAGCTCCTCTCCTTGGGCTTGCCCCGTCCTCTTCGTCAAGAAGAAGGATGGAACAGATCGAATGGTTGTGGATTACCGACCTGTCAATCTGGTCACCATCAAGAACAAATACCCGCTTCCCAGGATCAACGACCTGTATGATCAGCTCGCTGGATCCTCAGTCTTCTCCAAGATGGATTTGAGGCTGGGCTACCATCAAATCAAAATCAGAAACGGGGACATTCCCAAAACGGCCTTTGTTACTCGTTATGGCCAATACGAGTACACCGTCATGTCCTTCGGTTTAACCAATGCCCCGGCCACTTTCTCCCGGTTAATGAACTCGGTTTTCATGGAGTACTTGGACAAATTCATCGTAGTATACCTCGATGACATACTCATCTACTCCAAGAATGAAGAGGAACATGCCGAACATCTAAGGCTGGTATTGATGAAACTTCGAGAGCATCGCCTTTATGCCAAATTCTCCAAGTGTGAATTTTGGTTGTCAGAAGTGACCTATCTAGGCCATGTAATCTCTGGTAAGGGTATTGCTGTCAATCCCGAGCGAGTTCAAGCCGTCCTTGATTGGACTCCACCTGAAACGGTCAAGCAAGTTCGGAGTTTCCTTGGCCTAGCGAGCTATTGCCGCCGCTTCGTCGAGAATTTCTCCAAGGTTGCTAAACCTCTAACTGAACTCCTCAAGAAAGATAAAAAGTTCGAGTGGACTCCACAGTGCGAGTTCAGTTTTCAGGAACTGAAAAGACGCCTGACATCTGCTCCCGTACTGGTACCACCAGATTTCTCCAAGGACTTTATTATCTATTGCGACGCCTCGCGACAAGGACTAGGTTGCATACTCATGCAAGATCGTCAGGTAATTGCCTATGCTTCACGGCAATTACACCCACATGAGGAAAATTATCCCACACATGATCTAGAGCTTGCAGCTGTAGTCCATGCACTCAAAACCTGGCGACATTACCTCCTCGGTAATTGTTGCGAGATCTTCACCGATCACCAAAGCTTGAAATATATCTTCACCCAACCAGATTTGAATCTCAGGCAAAGACGTTGGGTCGAGTTGATCTTGGATTATGACTTAGGAATAACTTACACCCCTGGAAAGGCCAATGTCATGGCCGATGCACTAAGTCGTAAGTCCTACTGTAACAACCTGATGTTACAACAAAGTCAACCACTTCTCCATGAGGAATTTCGCAAGCTTAATCTTCACATTGTTCCTCAAGGATTCTTGTCTACTCTGGTGGCGAAACCTACCCTTATGGATCAAATTATAGCTGCCCAAAAGCGTGATAAGGGCATATCCTGGATTAAGGAAAACATTGCTAGCGGAGTAGCTAAATGTTTTTCCATGGATGAGCAAGGTGCTGTCTTCTTGAGAACCGCCTGGTGGTTCCCGAGAACCAACATTTACGCCAGATGATCCTTAAGGAAGCTCATGAATCCCCTCTCACCATTCATCCCGGTAGTACTAAAATGTATCAAGACCTACGCCAGAGGTTTTGGTGGACTAGGATGAAGAGAGAAATCGCTCAATACATTGCTAATTGCGACGTTTGTCGTCGTGTTAAAGCAGAGCATCAACGGCCTGCTGGCACCCTTCAACCTTTGGCTATTCCTGAATGGAAATGGGACAAAATCAGTATGGATTTCATCACTGGGTTTCCCAGGACCAAGAGGGGGAATAATGCCATCTTCGTCGTGATCGACCGTCTTTCCAAAGTAGCCCATTTTCTACCTGTTCGTGAGAGTATCACCGCTAGCCAGCTAGCTGACCTATACATCTCCTGAATAGTGTCTCTTCATGGTGTCCCATTGGAAATTAACTCAGACCATGGAAGTCTCTTCACCTCTCGATTTTGGGAAAGTTTCCAAAATGCTATGGGAACTCATCTCTCCTTTAGCACCGCCTTCCATCCTCAATCAAGTGGTCAAGTAGAGCGAGTAAATCAAATTCTGGAAGATATGCTCCGAGCTTCTGTTATCTCGTTCGGAATAAGTTGGGAGAAATGCCTTCCATTCGCGGAGTTTGCCTATAACAATAGCTATCAAGCTAGTTTGGGCAAGGCTCCCTTCGAAGTTCTCTATGGACGAAAATGTCGAACGCCTCTTAACTGGTCAGAAACCGGGGAAAGACAACTCTTTGGCCCGGATATGATTCAGGAAGCAGAAGAGCAGGTTCGCGTTATTCGTGAGAAATTGAAAACAGCCCAATCTTGCCAAAAGAGTCAATATGATCGTAAGCATAAGCCTATGACATTAGAAATTGACGAGAAAGCTTACCTTCGGGTTACCCCGTTAAAGGGAACCCATCGCTTCGCTATCAAAGGCAAATTGGCTCCTCGTTACATTGGACCCTTTCGCATTCTTGCCAAACGAGGAGAAGTTGCCTACCAATTGGAACTACCTCCGCATCTTTCCAGAGTTCACGATGTCTTCCACGTTTCGCAACTCAGGCGTTGCTTCGCAGATCCTATCCGTGGAGTGGACCACGAAACGCTTGACTTACAAGATAACCTTTCTTATCGGGAATACCCCGTTCGTATCCTTGATCAAGCCGAGCGTACCACTCGACGTCATAATATCAAGTTTCTCAAGGTTCAATGGTCACACCATTCCGAGGAAGAAGCCACATGGGAAAGGGAGGGTCGTCTTCGACTCGAGTACCCCGCCTTCTTCCCAGATGATCCTAAATCTCGGGACGAGATTCTATTGAGTGGGGGTGAGTTGTCACACCCTAGCTAGGTTATGCATTAGAGTGTGCATCTTGTTACATTCATCGGAAATTGAAATGGGGAAAGCAGAACCCCCAGCACCCCCCCCCCCTGAAATCAACTAGGGTTTACTAAAAATAAATTCAATGAACCTGAAATGCCCTTCAAATATGTTCACCCTCTTTGCCTTGGGTTAGAACCCTTGGGAAAAATGGTGCATATAATTTTAGGTCAACAAAAGGGGCATTGGCTTAATTCATAAATATTTGAATTTGGGCATTTAAATACTATTAAATAATTCAAATGCTCAAATAATGTTGGAACTATTTTTGGGCCACTGAAATAATTCAGGAAGTGTCCATAAATATTTTCAGGATTTTATAAAATGATTTAGTATTTAAACTAAATCAAAACAGAATAACAGAAATAGAAAAAAACAGAATAAATTAGGAAAGAACAGAGGCTCACCTGGACTTACCTGGCGCCACCAACCGGCCCAGCACTGTAGCTGGACGGCCCAGCCCACCAGGCCGACGCCAGTCGTCCCCTAGCTCCTGCCAGGAGGACGCAGGGCGTGTGCCCGCGGTGTGCCGGCACGCGCGCGGCCACCGACGGCCACCTCCTGCTTCGGCCGCCTCCCCGACGTCGCTATGGACGCCACGCACCCCCTGGCCCTCTCATTCACTCTCCCTCGCCCTCATACCCTCCCCTGTCTCGGTCTCCCACACACACCCGAACGCGCCGTCGCCGCTGTTCGCTGCCACCGCGTCCACAGCCACCCCCTCGCTCCCTCTCCGCGTCCCTGGGCTCCGCCTTGACCCCGTGGAGCTACGCACCCGAAGCACGCGACCAGAGGAGGCCCCAGTCGACCCGAGCGTCGTCGTCTTCATCTCCGGTGCCCGGAGATCGCCGTCGTCAATTCGCCGTTGCAGAAGCGTCCCCGAGCCCGCTGAGTCCTTCCTCGAGATCACTGTGAGCTCCCGAGCATTTCCCCCTTCTCCCCGCAGTGATTCTGTTCCCCTAACTAGCCTAGCCACTGGAGCCGTGAGCTCCTCGCCGCCGGCCATGGCGCCGTTGTGGCTAGAGCCAAAGTGGCTCGAAGCCAAGCTCACCTCTGTGCTCAGCGCACCACCAGGAGCCCGTAGCCACCACCAGCTCCTCCTCCCGTGCACCGCAGCATCGATCACGCGAACACCCGAACTCCGGCGGCCGCAAAAGAGCTCGCCGCTGTCAGCTCCGGCCACCCCTGCACCTCCCGTTGGTCTTCCTAGATGCGCACGAGCACGAGCTCCTCCCTGGTGCCCCCAGCGCGCCAAACCATCGCCTGTAGCGAAATCCCGACGCGGACACCGCCGCGATCTGAGGTCGCCGGCGGCTAAACGCCGGTAGCCGACGTGGCCGTCATTAGCGGCTAACTAACCCACTAACCACCCCTCTAGAGTCACTGCCATGTGGGCCCTGGTGCTTAATTAGTTAGTTAACTATACTGTTAGTTTAGCACCGGTCTCAGGAGGGCCCCACCTGTCAGTTTGACTTTGCCACGTCACAGTTGACCTGGTCCCACACGTCAGCCACAGAAACCAACTAGAGTCACTGACCAGTGGACCCCACTGGTCGGGTTTGACCTGGACACCGCCTTTGACTTGCTGATGTCATGCTGACGCAAGGCTGACGCAATAACTCCTTTTCTGGATTTAATTTTATATAGAAAATTCCAGAAAATTGCCTAAACTTCAAAAATTCATAGAAATTCAACCATAACTCCAAATGAGACAAATTATATATGAAAAATTATCAGAAAAATTCAAGGAATCCATCTGTACCATTTTCATGCATGTTTGAACAATGCATGTCCTCTGTTTTGGACAAAACAAATAAAGGGCATTTAAATAATCATATATGGGGTTGGAATTTGAATCTTGTACTCAAAGCAACTCCATTTAAATCATAGCTAGTTGCATTAGCTCAAGACACATCCATATTGCCATGTCATAGCATGCATCATATTGTTGCATATCGTCATGTGTTGATTGTGCTCGGTTGTGTTCTTCGTGGTAGGTTCTGCCTCCGAGGATATTCACGAGTATCCAACTGAAGGGCAGTATCCCGTTACCACTCCATCAGGCAAGCAACCATTGATCATTCCGATACAACCCATGTTCTCGCTCCTGCTCTTGTTTACTGCATTAAGACAACACGATTCAAACTGCTGTGTGCTATGGTAGTTGAACCCTTATCCTCTGCTTGACCTGTCATTGCCACAGTAACTAGATGAAACCCACTAGCATGTGTAGGAGTTGATTGAGCCATGTTTTGTGATTCCTACCTTGCTATGCCTGCTATGCTTAGAGTTGTGTCAGGTCTGGTTCATCTAGGGGATGGGCTAGAGTGAAATGCTTGTGCCAGTAATATGTGGGATGTGTTGAACATGTTTTGGTAAAGGTATCGATGAGAGGCCATGTAGGAGTACATGGTGGGTTGTTTCATTGAAGCCGTCCCTAAGAACTGAGTTCTGTATGCGTGAATTAAGATTCAGCTACTACCACACATTGGGCCCTGAAATATGACCCCGCTCGACTTACCGACCCCTCTCGCCTCAGTCCAGGAGTTGCAACTAGTTTCTGGTGTTTGTAGGATATGTGTTGGCGGCCGTGCGTAGCGCTGACCCTAGGGGTGGGCTATGTTGCAGTAGATACACCGTGGCACGGTGTACCGAGTCACCCGTTTGGTGTCTCGGGAACCCTGTTCACATCGTTCGGGGCCGTTGAGGACACCCCGGCCGGATTTCCTTGCGGATGGAACTTGAATAGGCGATGACCCTGGACTAGAGACTTGTGAGGTTAGTCAGGTCGTGGTCTACACCCACGTCGGTTTTCGCTTGAAGTCTGCCGAGCACATTTCGTGTGCAGACGCTAAGTGGTGGAAACATGTGTGACGAAGTACACCCCTGCAGGGTATAAAACTATTCGAATAGCCGTGTCTGCGGTAAAGGACTACTTGATTGCATATACAGTTCATAGACAAGTAAATGGATACTACTAAAAGACTCAAGATAAGTGTGAGTACCGAGGATGGCTCCCTCGCAGGATACGAGGAAGGATCCACGGTGGAGTATTGTGATGGTGAGTAGTGGACTCGTGTGCGGAAACTATTTTGCTAAAAGATTCCGTAGGATAGCTTAGCCAAGAGTCAAAGCTGGCTTGCTGCACAAACCCCACCACCTTCTTGAGAATGAGCATGTACAGTAGGTTCTGATGTAAGACTTGCTGAGTACCTTTGTACTCATGTTTGCTTATTTATTGTTTTCAGACGACAACACTGCCCCCTCCGATGGGTTTTACGTAGACCTTGACGTCGACGAGTGAGTAGCCACCCAGGTGGTGATCCAGGCCACGGAGGGCCCTATGTAGATAGACAGGCTTCGAGAAGCATTCTTTCTTTCTAGAGTCTGTACCCAGACTATTTGCTTCCGCATGTGCTTGTATGACTGTATGACTTGAGTGTCGGGTCATGTGACCCCTACCTGTATGGATATGTTATGTATGGCTCCCTGCAGCCTTTAAATAAAGTACTTGAGTTGTAGAGTTTTGTTGTGATGCCATGTTGTATGTACTCATATCGAGCATATTGTATGTATGATTGAAATGCTTGGTATGAGTGGGATCCGACAATCTAGTTGTTTGTCCTTCGCAGCCTTTCTTATGGGGAAATGTAGTCTAGTGCTCCTCGAGCCATAGTAGTCCGCTACAGCCCGGTTCACCGGAGTCCTGCTAGCCCAGCACTACTGTTCAGGACGCTTGACTGGCCGGCATGTGTTTCATTTCGTCCCTATGTCTGTCCCTTCGGGGAAATGTCACGCGGTGATCTCCGGAGTCCTGTCGAGCCTGCTACAGCCCGGGATCCCCCGGAGTCCTGTTAGCCCAGTGCTACAGCCCGGAATCACTCGTTGATGACCGACATGTTCGTTGTGATTCATGTATGCCTGTCTCCATAGGTCTGTGCCGCTTTGGGTTCACGACTAGCCATGTCGGCCCGGGTTCTCGGTCATATGGATGCTAGCGACATTGTCATATACGCGAGCCAAAAGGCGCAAACGGTCCCGGGCCATGGTAAGGCGACACCCGTGGGATACCGTGCGTGAGGCCGCAAAGTGATATGAGGTGTTACCGGCTAGATCGATGTGGCTTAGAATCGGGGTCCTGACAAGAAACGAGATGAAAGACTTGATAAGATGAAAAGAACTTGAGAAAAGGGCACAACACTCCGGTTGGATGGATAAGCAAGGAGAGAAAAAAACATGATCTTGGTAATCGAGATGATAGGACAAAGAGAGCAACGTCACAATGCCTCCGGAACAAAAGAAAAGAAGGTAGATGGTCAGCATAAGAGATCGGAGAAGGAAATGACAACTCTCGCAAATAGAATTGAAAGAGCATGGCTACGAAGAAAAAGTTGAACGGAGTTGTTGGAAAACCAACAATGAAAAGAGTAAGCTTGTTGTGCGCTTATGGAAAACATCTCAAAACTATGAGGTGAAATTATGCCACTAACAAAAAATAATAGATTGGATTGATATCAACAAGGAGACTTTAAACTTATTCACCGAAAGGATAAAAGAAGAACTTGGGTCCTTTATAAGCACCATAGATAGCAACAATCCTTAGGGAAGGCTTTAGGTGAAACATGACCCTAGATAGCTCCAACTAGTTGGTTGATGGATTCAAAATATCTCATCCTTGACCACATGTGAATCATGAAACATGAACTCAAATTATCAAGAACGGCATAATACCACCTCCAATAATATGGTAGAAAGAATTGCACTCCGGAATACAAGAAGAAGAAGCTTGAACTCCTCTGAAAATAATCTTGATGAACATTTCGAGAACGGATTAAGTCCTTTATGGACCATCATGCAGAACTTCATGAAGAACTCCGGTAAACAAAAGAATGATCAAACGAAAAGAAAGATGAGAAGAGTAAGGTTGAAGCCTTGCAATGATTAGATGAAGCTTTGCGACGAGATAAAGAGAAACTTGGAATACCGGGGGAAAAGATAAAGCAATAGAAACTAAGAATTTAATCATCGTGAACAAACTCCGGAAGAAAAGATTAACATATGGATGAAACAAGAATAAGACTTACATTATGCTTATCCTTCACCAATTTAATTGATGACAAGCAACGGATTTGGCATATTACTTATTCTTGTAGAAAGGATTTAAGATAGATATGACATAAACTTGAGAATGTCTTCAACGAACCACCAGTACAATCGAAACAACGAATAAATTGGTATGATGAACGAAGGAAGACAAAATCTTGGAAGAACCACCGTAAGAATTGAGAATGAACGAAAATACATGAGAGAGTTTGGATACAAGAGAACAAAAGATCATGAACTAATTAGAGAATATACTTGAATGATGCACCGGTTAGATTTGGAGAATGAGAGCTGAAAGCTGGGATGAATAATCCTGAATTGATGGCCTTCAGATAAACAAACTGAAAAGACTCCTGAATTACTCCGGATAGGTGAAAAGAATTCTCATAATCAAAACAATTATGAGAGGACGACAACAAGCTAGAATCAAGAATATTCAAGAGAGCGGATAAGGATTTAAGAGGAACTCTTCTTCGGTCTTCAAAATCTGAGAATGACGACGAGAAACACCATCGTGAATTGCTTAGACACTCCGGAAGAATCAAAACAAAGAGGTTGAGCCAAAGATGAAAAGAATTCGACAGGTCTTGGGGAAAAACATAAGACTGATGATAATTCATTCTTATGTCAAACTTTGAAAAGAATTTGAGAGTAACTCCCGGGAAAAATAGAAGAGTCATGTAAGATCCTGGAAAAAGACATGTGGGTTAGGGCCCACTCAAAAGAAACTCCGTTGAAATGATTTAAAAGAGAGGTTGCACCGGTTGAATTTAATGACATGAATGAGATAACAACCTTGAAAGATCTTGAACAAATGCAGAGTGGAAAACACGAATCTTCAAGATATCTTGAGCACTCCGGAACAAATGAATAGCGAGAAGTAAATTATTATGAGGTGCATCGGTATGAGAAGGTATTTGAAACGAGAAAAAAGGGGTTTCAGATCAACACCGAAAGCTTGATTTGAATCCACCGGAGAAGAAAACGAGTGAAGTGTGACGAACTTGAAGCTCCGTTAGAATCTTCATGAGAATCATCGGGTAAGAACATGAAGGAAAGAATGGAGAGACTTCACATGAATAAAATGGATACTTGATTAGGAAATCCGAATCCTTGAAGAAAAAAGGGTGGGTGGGCAGGAAAACAAAGGAAACTTGGGGACGAATGAAACAAACACCGTTGAGAAGAACTGATACTTGATCTTGTGGATGTTGCAATGATCGGATCCACTTGAAGAGAAGCACACCGGTTAAAAAGGATTGACATGAAAAACTCGATGATATAGAAGGATTAGTGTTCACGTCGGGGTATGAGAACACCGCTTAGGAAAAGGTATGGAATCAACATTTGACTTCGAAGCAACTCGAATACCACAACTCAAAACAAAAAAACAATGGATTGACTTGCAAAATAAGCCAGAACAAACATATGATAGAGATTTCGTCCGAAGTTTTCATGGTGGGGCCTACACGGGCTCGATCGTACAACACCATCATGTACAAGGCAGTGCACATGACATATGAAGCATCCCCGAGTCGGCATAGCCAAGGACTCTTTAAGACACAACGAGACCACTGTAAAACCAACCGTGGATAGGTGGACCACTAGACGTCGAACCCCAATTTCATATCATACATCTGTCGGAAAAGATATCCTAAGAGCTACTTGAATTCCCACTTATAAACTCCCGAAATTTTCCAGTTATGCAATCAGGTGTTGGGGATATAGGGGAAGCATAATATCTCACCCAAACTAACAAATCCTACATCCAGTTGTATCCGTCCTTCAGCACATAACCAAGAAACCTTCAGAAATCATCTACCTCAACCTTCGAAAAAGCATCCGTTATACGAGTTATGGTGATACTCCCGAACTCCCGCCCCAGTAATGGGTGGCATCGAGGTTATCTCACCAACAACTGCATAAAAGAGATTTTCGATGTCGGCGAACTAAACTCAGGTATTCCAGAACTGCAACGATAAAATTGTGACAACAACACCTCGGAGCTCAACTCCCCGGGACACTTCCACAACCCCTAAATGACAGGAGGCACCAAGAACAATGGTCTCGTCACAAATCGATCGGAACGATTCCCAGATACCCGCGTGATCCTAAAAATTTTTTTAGTAAAATTTGAGAAGAGAAGAGTCAAAACTCTACGTCAGGATGCCTTACCAGAGCAATGAAGGGACTGAGGAGTAAAAAGAATTCCTAAACTCTCCGATATATAATTCCTAAATGACTCAAAACATTTTTTCTAGACTCAACAACGGCTGCTAGTTTGATCAAGCAAGGGGGCTCCTAAGGTCGAGGAAGGCTCTGATTACCAACTTGTAACGCCCTCGATGCGGCTATATCTCCCATGTGTCGAAGCACGACTTAGAGGCATAACCGCATTGAAAGCAATGTCGTAAGTGAGGTAATCTTCACACAACCCATGTAATACACAAGGGAAACGAGCTACATAGTTGGCTTACAATCGCCACTTCACACAATACATGAATAAAGCATTACATCATCCAGATACAATCAAGGTCCGACTATGGAACCAAAATAAAAGAAGACTACCCAAAAGCTACAGAGATCCCCGATGGTCCCAACTGGGCTCCACTACTGATCAACTAGAACGAAACAACACAAAGGGCAAGATCTTCATTGAGCTCCTCCTTGAGCTTGGTTGCGTCATCTACTCGGTAACATCGGCACCTGCAAACTGGTTTTAGAAGTATCTGTGAGTCACGAGGACTCAGCAATCTCGCACCCTCGTGATCAAGACTATTTAAGCTTATAGGAAGGGTAAAAGGTATCAGGTGGAGCTGCATCAAGCGACTAGCATATATGGTGGCTAACATACGCAAATGAGAGCAAGAAGAGAAGGCAAAGCACGGTCAAGAAACTATGATCAAGAAGTGATCCTAGAACAACCTACGTCAAACATAACTCCAACACCATGTTCTCTTCCCGGACACTGCCGAGAAGAGACCATCACGGTAACACACACGGGTGATGTATTTTAATTAAGGTCAACCTCAGGTTTTCTACAACCGGACATTAACAAATTCCCATCTGCCCATAACCGCGGGCACGGCTTTTGAAAGTTCAAATCCCTGTAGGGGTGTCCCAACTTATCCCATCACAAGCTCTCATGGTCAACGAAGGATAAACCTTCTCCCGAGACATTCCGATCAGACTCGGCATCCCGGTTCTACAAGACATTTCGACAATGGTAAAACTAAACTAGCAACACCGCCCGAATGTGACGACAAATCCCGATAGGAGCTGCACATATCTCGTTCTCAGGGCACACTCAGATGAGTTCTCCATACAACTAAAACCAAACCTCGAGTTTCCCCAAGGGGGCGCTGCACAGAACTCTAGTTTGGACCAACACTAAGAGGAGCACTGGCCCGGGGGGGTTAAAATAATGATGATCCTCAGGAGCGCGACTCCCAAGGGAAAAGAAAAGGCTAGGTGGCAAATGGTCAAACCAATGTTGGGCATTGCTGGAGGAGTTTTACTCAAGGCGAACTGTCAAGGGGTTCCCATAATAGCCCAACCGCGTAAGGAACGCAAAATCCGGGAACATAACACCGATATTACGGAAACTAGGGCGGCAAGAGTGGAACAAAACACCAGGCATAAGGCCGAGCCTTCCACTCTTTACCAAGTATATAGATGCATTAATTAAATAAGATATATTGTGATATGCTAACAAGTAAACATGTTCCAACAAGGAACAGCATCTCCATGTTCCAACAAGGAACAAACTTCAATCTTCACCTGCAACTAACAATGCTATAAGAGGGCTGAGCAAAGCTGTAACATAGCCAAACAACGGTTTGCTAGGACAAGGTGGTTTAGAGGATTGATTTAATAATATGGGAGGCATGATAAGCAAGTGGTAGGTATCGCAGCATAGGCATAGCAAAAGAGCGAGCATCTAGCAAGCAAAGATAGAGGTGATTTCGAGGGTATGGTCATCTTGGCTGAGATCCCGCAAGGAAGAAGAACGAGTCCCCGAAGAAGACAAACAGACGTAGTCGAACAAATCCTCACAACACGACGTTACCAGATTACCGAGACGAAGTACACCGGAAAGAAAGCAAACAACAAAGTAACAACCACTACAACAACATGGCACGATGCGTTAACAAGTATGATGCATGTATGGTTTAATGAGGCATGGCATGGCAAAGTGCACAAACAATCCTACAAATTAAGTAGAGCTCATTATGCAATGGAGTTGCATATTGAAGAAAACACCACATGACTTATTTAGTTCTCTCTCGTTTATGTACCCAACAAGATTAAATGTTGTTAGCATGGCAAGAGGGTGAAGCAAAAGAGAACTACCTATCTAGGAAAGTTTAAATGAGGCCGGAACAACAAACAACAAGTCCGGAAACTCCTTATGTGCATATCTTAGGTTTGGTACTGTTCTGCCCTAATCCATATTTTATAGTTGTTAAACATGCAAATTGGTGCCACCATGTTAAACTAGGCATTTTTCTAACCCAAATACATATAAAGTTTGTTTAAAACCGAGCTACGTTTATTAAGTTATGAATTAAATCATTTTAGCAAGTTATTTAAGCAAATTTAAACAAATATCATCTTAAGCATTTTAAAAATGGATGAAAAGGACATATTATGAAATTACACAAAATTCTAAGCAACTTTCATATATAAAACATTTTAATCCGATGCACGGTTGGTGAGTTATGAAATGCATGAACTAGAGGGACTAATATGTAAAATAGCAGTTTTCTGGAAAATAGCTAAATGCAGCAACAGGAAAAAATGCAACGGGCTGAATCTGGTTGGCCCAACAATGCACAGGGGCTGGAGGGGGGCTTCTCACATCGGGCTTGGCCCGGTTGGTGCTGGGCTGGAGGAGGCACGCGGCGGGGCCGGTCGCTGCCAGGCTGAGGATGCTCGCAGGGCCGGATTGCGCGCTTGCGGCCCAAGCATGGTCAGCGAGCAGTCAATGAGTGAGGCGGCAGCGAGCTCGTTCTCTGCTCGAACGAGGACGAGGAAGAAGACAGGGGGCGACGCAGGGGAAGCAGAGGACGTGAGGACGCAGGCGAAGTAGTGGAGGCGCGTGCACGAGGGCTGGAGGCGAAGCAACGAACTTGGCGCGGGGACGACCCGATCTGAGGCAGGGAAGGCACGGGCTCATCCTGTTTCCGGCCGGATCCGGGTCGATGTGGCTCCATGGTGCGGCGGCCATGGCGTTCCCTGGTGCAGCACAAGAGGGAGATCGTGAGGAGAGAGGCCATGGCAGGGGAAAATGCAAGGAGGGGAAGGTGAGGAGGAGGAGAGGCATGGCCTTGGGACCCGGCGTCCATGGCGGAGGAGCTCGGGACCAGACGGCGCTCCTGATTGGGGACGAGGAGGTCCACGAAGCAGAGGCGCGGGCGATGAGGTGTTGCGCGAGGGGAGGAGCGTGTGGCCTCGAGCACCTGGCCCGATGTAGAGGAGTGGGATGACGAGGGGTGGATCGGGAAGTAGGCTGGCCTGGAGGTCGAGGTCGGGCACAGCCGGCGCTCGATGGCGGTGGAAGGGCGGCTGCGCTCGGGTGGTGGCTGGCGCAAAGGGCAGCAGAGAGCTCGGGCGCGCTGGGATCCAATAGACGGGGATGGGGGCGAGGAGGTGGAGCTCGGGCTCCTGCTGGATTTGCGCGTCGGCGGTTGTAGACTCGAGATGGGTCGATGGGATGGATGGATTGGATCTGGGTGTGGCTGATGGTTGGTGCAGGGGAATGAGAGGATCCCAAGGAAGATACGGTAGGTGGCGGCGGCTCGGCAGGACAAAGTCCCTAGATTTTAGGGTTGGACCTATATATATATAACAGGGGATTAGGTTAGGGGCTACCTCATCCCTACGATCGTAATCGGATGGTCGCGAATAAAATAGTTAGGGAGCCCAAATAAGAAAACGATGACGTTTTGTAGATGTTTGGGGATGATCCGGATCCAACGGTGATGACTGCCCGAGTCAGGTCCGTGGAAGTTTTGGACACGCTCGGGAGGAGGTCCGCGGACTGATGAGAGAGGTTAGGTAGGACCTGGCGGTTAGGTAGTGGGCCGTGCAAAAAGCCTTGGGCTGAGAGAAGAGAAGAGAGAGACCCGGCGACTGTTTCCGGAGACCGAAAACGTCCGATGTTAGACCGGCTATAATGCCGCTATAGTTTAATGGTTGGGCTATCAAACGAACTCCAAACACGATGAAACTTGACAGGCGGTCTATATACACTATAATAAGACCACACACCAACTTTTATCCCATTCCGAGAACATTTTCCGGCCACTAATAAAATAATATTTTGGACATGCCGCGGGCGCGTGCAAGTGTGGTTGGTCTCAGAACGGACAACGGACGGAACGAGGAGGCCGGGACAGATGCAAGTTTTAAAACATGATGATGCAATGCACATGATGACATGACAAGATGCAACACGCAAGCAAATGACATGGCAACGACAGCAAATAACTGGGAGACACCTGGCACATCGGTCTCGGGGCATTACAACCTTCTATCATAGATTCAAAGGCAAGATATTCGTTGCTAAGATTGGATCCTTTCTAGAGAAGGAGTTTCTCTCGAAAGAAGTGAGTGGCAGGAAAGTAAAACTTGATGAGGTAACCGTACCTGCTCCCTTATTGGAAAGTAGTTCATTATAGAAATCAGTTCAAGTGATTCCTACACCAGTAAGTGAGGAAGCTAATGATGATGATCATGAAACTTCTGATCAAGTTACTACAGAACCTCGTAGATCAACCAGAGTAAGATTCGCACCAGAGTGGTACTGTAATCTTGTTCTAGAGGTCATGTTGCTTGACCATGACGAACCTACGAACTATGAGGAAGCGATGATGAGCCCAGATTCTGCAAAATGGCTTGAGGCCATGAAATCTGAGATGGGATGCATGTATGAGAACAAAGAGTGGACTTTGGTTGACTTGCCCGATGATCGGCAGGCCATAGAGAATAAATGGATCTTCAAGAAGAAGACTGACGCTGATAGTAATGTTACTATCTACAAAGCTCGACTTGTTGCAGAAGGTTTTCAACAAGTTCAAGGAGTTGACTATGATGAGACCTTTTCACCCGTAGCGGTGCTTAAGTCCGTCTGAATCATGTTAGCAATTGCCGCATTTTATGATTATAAAGTTGGCAAATGGATGTCAAAACTGCATTCCTTAATGGATATATTAAAGAAGCGTTGTATATGATGCAACCAGAAGGTTTTGTCAATCCAAAAGGTACTAACAAAGTGTGCAAGCTCCAGCGATCTATTTATGGACTGCTGCAAGCCTCTCGGAGTTGGAATATACGCTTTGATAGTGTGATCAAAGCATATGGTTTTATACATACTTTTGGAGAAGCATGTATTTACAAGAAAGTGAGTGGGAGCTCTGTAGCATTTCTAATATTATATGTGGATGAAAAATAGCTGATCGGAAATAATATTGAATTTCTGAATAGCATAAAAGGATACTTGAATAAGAATTTTTCAATGAAAGACCTCGGTGAAGCTGCTTATATATTGGGCATCAAGATCTATAGAGATAGATCAAGACGCTTAATTAGACTTTCACAAAAGCACATACCTTGATAAAGTTTTGAAGAAGGTCAAAACGGATCAAGCAAAGAAAGGTTCTTGCCTGTCTTACAAGGTGTGAAATTGAGTCAGACTCAATGCCCGACCACCGTAGAAGATAGAGGGAAAATGGAAGTCATTCCATATGCTTCAGCCATAGGTTCTATCATGTATGCAATGTTGTGTACCAGACCTGATGTGTGCCTTGCTATTAGTTTAGCAGGGCAGTACCAAAGTTATCGAGGAGTGGATCGCTGGACAACGGTCAAGAACATCCTAAAATACCTGAAAAGGACTAAGGATATGTTTCACGTTTATGGAGGTGACAAAGAGCTTGTCGTAAATGGTTACGTTGATGAAAGCTTTGACACTGATCCGGATGACTCTAAGTCACAAACCGGATATGTATTTTTATTGAATAGTGGAACTGTTAGTTGGTGCAGTTCCAAGCAGAGCATCATGGCGGGATCTACGCGTGAAGCAGAGTACATAGCTGCTTTGGAAGCAGCAAATGAAAGATTATGGATGAAGGACTTCATATCCGATCTAGGTGTCATTCCTAGTGCATCGGGTCCAATGAAAATATTTAGTGACAATACTGGTGCAATTGCCTTGGCAAAGGAATCCAGATTTCACAAGAGAACCAAGCACATCAAGAGACGCTTCAATTCCATCTGCCATCAAGTCAAGGAGGGAGACATAGAGATTTGCAAGATACATATGGATCTGAATGTTGCAGACCCGTTGACTAGGCCTTTCTCATGAGCAAAACATGATCAGCACCAAGACTCCATGGGTGTTAGAATCGTTACAATGTAATCTAGATTATTGACTCTAGTGTAAGCGGGAGACTAAAGGAAATATGCCCTAGAGGCAATAATAAGGTTTTTATTTATATTTACTTATATCATGATAAATGTTTATTATTCATGCTAGAATTGTATTAACCAGAAACTTAGTACATGTGTGAATACATAGACAAACAGAGTGTCACTAGTATGCCTCTAGTAGACTAGCTCGTTAATCAAAGATGGTTAAGTTTCCTAGACATGGACAAAGAGTTGTTATTTAATGAACGGGATCACAACATTAGAGAATGATGTGATTGACTTGCCCATTCATTAGCTTAGCACTATAACTGTTTAGTTTATTGCTATTGCTTTCTTCATAACATATACATGTTCCTATGGCTACGAGATTATGCAACTCCCGAATGCCGGAGGAACACCTAGTGTGCTATCAAACGTCACAATGTAACTGGGTGACTATAAAGATGCTCTACAGGTGTCTCTGATGGTGTTTGTTGAGTGGGCATAGATCGAGATTAGGATTTGTCACTCCGATTGTCGGAGATGTATCTCTGGGCCCTCTCGGTAATGCACATCACTATAAGCCTTGCAAGCAATATGACTAATGAGTTAGTTACGGGATGTTGCATTACGGAACGAGTAAAGAGACTTGCCGATAACGAGATTGAACTAGGTATTGAGATACCGACGATCGAATCTCGGGCAAGTAACATACCGATGACAAAGGGAACAATGTATGTTGTTATGCGGTTTGACCGATAAAGATCTTCGTAGAATATGTAGGAACCAATATGAGCATCCAGGTTTCGCTATTGGTTATTGACCGGAGATGAGTCTCGGTCATGTATCCATAGTTCTCGAACCCGTAGGGTCCGCACGCTTAATGTTCGATGACAGTCGGTATTATGAGTTTATGTGTTTTGATGTACCGAAGGTAGTTCGGAGTCCCGGATGTGATCACGGACATGATGAGGAGTCTCGAAATGGTCGAGGTATAAAGATTGATATATTAGACGGATATGTTCGAACACCGGGAGTGTTTCGAAGAAGTTTCGAATAAAACCGCAGTGCCAGAGGGTTATCGAAACCCTAGGGGAACTAATGGGCCTCGATAGGCCTTAGTGGAGAGAGAGAGAGGGGCGGCCAGGGCAGGTCGTGCGCCCCCTCCCCCTTGAGTCCGAATTGGACTAGGAAGGGGGGCGGCGCCCCCCTTTTCCCTTTCCCCTCTCCCTCTCCTTCCTTCCCCCTCTCACCCTTTTGGTGGAAACCTACTAGGACTTGGAGTCCTAGTAGGATTCCCCTCTTGGGGGCGCGCCAAGGAGGGCCGGCCAGCCTCCCCTTCCCTCCTTTATATACATGGGGAGGGGGCACCCTAGAACACACAAGTTGATTGTTTAGCCATGTGCGGTGCCCCCTCCACAGATTTCCACCTCGGTCATATCGTTGTAGAGCTTAGGCAAAACCCTGCATCGGTAACTTCATCATCACTGTCATCACACCGTCATGCTGACGAAACTCTCCCTCGACCTCAGTTGGATCTAGAGTTCATGGGACGTCACCGAGCTAAACGTGTGCAGATCGCGGAGGTGCCGTACCTTTGGTGCTAGGATCGGTCGAATCGTGAAGACATACGACTACATCAACCGCGTTGTCATAACGCTTCCGCTTACAATCTATGAGGGTGCATGGACAACACTCTCCTCTCTTGTTGCTATGCATCACCTAGATGGATCTTGCATGTGCGTAGGAATTTTTTGAAATTACTGCCTTCCCCAACACAGTCGAGGTATTTGGTGGCAGTCAGAACCGCCATGTTGACCTCTCGGTTTATAACCTCGAGGTGACTCTTGCTTTTGACATCGGCAAAGATCATCAAGACTTTTTTCGACATTGGGGTACTCGGAAGCAACCTTGCCTCCATCATCGTCATCGTCTTTGTCCTTGTCCCTAGAGGAATCCTGCCACATCTCTTGCTTTAGGAGTTGGCACTCCCGAGTGGTGTGCTTGGGAAAAATCAAATTTCCGTCCTCATCTTTCTTCATATGGATCTGGCAGGGTTGATCGAGGGTGTCACTCTTCGGGGTGACTTGCTGAAGGAAATATGCCCTAGAGGCAATAATAAAGTTGTTATTCATATTTCCTTATATCATGATAAATGTTTATTATTCATGCTAGAATTGTATTAACCGGAAACTTAGTACATGTGTGAATACATAGACAAACAGAGTGTCTCTAGTTTGCCTCTACTTGGCTAGCTCGTTGAATCAATGATGGTTATGTTTCCTAACCATAGACATGAGTTGTCATTTGATTAACGGGATCACATCATTAGAGAATGATGTGATTGACTTGACCCATCCGTTAGCTTAGCACGATGATCGTTTAGTTTGTTGTTATTGCTTTCTCCATAACTTATACATGTTCCTATGACTATGAGATCATGCAACTCCCAAATACCGGAGGAACACTTTGTGTGCTACCAAACGTCACAACGTAACTTGGTGATTATAAAGGTGCTCTATAAGTGTCTCAGATGGTGTTTGTTAGGATTTGTTACTCCGATTGTCGGAGAGGTATCTCTGGGCCCTCTCGGCAATGTGCATCACCAGAATCCTTAGAAGCAATGTTGCTAATGAGTTAGTTACGGGATGTAGCATTACGAAACGATTAAATAGACTTGCTGGTAATGAGATTGAACTAGGTATTGAGATACCGACGATCAAACCTCGGGCAAGTAACATACCGATGACAAAGGGAACAATGTATATCCTTATGCGGTTTGACCGATAAAGATCTTCGTAGAATATGTAGGAACCAATATGAGCATCTAGGTTCCGCTGTTGGTTATTGACCGGAGACGTGTCTCGGTCATGTCTACATAGTTCTCGACCAGTACGGTCCGCACGCTTAACGTTCGGTGACGATCGATATTATGAGTTTATGTGTTTTGATGTACCATAGATAGTCCGGAGTCCCAGATGTGATCACGGACATGACGAGGAGTCTCTAAATGGTCGAGACATAAAAATTGATATATTGGAAAACTATATTCGGACACCGAATGAGTTCCGGGGTCACCGAATATTTATGGAGTGCCGAGGGGTTATCAAAACCCCCGGGGGAACTAATGGGCCTACATGGACCTTGTGAGAAGGAGGAGGGGGCCTAGGGCTGGCCGCCCCCTCCCCCCTTGGGAGTCCGAATTGGACAAGGAGGGGGCGGCACCCCCTCTTTCCTCCATCTATCCTCTCCTTCCTTTCCCCTTTCCCCTTCCTAGTTGGACTAGGAAAAGGGGAGTCCTACTCCTACTAGGAGGAGGACTCCCCCTCTCCTTGGCGTGCCCCTAGGCCGGCCGGCCTCACCCCTTGCTCCTTTATATACGGGGGCAGGGGCACCCTAGAACACACAAGTTGATTGTTTCCAGCCGTGTGCGGTGCCCCCTCCACCATAATCCACTTCGGTCATATCGTATCGGTGCTTAGGTGAAGCCCTGTTCGGGTAGCATCATCATCACCATCATCACGCCGTCTTGTTGACGAAGCTCTCCCTCGACACTCTACTGGATCGTGAGTTCGTGGGACGTCACCGAGCCGAACATGTGCAGATCGCGGAGGTGCCGTACCTTCGGTGCAAGGATCGGTCGATCGTGAAGACATACGACTACATCAACCACGTTGTCATAACGCTTCTGCTTACGGTCTATGAGGGTACGTAGATAACACTCTTCCCTCTCGTTGCTATGCATCACCATGATCTTCCGTGTGCGTATGAAAATTTTGAAATTACTATGTTCCGCAACAGTGGCATCCGAGCCAGGTCTATGCGTAGATGTTATATGAACGAGTAGAACACAAAGGAGTTGTGGGCGTGGGTATATACATATTGCTTGCCATCACTAGTTGATTCTTTATTCGGCGGTATTGTTGGATGAAGCGGCCCAGACCGACATTACGCGTACGCTTATGCGAGACTGGTTCTACCGACGTGCTTTGCACACAAGTGGCTGGTGGGTGTCAGTTTCTCCAACTTTAGTTGAATCGGATTCAATGAACAGGGTTTTTCTGAAGATCAAAAGGCAATCACTATATCGCGTTGTGGTTTTTGATGCGTAGGTAAGAACGGTTCTTGCTCAGCCCGTAGAAGCCATGTAAAACTTGCAACAACAAAGTAGAGGACGTCTAATTTGTTTTTGCAAGGCATGTTGTGATGTGATATGGTCAAGACATGATGCTAAAAAATTTGTATGAGATGATCATGTTTTGTAACACAGTTATCGGCAGCTGGCAGGAGCCATATGGTTGTCGCTTTATTGTATGAAATGTAATCACCATGTAATTGCTTTACTTTATCACTAAGCGGTACCGATAGTCGTAGAAGCAATAGTTGGCGAGACGACAATGATGCTTCGATGGAGATCAAGGTGTCAAGCCGGTGACGATGCTGATCATGACGATGCTTTGGAGATGGAGATCAAAGGCACAAGATGATGATGGCCATAACATATCACTTATATTGATTGCATGTGATGGTTATCCTTTATGCATCTTATTTTGCTTAGTTCGACGGTAGCATTATAAGATGATCTCTCACTAAATTTCAAGGTATAAGTGTTCTCCCTGAGTATGCACCGTTGCTACAGCTCGTCGTGCCGAGACACCACATGATGATCGGCTGTGATAAGCTCTACATTCACATACAACGGGTGCAAGCCAGTTTTGCACACGCAGAATAGTCGGGTTAAACTTGACGAGCCTAGCATATGCAGATATGGACTCAGAACACTAAGACCGAAAGGTCAAGCGTGAATCATATAGTAGATATGATCAACATAGTGATGTTCACCATTGAAAACTACTCCATCTCACGTGATGATCAAACATGGTTTAGTTGATATGGATCACGTGATCACTTAGATGATTAGAGAGATGTCTATCTAAGTGGGAGTTCTTAAGTAATTTGATTAATTGAACTTTAATTTATCATGAACTTAGTACCTGATAGTATTTTAATGCGTTCCTAGAGAAAGCTAAGCTGAAAGATGATGGTAGCAACTACACGGACTGGGTCCGTAACTTGAGGATTATCCTCATTGTTGCACAGAAGAATTATGTCCTGGAAGCACCGCTAGGTAACAAGACCACCAGTTTCAAGAAAAAGGGTAAAGGGGAGAAGGGGAACTTCAAGAAGAATAGCAAGCCAGTTGCTGCTCAAGTGAAGAAACCCAAGTCTATACCTAAGCCTGAGACTGAGTGCTTCTACTGCAAAGGAACTGGTCACTGGAAGCGGAACTGTCCCAAGTATTTGGCGGAGAAGAAGGCTGGTTAAGTGAAAGGTATATTTGATATACATTTTATTGATGTGTACCTTACTAATGCTCGCAGTAGTGCCTGGGTATTTGATACTGGTTCAGTTGCTAACATTTGCAACTCGAAACAAGGGCCACGTATTAAGCAAAGATTGGCTAAGGAGGAGGTGACGATGCGCGTGGGAAATGGTTCCAAAGTCGATGTGATCGCCGTCGGCATGCTACCTCTACATCTACCTTCAGGATTAGTTTTGGACCTAAATAATTGTTATTTGGTGCCAGTGTTGAGCATGAACATTATACCTGGATCTTGTTTGATGTGAGACGGTTATTCATTTAAATCAGAGAATAATGGTTGTTCTATTTATATGAGTAATATCTTTTATGGTCATGCACCCTTGATGAGTAGTCTATTTTTACTAAATATTGATAGTACTGATACACATGTTCATAGTATTGAAGCCAAAAGATGCAGAGTTGATAATGATAGTGCAACTTATTTGTGGCACTGCCACTTAGGTCATATTGGTGTAAAGCGCATGAAGAAAAATTGCGTTCTGATGGAATTCTGGAATCACTTGATTATGAATCACTTGGTACTTGCGAACCATGCCTCATGGGCAAGATGACTAAAACTCCGTTCTCCGGAACAATGGAGCGAGCAACAGAGTTATTGGAAATCATACATGCTAATGTATGTGATCCAATGGACATTGAAGCTCGCGGCGAATATCGTTATGTTCTCACCTTCACAGATGATTTGAGCAGATATGGGTATATCTACTTAATGAAACATAAGTCTGAAACATTTGAAAAGTTCAAAGAATTTCAGAGTGAAGTGGAAAATCATCGTAACAAGAAAATCAAGTTTCTGCGATCTGATCGTGGAGGTGAATATTTGAGTTATGAGTTTGGACTAGCAAACATGCATGTGCGTTGCAACGGGAGAAATAATTAGCATCGTTAGTTGTTCCTCCTTTCATGAAACCTGCTCCACGTGTCATTGCATACCACTTCCTTTCCCAATCATTACTGAGTTACGTAACCCCATTGGACATACAAATAAAAGCAAACTGCTCACACTATGTATAGTAGAGCATCTTAGAATAGTGTAAAAAGCAATCAATATGCAAGATGCAAAACATGGCTAATATACTTTTATTTGTAGTCGTAGAATCATAATAAGATTTCACTGGAACACAAAGATTCCACCAATAACTTGAAAACATATGATGACATCTCATTTTTGGAGCATACATCTCACTTATTGTTATACACAAAGAAAGAAATGTGTTTACAAAAAAATTGTAGAAAGCAGTCATGTGTCTTGCTGCACATTTTTAATGTGTGATCTCATATAGAAGTAAATTTTAGAAAAAAAAACAACAAATTTTGGAAGTCACTGGAATATGATAACTACACAGCGTATTTAGTTATTGAAAGACATCCTATTATTCTATGTATCCCAGTGTGAAGACCTGAGTTTGATAGTAGTTTTATGATCCGTTTTTGTGTGTCCTGCATTCTTTTAGAAGGAACTCAAAGGTAGTACAACTCATCTACCCATGTGGCTGGCAACTTCAACATCCAAAAAAGAAAATCATATATGCAGTGGAGTACGTAACTTCACTGTAGGCCGAAAACAAATATGATAATATATTTTTTGAATCTATATATAATACATTTGTCACCTAGTAAATGAACCAGAAAAAAAACCCGGATACTGAACACACCTACATAATCTAAAAGGCACTATGATGATGCCATCTTCACTAATTTCTCTGGAGTTTTCATTACAGATCGCTTAAAAGTTTACTATGGAACAGAAGAGTCACCTTGTTGACAATTGCAATGGATCCACATGTCAAAGAATAGTCCTTCGTTTCTTAACCATCCAAAGAAGTGTGTCACATATGAGAAAAGGCATGCAGATAAAAAGCAACACAATAATTAAGATGAACCAGGAAAACAAGGCAACTATTGCACACCAACATCCTCATGATCATCGTCTACACCACCTGATTATTTTTAGAGGTCCAAATGATATTGAAGAATTATACCAGCAGAAGGTGGTGAAAGTTCTCTAAGGATTTGACAGGTTATCATAAACTAAAATATCCACACAAAGGTCTTCACAAAAAGGCAACCGTCCTTTTAAAGAAAGAAATTAAAAGGGCAGTCTTTCAACAGGAAATGCAAATCCATAGCAATGCATTAAAATTACACTTCTAAATACAAATTCAGCCAGTACAGGAATAAGAAATCGCAATTAATAATTTACATCAGCTAATATACATGTGGCCTACGGTCGGCGTTCTGGGAACGGGGGTCCCTAGACTTGCCTGCCTACGGCCCACGGCGTGGCACTGCGAGCGGGCCCGTACTGCCCATCTTCACCAGCAAGGACTCAAGACCCTCGTGAGGGCCCAAGCCTCGCGAGGAGGACGACACAAGACCTCCTCAGGAGCGGCCTCACTAGGCTGGCTCGCGAGGGGCAGAGATTTCAAGGCCAGGCAAACCTCGCGAGGTTCTAGTGACGTGAGCCATGATGACCAAGGCCAGGCGGGTGCCAGGCGGGCCCCAGCGCGCACAGTGTCCTTGTTTCCTCTTTGGTGCTAAAGAAGCAGGCGTATGCACGGAGTACCAAGACATCAACCAAAGGTTTCCATATTAGTGCAATGAGACCAAGACAAGAAGGACGGCAAGACGGGGTCATCGTGGAGCCCAAGACGGCGTCACCACCAGAGCCTTTGACATGCGAAGACCACTTTTGTCAGGATAAGTTGTACTAGCTGTCCCCTTTCGAATTGGCCGTTGTTGGCTCCCTTCCCGCTCAATATTTGGGGAGAGGACCAGGGCCTCTATAAATAGGACTAACCACCACCATAGCAAGGGGGCGGGCGGATCAAGAGTAACCAGAACCACCACAAGTTCACCGAGCACAAGAACACCTCTCCTCAGGAGGCTGTTCTTCCCCTTGTACTATTCATCCTCGGCCAAAGAGGCAATCCATCCCACCACACTGGAGTAGGGTATTACACCACAACGGTGGCCCGAACCAGTATAAATCTTGTGTCCTTTGTGTTTCGAGTTCGCCGAGTTAGCTCGTAAGATCTTAGCAAAGCTAGGACGTGGATCGGTAGGGGGGGATCTTCGCGTGCACCCCAGAGTTCGAACCTTGAGGGTTTTGCCAGAACCCGTCATCCGACATTTGGCGTGCCAGGTAGGGGTGCGCCGAAGCTTCCCTTCCGTCACTCCGCGTCTTGTTGCTCCATTGTCTCCATGGTGGACGCTCGCCGCGCTCGCGCCGAGCACCGGGCTGCCCTCGCCGCCCGCATCGCTCAGACGGCTCCCGTCGGCGGGCCACCCCGTCATTCCCCATCGCCTGCCACCAACGCTGCCACCGGCCTGGCGGGGAACGAGCAGCAAGCATCCTTGCTGCACCCCTCGATGCGGTGGCATGGCCGCACAGCCACTCCATCGCTGACCCTGGCCGGCTCGTCATCCCACGCTCGTCGCGCTCCCATGGACGCGCAGGCCGCTCTGTGCATGGCGTGCGAGCTCCTGCGCAACCGCCCAGTCGATGACCTCTACGAGGACTGGCTCGACCGCATCGCCGAGCTTGTCAGCGCCGCAGGGGGCTCCCCCGCATCGTCCCTCTCGCCGCCTCGCCCTCCGCCAGCCGCAGGCGGCGTGGCCCATGGAGTGCCTCCACCACCTCTGACCCAAGACGGAGTCTTGGCGCCCAGGCGCACGGCCCCACGGCACGACCTGCCACGTCCGGCGCCCACGCAAGAAGATAGATGCTGCCAAGAAGTCGCTCAACCGCGAGAAAACGCCCCCGCGCTCCTTGCGCCACCATGGCAAGACCGCGTGCCGCCTGCGGCGGTGGTGTGTAGACCCCATCAAGGACAAGTTCTCCACCAGCACAGAGTCCCAGTGACCACAGCAGGCTGCCGCGCCTTCACCCCTGAGCTGCGTAGCGTCGCTTGGCCGGGCAAGTTCAAACCAGATCTGCCTCCTCGCTGCGACGGTACCCCTGACCCCATGGAGTTCCTGTAGCTCTACAAGCTGAGCATCGAGGCGGCCAACGGCGACGAGAAAGTCATGGCGAACTGGTTTCACATGGCTCTCAAGGATGGTGCCCGCTCCTGGCTCTTGAACCTGCCTCCATGCTCGATCTCCTCTTGGGACGAGATGCGCGACCGTTTTGTTGCTAACTTCCAGGGCACTCGCGACCGCCCACTAGCTGCAGGTGACCTACGCCGCGTCAAGCAACAACCAGGAGAGACCCTTCAGAAGTACATGCAGTGCTTCAACAACATTCGCCTCAAGATCCCCAAGGTGACGGACGAGGCCATCATCTCTGCGTTCTCCGATGGCATCTGCGACGTCAAGATGAAGGAGGAGCTTGCCATCCACGAGGAGCTGTGCACGTCTCTAGAGCTGTTCAACCTGGCGACCAAGTGCGCAAGAGCTGAGGAGGGGCACCTCTCCCTCCTCGAGCTCCTGGCTGCAGACCCGGAGGAGAAGAAAGCTAAGGCCAAAGACGTGAAGCGCAAGGGAGCAGCCGTGCTCGCGGCGGAGCCGGACACAAAGCGTGGCAGGGACCAGCCCGAGTCATCAAAGAGTAGCTGACCATTCTGTGCCTTCCATAACCTGCATAGCCACAACATCAGTGGCTGTCAAGAGCTTAGAGCCATTCGAGCAGGACGCTTTGGTCAATGCCCCGAACGTAACGACCAGGGTTACGGCCGAGGAGGACGTGGTGGCAGATGTTGGGATGACCGTGGCCCACGCCAGGAGTGGCGCGACCGGCCTCGTGAGGACCATTGGCAGGATCAGCCTTGCAAGGGCACCTGGAGGGATCAGCCTCATGAGGATCGTCCTCAGGGCAACACCGGTCTCCCTCCACTACCGCCACCACCAAGAAGGAACAATGACCACCACCAAGACGAGGGAGTTGGGGGCTTCTAGGAGCGGCGTGCTATCGCCTGCATCTTGGGCGGAGCTCAAGCCCCAGCCTCACAACATATCTTCAAACAGTTTGCTTGTGAAGTGAATGGAGTCCTCCCCAAGCTCGAGCCACGCGCCCGCTCAGGTGGTCCCAGTGCGCCATCACATTCAGCTCAGCAGATCAGCTCAAGTGTGCGGCCACCGCCGGCGTCCTTCCGATGCTTTGTTCGCCCATCATCAGCAACGTGCAAGTCACCAAGACCCTCATTGATGGCGGCGCAGGGCTCAACGTCCTGTATAGGGGATCGCAAATGTTTTCGAAGTAAGAGTGTCGAACCCAACGAGGAGCTAAAGGCAGAACAAATATTCCCTCAAGTTCTATCGACCATCGATACAACTCTACGCACGCTTGACGTTCGCTTTACCTAGAACAAGTATGATACTAGAAGTACTTTGTAGGTGTTGTTGGATAGGTTTGCAAGGTAATAAAGAGCATGTAAATAAAAATTAGGGGCTGTTTAGATAAAGACACAACTAAATTAGTTTTAGTAGAGAGCTTTTTGTTACGAGAAAGTTATTTGTCCCTAGGCAATCGATAACTAGACCGGTAATCATTATTGCAATTTTATATGAGGGAGAGGCATAAGCTAACTTACTTTCTCTACTTGGATCATATGAACTTATGATTGGAACTGTAGCAAGCATCCACAACTACTAAAGATCATTAAGGTAAAATCCAACCATAGCATTAAAGCATCAAGTCCTCTTTATCCCATACGCAACAACCCCCTTACTCGTGTTTGTGTTTCAGTCACTCACGCAACCTACTATAAGCGAATCATGAACGTATTGCAACACCCTACAGCGGGGAACCCTCATGCTTGTGCAACACGGAGAGCGCCATAGGACAGCACCAATAATAAAACATGCAACTCAAACCAATCTTGATCATCAAATAGCCCATAGGACAAAACGGATCTACTCAAACATCATAGGATAGCCATACATCATTGGGAAATAATATATAGCGTTGAGCACCATGTTTAAGTAGAGATTACATCGGGTAAGAGAGAGGTTACACTGTTGCATAAAGGGGGGAAGAGTTGGTGATGATGGCGGTGAAGTTGTTGGTGAAGATTGCGGTGATGATGATGGCCCCCGGTGGCACTCCGGTGCCACCGGAAGCGAGGGGGAGAGAGCCCCCCTCCTTCTTCTTATTCCTTGACCTGCTCCCTAGATGGGAGGAGGGTTTCCCCTCTGGTCCATGGCCTCCATGGCATGGGAGGGGCGAGAGCCCCTCCGAGATTGGATCTGTCTCTCTGTCTCTCTCTGTTTTTGCGTTCTCAGATTCTACCCTTTCACCGTTTCTTATATTCCCGGAGATCCGTAACTCCGATTGGGCTGAAATTTTAACACAAACTCTATCCAGATATTAGCTTTCTTGGGGCAAAAGAAGGGCATCAACCTCCTTACGGGGTGGCCACGAGGGTCAGGGGCGCGCCCCCTGCCTCGTGGCCCCCTCGGGCATCGTCTCGCGTGGATTTTTCTTCCCAAAAATCATATGTATTCCAAAAAAATCTCCGTCAGTTTTTATCCCATTTGTACTCCATTTGATATGGATGTTCTGCGAAACAAAAAACATGCAACAAATAGGAACAGGCACTGGGCACTGGATCAATATGTTAGTCCCAAAAATAGTATAAAAAGTTGCCAAAAGTATATGAAAGTTGTAGAATATTGGCATGGAACAATCAAAAATTATAGATACGACGGAGACGTATCAGCATCCCCAAGCTTAATTCCTACTCGTCCTCAAGTAGGTAAATGATAAAAAGATAATTTTTATGTGGAATGCTACCTAGCATAATCTTGATCATGTAATCTAATCATGGCATGAATACTAAGATACGAGTGATTTAAAGCAATAGCCTATCATTTGACATAAAAACAATAATACTTCAAGCCCACTAATAAAGCAATCATGTCTTTTCAAAATAACAAGGCCAAAGAAAGTTATCCCTACAAAATCATATAGTCTGGCTATGGTCCATCTTCACCACACAAAATATTCACATCATGCAGAACCCCGATGACAAGCCGAGCAATTGGTTCATACTTTTTAACACGCTTCAGCATTTTCAACCCTCACGCAATACATGAGCGTGAGCCATGGATATAGTACTATAGGTGGAATAGAATGGTGGTTGTGGAGAAGACAAAAAGGAGAAGATAGTCTCACATCAACTAGGCGTATCAACGGGCTATGGAGGTGCCCATCAATAGATATCAATGTGAGTGAGTAGGGATTGCCATGCAACGGATGCACCAGAGCTATAAGTATATGAAAGCTCAAAATGAAACTAAGTGGATGTGCATCCAACTTGCTTGATCATGAAGACCTAGGGCATTTGAGGAAGCCCATCATTGGAATATACAAGCTAAGTTCTATAATGAAAATTCCCGCTAGTATATGTAAGTGATAACTCAAGAGACTCTCTATATGAAGAACATGGTGCTACTTTGAAGCACAAGTGTGGTAAAAGGATAGTAACATTGCCCCCTTTTTCTTTTCTTTTTTCTTTTTTTTTCTTTTTTTCCTTTTTTTCTTTTTTTTGCGGGCTTCTTTGGCCCCCCTTTTTTTTATTTAGGCTGCTTTGGCCTCTCTTTTTTTCTTGGGGCAATGCTCTAATAATGATGATCATCACACTTTTATTTACTTACATCTCAATATTACAACTCGATACTAGAACAAAGATATGACTCTATATGAATCCATCCGGCGGTGTACTGAGATGTGCAATGATCCAGCGTAGAAATGACATCAAAAAGCGGACAAGCCATGAAAACATCATGCTAGCTATCTTACGATCATGCAAAGCAATATGACAATAAATGCTCAAGTCATGTATATGATGATGACGGAAGTTGCATGGCAATATATCTCGGAATGGCTATGGAAATGCCATGATAGGTAGGTATGGTGGCTGTTTTGAGGAAGATATATGGTGGGTTTATGGTACCGGCGAAATTTGCACAGTACCAGAGAGGCTAGCAATGGTGGAAGGGTGAGAGTGCGTATAATCCATGGACTCAACATTATTCATAAAGAACTCACATACTTATTGCAAAAATTTATTAGCCCTCGAAGCAAAGTACTACTACGCCTGCCCCTAGGGGGATAGATTGGTAGGAAAAGACCATCGCTCGTCCCCGACCGCCACTCATAAAGAAGACAATCAATAAATACCTCATGCTCCAACTTCGTTGCATAACAGTTCACCATACGTGCATGCTACGGGAATCACAAACCTCAACATAAGTATTTCTACTAATCCACAACAACCCACTGGCATGACTCTAATATCACCATCTTTATATCACAAAACTATTGCAAGGAATCAAACATATCATATTCAGTGATCTACAAGTTTTATGTAGGATTTTATGACTAACTATGTGAATGACCAATTCATGTCATCTCTCTAAATGGATATAAGTGAAGCAAGAGAAGTTCAATTCTTTCTTCAAAAGATATGCCCACTGAAAGTGCGTTATATCGACTAGAGGGGGGTGAATAGGCTATTTTTATGAAAGTCTTCAAAACGTGGAAGTTTTGAAGACAAACAGTAGAGATATGCCTATCACTAAGCAGCGGAAGTTAGATTACACTAGGCAAGCCGTGCTCAAGTATTTAATAGAGTGAGCACAATGACAAGTAGCTGCAGTGTAATAAGGATTAGGTAGGAAGAAGTTATGAAGCCAAACAAATCATACAGTTATGTTGTGAAGACAAAAGATAGAGCAAGCATGCAATGACTTCACAATGAGTAGCGGTAAGTAAAAGGAAGTGAAGATGAAACCAGTGGCTCGTTGAAGACAATGATTTGTTGGACCAGTTCCAGTTGCTGTGACAACTGTACGTCTGGTTAGGGCGGCTAGGTATTTAAACCAAAGGACACACAGTCCCGGACACCCAGTCCTGAACACGCAGCTCAGGACACCCAGTCCTCACCATATTCCCCTTGAGCTAAGGTCACACAAACCTCGCCCAATCACTGTGGTAAGTCTTCAAGGTAGACTCCCAAACCTTCACAGACTTCGTTCACAGGCGATCCACAATTTCTCTTGGATGCTCAGAACGCGACGCCTAACCGGCTAGAGGATGCACAGTCCTCAAGTGTAATAAGTCTTCAGATCACTCAGACAAGAAGACTTAAGTGATGCCCAATTCTCTCTGGCTCTGGGTGGTTGGGGCTTTTCTCCTCGCTAGGAATTTTCTCTCAAAGGCTTCGAGGTGGGTTGCTCTCAAACGACAAGAGCCGTGCACTAAAATCTGAGCAGCCAACCGTTTATGGTTGTAGGGGGTGGACTATTTATAGCCACTGGGCAACCCGACCTGATTTGTCCGAAATGACCCTGGGTCACTAAGGAACTGACACGTGTTCCAACGGTCAGATTTCGAACTCACACGGCAACTTTACTTGGGCTACAAGTAAAGCTGACTTATCCGACTCTGGACAAGATTTGCTCTCATAGTCTTCACTCGAAGACATAGGTTTTGAATTAGGCATCACTTCAGTCGTTCTGACTGGTTCTCTTGGACCCCACTTAACAGTACGGTGGTTCCAATGACTTAACACAAATGAAAGAGAACTACGAAAGATGTAATTCTTCGAGTTCCATAGGCTTCACGTGGTGTCTTCTCTTGTCATAGTCTTCAATGTGAATATGTTCATATACCACCATTGACTTCAATGTCTTCGTACAATTTTAGGGGTCATCTCTGGTAGTAAAACCGAATCAATGAGGGACTTCTACCTGTGTTATCCTGCAATTCTCACTAACACATTAGTCCCTCAACTAGGTTTGTCGTCAATACTCCAAAACCAACTAGGGGTGGCACTAGATGCACTTACAATCTCCCCCTTTTTGGTGATTGATGACAAACTAGTTGAAGTTTTCAACGGGGAATATAACTTGTGAAATTGTAAAGGAATTGTCTTCATAAGCTGCAAGAGCTCCCCTTGAAGATGTGCATATAAGTAATTTGCTTTTGGAATGCAAATGCACATGGCAGGTTGTACTTGTGGAGATTCACTTCAACTTATGATGACAATCCACTATGCATGTAAAGGTATATGAAGATAATGACATGCATAATGAAAAATGGACGTTTGCAGAATGATCTAAGTGCGGGATTTATCGTCGCACATGCGGAATTTATCTTCGCAAAAACACGGTGGCAAACAAGTAGCAGACGACCATCGAGTTTAAGTGTTACAACTCAAAGAACCAAATGTAGCAAACCGAGAGTTTTAAGCACGAAGCAAAATGTAGGAAAATATAAGGCACCCACCCATATTGACCCGCTTGAAGACTATCAACATCATATGCTTCTCCCCCTTTTGTCAGTGATGACCAAAAAGGTTTGAAGACATAGAGTTTTCTACTCGTTCCCATGAGCAGCAGGGTCGTCGGTGGTGTTTGGCGGTGCTGAAGAGCTTGGTGCAGTGTCGACGCGTGCTGAAGGAGGTGGTGGTGATGTAGCATTGTCTTCTTCCTTGATAAGCCTTGCAGTCACTGTGGTAGCAGATGAAGAGAACTCTGAGTCTTCAAGTGATGGAGTTCCTCGCAGCACAGCCCTTCTGGGAGGTGTGGAGTCAAACTTGAATCGCTCTTTGAAGCCATCCTCTTAAAGATTAGCTTCAGAACACATCATTGTGAGTCCTTTCCAGGTGCGGCGACAAGTTTCATGTGCAACGAATGCATTCTTGGTGGCAAGATTTCGGATGCGATTTACATCCACCAAGAGGCTTTTCATCTGTCTTTTTAGCCATTGATGATGCCTATCCTGCTTTTGATGAAGGGCCACAAGGAGCTCTCGGTCAGTAAGAGCACGAGCTCGCTTCTTGGGTCTTGGAGCAGCTGTGCTGTCAGTGGCTTCAGTGGAAGCAGGGTGTGGTGCACGTGTAGTGCCAGCCAGCGGATACACCCGAGAGATAGCTTCAACACCTTCAACGTTTTGAGTGAAGCTCTGGTGCTCTGCATTCTGAAGAATCAAAGGTTGCTTGGCAGGCTCAGGATATATGGCTTCAGCAGACGTATCCACATCTGGCAAGGAGATCCGATGGTTGCGGGCTGAGGGCTGATACAAGATTACAGAGTGAAGTTTGATCAGCCTCATTACCCAAGGGGCATAGAACTTCAAGCCAAACAAATCTGAGCCTGATGCAGCAAGTTGGTGTATGAAGAAGTCATGTGCATTGAAGCATTTGCCATGAAGGATATAAAATATCAGAGTCTTTCATTGCACCCTCGATCTTGGCATGTGGAGAGTGCCCTTTGATAGGCCAGAGAGTCCGCCTAATGATGTGATAGATGGTTCTGGGCAGGTACTCAAGGTCTTCAATGAAGAACTCTGTGGGATAAGGAGCATCATGGGGCAATGGCTTCATCATGGAGAGCATCTGACTCATATTCGGTTCAGGCCTCTGAAATATGCTCTCAAGAGCTTCAGTGTGTAGTTGACAGCCTTCCTCAAAGAATGCGCCAGGAGTGGGCAGGCCGGTGAGCTCAATGATATCAAATGCATTGGCTTCGTGATGGACATTGCCGGTCATCCACTCCAGGACCCAAGTCTTCGGATCTCTGTTGTATCCTTTGATGTGGAGGGTGGCATAGAATTGTAGTAGAAGCTCTTCATTCCAGTGCTCTTCATCAGTCACAAACTGCAGCAGACCCACTTGCTTGAAGCAATCCAACGCTTCCTCCAGACAGGGCAGACCAGCAATAGCTTCAACATCAAGGCGCTTGTGCGGGAAGCTGCAACCTTGGTTGTACAGGATGCATGCATAGTAGCTGCGCTGAGGATAGCTCCAGAACCTATCTGATGAAATCCTTTCCCTTGAATAGGGGTTCTTGGAGCTATTGAAGAACGTATTATCTGCCCTGAAGCTAGTGATGTTAAAGGAGCCAGGAGCTGATGCAGGACCTGGGAAACTTGGCAGTCTTGGGACTGGCTTCTGGACCTGAGGCCTGTGCTCAACATGGTAATCAAATTGGGGACCGGCAGCAGACTCAGGAACAGAAGTATCAGGGTCAGTGGCTTCACTGGCGTCTGATGCTTTCGGTGGGGAGGACTCCACATTAGCTTCCATGTTAGTTGTGGCAACCTCAATATTTTCAGCCTCCACTTGACTAGCTGGAGGGTCAGGCACAGGCACGTTCTCCTGGAGAACTGCTTCTTGATGGAGCGGGGGAGTGGGATCTTGTGGTGCTTCTTCAGCTTCATCGGCTGATGCAGCCGGAATGTCGTCAGCAGAGTCTTGAGGCCTTGGACCTTTGCGAAGCCGGCGAAATGCAGACGACGCCTGTGGAGTTGGAGTGGGCTAGACCTTAGATTCTTCTTCCACTTGTGGGCGATCCGCCCATGACGCATCATGTGCAATTGGTGTCAGAGGACGACCAATGCTGATGAGTTTGCTGGTTTCACGCTAAGGAATGATTGCATCATCTTGTACATTGTCATGATGACCAATGTCTTTAGCAGCGATGGGGTCGGCTGCTGGAATGTTTTCAGCTTCAGGAGCCTCTATGGAAGCAGGCTCATGAACTGTGAGTTGACGTTCTGCGTCAGGATAGACCACAGAAAGGGGTTCAACCATCAAGGGCTCTGTGGGAGCAGCCCAATCTTTCTTGGTCTTCCTCTTCTTCTTGGAGGGGGCAGTAGGAGAGGCTTCAGGGTATTTCCTTTTCCTTGCTTCAGCCTCAGCAATCCTGGTCTTCTTGAGCTCTGAAGCTGTTGACCGGCTCTTTGGCTTCGAGCCAGTCGTTGCAGTTGGGAAGACAATCGGAGCTGCTTCCTGCCTTGGTGCATCGGGTTCAGCCGTAGTTGGGTTCTTCTTCTTCTTCGCGGCCATCCTGGGGTTGATGCCAGGACGCCCAAGTGCCTTGCGCTTCTCAGCCTCATTATAGGCTTGCACACATCTGTCAGCCAGAGTCTTCATGCGCTCGCGTGAACCTTGAGCTTCGGCGCATTTCTTCAGGAAGTTTTCCTTGAGCTCGTGCATCATGATCTTGAAGTTCTTCACTTCTTGCACGCTGAGCTTAGCCATATGCTTCTTGAACTTAGCCTTTTCAAAGTCAATTTTTTGCTTCAGCTCAACAACGCGCTGGGCGATGGCCAGTTCTGAAGCAATGGCTCCCTGAAAGGCAACACTGAGGCCGATGGATTGCTGCAGATCTTCAAAGCTGATGTTTGGCGTGTCAAACCACTCGTCAATGAAGTCGTGGATGATGGCTACATCAAAGAGAGGCAGATTATTGAAGAGTTGCTCAAGAGCGTCATCTGCAAGGTCTTCATCACTTGACAGATCAATGGCGTCATTGCGCAGAATGGCAGCAGCTGTGAGCTCTTGGCCGCTGTGTGGCTGAGGCATCTTGCTCTTCTGGGGCTTGGAGATGCGGGATACGTCTTCAGACTGCACACTGACTTTAGGAGGTGCAGTTGCCAATGGCTTCGCCCTTGAGATTTTTGGTGAAGGGGCCAGCTTTGAAGCGTTTGGCTTCTTCGACTGCTTTGGCTTCGGTACAGCAGGCGCTTCTTCTGAGTCAGAGTCAGCTGGTGGCTCATTCACTGCAGTCCCTTGAACCAAGATGCGGGTGATGAGGCCTTGAAGATTGGCGTAAGGGCCGATGACATTGGGTTCTGCCTCGCGTGTGCCATCTGCCCTTGGTGCGGAGGGACCAGGGTTGAAATCTAACCCAAACTTCTTCTTGTTCTACTTCGCTGAGTTTTGGGCAAACTGGAAATTGCACTTGAACAGATTGTCGTCACGACACCAGAGTAGTCACGACGGATGTGCATCAGCAGGCTGTGGTCCATGGACCATGCATGGGTAGAAGCCTTGAGCAATGGCTTCATCTCTGGACCTGGGTATAAGATTCTTGTATAGGACGTCTCCCCATGGTCGTTTGGTGGCACTTTTCTCAGCATACTCTTGGGTGACGAAGCGGTATAGGAACCATTGTTCTGCCCAATAGCGTCGAATCCATTGGATTTGGGTCTTGCGCTGACCATAATTCTCTTCAGGATCTGTTTTATACATTTCTGCCAGTTCATTAGGCAGATCTTTGGATGCTCCACCACGACGCTGTCTGCTCCCCTTCCTTGCTGCTGTCTCTGAAGCCATAAACCTTAACTTGGAAGGCTTCAAGACGTTCAAAGGCTTCAAAGGCTTTCTTTTGCTGGACCAACAGGAACTGGCTTCAGGAGAATTTATGTGATGCTGTAAGAATTCTGCAAATGAATGCAGACTATGAGAACCAAAGGATTCTCCCACGGACATGTACCTGTGACAGCATTAAGGTGCGAGGGAAGGGGAAGAGGTCATATGCATTCTCAGAAGATTTTGAAGATTAATCAGTTTAGAAGACATTGACCTCATCGTGCGAAGACATTCACTCATAGATAAGAAGTTGGTTCCAGATTTGTACAAACCCACAGATCAGTACAAGTGAGGAATCTAACTACTTCATGAAGCACAAGTGAATATACTAGGCATGTAATGAGATGCAGATCGAGGGAGATCTAACTTGTGTGAATAGAAACTTCTTATGGTAGAAAGTGATAGAACCATAGGATCAAAAGGGGCTGTAAAATGAAGTTTTATTTACCACACTTGGAACTGCTAGACGGAGTGGGAGATGAGGCCGAGCAGTTCAATCCTCCGTGCCCTAGCTTGGCGATGGAAGACACCTACGGTGACAGTGGAGAGGACGATGTCCGCGATCGACATGAAGACGGCGTCGGAGAGGTTGTGGCAGTGAAGCGCTTCGTCGCCGGCGTCGTCGAGGGCTAGCGGTGGCGCTAGGGTTCGTGCGAGGGAGGAAGAAGGAGATAATGACCGCGGTGGGTGTGTATTCATAGTTACAGGGGCGGCACTGTGCTATTACACAGGTGCCCCTGGCGATTCGTATCTGAACAACACGTGGCCATCATGCGGAATCTCGGGGGCAGTTCCACAACCCACGCACGCCTGGATTGTCGGGTGGTCGTTCCTACTTCTCCGGATTTCTTGTGGATGAATGAGCATTGAAAACGGTTTTAAAGGTTGTTTCTGTGTCTTCTGCTGACAAGGACGCAAAGAAGACATTCGACAGTTTCAATAGAATGCATATGACTTGGAGAGATAGAATTTGAGATAGAAAGCATAGAGAGATTAGGGTCCGATCACATTCACTTAGTTCAAAAGATTCAAAACAAGAAGACATAGCTATAAGTGAATGCTGTAGAGGACAGAACACTAGTATATATATATTTATATAATCCACGTAGTGAAGATAATCATGAAGACGTGTTGAGATTAAAGCCAAACCAAATGTGTAGACATTGCAAGGTAACGCCATGAGTGAAACACTTCAAAATAGAACGTGTGGTGGTGGCGTTACCCACCGTATAGGAAGTATTAGACCCAGACACGGCGCACAATTATCGTGGCGCTCTGAAGTCAATTTCCACATTAATGTATTCACACTTAGAATGTATGTCTTCATTGATTGAAGATATACGTTACTTCGTGTGTTGCACATCTAAGTCATCAATATGCATAAGTGTTAGGATGTGTGCCTGATCACAGGACATTTGAGGATTCCAAGATATTTAGCTCACACCGTAACTTGCAAAATCTCTTCTCATCCAAGGGCTTGGTGAAGATATCTGCCAATTGCTCTTCAGTGTTGACGTGTATGATATCAATATCTTCCTTCACAACATGATCTCTGAGAAAGTGATGACGAATTTCAATGTGTTTTGTCTTCGAGTGCTGAACTGGGTTGTTGGCAATCTTGATGGCGCTTTCGTTGTCACAGTAGAGTGGCACTTGCTTCAGATGAATGCCATAGTCCTTGACAGTTTGCTTCATCCACAGAAGTAGAGCGCAGCAAGATCCAGCAGCAATGTATTCAGATTCAGCAGTGGAGAGGGATACACAGTTCTGCTTCTTTGAAGACCAACATACAAGTGATCGTCCCAGAAAGTGACTTGTGCCTGATGTAGACTTCCGATCAACCTTGTCACCAGCATAATCAGCATCCGAGAATCCAACCAGATCAAACTCTGAGCCCTTTGGATACCATAACCCTAGAGTTGGGGTGTGAGCCAAATATCGAAGAATTCGCCTCACAGCTAAGTGATGCGTCTCCTTTGGTGCCGCATGAAATCAAGCACACATGCAAACACTAAGCATAATATCTGGCCTAGATGCACATAAATAAAGCAAAGAACCAATCATGGAGCGGTATACCTTTTGATCGAACTCTTTACCATTGTCATCAGGACCCAGATGATGTTTGGCTGGCATTGGCGTTGTGAAGCCTTTGCAGTCTTGCATGCCGAACTTCTTCAGGCAATCTTTGATATACTTCTCTTGAGATATGAAGATGCCATTGCGTTGTTGCCGTATTTGAAGACCGAGGAAGAACTTCAGCTCCCCCATCATAGACATCTGATATTGCTCTTGCATCATATATCCAAACTCTTCACTGTACTTCTGATTGGTGCAGCCGAAGATAATGTCATCCACATAAATTTGGCACGCAAACAGTTCACCATCATATGTCTTCGTGAAGAGAGTGGGGTCGAGGGAACCAGGTATGAAGCCTTTGCTCTTCAGGAAGTATTTGAGTGTGTCATACCAGGCCCGAGGGGCTTGTTTGAGGCCATACAGTGCCTTATTGAGCTTGTATACCATGTCAGGATGTTTTGGATCTTCAAACCCAGGTGGTTGTGCAATATACACTTCTTCTTCAATCTTGCCATTGAGAAAGGCACTCTTCACATCCATTTGATACAGAAGTATGTTATGATGATTTGCATAGGCCAGCAGTATACATATGGCTTCAAGTCTAGCCACAGGAGCAAATGTTTCATCGAAATCAATGCCTTCCACTTGAGTATATCCTTGAGCAACAAGGCGAGCTTTGTTTCTGACAATTTGACCATGCTCATCTTGCTTGTTGCGGTATATCCATTTGGTGCCTATTATATTGTCCTTCCGTGGATCAGGACGCTTAACCAGTTCCCATACATTGTTCAGCTCAAACTGTTGAAGCTCTTCTTGCATTGCTTGAATCCATTCAGGTTCCATAAAGGCTTCTTCAACTTTCTTGGGTTCTGAAATTGAGACGAATGCGAAGTGCCCACAGAAATTTGCCAGTTGAGTTGCCCTTGAACGAGTGAGTGGACCAGGTGCATTGATGCTGTCAATTATTCTGTCAATTTGCACTTCATTGGCAACCCGAGGATGTACAGGGCAAAGACTTTGCTCTTGTTGATCTGAGTTGTTGTTGGGAGGAATGTCTTCAGGCTGAGCATTGTCTTCATGTGGATCAGGTGCTGAGATGATAAGTTCTTCTTCAGGATGAGCTTCAGAAGGTATAATCTCTCCAGTTCCCATTAGCTTGATTGATTCACTCACTGGAACTTCATTTAGCACATCTGGCAGTTGCTCTCTTTCTGAACCATTGGTCTCATCGAACCGCACATCCACTGTTTCAACCACTTTGTAGTGACAGAGATTGAAGACTCTGTAGGAGTGCGAATCCTTTCCATATCCAAGCATAAAACCCTCATGTGCTTTTGGTGCAAACTTTGAGGTGTGTTGTGGGTCCTTGATCCAGCATCTTGCGCCAAATTCTCTGAAGTAACTGACATTTGGCTTCTTGCCAGTTAGGAGTTCATAAGATGTCTTGTTCAGAAGCTTGTGAAGATAAACGTGGTTGATTGTATGACATGCAGTGTTAATGGCTTCAGGGCAGAATTTTCTTGGAGTCTTGTATTCATCTAGCATCGTTCTGGCCATCTCAATGAGTGTTCTATTCTTGCGTTCGACAACGCCATTCTGCTGTGGCGTGTATGGAGGTGAGAATTCATGCGTGATCCCCAAGGTATCAAGATATGTATCAAGGCCAGTGTTCTTGAATTCAGTGCCATTGTCACTTCTGATGTGCTTTATCTTGGCGCCATAATTGTTCATAGCTCGATTGGCGAAGCGTCTGAAGACATCCTGCACTTCAGTCTTGTAAAGGATTATGTGCACCCAAGTATATCTAGAGTAATCATCAACAATGACAAAGCCATAGAGGCAGGCAGTAGTGGTAAAAGTTGAGTAGTGAGTGGGACCGAAAAGATCCATGTGAAGAAGTTCGAATGGTCAAGTAGTGGTCATGATTGTCTTCGAGGGATGTTTTGCCCTCGTCATCTTCCCTGCTTCACAGGCACCGCATAAGTGATCTTTCTTGAACTTGATGCCCTCGATGCCTATGACATGCTTCTTCTTTGCAAGGGTGTGGAGGTTCCTCATGCCAGCATGTCCAAGCCTCCGATGCCAAAGCCAGCATTCTGAAGCCTTTGCCAGAAGGCATACTACAAGTTGTGGCCCTGCTGAGAAATCTACCACGTACAAATCATCTTTCCGATACCCTTCAAACACAAGAGACTTGTCAGATTCCATTAGTACCAGGCAACGATATTTTCCGAATACTACTATCATGTTCAAATCGCAAAGCATTGAGACAGACATTAAGTTGAAGCCAAGGGATTCAACAAGCATGACTTTATCCATGTGTTGATCCTTTGAGATTGCAACTCTACCTAGACCCAATACCTTACTTTTACGAGTGTCAGCAAATGTGATGTGGCTCTTGTCGGATGGACGTAAGGTTTAGTCCATAAGAAGGCTTCTTTTGCTAGTCATGTGATTTGTACACTCATTGTCAATAATCCATTCTGAAGACGCCGGTGTCGTACCCTAAAGTGCAGTTAGGGGGATAGGCTTCACGAAGTGAATTGTGAAGCAAAAACATTTGACGAACCAGTGGGTTATGAAAACTTAGATCCAGATTAGGACTAATAGGGAGAGTAGCATGCGATTCAGGAATGAAGTACATAGTGATGCCATTCGGGCATTTGATCTTGCGCCCTACAAGATTTTTAAGGTCCCCAGCAATAGCGTCAGAAGATTTTGGTTTTTTGCTGGAGACCTTTCCCTGCAAAAGAGAGTTAAGCTTTCTTAACCACCCACATCTTCAAGGGTGGCTTAGAAGCAATAAGTCTAAGTGCAGCATCTGAGAATTTTGGCTTTGGAGCCCTAGCAAACAGTCTAGCAGGCGGACAATAGTACTCATATGAATAGGCAGAATAGTTCTTGGTCATATGAACATGACGGTTTGATGAACCGCTCTCATATTCATATGCCTGAGTATGGTTTCCCTGCAAAGCATTTGCGTTAGTGCGACTCAGGTGAGTCCTCTGTCTGTATGAAGCCTTTGGACCGTATGAAGCCTTTGGTCTGAGATATGTCTTCTTCATGTGAGGTGTCATGAAGACATTCACAGGAAGATTTTCCAGACACTTTTCCGGAACCCAGATCTTCTTCATAGGCGGTCCCTTCCTGTAGTTAGTACCAATGTACCTGGCAAACACTTCACCATTCTGATTCTTAAACAGTACATAGTTTGCATCAAAGGATTCATCAATGATAATGGGGTTAGCACAAGTGAATCCAGATAAATTGGATGGATCTGCTGTAGGTTCCTTTGCAGCAACCCACTTGGTTTTGGGGTACTACTCAGGTTTCCAGTAAGAGCCATCTGCATTCATTTTCCTTACGAACCCAACACCCTCTTTCCTAGGGTTTCGGTTCAGAATCTGCTTCTTGAGGACATCACATAATGTCTGATGCCCTTTAAGACTTTTGTACATCCCTGTTTCAAGCAATGTCTTCAACCTAGCATTCTCATCAGCAATAGCAGTGGTATCCTCGGCAGAGGGGTTAGTTACCAAATCAATAGTTGAAGATATTGCAACAGTAGTAGCAGTAGAACATTCAGCAACAGAAGCAACATTATCACGCTCAATGCATTTAAGACATGGTGGTTCAAATCCTTCCTGAGCGGAACTGATCTGTTCGGCGCGAAGTGACTCGTTTTCCTTTTGAAGATCTTCATGAGCCGCTCTCAATTTCTCAAGATCTTGCTTCCTTTGAAGATAATCATAGGAAAGCTTTTCATGAGTTGTTGAGAGAGTATCATGACGATCCTCAAGTTCCTGATACTTAACGTGAAGATTTTTTATGTCTTCAATTAAGGATTCAGATCGAGTCATTTCAGCACCCAACAGATCATCGCTTCTGTCTAACAGTTTTTGAATATGTTCCATGGCTTTCTGTTGTTCAGTTGCAATTTTAGCAAGTGTTTTGTAGCTAGGTTTTGAATCACAATCAGAGTCATCGTCACTAGATGTTTGATAGTGAGTAGTGCGTGTGTTTACCTTGGCACCGCGTGCCATGAAGCAGTAGGTAGGATCGGAGTAGTCCTTGTCATTTGCATCGGTGTCGGTGATGGAGTCATTGTCTTCAGTGTTGAAGATGGACTTGGCAACATATGCTGTAGCCAGACTTGCAATGCCAGAATCAGACTCCTCCTCAGACTCCACCTCTGCCTCCTCAGAAGCGGACTCCTCCTCTGAATCCATTTCCTTGCCAACAAACGCATGTGCCTTGCCAGATGAGCTCTTCTTGTGTGATGAAGACTTTGAGGAAGACTTGGAAGAAGACTTTGAGTATTTCTTCTTCTTCTTGTCGTCAGAGTCATATTCCTTGCTCTTCTTCTTCTTTCTGTTCTCATTGTCCCACTGTGAACACTCAGAGATGAAATGTCCAGTTTTCTTGCACTTGTGGCATGTTTTCTTCTTGTAGTCATGTGCAGAAGCTTCATCATTCCTTGAGCTTGATCGTGAAGACTTTCTGGAGCCTTTCTTCTTGGTGAATTTTTGGAACTTCTTCACTAGCATTGCAAGTTCCCTTCCAATGTCTTCAGGATCATCAGAACTGCTGTCAGATTCTTCTTCAGATGAGGAAATAGCTTTTGCCTTTAGGGAACGAGTTTGCCCGTAGTTTGGACCATAGATATCTCTTTTCTCAGAAAGATGAAACTCATCTGTGTTGAGCCTCTCGAGTATGTCAGACGGATCGAGTGTCTTGAAATCAGGCCGTTCTTGAATCATCAGGGCTAGGATGTAAAACGAACTATCAAGTGATCTCAGCAGAGTCTTGACGATTTCTTGTTTGGTGATCTCAGTGGCGCCAAGGGCTTGAAGCTCACTTGTGATGTCAGTAAGTTGGTCAAATGTGTGTTGGACATTCTCATTGTCATTTCGCTTGAAGCGGTTGAAGAGGTTGCGAAGAACACTGATTCTCTTATCTCTCTGGGTTGAGATGCCTTCATTGACCTTGGAGAGCCAGTCCCAGACCAGCTTGGATGTCTTCAAAGCACTCACACGGCCATACTGTCCTTTGGTCAGATGACCACATATGATATTCTTGGCAGTAGAGTCCAGTTGAGTGAACTTCTTGACATCAGCAGCAGTGACACCTTCTCCAGCCTTGGGAATACCGTTCTCGATGACATACCATAGGTCGACGTCAATGGCTTCAAGATGCATGCGCATCTTATTCTTCCAGTAGGGATATTCAGTTCCATCGAAGACGGGGCACGCAGCGGAGACTTTGATTATCCCTGCAGTCGACATAGCTAAAACTCCAGGTGGTTAAACCGAATCACACAGAACAAGGGAGCACCTTGCTCTGATACCAATTGAAAGTGCGTTATATCGACTAGAGGGGGGTGAATAGGCGATTTTTATGAAAGTCTTCAAAACGTGGAAGTTTTGAAGACAAACAGTAGAGATATGCCTATCACTAAGCAGCGGAAGTTAGATTACACTAGGCAAGCCATGGTCAAGTATTCAATAGAGTGAGCACAATGACAAGTAGCTGCGGTGTAATAAGGATCAGGTAGGAAGAAGTTACGAAGCAAAACAAATCATACAGTTACGTTGTGAAGACAAAAGATAGAGCAAGCATGCAATGAATTCACAGTGAGTAATGGTAATTAAAAGGAAGTGAAAATGAAACCAGTGGCTCGTTGAAGACAATGATTTGTTGGACCAGTTCCAGTTGCTGTGACAACTGTACGTCTGGTTAGGGCGGGTAGGTATTTAAACCAAAGGACACATAGTCCCAGACACCCAGTCCTGAACACGCAGCTCAGGACACCCAATCCTCACCGTATTCCCCTTAAGCTAAGGTCACACAGACCTCGCCCAATCACTCTGGTAAGTCTTCAAGGTAGACTCCCAAACCTTCACAGACTTCTTTCACCGGCGATCCACAATGTCTCTTGGATGCTCAGAACGCGACGCCTAACCAGCTGGAGGATGCACAGTCCTCAAGTGTAAGAAGTCTTCAGATCACTCAGACAAGAAGACTTAAGTGATGCCCAATTCTCTCTGGCTCTGGGTGGTTAGGGCTTTTCTCTTCGCTAGGAATTTTCTCTCAAAGGCTTCAAGGTGGGTTGCTCTCAAACGACAAAAGCCATGCACTGAAATCTGAGCAGCCAACCGTTTATGGTTGTAGGGGGTGGACTATTTATAGCCACTGGGCAACCCGACCTGATTTGTTCGAAATGACCCTGGGTCACTAAGGAACTGACACGTGTTTGAAAGGTCAGATTTCGAACTCACACGGCAACTTTACTTGGGCTACAAGTAAAGCTGACTTATCCGACTCTGGACAAGATTTGCTCTCATAGTCTTCACTCGAAGACATAGGTTTTGAATTAGGCATCACTTCAGTCGTTCTGACTGGTTCTCTTGGACCCCACTTAACAGTACGGTGGTTCCTATGACTCAACACAAATGAAAGAGAACTACGAAAGATCTAAGTCTTCGAGTTCCATAGGCTTCACGTGGTGTCTTCTCTTGTCATAGTCTTCAATGTGAATATCTTCATATACCACCATTGACTTCAATGTCTTCGTACAATTTTAGGGGTCATCTCTGGTAGTAAAACCAAATCAATGAGGGACTTCTACCTGTGTTATCCTGCAATTCTCACTAAAACATTAGTCCCTCAACTAGGTTTGTCGTCAATACTCCAAAACCAACTAGGGGTGGCACTAGATGCACTTACACCCACGCTCTAACAAATATAAGTGAAGCAAAAGAGCATTCTACAAATGGCGGTTGTCTAAGTGAAGAGAAACAGGCAATCCAAACTTCAAATGATATAAGTGAAGCACATGAAGCATTCTATAAAGCCATACTCAAAAGATATAAGTGAAGTCCATAGAGCACTCTATAAATCAACCAAGGACTATCTCATACCAGCATGGTGCATAAAAGAAAAATGAAAACTAAATGCAAAAGACGCTCCAAGATTGCACATGTCGCATGAACGAAACGAATCCAAAAACATATCGATACTTGTTGAAGAAAGAAGGGATGCCTTCCGGGGCATCCCCAAGCTTAGACACTTGAGTCTCCTTGAATATTTACTTAGGGGTTCCTCGAGCATCCCCAAGATTGAGCTCTTGCCTCTCTTCCTTCTTCTCACATCGAGACCTTCTCGATCATCGAACACTTCATCCACACAAAACTCAACAAAAAGCTTGGTAAGATCCGTTAGCATAATAAAGCAAATCACTACTCTAAGTAATGTTGCAAACCAATTCATATTTTGTTTTTGCATTGTGTCTACTGTAATATAACTTTTCCATGGCTTAATCCACTGATATAAATCGTTAGTTTCATCAAAACAAGCAAACTATGCATCAAAAACAGAATCTGTCTAAAACAGAACAATCTGAACATTCACCATACTTCTGATACTTGAACAATTCTGCCAAAATTAGGAAAAATAAATAATTTTCATAGAAATACATTGCAAAAAGAATCAGAACCATTTGACATTCCAGCAAAAAATGTTGCGCACTACAGCCAAAGTTTCTGTCCTGCACCGCACAAACCTACAACCATCTAAAATATCCTAAAGGCAAACCTTGTCACATTATTTTTATAATACAATGGAATTGTACAAGGGATAATTATTTTTGTTGAAAAGTTCCTATAATCAAGATTCACAAAGTTTCCATGAGCATGAACAAAGTTCAAGGCTAGCTCCCACTTCAACAATGCTCGTCTTTCTCACTTTCACTTTCCTTTTTGGAAAAGTTAAGCCATTAAGCTAGGCATATAGTGCTCAAGAACTGAATCCACCCGGATCCCAAGGTATATCAAAGCCAATTTTAATTAACAATGATTTGTAATTTAGTAGTGAGCACAAAGCAACATATATCAAGTAATGACGAAGTCTAACTCTCTTCCTATGCATCGGCATGTCATAAAAGAACAGTTCATGCACACATAGTAATGGCCAATGCATAGTATAAACAGTTTCTTGCAATTTTACAATGTTGCAAACATAGAGAGGTGGAGATATAGTTCCTCTCTCATAATAATTGCAAGTAGGAGAAGCAAGCACATGCATATTATATCTATCAAAATCATCATGTGCAACAGTAAAAGGCAACCCATCAATATAATCCTTAATAAGCACAAACTTCTCCGATATAGTGTAGTTTGGAGAATTCAAAAAGATAATAGGACTATCATGTGTGGGTGTAATAGAAACAATTTCATGTTTAACATAAGGAACTATAGGAAGTTCATCTCCATAAGTATCATTCATATTGGCATCATGGCCACAAGCATAGCAAGCATCATCAAAAAGGGATATTTCAAGAGAATCAACGGGGTCATAACAATCATCACAGCAATCATCCTTTGGAAAACACGAAGGGAAATTAAACAATGTATGAGTTGAAGAGTTACTCTCATTAGAAGGTGGGCACAGGTAGCTAATCCGCTCTTCCTCCTTTTGTTCTTCGCTCTCCTCCTCACCTTTTTCATCCAATGAGCTCACAGTTTCATCAATTTCTTCTTCCATCCACTCCTGCAAAATATTAGTCTCTTCTTGGACAGCGGAGTAGTCCTCAATATATGGTTCAACATAGGCATTAGAAGCATAATTATCATAGCAATATTTAAGTATGGCAATATTTTCAGACTTGTAAAGAGTAGCATCATACTTTTCAATCAAAGAAGTAATTTCGTAAGCACCCTTAAAAGCAACAAATTCCTCAATTTGTTGAACATCATAGTAATTATAAACACCCTTAGCATACGAAGATACGATTCCATTATAACTAGACTCACATTTATAGGGAAGGTGTTTCTTAGGGTTTTCAAAACAACAAGTAAAATCATATATTTCGCATAAATTCCAAGCATAGCATTGCAAACGATGAATTTGACCCAGTAAAAGTTTCCCTTTTTCAGATATACGGTGCCGCACATAACAAGCATGCTCATCTAAAGATTTGCCCTCAACTAAGCTAGTTGGGGTTTCAGCACGAGCACATAGGGATCTAAGATGATCCAAGTAATAAGCTTCAGGAGTGCGATAGATTTTGAGTGGTTATTCAACCATTGGTTCAGTAGGTACAACTAATTTTTTTGGTATTTTGCGTTTCCTACCCATAAATAAAGATAGAAAACAACTAATAACAGCAAATAAAAATTACTTAGTGATAAAGCAAACAAGCACACACAGGAATATTCACCCCACGCTATTGCTCCCCGGCAACAGCGACAGAAAAAGGTCTTGATAACCCAGAGTATAGGGGATCGCAAAAGTTTTCGATAAGTAAGAGTGTCGAACCCAACGAGGAGCTAAAGGCAAAACAAATATTCCCTCAAGTTCTATCGACCACCGATACAACTCTACGCACGCTTGACGTTCGCTTTACCTAGAACAAGTATGATACTAGAAGTACTTTGTATGTGTTGTTGGATAGGTTTGCAAGGTAATAAAGAGCATGTAAATAAAAAGTAGGGGCTGTTTAGATAAAGACACAACTAAATTAGTTTTCGTAGAGAGCTTTTTGTAACGAGAAAGTTATTTGTCCCTAGGCAATCGATAACTAGACCAGTAATCATTATTGCAATTTTATATGAGGGAGAGGCATAAGCTAACATACTTTCTCTACTTGGATCATATGCACTTATGATTGGAACTCTAGCAAGCATATGCAACTACTAAAGATCATTAATGTAAAACCCAACCATAGCATTAAAGCATCAAGTCCTCTTTATCCCATACGCAACAACCCCCTTACTCGGGTTTGTGTTTCAGTCACTCACGCAACCCACTATAAGCGAATCATGAAAGTATTGCAACACCCTACAGCAGGGATCCCTCACGCTTGCGCGACACGGAGAGCACCATAGGACAGCACCAATAATAAAACATGCAACTCAAACCAATCTTGATCATCAAATAGTTCATAGGACAAAACGGATCTACTCAAACATCATAGGATAGCCATACATCATTGGGAAATAATATATAGTGTTGAGCACCATGTTTAAGTAGAGATTATAATGGGTAAGATAGAGGTTACACTGCTGCATAAAGGGGGAAGAGTTGGTGATGGTGGCGGTGAAGTTGTTGGTGAAGATTGCGGTGATGATGATGGCCCCCAGTGGCACTCTGGTTCCACCGGAAGCGAGGGGGAGAGAGCCCCCCTCCTTCTTCTTCTTCCTTGACCTCCTCCCTAGATGGTAGAAGGGTTTACCCTCTGGTCCATGGCCTCCATGGCGTGGGAGGGGGCGAGAGCCCCTCCGAGATTGGATCTGTCTCTCTGTCTCTCTCTGTTTCTGCGTTCTCAAATTCTACCCTTTCACCGTTTCTTATATCCCCGGAGATCCGTAACTCCAATTGGCTGAAATTTTAAAACGATCTCTATCCGGATATTAGCCTTCTTGCGGCGAAAGAAGTGCATCAACCGCCTTAAGGGGTGGCCACGAGGGTCAGGGGTGCGCCTGCCCCCCTAGGGTGTGCCCCCTGCCTCGTGGCCCCCTCGGGCATCGTCTCACGTGGATTTTTTTCCCAAAAATCATATATATTCCAAAAAAAATCTCCGTCAGTTTTTATCCCGTTTGGACTCCGTTTGATATGGATATTCTGCGAAACAAAAAACATGCAACAAACAGGAACTGGCACTGGGCACTGGGTCAATATGTTAGTCCCAAAATAGTATAAGAAGTTGCCAAAAGTATATGAAAGTTGTAGAATATTGGCATGGAACAATCAAAAATTATAGAGACGACGGAGACCTATCAGAGGCGGGGGACACAATTTTTACCCAGGTTCGGGCCCTCTCAATGGAGGTAATACCCTACTTCCTGCTTGATTGATCTTGATGATATGATTATTACAAGAGTTGATCTACCACGAGATCGGAGAGGCTAAACCCTATAAGCTACCCTATGGTATGATTGTTGTTGTCCTACGGACTAAAACCCTCCGGTTTATATAGACACCACAGGGAGCTAGGGTTACACAGAGTCGGTTATAAGGGAGGAGATCTACATATCTGAATCACCAAGCTTGCCTTCCACGCAAAGGAGAGTCCCATCCGGACACAAAACGAAGTCTTCAATCTTGTATCTTCATAGTCCAACAGTCCGGCCAAAGTATATAGTCCAGTTGTCCGAGGACCCCCTAATCCAGGACTCCCTTAGTAGCCCCTGAACCAGGCTTCAATGACGACGAGTCCGGTGTGCAGATTGTCTTCGGCATTGCAAGGCGGGTTCCTCCTCCGAATACTCCATAGAAGATTTTGAACACAAGGACAGTGTCCGGCTCTACAAAACAAATTCCAGATACCACCGTAGAGAGTATAATATTTCCACAAATCTAATCTGCTGACAACTTTCCATAATGTGACGTCACGCCATGGCTCCGGTTATTATTCGAACCATTTTTCTCAACCATCTACTGCACGTATTGCGAGGCAGTTTTCTTGGCACGTCTTGTCGGAGCAGAGATCGTGTCCCCTTATCCCGGGATCCTCATCAATACGGGTGTGGGTAACCCAACCGCGCCATCAATCACGACGCTTGGGGAATAAGAGAGTTTTACCAGGCAAGTGGGGAGGCACGCAGTTTCTACCGCCCTTATAAAGGTGTATGGACTCCTCTTTTTTACCTATGCCTTCTTCTTCCCTGCCCATCCATTCTCGCGCACTCAAGCTCCAGCGCCCAAGTACGCATCTTCTCCAAAAAAACACTCCGAACATGTCTGGAGCGGGAGGCAAGTGGATGGCCTCCTCCGTTACGGAGGAGAACATCACGAAGCTCCGGGAAGCCAGAAACCTGGCCGCAGATATTGCACACCGACTCCCAGGCGCGGGGTATATCGTTCCTACCCCTGAGCCCCATGAAAGGGTTGTATTCCTTACCCATTTCGTCCGTGGGCTGGGATTTCCCCTCCACCCATTTGTTCGCGGGCTCATGTTCTACTACGGGCTGGACTTCCATGATCTGGCCCCCAATTTTATCCTCAACATCTCGGCGTTTATCGTCGTGTGCGAGGCCTTCCTCCGCATCAAGCCCCACTTCGGCCTGTGGCTGAAGACCTTCAATGTTAAACCGAAGGTGGTGGTCGGCCAGCAAGCGGAGTGCGGAGGCGCCATGGTGGGCAAAATGCCCAACGTCACCTGGCTCGAAGGCTCCTGTGTGGAGATCGTAAAGGGGTGGCAATCGGGGTGGTTCTATATCACCGAGCCGCGCGACACCAACTGGGCGGCGGCCCCCGAATTCCGATCCGGCATCCCCATGCGGCTCACCTCCTGGAAAGAGAAGGGCTTATCTTGGGGTTCATCGGTGGAGCTGACCGGACTCCAGAACTGTGTTAAAGACATGATAAGCAAGAGAATCAAGCTTGTCAACGTGGTCCAGGTCATGCTCTTCCGCCGGATCTTCCCGTGTCAAAGACGGGCATTCAATATGTGGGAGTTCGACTCGGCAAGGCACCAGACGCTGCGAGAGATCTTTGACACGATGCACCAGGACATCTAGAGGGTGTTGTTCAAGTCTGCCGAGGTACCTCCTTCTCTTACCGAGGACCATGGACTCAATGCAAAGCTCCTTGCTAATCCGGTAAGCTCCTTATATCTCATAAGGCGTTTCTTTCCCTAGTATAATTATGTGACGGATCTGAACCTCCACATTATTTCACAGGAATGGGTCACGACAGCGGAGCGGATCGATTGTCCGGCCCCACTGCCCGAAGATCTAGCAAGTACTCTCCTGACGGAGATGCTGGTTCCGACACCCTATGAGGCGCCGGAGAAGAAGGCCAAGAAGAAGGCCTCGGGGACCAGGAAAGGTCTCTGGCGCAAGGTTGTATCGGAATCGTTGTCTGATAACACCGAGACATCCTCCTCCCCCGAAGACGAGGAGGAGAAAGAGGATTCTCCCCATCCAGCCGGGGGAGATAAGAAAAGGAAGGCCGCCCCATCTGGGGAGGCCGAAGGGTCCAAGAATGGAAGAGCCCTCCTTCCGTACCGCTCCACCACGGCCGCGTTCAACGACGAGGAGTGGTTGCCCAGGGACAAGCCCCTGGCGAAGTCGTAAGTATCCGGGTACCATAACAGTTCTGGTATATTTCATTTTATTGTTTCTTATCATGCCGAACATGATCATGCAGCCCACCCAAGGACTGTCTCGACGTATCCTCTTTGGAAGGGCCTCTGGGCCTGTCAGAGATGAACGGTGATTCGCTCCCGACCGCCTCCTCCCCCCGCCCAATGGGCGATGCCGAGGTGTTGTCCCGAAGGGCACCAAGCCAAGGGAAGGTAGTTCTGGGGGCGCCCCAAGGCGACCTCCCAGACATCGGGCGCATGGGAGGCAAGGCTCCCATGGGCCCTAATGACGGGGGCAGCAAGTCTGGCCCCCAGCCGAATACTGTATCGAAACCTCCCGTGGTTCGGGACTCTGTTGGGCGACCCCTCACTAAGGGGGCGAGCGGTCTATGCCGATGGCCTCTGTCCATCCAGAGGCACCGGACAACTTGCTGGAAGCGCTTCGCAGCGCTTCCATTGACGAAGAACACCACACTGTCATGAGTGCGGTGGTAGAGAAGGTTCAGTCCGCTAAAAGCGGACTGACTGAAGCCTATGCCAGCCTCGTAGCAGGCTTTGAGGTAAGTAACCAATTTGTAAGAAAATTTTATAGCATAGACAGTAGCCCCTGATGCTCTGTTTGGCATTCGCAAAGAAAGGCCGAATAGAGGATCGAATAATAATCACAAGAGTCTAATCAGAATGTGTCTTATGTGAATAAGCAGGCTTCGCTGCTGGCCGCTGCCGCTCGCACTGCGGAGGTCTCCGCACTGAAGTAGGACCTTGAGCGGTCCGAAAAAGAGCTCCGCCTTACCAAGAGGCAGCTTGAAGATAACAAAGGTAAGTAATACCCGTTCGTATATTGATAAGGAATAAAAAAGAATGTGATTGTTAAGTCACAGGATCATCATGAATTTTGCTAGGGGCCACGACCAAAGTGGCGGCCCTGAAGGAGACGCTGTCCGAGGCTGAAGACAAAGTGGCAAGGAGCGCACCAAGCGCGAGAAGCAAGAGGCTCGAGTTGGCGAGGTGCGGCAAGAGCTCCAGGATTTTGTCAAAAATACGAGTCCTTGGAGCGTGACTCTAAGACGCAAGGGTCTAAGCTTGTGAAGGCCCTTGAGAACGCAAAAAATGCCAAGGCCGAAGCCCACAAGGCCCTCCAAGAGCTTCAGGCGGTCCAGAAGATAGCGGCGGGTAAGGAATTCATTATGCAAAGCAAGCATGTGAAGGAAACTTTCCTTTTACTTACCCGAGTTCGGAGCTCTCCAGGAGCGTTCGCAGATCTTCCCCCCAGTGTGTGACCGAACATCCGATGGCCTTGAGCGACTAGTTGAAGCAATTGGTCGAGCTCCACAAGGCGGCCGAACAGGCCATGAAGGGCCTCATAGTCCGGATATGGCCTGGCGAGCCCCTGCCTGGCAGCTACTTCGGCCTGGTGACGCAGCTTGTGAATGCATCCCCACGGCTTGAAGTCATAAAGTGGTCCATCTGCATTGAGGGTGCGCGCAGGGCTTTTGCCCAAGCGAAAGTGCACTGGGCGAAGATGGACGCCGAGAAGCTGGTGAAGGAGGGGCCGGTGGAGGGCAAGGAGCATCGCCGCCTCGAAAAGTATTATGACAACATCCTGAAGGGTGCCCGCCTTGTGGCGGAGGAATGTTCTAAGGATGTAATATTTGAATGAATGTACTCATGTGATCCTGTAATATGAAAACGAGTTCGTCTGCGCTATATAATGCTTGTTTGTTTAAAATATTACCTTCTGTGCGGCCGTTTATAAAATCTGAGAGTTGGCTAGTCGTCGGCTTCTGCCCCCATGTAGCTAGTACTAAGGTGTTTGGGATAAATCTGATCACTCTTTATCCCAGTTTTGGGTCCTTTGAAGGAGGTGTTCAGCACAACGAACCAGGAAATCGGATTATAAGGCTTTATCACTCTCACTTAGCCATAGAAGTCTACAATTTTAAACTTTGGTGAAGCCCCTAGTATTCGGAAGGCCGAACTTGGGGCGCTATGAACGCCTAAGTCGGACAAGGCCGACTCCTCGCCTGAAGCGGAAAAAAACTTTAGGGATTTGGGACCTCTCGAGCAGCGACCAGCTCTCGCCGCATCATGACAGTCAGTTTTTGGCTTTCTCTACTGAGGTGCTGATCCAGAAGAACCGGGACACAATCGCAGTAGTTCTCCCAGTGCTACCTTAGCCGATATAGCGGAACGTAAGGCACCAAAACATGGGAGCCGGGCAAACCCAACTATTGACCTAAGACATGATTCGGAGTTGTTGCATATAATGTTATAAGTTCGGGGTGCCGCACTGTCAAAAGTGTTCAGACTTTTCTTGCCGTGTTATGGGGTACACTAAAGCCCCTGGCGTACTGAACGTACCAGAATCTATGGGAGCAACTTGTCGTGAATAGACAAACAAGGAAAAAAAGAAGATGAAGAAATGTAATAATAAGCTGATGTTGTGCATTGTTATTTATAGGATACGTCAAAGCGTATGTGTATAAGTAGTACAATAAGCAAAAATAGGACTATCTGACATGTCCGATCCAAGGGCGAGCTCCGTGCGGGTATGTAAAACAGGTATAACGATCGGTATGAGAGACCACCAGGGTATTCCCTTGTACGTCAAAGCTTCTTGCTCCCTTGGTGCTTCCCTCTCATGATGGGTGCGATGATCTAGTTGTCGGAGAGGGCCTCCAGAGAATAGGGTCCTGTAAGGAAGAAAATGATAAAGATATACTGGTCCTGAGGCGGTTGAACCATGCTACCTCTTGAGCACTGTGTTGGTTTTCCCCGAAGAGGAAGGGATGATGCAGCAAAGTAGCGTAAGTATTTCCCTCGTTTTTTGAGAAACAAGGTATCAATCCAGTAGGAGGCTACGCGCGAGTCCCTCGTACCTGCACGAAACAAATAAATCATCGCAACCAACGCAAATAGGGGTTGTCAATCCCTATAAGGCCACTTACGAGAGTGAGATATGATAAGATAATATTTTTTGGTATTTTTGTGATAAAGATGCAAAGTAAAATAAAGGCAAAGTAAATAGCAAAGGAAATAACTAAGTAGTAGGAGATTAATATGATGAAGATAGACCCGGGGGCCATAGGTTTCACTAGTGGCTTCTCTCAAAAGCATAAGTATTCTACGGTGGGTGAACAAATTACTGTTGAGCAATTGACAGAATTGAGTATAGTTATGAGAATATCAAGCTATGATCATGTATATAGGCATCATGTCCGAGACAAGTAGACCGACTCCTGCCTGCATCTACTACTATTACTCCACTCATCGACCGCTATCCAGCATGCATCTAGAGTATTAAGTTAAAAACAGAGTAACGCCTTAAGCAAGATGACATGATGTAGAGGGATAGACTCATGCAATATGAAGAAACCCCCATCTTGTTATCCTCGATGGCAACAATACAATACGTGCCTTGCTGCCCCTATTGTCACTGGGAAAGGACACCGCAAGATTGAACCCAAAGCTAAGCACTTCTCCCATTGCAAGAAAGATCAATCTAGTAGGCTAAACCAAACTGATAATTCGAAGAGACTTGCTGTAACATCCCAAATTTTCAATTTGGAATGTTATACATAGATCATCATGCATATCATATTTTCTTGCATTTTGCCGATCCTAGAAATTTCATGCACCTCAAGGATCCTCAGAGAGAGTTGGAGATTTCGTCATTTTCATATTTGAGTCTCCTCAAATTTTGAAGAAATGATCATTGGCTTTGTCGGAGCTTTATTTGCCTTTTATTTCGGATAGGGAAAAATGCGCGTTTTCAAAAATTGCATTTTAGGCCCGGAGAAAAGTTCATTTTGTTTGACTCATTTTTAGGAGTTGGGGAAAATTTACTTTATTAGTTTTGGAGTTCGTTTAGATCTTTTTCTGGTTTTTTTTAGCGCGGAACCGATTTAAAAAAATCCCGAGCGCTGGGTCAAAGGCCCAGCAACCCAGCCGGCCGGCCAGAGGCCAGGCCATCGCCCGCGCGCGCTGCGCCAGGCGCCAGGGAGCCGCCCCCGCTGCCTTGTTGGTTTCCTAGTAGGACTTGTCCTACTTCGTTTTTTAGATCTTTTTCCCTCTTTTCTTTCCTAGTCCTAGTCTAATTCCTTGTCCCCTACCCAAAGTAAATCCCCCCTCCCCAATATAAATACTCCCACACCCCCCCCCCTCTAAACCCATCAAATCCAAGGCCCCAAAGCCTAGAGCACTCCACCCCGCGCCGCACCCCACACACCCGCGCCGCGCCTAGTGCCCCGCTGCCGCGCCCTGCGTCGCCGCACCACCGCCGCCGCCGGAGTTCCTCGCCGGAGACCTCGCCAGAGGTAGCCCGCGCTACATCTATTCTTTTCCTCAGATCGTTTTCTTCTAACCATTCCGATTCTTCTTTTCCGATTCGTTTTTCTCTCTGGTTCTTCGCGAAACCGTTCCGGTTTTCTAGATCGGTTTTACGATCGGTTTTCTTTTCTTGAAACCCTAGATCGGATTAGTTTTCTTTTCCGATTTAGTTGCCCGAGATCGTTCGCCGGACCGTTCGTCCCAACGACGTGATCACCGGATTTCTTCTAGGTTAACGAACGTCTGTTCGTTCAACCGTTCTTCTATTCTTTTCGTCGGATTTATTCCGCGATCGCGATCTCAGATCCGATCTTCGTTCTAGTTTTTCTCCCCGCTCGTTTATCGGAATCAGGTGATTCAAGCGCCTGGAGTTTCGTTTCAAAACTGCCGTTCCGGCTAATCAACTTTAACAAAGTTTTTGCTACGGTAAAATTTGACCTAGTTTCAACTTGCTAGAACCAAGTTGTTTTCCGCCGTTTGTTCTCGGTTTCTTTGTTCGGTTCTTTCTCTCTTTGCAACCGGAGTTCTTAAGTTGAACTTTCTGGTTCGATCTCTTGTTCGAGTTTTACCTGTGCATTAGATGAGTACTTGTTGTATGCTTGTTGTTTGTCTGCGATAGATTACCCGGATTGTGCCACCTGTTACTTCGAATCTCTAGGACTCGTGGATCATCAGCAAGGCAAGTAACACTTTGATCATACCTTTTCTACAACCCAGTTTTATTGCATTAGATCCATCCTCACACATTGCATGATTAGGATCTAATTAAATTGTGGGATGGGAAGTAGATGAGGTAGTACCTATTACCTGTTTATTATGAAACCTTTGGGAGTTACTTCTACGTTTGCTTATTATGCCATGCTATGCTAGTAGACGTGGATTGGGTGAGTGATATCCATGAAATATGTGAGATTGATAATTTTAATGGTTTATCTAAGGTGGCAACTTAAACACACATCTGGGTGGATTGAGGCACCTGATGTCTATCAGGACTTTCCTGTTTTATTTTGGACCGCCACCCAGGCTCAAAGGGATCATAAGATCTTTCATGCTAAATACTTACGTGTGCAGCCACAAGCCATTATGGGCTTTGGCATAGTTGACTAAGTCGTGCGAACTCTTACAGGGTAGACTAGCAGATGTAGGGGAAAGTAGGTGTACCGGTCTATCCATCGTAAGGTGCTAGCGCTTCTGAAAGACTGTGTCTTGGTCATCCGTTTCTCAAACACCAGTAGTGCGAGAAATCCAACGGAGGCGATCGACTCTTGTGGGGAAAAGTGCGCAAACCTCTGCAGAGTGTAATAAACTAATCATGATTAGCCGTGTCCCCGGTTATGGACAATCTTGAGTATCTAGTACTTGAATATCATGTGAATCTCATCATGTTACTTCTAAATTAATATTGTTGGGTTATTAATTGTACTTTTAATTGGGATTGAGAATGATGTAAACCATTCTCAATGTTTAACAATCACCATGATAGTTAAATAAATTTATTCCTTTGCAGTAGGGAAAAATTGGCTTTACGCAAAACAGTAACCATATAGCTTTCCACCAGCCAAATATGCATATAGTATAGCTATTTCATTCCATTACTCTCTATGTGTTACCTTGCCAGCATATTCCATGTGCTGACCCGTTTCGGGCTGCAACGTTAATGTTGCAGACTTTTCAGACGATGATTAAGGTGCTTTTAGGTCGTGGTTCTATACTCAGTGATGCCATTGGAGTTGATGGACCCATTTATCTTCCAAGTCTTCCGCTGTTATCGTTATTAGATGGCCTTAAGCCATATTATTGTAATAAGTTCTCTTTTGAGACATCGATGTAACAAGTGTGCGATTGCCACTCTGCTATAAATCCTTCGAAGTACTGTGTGGTGTCAGCATTACTGATCCAGGGATGACACCGGAGCACAGAGATCAGACTGTTTGAGGTTTGGTCGCTACAGAGATGGTATCAGAGCACACGCTGACTATAGGACACGGCCACTAAGTTAAAGCCATAGATCACTATTCTCTCCTCATTTTCTAACTCCTCATCTTTTCTACTCTTTAGGATGAAGGACACGAAGATTAAGTACGCTCAACCGGATGAAGGCACACCTTTTGGATTTCACTTGAAGGAAGTCACCAAGTACCTAAACATTGGATTACCATGCTTCACGGGAACCTTCAACGCCACTTTACCTGAAGAGGAGCGCTGGAAGATTCAAGCTCACGTTCCGGGAAGGACATTCACGCCAATCAAGAAGCCCATAGATAGTGTTTTCAATGCACCAACTTGGAGCCTAGGAAGGAGCATGGCAGCCCATATCACCATAGGACGCATTGGAGAAGTTTATCAAGAAGACCTCAAGGACACTATCTACTAGATTTGCGGACGCCGAGATGAACAATGGGAGTTAGTCATCACCAAGAAGGATAGATCCATTGCAGCGTTCATCCAGGAGTTAAACCAGCACATTTGATGCCACGAGAACCAGATGTGCAATGATATGATGGAGTTGAAGAATGCGAAGACCAGGATCATCGAGCTAGAAGGAGAACTGAAGGCTACACGCAAGGACTACATGGACGAGATCGTAGCTCTAGCAAGGCACAACGTCGATCTTAAGCAGGAGATTGAAGAACTCAAGAGGGAGTTAGCATCCAGGAAGGAAGACATGTATGTCGCATGTCCGGACAACTACATCATCATCAACGCCACCGATTCGGATCCAAGTGAACCCGACTTTGACGACGAAGCTGGAGCGGATATCATGGAGTCTTCCATCGGTTCAAATTTCTAGATGACCACCAAATATTAGTAGTATTCACCCCATGTAAACACTATAGTTCGAGCACTTTTGCGATAGCTAGATCGATTGTAAGCCCTTGTTTGATTGAATGAAGGGATTTTGTGTGAATTTGCTCATGTGCATTTGGGGTGGTGTTTTCTCTTTAGACCTCATTCTATTCTTATATCTCTTCTTTTCTAAACCATCAGATGCCTCCGAGACGTGACAATGGATTTCCACCGGAGCTCACTCAGTTGATCCAACAGCAGAATCAATTGATGCAGATGTTAGTTCAGAACCAGCAGAACAACACCAACAACAACCCACCACCACCACCACCCCCTCTTGACCACTTAGCCTGTTTCCTTAGGCTGAATCCGCCGGTGTTTTCTAGTAGCATCGAGCCGATAGTAGCAGATGATTGGCTCCGCAAGATAGGAAGGGAGTTGACCACTGCAGGATGCATGGATGGTGAGAAGGTGAAGTTTGCCGCACATCAGTTAGAAGGACCCGCGGCAGCATGGTGGGAGAATTTCACAGCCACTTTCCCAGTTGACACTGTCACATGGGATCAGTTTCAGCAAGCTTTCTGCACTGCACATGTCTCAGCAGGAGCTATGGCCATGAAGAAGCGTGAGTTTCGCAACTTATGCCAAGGAGGAAGGACAATTGGCCAGTATGTCGATGACTTCAGCAAGTTAGCCCATTATGCCCTAGATGACGTCGCTACGGATGCAGCTAAGCAGGAGAAGTTTCTGGAAGGATTGAATGATGAGTTAAGCATGCAGTTGATGATAGGAAGTTTCAGAAACTACCAAGAGTTGGTAGATCATGCCATCATGATTGAAGGGAAGCAGCAGCAGATTGAGAACCGCAAGAGGAAGTATGGACAGGGGAAGTATAACTCTGGAGCCCAGCAGAAGCCCCGTTTTACCCCTAAATCGGGATTTCAGTTTCAGCATACCCATGGAGGAGGTAGTTCGCACAACCACAATGGCCACAAGAATGGTAATGGGAATGGAGGAAGCAACGGCCAGAACCGGACCACCCCATCAACCCCATCCAAGAGAGATCTGAGTCAAGTCACATGTTTCAAGTGTTCCAAGACCGGACATTATGCCAATGAATGTCCTGAAGGCCAGAATGGTAATGGCAATGGAAGCTCAGGGAAGAAGCCGAACCCTTTTAATAGGGGACAGGTGAACCACGTTAGCGTGGAGGAGCTTGAAGATCAGCCGGATGCAGTGATCGGTAAGTTTTTGGTTAAGTCATTTACCGCACTCGTTCTTTTCGATACTGGTGCATCGCATTCATACATATCAAGGGGATTTGTGGAAAAATATAGCCTGCCCACTAGGATTCTTAAAACACCTATGCTAGTAAGTTTGCCAGGAGCAGAATACATGGCCAGTCAAGGATGTTTTCAAGTGCCATTAATTATAGGAAGGCATGTTTTCCCAACGGATTTGATTATTCTGGAATCTCAAGGATTGGATGTGATATTAGGCATGGATTGGTTGTCGATGTATGGAGGAAACATCGATTGTGCTAGTAAGTCAATTTTGCTTACAACGCCGGAAGGAAGAAGGATCAAGTATGTATCCCGGCATGTGCCAAATAGGACACAAGTAAATTGCCTAACAGGAGTTGTGCAGGAGGAAGTACCAGTGGTAAAGGATTTTCCTGATGTATTTCCTGAAGAGTTGCCAGGCATGCCACCGGATAGAGACATTGAGTTTTTGATTGAGTTGTTGCCAGGTACAGGCCCAATATCAAAGAGACCACACCGGATGCCAGCAAAGGATTTGGTAGAAATTAAGAATCAAATTAAGGAGTTACTGGAGAAAGGTTACATACGCCCAAGTTCTTCGCCTTGGAGATCACCCGTACTTCTAGTGGAGAAGATGGATGGATCATTAAGGATGGTTGTTGATTACCGTTGATTGAATGAAGTAACCATCAAGAACAAGTACCCACTGCCAATGATAAATGATCTGTTTGATCATTTGCAAGGAGCTAAAGTGTTTTCCAAGATCGATTTGCGATTAGGGTACCACCAGTTGAAGATTCGAGAGCAGGACATACCGAAGACAGCTTTCACCACGAGATATGGACTGTATGAGTATACCGTTATGTCATTTGGATTGACTAACGCGCCTGCCTATTTTATGAACATGATGAACAAAGTGTTTATGGAGTTTTTGGATAAGTTCGTCATAGTGTTCATTGATGATATCCTGGTTTATTCAAAGAATGAAGAAGAGCATAAGGAACATTTGCGCTTAGTATTGGAGAAGCTAAGGGAACATCAGTTATATGCCAAATTTAGCAAATGTGAGTTTTGGTTGAAGGAAGTAGGATTCCTCGGACACGTTATATCCGGAGAAGGGATAGTAGTTGACCCTGCAAAGGTTGAGACCGTAACCGAATGGGAAGCACCAACGACAGTTGGAGAGATCCGGAGTTTTCTTGGACTCGCAGGATACTACCGGAGATTCATTGAGAACTTTTCAAAGATTGCGAAGCCTATGACGGAGTTGTTGAAGAAGGATACCAAGTTTAATTGGACTAAGGAGTGTGAGGCTAGTTTCCAGGAGTTGAAGAAACGTTTGGTTACCTCACCAGTGTTGATTTTGCCAGATCAGACCATGAATTATGAGGTATATTGCGACGCTTCACGTCGAGGACTTGGAGCAGTGCTTATGCAGGAAGGGAGAGTTGTTTTATATGCTTCACGACAACTGAAGCCTCATGAATTGAATTATGCTACGCATGATTTGGAGTTAGCAGCTTTAGTGCATGCATTGAAGACATGGAGACATTTTCTCATTGGAAATTATTGTGAGGTGTACACGGATCACAAGAGTTTGAAGTACATTTTCACGCAGAAGGAGTTGAATCTCAGACAAAGGAGATGGTTGGAGCTAATCAAGGATTACGATATGAGATTACATTACCATCCCGGAAAAGCTAATGTAGTAGCTGACGCATTGAGCCGTAAGAGCCATGTCAATACGTTGATGACGAAAGAAATACCCAAGGAGTTAGCAGAAAACCTTCGTGAACTAAGTTTAGAGATAGTTCCGAACAGCTATGTAGGAGCATTGGAGATTCAGTCAACATTGATGGATAGAATCAGAGAAGCTCAGAAATTTGACAAGGAGATTGCTGCTATAAAGGAGAAACTGAGCAAAGGAAAAGCAAAGGGATTTCATGAGGATGAGCACGATACCCTATGGTTTGAGGACCGTGTTTACGTGCCAAATGACCCGGAGATCAGGAAGTTGATTTTGCAAGAGGCACATGATTCACCATATTCGATTCACCCAGGAAATACTAAGATGTATTTGGATTTGAAGGAGACATTCTGGTGGACCGGAATGAAGAAGGATATTGCAGCATATGTAGCAGTTTGTGACGTATGCCATAGAGTAAAGGTAGAGCATCAGAAGCCAGCCGGATTGTTGCTGCCATTGCCGATACCCGAATCGAAGTGGGATAAGATAGGCATGGATTTTATCACAGGACTACCCAGGACGAAAGTAGGATATGACTCGATATGGGTAGTAGTTGATCGTTTGACGAAGGTAGCACATTTCATTCTAGTTAAGACCACTTACACCAGTGCTAAGTTGGCCAAGATATACATGACTAGGATCATTTGTTTGCATGGAGTTCCGAGGAGTATTGTATCAGACAGAGGAACCCAATTTACCTCAAAGTTTTGGAATCAGTTGCATGAAAATTTAGGAACCAGGCTGGAGTTCAGCACCACTTTTCATCCGCAGACAGATGGACAGACCGAGAGAGTCAATCAGATTTTGGAAGATATGCTGAGAGCTTGTGCACTAGATTATGGATCTAGTTGGGACGATAATTTGCCATATGCGGAGTTTTCGTATAACAACAGTTACCAAACCAGTTTGAAGATGGCACCTTTCGAAGCTTTATATGGAAGGAGGTGCAGGACACCGTTGTCATGGGACGAAGTTGGAGACCGTCAGTTCTTTGGACCAGATTTGATTAAGGAGTCTGAATAGAAAGTTAAGTTGATTCGCGATAGGCTCAAGGTATCCCAGTCTAGGCAGAAGAGCTACGTAGATTCTAAACGCAAGGAGACAGTTTACGAAACCGGAGACAGAGTATATCTCCGAGTATCACCACTTCGAGGAGTTAAGCGCTTGGAGTTAAGGGAAAGTTAGCACCGCGTTTCGTTGGACCGTATAAGATCTTGCAACGTATGGGAGAAGTCGCATACAAGTTGGAATTACCAGAGGGACTGCCAGGAGTTCATGATGTATTCCATGTTTCTCAGCTGAAGAAGTGTCATGCCGAGATGGCGGAGGTACCGTTAAGAGATACAGTGCCGCTTGAAGCAATTCATTTGAAGGACGACTTGACGTATGAGGAGAAACCAGTCAAGATTCTGGAGATTGCCAGCAGAGTTACTCACAGCAAGGTTGTCAAGTTTTGCAAAGTTCAGTGGAACCACCACTCAGAGGATGAAGCCACCTGGGAGAGAGAAGAAGATTTACTCAAGGACCACCCTCACCTATTTTCTAGCCAACCCGAATCTCAAGGGTGAGATTCATCTTAAGGGGGGTAGGTTTGTAACATCCCAAATTTTAAATTTGGAATGTTATACATAGATCATCATGCATATCATATTTTCTTGCATTTTGCCAATCCTAGAAATTTCACGCAACTCAAGGATCCTCGGAGAGAGTTGGAGATTTCGTCATTTTCATATTTGAGTCTCCTCAAATTTTGAAGAAAGGATCATTGGTTTTGTCGGAGCTTTATTTGCCTTTTATTTCGGATAGGGAAAAATGCGCGTTTTCAAAAATTGCATTTTAGGCCCGGAGAAAAGTTCATTTTGTTCGACTCATTTTTAGGAGTCGGGGAAATTTTACTTTATTAGTTTTGGAGTTCGTTTAGATCTTTTTCTGTTTTTTTTCCGAGCGCGGAACCGATTTAAAAAAATCCCGAGCGCTGGGCCAAAGGCCCAGCAACCCAGCCGGCCGGCCAGAGGCCAGGCCATCGCCCGCGCGAGCCGCGCCAGGCGCCAGGGAGCCGCCGCTGCTGCCTTGTTGGTTTCCTAGTAGGACTTGTCCTACTTCGTTTTTTTAGATCTTTTTCCCTCTTTTCTTTCCTAGTCCTAGTCTAATTCCTTGTCCCCTACCCCAAGTAAATCCCCCCTCCCCAATATAAATACTCCCACACACACCCCCTCTAAACCCATCAAATCCAAGGCCCCAAAGCCTAGAGCACTCCACCCCGCGCCGCACCCCACACGCCCGCCCCGCGCCTAGTGCCCCGCTGCCGCGCCCTGCGTCGCCGCACCGCCGCCGCCGCACCTTGCCGCCGCCGCCCCACGCCCACGCCACCGGAGTTCCTCGCCAGAGACCTCGCCGGAGGTAGCCCGTACTACATCTATTCTTTTCCTCGGATTGTTTTCTTCTAATCGTTCTGATTCTTCTTTTCCGATTCGTTTTTCTCTCCGGTTCTTCACGAAACCGTTGCGGTTTTCTAGATCGGTTTTACGATCGGTTTTCTTTTCTCGAAACCCTAGATCGGATTCGTTTTCTTTTCCGATTTAGTTGCCCGAGATCGTTCGCCGGACCGTTCGTCCTAATGAACGTGATCACCGGATTTCTTCTAGGTTAACGAACGTCTGTTCGTTCAACCGTTCTTCTTTTCTTTTCGTCGGATTTATTTCGCGATTGCGATCTCAGATCCGATCTTCGTTCTAGTTTTTCTCCCCGCTCGTTTATCGGAATCAGGTGATTCAAGCGCCTGGAGTTTCGTTTCGAAACCGCCATTCCGGCTAATCAACTTTAACTAAGTTTTTGCTACGGTAAAATTTGACCTAGTTTCAACTTGCTAGAACCGAGTGGTTTTCTGCCGTTTGTTTTCGGTTTCTTTGTTCGGTTCTTTCTCTCTTTGCAATCGGAGTTCTTAAGTTGAACTTTCTGGTTCGATCTCTTGTTCGAGTTTTACCTGTGCATTAGATGAGTACTTATTGTATGCTTGTTGTTTGTCCGCGATAGATTACCCGGATTGCGCCGCCTGTTACTTCGAATCTCTAGGACTCGCGGATCATCAGCAAGGCAAGTAACACTTTGATCATACCTTTTCTACAACCCAGTTTTATTGCATTAGATCCATCCTCACACATTGCATGATTATGATCTAATTAAATTGTGGGATGGGAAGTAGATGAGGTAGTACCTATTACCTGTTTATTATGAAACCTTTGGGAGTTACTTATACGTTTGCTTATTATGCCATGCTATGCTAGTAGACGTGGATTGGGTGAGTGATATCCATGACAGATGTGAGATTGATAATTTTAATGGTTTATCTAAGGTGGCAACTTAAACACACATCTGGGTGGATTGAGGCACCTGATGTCAATCAGGACTTGCCTGTTTTATTTTGGACCGCCACCCAGGCTCAAAGGGATCATAAGATCTTTCATTCTAAATACTTACGTGTGCAGCCACAAGCCATTATGGGCTCTGGCATAGTTGACTAAGTCGTGCGAACTCTTACAGGGTAGACTAGCAGATGTAGGGGAAAGTAGGTGTACCGGTCTATCCATTGTAAGGTGCTAGCGCTTCTGAAAGACTGTGTCTCGGTCATCCATTTCTCAAACACCAGTAGTGCGAGAAATCCAACGGAGGCGATCGAGTCTTGTGGGGAAAAGTGCGTAAACCTCTGCAGAGTGTAATAAACTAATCATGATTAGCCGTGTCCCCGGTTATGGACAATCTTGAGTATCTAGTACTTGAATATCATGTGAATCTCATCATGTTACTTCTAAATTAATATTGTTGGGTTATTAATTGTACTTTTAATTGGGATTGAGAATGCTGTCAACCATTCTCAATGTTTAACAACCACCATGATAGTTAAATAAATTTATTCCTTTGCAGTAGGGAAAAATTGGCTTTACGCAAAACAGTAACCATAGAGCTTTCCACAAGCCAAATATGCATATAGTATAGCTGTTTCATTCCATTACTCTCTATGTGTTACCTTGCCAGCATATTCCATGTGCCGACCCGTTTCGGGCTGCAACATTAATGTTGCAGACTTTTCAGACGACGGTTAAGGTGCTTTTAGGCCGTGGTTCTATACTCAGTGATGCCGTTGGAGTTGATGGACCCATTTATCTTCCAAGTCTTCCGTTGTTATCGTTATTAGATGGCCTTAAGCCATATTATTGTAATAAGTTCTCTTTTGAGACATCAATGTAATAAGTGTGTGATTTCCACTCTGCTATAAATCCTTCGAAGTACTGTGTGGTGTTAGCATTACTGATCCAGGGATGACACCGGAGCACAGAGATCAGACTGTTTGAGGTTTGGTCGCTACACTTGCAAAGATAACCAATCATACATAAAATAATTCAGAGAAGATTCAAATATTATTCATAGATAGACTTTATCATAAACCCACAATTCATCGGTCTCAACAAACACACCGCAAAAAGAAGATTACATCGAATAGTTCTCCACAAGAGAGGGGGAGAACATTGTATTGAGATCCAAAAAGAGAGAAGAAGCCATCTAGCAAATAACTATGGACCCGTAGGTCTGAAGTAAACTACTCACACTTCATCGGAGAGGCTATGGTGTTGATGTAGAAGCCCTCTGTGATCGATGCCCCCTCCGGCTGAACTCCGGAACAGGCCCCAAGATGGGATCTTGTGGATACAGAAAGTTACGGCGGTGGAATTAGAGTTTTGGCTCCGTATCTGATCATTTGGGGGTACGTAGGTATATATAGGAGGAAGGAGTACGTCGGTGGAGCAACAGGGGGCCCACGAGGGTGGAGGGCGCGCCTGGGGGGTAGGCGCGCCCCCCTACCTCGTGGCCTCCTCTTTTCTTTCTTGACGTAGGGTCCAAGTCTCCCGGGTCTTGTTCGTTGAGAAAATCACGTTCCCGAAGGTTTCATTCCGTTTGGACTCCGTTTGATATTCCTTTTCTTCAAAACCCTAAAATAGGCAAAAAAAATAGCAATTCTGGGATGGGCCTCCAGTTAATAGGTTAGTCCCAAAAATAATATAAAAGTGGATAATAAAGCCCAATAATGTCCAAAATAGTAGATAATATAGCATGGAGCAATCAAAAATTATAGATACGTTGGAGACGTATCAAGCATCCCCAAGCTTAATTCTTGCTCGTCCTCGAGTAGGTAAATGATAAAAACAGAATTTTTGATGCGGAGTGCTACTTGGCATAATTTTAATGTAATTCTTCTTTATTGTGGTATGAATATTCAGATCCGAAAGATTCAATACAAAAGTTCAAATTGACATAAAAATAATAATACTTGAAGCATACTAACTAAGCAATTATGTCTTCTCAAAATAACATGGCTAAAGAAAGTTATCCCTACAAAATCATATAGTCTGGCTATGCTCCATCTTCACAACACAAAATATTTAAATCATGCACAACCCTGATGACAAGCCAAGCAATTGTTTCATACTTTTGACATTCTCAAAAAAAATTCAATTTTCACGCAATACATGAGCGTGAGCCATTGACATACCACTATAGGTGGAATAGAATGGTGGTTGTGGAGAGGACAAAAAGGTAGAGGATAGTCTCACATCAACTAGGCGTATCAACGGGCTATGGAGATGCCCATCAATAGATATCAATGTGAGTGAGTAGGGATTGCCATGCAACGGATGCACTAGAGCTATAGGTATATGAAAGCTCAAAAAGAAACTAAGTGGGTGTGCATCCAACTTGCTTGCTCATGAAGACCTAGGGCATTTTGAGGAAGCCCATCATTGGAATATACAAGCCAAGTTCTATAATGAAAAATTCCCACTAGTATATGAAAGTGATAACATGAGAGAATTTCTACTATGAAGATCATGGTGCTACTTTGAAGCACAAGTGTGGTAAAAGGATAGTAGCATTGTCCCTTCTCTCTTTTTCTCTCATTTTTTTAGCATTTTCTCTTTTTTATGGCCTCTTTTCTTTCTTTCTTTTTCTTTTTTTTTAATTTATCGTTCGGAGTCTCATCCCGACTTGTGTGGGAATCATAGTCTCCATCATCCTTTCCTCACTGGGACAATGCTCTAATAATGATGATCATCACACTTTTATTTTTCTTACAACTCAACAATTACAACTCGATACTTAGAACAAAATATGACTCTATATGAATGCCTTCAGCGGTGTACAAGGATATGCAATGAATCAAGAGTGACACGTATGAAAGAATTATGAATGGTGGCTTTGCCACAAATACGATGTCAAATACATGATCATGCTAAGCAATATGACAATGATGGAGTGTGTCATAATAAATGGAACGGTGGAAAGTTGCATGGCAATATATCTCGGAATGGCTATGGAAATACCATAATAGGTAGGTATGGTGGCTGTTTTGAGGAAGGTATATGGTGGGTGTGTGATACCGGCGAAAGGTGCGCGGTATTAGAGAGGCTAGCAAAGGTGGAAGGGTGAGAGTGCGTATAATCCATGGACTCAACATTAGTCATAAAGAACTCATATACTTGTTGCAAAAATCTACAAGTTATGAAAGCAAAGTATTATGTGCATGCTCCTAGGGGGATAGATTGGTAGGAAAAGACCATCGCTCGTCCCCGACTGCCACTCATAAGGAAGACAATCAAAAAATAAATCATGCTCCGACTTCATCACATAACGGTTCACCATACGTGCATGCTACAGGAATCACAAGCTTCAACACAAGTATTTCACAAATTCACAACTACTCAACTAGCACAACTTTAATATCACCATCTTCATATCTCAAAACAATTATCAAGCATCGAACGTCTCATAGTATTCAACACACTCATAAGAAAGTTTTATTATTAATCTTGTGTACCAAGCATATTAGGATTTTAAGCAAATTACCATCCTATTAAAGACTCTCAAAATAATCTAAGTGAAGCATGAGAGATCAATAGTTTCTATAAAACAAATCCACCACGGTGCTCTAAAAGATATAAGTGAAGCACTTGAGCATAATTATATAACTCAAAAGATATAAGCGAAGCACATAGAGTATTCCAACAAATTCCAAATCATGTATGGCTCTCTCAAAAGGTGTGTACAGCAAGGATGATTGTGGTAAACTAACAAGCAAAGACTCAAATCATACAAGACTTTGGATTGAGGACTATATCCTTCATATCCATATGGCTCGAGGAGATGATCTCCACGCCATCAAATACTTACCCCTCAAGCTCAAAGGGCCAGCTCGTCACTAGCTCAAAGGCCTCCCCGAAAGCTCCATTGGAAGTTGGGAAGAGCTCGAAGACGCCTTTCGGGCAAATTTTCAAGGGACTTATGTCCGACCTCCGAATGCGGATGATCTGAGTCATATAACTCAGCAGCCCGGAGAGTCAACCCGAAAGCTCTGGAATAGGTTTCTTACTAAAAAGAACCAGATTGTCGACTGTCCGGACGCCGAAGCCTTAGCGGCTTTCAAGCATCGCGTTTGTGACGAATGGCTCGCCAAACACCTCGGCCAAAATAAGCCGAGAACAATGGCCGCATTAACAAACCTCATGACCCGCTTTTGCGCGGGTGAGGACAGCTGGCTAGCCAGATGCAGCACTAGCGATCCCAACACATCTGAAGTTAGAGATGGAAACGGGAAATCATGGCGCAACAACAATAACAAACGCCGGAATAAAGAAGACAACATGAAGGGCACGGCAGTAAACGCCGGATTCAAAGTCTCTTGGCCAGGACAAAAGCCGCCCACTAAAGGCACCAGGGGTGAACCGTCCAGCCTCAACAAAATTCTGGACCAGGTATGTCAGATACATAGTACCCCTAGCAAGCCCGCTAATCATACCCACAGAGAATGTTGGGTCTTTAAGCAGTCCGGCAAACTCAATGCCGTACACAAGGGGGAGGATACACCAAGCAAAGACGAGGACGAGCCTCCCAAGCAAGACACTGGGGAACAAAAGAAATTCCCACCAGATATCAAAACAGTAAACGTACTACACATGATCAAGGGAAAAAACAATGCGGCACCCCCAGGAAAATATACCCAAGTGCCTGTCACCGCGAAGTCCTGCCAATGGTCGTCTCAACCGATCATTTTCGACCATCACGATTACTCAGCAAGTATCCAACACGCAGGATGGGCTGCCCTGGTATTAGACCCAGTAATTGGCGGATATCACCTCACACGAGTCTTGATGGACGGTGGCAGCAGCCTAAACCTAATATATCAGGATACAATCCGTGGGATGGGGTTAGACCCAACACAAATTCGCCATAGCAATACTACCTTTAAAGGAGTAACGCCGGGCCCAGGGGCTCGTTGTACGGGCTCCCTCCTACTACAAGTTATATTCGGCTCCCCCGATAACTTCCGTAGCGAGCATTTAACCTTCCACATCGCTCCGTTTCAAAGTGGCTATCAAGAACTGCTCGGGCGCGAAGCTTTCGCTCACTTTAATGCAATACCACACTACACCTCCCTCACACTCAAGATGCCCAGTCCACACGGCATCATTTCAGTGTATGGAAATATCAAGCGATCTCTATGCACCGAAGAGATTGAGGCTGCCTTGGCAGCCACACACTAAAGGCGCCCGGACTAGCCAAAACGCCCCACAGGTCATCAAGACCTCAGACACAACTAATCGAGTCCAGCGCCGCTACTTATACCGAATAAATGGTCACAGCCCTAGTCATCAATACAAGGGGCTCAACGCGCGCAGACATGTGGCCATTCCTCCTCATCTTGAATTATGCATAGTTTCTTTAACTATCTTTTTGCACGAGAACCCTTTTCACCTAAATTCCTCTCTTTTATAGATGATCATCGTGCCACACCCATCCAGGATACGGCACAACGGAGACACAGGCGCAGAGATACAGCAGGGACCCGCTCCAAGGATTCTTTTTAGATTAAGACCCTGCGTAAACCTTTTTTACTGTCTCTTGTTGATACATATCCACCGTTGAGAAGGATGCTGACGTCTTGGCATGTGGCCACGCTAGACCAATGCACGTAACTGGACATAAGGGGCTTCTTACGGAGGCCATTATTTAGGCCTGGTTTATACCACAAAGACCGAATACCTTAGGGAGTGTTCGGCGTCGCGAGTTTGGCCCTATATGCATCAGCTCTGAATCATTGTCTTTGGTCAAATGTTGGGTTTGCCCGGCTCCTGTGTTTTGGTGCCTTACGTTCCGCTTTACCGGCTAAGGTAGCACCAGGAGAACGACTGCGATTGTGCCCTGGTTCATCCGGATGAGCACCTCAGTAGAGAAACCGAAAACTGACTGTCATGATCTAGCGTGAGACTGGTCAACCACTCGATGACCCATGGGAATGTTAGAATTCCCCCACCTTAACGAAGGGCCGCTTCCTGGCTAGGCATATACGCACCCCGGGATCAGGAGAGTGCGGAGCCACCAGGGGCTATCTAGTAGCCCTACTGTCAAACTCCTATGGCTAAGTGAAAGTGTTAAAGCATTATAGTCCGGTTGCCTCGCTCGCTCCGCTATCACCTCCTTAATAGGACCAAGAAGTTGGGTTAAGTGTGAACGCGTGTTTCTGCGAACACCTCCGCATTATATGCGTGGGGGTTAAAGCCGACGACTGCAATCTTTCAGGTTATACACATGTATACATAAACGGCCGCCCAGGAGGCATCACAATACTTTCAGGCAAAAGTATAAAAGTAGCCTTAAGAAAATTTATAAAAGCATTTCGCTTACAATGAGATTACATGTCACTCAAACATAATACTGTTTGAGCACTGGGTCTCTATCAAACGAGCACCGTCAAGAACTTCCTCAAAGTAGTGCTCAGCAGCCCTTCGACCTATGGCCGAATCCTGCGCTGCAACAGTGGTAGCATCCATCTCTGCCCAGTATGCTTTAGCACGGGCAAAGGCCATTCGTGCGCCTTCTATGCATGCTGACCTCTTCATCGCATTTATGTGCGGCACCACGTCAAGGAACTGCTGCACCAAGCTGAAATAGCTGCTCGGTTTTGACCTTTCCGGCCATAGCTGATCCACAACAGACCTCATGGAGAGTCTGGACAACCTATTTAGTTCGGCCCATTCGGCTAATTGGTCCGTCAATGAAAGCGGACGCTCGGGAGAAAGGAATTGTTTCCAAAAAAGCTGGTCTACTTCACGGTCCGTCTAACTCTGGAAGTACTTGGCCGCATCGGCAGCGCTCGCCGCCAAATCCATATACACATCTTCCGAACTCCACATCCGATCCAGAGGGGCATACCGTGGATCTCCGAACTTCCTCTGCAGCATAAAGGATTTCCCCGCTACAATATCCCCGGCTTCCCGCAGCTCCTCCTTCTTTGCCCTCATTGTAGAGCGAAGGTCTTTTCCCGTTGTAGCAGCCTTCTCAAGGTCCGATACCTTCGCCTGGTTTTCCTTTTCAAGAACCCGGCAACGGTCGATGGCGGCTTTTAATTCTATGGCCATCTTGGCCATCTTATCTTGGCTCTCGCCATGCACGGCCTTCTCGGCTTGCAACTCTTCGGCCGCCTTCACAGCAGCCGCATTACCCAACCTCGCTTGATCCTTGGCTCGGGCGAGTTCTGCCTGCAAGGCTTCAACAGTGGCAGCTCCATCTACAGTCACAACACATTAAAGATACTGGCATCATGCTGCTCTTCCTATGTGGTGTTTACCAGATAATGATACTTACCTTGGGCCTCGTCAAGCCTTTTGTTAACAAGCTCGATGTCGGCGTCTGCCACATCCAACTGCCGTTCTAAATGGGCAAACTCGCGAGCCCGGCTAGCCACCGGAGCTTCCATCACCTGCACATCAAGGCAGTATGGTTATTGCCTAGGAATATGATCCTCTATTCGTCGTCATTTCCAACGACGACCAGAGTCTCAGGGGCTACTATCTACACAGGGCACACCTAGTATGTGCAGGACTATCACACATTATTTTACATACCTCAAAGCCTGTCAGTAGACTCATAAAAGCTTTATGCAATCCGCTTTCGGCGGACGAGATTCTCTACATCACTGTATTCATCAGCACACGGTGTTCATCTGAGATGGCCACTCGCCCCACCAACTCCCTCAGAACATCCGACCGCACACTAGACAGTGCCGGACTCGTTTGTCTGCTCTCTTCGGGAGCCGGACACTGGGAACTTCGGGGGTCGACGGGATTATCTTTTGGCCTCGGTGGACTCGGAGAGGCCCTCCGCTACGACACTTCAGGGTCGCCCGCTTCCGGAGCGGAGGAGTCTGGAGGAGGCGTTTCACTCTCCATCATCTCTGGAAGATGATCCCCCGAAGACGAGCTCATTTGAGAGGGGCTAAGGCCTGAACTGCAAAGATACATGCAGTGGTTATCTTCTCAGAAGAAAAGACGGCATATCTGTACTATTAAGGTATTTTGGGTCACTTACGACTCGTGGGAGAATTGATCCCCCCGCGGACTTTGTGCGGCAACCGCACCCCCCGGGGTAGGACCCTCTGCGGGAGACTTCTTCTCCCGTTTGGAAGCTTCGGCTTCCGAATCCCCAGACGCAATCCTTTTCCTCTTCTGGTCGTCTTCCTTCATGGAGACGCTCGCTCCCTCGGCTGGAGCGGCTGGCGTTTGGGGCCGGCGACCGCCCGCATTTTCCTTCAAGGGCTCCGGGCAAGGTGTGGGCTGGAGCATCTTTTCCAATATCGGATTTTCCAAACCCTCAGGGAGGGGGGCCGAGCACCAAATCAACTTCGCCTTTGTTAGCCAGTCCTGGTCAAAAAGGAAACTCTGAGAAATAACTTCGCATAAAAAGAGAGGTAGTACGCTCGATCGTAAGATGCCTTACCTGTTTGGGGGCACGGTTGCTACTCAGGCCCACGTCCTCGGTAATTTCCGGACACTCCACTTGAGGTCTGAAGAACAACTTGTACATCTTCTCATGCGTCAGGCCGAGGAAATTTTGAATGGCATGCGGTCCCTCGGAATTGAACTCCCACAAGCGAAGAGGTCGGCGTTTGCAAGGCTAGACTTGACGAACCAGCATAACTTGTGTTACCGCGACCAAACTGAAATCTCCATTAAAGAGATCTTGAATGCGGCTTTGCAGTATAGGCACGTCCTTGTCCAGACCCCAGCTCAATCCTCTGCTAATCCATGACATCAGTTGTGGAGGAGGGCCCGGGCGGAAAACGGGGGCGGCCGCCCACTTGGCACTTCTAGGAGCCGTGATGTAGAACCGCTCCTGTTGCCACAATTCAGACACCTCTGGAATTGAACCTTTGGGCCATGCAGCTCCCGCCATCTTGTGTATTGAGGCACCTCCACACGCCGGATGTTGCCCCTTGATCATCTTCGGCTTTACTTCAAAAGTCTTGAGCCATAGGCCAAAGCGAGGGGTAACCTGGAGGAAGGCCTCGCACACAACAATGAACGTCGTGATATGAAGAAAGGAGTCCGGAGCTAGATCATGGAAATCTAGCCCGTAGTAAAACATCAAGCCCCTGACAAAAGGATCCAATGCAAGGCCTAGACCTCGAAGGAAGTGGGAGACGAACACGACACTCTCATTGGGTTCGGGGGAGGGGACGGCCTGCCCCTGGGGAGGTAGCCGATGCAGAATCTCGGCGGTCAGATATCTGGCCTCCCTCAACCTTTTGACGTCTTCTTCCGTGACGGAAGAAGGCACCCATCGGCCTTGAAGGCTAGATCCAGACATGCCTGAAGGTTCGGAGCACCTGACCTGAACTTTGGGCGTTTGAGCTTGAGGTGGGGGAAGGATTCGATTGAGCACGGGAGGGAAAAATAAAAGGCCTCGTCCCTTTATAAAGAGGGTGGATATCGAGCGTCCTCTCTGTGTCCGTCTGGACTTGCCTATGATCTAGGAGTCCTAGAAGCGGTTGGATTACCCACGCCCGTATTCATGAGAATCCCGAAATAAGGGGGCACGATCTCTGCTTTGACAACACATGCCAAGGAAACCGCCTCGCATGACGCGCCGAGGTGGGATAATGAAACGATTTGGATAAAGGCTTGGCCGTGGTGTGTCGCACTATGGAATACGTCAGCAAATTAGATTTGTGTAAATATTATTCTCTCTATGGAAATATGTGGAAAACTTGTTTTGCAGAGCCGGACACCATCTTTGTGTTTAAAATCTTCTATGAAGTATTTGGAGGAGGAACCCGCCTTGCAATGCCGAAGACAATTTGCGCGCCGGACTCATCGTTATTGAAGCCTGGTTTAGGGCTACTGAGGGAGTCCTGGATCAGGCGGTGTTCGGATAGCCGAACTATACCTTCAGCCGGACTCCTGGACTATGAAGATACAAGATTGAAGACTCCGTCCCGTGTCCGGAAGGGACTTTCCTTGGCGTGGAAGGCAAGCTTGGCGATACGGATGTTCAAATCTCCTACAATTATAACCGACTCTATGTAACCCTAACCCTCTCCGGTGTCTATATAAGCCGGAGGGTTTCAGTCCGTAGGACAACATACACATCAACAATCATACCATAGGCTAGCTTCTAGGGTTTAGCCTCTCTGATCTCGTGGTACATCTACTCTTGTACTACCCATATCATCAATATTAATCAAGCAGGACGTAGGGTTTTACCTCCATCGAGAGGGCCCGAACCTGGGTAAAACTTCGTGTCCCTTGCCTCCTATTACCATCCGGCCTAGACGCACAGTTCGGGACCCCCTACCCGAGATCCGCCAGTTTTGACACCGACAATGTGGCGAATAAAAATATAGCTCCAAGTAAAGTTACCGATAGAAGTAGACGAAAGAGGGGATGCCTCCAGGGAATCCCCAAGCTTTGGCTTTTAGGTGTCCTTAGATTATCTTGGGGGTGCCATGGTCATCCCCAAGCTTAGGCTCTTGCCACTCCTTGTTCCATAATCCATCAAATCTTTACCCAAAACTTGAAAACTTCACAACACAAAACTTAAAGTAGAAAATCTCGTGAGCCCTGTTAGCGAAAGAAAATAAAAGACCACTTCAAAGTACTATAATGAACTCATTCTTTATTTATATTGGTGTTATACCTACTGTATTCCAACTTCTCTATGGTTTATAGACTATTTTACTAGCCATAGATTCATGAAAATAAGCAAACAACACACGAAAAACAGAATCTGTCAAAAACAGAACAGTCTGTACTAATCTGTAGCTAGCGCAAGATCTGGAACCCCAAAAATTCTAAAATAAATTTCTGGACGTGAGGAATTTATCTATTAATCATCTGCAAAACGAATTAACTAAATATCACTTTCCAAATAAAAATGGAAGTAGTTCTCGTGAGCGCTAAAGTTTATGTTTTTTACAGCAAGTTCAACAAGACTTTCCCCAAGTCTTCCCAACGGTTCTACTTGGCACAAACACTAATTAAACACAAAAAACACAACCAAAACAGAGGCTAGATAAATTACTTATTACTAAACATGATAAAAAAGAAAGGAATAAAAATAAAATTGGGTTGCCTCCCAACAAGCGCTATTGTTTAACGCCCCTAGCTAGGCATAACAAGCAAGAATAGATCTAGGTATTGCCATCTTTGGTAGGCAATCCATAAGTGGCTCTCATAATAGATTCATAAGGTAATTTAATTTTCTTTCTAGGAAAGTGTTCCATGCCTTTCCTTAATGGAAATTGGAATCTATTATTTCCTTCCTTCATATCAATAATTGCACCAATCGTTCTAACGAAAGGTCTACCAAGAATAATAGGACATGAAGGATTGCAATCTATGTCAAGAACAATAAAATCTACGGGAACATAATTCCTATTTGCAACAATAAGAACATCATTAATTCTTCCCATAGGTTTTTTAATAGTGGAATCCGCAAGGTACAAGTTTAGAGAGCAATCATCAAAATCACGGAAACCTAACAAATCACACAAAGTCTTTGGAGTCGTGGAAACACTAGCACCCAAATCACATAAAGCATAGCATTCATGATCTTTAATTTTAATTTTAATAGTTGGTTCGCACTCATCATAAAGTTTTCTAGGGATAGAAACTTCCAATTCAAGTTTTTCTTCATAAGATTGCATCAAGGCATCAACGATATGTTTAGTAAATGCTTTATTTTGACTATAAGCCTAAGGAGAATTTAGCACGGATTGCAACAAGGAAATACAATCAATCAAGGAGCAATTTTCATAGTTAAATTCGTTGAAATCCATAATACTGGGTTTAGCAACATCTAGGGTTTTAATTTCTTCAATCCCACTTTTATCAAATTTACCATCAAGATCAACAAATTCCGAATTCTTGAAACGCCTTCTAGGTAAAGGTGGATCATATTCAGTCCCATCATTATCAAGATTCATATTGCAAAACAAATATTTAATAGGGGACACATTAATAACTTTTAGATCTTCATCTTTTTTTCATAGGAACTAGAAGAACACGCTCTTATAAAGGCATCTTTCTTAGCACGCATCCTAGCGGTTCTTTCTTTGCACTCATCAATGGAAATTCTCATGGCTTTGAGGGACTCATTGATATCATGCTTAGGTGGAATAGATCTAAGTTTCAAAGAATCAACATCAAGAGAAATTCTATCAATGTTCCTAGCCAAATCATCAATCTTAAGCAATTTTTCTTCAATCATAGCATTAAAATTCTTTTGCGAAGTAATAAATTCTTTAATATTAGATTCAAAATCAGAGGGCATCTTATTATAATTTCCATAAGAATTGTTGTAGGAATTACCATAATTAATAGAGGGATTACTAGGATAAGGCCTAGGATTGAAATTTCCTCTACACGCGTTGTTACCAAAATTGTTCCTACCAACAAAATTTACATCCATAGATTCATTATTATTCTCAATCAAAGTAGACAAGGGCATATCATTAGGATCAGAAGAAACACTCTTATTAGCAAATAATTTCATAAATTCATCCATCTTTCCACTCAAAACATTAATTTCTTCTATCGCATGCACCTTTTTATTAGTAGATCTTTCGGTATGCCATTGAGAATAATTAACCATAATATTATCTAGGAGTTTAGTGGCTTCTCCTAAAGTGATTTCCATAAAAGTGCCTCCCGCGGCCGAATCTAAAAGATTTCTAGAAGCAAAATTCAATCCGGCATAAAAATTCTGAACAATCATCCACAAATTTAAACCATGAGTAGGGCAATTACGTATCATTAATTTCATTCTCTCCCAAGCTTGTGCAACATGTTCATGATCAAGTTGCTTAAAATTCATAATATTGTTTCTAAGAGAGATGATCTTAGCGGGAGGAAAATACTTAGAGATCAAAGCATCTTTGCACTTATTCCAAGAATCAATACTATTTTTAGGCAAAGACGAAAACCTAGCTTTAGCATGATCTCTAAGCAAAAAAGGAAATAGCTTCAATTTAACAATATCATTATCCACATCTTTCTTCTTTTGAATGTCACACAAATCAACAAATCTATTTAGATGGGTAGCGGCATCTTCACTAGGAAGGCCGGAAAACGGATCTTTCATGACAAGATTCAGCAAAGCAATATTAATTTCACAAGATTAAGCATCGGTAAGAGGAGTAATCGGAGTGCTAATAAAATAATTGTTGTTGGTATTGGTGAAGTCACACAATTTAGTATTACCTTGAGCCATCGTGACAAGCAAGCAAACTAACACACAAGCAAACAAAAAGCAAGCGGGCAAAAAGAGGCAAATAGAGAAAGAGAGGGAGGATAGAGAGAGAGGGCGAATAAAATGGCAAGGGTGAAGTGGGGGAGAGGAAAAAAAAGAGGCAAATGGCAAATAATGTAATGCGGGAGATAAGGGTATGTGATGGGTACTTGGTATGTTGACTTTTGCGTAGACCTCCCCGACAACGGCGCCAGAAATCCTTCTTGCTACCTCTTGAGCACTACGTTGGTTTTCCCCGAAGAGGAAGGGATGATGCAGCAAAGTAGCGTAAGTATTTCCCTTAGTTTTTGAGAACCAAGGTATCAATCTAGTAGGAGGCTACGCGTGAGTCCCTCGTACCTGCACAAAACAATAAATCCTCGCACCAACGCAAATAGGGGTTGTCAGTCCCTATAAGGCCACTTACGAGAGTGAGATCTGATAGATATGACAAGATAATATTTTTTGGTATTTTTGTAATAAAGATGCAAAGTAAAATAAAGGAAAAGTAAATAGCAAAGGAAATAACTAAGTAGTAGGAGATTAATATGATGAAGATAGACCCGGGGCCATAAGTTTCACTAGTGGCTTCTCTCGAGAGCATAAGTATTCTACGGTGGGTGAACAAATTACTATTGAGCAATTGACAGAATTGAGCATAGTTATGAGAATATCTAGGTATGATCATGTATATAGGCATCACATCCGAGACAAGTAGACCGACTCCTGCCTGCATCTACTACTATTACTCCACTCATCGACCGCTATCTAGCATGCATCTAGAGTATTAAGTTAAAAACAGAGTAACGCCTTAACAAGATGACATGATGTAGAGGGATAGACTCATGCAATATGAAGAAAACCCCATCTTGTTATCCTCGATGGCAACAATACAATACGTGCCTTGCTGCCCCTACTGTCACTGGGAAAGGACACCGCAAGATTGAACCCAAAGCTAAACACTTCTCCCATTGCAAGAAAGATAAATCTAGTAGGCCAAACCAAACTGATAATTCGAAGAGACTTGCAAAGATAACCAATCATACATAAAAGAATTCAGAGAAGATTCAAATATTATTCATAGATAGACTTGATCATAAACCCACAATTCATCGGTCTCAACAAACACACCGCAAAAAGAAGATTACATCGAATAGTTCTCCAAAAGAGAGGGGGAGAACATTGTATTGAGATCCAAAAAGAGAGAAGAAGCCATCTAGCTAATAACTATGGACCCGTAGGTCTGAAGTAAACTACTCACACTTCATCGGAGAGGCTATGGTGTTGATGTAGAAGCCCACCATGATCGATGCCCCCTCCGGCGGAGCTCCGAAACAGGCCCCAAGATGGGATCTCGTGGATACAGAAAGTTACGGCGGTGGAATTAGGGTTTTGGCTCCGTATCTGATCGTTTGGGGGTATGTAGGTATATATAGGAGGAAGGAGTACATCGGTGGAGCAACAGGGGGCCCACAAGGGTGGAGGGCGTGCCTGGGGGGTAGGCGCGCCCCTACCTCGTGGCCTCCTCTTTTCTTTCTTGACGTAGGGTCCAAATCTCCCAGGTCTTGTTCGTTGAGAAAATCACGTTCCCGAAGGTTTCATTCCGTTTGGACCCCCTTTGATATTCCTTTTCTTTGAAACCCTAAAATAGGCAAAAAAAACAGCAATTCTGGGTTGGGCCTCCGGTTAATAGGTTAGTCCCAAAAATAATATAACAGTGGATAATAAATCCCAATAATGTCCAAAATAGTAGATAATATAGCATGGAGCAATCAAAAATTGTACATACGTTGGAGACGTATCAAACCGCATTGTGGGACGTGCCATAGTCGTGCCTCCACCTATACCCATGGTATCTTTAGTGCGTAGTTATGTACGCGTGGCGTAAATTTCGTCGCTTGACTGGGACAAGGACGGAGGCCGAATTGCTAGGCGAGCACTAAACGCACCTGGCGATTCTGTTGCAGGTTATTCCGGACTCGCTTGAATGTGTCTGTGGACCTTGTTGCCGAATTGGCGGTTTGCCTCAAAAAGGTGTTTTGCACTTCTGCTGCAAGGGCCGCAGTGTGCTCCTCCGTGCGGAGCGAGCGTTCTGTGTTTCCGTTAACTGTTATAACCCCGCGAGGTCTTGGCATTTTGAGCTTGAGGTATGCATAATGCGGTACCGCATTGAATCTAGTGAATGCGGTTCGTCTGAGTAGTGCGTGATAGCCACTGCGGAAGGGGGCGGTATCGAAGATTGACTCTTCACTTCGGAAGTTATCCGGAGATCCGAAGACCACTTCTAGTGTGATTGAGCCCGTGCAACAGGCCTCTACACCTGGTATGACACATTTGAAGGTGGTTTTTGTGGGTTTGATCCTCAAGGGGTCTATACCCATTTTGCGCACCGTATCCTGATAAAGCAGGTTCAGGCTGCTGCCACCGTCCATAAGGACTCGAGTGAGGTGGAATCCGTCAATGATAGGATCAAGGACCAATGCGGCAGAACCACCATGACGGATACTAGTGGGGTGGTCCCTGCGATCAAAAGTGATCGGACATGAAGACCATGGGTTGAACTTTGGGGCGACTGGCTCCATCGCGTAGACATCCCTGAGTGCACGCTTCCATTCCCTCTTGGGGATATGGGTTGTGTATATCATGTTCACTCCTTTCACTTGGGGAGGAAATTTCTTCTGTTCTCCTGTGTTCGGTGGCCAGGGAACCTCCTCGTCGTCGCTATGCAGCCCCTTTTCCTTTCTTCCGGCATTCAACTTGTTGGTCTGTTTGAACACCCAGCATTCTCTGTTGGTGTGGTTGGCTGGCTTATCGGGGGTGCTGTGAACTTTACACGAGCGGTCGAGTATGCGGTCCAAACTGGACGGGCCCGGGTTGTTTCTTTTGAACACTTTTTCCGCTGACCGGATTTAGAGCCACTGAATCCGGCATTTACTGTCGTGTCTTTGGCGTTATCGCCGTTGTTGCGGCGCTTGTATCTGTTGCGACATGGCTTGTCATTGCTGTCTCTGGCCTCCGATGTGCAAGGGTTGCTTGCTGTGTTGTTGCTACGGGCCAACCAGCTATCCTCGCCCACACAGAAGCGGGTCATGAGTGTTGTGAGGGCTGCCATAGACTTTGGCTTCTCTTGGCCGAGATGTCTGGTGAGCCACTCGTCACGGATGTTATGTTTAAAGGCCGCTAGGGCTTCGGCATCTGGACGGTCCACAATTTGGTTCCTCTTGGTTAGGAACCGAGTCCAAAATTTCCTGGCTGACTCTCCGGGCTGTTGTGTTATGTGACTTAAATCATCAGCATCCGGTGGTCGCGCATAAGTGCCCTGGAAGTTGTCCAGGAATGCGTTTTCCAGGTTCTCCCAACTTCCGATGGAGTTTGCTGGCAAGCTATTTAGCCAATGCCGAGCTAGTCCTTTGAGTTTTAATGGGAGGTACTTGATGGCGTGTAGATCATCCCTGTGGGCCATGTGAATGTGGAGGAAGAAATCCTCTATCCATACCGCGGGGTCAGTAGTACCATTGTATGATTCAATGTTCACGTGTTTAAACCCTTCTGGGAATTCATGATCCATTACTTCATCAGTGAAGCATAGGGGGTGTGCGGCGCCTCTGTGCTGGGCTATGTCATGACGCAGTTCGTACGAGTCTTGTCTGGTGTGTTCGGCCCGGCCGGATTTTCTTTTGGTATATCCGGCATGACAGTCGTCGTCATGTGTTGGGGCGCGCCCTCGTGATCCGAAGATCGATCTTTTGTGTCCTGCTTTGTTTTCCAATACGTCTCAAAGGTCCTGCGTGTTACCCCGGGCCTTGCTGTTCTTGTTTGACTGGCGACGGGGTGCGGGCTGGACTTCGGGCTTATATGCCACTTTGTCTCGGCCACGAGGTGGCCGGTCTCCCTCATCATATGCTAGAAGCGCAGGCTTTAATGCTTCCTCTTCAGGTTGGGGTAGCAACCTGCGCTTTGGGAAACTTTTGATTGGGTGCTCGAGTTCATGTTCCTCGGCTGCCAGGACCTTAGTCCATTTATCTGCTAGCTGATCTTGCTCAGCTTGAAGCTGTTGTTGCTTTTTCTTCAGGCTTTTTGTTGTGGCAATAAGTCGGCGCTTGAAGTTCTCCTGTTCGACGGGATCCTCAGGCACGATAAATTCTTTGTCGCCAAGGCTCGCCTCGTCTTCGGAGAGAGGCATGTAATTGTCATCCTATGATTCTCCGTCTGCTGCCTGTTCCTTGGGGCTGGCTTGCCCATCCTCCTGCTCAAAGCCTGGCTGGAGGGGATTGTCTTCCTCTTCGGCACTATTTGCGGCGTTATTGTCTCCTGTGCCGGTATCGTTGTTTTTGCTATGGCGGGGCTTAGAGCGGCGCCGATGACGCCGGTTCTTGGATTGCTTCTCAGGGGGATTATCCTCCATTGCCTTATTGCCATCGCTTTCTTTGGGGATGTCCACCATGTATATATCATACGATGAGGTGGCAGTCCAGCGCCCTATGGGCGGTGGTTCCTGTTCGTCTCCTGCATCGTCATCCATACCGTCGATGTCTTCGGAGTCGAAGTCGAGCATGTGGGTTAGGTCTTCGACAGTGGCTACTAGTGGGTGGTGGGTGGGGAACGAATTTCTTCACCGTCCACTTCCACTCGAGCCGGACACAGTTCGACCGTAATGAGTTTAGCACGTTGCCTAGGGTGAGTGCTGAAAGATATCCACAGAGGTGAACTCCATGATCGGTGCCCAATCAGATTGGATGGGCACGAATGCGAGCGGCTCGGAGTCTGTGGCCGGGGACGAATCCGAGTGTCCGGCAACACAGGTCTCATAGGAGGTGAAGTCAGTATTCAGCTCTGTCGCCGCTGAGTGTGCGGCCTCCGTGGCGGCGTCCATCCACCCGTCCTCGGATGGCGCGATATGTTCCGGATTGAGGGCCGGAGTAGTTACAGGTGTGATCTCCCGATCACTGTCCGATGGCAGAGCTAAATCATGCTCATCGTGACTGTGCGGCGTACCTGACATGGGTTCGAATCCGTCGAAGATCAAGTCTCCGCGGATGTCGGCGGTATAGTTTAAGCTTCCAAACCTGACCTGATGGCCAGGGGCGTAGCTCTCGATCTGCTCTAGATGGCCGAGCGAGTTGGCCTGCAGTATGAAGTCGCCGAATACGAAGATCTGTCCGGGGAGGAAAACCTCACCCTGGATCGCATTGTTGCCGATGATCGAAGGAGCCATCAAGCCTTATGATGACGACACAGTGGAACTCTTAATGAAAGCACCAATGTTGGTGTCAAAACCGGCGGATCTCAGGTAGGGGGTCCCGAACTGTGCGTCTAAGGTGGATGGTAACAGGAGGCGGGGGATACAATGTTTACCCAGGTTCGGGTCGTCTCGATGGAGGTAATACCCTACTTCCTGCTTGATTGATCTTGATGATATGAGTATTACAAGAGTTGATCTACCACGAGATCGGAGAGGCTAAACCCTAGAAGCTAGCCTGTGGTATGATTGTTGTTGTCCTACGGACTAGAACCCTCCGGTTTATATAGACACCGAAGGGAGCTAGGGTTACACAGAGTCGGTTACAAGGGAGGAGATCTACATATCTGAATCGCCAAGCTTGCCTTCCACGCAAAGGAGAGTCCCATCCAGACACGGGACGAAGTCATCAATCTTGTATCTTCATAGTCCAACAGTCCGGCCAAAGTATATAGTCCGGCTGTCCGAGGACCCCCTAATCCAGGACTCCCTCAAGGAGGCCAGGCACCACGCAGTCCTGGCGGAGATGGAGACGGTCCTCAAGGAACCGCCTGGACCCCAGAGCCTCCGGAGGCTCAGGGCCCCGGTGGATCGTGAGGGGCAACCCCTTCACCGCGTACCTTCAGTTGCCTCAACACCCCTCCATCAACGGAACCAAGTGACATTTTCCAAGTTCATTTAGCTGGGAGCACCCAAAAGGCTGCATTATTCCCAGGCCACGTGGGTCTGTCCCTGTGGCATGTATCTTTCCTTCTTTATGTCTTTAGCTTACCTTGCTGGGGGCGCCCCTCGGGTTGCATCATCCCCAAGCCGCTCGGGCCGGACCCAGTGGCGCATATTGTTTATGCATTTACCTGAGCTAGGTTGCCTTTCATGCTTAATCTATCTATGACTATCACCTGCTTGATTGTCGCCCATGGCGGGAGCTGCGCGCCGGTCGTCTTTCTTCAGGACCCTTCGCGTGAGAGGATTTGGCACAACGTCTATGCTCGGGCCCGTCCTTGCAGCGTCGATAAATCCAACGGCCGAGCTCTGTCTGGCGGGCCGGCCCCATTCACGTCACCTCCTAGGGCCGTTGGTCCTTGGCTTTCTCACGCGATAACCTCAGAGATTCGTTCGGCGCAAGTTGTCTGACCACCTCGTAGGACCAAGACAGCGAACAAGAATCAAGATGAGGCGCAACCCGCCTTAAGGTAGGGCCTCATGAGTCCCGCGCTGGCTCGCGAGTGCCCAAACACACCTCGTCTAGCCCTGCCATGCAAGCCACGTGTTAGGGCGGGGCTGTACACGCCCCGGGGACTCTCTGCAGCAGGGAGTCCCCTCCCATGTACCGGAGGCGAATCGGCAATCACCACGGTGATCAGTGCCCTTCCTCGCGCTAACTTGCAGGAACTTCCTGAAGGCTACAGTAGGCGGTATCGCGGACTCTCCCTCTTTTCTCATGCGATTCGCTTGCGCGTTAAAAGGGGGGCTCCTGAGCATTGCGTCTTAGGAGCTCTTACTGCCTCTCCAGCCCTCACCCCCTGGCCTTGACCATGGCATGCAACCTGGCATACCAGCGGTGGCTGAGCTCACTCGAGGGTCAGGACCTGAGGACGTAGAGCACCAAGAAGAACATGGTGAGAAGGGGGAGGCCCGCTCGGGCCTGACCTGGCTAGTCAGCAGCGGCCGACGCCCAAGCCTAGCGTCTCGCGAGGGACCAACCCCAGATTGCCAAAATAAGTTTCACGCTCAATCAACTGCTAAAGCAAAGAGTTCTCATTTGTGTAGCCCCATTGCAGCGACGTAGTCTCCCTCTCCTACATCTCGGCAGTCACTTGCGCCCAAAGGGGACCTCCTGAGCATCGCGTCTCAGGGGCTCTTACTGGACCTCGGGCCGCTCACCTCCTGGCCTTGACCACGGCAAGTGACCTGGCATACTAGCGACGGCTGAAGCCTGCCTGGGGACCGGGACCTGTCGGTGTAGAGCACCACGACGTCGCGAGGTTGGAAAGGGGAAACTGAGCCGGAACGGAGCATGCACACGCACAATTTCATAATAAGGATAATGTCAACAAAGGACACTACAGACGCCTTACACGCCCCAGCGGGGTCCATTTCTTGATTCCTTGCATGGAACAAAAGACAAGAACTTAGGGAGTCCTAACTACGCATGCCCCTGAGGATGATGCCATCATCAATAGTGGAGCCTTGCCCTTCTCTGCGGCCGAGAACCTCCGAATCGGCGCCATTACTGCACAAGCAAGGAGTGGAGCAAGGAAGGAGAAGAAGCAGGAGAGGCAGAGGAGAGACGGGTGATGGGGGCTCCGCCCCCACCTCCCATTTATAGCCAAGGGGAGGCCAACCTCCGGCCTCCATGATCTAAGGTAATAATGATGGTTTTCCCTTGCATGCAGCAGGGACTCGTCAAGTCAGGCAGTTGCCGAGGCAGCGTGGGGAAGCGGAGACGCCCACGTCCAATCAACCTCCATGCGTCGACCAAGGCCGCAGGCTATTGGGGCCCGCGGCGCTCCGCACTTGCCCCTTTGGCTTCGCCTCAAAGCCAAGACCAAGCGGGCCTTGGGCCCGGGGGCTACTGTCGGTGTTCTGGGAACGGGGGTCCCCAAACTTGCCTGCCTGCGGCCCACGGCGTGGCACTGTGAGCTGGCCCGTATGGCCCATCTTCACCAACAAGTACTCAAGACCCTCGCAAGGGGCCAAGCCTCGCGAGGCGAACGACACAAGACCTCCTCACGAGTGGCCTCACCAGGCTGGCTCGCGAGGGGCGGAGATTTCAAGGCCAGGCAAACCTCGCGAGGTTCTAGTGACGTGAGCCATGACGACCAAGGCCAGGCGGGCGCCAGTGTGCACAGTGTCCTTGTTTCCTTTTCGGCGATAAAGAAGCAGGTGTAGGCGCGGAGTATCGAGGCATCAAGCAAAGGTTAACATATCAGTGCAACAAGACCAAGACCAGAAGGACGGCAAGACAAAGGTCGCCGTGGAGCCCAAGACGGCATCACCACCAGAGCCTTTGACAGGACAAGACCACTTTTGTCAGGATAAGCTGTACTAGTTGTCCCCTTTCGAATTGGTCGTTGTTGGCTCCCTTCCCAATCAATATTTGGGGAGAGGACCAGGGCCTCTATAAATAGGACTAGCCACCACCATAGCTAGGGGGACAGACGGATCAAGAGTAACTAGAAGCACCATAAGTTCACCGAGCACAAGAAGACCTCTCCTCGGGAGGCTATTCTTCCCCTTGTATTGTCCATCCTCAGCCCAAGAGGCAATCCACCCCACCACACTGGAGTAGGGTATTACACCACAACGGTGGCCCGAACCAGTATAAATCTTGTGCCCTTTGTGTTTTGAGTTCGTCGAGTTAGCCCATAAGATCTTAGCAAAGCTAGGACGTGGATCGGTAGGGGGAGATCTTCGCGCGCACCTGATGACCCACGAGTATAGGGGATCTATCGTATTCCTTCCAATAAGTAAGAGTGTCGAACCCAACGAGGAGCGGAAGGAAATGATAAGCGGTTTTCAGCAGGGTATTCTCTGCAAGTACTGAAATAAGTGGTAATAGATAGTTTTGTGACGGGATAAATTGTAACGAGCAACAAGTAACAAAAGTAAATAAAGTGCAGCAAGATGGCCCAATCCTTTTGTAGAAAAGGACAAGCCAGAACAAACTCTTATAATAGGAAAAGCGCTCCCGAGGACACACGGGAATATCGTCAAGCTAGTTTTCATCACGTTCATATGATTCGCGTTCGATACTTTGATAATTTGATATGTGGGTGGACCAGTGCTTGGGTGCTGTTCTTACTTGAACAAGCATCCCACTTACGATTGACCTCTATTGCAAGCATCCACAACTACAACAAAAGTATTAAGGTAAACCTAACCATAGCATGAAACATATGGATCCAAATCAGCCCCTTACGAAGCAACACATAAACTAGGGTTTAAGCTTCTGTCACTCTAGCAACCCGTCATCTACTTATTACTTCCCAATGCCTTCCTCTAGGCCCAAATAATGGTGAAGTGTTATGTAGTCGACGTTCACATAACACCACTAGAGGCTAGACAACATACATCTTATCAAAATATCAAACGAATACCAAATTCACATGACTACTCATAGCAAGACTTCTCCCTTGTCCCCAGGAACGAACGTAATTACTCACAAAGCATATTCATGTTCATAATCAGAGGAGTAATAATATGCATATAGGATCTGAACATATGATCTTCCACCAAATAAACCAACTAGCATCAACTACAAGGAGTAATCAACACTACTAGCAAACTACTAGCACCAATCACGGACTTTGAGACAAGAATTGGATACAAGAGATGAACTAGGGTTTGGAGATGAGATGGTGCTAGTGAAGATGTTGATGGAGATTGCCCTCTCCCGATGAGAGGAGCGTTGGTGATGACAATGGTGATGATTTCCCCCTCCTGGGGGGAAGTTTCCCTGGTAGAACAGCTCTGCCGGAGCTCTAGATTGGATCCGCCAAGGTTCCGCCTCGTGGCGGCGGAGTCTCATCCCGAAAAGTTTCTTCTTATTTTTTTCTCATCGAAAGACCTCATATAGGAGAAGATGGGCATCGGAGAGCCACCAGGGGGCCCACGAGGTAGGGGGCGCGCCCTAGGGGGGGCGCCCCCACCCTCGTGAGCAGGGTGTGGGCCCCCTGGCCTTCATCTTTGGCGTGGATTTTTCTTTATTTCTTCTAAGACATTCTGTGCAGTTTCAGGACTTTTGGAGTTGCGCAGAATAGGTCTCTAATATTTGCTCCTTTTCCAGACCAGAATTCCAGCTGCCGATATTCTCCCTCTTTATGTAAACCTTGTAAAATAAGAGAGAATAGCCATAAGTATTGTGATATAAAGTGAAATAACAGTCCATAATGCGATAAATATCGATATAAAAGCATGATGCAAAATGGACGTATCAACTCCCCCAAGCTTAGACCTTGCTTGTCCTCAAGCGAAAAGCCGGTAACAATAAATATGTCCTCATGTTTAGAGGTAGAGGCGTCGATAAAAAATAAAATACAGACATGAAGGCATCCTGATTATTCTCATAACAGCAACATATATAGATTTTGTCATATGATTACTTATGTTCAAGTGATGTTCTATTCACAATGCAAAAGTATAACTCATAAACCTTATTGGGCTCCGACAAACTATAATCTCAGTCATTGAAGCAATTGCAATTTATCATAACATTGGAAAGAGTCTATGTCAGAGCTAAAAAGCAAGTCCACATACTCAACTATCATTTAGTCCTCCATAATTGCTAACACTCACGCGATACTTGTGGTTATGGAGTTTTAATCGGACACAAAGAAATATAGGGGCTTATAGTTTTGCCCCACAACCTTTTACGTCAAGGGTAATGTCAACAATAATGGTTCATGCTCCCCTACATCCAATTTTATATATATATATATATATATATATATATATATATATATATATATATATATATATATATATCATGTTCTTTCCAACATGCTGAGCTTGCCAAAGGATAAAATGAAAAAGAAAAGGTGAAGATCACCATGACTCTTGCATAAGGTACAGGATAATAATAAAGGATAGGTCCTTCGGAGAGGGAAGCAGAGGTTGCCATGCGCTTTTATGGTTGGATATATAAAATCTCAATGCGAAAGAACGTCACTTTATATTACCCCTTGTGATATGAACCTTTATTACACAGTTTGTCGCTTTTATTACTCATCACAAGATCGTATAAAGCTTATTTCTCCCACACCAATCAATCATACATATTTAGAGCAATTTTTATTGCTTTGCACCGATGACAACTTACTTGAAGGATCTTACTCAATCCATAGGTAGATATGGTGGACTCTCATGGCAAAACTGGTTTAAGGATATTTGGAAGCACAAGTAGTATTTCTACTTGGTGCTGAGAATTTGGCTAGCATGAGGGGGAAAGACAAGCTCAACAAGTTAGAGGATCCATGACAACATACTTTATCTCAGATAAAAGAAATACATAACTCATTACGTTGTCTTCCTTGTCCAACATCAACTCTTTAGCATGTCATATTTTAATGAGTGCTCCCAATCATAAAAGATGGCAATGATAATATATCTATATGTGAAAACCTCTCTTTCCTTATTACTTCCTATTAATTGCAACAATGACCAAAGCTATGTCTGCCAACTCCCAACAACTTTTAATCATCATACTCTTTCTATGTGAAGTCATTACTCTCAATAAGATCAATATGAACTTTTTGTTTCTTTTTGTTCTTTTTTTCTCTTTCATTTATTCACCCAAGATCATGGCAAAATACTCAAGCCCTTAAATCAACACTTCTTTATTATATATAGCTCACGGACTCGTTTACATAGAGAGATCATAAAGCAAAACTCAAAACTAGATCATGCCATAAACTTTATTCTACTAGATCAAGATATTATCAAAAGGATCGAACTAAGAAAAACGGTAAAGATAGGAGTTGTGGTTGTGATACGATACCGGGGCACCTCCCCCAAGCTTGGCAGTTGCCAAGGGGAGTGCCCATACCCATGTGATCATGTATCCTTCTTTGTTGTTCGTGTAATATTCTTGGCGATTATTCCTCTCAGGATACGGTTCTCCTCCTCGAGCTTATTGACTTGCTTCCTGAGGTCCATGATTTCCTTATGAAGCTTTCTTGTGACAGCTAAAGCTCCTTGCACCCAAGGGTGTTGCATAGCTGCGGGAGAACAAGTGACACTCCTCTTCATATTTTCATAAGTAAGAAATCTAACATTAGAAGGGATAACCGAGTTTGGAATAGCTGATCTCTGTAGTTCCCCCATCGTGAACCCAGCTTGGAGGCGAGAGGTGACTTCTTGATCCTCCATAGCATCTACTCTCATCAAGTCATCCTCCATCTCCTCCTCCATTGCTGGCCCAAAGTGGTCAGCGTCGCTGTTTGCCCTTGGTTCCGGTGCCGGATTAGATACCCGGCTCTCCCCGATTGACTCTTGAGAAGACATCTTGCTCTGATCTGCAGAAGCAACAGCTCGAAAACAAAAACAGGAGATTTTTGCGTGATACGGGAGTCAAAACCTTCGGGAGAATATATAATGAATTTTTACCGACCAAAATACGTAATGTGCAAGAAAAAGGAGTCCGGAAGGCACACGAGGTGCTCACGAGGTAGGGGGCGTGCCCACCACCCTCGTGGGGCCCTCGTGTCCTTCTCGGACTGCTACTTATTTTTCTATTTTTCTAGATATTCCAAAACGGAGAAATATTGCCTTAAAAGTTGTTTTGGAGTCGGTTTACTTACCATACCACATGCCTATTCCTTTTCGGAGTCTGAAACGTTCCGGAAAGTGTCCCTTATGTATTCCTCCAGGGTTACGGTTTTAATAATATTGGTTTCAACATTTATGGGATTACCTGAGATGTAATGTTTAATTCTTTGACCGTTTACCACCTTCGGATTTGTGCCCTCGAAGTTGTTGATTTTTATGGCACTGGAATGATAGACCTCTTCGATAACATAGGGGCCTTCCCATTTAGAGAGAAATTTTCCTTCAAAAAATCTTAAACGAGAGTTGTAGAGCAATACATAGTCACCTACATTAAACTCACGCTTTTGTATCCTTTTGTCATGCCATCTTTTAACTTTTTCTTTAAACAACTTGGCATTTTCATAAGCTTGGGTTCTCCATTCATCAAGTCAGCTAATATCAAATAACCTTTTCTCACTGGCAAGTTTATAATCATAGTTGAGCTCTTTAATAGCCCAATATGCCTTATGTTCTAGTTCGAGAGGTAAGTGACATGCTTTTCCATAGACCATTTTATACGGAGACATACCCATAGGATTTTTGTATGCAGTTCTATAAGCCCATAATGCATCATCAAGTTTCTTAGACCAATTCTTTATAGACCTATTAATAGTCTTTTGCAAAATTAATTTGAGCTCTCTATTGCTCAACTCTACTTGACCACTAGACTGTGGGTGATAAGGCGATGCAATTCTATGATTAACATCATATTTAGCAAGCATTTTACGGAAAGCACCATGAATAAAGTGTGAACCACCATCAGTCATTAAATATCTAGGGACTCCAAACCTCGGGAAAATAACTTCCTTAAGCATTTTAATATAAGTGTTATGATCAGCACTAGTAGTTGGAATAGCTTCTACCCACTTAGTAACATAATCAACAACAACTAAAATATGTGTATACATTAGAGGTAGGAAAAGGTCCCATATAATCAAAACCCCAAACATCAAATGGTTCAATAAAAAGTGAATAATTCCTAGGCATTTCTTGATGTCTACTAATATTACCAATTCTTTGACATTCATCACAAGACAAGACAAACTTACGGGCATCCTTGAAGAGAGTAGGCCAATAGAAACAAGATTGCAATACCTTATGTGCAGTTCTATCTCCAGCGTGGTGTCCTCCATAAGACTCGGAATGACACTTGCATAGGATATGTTCCTGTTCATGCTCAGGTACACAACATCTAATAACACCATCTACTCCTTCTTTATAAAGATGTGGGTCATCCCAAAAGTAATGTCTTAAATCATAGAAGAACTTTTTCTTTTGTTGGTATGTGAAGCTAGGTGGTATAAACTTAGCAACAATATAATTAGCATAATCAGCATACCATGGAGTACTACGAGAAGTACTTATAACATTTAATTGTTCATCAGGAAAGCTATCATTAATAGGTAGTGGGTCATCAAGAATATTTTCTAACCTAGACAGGTTGTCTGCAATGGGGTTCTCAGCTCCCTTTCTATCAACAATATGCAAATCAAATTCTTGTAGCAAGAGAACCCATCTAATAAGTCTAGGTTTAGCATCTTTCTTTTCCATAAGATATTTAATAGCAGCATGATCTGTTTGAATAGTTACTTTAGAATCAACAATATAAGATATGAACTTATCACAAGTAAATACAACTGCTAAGAGTTCTTTTTCAGTAGTAGCATAATTTCTTTGAGCATTGTTTAGAGTCTTACTAGCATAATGAATAACATTTAATTTCTTGTCAACTCTTTGCCCTAGAACAACACCTATAGCATAATCACTAGCATCACACATAATTTCAAAGGGTAGGTTCCAATCAGGTGGCTGAACAATAGGTGCAGAGACTAATGCTTTCTTAATTATTTCAAATGCTTCTACACAATCATCATCAAAGACAAATGGTATATCTTTTTGCAATAAATTAGTCAGAGGCCGAGAAATTTTTGAGAAGTCCTTAATGAACCTCCTATAAAATCTGGCGTGACCAAGGAAACTTCTTATACCTTTGATGTCCTTGGGACATGGCATCTTTTCAGTAGCATCAACCTTGCTTTATCAACTTCAATACCTCTTTCAGAAACTTTGTCCCCCAAGACAATACCTTCATTAACCATAAAGTGGCACTTTTCCCAATTCAAGACAAGATTAGTTTCTTCACATCTCTGCAAAACTCGATCAAGATTGCTTAAGCAATCATCAAAAGAGGAACCATAGACAGAAAATTGTCCATGAAAACCTCACAAATCTTTTCACAAAAGTCAGAGAATATAGCCATCATGCATCTTTGAAAGGTAGCAGGTGCATTACATAAGCCAAAAAGCATACGTCTATAAGCAAAAGTACCAAAAGGGCATGTAAAAGTAGTCTTTGATTGATCTCTAGCCGACACAGGTATTTGAGAGTAACCAGAATAACCATCTAGAAAGCAATAGTGTGTATGTTTGCATAATCTTTCTAGCATTTGATCAATAAAAGGTAAGGGGTGATGATCTTTCTTAGTAGCTTTATTTAATTTGCGGAAATCAATTACCATCCTATAACCTGTGACAATTCTTTGTGGAATCAATTCATCTTTATCATTAGGAACAACAATAATACCTCCCTTCTTAGGGACATAATGGACAGGACTTACCCACTCACTATCAGCAACGGGGTAGATTATACCTGCCTCCAGAAGCTTTAGTATTTCTTTTCTTACCACTTCTTTCATTTTAGGATTCACACGTCATTGAGGATCACGAACTAGTTTGGCATCTGCTTCCAAATTTATTTTATGTTGACATAGAGTGGGACTAATGCCCTTAAGATCATCAAGAGTATATCCAATAGCAGCACGATGCTTCTTCAGAGTTTTCAATAATCTTTCTTCTTCATGCTTTGAAAGGTTAGCACTAATAATAACATGATATATCTTCTTTTCATCAAGATAAGTATATTTAAGATTATCAGGCAAAGGTTTGAGCTCAAACACGGGATCTCCCTTGGGTGGAGGAGGATCCCCTAAAATTTCAACAGGCAAGTTGTGATGCAGAATAGGTTCCTGTTTAAAGAATACTTCATCTATTTCCCTTCTTTCATTCATGAACATATCATTTTCATGGTCTAGCAAATAGTGTTCTAAAGGATCACTAGGAGGTACGGCAATAGAAGCAAGACCAATAATTTCATCATTACTAGGTAATTCTTCCTCATGATGTTGTTTACTAAATTTACAGAAATTAAACTCAAGAACCATATCATCCAAACCAGCAGTAACAATATTCTTAGTGCAGTCTATGGTAGCATTGACAGTATTTAAGAATGGTCTACCAAATATAATTGGACAAAAGCTATCTTGCGAAGAAGTAAGAACAAGAAAATCAGCAGGACATTTAGTTTTCCCACACAAGACTTCAACATCTCTAACATTTCCAATTGGTGCTATAGTATCTCTATTAGCAAGTTTAATAGTAACATCAATATCTTCTAACTCAACAGGTGTAATTTCATTCTTAATTTCTTTGTATAAGTCATGAGGTATAACACTAGCACTAGCACCCATATCACATAAGCCATGATAACAATGATCTCCTATTTTAACAGAAATAACAGTCACGCCTACCACAGGTCTATGTTTATCCTTATCACAAGGTTTAGCAATTCTAGCAGTTTCACCTCCGAACTGAATAACATGCCCATCAATATTATCAGACAAGAGATCTTTAACAATAGCAATATTAGGTTCTACTTTAACTTGCTCAGGAGGTGTATAAGTTCTAATATTTCTTTTACGAACAACAGTTGAAGCTTTAGCATGATCCTTTATTCTAACAGGGAAAGGTGGTTTCTCAATATAAGAAGTAGGAACAATAGGATCATTATAATTGACAGTCTTTTCTTCAACTTTAATAGGTGCAGCTACTTTTACTTCTATGGGAGGATGATATTTAAATCACTTCTCCTTAGGGAGATAAACATAAGTAGCAAAAGATTCATAGAAAGAAGCTACTATCTCAGAGTCAAGTCCATATTATGTGCTAAACTTACGAAAAATATCGGTATCCACAAAAGATTTAACACAATCAGACTTAGGTGTCATACCTGACTCCTTACCTTCGTCGAGGTCCCAATCTTCAGAGTTGCGTTTAATTCTATCCAATAAATTCCATCTGAATTCAATATTCTTCATCATAAAAGAGCCAGCACAAGAAGTATCGAGCATGGTGCGATTGTTTTCAGAAAGCCGAGCATAAAAACTTTGCATAATTATTTCTCTTGAGGGCTCATGATTGGGGCATGAATATGACATTGATTTAAGCCTCCCCCAAGCTTGAGCGATGATTTCTCCTTCGCGAGGCCAGAAATTATATATATAATTGCGATCACGATGAACAAGATGCATACGGTAATACTTTTGATGAAATTCGAGCTTCAATCTTTTATAGTCCCACGATCTCATATCATCACATAGCCTGTACCATATCAATGCGTCTCCCTTCAAAGATAAAGGGAAGACCTTCTTCTTAGCAACATCATCGGGTATACCTGCAAGCTTAAATAATCCACAAACTTCATCCACATATATTAAGTGCTCATCAGGATGCTTTATTCCATCTCCTGTAAAAGGGTTAGCTAGCAGTTTTTCTATCATACCCGAAGGATACTCATAAGGAATTTCATTTTCAATAGGTTCAGTAGGTTTAGGAGCAACTCTTTGCTCTACTGGACGGGGTGAAGATACCCCGAACAAACCCCTCAGAAATTACTTTCCATAGTAACAAGTGATGGTAAATTTCAGCACACTATATAAATTTTTCCTTACCAAATTCCACCAACCAAAGGCGCTACACTCCCCGGAAACGGCACTAGAAAAGAGTCTTGATGACCCACAAGTATAGGGGATCTATCGTAGTCCTTTCGATAAGTAAGAGTGTCGAACCCAACGAGGAGCAGAAGGAAATGATAAGCGGTTTTCAGCAAGGTATTCTCTGCAAGTACTGAAATAAGTGGTAACAGACAGTTTTGTGACGGGATAAATTGTAACGAGCAACAAGTAACAAAAGTAAATAAAGTGCAGCAAGATGGCCCAATCCTTTTGTAGCAAAGGACAAGCCGGAAAAAACTCTTATAATAGGAAAAGCGCTCCTAAGGACACATGGGAATATCGTCAAGCTAGTATTCATCATGTTCATATGATTCGCGTTTGATACTTTGATAATTTGATATGTGGGTGGACCAGTGCTTGGGTGCTTTTCTTACTTGAACAAGCGTCCCACTTATGATTAACCTCTATTGCAAGTATCCACAACTACAACAAAAGTATTAAGGTAAACCTAACCATAGCATGAAACATATGGATCCAAATCAGCCCCTTACGAAGCAACGCATAAACTAGGGTTTAAGCTTCTGTCTCTCTAGCAACCCATCATCTACTTATTACTTCCCAATGCCTTCCTCTAGGCCCAAATAATGGTGAAGTGTTATGTAGTCGGTGTTCACATAACACCACTAGAGGCTAGACAACATACATCTTATCAAAATATCAAACGAATACCAAATTCACATGACTACTCATAGCAAGACTTCTCCCTTTTCCTCAGGAACGAACGTAATTACTCACAAAGCATATTCATGTTCATAATCAGAGGAGTAATAATATGCATATAGGATCTGAACATATGATCTTCCACCAAATAAACCAACTAGCATCAACTACAAGGAGTAATCAACACTACTAGCAACCTACTAGCACCAATCCCAGACTTTGAGACAAGAATTGGATACAAGAGATGAACTAGGGTTTGGAGATGAGATGGTGCTGGTGAAGATGTTGATGGAGATTGCCCTCTCCCGATGAGAGGAGCGTTGGTGATGACGATGGTGATGATTTCCCCCTCCCGGAGGGAAGTTTCCCCGGTAGAACAGCTCTGCCGGAGCTCTAGACTGGATCCGCCAAGGTTCCGCCTCGTGGCGTCGGAGTCTCGTCCTGAAAAGTTTCTTCTTATTTTTTTCTCATCGAAAGACCTCATATAGGAGAAGATGGGCATCGGAGAGCCACTAGGGGGCCCACGAGGTAGGGGGCGCGCCCTGGGGGGGCGCCCCCCACCCTCGTGAGCAGGGTGTGGGCCCCCTGGCCTTCATGTTTGGCGTGGATTTTTCTTTATTTGTTCTAAGACATTCCGTGGAGTTTCAGGACTTTTGGAGTTGCGCAGAATAGGTCTCTAATATTTTCACCTTTTCCAGCCCAGAATTCCAGCTGTCGGCATTCTCCCTCTTTATGTAAACCTTGTAAAATAAGAGAGAATAGCCATAAGTATTGTGATATAAAGTGAAATAACAGTCCATAATGCGATAAATATCGATATAAAAGCATGATGCAAAATGGACGTATTAGCACCCCAGAGTTCGAACCTTGAGGGTTTTGCTGGAACCCATGATCCGACACCTACTCTCTCTTGAAAGAAGAGTAATCCGTGTTAATCTTTGAAGTACACTTACATCTATAGTAAAAAGGAAAATATGTTAGAGGGGACCTGTTGTGGCGCAGAAACACCTAGCTGCAATTTCACAATAAATATACAGAAAAGGAAATTTATATTAAATGTGAAAAACATATAATTCATCAAATACAAATTGTGAAGATCAAGTTAATAATACAATGGATAATAATTAGAGTAAACTGCTAGTAGATCTGGAAGAATATGCTTTGGTAGTTCGTGAGCACACATACTTGTGACACCTGCTTCTGTAGTTACTCGAGATATATGGGTATTTTATGAAGTGATTCGCCTTACCTTCTGACTGCAGTGTGATTACTTATAGAGCATTTGAAACATATCAAAAAACCTATAAAACATAAATGAATACAATAATTTGAAGCATACGTATATGAATGCAGGTTGAGGAAAATAAAATAAAGAATCTAGTGTGGATTTGCATAGTTAGCACCACTGTCCCTAGCAAACATAATTAAAATGACAGAACATAAGCTCTTATTAGTTAGTTTTTTAGTGAATCCAGGTCTTCATTGTGGCTGGGGACATCCTAGTAAAGAAAAGTTAATATTTAAGGTTTGTATCATCATAGATGGGGTCAACTTTTCATAGCACATTGACCTGCCAGTTTCAGGGAAAGAAGGAATACGTAGAAATTTGAGAAGATGCATTAGAATTATGCAGAACGAATAAAGCATGCCATGCCCACCGAGCATCCTTTCATCAGCCACTGGTTTTCACATCCCACATGGATCTGGCTATTGAAGCCTTGTTAACATAAATTAACTATTAAGAACTACGTGGAGGAGGCAATGACAAACCCATGCCATGGAGCAGGGAGACGAAAGCAGTGTTGCCTCCATAACTGATCAACCGGCCGTCTGTTTAATCTTAATACACGCAACACATATCATGTTGGCTAGTACATTACCTCAACATACAGGTCGTAGGCATGTGGCAAAATTTGATAGAACGGTGAGGGAAGAGGAGGTATGTGGCCGCCGGACACACCATTAGAGAAGAAGCTAGGGCAGGTTTGGCAAAGGAAGGGAGGCTCGGCCTCCACCATGCTCTGACAGGCGCTACACCGAGGCCTACCGCACAACATCACAAAGTTCTAGCGCACAGTGGAGCATGTGCAGATGGATTTCCGATGACGTCGATAGTGTACGGTCATGGCAATGTTGGGAACTTCAGCATGTCGATGTCAGGCAAGCAACTTGGGATGCGATCTATTTGCTTTCGGTCGATGGGTTTCTTTATATGACAACAATGTTTGTGCAGTGCACTACCCCAACTCCAAGATGCACGCCACAATCTGAAAAAGACTCTTCTTTGAGTCAGAGTCCGTGATGCGTGGGGGCTCGGCGAGGCTGGGGTGCGGCAAGGTTGTTCTGCATCTCCGCCAAAAGAGGTGGCTGCTGCGGATGGTTCTAGTCACAGGGGAGGAGCCAGTCGTGCTTGATGGAGCGAGGAAAAGAGAAGAGCGGCAGAGAAGCCAGGGGACAACGGCGGCGTGGCTCCCACCGATGTGGTCGCCGGACCGGACGATGATCCGACGCAGGAGCGGCCGAGCATGCGTGCAGCCATCCCCCTGGCGGCGGACACAGGATCGAGTAGGGGGTTGTATGCGTGTGGTGTGCGTTGTGTAGGGTTATGGGGTGTTGGGCTAGCGTGAGGAGATGGCCCAAAAGGTTGAAGGTTATGTGGATGGCCAAAAATGGACTGAAGAAAAAAAACGAAATGGGCCTATTACACAAACTCATCGAACCGTGAACAGTTAAATCAACTTTTAAATCACATCCGTCAATCTTTATGGTTAATATAAAATCAACGGATATAAAAAGATGACGTATGGAGAACTATGAAAGCCTCCGTCTTTAAATATTAGGTAAAGACTTCATTTGAAACAATGCGGAATAGTTTCGCAACTCACACCACCTGGAACACCACAACGTAATGGTGTGTCCGAACGTCGTAACTGCACTTTATTAGATATGGTGCGATCTATGATGTCTCTCACTGATATACCGCTATCGTTTTGGAGTTATGATTTAGAGACGGCTGCACTCATGTTAAATAGGGCACCATCTAAATCTGTTGAGACGACACCTTATGAACTATGGTTTGGCAGGAAACCCAAGTTGTCATTTCTTAAAGTTTGGGGCTGCGATGCTTTTGTGAAAAAGCTTCAATCTGATAAGCTCGAACCCAAATTGGAGAAATGTGTCTTCATAGGATACCCAAGGGAGACTGTTGGGTACACCTTCTATCACAAATCCGAAGGTAAGATATTCGTTGCTAAGAATGGATCCTTTCTAGAGAAGGAGTTTCTCTCGAAAGAAGTGAGTGGGAGGAAAGTAGAACTTGACGAGGTAATTGTACCTTCTCCCTTATTGGAAAGCAATTCATCACTGAAATCAGTTCGAGTGATTCCTACACCAGTAAGTGAGGAAGCTAATGATGATGATCATGAAACTTCTGATCAAGTTACTACCAAACCTCGTAGGTCAACCAGAGTAAGATCCGCACCAGAGTGGTATGGTAATCCTGTTCTAGAAGTCATGTTACTTGACCATGACGAACCTACAAACTATGAGGAAGCGATGATGAGCCCAGATTCTGCAAAATGGCTTGAGGCCATGAAATTTGAGATGGGATCCATGTATGAGAACAAAGTGTGGAGTTTGGTTGACTTGCCCGATGATCGGCAGGCCATAGAGAATAAATGGATCTTCAAGAAGAAGACTGACGTTGACGGTAATGTTACTATTTACAAAGCTCGACTTGTTGCAAAAGGTTTTCGACAAGTTCAAGGAGTTGACTACGATGAGACCTTCTCACCCGTAGCGATGCTTAAGTCTGTCTGAATCATGTTAGCAATTGCCGCATTTTATGATTATGAAATTTGGCAAATGGATGTCAAAACTGCATTCCTTAATGGATATCTTAAAGAAGAGTTGTATATGATGCAACCAGAAGGTTTTGTCGATCCAAAAGGTGCTAACAAAGTGTGCAAGCTCCAGCGATCCATTTATGGACTGGTGCAAGACTCTCGGAATTGGAATATGCGCTTTGATAGTGTGATCAAAGCATATGGTTTTATACAGACTTTTGGAGAAGCATGTATTTACAATAAAGTGAGTGGGAGTTCTATAGCATTTCTGATATTATATGTGGACGACATATTGTTGATCGAAAATGATACTGAATTTTTGAATAGCATAAAAGGACACTTGAATAAGAATTTTTCAATGAAAGACCTCGGTGAAGCTGCTTATATATTGGGCATCAAGATCTATAGAGATAGATCAATACGCTTAATTGGACTTTCACAAAGCACATACCTTGATAAAGTTTTGAAGAAGTTCAAAATGGATCAGGCAAAGAAAGGGTTCTTGCCTGTGTTACAAGGTGTGAAGTTGAGTCAGACTCAATGCCCGACCACGACAGAAGATAGAGAGAAAATGAAAGGTGTTCCCTATGCTTCATCCATAGGCTCTATCATGTATGCAATGTTGTGTACCAGACCTGATGTGTGCCTTGCTATCAGTCTAGCAGGGAGGTACCAAAGTAATCCAGGAGTGGATCACTGGACAGCGGTCAAGAACATCCTGAAATGCCTGAAAAGGACTAAGGATATGTTTCTCCTATATGGAGGTGACAAAGAGATCGTCGTAAATGGTTACGTCGATGCAAGCTTTGACACTGATCTAGATGACTCTAAGTCACAAACCGGATACGCGTTTTTATTAAATGGTGGAGCTGTCAGTTGGTGCAGTTCCAAGCAGAGCGTCATGGCAGGATCTACGTGTGAAGCGGAATACATAGCTGCTTCGGAAGCAGCAAATGAAGGGGTCTGGATGAAGGAGTTCATATCCGATCTAGGTGGCATACCTAGTGCATCGGGTCCAATGAAAATCTTTTGTGACAATACTGGTGCAATTGCCTTGGCAAAGGAATCCAGATTTCACAAGAGAACCAAGCACATCAAGAGACGTTTTAATTCCATCCACGATCAAGTCAAGGAGGGAGACATAGAGATTTGCAAGATACATACGGATCTGAATGTTGCAGACCCATTGACTAAGCCTCTCTCACGAGCAAAACATGATCAGCACCAGGACTCCATGGGTGTTAGAATCATTACAATGTAATCTAGATTATTGACTCTAGTGCAAGTGGGAGAATGAAGGAAATATTCCCTAGAGGCAATAATAAAGTTGTTATTTATATTTCATTGTATAATGATAAATGTTTATTATTCATGCTAGAATTGTATTAACTGGAAACTTAGTACATGTGTGAATACATAGACAAAAAGAGTGTCACTAGTTTGCCTCTACTTGACTAGCTCGTTGAATCAATGATGGTTATGTTTCCTAACCATATACATGAGTTGTCATTTGATTAACGGGATAACATCATTAGAGAATGATGTGATTGACTTGACCCATCTGTCAGCTTAGCATGATGATCGTTTAGTTTGTTGATACTGCTTTCTCCATAACTTATACATGTTCCTATGACTATGAGATCATGCAACTCCCGAATACCGGAGGAACACTTTGTGTGCCACCAAACGTCACAACATAACTGGGTGATTATAAAGGTGCTCTACAAGTGTCTCCGGTGGTGTTTGTTGAGTTGGCATAGATCGAGATTAGGATTTCTCACTCCGATTGTCAGAGAGGTATCTCTGGGCCCTCTCGGTAATGTACATCACTATAAGCCTTGCAAGCAATGTAGATAATGAGTTAGTTATGGGATATAGCATTACGGAACGAGTAAAGAGACTTGACGGTAATGAGATTGAACTAGGTATGGAGATACCGACGATCAAACCTCGGGCAAGTAACATACCGATGACAAAGGGAACAACGTATATCATTATGCGGTTTGACCGATAAGATCTTTGTAGAATATGTAGGAACCAATATGAGCATCCAGGTTCTGCTATTGGTTATTGACTGGAGACGTGTCTCGGTCATGTCTACATAGTTCTCGAACCCGTAGGGTCCGCACGCTTAACGTTCGGTGATGATCGGTATTCTGAGTTTATGGGTTTTGATGTATCAAAGATATCTCGGAGTCCCGGATGTGATCACGGACATGACGAGGAGTCTCAAAATGGTCGAGACATAAAGATTGATATATTGGACGACTATATTCGGACACCAGATGAGTTCCAGGGGTCAACGGATATTTATCGGAGTGCTGGGGGTTATCGGAACCCTCGGGGGAACTAATGGGCCTACATGGGCCTTGTGACAGAGAGAGGAGGGGGCTTATGGCTGCCCCCCCCCTTGGGAGTCCGAATTGTACAAGGAGGGGGTGGCGCCCCCTCTTTCCTCCCTCTCTCCTCTCCTTCCTTTCCCCTTTCCCCTTCCTAGTTGGACTAGGAAAAGGGGAGTCCTACTCCTACTAGGAGGAGGACTCCCCCTCTCCTTGGCGCGCCCCTAGGCCGGCCGGCCTCCCCCCTTGCTGCTTTATATATGGGGGCAGGGGGCACCCTAGAACACACAAGTTGATTGTTTCCAGCTGTGTGCGGTGCCCCCTCCACCATAATCCACCTTGGTCATATCGTAGCGGCGCTTAGGCGAAGCCCTGTTCCGGTAGCATCATCATCACCGTCGTCACGCCGCCGTGCTGATGAAGCTCTCCCTCGACACTCTACTGGATCGTGAGTTCGTGGGACATCACCAAGCCGAACGTGTGCAGATCGCGGAGGTGTCGTACCTTCGGTGCTAGGATTGGTCGATCATGAAGACGTACGACTACATCCACCGCGTTGTCATAACGCTTTCGCTTATAGTCTACGAGGGTACGTAGATAACACTCTTCCCTCTCGTTGCTATGCATCACCATGATCTTGCGTGTGCATAGGAAAATTTTGATATTACTATGTTCCCCAACACTTGCTTCTTACCCTTCCAGTCTTTCTTCTGCTTTTGGGAGCCTTTGCCTTTGCCTTGGCTGGCAAGGGCAGCCACCTCAGCACTCCCTCCAACCTCAACTTTCCGCTTGAGCTTCTTGCCCTTGTTGTTAGTCTCATTTTGTCTTTGCACGCAGTGCTGGAACTCGGCCAAACCACCCATCGCTTGTAAGTGCCTTCGAAGGTCTTGACAAACACTCTCACCAAAATCATCCCAGTAGTATATGCTACCAGGTGGGAGCTGTGTGAGCCATGCCCGAGCGGAGCCTTCGAGCATCAGTGACAGGTGTTTCATGGCCATTTTGTCGTTGCCGCTGCCAATCTGGACTACCATCCAGTAATCTTCTAACCAAATCTCTGGCATGGACTCGTTAGTGAACTTGCTGATCCCCATGGCCAACCTAGAGTTGCTGGGATCTCCGTCGCCCGTATGTATCGGCTGAAACATTCGGGAGCCGAGGGTACGGAACCACTAGGAACATCGACATCTTAGCCTTCTCGCAAGGCCTGGCCCTTGTCAACCAGGTTCTGAGCAAGAACGCATCTCGCATTGAACTGCGGGTTTCGGGTGTTCCTCGTGCGACGAGAAGGACTCTGCCTGTGATCACCGCCATGTGTCCGTCTGTCGTCGTAGGGATGGCGCCCATATGCACCATATCACGTTGGAGGCATCAAGGCGCGATCGTAATCGTTGTGGCGCCGGGGCGATGCAACCCGATCGTGCCTCCAATCTTCATAGTGATCTCTCGAGGAGGATGTGACTTGGCGCCTGTCGGAGCCGATGTTGGGGAACGTAGTAATTTCAAAATTTTCCTACGCACATGCAAGATCATGGTGATGCATAGAAAGGAGAGAGGAGAGTGTTGTCTACGTACCCTCGTAGACCGAAAGCGGAAGCGTTAGCACAACACGGTTGATGTAGTCATACGTCTTCACGGCCCGACCGATCAAGCACCGAAACTACGGCACCTCCGAGTTCTAGCACACATTCAGCTCGATGACGATCCCCGGACTCCGATCCAGCAAAATGTCGAGGAAGAGTTCCGTCAGCACGACCGCGTGGTGACGATCTTGATGTTCTACCGTCGCAGGGCTTCGCCTAAGCACCGCTACAATATTATCGAGGATTATGGTGGAAGGGGGCACCGCACACGGCTAAGAGATCAATGATCAATTGTTGTGTCTTTGGGGTGCCCCCCTGCACCCGTATATAAAGGAGCAAGGGAGGAGGAGGCCGGTCCTAGGAGGGGGCGCGCCAAGTGTGGAGTCCTACTAGGACTCCCTAGTCCTAGTAGGATTCCACCTCCCATATGGAATAGGAAAAGAGGAAGGGAAAAGGAGAAGGAAGGAAGGGGGCGCCCCCCTTCCCTAGTCCAATTCGGACCAGACCAAGGGGAGGGGTGCGGCCACCCTTGAGGCCCTTTTCCTTCTTTCCCGTATGGCCCAATAAGGCCCAATACGTATTCCCGTAACTTTCCGGTACTCCGAAAAATGCTCGAATCACTCAGAACCTTTCCGATATCCGAATATAGTCATCCAATATATCGATCTTTACGTCTCGACCATTTCGAGACTCCTCGTGATGTCCCCGATATCATCCGGGTCTCCGAACTCCTTCGGTACATCAAAACTCATAAACTCATAACATAACTGTCATCGAAACCTTAAGCGTGCGGACCCTACGGGTTCGAAAACAATGTAGACATGACCGAGACACATCTCTGGTCAATAACCAATAGCGGAACCTGGATGCTCATATTGGCTCCCACATATTCTACGAAGATCTTTATCGGTCAGACCGCATAACAACATACATTGTTCCCTTTGTCATCAGTATGTTACTTGCCCGAGATTCGATCGTCGGTATCTCAATACCTAGTTCAATCTCGTTACCGGCAAGTCTCTTTACTCGTTCCGTAATACATCATCCTGCAACTAACTCATTAGTTGCAATGCTTGCAAGGCTTAAGTGATGTACATTATCGAGAGGGCCCAGAGATACCTCTCCGACAATCGGAGTGACAAATCCTAATCTCGAAATAGGCCAACCCAACAAGTACCTTCGGAGACACCTATAGAGCACCTTTATAATCACCCAGTTAAGTTGTGACGTTTGGTGGCACACAAAGTGTTCCTCCGGTAAACGGGAGTTGCATAATCTCATAGTCATAGGAACATGTATAAGTCATGAAGAAAGCAATAGCAACAAACTAAACGATCAAGTGCTATGCTAACGGAATGGGTCAAGTCAATCACATCATTCTCCTAATGATGTGATCCCGTTAATCAAATGATAACTCATGTCTATGGTTAGGAAACATAACCATCTTTGATTAACGAGCTAGTCAAGTAGAGGCATACTAGTGACACTCTGTTTGTCTATGTATTCACACATGTATTATGTTTCCGGTTAATACAATTCTAGCATGAATAATAACATTTATCATGATATAAGGAAATAAATAATAGCTTTATTATTGCCTCTAGGGCATATTTCCTTCAGACGAGTGGGTTGTGAGCCGACTGAACGGTCTCTGCACGCACCGATGCAGTATGGATGCGATCTCTGGACTAGGACACCGCCGCATTTTGCGACAACGCCATCTTCAAGAGCGCCTGAATTTTCTGAATTCCCTCTCCAACTATGGAACCGGAGGGCTAGATGAAATCCACGGTCCAAGTGGCGATTGCCAAGTTTTGTAGCGGGGTACTGAGAACTTGATACTTACGAGGTTGGTCACTCGAGTAAAGCCTGCACTTGTGCCGACTAGAGCTGGGTTGGCGGCGCGCACGACCATCCAACTCCCTCTGAAACCGTTCGAGGCGATCGCGCTCGGCCAGGGTGGCCAGGCGAGTCCACTCCATGGCCAGCGCTTCAGGGGTCATCCCAGTGATGGGGGTGTTCAAGAGCTGCTCATTCTTGCGGTGAAGCTCATCACGCTACTCTCGGGTGAGATCCTGGGGCATGTACGGCTCATGGTCTGCGCCGGCACCGCTAGTGTTACCATGTGACGCACCTGCACAACCGTCCCATGCATCAGTGTACCCCAGGGGTGTGCGATGCTCGGAGTTGTCTCCATTAGAACTTTGGCGGTCGACTCAACACCTTCGCACTCAGACTCCTCGAAGGAATCACCGAGTGACCCATTGGAGAGGCCGAGGGCGGGCTCATCGAATTTGAGAGCCTCCACCTTTTCTGCTGCGGCTGGATGGACACAACGTGCTTGATCCAGCATTGCAGCCATGAGTGTCCGGAATGCTTGCGGTGGCGCATGGTGGGAGGGTCAATGGCCACTCGATACAAAGCCGAGGGCTGCCGGAGGAGGACTCCATAGGAGGATGCCCAAAAATGCGCCGCATCGTGGACTAGCAGTGCCTCCACATCCAGCGGGGCCTCGCGAAGCCACACTGAGTCGGCGGTGATGAAGGAGAGCGTCCCGAAATGGATTTCGCTGCCGACTAACATGATGATGAAGGAATCCACCTACGTCGTGAAACTTTGTTAGACGCCTTGCCCCGTGGTGGGCGCCAACTGTCAGGGTTACGATCCTGATTACTAGGAGTATGAATAAGGGGCAAAACCTAGCTACGGCGCAGGTGTAACACTCGGTGTTTAACTAGTTCAGGCCCCTCTCGGCGAAGGTAACAGCCCTACGTCTCATGCCCTGAGGCTTGGTTTTGATTTGATGGGCATGGTTACAAAGGTTGCTCGGCCCTAGCTCGGGAGGTGGAGTGCGTCTCATATAGAGTGCCTTGCAGCCCCATGTCCTCCACATCGCCAGGGCACTTAATGACATTGATTGCATCAGTTATAGGTGTAAAGAGCCTCTACTACAACAGTTACAGGTAACGGTAGTCTTGACTCCGCCCTAAGGGCGACTTTGGATTCCTCGACCATTGCAGCTCCCACGCCATCCCTTTACCTCTTTAGTTCGAGTGGTGGTTGTCCAGCCGAGTGATGGATGGTCGTCCAAGTGATGTCGAGCTGTCCGAGTGGACTTCCTGATATATGCATCTGAATGCAGGTATGGTCTAGGGACCTACCCATGGTGGTGATGGGCCCCATGTGGCTCCTATATGATGGGTCATTGACCCTACCTGTAATAGGTGACCTCATTAGGAGGCACGTGCCGCGCGCCGCGAGAGGCCGCTTGAACGGGAGAGGAAGGCGGCAGAGCAGTCCGTGCGCCGCCGCCACGGGATGGAGCCGGACGCCGACGAGGAAGCGCGTCTCCTTGCCTGGGTGTACCGCCGCTCTCTCAAGACAGCGGAGATGGACGCTCGCCGCCTCTGCCGGAAGAACGCCAAGGCGCTTCGACTAGCTATTGAGCAGCCGGAGCGCGAGGCGAAAGCGGTAGCGGCGGAGAAGGCTCGGGAGGCAAGGATGAAGCGGGAGCAGGACAGGGCGGTCCGTCGGATGAAGGGGCTCATCGTCCTCTCCGACGGCGGCGACAACTGCGGCTCCTCGTCCGACGATCAAGACCCTCCACCAGTTGCAGACGCCTACAGCTGCACCGGCGACCGGAAGGGCAAAGGCCCGACGAGGAAGTGGTGATTCCAAACCCCCTCTTCCTCAATGTTTATATCGTTTTTAGTTGTACAAGTTTATGAATTTGTCCGTGGACGAACTATGATCTTTTGAATGTGGTGAAGTATGTTTATGTCCGTTTACAGCGGATCTTGTGTTCCTTTGCAGCTTAGCTTTTTCGCCCATTGTCTAATCACGTAGGATAGATCAATGTGTGCCTGGGTAGTATGGATATAAGGCGCCGGATATGAGATACGCAGATGCAAATACGAGGGATGCCCGGTTAGTGCGGGCGCGTACGTGGACGTTTGAAGGGCGAATTTGCCAAATCTAATTGTAGATGCTCTAACATGTACTAGCCAACATGAAGGAGGTTTTTCCCATGCTCTTCTTTGATATATAGTACACACTTGTGCGAGTAAAAGAAAAAATATATATGCTTGCCAATGAAGTACGCGCGCCCGTTTTGTGAGCCAAATTAACAAGGATAACAAACATTTCATTGTGGATTCATACCAAACATTGCCAAAATAATATCCATTGACATTCTCCTCACCCCGAAAATTATTTATCATCTTTGCCCCTTGCTAGTTTTGGCTTCTTGCTCAAACTTAATCAGCATCTTCTACATGCCACTATGGGAATACTTTCTCCAAGTAATCAAGGATACGGACCTGTGTTTTTCATCTGTTGTTTCCTTTATTCTTCCTCAGCGTCGAGCATCCCTAGTTTGTCAATCCTATTTTAATTATGCCAGAAATAAATTATTTATACGGTCGGTACCAAAGTACGAAACGAATCAAACTCCATGTAACTGACGTGTGAAGCACCTAGCGTAGCTTTGTGTGCCTTTCAAGCATGAGAATGCAATTGCAAACTCACAAGTACTCCCTCTGTCTCAGCAATGTTAGAGCATCTCTAGCAGACCCCGCATAAATGGTCAAACCCATAAAAAATTTACGTTTTACAGTTTTGGGCGAAAAAATGTTCAGAACAGAAACCGTAAAAGTAGTCCAACCCGTAAACCCTTATCTTTGGAGGTTGGAAGGCCGAATATAGGGGGGCCCGTATACTGGTCAAACCTCGTCGAGCAAACACGCCGCCGCGGAGTTTGCCGGAATCCGCCCTAAACTCGCCGGAATTCATCACCGCACATCGTAAAAGGCCGCTAGACGCCGCAATGGATCGCCGCCGGTTCGAATTGGACGAGCTCGACATCGTCGTGGCCTCCCATGACCTCAGCCTAGCCGCCGGAATCCTCCCAACGCGGTAGGCAAAGGGGCACGGCTCGCCTGGCAATAGAGCAAGGCGCGGACGACGGAGGCGATGGGGCGTGGCCGGCAAGGCTGGGCACGGACGACGGAGGCGACGGGGCGTGGCCGGCGAGGCTGGGCGCGACCGGCGCAGTGATAGGGCGCGACCGGCAGGGACGGGGCGCGACCGATGGGCGATGAGGCGCGGCCGACGAGTGACGGGGCACGGCCGGCTGGAGGAAGGGGCGGCAACGGACGGACTGGAGAAAGGAGCTCTTTATTTCAGTTTTACAGTATCTATTCAGCCGCGCTAGTTTTCGACCCGCAAACGCGATCTTCGTGAAACTGCAAACGTGTTTTGCGGGTCAAATTTTTGCGGGATCTGCTAGAGGTGCTCTTAGGCATGGCGACCAGCAAATTTTCTCTCGTATTCATCCACGGATAGAGGACCAGCCCGTGAATACAGATACGGAAGGCCGCTATCGAACGCTGCCCGCATACATTTCAAACACTTTATGAATCAACCGGATAAAATTCATGCAAGCACGGCCAGATTTCATATAAATATGACGGATTTCATAGAAACCGAACGAATACGTTTACATTTTGGACATAATTTTAATTAAAAGCGATACCGGACTAAGATATAACTAGTCTACGGCCGGCGTAGACGGATATCCACTCCGGCGACATGGATACCCTTGACTCTACTATAGGCCGACACGGATCTTCATTGCCGTCCCCATGTCCGGCACCCATGATCCCCGGAGGTATATGCTTCAGCGCAAAGGGCGCTCACTTCCCGACCACTCATCGGAGTGCAACCGCCAGCTTATGCTTTAGCCGTAGGGGAATGGTCCTATGTTGCATGTATGAAAATGGTTTTGGGGTAAGGGGACAACGGTGGCCTACCAGAGGGCAAGACACCGGTTGTGTACGTCAGTGTCGCCTCGGCGGCGGCCTTCATGAGACCAAAGCGGTTGCGGCCTCATGTGTTCTACTTCTCCTCAATGATGGAGGCATGCGCGGACGTGTTGGCCGCCACCTCGTCGATGTCCATGCAGCCGGCTTCTTTCTCTACCGGCAGGGCGCGCGATGATGTCGGATGGCACGGTCACGGCAGGGGGCAGTACGACACAGCGACGTCCACGGCAGCCACGATGCTCGTGCCACCGTGCTCCCCCTGGGCCGGCCTGGAGCAACTCGCCACTCCGTCCGGCGGGTTCGCGGGCCACCCAGCCGGCTTTTATGCCGAGAACTACTCTTCTTGCTCATCGGATGCCATCGAAAGGGTGGAGAAAATGATGAAAGGAAGAGATGAGGAGTGACGGAGTGGTGCGATTCTTGCCCAGTGGTTGGCCTCCTTTAAATAGCAAATGGACAGGAGGAGCTTGCTCGGCGTTGTGTTTAATGTGGCCCGCTCGTGAACGGACGTGTGGTCGGAGTAGGTTTCTTGGCTTCCACATGAATTTAATGGAGGCGTGAATGTGGTAAGGAGGCGTGTTCAGTCGTGCCAGCGCGCCTCTTCAATGGCAAAGACAGTGGGAGGTCGCATCCGCTATAGCATGAATGCACGCGGCTGGTGATGGGCGGGAACACGCGCGGGGAAGGGGAGTTTGGGAGGGCCAGGGCAGTCAGAATCGAGCGTGGGTGATGTTCGGACGCCCGCAAAGCGTCCCCATTTACCTCCGGTTTGCGAGAAAAAAACATGTCTGAACCGTCCCGCGGACCAATACAGGCCCGCGTTGAATACGATCAAGGGTCCCCCCCGCCGCTTTATATTATAAAGAAACGACCAAGCACGCGATACATCAAGCACGCCGGGGCTGCGGCACAACCAAGCCCAAAGAAAAAGAGAGAAATACAAGAGAGAGAGAGAGAGAGAGAGAGAGAAGTTGTCACAGCCCTAGAATTGGTTGTAACTAGTTGCACAAGCATTCATGCATCATGTATATATTTATGAAAGTTGAATTGGGGAAAGTGGAAAGCCTCAGAAATCTTCTCTGAAAATGATCAACATTAAAAATTGCTTCAAATAAACCCAAGAAAATGTTCCTGTTCATTTCTGGAAATATTGGCAAGAGGTAAAATTCAAACCAATATTTTTGGAATCACAGAAATATTTATTTGGGTCTTTGAATTAAGTCAATACTTATTTGAATTGGAGCTACTAATTCCTATAAAATATTTGGTAGCTCCAAATATTCTGAAACATGGTGAGGGCCTCTGGTTTAAATCAGATAGTGCCCATAAAAGTTTGCAGAATTTTATAAAGTGTTCTAGTATTTAAACGAAGTCAAAACATACTGCAAAAAAATAGAAAATAGAAAATAGGAAAGAGAGAGAGAAGAATTCACCTGGCCTCACCCACTTGGGCCTCCTTACCCGGCGGCCCAGCCAACCGGCCCAGCCCACCAGGGGCATACCTGTCTTCAACCTCTGCCTACTGGCAGAGGCAAGGCCGAGCACGGCGCCCGCGCGGGCTGGCACGCAGCTGCCTGCCTGGCCCTCCCTGGCCAGCGCGACGCTGGGGATTGCCACCCCGTGGCCGTCTGGAACCCAATGACCCCCCTCGCCCTCCCTCTCTCCCTCTCTCTCCCTTTCTCTCCCCCTCATCGCCGAAGCTGCCATGGCCACCGCCAAGAACCACCGCGGCCAACCACCCCCTCACCTCTCCAACGCGTCCCCGAGCTCCGCATTGTCGCCCTATTCTTCCAATTCGAGCCAAGAAACTTCGGAAGCACCGCATCGCCATCCCTGATGCCTTCTTCAACCTCGGGACCGCCGGCCATCTCCGTCAAATTCGTCGGCTCCGGACCATCCCCGACCTCGCCGAGCATCCCCTCATCATCACCGTGAGCCACTAACCTTCTCCCCTAACTCAGCATGCTCGCCCCCACGCCGTAGCGTCGTTCCCCACGAGCACCAAAGCCGCCGTCCGCCATTGTTGTTGCACGCATAGCCTCCATGCTCCCCTGGCCTCACAGTGCTGCTCTTAGTGCTCCTCGTGTCTAGCAGGTGCTGCCCAGCCTCTCCATTTGCTCACTGATGCACCGTAGCGACGCGCCCGTGCACCACCGAACACCACCGCTGCCAAAGCTCGTCGCCGGCATGAGTTCCGGTGACCCCGCGACCTCCCACTTGGTCCTCTGGATGCGTGAGAGCAAGGTCTATCCCCCAGTGCCCTCAGCGTGCCAAGCTGACGCCTCTAGCGCAAGTCCGGCATGCCCCGCCGTGTCCTGTGGTCGCCGTCGGCTGGCCTCCGGTGGTTGACGTGGCACCATTTGTTTAGGTGCTAATCGCGTTTAGTCAGTGTCGTGTGTCGATGACATATGGGCCCCACGCCCTTAACTAACCATGGTTTAACCCCTGTTTAGTTTAAGCTAATGCCCATGACCCCACTTGTCAGTTTGACCTTGCCACCTCAGCATTGACCTAGCCCCACTGGTCAGCCTCGGCTGCTCACGCTGTTACACTGACATGCGGGGCCCATAGTTAGGTTTGACCCTGGTCAGCCACGGTTGACCTGGTGACGTCATGTCGCTGCATGCTGACGCAGAAATGATTTTCTGGATTAAAAATAATTCAGGAATTCCAAAAAATTGCCTAAACATCTAAAAATCATAGAAAATCAACCGTAACTCCAAATGCAAAGATTTATATATGAAAAATGATCAGAAAAATCCAAAGAATCTGATTATGGCATTATCATGCATGTTTGAACAACTTATGCCTGCTGATCAGGTCAAATCAAATAAGTGGCATTTAAATAATCACATATGGAGTTGAATTTGAATCTTTGGTTCAAACCAACTTCATTTAATCTGGTTTTAGTTGCATTAGCTCAAATCACAGCATATTGACATGTCATGATCATGCATCATAATGTGCATTGCATTGATTGTATCATTTCTGTGTTTGTCGGTGATTGTCCCCCCCCCCGGTAGGCGTATGTTTCGACGACGTGTTCGATGACACCGATGAAGAGCTATATCATCTTCAGAAGTGCCGGGCAAGCAAAACCCCCTTGTTCATTCCGATACAATCCCACTCTCTTGTTCCTGCTCTCTTTTACTGCATTAGGACAACAACGATTCAACTGTTACATGCTACGGTAGTTGAACCCCTTTCCTCTGCATGACCTGTCATTGCCACAGTAAATAGATGAAACCAACTAGCATGAGTAGGAGTTGTTTGAGCCCTGATGTGCCTACTCATTCATGCTTGTTTGTCATGCCTACTATTGCATAGAGTTGTGTCGGGTCTGATTCATCGGGAATGAATTAGAATGGTGATGAACATGTCCTACTGTGTGTTAGCTAAGTGTGTGAACACGATTTGGTAAAGGTAGCGGTGAGAGGCCGTGTAGGAGTACATGGTGGGTTGTCTCATTGAAACCGTTCTTAGGAACTGAGTTCTGTGTCTGTGATCCATGAACAGCTACTACCACTCATTGGGATCCTTAATTGACCCTCTCGGCTTCTTAATCGCCCTAGTACTCTGTCCAGGAGTTGCAACTAGTTTCTGGTGTTTGTAGGTTATGTGTTGGCGGCCGTGCGTAGTGCTGACCCTAGGGGTGGGCTATGATGCGGTAGATACACCGTGGCACAGTGTACCGGGCGCCCGTTTGGTGTCTCGGGAACCCTGTTCACATCGTTCGGGGCCGTATATGGAAACCTCGGCCGGACTCCCTGCGGATGGAACCTGGATAGGCGATAAACCTGGACTAGAGACTTAAGTGTTTAGGTAGGTCGTGGCCGACACCCTCGTTGGGCTTCCGCTTGAAGGTTGCCGAGTACATGTCGTGTAAATGACGGTAAGTGGTGGGAGCGTGTGTGAAGAAGTACACCCCTGCAGGGTTATCGTTATCTATTCGAATAGCCGGATTCCTCGGATATGGAAACCTGGACCCCTTGCATAGTTCATAGATAACTTGAAGTGGATACTCTAAAACTCGCAAGATAAGCATGAGTGCTATGGATGGCCTTCTCGTAGGGAGACAGGAGCGGATCCATAGTGGTGTATTGATATGGTGAATATGTGGACTCGTGTGCGCCACCTCAAAGAGTTGCTTGCAGTCGTAGTTCAGGTTAGCCACTGAGTCAAAGCTGGTTTGCTGCAGTTAAACTCCACTACCCCTTTGTTGATACCGATGCATATGTAGTTAGTTCTGATGTAAGTCTTGCTGGGTACATTTGTACTCACGTTTGCTTAACTTATGTTTTACAGAGAGACTTCAGTCTCGCTAGTAGTTCCGCGTGGACTTCGACGTTTATCTTGATACCTCAGCTACGATCTTGTGCCCTCAGCAGGATCTGGTAGATAGTCAGGCTTCTCAGCCTTCTTCATTTGTAGTTGTCTATACTCAGACAAGTTAAGCTTCCGCATGTGCTTGTTGCTTGTATGCTCTGTATGTTGGGTCATGAGACCCATGTTTGTAATATCTCGCTCCTCGGAGCCTAATGAGTAAATACTTGAGTCGTAGAGTCTTGTTGTGATGCCATGTTGTATTTACACATATCGAGCATATTGTGTGTATGATTGAAATGCTTGGTATGTGTGGGATCCGACAATCTAGTTGTTTATCCTTGGCAGCCTCTCTTATGGGGAAATGTAGTCTAGTGCTTCCTTGAGCCATAGTAGTCCGCTACAGCCCGGTTCACCGGAGTCCTGCTAGTCCAGCACTACTGCTCAGGACACTTGACTGGCTGGCATGTGTTTGACTTCGTTCATGTGTCTGTCCCTTCGGGGAAATGTCACGCGGTGACATCCGGAGTCCTGCCTAGCCTGCTACAGCCCGGGTTACCAGAGTCCTGTTAGCCTAGTGCTACAGCCCGGATTCACACGCTGTTGACCGACATGCTCGAGGTTGATTCATGTATGCCTGTCCCCATGGGTTAGTGCCGCTTTGGGTTCACGACTAGCCATGTCGGCCCGGGTTCTTTGTCATATGGATGCTAGCGACACTATCATATACGTGAGCCAAAAGGCGCAAACGGTCTCGGGCCAGGTAAGGTGGCACCCGTGGGAATACCGTGCGTGAGGCCGCAAAGTGATATGATGTGTTACATGCTAGATCGTTGTGACTTAGGATCGGGGTCCTAACAGCTTTGGTATCAGAGCCTGACTGCCTGTAGGATTACCAAGCCAAACTGGTCGAAGTCGTGTCTAGAAATGCTTCAGTTATATAAGGGAATTGATTGTGGAAGGGAATGTAAGGCTCTTTTTACTCCTTTACCTTATGCCCTTCTGATCTGAGTCAACCTCTTCTTTTCTACAGTGATTAAGAACTAGGCCTTCTCATCTATCTATTAGGATGACGTGGTACTAACCTGTTGACATACAGGATTGATGGATTCAAGCCTCGGTTCAGTTTCTACTTTTTTTAGTATGTTGTTAATTGAATCAGAATCTTGATATTGTGATGTTGAGTGGTTATGCCACCATTTTGCAGGATGTCTCAAATCTTTTTGAGCATTTACAGCCGTTATGCTGTCCAAGTCATCCCAGGTTTCTAAGTAGTCTGATGCATTTGCAAACCCCTTCCTCCTGTTCCTGATGTCCATTTGGGCTAGATTAATCACACTAATCGGTGAGTTGAGGTACTCTGTTGCCTCGACATATATGTTGAAGCTATTACTATGACCCTAGGTGTTTTAGGGAGTCACCTAGTAATCTAGCCATGTTTTGTGTTCCGGTGTGATGATTCTGGCCACCATTGTTGAAAGCATCCCGTGATGCCATGTAGTGGTACGTATTCTATTCATGGGTTCTTGAACCCGAGATTCACCCTACTTATCTCATGTTAATAGTGTTGCTAGTTCCTTTAGGATATTAGTAACCTTTGCGATACTCCTCGAGGTTCGTGGTACGTCCTTCTTCCAATTATCATGGACCATTCTTGGCAGGAGTTCTTTTGAACCAAAAGGTCACGACAGAGTGCTCCTGGTGAGTTCTCCATTCTATGTTGTGACTCTGCCAACCCTACCTTCCTGCATGGGTTATCCGGAAGAAATATGTTGAACTTGTTCGACATACTAATCTATGCATCCACAACTCAGAAAGATATATGTCCCCTTGAGTTGTCCCTCTTCATTTGTTATCCGACCATCATCTATCATTTGATAGTCAGGAATAGATGTGCATTCTTGTTCATCGATGCCTATTATTCTTGTGGTCTGTCAAGCCATTCTATTTTGGAATGACTAGGAGAAACAAACTCCAGTACCTTATCCATTTCTAGGATTGGGTCAAAGCAGTTGTAATCCGCAGATCAAAATGCCAATCTAGCTTTTGCTCTGCTCTACCGTGGAGTGTCACCTTCTTTATTATCAAGAATGTCATGAGAATTGCACCACCTCTTATGAATTCTTGATGGAGTGATACTTCTCGCCATCATTACTCATTCCTCGGTTCCGTGTTATTGTAACCGGAATGCCGACACGTGAATCGTGATGTGTGAAATCAATACTCCTAGCAATTGTGTTGCTTGGTAGTAAATGGACAATATTCCTTTCCTTAGCGTGTTGGTTATTGAATTACCATCCTAGGACTGATCATGCTACCTAGTCCATTTCTGTTGGTGTACTCTTCGATTGATGAGTTAGGATTTTATCAAACCCTTGCTCTGTTGGTCACATCGTCTTGCCTTGAAAAGCAAGATTGTTCTCGAGCTTAGTAACATATCGGTGGTTCATGATTTTCCGAATATCTTCTCGGAAGTGTTACCAGGTTGTCACCTGACCGTTATGTTGAGCTCGCGACCAAGTTGGTTTTTTTTATAAACCACCCTTCCCCAAGAAATTGTGTTGGGTATCCCTGAGCTAGTTGGTTCAGCTAGACAACAACTTGGAGAGTTGGAAGATGAAAGCTCGACCCGCCTAGTTCATCTCGAAAGGGATATCCTTGTGTGTTTGTTGAAGGAAGATGATATCTTCATCAGTTGGACCTCGTGATCAGTTGTTGGATCTATTGCCCTGTCAAAACTTTGACTCGAGTATGGGCTATCGTCAAGTCAAATCAGAACCAACGATGTTCGTAATGTTGTCTTGCTCGTGGTTGATCCCCCGAGCATACACCATTACATCTTTTGGTCTGACCAATGCTATCACCGTGTTCACATGATGGTGGAAGTCCAGTGATATGGAAATTTCGATGAGTTGTTGAGTCCATCAGCAGCATTTTGTCTCCTCCATGATTCATGTTGAACATCCAGCTAGCATTGGAAACTTGTGTAAGCATTTTTCTTCATGCTCTGTTCATGAAGTATCTGTCTGGATGAAAGAAGTGACTTCCTCTGGTTCACGTGCAATCGATACAAGTTGCCACCGTGAATTCAAGAAAGATTGTTTTTGTTTCCTCTGGAATCTTCCCAAGTTAGTCACGCATATGTGCGAAGTACTCTATGGTTTGATAGGTTGGCCGCCTCCATTCTATATGTGTTTCCTAGCACACCAAGCCACTAATTGATTTTTTCAAGGAGAAGAAGTTCCTTCTTAAGAATCATGACTTATGTCAGGACTTCGTTATCCTCGATGACGGTTCCCCAACCTGAACTTGGTAGTATTTTATTATAAGACTACCATGTGGTCACGCTTGTCTCGGACAACGTGTTCACCTGTTTGTAGCAAAACCAGCTCATATTTTTTAGCTTACTACCGTAGTCCATTTTCCGAGAATCTCGCAACGTCGTTTCATCGATTCGTGTTGCAAACTATCATTTTTCTTTCTAGACTCGATGAGTCTGGAATATCCTGACACCAACCAGATCTAAATCTCAGGCAGATATGATGGTTGGAACGTTTTCCCAAGAACTATAATATTGGTCTCTGTGTAACCCGGTAAAGTGGATGTCGTGGCTGACACACCCAGTCGGAAGATCTAATATTGTAGTATCTTGATTGAAGAAGTTGGACACCTCTCCATAAGGATTTTGTAGGATTTACTCCAGAAGTTGTTCCTTATGGATCCTTTGTATTCCGAAGTCCAACCACTACTTGATGGCTCTGTTGATGCTTTAAAGCATGACCATGGTAACCAGTACATCAAGGAGAACATTAGAAGCGGAGTGCTAAATGTCTCTCATTCGATCATCCAGATTTCGTTCCCTTGGCCACGCTAAGGTGAAATCTGAGAAAGGGTTGTCCTTTCTATGCATCTGCATTGTCCATCACTATTCGTCAAGGTAGTAAGATGTGTTGCCAGGATCCTCGACTCGGATGTTGGTAGAACCTTGATGAATATGGAAATGCTCAAGTTCTTGAGAGCACGCGCAAGCAAAATCATCCCTTGCGTTGTCTTCAACAAGGTAGTCCACATCATCCATTCTAGTCGATATATGCCATTCTTTCGAACCTCCTCGAACGATCGTTTGTGATTGCATTAGGCTGGCATAAAGTGTTTCAATGATCATTATATCAAAAGTAATTCTTTTTGCCACTTAAGGGAATAGCTCTATTAGTCACCCTCCCTGAGGTGCCCCGTTAGGTAATCATAGTAACTTATCTCCTCGCTGCTTTGACTCTCACTCACCATCTCACCTAAGCGTGGGATTGTTGCCTGCCAATTTAGACCGTCATCATATGTCCCTCTACATCCCTCTTGATATGTGTTTTCTGTCTCAGTTCGCAAGATGTTTCTATGTCTCATTCCGTGAGTTAAGACTGAGCTGCTCGATCTTGAAAAGATCGATCCTTCTAGAGTTTCTTTTCCCTCTCATTGTCATGTTGGTGGGAGTTCCTGGAGCAAGACTTCGAGACAATGAAGGTGATCAAATAAACATTCTTATGGAGTGCACCCAGGATCGCAAAGATTGTGTTGGTCTTGTGTCCCTTTTGTCTTCTCACCTCACGTCCTGAATCTCGGGACGAGATTCCTGTTTAGTGGGGGTGAGTTGTCACAGCCCTAGAATTGGTTGTAACTAGTTGCACAAGCATTCATGCATCATGTATATATTTATGAAACTTGAATTGGGGAAAGTGGAAAGCGTCAGAAATCTTCTCTGAAAATGATCAACATTAAAAATTGCTTCAAATAAATCCAAGAAAATGTTCCTGTTCATTTTTGGAAATATTGGCAAGAGGTAAAATTCAAACCAATATTTTTGGAATCACAGAAATATTGATTTGGGTCTTTGAATTAAGTCAATACTTATTTGAATTGGAGCTACTAATTCCTATAAAATATTTGGTAGCTCCAAATATTCTGAAACTTGGTGAGGGCCTCTAGTTTAAATCAGATAGTGCCCATAAAAGTTTGCAGAATTTTATAAAGTGTTTTAGTATTTAAACTAAGTCAAAACATACTGCAAAAAAATAGAAAACATAAAATAGGAAAGAGAGAGAGAAGAATTCACCTGGCCTCACCCACTTGGGCCTCCTTACCCGGCGGCCCAGCCAACCGGCCCAGCCCACCAGGGGCATACCTGTCTTCAACCTCTGCCTACTGGCAGAGGCGAGGCCGAGCACGGCGCCCGCGCGGGCTGGCACGCAGCTGCCTGCTTGGCCCTCCCTGGCCAGTGCGACACTGGGGATTGCCACCCCGTGGCCGTCTGGAACCCGATGACCCCCCCCCCCCCTCGCCCTCTCTCTCCCTCTCTCTCCCTTGCTCTCCCCCTCATGGCCGAAGCCGCCATGGCCACTGCCAAGAACCACCGCGGCCAACCACCCCCTCGCCTCTCCGACGTGTCCCCGAGCTCCGCATTGTCGCCCTCTTCTTCCAATTCGAGCCAAGCAACTTGGGAAGCACCGCATCGCCATCCCTGATGCCTTCTTCAACCTCGGGACCGCCGGCCATCTCCGTTAAATTCGTCGGCTCCGGACCGTCCCTGACCTCGCCGAGCGTCCCCTCGTCCTCGCCGTGAGCCACTAACCTTCTCCCCTAACTCAGCATGCTCGCCCCCACGCCGTAGCGCCATTCCCCACGAGCACCGAAGCCGTCGTCCGCCATTGCTACTGCATGCATAGCCTCCGTGCGCCCCTGGCCTCATAGTGCTGCTCTTAGTGCTCCTCGTGTCTAGCAGGTGCTGCCCAGCCTGTCCATTTTCTCACTGATGCACCGTAGCGATGCGCCCGTGCACCACCGAACACCACCGCCGCCAAAGCTCGTCGCCGGCATGAGTTCCGGTGACCCCGCGACCTCCCACTTGGTCCTCTAGATGCGCGAGAGCAAGTTCTATCCCCTGGTGCCCTCAGCGTGCCAAGGTGACGCCTCTAGCGCAAGTCCGGCGTGCCCCGCCGTGTCCTGTGGTCGCCGTCGGCTGGTCTCCGGTGGTTGATGTGGCACCATTAGTTTAGGTGCTAATCGCGTTTAGTCAGTGTCGTGTGTCGATGACACATGGGCCCCACGCCCTTAACTAACCACGGTTTAACCCCTGTTTAGTTTAAGCTAATGCCCGTGACCCCACCTGTCAGTTTGACCTTGCCACCTCAGCATTGACCTGTCCCCACTGGTCAGCCTCTGCTGCTCACGCTGTTACACTGACATGCGGGGCCCATAGTCAGGTTTGACCCTGGTCAGCCATGGTTGACCTGGTGACGTCATGTCGCTGTCATGCTGACGCAGAAATGATTTTCTGGATTAAAAATAATTTAGGAATTCCAGAAAATTGCCTAAACTTCTAAAAATCATAGAAAATCAACCGTAACTCCAAATGCAAGGATTTATATATGAAAATGATCAGAAAAATCCAAAGAATCTGATTATGGCATTATCATGCATGTTTGAACAACTTATGCCTGCTGATCAGGTCAAATCAAATAAGTGGCATTTAAATAATCACATATGGAGTTGAATTTGAATCTTTGGTTCAAACCAACTTCATTTAATCAGGTTTTAGTTGCATTAGCTCAAATCACAACATATTGACATGTCATGATCATGCATCATAATGTGCATTGCATTGATTGTATCCTTTCTGTGTTTGCCGGTGATTGTCGCCCCCCCCCCCCCGATAGGCGTATGTTTCGACGACGTGTTCAATGACACCGATGAAGAGCTATATCATCTTCAGAAGTGCCAGGCAAGCAAAACCCCCTTGTTCATTCCGATACAATCCCACTCTCTCGCTCCTGCTCTCTTTTACTGCATTAGGACAACAACGATTCAACTGTTACATGATACGGTAGTTGAACCCCTTTCCTCTGCATGACCTGTCATTGCCACAGTAAATAGACGAAACCCACTAGGATGAGTAGGAGTTGTTTGAGCCCTGATGTGCCTACTCATTCAAGCTTGTTTGTCATGCCTGCTATTGCATAGAGTTGTGTCGGGTCTGATTCATCGGGAATGAATTAGAATGGTGATAAACATGTCCTACTGTGTGTTAGCTAAGTGTGTGAACACGATTTGGTAAAGGTAGCGGTGAGAGGCCGTGTAGGAGTACATGGTGGGTTGTCTCATTGAAACCGTTCTTAGGAACTGAGTTCTGTGTCTGTGATCCATGAACAGCTACTACCACTCATTGGGATCCTTAATTGACCCTCTCGGCTTGTTAATCACCCTAGTACTCTGTCCAGGAGTTGCAACTAGTTTCTAGTGTTTGTAGGTTATGTGTTGGCGGCCGTGTGTAGTGCTGACCCTAGGGGTGGGCTATGATGCGGTAGATACACCGTGGCACGGTGTACCGGGCGCCCGTTTGGTGTCTCGGGAACCCTGTTCACATCGTTCGGGGCCGTATGTGGAAACCTCGGCCGGACTCCCTGCAGATGGAACCCGGATAGGCGATAAACCTGGACTAGAGACTTAAGTGTTTAGGTAGGCCGTGGCCGACACCCTCGTTGGGCTTCCGCTTGAAGGTTGCCGAGTACATATCGTGTAAACGATGGTAAGTGGTGGGAGCGTGTGTGAAGAAGTACACCCCTGCAGGGTTATCATTATCTATTCGAATAACCGGATTCCTCGGATATGGAAACTTGGACCCCTTGCATAGTTCATAGATAACTTGAAGTGGATACTCTAAAACTCGCAAGATAAGCGTGAGTGCTATGGATGGCCTTCTCGTAGGGAGACGGGAGCGGATCCATGTGGTGTATTGATATGGTGAATATGTGGACTCGTGTGCGCCACCTCAAAGAATTGCTTGTAGTCGTAGTTCAGGTTAGCCACTGAGTCAAAGCTGGTTTGCTGCAGTTAAACTCCACTACCCCTTTGTTGATACCGATGCATATGTAGTTAGTTCTGATGTAAGTCTTGCTGGGTACATTTGTACTCACGTTTGCTTAATTTATGTTTTGCAGCGAGACTTCAGTCTCGCTAGTAGTTCCGCGTGGACTTCGACGTTTAGCTTGATACCTCAGCTACGATCTTGTGCCCTCAGCAGGATCTGGTAGATAGTCAGGCTTCTTAGCCTTCATCATTTGTAGTTGTCTGTACTCAGACAAGATAAGCTTCCGCATGTGCTTGTTGCTTGTATGCTCTGTATGTTGGGTCATGAGACCCATGTTTGTAATATCTCGCTCCTCGGAGCCTAATGAGTAAATACTTGAGTCGTAGAGTCTTGTTGTGATGCCATGTTGTATTTACACATATTGAGCATATTGTGTGTATGATTGAAATGCTTGGTATGTGTGGGATCCGACAATCTAATTGTTTATCCTTGGCAGCCTCTCTTATGGGGAAATGTAGTCTAGTGCTTCCTTGAGCCATAGTAGTCCGCTACAGCCCGGTTCACCGGAGTCCTAGTAGTCCAGCACTACTGCTCAGGACACTAGACTGGCCAGCATGTGTGTCACTTCGTTCCTGTGTCTGTCCCTTGAAGGAAATGTCATGCGGTGACATCCGAAGTCCTGCCTAGCCTACTACAGCCTGGGTTACCGGAGTCCTGTTAGCCTAGTGCTACAGCCCGGATTCACACGCTGTTGACCGACATGCTCGAGGTTGATTCATGTATGCCTGTCCCCATGGGTTAGTGCTGCTTTGGGTTCACGACTAGACATGTCGACCCGGGTTCTTTATCATATGGATGCTAGCGACACTATCATCACCGCCCCACCAATCCGGAGTGCTTCACCCAATTTGCCGCCCACGAGCATGCGCCACCACGGCCACAACACCCTCTGCAACGCCTCACTGTGGTAGCTAGCATGAGCCCTAGAGGGAAGAGGAGGGGATGGCGAAACCGAGGGCAACAACAACATAGTCGAACGGGAGGGAACATCCTCCGCCGCCCGCACGGCAACTGACCGGACGCGACGATGAGGGACACACCAGGCCCCTAATGGCCTAGTCGGGCCCGCGAAGTCCCTGCCTCCGTGCTGCAGAACGCCCAACAACCTGGCCGCTGCCGCCTGGAGACCACCGCGCACCACCTTGACCTCCAGGGAGCCGTGCCACCGTGAAGAAGCAGACGGCCTGTCATGACCCAGATGGGGCCCGAAGGGGCCCAGATTTGGGCCGAGCGGGCGCTGCCGGCCACGCCCGCACCAGCACACCGCCCCGCCACCAACGGAAGCGTCGCCGCACCGAGGAACCACCCAGGCCCACGAGAACCACCCCACCAAGTCGAACTGCCGCCGCCGAGATGCATCGCTGCCGTCAGGAGCCCCTGCGCCATCCTCAGCGTGCACAGGGAAAGGCCAGCCCACCGCCGCCAGCACCGCATGGGCAAGGCCTGTCGGACCACGCCGGCGGCGGCGGGAGGGGGGAAGAGAAGGGGGTTGGAGGCAGGGAGGTGGGCTAGGGTTTGCCCATCACCCGCGGGGGACGAGGAGCGAACCAGCACATTCTTTTGCCCTTATTCGGCCCGTGTTGAATGACTTCTACGGTTCGAACAGTGCGATCCAAAATTATGCGGGCAATTTAAGGATCGTCGTTGAAGATACCCTTATTACATTCAATTTTCAATATACTATAAAGGGAGTACCTAATAGACCGTTAAGTCATCTCAGAATTCTCACTTGTTTGTACAAGGAAACAAATCCTTCTACCTTCTCGAGGATTTTGTACGGTTCATAGTGCTTCTAAACATCGATTGTTGCAACTTCAAATAGGGGAAAGGGACACGAGATGAAAAGAATATTAAGGCATCTTGAACGCCGACCCTAAATCAAACATCATGTCCATCCATGAACTGATCCTGACTAGTGTATAAACACTGGTACAGGAGTCGGTCATCCAAAGCTAGCCCTAAATGTCTATTTTTATTTAACTAAAAAATTAACACAATACCTTCTGCCATCACACATGCATGCACACGCACCTCCGTCATACATCAAGCATGCATGCACACACACCTTCCACCATCAAGTGTACACCTACACATGAGCTTTCGCCAGATAAAATTAGCTTTCCACCAAATAAAATCAATCGTTCGGACAAATAGCAACGGATGTGGGTATGTGGTGTCTTTTGGTTGGCCGGCGACACAGATGTCCGAATTCCTGCAAAGCCACTCTTTGTTTGGTTTCGATTTGTGAACATCTGGACGCATCGCTCGATGCGGGACTGTGTTGGATGACAAACTGCGTCTACACAGCGCGGCATGGGCGCTTGTGTGAGGTTTAAGGATCCGCTTTGAAGATGCTCTTATCACTTTCACTTTACCCACATCTTCCGGCCAGTAGTGCAAAAGAAAAAAAGATATCCATGATTGATTTGCAAGAATGGTTCCAGGTTATTCCTCCCATGGAACTAATTCCACATCAACCTTTCCACAAAGTTCATTCCTTTAACTAGAACACAAGCTAATCGACTCCTTTCATGATTATTCTTGTCCCGTTGGGTTCACTAGTCCCTAGCTAATCGAGATGTACGTGTCCTTGCATTTTGAAGCTAATTTTCTAATGCAACGTATACATGTCGCTATCTGTATTTGCCAGATCAGCAGCACAAGAACTCGGTAATCTCTTGTTTTTATGCCAGTTCTTCCACAAGAGGGGAAGCTCCAACCCTAATCCTGAGATTCTTGGCTTCTTTTGGCATGAACTTTTAAGCAATATAGGGCGTTGCAACGCGGCTTAAAACTAAACCACATGCACATGCAGCAAGTGCTCTAGTTTGTCGTATTAGTTGGCATCACACATGCATGAACCACTCTACTATATATATATATATATATGTGTGTGTGTGTGTGCTTGCATCATATAGGAATCTTCTTTTAGCTTTGCGCCGAATTGGCTCGTGAAGAGTGCATGAACCTATTCTCTAATCTAGCTACGTGTTCCTCATTGTGGAATAATTCCACAATGCAGCACCTACCATCATTAGAGTTCCATTACATACTTTTTTGAACATGAGTACAGACACAACTCTCACATCCCTAGTTCTATTAATGCCTAGTGCTAGCATCTGATGTTGCATCATGTCTAAATTTTTGAAAGTTGAATTGGGGAAAGCTGAAAGCCTCAGACATCATTCAAAAAAAATGATCAACATTAAAAATTGCTTCAAATAACCCAATAAAATGTTCCTGTTAAGCTATAAAAATATTGGCAAGAGGTAAAATTCAAACCAATATTTTTGGATTCACAGAAATATTTATTCTGGGCATTTGAATTAAATCAATAGCTATTTGAATTGGATTTATATTTACTATTAAATAAATATAGGTCCAATAATTCTGAAATATTTTTGTGGAGCTTTGGTTTAATCCCTTTAGCTTCTAAAAATATTTCCAGAAGCAACAAAAATAGTTTGGTTCAAAAACCAAATTAAAACCCATTTGCATAAATAGAAAACAGAAAACAAACAGGAAATTAGAAAAAGAACAGAATTAGAAAAGCAGAGAGGGAGAAAGCAAACCTGGCGGCCCAGCTGTGGCCCAGCACTGTTGGCCCAGCCCACCTCCTTCCCTTGTCTTCTTCCAGCTGCTGCCAGGAGGACGCCGGGCGTGTGCTCGCCGCGCGCGCGCCACCTCCACCCTGCCTGGATGCCCCCTCATCGCTCTGGCCCTCCCTCGCGACGCCACGCAGCCCCCGACCTCTCTCGCACTCTCCCTCGCCCTCATCCCCTCCCCTGTCTCGATCTCTCACACAAACCCGAGCGTTGCCGTCGCCGCCGATCGCCGTAGCCGTGGCCACCGACCACCGCACCCCCTGCCAACATGCCCATAGGCTCCGCCGCAACGCCCTCTTCCTCATCGCCAAGACACGTGACGCCGGGAGCCCCATGCCGTCGTCCTCGCCTTCGTCTTCTTCCGCGGGATCTGATGACAAGCGTCGACGATTCGACGCCGTCCGAGCTGCCCCGAGCACGCTGGCCATCCCTACGGCACCGCAGTGAGCCCCTGAGCATTTTCCCCCTCTCCCTGCGGTCAACCCTTTCCTCTAGCCGCCTCCTCCACTGGAGCCGAGACGCTCCGCCGCACGAGCTCGACGCCAGCGTCCTTCCGGTGACCTTTTGGTCCCGTGCATATGTCCGTTGGCCTCGCGTGCACACGAGGAACACGTAGGTGCTAACCGCTAGTTTCTCCGCGCGCTGCGTCATCGGTTTCGTCGATGTCCGAGCTCCGGCGGCCGCCCAGCTCGCTACCGTCGCTGCCACTGACCACCCCAGCTCGCCCCGCGTGCTCCACTAGGTGCGCCTCACCACAACGCGTCCATAGAGCCCAGCCCCGCTTGCTCCCGTCGCCGGAAATGGCCGGGAGGGCAACTCCGGTGCCCTCTGCTAGCGCCGGCGTTTAACCCCGGCGACTGCTGACGTGGCGTCGAGATTATGGCCTAATCACGTTTAGCTTAATCACCTCAGCCGCTGACAATAGGGACCCACCGACTAAATAACCTCGGGTTAAGTTTAGATTAGACTTAATCTAAACACAGTGGCCCCACGCGTCGGCGTTGACCACGCTGACGTGTCAATTGACTGGCCCCACCTGTCTGTGAGACAAACCGGCACTGGGTCACTGACCAGTGGGTCCCACTGGTCAGGTTTGACCTGGACCCTGCCCCGTTGACCTGCTGACGTCATGACGATGTCATGCTGACGCAGTAATCCTTTTCTGGGATTTAAATAAATCTTAAATGATTTATTTATTTTAGAAAATATCCAAAACTTTGAAAAATCATAGAAATTCAACCGTAACTCCAAATGAAATAATTTATATATGAAAAATTATCAGAAAAATTCAAGGAATTCATCTGTACCACTTTCATGCATGTTTGAACAATGTTTGTCCTCTGTTTTGGACAAAACAAATAAAGGGCATTTAAATAATCATATATGGGGTTGGAATTTGAATCTTGTACTCAAACCAACTTCATTTAAATTGTAGCTAGATGCATTAGCTCAAATCACAGCATGTTGCCATGTCATGATCATGCATCATATTGTTGCATTGCATTGATTGTGTCCTTCTCTGTTTGCCGGTAACCGTCCCCTCTCAGTCAACGATGTTTCCGACGATGTGATCGATGACACCGATGAAGAGCTATATTATCTTCAGAAGTGCCAGGCAAGCACAACCCCCTTGTTCATTCCGATACAAGCCCACTCTCTCGCTCCTGCTCTCGTTTACTGCATTAGGACAACAACGATTCGTCTGTTACTCGTTGCGGTAGTTGAACCCCTTATCCTCTGCATGACCTGTCATTGCCACAGTAAATAGATGAAACCCACTAGCATGAGTAGGAATTGTTTGAGCCCTGATGTGCCTACTCATTCATGCTTGTTTGTCATGCCTGCTACTGCTTAGAGTTGAGTCAGGTCTGATTCATCGGGGATGGATCGGAGGTGTGTAAACATGTACTACTGTTGAGAGCTAAGTGTGTGAACACGATTTGGTAAAGGTAGCGGTGAGAGGCCATGTAGGAGTACATGGTGGGTTGTCTCATTGCAGCCGTCCTCAGGAACTGAGTTCTGTGTCTGTGATCCATGAACAGTTACTACCACGCATTGGGCCCGAAACCAATGGCCCCTCTCGGCTTCTTAATCACCCTAGTACTCTGTCCAGGAGTTGCAACTAGTTTCTGGTGTTTGTAGGATATGTGTTGGCGGCCGTGCGTAGCGCTGACCCTAGGGGTGGGCTATGTTGCGGTAGATACACTGTGGCACGGTGTACCGGGCGCCCGTTTGGTGTCTCGGGAACCCTGCACACATCGTTTGGGGCTGTGAGCGAAACTCCGGCCGGATCTCCTCGCGGATGGAACCCGAATAGGCGATAAACCTGGACTAGAGACTTAAGTGTCTAGGTAGGCCGTGGCCGACACCCTCGCCCGGTTTCCGCTTGAAGGTTGCCTAGGTACATGACGTGTACAGGGCTATAAGTGGTGAGAGCGTGTGTGAAGAAGTACACCCCTGCAGGGTTATCATTATCTATTCGAATAGCCGGATTCCTCGGATATGGAAACTTGGACCCCTTGCATAGTTCATAGACAAGTGAAAGTGGATACCACTAAAACTCGCAAGATAAGCGTGAGTGCTATGGATGGCCTCCTCGTAGGGAGACGAGAGCGGATCCATAGTGGTGTATTGATTGGTGAATATGTGGACTCGTGTGCGCCACCTCAAAAGAGTTGCTCGCAATCGTAGTTTAGGTTAGCCACTGAGTCAAAGCTGGCTTGCTGCAGTTAAACTCCACCCCCCCCCCCTTGTTGATACCGATGCATATGTAGTTAGTTCTGATGTAAGTCTTGCTGAGTACCTTTGTACTCACATTTGCTTAATTTATGTTTTGCAGAGAGACTTCAGTCTCGCTAGTAGTTCCGCGTGGACTTCGACGTTTAGCTTGATACCTCAGCTACGATCTTGTGCCCTCGACAGGATTTGGTAGATAGTCAGGCTTCTTAGCCTTTTTCATTTATAGATGTCTGTACTCAGACATGTTAAGCTTCCGCATGTGCTTTGCATTGTATGCTATGATTGTTGGGTCATGAGACCCATGTTTGTAATATCTCACTCCTCGGAGCCTAATGAATTAATACTTGAGTTGTAGAGTTATGTTGTGATGCCATGTTGTATTCACACATATCGAGCATATTGTGTGTATGATTGAAATGCTTGGTATGTGTGGGATCCGACTATCTAGTTGTTTATCCTTGGCAGCCTATCATATGGGGAAATGTAGTCTAGTGCTTCTGAGCGATAGTAGTCCGCTACAGCCCGGATCACCAGAGTCCTGCTAGCCCAGCACTACTGCTCAGGACACTTGACTGGCCGGCATGTGTTTCACTTCGTTCCTATGTCTGTCCCTTCGGGGAAATGTCACGCGGTGACATCCGGAGTCCTGCCTAGCCTGCTACAGCCGGGTTACCGGAGTCCTGTTAGCCCAGTGCTACAGCCCGGATTCACACGCTGGTTGACCGACATGCTCGAGGTTGATTCATGTATGCCTGTCCCCATGGATTAGTGCCGCTTTGGGTTCACGACTAGCCATGTCGGCCCGGGTTCTTTGTCATATGGATGCTAGCGACGCTATCATATACGTGAGCCAAAAGGCGCAAACGGTCCTGGGCCAGGTAAGGTGGCACCTGTGGAAATACCGTGCGTGAGGCCACAAAGTGATATGATGTGTTACATGCTAGATCGGTGTGACCTAGGATCGGGGTCCCGACAACAATGCTCATATACATGCACATACACTCACTCCTATGAACGCACACATGCACACCCTACCCCTGTGAGCACCTCCGAAAGACTAAGCCGGCATATCATCTTGATATTTATGAAGTCACCGTAGGCGTCTCATCGTCGACGGGAACGTCTCCTCCTACTGAATGCGCATCGCCGGAAATTCTGAAATAAATCCAGAAATAAATGCGAGCATCAGGATTTGAACTCTGATGAGCTGGGGATACCACAGTCCCTTTAACAATGCAACCACAAGTTGGTTTGCAGTTCCATTACATATAACTGATAAAGGTCCCCCACCCCCCTAAATATAAAGGGACCACTTACCTATAGACGTTTGATGCAAAAGCATTCGTCAGACCAATTGTATGCCGTCTATTCCTATTTTGAAACATCACCTCCACTTACGAATGATACATTGAGCGGGCGGAGCGCCCTAAGGCTCATAGATTGTACTGCTCATCAATGACACATTGCTTCTTTTTTGAGAAGGAAGTTGAAACCCCGACCTTTTGTATCATTGCAATGCACACATCCATCTTCATTAAAGTTGATGAAAATAACGAGGCCAAAATCATCAACAAAAGGAGTACAAAGCATAGACAACTATGGTAGAAAAATATAAGATATAAAGTTAATACCTACAACTAAGTCAACTTCGAACGCAACAACGCCTCTAGGAAGGGATAAACGCCCTTGCGCCATGGTTGTTAATGAAGCTATGTACCTAGGGTAGGGTCATGGACCTGTCCCAGCTGCCCTACCCAAGGACATCTCAAGAAGAAATCACCTTTCAATCGACTTGGAGGTGTTCCACTCGACAGACTCGAAGACACTCGGCCAAGGTCTAATCACTCGATGGCCACGAGACCTAAAGGCACTCTGCATGCCAACGGTCGGTTATTAAGTAGCTTTTATGGTCATCATAGCACTTTATTAGATGCATTACCAGTAACGCCTCACCTTAATGTATTTAAAACCCTGCACAACTGAGGGCCGGAGGGGTCCGGCGAACACTATATAAGCCACCCCCTCCTCAGTGTAAAGGGTACGCACCCGTGTAATTCATACACGCATAATCCAGTCGACCGCCTCTGGGCTCCGAGACGTAGGGCTATTACTTCCTCCGAGAAGGGCCTGAACTCGTAAACCTCGTGTGCTTACAACTTCTCCATAGCTAAGATCTTGCCTCTCCATACCTACCCACCTACATTACTGTCAAACTTGGAACCACGAATGTTGGCGCCCACCGTGGGGCAGGTGTTTTGGCGATTTGTTGGAGGAGTTGCGATCTTTTCCGATCCAAATCAACATGGTTTTTGGCGGAGTTTTGGTGGAGGGCCACGAGATCCGTCTCGGCGCGCTCGCGTTCATCGCCGATGACTCCGCTTGGCTTCAGGAGGCTCCGCTCGACGTGGACGCACTCCCTGTCCACGGGGCAACGCACTTTCGCGCGTGCGTCCGCGGCGTCCTCTTGCGGCAACCGTCGACCAACTATCGGTCGGCTCCTGTGGTGTCCTCCCTCCTTGTTTCCCGCCGGCGCAAGCGCTCCGGTCGGTCGAGACTTCAGCGGTGGGTGAGGCACGCGGTGGCACGCCAGTTGGCCATCCCTCAAGTCGCGGCGATCGAGCCCGATGAATCCCTCTACGGCCTGTTCGACCTGTCGAGTGGCTCCGCAGAGACCGCATCCGAGTGCGACAGCAGTGATCCGGCGGCAGAGGTACTGATGGTCGATGGACCGCCCAGTCATCCCGGTTTTCCCGGCACCGACGGAGGCGCAGGTGGAGGCGACCCGTCGCGTCCCCATGAGGAATATCTCCCCGAGCCTCTCACGTCGCTGCAGAGAGAAGAACTTCGTCACCGAAACATTTATGCACTGCACACTCCTATCATTGGAGAAACCCCCGAGGCTCGTGCCCTGGAGGACGCGCGCCTAGCAAACTTGGCCAAGGGCACTCGACTGGAGAACCTCCAGCGAGCACTCGACGAGCGAGCGCGACAACGGGTTCCAGAATCTAGTCGACGTCAGCTCTTTCCACCCCCGCAGGTATATCGAACTCCGATTCAAAACTTAGCAGCTACAACCTGTATAGCAGAATCGATTCAGCCTTCCCAGTCGGAGGCTGGCAGAGGCTTGCTGCAGATCAGAGCATTACTCCGGGCAGCAAGAGACCAGAATTCCGCTGTTTCTCAGTCGCGGAACAGGATTCAGAGAAGATCCATTGCTGCAGACCCAGTCCAGTCGGCTCATAGCCCAAGATCGCCCCCGAGGCATGAGGGACGTGGGGACCGGCGGAATCAGTACGGGAACCGTGAGCAGTATGATCACCGATTCGATCGTGACGATCGACCTCGAGTGCCCATCCCTCCCCCGAGGAGCGGGTCGTATGTGCCTCGACAGCAGGATGACAGGCGCCCTCATAGTGTTGGGCGAAGGATTCCAGTCGACCCTAGGGAACCAGGCTTTGATGCGAGATCCATTCTCGTTCAAGGTTTGGTCGACAGGAACAGAGCGCACCGAGAAGGTCACGACAGAGATGCACCTACCAGTAGCAGAGTACATGTTTCGGGGCCAGAGTGCTTTAATAGAGCCATCAGGGCCGCTGCGATTCCTCCCAACTTCAGGTTGGCGACTGGGGTCAGTAAGTTCACTGGTGAGTCCAAGCCCGATATTTGGCTTGAAGACTACCGAGTGGCCATCCAGATTGGCGTTGGCAATGATGAAGTGGCCACGAAGCACCTGCCTCTCATGTTGGAGGGCTTGGCCAGAGCGGGGCTGAATTAGTTAGCACCCAGCAGCATTTACACTTGGGAAGATCTCGCCCGAGTGTTTGTCACCACATTTGAAGGAACATGCAAGCGACCGACAGGGCTGACGGAACTGCGGTCTTGCGTGCAGAAGCCGAATGAAACTTTGAGGGATTACATCCAGAGATGGATCACGTTACATCACACGGTAGAGAATGTGCCTGACCACCAAGCGGTCTGTGCCTTCAAAGAAGGCGTCAAGTACAGAGAACTGAACAAGAAATTCGGTCGAATCGGAGATATGTCTTTGAATCGGATGATGGAGATTGCCACCAAGTATGATAATGGTGAAGATGAGGATCGACTCAGGAGCGGCAAGCTCAAGTCAGTCGCTCAAGAAACCGGAGGAGGGAATTCCAATCGGAAACAAAAGCGGAAAGCCGAGCCAGCTGCTCCTGGGGAAGCCTTGGCTGTAACTCAAGGAAAGTTTAAGGGGAAACCCAAAGGACCTTGGAACCCCAAGAAAGTTAAAGACCAGGACGGAAATGATGTGTTGGATATGCCATGTCACATCCACACCAAGAAAGATGAAGAGGGTAATTTCATTTACCCAAAACATACCACTCGACAGTGTCGACTCTTGATCCAGCAGTTCCAAGGCAAGCAGCCCAAAGATAAGGAAAAGGAGTCGGACAAAGTTGAGGACAAGGAAGACAGTGATGATGGATACCCCCAGGTCAATTCCACCCTGATGATTTTTGCTGATGTTGAAAGCAAAAGTCGACTGAAAGTGATCAACCGAGAGGTGAATATGGTTGCTCCGGCGACACCCAGTTATCTGAAGTGGTCTCAGACTGCCATCACATTCGACTGGTCCGATCACCCAACACACATTGCCACCCCTGGGAGGCAAGCTTTGGTGGTCGACCCAGTTGTTGAAGGCACTCGACTGACCAAAGTCTTGATGGATGGTGGCAGTGGTTTGAACATACTATATGCTGAGACGTTGAGAGGAATGGGCATTCCAATGTCCAGACTCAGTACCAGCAACATGAGTTTCCATGGAATCACTCGGCCGGATTGCTCTTGATGTGGTTTTCGGTGATTCCAAGAATTACCGCAAAGAAAAGTTGACGTTCGAAGTTGTAGATTTCCAGAGTGCCTATCATGCTATTTTGGGCAGGCCGGCTTATGCACGCTTCATGGCCCGACCATGTTATGTGTATCTCAAATTGAAGATGCCTGGTCCCAAAGGTGTGATCACTGTTACGGGCAATCAGAAGAAAGTAGAAGAATGTTTTCAGAAAGGTTCAAAGATCGCTGATGCTCAGATGGCAGTGGTGGAGCTGCAGGAATACTAGAAGACTGCAGACCCGAGTGATTTGTTGCGAGCCAAGAAGCCCGCTACAGAATCAGCTTTTCAGTCGTCTGGCGAAACGAAGACGGCTCACATCCACCCGACCGATCCCAGTGCTGCTCCAACTCATATCTCAACAACACTCGACTCCAAATAGGAAGAAGCGCTCATCCAGTTCCTCCGTGAGAACTGGGACATCTTCGCATGGAAGCCTTCTGACATGCCGGGTGTTCCCAGGGAGCTGGCTGAGCATCGCCTACGAGTCGACTAAAAAATAAAACCTGTCAAAGAACATCTCAGACGGTCTGCCGTCCAGAAGAGAAAGGCTATTGGCGAGGAGGTGGCTCGACTCTTAGTAGCAGAGTTCATCCGAGAGATCTACCACTCCGAGTGGCTCGCCAATGTTGTCATGGTCCCCAAGAAGGACAAGTCACTTCGCATGTGCATTGACTTTAAACATATCAATCGGGCCTGCCCGAAAGATCATTTTCCTCTCCCCCGCATCGACCAGATAGTCAACTCGACTGCGGGATGTGAGCGACTGTCTTTTTTAGACGCCTACTCCAGGTACCATCAGATCCGTCTGTACGGGCCTGACGAGATCAAAACAGCTTTCATCACTCCATTCGGGTGCTTCTGTTATGTTACCATGCCATTCGGCCTCAAGAATGCCGGAGCCACATTCATGAGAATGATTCAGAAGTGTTTGCTCACTCAAATCAGTCGGAATGTGGAAGCATACATGGATGATATTGTGGTCAAGTCACGGAAGGGTTCCGACCTGCTGACTGATCTTGCTGAAACCTTTGCCAACCTCAGGAGGTATGACATGAAGCTTAATCCATCAAAGTGCACATTCAGAGTTCCTGGCAAAATGTTACTTCGTTTCCTCGTTTCCGAACGGGGAATCGACGCAAATCCGAAAAAAGTCGGTACTATACTCCGAATGAAAAGTCCTGTGCGAGTGCATGACGTCCAAAAGCTTACTGGTTGCTTGGCCGCTTTAAGTCGATTCATCTCTCGTTTCAGTGAAAAGGCATTGCCTCTTTACCGATTGATGAAGAAGTCAGACAAGTTCGAGTGGACTCCTGAAGCTGATGTAGCATTTGCAGAACTCAAAGCTCTGCTCTCCACCCAGCCAGTGCTTGCTGCCCCAATCAGCAAAGAGCCTTTGCTTCTTTACATCGCAGCCACGGGACAAGTCGTCAGTACGGTACTTACGATCGAGCGGGAAGAAGAAGGAAAAGCCTTCAAAGTTCAGCGCCCGGTGTATTATATTTCTGAAGTTTTGACCCCGTCGAAGCAAAGATATCGTCACTATCAGAAGCTTGTATATGGGATTTATATGACCACAAAGAAGGTTGCTCACTACTTCTCTGATCATTCCATTACAGTTGTCAGCGACGCTCCATTGTCAGAGATCCTGCATAATAGAGATGCAACCGGTCGAGTGGCAAAATGGGTGATTGAACTCCTTCCTCTAGATATCAAGTTTGAGGCAAAGAAAGCTATCAAGTCCCAAGTAATAGCAAATTTCGTCGCCGAGTGGATTGAACAGCAACTGCTAACTCAGGTTCACTCGGAACATTGGACCATGTTCTTCGACGGTTCCAAAATGCTCAATGGTTCCGGTGCCGGGGTGGTATTGGTCTCCCCCCGAGGAGATAAGCTCAGATACGTTCTTCAAATCCTCTTTGATTCCTCCAATAACGAGGCAGAATATGAAGCACTTTTATATGGGTTGTGCATGGCTATTTCACTCGGCGTCTATCGCCTCATGGTCTATGGCGACTCAGATTTGGTGGTTAATCAGGTGATGAAGGAGTGGGACGTCAGAAGTCCAGCCATGATTGGTTATTGCAATGCAGTGAGAAAGCTGGAGAAGAAATTCGAGGGGTTAGAACTTCATCACATACCCCGACTGAAAAATCAAGCAGTTGATGATTTGGCAAAAATAGGTTCCAAAAGAGAAGCCATTCCAGCAATGTGTTTTTGGAACACATCCACACACCATCAGTTCAGGAGGATCCCTTCACCGAAGAGGCCCCGCGGCCAAAAAGTGCCGCGGATCCGACTAAAGTTGAAGTTCCAGCTGTGGTCGACCTGATCATGGAAGTCTTGGTCATCACTCCCGACTGGACAATACCGTACATCGCATACATCCTAAGGAAAGAACTCCCAGAGGACGAGAAAGAGGCTCGACAGATCATCCATCGATCCAAGGCCTTTACAGTCATAAAGGGACAGTTGTATAGAGAAAGCGCGACTGGAGTCAGTCAGAAGTGTATAACACCAGAAGAAGGTCAGATGATCCTTGATGATATCCACTCGGGGACCTGTGGTCATCACGCGTCCTCTCGGACTATTGTGGCTAAAGCATACCGAGCGGGATTCTACTGGCCAAGGGCCAATGAAATGGCAAAAGAGATAGTCGACAAATGTGAAGGATGTCAGTATTACTCCAATATGTCGCACAGGCCCGCGTCAGCCCTGAAAACCATTCCACTCGTCTGGCCCTTCGCTATTTGGGGGCTGGACATGGTTGGACCACTGAGAACGGGCAGGAGCGGCTTCACTCATGTGCTAGTAGCAGTCAACAAGTTCACCAAATGGATTGAAGCTAAGCCTATCAAGAATCTTGATGCTTGCACTGCTATCAGTTTCATCAGAGAGTTGATATTCAGATATGGAGTTCCGAACAGCATCATCACTGACAATGGGTCGAAATTCGATTTCGACAAATTCAGGGCCTTTTGCGCCTCTCAGGGCACACGAGTCGACTATGCTTCGGTCGCTCACCCCCAGTCGAATGGACAAGCGAAAAGAGCAAACGGCTTAATTCTCAAAGGACTGAAACCTCGATTGATGCGTGATCTCAAACACGCAGCAAGTGCATGGGTCGACGAGCTTCCATCAGTCCTTTGGGGATTGAGGACAACCCCGAACCGATCGACCGGAAGAACCCCATTCTTTCTGGTCTACGGGGCCGAAGCAGTTTTGCCAAGTGACCTGCTTCACAACGCACCCCGAGTCGATCTCTACTCTGAAGATGAAGCCGAACAAGCCCGGCAAGACGCAGTCGACCTCCTGGAAGAAGAAAGAGAAATGGCCATGGTCCGATCGACCATCTATCAGCAAGACTTGCGTCGATTCCATGCCAGAAATGTGAAGAGTCGAGCCTTCCAAGGAGACTTGGTCCTCCGAGTGGATCAACAGAAACCACACAAACTCGCTCCTACTTGGTAAGGTCCCTTCATAGTCACTAGAGTCCTCCACAATGGAGCGTACCACCTTTATAATGTCGATCGCCAGATTGATGAGCCACGAGCCTGGAATGCGGAGCTGCTCCGCCCCTTTTATACTTCAATTCTCACTCGGATGAGATGTAATAAGACAAACTTCTGTAGTTTATTTATGAAAGACAAGAGCATTATAATTTTCCCAGTGATTGTTATTGTTTTTGTTTGCGTGAGAAATCCCCCAGCGGGTGGCTTAGCTGCGAATCCGTTTCACCTAAGTTTGTAAAAATAATTTCCTACCGAGTGGTGAGCCAGCCTTCCACTCGGGGGCTTAGCTACGAACCCGTTTCGCCTAAGTATTTAAAAATCCTACTGAGTGGTGAGCCAGCCTCCCACTCGGGGGGCTTAGCTGCAGTCCAGTACTCGCCTAAGTATTTGAAAATCCTACCGAGTGGTGAGCCAGCCTCCCACTCGGGGGTTTAGCTGCAGTCCAGTACTCGCCTAAGTATTTGAAAATCCTACCAAGTGGTGAGCCAGCCTCCCACTCGGGGGCTTAGCTGCAGTCCAGTACTCGCCTAAGTATTTGAAAATCCTTCCAAGTGGTGAGCGACCCTCCCACTCGGGGGCTTAGCTGCAGTCCAGTACTCGCCTAAGTATTTGAAAATCCTACCGAGTGGTGAGTGATCCTCCCACTCGGGGGCTTAGCTGCAGTCGAGTACTCGCCTAAGTATTTGAAAATCCTACCGAGTGGTGAGCGATCCTCCCACTCAGGGGCTTAGCTGCAGTCCAGTACTCGCCTAAGTATTTGAAAATCCTACCGAGTGGTGAGCCAGCCTCCCACTCGGGGGCTTAGCTGCAGTCCAGTACTCGCCTAAGTATTTGAAAATCCTATCGAGTGGTGAGCGATCCTCCCACTCGGGGGCTTAGCAGCAGTCGAGTACTCGCCTAAGTATTTGAAAATCCTACCGAGTGTGAGCCAGCCTCCCACTCGGGGGCTTAGCTGTAGTCCAGTACTCGCCTAAGTATTTGAAAATCCTACCGAGTGGTGAGCGATCCTCCCACTCGGGGGCTTAGCTGCAGTCCAGTACTCGCCTAAGTATTTGAAAATCCTACCGAGTGGTGAGCCAGCCTCCCACTCGGGGGCTTAGCTGCAGTCCAGTACTCGCCTAAGTATTTGAAAATCCTATCGAGTGGTGAGCGACCCTCCCACTCGGGGGCTTAGCTGCAGTCCAGTACTCACCTAAGTATTTGAAAATCCTACCAAGTGGTGAGCGACCCTCCCACTCGGGGGCTTAGCTGCAGTCGAGTACTCGCCTAAGTATTTGAAAATCCTACCGAGTGGTGAGCCAGCCTCCCACTCCGGGGCTTAGCTGCAGTCTAGTACTCGCCTAAGTATTTGAAAATCCTACCGAGTGGTGAGCCAGCCTCCCACTCGGGGGCCTAGCTGCAGTCCAGTACTCGCCTAAGTACGTGCGCTTCATCCCACTCCGCAAGGACGATGAGGTGCAGGTCGACCGCCACCTTCTCCTTGGGAGCTTCGCCACAAATACAACATGCGCTTCATCGCCGAGCCGCAAGGACAACAAGGTGCAGGTCGACTGCCACCTTCTCCTTGGGAGCTTCGCCACAAATACAACGTGCGCTCCATCCCACTCCGCAAGGACGATGAGGTGCAGGTCGACTGCCACCTTCTCCTTGGGAGTTTCGCCACAAATACAATGTGTGCTCCATCACCGACCCGCAAGGACGACGAGGTGCAGGTCGACTGCTACCTTCCCCTTCGGGGCTACGCCACAAATACAAAGGTTGTCTCGAGTGAAGAACGAGTTCCACTCGACGGAGGATTCATGAAGATATTAAATGATAAACCAAGTTTGGATAAATCCCAAAGGTCGTGGACCACAGGTCGAAGTGCTCGGGCATTCAGCCCGAAAGAGTTTAATGGTTACAAAAACCACTCGGCATTCCAAGGCAAATTTAAGGTGGGGCATAAAAGTTTGTTCACTCTGCGGGAGGAGGACTGGCAGGCTCGACGAACTCATCTAGGTCGACGCCGTCGGTGATCCGAGTAGCTGCGGCAATGAAAGTCTCCATAAAAGATCGGAAGTCATGCTTCTGGGTGTTGGCGACCATGATTGCTGCCAGCTTATCTTGTCGCACCTCCTTGCAATGGACACGAACCAAAGACAGAGCCACATCAGCACCACACCGGGCAGAAGATTTCTTCCACTCCTGCACTCGATCAGGGATCTCGTTAAGTCAAGTCATCAGGGACTCAAGATCATTCTGGAGCGTGGCCTCTGGCCAAAGTGCCGGGTCGATCCGTGACGTGGCGACCTTCAGCCGAGCCAAGTAGTCCACAACACCGTCGATGCGGGATTCCAGTCGGAGCAGATTCATGGCAGTTTCATCTTTCACGGGAGAATTGATTGGGTCCAAACCTGGCTCAATCCGCCCAGTCTCCTCCTCGAAGTTCTGGCAAAACTCTGCATTCACGATCCAAGGATAAGTCAATTTTCGTACGCTGAGTCGACAAAAAACATCAGTCGGAACAAAATGTGTACCTTCAAGCTTGATGAACAACTTCTTGGCAAGGCTCCTCAGATAGCTCTCTAGATCGTCCCTCCTGTGAGCGATGCTTTCCATCTTCTCGTACAGGTTGAGATTGTCCTTCTTCAAGCGCGTGCACTCCTTGTTGGCTAAGTTCAGAGCAGATTTCATCTTGGTATTCTCTTCTTCCAACTAGCCAACCGAAGCCATTTTGTGTTCAGCTAGAGCGGTTTTGTCGTCAGCTTTCTTTCGAGCAGCAGCCAAATCCTGATCCTTCTTCGCCAGAGCTTCTCTCAGTTTTTCTGCAAAGAAATGGTGCTTGATTCAGAAAGAGCAGAAGGGTACTCAAGCCTAAGACAAACCAGTCGTCAAGCGCGTCTTACCATTGGTGTCGTCCTTGGCCTTTTGCAGCTCTGTCTTGGCCAATTCCAAGTCAAGGTTCAGTTGGATCTGCTGTTTCTCCAAGTCAGCAAAGCGAGCTCCAAGATCACAAGATTTCTGCAATGAAGGAGGAGATGTTGTTTTACAGCGAAAAACGAAAAAGGCAATAAGTACTAAGACTACGGTCGACTGCCCGCAGTCCACCATAGTCTCGGGGACTACACCCAGTGGGTGCACTTTGCGTGCCCCCACCGGTTCTGATCCCACTCGACCGGCCAGCCGGAGTCGAGTGCAGGGAGTAAAAAAAGGGGGAGAGAAAGAAGGACTCAGACCACAGTCGACTGCCAGCAGTCGACCGCGGTCTCAGGGACTACACCTAGCGGGTGCACTTGGCGTGCCCCCACCGGTTCTGATCCCACTCGACCAGACCGAGTGGAAGAGACAAACTACCAGTTCAGTTTACACTCGATGCGGCCAGACCACATCGAGCGAAAGAATCTAAATACAAAGACTACAGTCGACTGCCAGCAGTCCACCGTAGTCTCGGGGACTACACCCAGTGGGTGCACTCAGCGTGCCCCCACTAGTTCAAAAATTCAATCGATGCACCTAGTGGGTGTATAGATGCAAAGATTTTCGGAAAGGGTCTTCAGATAGCATATCCTAACAGAACAAGCGGTGACCAACTAACCTGAACGTTGCTTTGGAGAGCCGAGCTGGCGTCGTAGGCGGCCTGACTGGCGTCCCACACCGTCTTCATCTTCTCCATCATAATGCCAGCCTGGCGTATGGCTTCCTTGGCAGCATTCACTTCGTCCTCTGGGACATGATGGGTCACAAAAACTGAAGGTGGGTTGACAGGGGCCTGAGCAGTCGACGAAGAAGGCAAGGCACTCGACAATGGCACGGCGAAGGTAACAAAACCCCGATTGGCATCGCCAGCATCCTGAACGACTGCTTCCGCCCTCGGCGTCGACTGTGGCACCTTGCTTGCAGGAGCTTGCCTATTCTTCCTTGTCAAAGGCCTCTCGGGCTCTTCATCATCATCGGGGAGGTTGATAATGTTGGGAGCTGTTCAAAGTTCAATCGCCAAAATCACATCACCCAATGGTGCACATTGCAGTTGAGTCGACCAAATAAAGACAGAATGGCAGAAATCATACCCAGATTGGAAGTGACCACATCCTCCATTACCTCATCCTCGTCCCTGTAAGCTGAGGTTCCGGAAGTAGCAGCGCTGCCAGTTCCAAAGTTCGTCCAGGTAAATCAAGAAAAAACAAACAGCATGGGGCGTCGAGTGAATACAAAGGGAGACACTCACGCGGAAGCGACGGGGATGTCAATCTTAATCTTCGGCAACGCCTTCCGAGGCTTCGGCTCTGCAACTTTGGGATGCTTTGACGCTTTTTCGGTCAGGATTTGTGAAGAGGTTCGAGGACGCTTTGAAGACTGACCAGCCTGAGCAGTCACCTTTTCACGGGTGCTCGGTCGTTCTTGGTCAAGCTTCGATCGCTTCTTCCTGCGAGGAGGCGACTTGACTTCTTCTTCGTCACTTGAGTCGTCGCTCTCTTCGTCCCCTTCACCGTCAGAAGTCCATTTGCCACTGTCGCCGCTGCTCGCCTCTCCTTCCAGATCTTGCTCTTGCTCTCCGTTGGGCATTGAATACATTTCGATAAGGGCCTGAAAGAAAGCAGGAAGAATAAAGTCGTATAGACAGCTGCGTGAGTGGATTCAGACTACGATAAAAACTCATAATCTAAACTTCTCTGGTACATGGGACTAGTCGAATGGAGGAACTCTCCTGGCTCCCCTGGGGTTGTCCTTGTTTCCGGTCATGCCCGACAGCCACTTCTCCAGTGTGTCGTCATCGACCTCCTCCGGGTGAATCCGAGTGGAGTCGTCAAGACCCGAATACATCCACATCGGATGGTCTCGGGCTTGAAGAGGCTGGATGCGCTGCTGAAGGAAAACCTCCAAGAGATCCATACCGGTGACCCCGTCACGGATAAGCTGGACCACTCCCTCGACCAGCACCCTCACCTGCGCCTTCTCCTCCGGGAGCACCTTCAGAGAGGAGGGTTTCCTCACTTGGTCCATGGTAAAAGGAGGGAGGCCAGTCGACTGCCCTGGCGTCGACTGGTCTTTGTAGTAAAACCAGGTCGACTGCCATCCGCGAACCGAGTCGGGAAGAATCATGGCTGGAAAGGAACTTTTCCCTCTCATCTAAACACCAAGACCCCCACACATCTGAATCACTTGAGTTCTCTCGTCACTCGGATTGGCCTTTTTCACCGTTTGAGAGCGACAAGTGAAAATGTGCTTGAAAAGACCTCGGTGAGGCCGACAACCCAGGAAGTTCTTACACAAAGACACGAAAGCAGCGAGATAAACGATTGTGTTGGGAGTGAAGTGGTGGAGTTGTGCCCCAAAGAAATTCAGAAATCCCCGAAAGAAAGGGTGAGGAGGCAAGGAAAATCCACGGTCGACGTGGGTGGCAAGGAGAATGCGCTCACCCTCCCGAGGTTGCGGCTCGGATTCCTTCCCCGGAAGCCGCGCCGATTCATGGGGGATCAGCCCTCCTTCGGCTAGGTCGTCGAGGTCTTCTTGGGTGATCATCGAGCGGATCTAGTCGCCCTGGATCCAGCCCTTCGGCAGGCCGGCTCGCGAGGAAGATCCACCCCGACTGGTCGCCTTCCCCTTCGCCGTTGCTGTCGCCTTCTTCGCCCGCTCTAGAGACGCCGTCTTCTCCTTCCCCATCATCGCTGGCGAGACGCTTACGGAGTGGTGGCGCTGGGGCGAGAGCGAGCGCGACGAAGGAGCCTGAAGAGGAGAAGAGAGAATGGGAACACACTGTGCAAGAGACCCCGGTCCAACGCCTTATATGAGGCCGCTTCTGCGTGGCTGACTGGTAGGCCCGGGCGGTCCTGTCAAATCCCGTAACAATCGCGCGCGCGATACGTGGCGAAAAAGGCAGCGCGGGGATCGAGGTGGCTCCGCCCTATCCCATCCGATTACTACGGCCTCCCCCGTCCCACGCGCTTCCCAAAATTCGGATCCCGCGAAATCTGTGGGCAGCATAACAACTTGTCAGACCGAAGATCTCCTCCACGCCGTCGCTCGGAGCCTCTCAAGTAAAGAAACTCACTCGACCAAAAACTAAGAATGGATCAAGGCGACTGAAAAGGAAGTTGTTGTCATCACTCAGGTTCATTAATCCGAAACAAGATATGCTCATGGCATGAAAAATGAGTTGGAGAAGTGCTCAACTCCTTCCCACTCAAACCTCGATCCATTCGGGGGCTAATGATGAAGCTATGTACCTAGGGTAGGGTCATGGACCTGTCCCAGCTGCCCTACCCAAGGACATCTCAAGAAGAAATCACCTTTCAATCGACTTGGAGGTGTTCCACTCGACAGACTCGAAGACACTCAACCAAGAAGCAATCACTCGACGGCCAGGAGACCTAAAGGCACTCCACACGCTAACAGTCGGTTATTAAGTAGCTTTTATGGTCATCATAGCACTTTATTAGAGGCGTTACCAGTAACGCCTCACCTCAATGTATTTAAAACCCAGCACAACTGAGGGCCAGAGGGGTTCGGCGAACTCTATATAAGCCACCCCCCTCCTCAGTGTAAAGGGTACGCACCACTGTAATTCATACACGCATAATCCAGTCGACCGCCTCCGGGCTCCGAGACGTAGGGCTATTACTTCCTCCGAGAAGGGCCTGAACTCATAAACCTCGTGTGCTTACAACTTCTTCATAGCTAAGATCTTGCCGTTGAGAAGGATGCTGACGTCTTGGCATGTGGCCATGCCAGACCAATGCATGTACCTGGACATAAGGGGCTTCTTACGAAGGCCATTATTTAGGCCCGGTTTATACCACAAAGACCGAATACCTTAGGGAGTGTTCGGCGTCGCGAGTTTGGCCCTATATGCATCAGCTCTGAATCATTGTCTTTGGTCAAATGTTGGGTTTGCCCGGCTCCTGTGTTTTGGTTCCTTACGTTCCGCTTTATCGGCTAAGGTAGCACCAGGAGAACTACTGCGATTGTGCCATGGTTCATCCGGACGAGCACCTTAGTAGAGAAAGCCGAAAACTGATTGTCATGATCTAGCGCGAGACTGGTCAACCACTCGATGACCCATGGGAATGTTAGAATTCCCCCGCCTTAACGAAGGGCCGCTTCCCGGCCAGGCATATACGCACCCCGGGATCGGGAGAGTGCGGAGCCACCAGCGGCTATCTAGTAGCCCTACTGTCAAACTCCTATGGCTAAGTGAAAGTGTTAAAGCATTATAGTCCGGTTGCCTCGCTCGCTCCGCTATCACCTCCTTAATAGGACCAAGACATTGGGTTAAGTGTGAACGCGTGTTTCTGCGAACACCTCTGCATTATATGCGTGGGGGTTGAAGCCGACGACTGCAATCTTTCAGGTTATACACATGTATACATAAACGGCCGCCCAGGAGGCATCACAATACTTTTAGGAAAAAGTATAAAAGTAGCCTTATGAAAATTTATAAAAGCATTTCGCTTACAATGAGATTACATGTCACTCAAACATAATATTTTTTGAGAACTGGGTCTCTATCAAACGAGCACCCTCAAGAACTTCCACAAAGTAGTGCTCAGCAGCCCTTCGACCTATGGCCGAATCCTGCGCTGCAACAGTGGTAGCATCCATCTCTGCCCAGTATGCTTTCGCACGGGCAAAGGCCATTCATGCGCCTTCTATGCATGCCGACCTCTTCATCGCATTTATGCGCGGCACCACGTCAAGGAACTGCTGCACCAAGCTGAAATAGCTGCTCGGTTTTGACCTTTCCGGCCATAGCCGATCCACAACAGACCTCATGGAGAGTCCGAACAACCTATTTAGTTCGGCCCATTTGGCTAATTGGTCCGTCAATGAAAGCGGACGCTCGGGAGAAAGGAATTGTTTCCAGAACAGCTGGTCTACTTCACGGTCCGTCTGACTCTGGAAGTACTTGGCCGCATCGGCAGCGCTCGCCGCCAAATCCATATACACATCTTCCGAACTCCACAGCCGATCCAGAGGGGCATACCGTGGATCTCCGAACTTCCTCTGCAGCATAAAGGATTTCCCGGCTACAATATCCCCGGCTTCCCGCAGCTCCTCCTTCTTTGCCCTCATTGCAGAGCGGAGGTCTTTTCCCGTTGCAGCAGCCTTCTCAAGGTCTGATACCTTCGCCTGGTTTTCCTTTTCAAGAACCTGGCAATGGTCGGTGGCGGCTTTTAATTCTATGGCCATCTTATCTCGGATCTCGCCATGTGCGGCCTTCTCGGCTTGCAACTCTTCAGCCGCCTTCAAAGCAGCCGCATTACCCAACCTCGCTTGTTCCTTGGCTCGGGCAAGTTCTGCCCACAAGGCTTCAATAGTGGTAGCTCCATCTGCAGTCACAACACATTAAAGATACTGGCATCATGCTGCTCTTCCTATGTGGCGTTTACCAGATAATGACACTTACCTTGGGCCTCGTCAAGCCTTTTGTTAATAAGCTCGATGTCGGCGTCTGCCGCATCCAACTGCCGTTCTAAATGGGCAAACTCGCGAGCCCGGCTAGCCACCGGAGCTTCCATCACCTGCACATAAAGGCAGTATGGTTATTACCTGGGAATATGATCCTCTGTTCGTCGTCGTTTCCGACGACGACCAGAGTCTCAGGGGCTACTATCTACACAGGGCACACCTAGTATGTGCAGGACTATCACACATTATTTTACATACCTCAAAGCCTGTCAGTAGACTCATAAAAGCTTTATGCAATCCGCTTTCGGCGGATGAGATTCTCTCCATCACCATATTCATTAGCACACTGTGTTCATCTGAGATGGCCGCTCGCCCCACCAACTCCCCCAGAACATCCGACCGCACACTAGATGGTGCCGGACTCATTTTTCTGCTCTCTTTGGGAGCCGAACACTGGGAACTTCGGGGGTCGACGGGATTATCTTCTGGCCTCGCCGGACTAAGAGAGGCCCTCCGCAACGACACTTCAGGGTCGCCCGCTTCCGGAGCGGAGGAGTCTGGAGGAGGCGTTTCGCTCTCCATCATCTCTGGAAGAAGATCCCTCGAAGACGAGCTCATTTGAGAGGGGCTAAGGCCTGAACTGCAAAGATACATGCAGTGGTTATCTTCTCAGAAGAAAAGACGACATATCTGTACTATTAAGGTATTTTGGGTCACTTACGACTCGTGGGAGAATTGATCCCCCACGGACTTTGTGCGGCAACCGCACCCCCCGGGGTAGGACCCTCTGCGGGAGACTTCTTCTCCCGTTTGGAAGCTTCGGCTTCCGAATCCCCACACGCAATCCTTTTCCTCTTCTGGTCGTCTTCCTTCATGGAGACGCTCGCTCCCTCGGCTGGAGCGGCCGGCGTTTGGGGCCCGCGACCGCCCGCATTTTCCTTCAAGGGCTCCGGGCAAGGTGCGGTCTGGAGCATCTTTTCCAATATCGGATTTTCCAAACCCTCAGGGAGGGGGGCCGAGCACCGAATCAACTTCGCCTTCGTTAGCCAGTCCTGGTCAAAAAGCGAACTCTCAAAAATAACTTCGCATCAAAAGAGAGGTAGTACGCTCTATCGGAAGATGCCTTACCTGTTCAACGGCACGGTTGCTACTCAGGCCCACGTCCTCGGTAATTTCCGGACACTCCACTTGAGGTCTGAAGAACAACTTGTACATCTTCTCATGCGTCAGGCCGAGGAAATTTCGAATGGCGCGCGGTCCCTCGGAATTGAACTCCCACAAGCGAAGAGGTCGGCGTTTGCAAGGCTGGACTTGACGAACCAGCATAACTTGTGTTACCGCGACCAAACTGAAATCTCCATTAAAGAGATCTTGAATGCGGCTTTGCAGTATAGGCACGTCCTTGGCCGGACCCCAGCTCAATCCTCTGCTAATCCATGACATCAGTTGTGGAGGAGGGCCCGGGCGGAAAACGGGGGCGGCCGCCCACTTGGCACTTCTAGGAGCCGTGATGTAGAACCACTCCTGTTGCCACAATTCAGACACCTTTGGAATGGAACCTTTGGGCCATGCAGCTCCCGTCATCTTGCGTATTGAGGCACCTCCACACGTCGCATGTTGCCCCTCGATCATCTTCGGCTTTACTTCAAAAGTCTTGAGCCATAGGCCAAAGTGAGGGGTAACCCGGAGGAAGGCCTCGCACACAACAATGAACATTGTGATATGAAGAAAGGAGTCCGGAGCTAGATCATGGAAATCTAGCCCGTAGTAAAACATCAAGCCCCTGACAAAAGGATCCAATGCAAGGCCTAGACCTCGGAGGACGTGGGAGACGAAAACGACACTCTCGTTGGGTTCGGGGGAGGGGACGGCCTGCCCCCAGGGAGGCAGCCGATGCAGAATCTCGGCGGTCAGATATCTGGCCTCCCTCAACCTTTTGACGTCTTCTTCCGTGACGGAAGAAGGCACCCATCGGCCTTCAAGGCTAGATCCGAACATGACTGAAGGTTCGGAGCACCTGACCTGAACTTTGGGCGTTTGAGCTTGACGTGGGGGAAGGATTCGATTGAGCACGGGAGGGAAAAATAAAAGGCCTCGTCCCTTTATAAAGAGGGTGGATATCGAGCGTCCTCTCCGTGTCCGTCTGGACTTGCCTATGATCTAGGAGTCCTAGAAGTGGTTGGGTTACCCACGCCCGTATTGATGAGAATCCCGGAATAAGGGGGCACGATCTCTGCTTTGATAAGACGTGCCAAGGAAACCGCCTCGCGTGACGCGCCGAGGTGGGATAATGAAACGATTTGTATAAAGGCTTGGCCGTGGTGTGTCGCACTACGAAATGCATCAGCAGATTAGATTTGTGTAAATATTATTCTCTCTATGGCAATATGTGGAAAACTTATTTTGCAGAGCCGGACACCATCTTTGTGTTTAAAATCTTCTATGAAGTATTTGGAGGAGGAACCCGCCTTGCAATGTCGAAGACAATTTGCGCGCCGGACTCATCGTCATTGAAGCCTGGTTCAGGGGCTACTGAGGGAGTCCTAGATTAGGGGGTGTTCGGATAGCCGAACTATACCTTCAGCCGGACTCCTGGACTATGAAGATACAAGATTGAAGACTCCGTCCCGTGTACGGAAGGGACTTTCCTTGGCGTGGAAGGCAAGCTTGGCGATACGGATGTTCAAATCTCCTACCATTATAACCGACTCTATGTAACCCTAACCCTCTCCGGTGTCTATATAAGCCAGAGGGTTTTAGTCCGTACGACAACATACACATCAACAATCATACCATAGGCTAGCTTCTAGGGTTTAGCCTCTCTGATCTCGTGGTAGATCTACTCTTGTATTACCCATATCATCAATATTAATCAAGCAGGACGTAGGGTTTTACCTCCATTGAGAGGGCCCGAACCTGGGTAGAACTTCGTGTCCCTTGCCTCATGTTACCATCCGGCCTAGATGCACAGTTCGGGACCCCTTACTCGAGATCCACCGGTTTTGACACCGACAATGTGGCGAATAAAAATATAGCTCCAAGTAAAGTTACCGATAGAAGTAGACGAAAGAGGGGATGCCTCCGGGGAATCCCCAAGCTTTGGCTTTTAGGTGTCCTTAGATTATCTTGGGGGTGCCATGGTCATCCCCAAGCTTAGGCTCTTGCCACTCCTTGTTCCATAATCCATCAAATCTTTACCCAAAACTTGAAAACTTCACAACACAAAACTTAAAGTAGAAAATCTCGTGAGCCCCGTTAGCGAAAGAAAATAAAAGACCACTTCAAGGTACTATAATGAACTCATTCTTTATTTATATTGGTGTTATACCTACTGTATTCCAACTTCTCTATGGTTTATAAACTATTTTACTAGCCATAGATTCATGAAAATAAGCAAACAACACACGAAAAACAGAATCTGTCAAAAACAGAACAGTCTGTAGTAATCTGTAGCTAGCGCAAGATCTGGAACCCCAAAAATTCTAAAATAAATTTCTGGACGTGAGGAATTTATCTATTAATCATCTTCAAAACGAATTAACTAAATATCACTTTCCAAATAAAAATGGAAGTAGTTCTCGTGAGCGCTAAAGTTTCTGTTTTTTACAGCAAGTTCAACAAGACTTTCCCCAAGTCTTCCCAGTGGTTCTACTTGGCACAAACACTAATTAAACACAAAAAACACAACCAAAACATAGGCTAGATAAATTACTTATTACTAAACATGAGCAAAAAGCAAGGAATAAAAATAAAATTGGGTTGCCTCCCAACAAGCACTATCGTTTAACGCCCCTAGCTAGGCATAACAAGCAAGAATAGATCTAGGTATTGCCATCTTTGGTAGGCAATCCATAAGTGGCTCTCATAATAGATTCATAAGGTAATTTAATTTTCTTTCTAGGAAGGTGTTCCATGCCTTTCCTTAATGGAAATTGGAATCTAATATTTCCTTCCTTCATATCAATAATTGCACCAATCGTTCTAGGGAAAGGTCTGCCAAGAATAATAGGACATGAAGGATTGCAATCTATGTCAAGAACAATAAAATCTATGGGCACATAATTCCTATTTGCAACAATAAGAACATCATTAATTCTTCCCATAGGTTTTTTAATAGTGGAATCGCAAGGTGCAAGTTAAAGAGCAATCATCAAAATCACGGAAACCTAACAAATCACACAAAGTCTTTGGAATCGTGGAAACACTAGCACCCAAATCACATAAAGCATAGCATTCATGATCTTTAATTTTAATTTTAATAGTTGGTTCCCACTCATCATAAAGTTTTCTAGGGATAGAAACTTCCAATTCAAGTTTTTCTTCATAAGATTGCATCAAGGCATCAACGATATGTTTAGTAAATGCTTTATTTTGACTATAAGCGTGAGGAGAATTTAGCACGGATTGCAACAAGGAAATACAATCAATCAAGGAGCAATTTTCATAGTTAAATTCCTTGAAATCCATAATACTGGGTTTAGCAACATCTAGGGTTTTAATTTCTTCAATCCCACTTTTATCAAATTTACCATCAAGATCAACAAATTCCGAATTCTTGAAACGGCTTCTAGGTAAAGGTGGATCATATTCAGTCCCATCATTATCAAGATTCATATTGCAAAACAAAGATTTAATAGGGGACACATCAATAACTTTTAGATCTTCATCTTTTTTTTTCATAGGAACTAGAAGAACACGCTCTTATAAAGGCATCTTTCTTAGCACGCATCCTAGCGGTTCTTTCTTTGCACTCATCAATGGAAATTCTCATGGCTTTGAGAGACTCATTGATATCATGCTTAGGTGGAATAGATCTAAGTTTCAAAGAATCAACATCAAGAGAAATTCTATCAACGTTCCTAGCCAAATCATCAATCTTAAGCAATTTTTCTTCAATCATAGCATTAAAATTCTTTTGCAAAGTAATAAATTCTTTAATATTAGATTCAAAATCATAGGGCATCTTATTATAATTTCCATAAGAATTGTTGTAGGAATTACCATAATTATTAGAGGGATTACTAGGATAAAGCCTAGGATTGAAATTTCCTCTATACGCGTTGTTACCAAAATTGTTCCTACCAACAAAATTCACATCCATAGATTCATTATTATTCTCAATCAAAGTAGACAAGGGAATATCATTAGGATCAGAAGAAACACTCTTATTAGCAAATAATTTCATAAGTTCATCCATCTTTCCACTCAAAACATTAATTTCTTCTATCGCGTGCACCTTTTTATTAGTAGATCTTTCGGTATGCCATTGAGAATAATTAACCATAATATTATCTAGGAGTTTAGTAGCTTATCCTAAAGTGATTTCCATAAAAGTGCCTCCCGCGGCCGAATCTAAAAGATTTCTAGAAGCAAAATTCAATCCGGCATAAAAATTCTGAACAATCATCCACAAATTTAAACCATGAGTAGGGCAATTAGGTATCATTAATTTCATTCTCTCCCAAGCTTGTGCAACATGTTCATGATCAAGTTGCTTAAAATTCATAATATCATTTCTAAGAGAGATGATCTTAGCGGGAGGAAAATACTTAGATATAAAAGCATCTTTGCACTTATTCCAAGAATCAATACTATTTTTAGGCAAAGACGAAAACCAAGCTTTAGCACGATCTCTAAGCAAAAAAGGAAATAGCTTCAATTTAACAATATCATTATCCACATATTTCTTCTTTTGCATGTCACACAAATCAACAAAGCTATTTAGATGCATAGCGGCATCTTCACTAGGAAGGCCGGAAAACGGATCTTTCATGACAAGATTCAGCAAAGCAGTATTAATTTCACAAGATTCAGCATCGGTAAGAGGAGCAATCGGAGTGCTAATAAAATCATTGTTGTTGGTATTGGTGAAGTCACACAATTTAGTATTATCTTGAGCCATCGTGACAAGCAAGCAAACTAACACACAAGCAAACAAAAAGCAAGCGGGCAAAAAGAGGCAAATAGAGAAAGAGAGGGAGGATAGAGAGAGAGGGCGAATAAAATGGCAAGGGTGAAGTGGGGGAGAGGAAAACGAGAGGCAAATGGCAAATAATGTAATGCGGGAGATAAGGGTATGTGATGGGTACTTGGTATGTTGAATTTTGCGTAGACCTCCCCGGCAACGGCGCCAGAAATCCTTCTTGCTACCTCTTGAGCACTGCGTTGGTTTTCCCCGAAGAGGAAGGGATGATGCAGAAAAGTAGCGTAAGTATTTCCCTCAGTTTTTGAGAACCAAGGTATCAATCCAGTAGGAAGCTATGCGCGAGTCCCTCGTACCTGCACAAAACAATAAATCCTCGCAACCAACGCAAATAGGGGTTGTCAGTCCCTATAAGGCCACTTACGAGAGTGAGATCTGATAGATATGATAAGATAATATTTTTTGGTATTTTTGTGATAAAGATGCAAAGTAAAATAAAGGAAAAGTAAATAGCAAAGGAAATAACTAAGTAGTAGGAGATTAATATGATGAAGATAGACCCGGGGGCCATAGGTTTCACTAGTGGCTTCTCTCGAGAGCATAAGTATTCTACGGTGGGTGAACAAATTACTATTGAGAAATTGACATAATTGAGCATAGTTATGAGAATATCTAGGTATGATCATGTATATAGGCATCACGTCTGAGACAAGTAGACCAACTCCTGCCTGCATCTACTACTATTACTCCACTCATCGACCGCTATCCAGCATGCATCTAGAGTATTAAGTTAAAAACAGAGTAACGCCTTAAGCAAGATGACATGATGTAGAGGGATAGACTCATGCAATATGAAGAAAACCCCATCTTGTTATCCTCGATGGCAACAATACAATACGTGCCTTGCTGCCCCTACTGTCACTGGGAAAGGACACCGCAAGATTGAACCCAAAGCTAAACACTTCTCCCATTGCAAGAAAGATCAATCTAGTAGGCCAAACCAAACCGATAATTCGAAGAGACTTGCAAAGATAACCAATCATACATAAAAGAATTCAGAGAAGATTCAAATATTATTCATAGATAGACTTGATCATAAACCCACAATTCATCGGTCTCAACAAACACACCGCAAAAAGAGGATTACATCGAATAGTTCTCCACAAGAGAGGGGGAGAACATTGTATTGAGATCCAAAAAGAGAGAAGAAGCCATCTAGCTAATAACTATGGACCCGTAGGTCTGAAGTAAACTACTCGCACTTCATCGGAGAGGCTATGGTGTTGATGTAGAAGCCCACCGTGATCGATGCCCCCTCCGGCGGAGCTCCGGAACAGGCCCCAAGATGGGATCTCGTGGATACAGAAAGAAACGGCGGTGGAATTAGGGTTTTGGCTCCGTATCTGATCGTTTGGGGGTATGTAGGTATATATAGGAGGAAGGAGTACGTCGGTGGAGCAACAGGGGGCCCACAAGGGTGGAGGGCGCGCCTGGGGGGTAGGCACGCCCCCTACCTCGTGGCCTCCTCTTTTCTTTCTTGACGTAGGGTCCAAATCTCCCAGGTCTTGTTCGTTGAGAAAATCTTGATATTCCTTTTCTTCGAAACCCTAAAATAGGCAAAAAAACAGCAATTCTGGGCTGGGCCTCCGGTTAATAGGTTAGTCCCAAAAATAATATAAAAGTGGATAGTAAAGCCCAATAATGTCCAAAACAGTAGATAATATAGCATGGATCAATCAAAAATTGTAGATACGTTGGAGACGTATCAAACCGCATTGTGGGACGTGCCATAGCCGTGCCTCCACCTATACCCATGGTATCTTTAGTGCGTAGTTATGTACGTGCGGCGTAAATTCCGTCGCTTGACTGGGACTAGGACGGAGGCTGAATTGCTAGGCGAGCTCTAAACGCACCTGGCGATTCTCTTGCAGGTTATTCCGGACTCGCTTGAATGTGTCTGTGGACCTTGTCGCCGAATTGGCGGTTTGCCTCAAAAAGCTTCTTTGCACTTCTGCTGCAAGGGCCGTAGTGTGATCCTCCGTGCGGAGCGAGCGTTCTGTGTTTCCGTTAACTATTATAACCCCGCGAGGTCCTGGCATTTTGAGCTTGAGGTATGCATAATGTGGTACCGCATTGAATCTAGTGAATGCGGTTCATCCGAGTAGTGCGTGATAGCCACTACGGAAGGGGACGATATCGAAGATTAACTCTTCGCTTCGGAAGTTATCCGGAGATCCAAAGACCACTTCCAGTGTGATTGAGCCCGTGCAACAGGCCTCTACACCTGGTACGACACATTTGAAGGTGGTTTTTGTGGGTTTGATCCTCAAGGGGTCTATACCCATTTTGCGCACCGTATCCTGATAAAGCAGGTTCAGGCTGCTGCCACCGTCCATAAGGACTCGAGTGAGGTGGAATCCGTCAATGATAGGATCAAGGACCAATGCGGCAGAACCACCATGATGGATACTAGTGGGGTGGTCCCTGCGATCAAAAGTGATCGGACATGAAGGCCATGGGTTGAACTTTGGGGTGACTGGCTCCATCGCGTAGACATCCCTGAGTGCACGCTTCCATTCCCGCTTGGGGATATGGGTTGTGTATATCATGTTCACCGCTTTCACTTGGGGAGGAAATTTCTTCTCTTCTCCTGTGTTCGGTGGCCAGGGCTCCTCCTTGTCGTCGCTATGCAGCCCCTTTTCCTTTCTTCCGGCATTCAACTTGTCGGCCAATTTGAACACCCAGCATTCTCTGTTGGTGTGGTTGGCTGGCTTATCGGGGGTGCTGTGAATTTGACACGAGCGGTCGAGTATGCGGTCCAAACTGGACGGGCCCGGGTTGTTTCTTTTGAACACTTTTTCCGCTGACCGGATTTAGAGCCACTGAATGCGGCATTTACTGCCGTGTCTTCGGCATTATCGCCGTTGTTGCGGTGCTTGTATCTGTTGCGACGTGGCTTGTCGTTGCTGTCTCTGGCCTCCGATGTGCCAGGGTTGCTTGCTGTGTTGTTGCTACGGGCCAACCAGCTATCCTCGCCCGCGCAGAAGCGGGTCATGAGTGTTGTGAGGGCTGCCATAGACTTTGGCTTCTCTTGGCCGAGATGTCTGGCGAGCCACTCGTCACGGATGTTATGTTTAAAGGCTGCTAGGTCTTTGGCATCCGGACAGTCCACAATTTGGTTCCTCTTGGTTAGGAACTGAGTCCAAAATTTCCTGGCTAACTCTCCGGGCTGTTGTGTTATGTGAGTTAAATCATCAGCATCCGGTGGTCGCGCATAAGTGCCTTGGAAGTTGTCCAGGAATGTGTTTGCCAGGTTCTCCCAACTTCCGATGGAGTTTGCTGGCAAGCTATTTAGCCAATGCCGAGCTAGTCCTTTGAGTTTTAACGGGAGGTACTTGATGGCATGTAGATCATCCCTGCGGGCCATGTGAATGTGGAGGAAGAAATCCTCTATCCATACCGCGGGGTCAGTAGTACCATCGTATGATTCAATGTTCACGGGTTTAAACCCTTCTTGGAATTCATGATCCATTACTTCATCAGTGAAGCATAGGGGGTGTGCAGCGCCTCTGTGCTGGGCTATGTCATGACGCAGTTCGTACGAGTCTTGTCTGGTGTGTTTTTCCCGGCCGGATTTTCTTTTGGTATATCCGGCATGACGGTCGTCGTCATGTGTTGGGGCGCGCCCTCGTGATCCGAAGATCGAACTTTTGTGTCCTGCTTTGTTTTCCAATACGTCTTGCAGGTCCTGCGTGTTACCCCGGGCCTTGTTGTTCTTGCTTGACTGGCGACGGGGTGCGGGCTGGACTTCGGGCTTATATGCCACTTTGTCTCGGCCACGAGGTGGCCGGTCTCCCGCATCATACGCTGGAAGCGCAGGCTTTAATGCTTCCTCTTCAGGTTGGGGTAGCAACCTGCACTTTGGGAAACTTTTGATTGGGTGCTCGAGTTCGTGTTCCTCGGCTACCAGGACCTTAGTCCATTTATCTGCTAGCAGCTCTTGCTCAGCTTGAAGCTGTTGTTGCTTTTTCTTCAGGCTTTTTGTTGTGGCAATAAGTCGGCGCTTGAAGTTCTCATGTTCGACGGGATCCTCAGGCATGATAAATTCTTCGTCGCCAAGGCTCACCTCGTCTTCGGAGAGAGGCATGTAATTGTCATCCTATGATTCTCCGTCTGCTGCCTGTTCCTTGGGGCTGGCTTGCCCATCCTCCTGCTCAAAGCCTGGCTGGAGGGGATTGTCTTCCTCTTCGGCACTATTTGCAGCGTTATTGTCTCCTGTGCCGGTATCGTCGTTTTTGCTATGGCGGGGCTTAGAGCGGCGCCGATGATGCCGGTTCTTGGATTGCTTCTCGGGGGGATTGTCCCCCATTGCCTTATTGCCATCGCTTTCTTTGGGGATGTCCATCATGTATATATCATACGATGAGGTGGCAGTCCAGCGCCCTGTGGGCGGTGGTTCCTGTTCGTCTCCCGCATAGTCATCCATACCATCGATGTCTTCGGAGTCGAAGTCGAGCATGTCGGTTAGGTCATCGACAGTGGCTACTAAGTGGGTGGTGGGTGGGGATCGAATTTCTTCACCGTCCGCTTCCCACTCGAGCCGGACATAGTTCGGCCAAGGGTCTCCTGACAAGGAGAGAGACCGTAATGAGTTTAGCACGTTGCCTAGGGGTGAGTGCTGAAAGATATCCATGGAGGTGAACTCCATGATCGGTGCCCAATCAGATTGGATGGGCACGGACGCGAGCGGCTTGGAGTCTGTGGCCGGGGACGAATCCGAGTGTCCGACAACACAGGTCTCATAGGAGGTGAAGTCAGTATTCGGCTCTGTCACCGCTGAGTGTGCGGCCTCCGTGGCGGGGTCCATCCACCCATCCTTGGATGGCGTGATATGTTCCGGATTGAGGGCCGGAGTAGTTACAGGTGTGATCTCCCGAACATTGTCCGATGGCAGAGCTAAATCATGCTCATCGTGACTGTGTGGCGTACCTGACATGAGTTCGAATCCGTCGAAGATCAAGTCTCCGCGGATGTCGGTGGTATAGTTTAAGCTTCCAAGCCTGACCTGATGGCCAGGGGCGTAGCTCTCGATCTGCTCCAGATGGCCGAGCGAGTTGGCCTGCAGTATGAAGCCACCGAATACGAAGATCTGTCCGGGGAGGAAAACCTCACCCTGGATCGCATCGTTGCCGATGATCGAAGGAGCCATCAAGCCTTATGATGACGACACAGTGGAACTCTTAATGAAAGCACCAATGTCGGTGTCAAAATCGGCGGATCTCAGGTAGGGGGTCCCGAACTGTGCGTCTAAGGCGGATGGTAACAGGAGGCGGGGGACACAATGTTTACCCAGGTTCGGGTCCTCTCGATGGAGGTAATACCCTACTTCCTGCTTGATTGATCTTGATGATATGAGTATTACAAGAGTTGATCTACCACGAGATCGGAGAGGCTAAACCCTAGAAGCTAGCCTATGGTATGATTGTTGTTGTCCTACGGACTAAAACCCTCCGGTTTATATAGACACCGGAGGGAGGTAGGGTTACACAGAGTCGGTTACAAGGGAGGAGATCACATATCTGAATCGCCAAGCTTGCCTTCCACGCAAAGGAGAGTCCCATCCAGACACGGGACGAAGTCATCAATCTTGTATCTTCATAGTCCAACAGTCCGGCCAAAGTATATAGTCCGGCTGTCCGAGGACCCCCTAATCGAGGACTCCCTCAAGGAGGCCAGGTACCACGCAGTCCTGGCGGAGATGGAGACGATCCTCAAGGAACCGTCTGGACCCCCAGAGCCTCCCGAGGCTCAGGGCCCCGATGGATCGTGAGGGGCAACCCCTTCACCGCGTACCTTCAGCTGCCTCAACACCCCTCCATCAATGGAACCAAGTGACATTTTCCAAGTTCATTTAGCTGGGAGCACCCAAAAGGCTGCATTATTCCCAGGCCACGTGGGTCTGTCCCTGTGGCATGTATCTTTCCTTGTTTATGTCTTTAGCTTACCTTGCTGGGGGCGCCCCTTGGGCTGCATCATCCCCAAGCCGCTCGGGCCGGACCCAGTGGCGCATATCATTTATGCATTTACCTGAGCTAGGTTGCCTTTCATGCTTAATCTATCTATGACTATCACCTGCTTGATTGTCGCCCATCGCGGGAGCCGCGCGCCGGTCGTCTTTCTTCAGGACCCTTCGCGTGAGAGGATTAGGCACAGCATCTGTGCTCGGGCCCGTCCTTGCAGCGTCGATAAATCCAACGGTCGAGCTCTGTTTGGCGGGCCGGCCCCATTCACGTCACCTCCTGGGGCCGTTGGTGCTTGGCTTTCTCATGCGATAACCTCAGGAGATTCGTTCGGCGCAGGTTGTCTGACCACCTCGCAGTACCAAGACAGTGAACAAGAATCAAGACGAGGCGCAACCCTCCTTAAGGTAGGGCCTTGTGAGTCCCGCGCTGGCTCGCGAGTGCCCAGACACACCTCGTCTAGCCCTGCCGTGCAAGCCACGTGTCAGGGCGGGGCTGTACATGCCCTGAGGACTCTCCGCAGTAGGGAGTCCCCTCCCACGTACCGGAGGCGAATCAGCAATCACCACGGTGATCGGTGCCCTTCCTCGCGCTAACTTGCAGGAACTTCCTGAAGGCTACAGCAGGCAGTACCGCGGACTCTCCCTCTTTTCTCATGCGATTCGCTTGCGTGTTAAAAGGGGGGCTCCTGAGCATCGCGTCTCAGGAGCTCTTACTGGCTCTCCAGCCCTCACCCCCTGGCCTTGACCATGGCATGCGACCTCGCATACCAGCGGCGGCTGAGCTCACTCGACGGTCGGGACCTGAGGACGTAGAGCACCAAGAAGAACATGCAGAGAAGGGGGAGGCCCGCTCGGGCCTGACCTAGCTACTCAGCAGCGGCCGACGCCCAAGCCTGGCGTCTCGCGAGGGACCAACCCCAAATTGCCAAGATAAGTTTCACGCTCAATCAACCGCTAAAGCACAGGGTTCTCATTTGTGTAGCCCCGATGTGGCGACATAGTCTCCCTCTCCTACATCTCGGCAATCGCTTGCGCCCAAAGGGGACCTCCTGAGCATCGCGTCTCAGGGGCTCTTACTGGACCTCGGGCCGCTCACCTCCTGGCCTTGACCACGGCACGTGACCTGGCATACTAGCGACGGCTGAAGCCTGCCTAGGGACCGGGACCTGTCGGTGTAGAGCACCACGACGTCGCGAGGTTGGAAAGGGGAAACTGAGCCGGAACGGAGCATGCACACGCACAATTTCATAATAAGGATAATGTGAACAAAGGACACTACAGACGCCTTACACGCCCCGGCGGGGTCCATTTCTTGATTCCTCGCATGCAACAAAAGACAAGAACTTAGGGAGTCCTAACTACGCATGCCCCTGAGGATGATGCCATCATCAAAAGTGGAGCTTTGCCCTTCTCTGCGGCCGAGAACCTCCGAATCGGTGCCATTACTGCACAAGCAAGGAGTGGAGCAAGGAAGGAGAAGAAGCAGGAGAGGCAGAGGAGAGACGGGTGACGGGGGCTCCGCCCCCACCTCCCATTTATAGCCTTGGGGAGGCCAACCTCCGGCCTCCATGATCTAAGGTAATAATGATGGTTTTCCCTTGCATGCAGTAGGGACTCGTCAAGTCGGGCAGTTGTCGAGGCAGCGTGGGGAAGCGGAGACGCCCACGTCCAATCAACCGCCACACGTCGACCAAGGCCGCAGGCTATTGGGGCCCGCGGCGCTCCGCACTTGCCCCTTTGGCTTCACCTCGAAGCCAATCCCAAGCGCGCCTTGGGCCCGGGGGCTACTGTCGGCGTTCTGGGAACAGGGGTCCCCAGACTTGCCTGCCTACGGCCCACGGCATGGCACTGCGAGCTGGCTCGTATGGCCCATCTTCACCAACAAGTACTTGAGACCCTCGCGAGGGGCCAAGCCTCGCGAGGCGGACGACACAAGACCTCCTCAAGAGCGGCCTCACCAGGCTGGCTCGCGAGGGGCGGAGATTTCAAGGCCAGGCAAACCTCGCGAGGTTCTAGTGACGTGAGCCATGACGACCAAGGCCAGGCAGGCGCCAGCGTGCACAGTGTCCTTGTTTCCTTTTTGGTGCTAAAGAAGCAGGTGTACGCGTGGAGTATCGAGGCATCAAGCAAAGGTTAACATATCAGTGCAACAAGACCAAGACCAGACGGACGGCAAGACAGAGGTCGTCGCGGAGCCCAAGACGGCGTCACCACCATGGCCTTTGACAGGAGAAGACCACTTTTGTCAGGATAAGCTGTACTAGCTGTCCCCTTTTGAATTGGTCATTGTTGGCTCCCTTCCCACTCAATATTTGGGGAGAGGACCAAGGCCTCTATAAATAGGACTAGCCACCACCATAGCTAGGGGACGGACGGATCAAGAGTAACCAGAACCACCATAAGTTCACCGAGCACAAGAAGACCTCTCCTCAGGAGGCTGTTCTTCCCCTTGTACTGTTCATCCTCAACCCAAGAGGCAATCCACCCCACCACACTTGAGTAGGGTATTACACAACAACGGTGGCCCGAACCAGTATAAATCTTGTGTCCTTTGTGTTTTGAGTTCGTCGAGTTAGCCCGTAAGATCTTAGCAAAGCTAGGACGTGGATCGGTAGGGGGAGATCTTCGCGCGCACCTGATGACCCACAAGTATAGGGGATCTATCGTAGTCCTTCCGATAAGTAAGAGTGTCGAACCCAACGAGGAGCAGAAGGAAATGATAAGCGGTTTTCAGCAAGGTATTCTCTGCAAGTACTGAAATAAGTGGTAACAGATAGTTTTGTGACGGGATAAATTGTAACGAGCAACAAGTAAGAAAAGTAAATAAAGTGCAGCAAGATGGCCCAATCCTTTTGCAGCAAAGTACAAGCTAGAACAAACTCTTCTAATAGGAAAAGCGCTCCCGAGGACATATGGGAATATCGTCAAGCTAGTTTCATATGATTCGCATTCGATACTTTGATAATTTAATATGTGGGTGGACCAGTGCTTGGGTGCTGTTCTTACTTGAACAAGCATCCCACTTACGATTAACCTCTATCGCAAGCATCCACAACTACAACAAAAGTATTAAGGTAAACCTAACCATAGCATGAAACATATGGATCCAAATCAGCCCCTTACGAAGCAACGCATAAACTAGGGTTTAAGCTCCTGTCACTCTAGCAACCCATCATCTACTTATTACTTCCCAATGCCTTCCTCTAGGCCCAAATGATGGTGAAGTGTTATGTAGTCGACGTTCACATAACACCACTAGAGGCTAGACAACATACATCTTATCAAAATATCAAACGAATACCAAATTCACATGACTACTCATAACAAGACTTCTCCCTTGTCCTCAGGAACGAACGTAATTACTCACAAAGCATATTCATGTTCATAATCAGAGGAGTAATAATATGCATATAGGATCTGAACATATGATCTTCCACCAAATAAACCAACTAGCATCAACTATAAGGAGTAATCAACACTACTAGCAAACCATTAGCACCAATCCCGGACTTTGAGACAAGAATTGGATACAAGAGATGAACTAGGGTTTGGAGATGAGATGGTGCTAGTGAAGATGTTGATGGAGATTGCCCTCTCCCGATGAGAGGAGCGTTGGTGATGACGATGGTGATGATTTCCCTCTCCTGGAGGGAAGTTTCCCCGGCAGAACAGCTCTGCCGGAGCTCTAGATTGGATCCGCCAAGGTTCCGCCTCGTGGCGGCGGAGTCTCGTCCCGAAAAGTTTCTTCTTATTTTTTTCTCATCGAAAGACCTCATATAGGAGAAGATGGGCATCGGAGAGCCACCAGGGGGCCCACGAGGTAGGGGGCGCCCTAGGGGGGGCGCCCCCCACCCTCGTGAGCAGGGTGTGGGCCCCCTGGCCTTCATCTTTGGCGTGGATTTTTCTTTATTTCTTCTAAGACATTCCGTGCAGTTTCAGGACTTTTGGAGTTGCGCAGAATAGGTCTCTAATATTTGCTCCTTTTCCAGACCAGAATTCCAGCTGCCGACATTCTCCCTCTTTATGTAAACCTTGTAAAATAAGAGAGAATAGCCATAAGTATTGTGATATAAAGTGAAATAACAGTCCATAATGCGATAAATATCGATATAAATGCATGATGCAAAATGGGCGTATCAACTCCCCCAAGCTTAGACCTCGCTTGTCCTCAAGCGAAAAGCCGGTAACAATAAATATGTCCTCGTGTTTAGAGGTAGAGGCGTCGATAAAAAATAAAATACGGACATGAAGGCATCATGATTATTCTCATAACGGCAACATATATAGATTTTGTCATATGATTACTTATGTTCAAGTGATGATCTATTCACAATGCAAAAGTATAAATCATAAACCTTATTGGGCTCCGACAAACTATAATCTCAGTCATTGAAGCAATTGCAATTTATCATAACATTGGAAAGAGTCTATGTCAGAGCTAAAAAGCAAGTCCACATACTCAACTATCATTTAGTCCTCCATAATTTCTAACACTCACGCGATACTTGTGGTTATGGAGTTTTAATCGGACACAGAGAAATATAGGGGCTTATAGTTTTGCCCCACAACCTTTTACCTCAAGGGTAATGTCAACAATAATGGTTCATGCTCCCGTACATCCAATTAGATATATATATATATATATATATATATACATATATATATATATATATCATGTTCTTTCCAACATGCTGAGCTTGCCAAAGGATAAAATGAAAAAGAAAAGGTGAAGATCACCATGACTCTTGCATAAGGTAGAGGATAATAATAAAGGATAGGCCCTACACAGAGGGAAGCAGAGGTTGCCATGCGCTTTTATGGTTGGATATATAAAATATCAATGCGAAAGAACGTCACTTTATATTGCCCCTTGTGATATGAACCTTTATTATGCAGTCTGTCGCTTTTATTACTTCCACATCACAAGATCGTGTAAAGCTTATTTCTCCCACACCAATCAATCATACATATTTAGAGCAATTTTTATTGCTTTGCACCGATGACAACTTACTTGAAGGATCTTACTAAATCATAGGTAGATATGGTGGACTCTCATGGCAAAACTGGTTTTAAGGATATTTGGAAGCACAAGTAGTATTTCTACTTGGTGCTGAGAATTTGGCTAGCATGAGGGGGAAAGGCAAGCTCAACAAGTTAGAGGATCCATGACAACATACTTTATCTCAGATAAAAGAAATACATAACTCATTACGTTGTCTTCCTTGTCCAACATCAACTCTTTAGCATGTCATATTTTAATGAGTGCTCCCAATCATAAAAGATGTCAATGATAATATATCTATATGTGAAAACCTCTCTTTCCTTATTACTTCCTATTAATTGCAACAATGACCAAAGCTATGTCTGCCAGCTCCCAACAACTTTTAATCATCATACTCTTTCTATGTGAAGTCATTACTCTCAATAAGATCCATATGAACTTTTTGTTTCTTTTTATTCTTTTTTCTCTTTCATTTATTCACCCAAGATCATGGCAAAATAATCAAGCCCTTGACTCAACACTAATCTTTATTATATATAGCTCACGAACTCGTTTACATAGAGAGATCATAAAGCAAAACTCAAAACTAGATCATGCCATAAACTTTATTCTACTAGATCAAGATATTATCAAAAGGATCGAACTAAGAAAAACGGTAAAGATAGGAGTTGTGGTTGTGATACGATACCGGGGCACCTCCCCCAAGCTTGGCAGTTGCCAAGGGGAGTGCCCATACCCATGTGATCATGTCTCTTTCTTTGTTGTTGGTGTAATATTCTTGGCGATTATTCCTCTTAGGATACGGTTCTCCTCCTCGAGCTTATTGACTTGCTGCTTGAGGTCCATGATTTCCTTACGAAGCTTTCCTGTGACAGCTAAAGCTCCTTGCACCCAAGGGTGTTGCATAGCTGTGGGAGAACAAGTGACACTCCTCTTCATATTTTCATAAGTAAGAAATCTAACATTAGAAGGGATAACCAAGTTTGCAATAGCTGAGCTCTGTAGTTCCCCCATCATGAACCCAGCTCGGAGGCGAGAGGTGACTTCTTGATCCTCCATAGCATCTACTCTCATCAAGTCAGCCTCCATCTCCTCCTCCCTTGCTGGCCCAAAGTGGTCAGCGTCGCTGTTTGCCCTTGGTTCCGGTGCCGGATTAGATACCCGGCTCTCCCCGATTGACTCTTGAGAAGACATCTTGCTCTGATCTGCAGAAGCAACAGCTCGAAAACAAAAACAGGAGATTTTTGCGTGATACGGGAGTCAAAACCTTCGGGAGAATATATAATGAATTTTTACCGACCAAAATACGTAACGTGCAAGAAAACGGAGTCCGGAAGGCACACAACATGCTCACGAGGTAGTGGGGCGCGCCCACCACCCTCGTGGGGCCCTCATGTCCTTCCCGGACTGCTACTTATTTTTCTATTTTTCTAGATATTCCAAAACAGAGAAATATTGCCTTAAAAGTTGTTTTGGAGTCGGTTTACTTACCGTACCACATACCTATTCCTTTTCGGAGTCTGAAACGTTCCGGAAAGTGTCCCTTATGTATTCCTCCGGGGTTATGGTTTCAATAATATTGGTTTCAACATTTATGGGATTACCTGGGATGTAATGTTTAATTCTTTGACCGTTTACCACCTTCGGATTTGTGCCCTCGAAGTTGTTGATTTTTATGGCACCGGAACGATAGACCTCTTCGATAACATAGGGGCCTTCCCATTTAGAGAGAAGTTTTCCTGCAAAAAATCTTAAACGAGAGTTGTGGAGCAATACATAGTCACCTACATTAAACTCACGCTTTTGTATCCTTTTGTCATGCCATCTTTTAACTTATTCTTTAAACAACTTGGCATTTTCATAAGCTTGGGTTCTCCATTCATCAAGTCAGCTAATATCAAATAACCTTTTCTCACTGGCAAGTTTAAAATCATAGTTGAGCTCTTTAATAGCCCAATATGCCTTATGTTCTAGTTCGAGAGGTAAGTGACATGCTTTTCCATAGACCATTTTATACGGAGACATACCCATAGGATTTTTGTATGCAGTTCTATAAGCCCATAATGCATCATCAAGTTTCTTAGACCAATTCTTTCTAGACCTATTAACAGTCTTTTGCAAAATTAATTTGAGCTCTCTATTTCTCAACTCTACTTGACCACTAGACTGTGGGTGATAAGGAGATGCAATTCTATGATTAACATCATATTTAGCAAGCATTTTACGGAAAGCACCATGAATAAAGTGTGAACCACCATCAGTCATTAAATATCTAGGGACTCCAAACCTTGGGAAAATAACTTCCTTAAGCATTTTAATATAAGTGTTATGATCAGCACTACTAGTTGGAATAGCTTCTACCCACTTAGTAACGTAATCAACAGCAACTAAAATATGTGTGTATCCATTAGAGGTAGGAAAAGGTCCCATATAATCAAAACCCCAAACATCAAATGGTTCAACAACAAGTGAATAATTCATAGGCATTTCTTGACGTCTACTAATATTACCAATTCTGTGACATTCATCACAAGACAAGACAAACTTACGGGCATCCTTGAAGAGAGTAGGCCAATAGAAACAAGATTGCAATACCTTATGTGCAGTTCTATCTCCAGCGTGGTGTCCTCCATAAGACTCGGAATGACACTTGTGTAGGATATGTTCCTGTTCATGCTCAGGTACACAATGTCTAATAACACCATATACTCCTTCTTTATAAAGATGTGGGTCATCCCAAAAGTAATGTCTTAAATCATAGAATAACTTTTTCTTTTGTTGGTATGTGAAGCTAGGTGGTATAAACTTAGCAACAATATAATTAGCATAATCAGCATACCATGGAGTACTACGAGAAGTACTTATAACATTTAATTGTTCATCAGGAAAGCTATCATTAATAGGTAGTGGGTCATCAAGAATATTTTCTAACCTAGACAGGTTGTCTGCAACGGGGTTCTCAGCTCCCTTTCTATCAACAATATGCAAATCAAATTCTTGTAGCAAGAGAACCCATCTAATAAGTCTAGGTTTAGCATCTTTCTTTTCCATAAGATATTTAATAGCAGCATGATCTGTTTGAATAGTTACTTTAGAATCAACAATATAAGATATGAACTTATCACAAGCAAATACAACTGCTAAGAGTTCTTTTTCAGTAGTAGCATAATTTCTTTGAGCATTGTCTAGAGTCTTACTAGCATAATGAATAACATTTAATTTCTTGTCAACTCTTTGCCCTAGAACAGCACCTACAGCATAATCACTAGCATCACACATAATTTCAAAGGGTAGGTTCCAATCAGGTGGCTGAACAATAGGTGCAGAGACTAATGCTTTCTTAAGTATTTCAAATGCTTCTACACAATCATCATCAAAGACAAATGGTATATCTTTTTGCAATAAATTAGTCAGAGGCCGAGAAATTTTTGAGAAGTCCTTAATGAACCTCCTATAAAATCCGGCGTGACCAAGGACTCTTCTTATACCTTTGATGTCCTTGGGACATGGCATCTTTTCAATAGCATCAACCTTTGCTTTATCAACTTCAATACCTCTTTCAGAAACTTTGTGCCCCAAGACAATACCTTCATTAAACATAAAGTGGCACTTTTCGCAATTCAAGACAAGATTAGTTTCTTCACATCTCTGCAAAACTAGATCAAGATTGCTCAAGAAATCATCAAAAGAGGAACCATAGACGGAAAATTCGTCCATGAAAACCTCACAAATCTTTTCACAAAAGTCAGAGAATATAGTCATCATGCATCTTTGAAAGCTAGCAGGTGCATTACATAATCCAAAAGGCATACGTCTATAAGCAAAAGTACCAAAAGGGCATGTAAAAGTAGTCTTTGATTGATGTCTAGCCGACACAGGTATTTGAGAGAAACCAGAATAACCATCTAGAAAGCAATAGTGTGTATGTTTGCATAATCTTTCTAGCATTTGATCAATAAAAGGTAAGGGGTAATGATCTTTCTTAGTAGCTTTATTTAATTTGCGGAAATCAATTACCATCCTATAACCTGTGATAATTCTTTGTGGAATCAATTCATCTTTATCATTAGGAACAACAGTAATACCTCCCTTCTTAGGGACACAATGGACAGGACTTACCCACTCACTATCAGCAATGGGATAGATTATACCTGCCTCCAGAAGCTTTAGTATTTCTTTTCTTACCACTTCTTTCATTTTAGGATTCAGACGTCGTTGAGGATCACGAACTGGTTTGGCATCTGCTTCCAAATTTATTTTATGTTGACATAGAGTGGGACTAATGCCCTTAAGATCATCAAGAGTATATCCAATAGCAGCACGATGCTTCCTCAGAGTTTTCAATAATCTTTCTTCTTCATGCTCTGAAAGGTTAGCACTAATAATAACATGATATATCTTCTTTTCATCAAGATAAGCATATTTAAGATTATCAGGCAAAGGTTTGAGCTCAAACACGGGATCTCCCTTGGGTGGAGGAGGATCCCCTAAAATTTCAATAGGAAAGTTGTGATGCAGAATAGGTTCATGTTTAAAGAATACTTCATCTATTTCCCTTCTTTCATTCATGAACATATCATTTTCATGGTCGAGCAAATAGTGTACTAAAGGATCACTAGGAGGTATGGCAATAGAAGCAAGACCAACAATTTCATCCTTACTAGGTAATTCTTCCTCACGATGTTTTTTACTAAATTTAGAGAAATTAAACTCATGAACCATATCATCCAAACCAACAGTAACAATATTCTTAGTGCAGTCTATGGTAGCATTGATAGTATTTAAGAAGGGTCTACCAAATATAATTGGACAAAAGCTATCTTGCGAGAAGTAAGAACAAGAAAATCAGCAGGATATTTAGTTTTCCCACAAAAGACTTCAACATCTCTAACATTTCCAATTGGTGCAATAGTATCTCTATTAGCAATTTTAATAGTAACATCAATATCTTCTAACTCAACAGGTGCAATTTCATTCTTAATTTCTTTGTATAAGTCATGAGGTATAACACTAGCACTAGCACCCATATCACATAAGCCATGATAACAATGATCTCCTATTTTAACAGAAATAACAGTCACGCCTACCACAGGTCTATGTTTATCCTTATCACAAGGTTTAGCAATTCTAGCAGTTTCACCTTCGAACTGAATAACATGCCCATAAATATTATCAGACAAGAGATCTTTAACAATAGCAATATTAGGTTCTACTTTAACTTTCTCACGAGGTGTATAAGTTCTAATATTGCTTTTACGAACAACAGTTGAAGCTTTAGCATGATCCTTTATTCTAACAGGGAAAGGTGGTTTCTCAATATAAGAAGTAGGAATAATAGGATCATTATAAGTGACAATCTTTTCTTCCACTTTAATAGGTGCAGCTACTTTTACTTCTATGGGAGGATGATATTTAAACCACTTCTCCTTAGGGAGATCAACATAAGTAGCAAAAGAATCACAGAAAGAAGCTACTATCTCAGAGTCAAGTCCATATTTAGTGCTAAACTTACGAAAAATATCTGAATCCATAAAAGATTTAACACAATCAAACTTAGGTGTCATACCTGACTCCTTACCTTCGTCGAGGTCCCAATCTTCAGAGTTGCATTTCATTCTATCCAATAAATTCCATCTGAGTTCAGTATTCTTCATCATAAAAGAGCCAGCACAATAAGTATCGAGCATGGTGCGATTGTTTTCAGAAAACCGAGCATAAAAACTTTGCATAATTATTTCTCTTGAGGGCTCATGATTGGGGCATGAATATGACATTGATTTAAGCCTCCCCCAAGCTTGAGCGATGCTTTCTCCTTCGCGAGGCCAGAAATTATATATATAACTGTGATCACGATGAACAAGATGCATAGGGTAATACTTTTGATGAAATTCGAGCTTCAACCTTTTATAGTCCCACGATCTCATATCATCATATAGCCTATACCATATCAATGCATCTCCCTTCAAAGATAAAGGGAAGACCTTCTTCTTAGCAACATCATCGGGTATACCCGCAAGCTTAAATAATCCACAAACTTCATCAACATATATTAAGTGCTCATCAGGATGCTTTGTTCCATCTCCTGTAAAAGGGTTAGCTAGCAGTTTTTCTATCATACCCGAAGGATACTCATAAGGAATTTCGTTTTCAATAGGTTCAGTAGGTTGAGGAGCAACTCTTTGCTCTACTGGACGGGGTGAAGATACCCCGAACAAGCCCCTCAGAGAATTACTTTCCATAGTAACAAGTGACAGTAAATTTCAGCACACTATATAAATTTTTCCTTACCAAATTCCACCAACCAAAGGCGCTACACTCCCCGGCAATGGCGCCAGGAAAGAGTCTTGATGACCCACAAGTATAGGGGATCTATCATAGTCCTTTCGATAAGTAAGAGTGTCGAACCCAACGAGGAGCAGAAGGAAATGATAAGCGGTTTTCAGCAAGGTATTCTCTGCAAGTACTGAAATAAGTGGTAACAGATAGTTTTGTGACGGGATAAATTGTAACGAGCAACAAGTAACAAAAGTAAATAAAGTGCAGCAAGATGGCCCAATCCTTTTGTAGCAAAGGACAAGCCGGAACAAACTCTTATAATAGGAAAAGCGCTCCCGAGGACACATGGGAATATCGTCAAGCTAGTTTTCATCACGTTCATATGATTCGTGTTAGATACTCTGATAATTTGATATGTGAGTGGACCAGTGCTGTTGGGGAACGTAGTAATTTCAAAAAAATTCCTACGCACATGCAAGATCATGGTGATGCATAGCAACGAGAGGGGAGAGTGTTGTCTACGTACCAACGCAGTCCGACTGCGGAAGTGATCACACAGCATAGAGGAAGTAGTCGTACGTCTTCCCGATCCGACCGATCCAAGCACCGTTACTCCGGCACCTCCGAGTTCTTAGCACACGTTCAGCTCGATGACGATCCTCGGGCTCCGATCCAGCAAAGCGTCGAGGAAGAGTTCCGTCAGCACGACGGCGTGGTGACGATCTTGATGTACTACCGACGCAGGGCTTCGCCTAAGCACTGCAACAATATGACCGAGGTGGAATTTGGTGGCAGGGGGCACCGCACACGGCTAAGGAACGATCACAAAAGATCAACTTGTGTGTCTATGGGGTGCCCCCTGCCCCCGTATATAAAGGAGCAAGGGAGGAGGAGGCCGGCCCTAGGAGAGGTGCGCCAGGTGTGGAGTCCTACTAGGACTCCAAGTCCTAGTAGGAGTCCACCAAGAGGGGAGGAAGGGAGAAGGAAGTGGAGGAGTAGGAAAGATGGCCGGCCCCCTTTTCCCTAGTCCAATTCGGACTAGAGGGGAGGGGGGGCGCAGCAGCCTTTTTCCTCTTCCCACTAAAGCCCATCAAGGCCCATTACTTCTCCCGTAACTACCCGGTACTCCGAAAAATACCCGAATCACTTGGAATCTTTCCGATGTCCGAATATAGTCGTCCAATATATCGATCTTTACGTGTCGACCATTTCGAGACTCCTCGTCATGTCCCCGATCTCATCCGGGACCCCGAACTCCTTCGGTACATCAAAACTCATAAACTCATAATATAACTGTCATGGAAACCTTAAGCGTGCGGACCCTACGGTTCGAGAACAATGTAGACATGACCGAGACACGTCTCCGGTCAATAACCAATAGCGGGACCTGGATGCCCATATTGGCTCCTACATATTCTACGAAGATCTTTATCGGTCAGACCGCATAACAACATACGTTGTTCCCTTTGTCATCGGTATGTTACTTGCCCGAGATTCGATCGTCGGTATCCAATACCTAGTTCAATCTCATTACCGGCAAGTCTCTTTACTCGTTCCGTAATACATCATCTCACAACTAACATATTAGTTGCAGTGCTTGCAAGGCTTATGTGATGAGCATTACCGAGAGGGCCCAGAGATACCTCTCCGACAATCGGAGTGACAAATCCTATTCTCGAAATACGCCAACCCAACATCTACCTTTGGAGACACCTGTAGTACTCCTTTATAATCACCCAGTTATGTTGTGACGTTTGGTAGCACCCAAAGTGTTCCTCCGGTAAATGGGAGTTGCATAATCTCATAGTCATAGGAACATGTATAAGTCATGAAGAATAGAAACAGCAACATACTAAACGATCGGGTGCTAAGCTAATGGAATGGGTCATGTCAATCAGATCATTCAACTAATGATGGGACCTCGTTAATCAAATAACAACTCTTTTGTCCATGGTTAGGAAACATAACCATCTTTGATTAACGAGCTAGTCAAGTAGAGGCATACTAGTGACACTCTGTTTGTCTATGTATTCACACATGTATTATGTTTCCGGTTAATACAATTCTAGCATGAATAATAAACATTTATCATGATATAAGGAAATAAATAATAACTTTATTATTGCTTCTAGGGCATATTTCCTTCAAGTGCTTGGGTGATGTTCTTACTTGAACAAGCATCCCACTTACGATTAACCTCTATTGCAAGCATCCGCAACTACAACAAAAGTATTAAGGTAAACCTAACCATAGCATGAAACATATGGATCCAAATCAGCCCCTTACGAAGCAACGCATAAACTAGGGTTTAAGCTTCTGTCACTCTAGCAACCCATCATCTACTTATTACTTCCCAATGCCTTCCTCTAGGGCCAAATAATGGTGAAGTGTTATGTAGTCAACATTCACATAACACCACTAGAGGCTAGACAACATACATCTTATCAAAATATCAAACAAATACCAAATTCACATGACTACTCATAGCAAGACTTCTCCCTTGTCCTCAGGAACGAACGTAATTACTCACAAAGCATATTCATGTTCATAATCAGAGGAGTAATAATATGCATATAGGATCTGAACATATGATCTTCCACCAAATAAACCAACTAGCATCAACTACAAGGAGTAATGAACACTACTAGCAACCTACTAGCACCAATCCCGAACTTTGAGACAAGAATTGGATACAAGAGATGAACTAGGGTTTGGAGATGAGATGGTGCTGGTGAAGATGTTGATGGAGATTGCCCTCTCCCGGTGAGAGGAGCGTTGGTGATGACGATGGTGATGGTTTCCCCCTCCCGGAGGGAAGTTTCCCCGGCAGAACAGCTCTGCCGGAGCTCTAGATTGGATCCGCCAAGGTTCCGCCTCGTGGCGGCGGAGTCTCGTCCCGAAAAGTTTCTTCATATTTTTTTCTCATCGAAAGACCTCATATAGGAGAAGATGGGCATCGGAGAGCCACCACGGGGCCCACGAGGTAGGGGGCGGGCCCTAGGGGGGGCGCCCCCTACCCTCGTGAGCAGGGTTTGGGCCCCCTGGCCTTCATCTTTGGCGTGGATTTTTCTTTATTTGTTCTAAGACATTCCGTGGAGTTTCAAGACTTTCGGAGTTGCGCAGAATAGGTCTCTAATATTTGCACCTTTTCCAGCCCAGAATTCCAGCTGCCGGCATTCTCCCTTTTTATGTAAACCTTGTAAAATAAGAGAAAATAGCCATAAGTATTGTGATATAAAGTGAAATAACAGTCCATAATGCGATAAATATCGATATAAAAGCATGATGCAAAATGGACGTATCAGCACCCTAGAGTTCGAACCTTGAGGGTTTTGCCGGAACCCGTGATCCGACACCTACTCTCTCTTGAAAGAAGAGTAATCCGTGTTAATCTTTGAAGTACACTTACATCTACAGTAAAAAGGAAAATATGTTAGAGGGGACCTGTTGTGGCGCAGAAACACCTAGCTGCAATTTCACAATAAATATACAGAAAAGGAAATTTATATTAAACGTGAAAAACATATAATTCATCAAATACAAATTGTGAAGATCAAGTTAATAATACAATGGATAATAATTAGAGTAAACTGCTAGTAGATCTGGAAGAATATGCTTTGGTAGTTCTTGAGCACACAGACTTGCGACACCTGCTTCTGTAGTTACTCGAGATATATGGGTATTTTATGAAGTGATTCGCCTTACCTTCTGACTGCAGTGTGATTACTTATAGGGCATTTGAAACATATCAAAAAACCTATAAAACATAAATGAATACAATAATCTGAAGCATACGTATATGAATGCAGGTTGAGGAAAATAAAATAAAGAATCTAGTGTGGATTTGCATAGTTAGCACCACTGTCCCTAGCAAACATAATTAAAATGACAGAACATAAGCTCTTATTAGTTAGTTTTTTAGTGAATCCAGATCTTCATTGTGGCTGGGGACATCCTAGTAAAGAAAAGTTAATATTTAAGGTTTGTATCATCATAGATGGGGTCAACTTTTCACAGCACATTGACATGCCAGTTTCAGGGAAAGAAGGAATACGTAGAAATTTGAGAAGATGCATTAGAATTGTGTAGAATGAATAAAGCATGCCATGCCCACCGAGCATCCTTTCATCAGCCACTGGTTTTCACATCCCACATGGATCTGGCTATTGAAGCCTTGTTAACATAAATTAACTATTAAGAACTACATGGAGGAGGCAATGACAAACCCATGCCATGGAGCAGGGAGACGAAAGCAGCGTTGCCTCCATAACTGATCAACCGGCCGTCTGTTTAATCTTAATACACGCAACACATATCATGTTGGCTGGTACAATACCTCAACATACAGGTCGTAGGCATGTGGCAAAATTTGATAGAACAGTGAGGGAAGAGGAGGTATGTGGCCGCCGGACACACCATTGGAGAAGAAGCTAGGGCAGGTTTGGCAAAGGAAGGGAGGCTCGGCCTCCACCATGCTTTGACAGGCGCTACACCGAGGCCTACCGCACAACATCACAAAGTTCTGGCGCACGGTGGAGCATGTGCAGATGGATTTCCGGTGATGTCGATAGTGTACAGTCATGGCAATGTTGGGAACTTCAGCGTGTCGATGTCAGGCAAGCAACTTGGGATGCGATCTATTTGCTTCCGGTCGATGGGTTTCTTTATATGACAACAATGTTTGTGCGGTGCACTACCCCAACTCCAAGACGCACGCCACAATCTGAAAAAGACTCTTCTTCGAGTCAGAGTCCGTGATGCGTGGGGGCTCGGCGAGGCTGGGGTGTGGCAAGGTTGTTATGCATCTCCGCCAAAAGAGGTGGCTGTGGCGGATGGTTCTAGTCACAGGGGAGGAGCCGGCCGTGCTTGATGGAGTGAGGAAAAGAGAAGAGCGGCAGAGAAGCCAGGGGACAACGGCGGCATGGCTCCCACCGGTGTGGTCGCTGGACCGGACGATGATCCCACGCAGGAGCGGCCGAGCATGCGTGCAGCCATCCCCCTGGTGGCGGACACAGGATCGAGTAGGGGGCTGTATGCGTGTGGTGTGTGTTGTGTTGGGTTATGGGGTGTTGGGCTAGCGTGAGGAGATGGTCCAAAAGGCTGAAAGGTTATGTGGATGGCCAAAAATGGACTGAAGAGAAAAAACGAAATGTGCCTATTACACAAACTCATCGAACCGTGAACAGTTAAATCGACTTTTAAGTCTCATCCGTCAATCTTTATGATTAATATAAAATCAACAGATATAAAAAGATGACGTATGGAGAACTATAAAAGTCTCCTTCTTTAAATATTAGGTAAAGACTTCATTTGAAACAATGCCGAATAGTTTCGCAACTCACACCACCTGGAATACCACAATGTAATGGTGTGTCCGAACGTCGTAACTGCACTTTATTAGATATGGTGCGATCTATGATGTCTCTCACTGATATACCGCTAGCGTTTTGGGGTTATGATTTAGAGACGATTGCACTCATGTTAAATAGGGCACCATCTAAATCTGTTGAGACGACACCTTATGAACTATGGTTTGGCAAGAAACCCAAGTTGTCATTTCTTAAAGTTTGGGGCTGCGATGCTTATGTGAAAAAGCTTCAATCTGATAAGCTCAAACCCAAATTGGATAAATGTGTCTTCATAGGATACCCAAGGGAGACTGTTGGGTACACCTTCTATCACAAATCCGAAGGTAAGATATTCGTTGCTAAGAATGGATCCTTTCTAGAGAAGGAGTTTCTCTCGAAAGAAGTGAGTGGGAGGAAAGTAGAACTTGACGAGGTAATTGTACCTTCTCCCTTATTGGAAAGCAATTCATCACTGAAATCACTTCGAGTGATTCCTACACCAGTAAGTGAGGAAGCTAATGATGATGATCATGAAACTTTGGTTAAGTTACTACCGAACCTCGTAGGTCAACCAGAGTAAGATCCGCACCAGAGTGGTATGGTAATCCTGTTCTGGAAGTCATGTTACTTAACCATGACGAACCTACGAACTATGAGGAAGCGATGATGATCCCAGATTCCGCAAAATGGCTTGAGGCCATGAAATTTGAGATGGGATCCATGTATGAGAACAAAGTGTGGAGTTTGGTTGACTTGCCCAATGATCGGCAGGCCATAGAGAATAAATGGATCTTCAAGAAGAAGACTGACGTTGACGGTAATGTTACTGTTTACAAAGCTTGACTTGTTGCAAAAGGTTTTCGACAAGTTCAAGGAGTTGACTACGATGAGACTTTCTCACCCGTAGCGATGCTTAAGTCCGTCTGAATCATGTTAGCAATTGCGCATTTTATGATCATGAAATTTGGCAAATGGATGTCAAAACTGCATTCCTTAATGGATATCTTAAAGAAGAGTTGTATATGATGCAACCAGAAGGTTTTGTCGATCCAAAAGGTGCTAACAAAGTGTGCAAGCTCCAGCGATCCATTTATGGACTGGTGCAAGACTCTTGGAATTGGAATATACGCTTTGATAGTGTGATCAAAGCATATGGTTTTATACAGACTTTTGGAGAAGCATGTATTTATAATAAAGTGAGTGGGAGCTTTATAGCATTTCTGATATTATATGTGGATGACATATTGTTGATCGAAAATGATACTGAATTTCTGAATAGCATAAAAGGACACTTGAATAAGAATTTTTCAATGAAAGACCTCGGTGAAGCTGCTTATATATTGGGCATCAAGATCTATAGAGATAGATCAATACGCTTAATTGGACTTTCACAAAGCACATACCTTGATAAAGTTTTGAAGAAGTTCAAAATGGATCAGGCAAAGAAAGGGTTCTTGCCTGTGTTACAAGGTGTGAAGTTGAGTCAGACTCAATGCCCGACCATGGCAGAAGAAAGAGAGAAAATGAAAGGTGTTCCCTATGCTTCATCCATAGGCTCTATCATGTATGCAATGTTGTGTACCAGACCTGGTGTGTGCATTGCTATCAGTCTAGCAGGGAGGTACCAAAGTAATCCAGGAGTGGATCACTGGACAGCGGTCAAGAACATCCTGAAATACCTGAAAAGGACTAAGGATATGTTTCTCCTATATGGAGGTGACAAAGAGATCGTCGTAAATGGTTACGTCGATGCAGCTTTGACACTGATCCAGATGACTCTAAGTCACAAACCGGATACGTGTTTTTATTAAATGGTGGAGCTGCCAGTTGGTGCGGTTCCAAGCAGAGCGTCGTGGCAGGATCTACGTGTGAAGCGGAATACATAGCTGCTTCGGAAGAAGCAAATGAAGGGGTCTGGATGAAGGAGTTCATATCCGATCTAGGTGGCATACCTAGTGCATCGGGTGCAATGAAAATCTTGGCAAAGGAATCCAGATTTCACAAGAGAACCAAGCACATCAAGAGATGCTTTAATTCCATCCGCGATCAAGTCAAGGAGGGAGACATAGAGATTTGCAAGATACATACGGATCTGAATGTTGCAGACCCGTTGACTAAGCCTCTCTCACGAGCAAAACATGATCAGCACTAGGACTCCATGGGTGTTAGAATCATTACAATGTAATCTAGACTATTGACTCTAGTGCAAGTGGGAGACTGAAGGAAATATGCCCTAGAGGCAATAATAAAGTTGTTATTTATATTTCATTATATCATGATAAATGTTTATTATTCATGCTAGAATTGTATTAACCGGAAACTTAGTACATGTGTGAATACATAGACAAAAAGAGTGTCACTAGTTTGCCTCTACTTGACTAGCTCGTTGAATCAATGATGGTTATGTTTCCTAACCATAGACATGAGTTGTCATTTGATTAACGGGATAACGTCATTAGAGAATGATGTGATTGACTTGACCCATCCGTTAGCTTAGCATGATGATCGTGTTTGTTGATACTGCTTTCGCCATAACTTATACATGTTCCTATGACTATGAGATCATGCAACTCCCGAATACCAGAGGAACACTTTGTGTGCTACCAAACATCACAACATAGCTGGGTGATTATAAAGGTGCTCTACAGGTGTCTCCGATGGTGTTTGTTGAGTTGGCATAGATTGAGATTAGGATTTCTCACTCCGATTGTCGGAGAGGTATCTCTCGGCCCTCTCGGTAATGTACATCACTATAATCCTTGCAAGCAATGTAGCTAATGAGTTAGTTACGGGATATAGCATTACGGAACGAGTAAAGAGACTTGATGGTAATGAGATTGAACTAGGTATTGAGATACCGATGATCAAACCTCGGGCAAGTAACATACCGATGACAAAGGGAACAACGTATATCGTTATGCGGTTTGACCGATAAGATCTTTGTAGAATATGTAGGAACCAATATGAGCATCCAGGTTTCGCTATTGGTTATTGACTGGAGACGTGTCTCGGTCATGTCTACATAGTTCTCGAACCCGTAGGGTCCGCATGCTTAACGTTCGGTGACGATCGGTATTATGAGTTTATGTGTTTTGATGTATCGAAGATATCTCGGAGTCCCGCATGTGATCATGGACATGACGAGGAGTCTCGAAATGGTTGAGACATAAAGATTGATATATTGGACGACTATATTCCGACACCAGATGAGTTCCGGGGGTCAATGGATATTTATCGGAGCGCTGGGGGTTATCGGAACCCTCGGGGGAACTAATGGGCCTACATGGGCCTTGTGACAGAGAGAGGAGGGCGCTTATGGCTGCCCCCCCCTTGGGAGTCCGAATTGGACAAGGAGGGGGGCGGCGCCCCCTCTTTCCTCCCTCTCTCCTCTCCTTCCTTTCCCCTTTCCCCTTCCTAGTTGGACTAGGAAAAGGGGAGTCCTACTGCTACTAGGAGGAGGACTCACCCTCTCCTTGGCGCGCCCCTAGGCCGGCCGGCCTCCCCCCTTGCTGCTTTATATACGGGGGCAGGGGCACCCTAGAACACACAAGTTGATTGTTTCCAGCTGTGTGCGGTGCCCCCTCCACCATAATCCACCTCGGTCATATCGTAGCGGCGCTTAGGCGAAGCCCTGTTCCGGTAGCATCATCATCACCGTCATCACGCTGCCGTGCTGATGAAGCTCTCCCTCGACACTCTACTGGATCGTGAGTTCATGGGACATCACCGAGCCGAACGTGTGCAGATCGCGGAGGTGTCGTACCTTCGGTGCTAGGATCGGTCGATCATGAAGACGTACGACTACATCCACTGTGTTGTCATAACGCTTCCGCTTACAGTCTACGGGGGTACGTAGATAACACTCTTCCCTCTCGTTGCTATGCATCACCATGATCTTGCGTGTGCATAGGAAAATTTTGAAATTACTATGTTCCCCAACACTTGCTTCTTACCCTTCCAGTCTTTCTTCTGCTTTTGGGAGCCTTTGCCTTTGCCTTGGCTGGCGAGGGCCGCCGCCTCAGCACTCCCTCCATCCTCAACTTTCCGCTTGAGCTTCTTGCCCTTGTTGTTGTCCGACTGATGAGCGTCGCCTACTCGGCTTTTGTCGCTTCTCAATCAGTCTTCCTCTTCACCGTTGGCATACCAATTGGCTACCTTCATAGCCCGACCAAGAGTCGGAGTCTCAGTTTCACCAAACTTCATGTTCAGCCCTCGGTATCTGACTCCGGCCTTGAAGGCGCAGATCACCTGGTGATCGGTGACGTTCTCCACCATGTTGTGTAGGGTGGTCCATCGCTTAATGTACTCACAAAGAGTCTCATTTTGTCTTTGCACGCAGTGCTGGAACTCGGCCAAACCACCCATCGCTTGTAAGTGCCTTCGAAGGTCTTGACAAACACTCTCGCCAAAATCATCCCAGTAGTATATGCTACCAGGCGGGAGCTGTGTGAGCCATGCCCGAGCGGAGCCTTCGAGCATCAGTGGCAGGTGTTTCATGGCCATGTTGTCGTTGCCGCCGCCAATCTAGACTACCATCCAGTAATCTTCTAACCAAATCTCTGGCTTGGACTCGTTAGTGAACTTGCTGATCCCCATGGCCAACCTAAAGTTGCTGGGGATCTCCGTCGCCCGTATGTATCGGCTGAAACATTCGAGAGCCGAGGGTACGGAACCACTCGGAACGTCGACATCTTAGCCTTCTCGCAAGGCCTGGCTCTTGTCAACCAGGTTCTGAGCAAGAACGCATCTCGCATTGAACTGCGGGTTTCGGGTGTTCCTCGTGCGATGAGAAGGACTCTGCCTATGATCACCGCCATGTGTCCGTCTGTCGTCGTAGGGATGGCGCCCATATGCACCATATCACGGTGGAGGCATCAAGGCGCGATCGTAATCGTTGTGGCACCGGGGCGACGCAACCCGATCGTGCCTCCAATCTTCATAGTGATCTCTCGAGGAGGATGTGACTTGGCGCCTGTCGGAGCCGATGTTGGGGAACATAGTATTTTCAAAATTTTCCTACGCACACGCAAGATCATGGTGATGCATAGAAACGAGAGAGGAGAGTGTTGTGTACGTACCCTCGTAGACTGAAAGCGGAAGCGTTAGCACAGCGCGGTTGATGTAGTCGTACGTCTTCACGGCCCGACCGATCAAGCACCGAAACTACGGCACCTCCGAGTTCTAGCACACGTTCAGCTCGATGACTATCCCCGGACTCTGATCCAGCAGAATGTCGGGGAAGAGTTCCGTCAGCACGACGGCGTGGTGACGATCTTGATGTTCTACCGTCGCATGGCTTCGCCTAAGCACCGCTACAATATTATCGCGGATTATGGTGGAAGAGGGCACCGCACACGGCTAAGAGATCAATGATCAATTGTTGTGTCTTTGGGGTGCCCCCCTACACCCGTATATAAAGGAGCAAGGGAGGAGGAGGCCGGTCCTAGGAGGGGGCGCGCCAAGTGTGGAGTCCTACTAGGACTCCCTAGTCCTAGTAGGATTCCACCTCCCATATGGAATAGGAAAAGAGGAAGGGAAAAGGAGAAGGAAGGAAGGGGGCGCCCCCTTCCCTAGTCCAATTCGGACCAGACCAAGGGGAGGGGTGCGGCCACCCTTGAGGCCCTTTTGCTTCTTTCCCGTATGGCCCAATAAGGCCCAATACGTATTCCCGTAACTCTCCGGTACTCCGAAAAATACTCGAATCACTCGGAACCTTTCCGATGTCCGAATATAGTCGTCCAATATATCGATCTTTACGTCATGACCATTTCGAGACTCCTCGTCATGTCCCCGATATCATCCGGGACTCCGAACTCCTTTGGTACATCAAAACTCATAAACTCATAATATAACTGTCATTGAAACCTTAAGCGTGCGGACCCTACGGGTTCGAGAACAATGTAGACATGACCGAGACACGTCTCCGGTCAATAACCAATAGCGGAACCTGGATGCTCATATTGGATCCCACATATTCTACGAAGATCTTTATCGGTCAGACCGCATAACAACATACATTGTTCCCTTTGTCATCGGTATGTTACTTGCCCAAGATTCGATCGTCAGTATCTCAATACCTAGTTCAATCTCGTTACCGGCAAGTCTCTTTACTCGTTCCGTAATACATCATCCTGCAACTAACTCATTAGTTGCAATGCTTGCAAGGCTTAAGTGATGTGCATTACCGAGAGGGCCCAGAGATACCTCTTCGACAATCGGAGTGACAAATCCTAATCTCGAAATACGCCAACCCAACAAGTACCTTCGGACACACCTGTAGAGCACCTTTATAATCACCCAGTTACGTTGTGACGTTTGGTGGCACACAAAGTGTTCCTCCAGTAAACGGGAGTTGCATAATCTCATAGTCATAGGAACATGTATAAGTCATGAAGAAAGCAATAGCAACAAACTAAACGATCAAGTGTTATGCTAACGGAATGGGTCAAGTCAATCACATGATTCTCCTAATGATGTGATCCCATTAATCAAATGATAACTCATGTCTATGGTTAGGAAAGATAACCATCTTTGATCAACGAGCTAATCAAGTAGAGGCATACTAGTGACACTCTGTTTGTCTATGTATTCACACATGTATTATATTTCCGGTTAATACAATTCTAGCATGAATAATAAACATTTATCATGATATAAGGAAATAAATAATAGCTTTATTATTGCCTCTAGGGCATATTTCCTTCAACCGAGTGGGTTGTGAGCCGACTGAACGGTCTCTGCATGCACCGATGCAGTATGGATGCGATCTCTGGACTGGGACACCGCCGCATTCTGCAACAACGCCATCTTCAAGAGCACCTGAATTTTCTGAATTCCCTCTCCAACTGTGGAGCCGGAGGGCTAGATGAAATCCATGGTCCAAGTGGCGGTTGCCAAGTTTTGTAGCGGGGTACTGAGAACTTGATACTTACGAGGTTGGTCACTCGAGTAAAGCCCGCACTTGTGCCGACTAGAGCTGGGTTGGCGGCGCGCACGACCATCCAACTCCCTGTGAAGCTGTTCGAGGCGATCGCGCTTGGCCAGGGTGGCCGGGCGAGTCCACTCCATGGCCAGCGCTTCAGGGGTCATCCCGGTGATGGGGGTGTTCAAGAGCTGCTCATTCTTGCGGTGAAGCTCATCACGCTACTCTCGGGTGAGATCCTGGGGCACGTACAGCTCATGGTCTGCGCCGGCGCCGCTAGTGTTACCATGTGACACACCTGCACAGCCGTCCCGTGCATCAGTGTACCCCAGGGGTGTGCGATGCTCGGAGTTGTCTCCATTAGAACTTCGGCGGTCGACTCGACACCTTCGCACTCAGACTCCTCGAAGGAATCACCGAGTGACCCATTGGAGAGGCCAAGGGCGGACTCATCGAATTTGAGAGCCTCCACCTTTTCTGCTGCGGCATGGATGGACACAACGTGCTTGATCCAGCGTTGCAGCCATGAGTGTCCGGAATGCTTGCGGCGGCACATGGTGGGAGGGTCAATGGCCACTCGATACGGAGCCGAGGGCTGCCGGAGAAGGACTCCATAGGAGGATGCGCAAAAATGCGCCGCGTCACGGACTAGCAGTGCCTCCACATCCAGCGGGGCCTCGCAAAGCCACGCTGAGTCGGCGGGGATGAAGGAGAGCGTCCTGAAATGGATTTCTCTGCCGACTAACATGATGATGAAGGAATCCACCTACGTCGTGAAACTTTGTTAGACGCCTTGCCCCATGGTGGGCGCCAACTGTCAGGGTTACGATCCTGAGTACTAGGAGTACGAATAAGGGGCAAAACCTAGCTACGGCGCAGGTGTAACACTCGGTGTTTAACTAGTTCAAGTCCCTCTCGGCGAAGGTAACAGCCCTACGTCTCATGCCCTGAGGCTTGGTTTTGATTTGATGGGTATGGTTACAAAGGTTGCTCCACAAAGGTGGAGTGCGTCTCATATAGAGTGCCTTGCAGCCCCATGTCCTCCACATTGCCAGGGCACTTAATGACATTGATTGCATCAGTTACATGTGTAAAGAGCCTCTACTACGACAGTTACAGGTAACGGTAGTCTTGACTCTGCCTTAAGGGCGACTTAGGATTCCTCGACCATTGCAGCTCCCACGCCATCCCTTTACCTCTTTAGTTCGAGTGGTGGTTGTCCAGCCGAGTGATGGTTGGTCGTCCGAGTGATGTCGAGCTGTCCGAGTGGACTTCCTGATATATGCATCTGAATGCAGGTATGGTCCAGGGGCCTACCCATGGTGGTGATAGGCCCATGTGGCTCCTATATGATGGGTCCTTGACCCTACCTGTAATAGGTGACCTCATTAGGAGGCACGTGCCGCGCGCCGTGAGAGGCCGCGTGCACAGGAGAGGGAGGCGGCAGAGCAGTCCGTGCGCCGCCGCCGCGGGACGGAGCCGGACGCCAACGAGGAAGCGTGTCTCCTCGCCTGGGTGTACCGCCGCTGTCTCAAGACGGAGGAGATGGACGCTCGCCGCCTTCGACGGAAGAACGCCAAGGCGCTTCGGCTAGCTATTGAGCAGCCGGAGCGCGAGGCGAAAGCGGTAGCGGCGGAGAAGGCTCGGGTGGCAAGGCTGAAGCGGGAGCAGGACAGGGCGGTCCGTCGGATGAAGGGGCTCATCGTCCTCTCCGACGGCGGTGACAACTGCGCCTCCTCGTCCGACGATCAAGACCCTCCACCAGTCGCAGACGCCTACAGCTGCACCAGCGACCGGAAGGGCAAAGGCCCGACGAGGAAGTGGTGATTCCAGTCCCCCTCTTCCTCAATGTTTATATCATTTTTAGTTGTAGAAGTTTATGAATTTGTCCGTGGACGAACTATGATCTTCTGAATGTGGTGAAGTATGTTTATGTCCGTTTACAGCGGATCTTGTGTTCCTTTGCAGCTCAACTTTTTCGCCCATCGTCTGATCACGTAGGATAGATCAACGTGTGCCTGGGTAGTATGGATACAAGGCGCCGGATATGAGATACGCGGATGCAAATACGAGGGATGCCCGGTTAGTGCAGGCGCGTACGTGGACGTTTGAAAGGCAAATTTGCCAAATCTAATTGTAGATGCTCTAACATGTACTAGCCAACATGAAGGAGGTTTTTCCCATGCTCTTCTTTGATATATTGTATACACTTGTGCGAGTAAAAGAAAAAATATATATGCTTGCCAATGAAGTACGCGCGCCCGTTTTGTGAGCCAAATTAACAAGGATAACAAACATTTCATTGTGGATTCATACCAAACATTTCCAAAATAATATCCATTGACATTATCCTCACCCCGAAAAATTATTTATCATCTTTGCCCCTTGCTAGTTTTGGCTTGTTGCTCAAACTTAATCAGCATCTTCTACATGCCACTATGGGGATACTTTCTCCAAGTAATCAAGGATACAGACGTGTGTTTTTCATTTGTTGTTTCCTTTATTCTTCCTCAGCACCGAGCATCCCTAGTTTGTCAATCCTATTTTAATTATGCCAGAAATAAATTATTTATACGGTCGGTACCAAAGTACGAAACGAATCAAACTCCGTTTAACTGACCTGTGAAGCACCTAGCGTAGCTTTGTGTGCCTTTCAAGCATGAGAATGCAATTGCAAACTCACAAGTACTCCCTCTGTCTCACCAATGTTAGAGCATCTCTAGCAGACCCCGCATAAGTGGTCAAACCCATAAAAATTTTACGTTTTACAGTTTTGGGCGAAAAAAATGTTCAAAACAGAAACCGTAAAAGTAGTCCAACCAGTAAGATTTTTAAGGGCCACCGTAAATGCACACCCAAAACCCTTATCTTTGGAGGTTGGAAGGCCGAATATAGGGGGCCCATATACCGGTCAAACCTCGTCGAGCAAACACGCCGCCGCGGAGTTTCCCGGAATCCGCCCTAAACTCGCCGGAATTCATCACCGCACATCGGAAAAGGCCGCTAGACGCCGCAATGGATCGCTGGCGGTTCGAATTGGACGAGCTCGACATCATCGTGGCCTCCCATGACCTCAGCCTAGCCGCCGGAATCCTCCCAACGCGGCAGGCAAAGGGGCACGGCTCGCCTGGCAATAGAGCAAGGCGCGGACGACGGAGGCGATGGGGCGTGGCCGGCAAGGCTGGGCGCAGACGACAGAGGCGACTGGGCATGGCCGGCGAGGCTGGGCGCGACCGGCGCGGTGATGGGGCGCGACCGGCAGGGACGGGGCGCGACCGATGGGCGATGGGGCGCGGCCGACGGGCGACGGGGCGCGGCCGGCTGGAGGAAGGGGCGGCGACGGACGGACTGGAGAAAGGAGCTCTTTATTTCAGTTTCACAGTTTGTTTTACAGTATCTATTCTGCCGTGCTAGTTTTCGACCCGCAAACGCGATCTTCGTGAAACTGCAAACGTGTTTTGCGGGTCAAATTTTTGCGGGATCTGCTAGAGTTGCTCTGTAACGCCCCGAGAACGATGTGCCAGGTGTCGTTCAGTTATTCACTGGTGTTGCCTTGTCATTGCTAGCGTGTCATGCATTGCATATCATGTCATCATGTGCATTTCATTTGCATACGTGTTCGTCTCATGCATCCGAGCTTTTCCCCGTTGTCCGTTTGGCATTCCAGCGCTTCGTTCTCCTCCGGTGGTCATTTCTACCTTTCTTTCATGTGTGGGGATTAAACATTTCCAGATTGGACCGAGACTTGTCATGCGGCCTTGGTTTACTACCGGTAGACCGCCTGTCAAGTTTCGTACCATTTGGACTTCGTTTGATGCTCCAACGGTTAACCGAGGGACTGAAAAGGCCTCATGTGTGTTGCAGCCCAACACCCCTCCAATTTGGCACAAAACCCACCAAACTCCGCTCCATCACCTAGAGCGTTCGATCACGATCGCGTGGCCAAAAACCGCACCTCATTTGGACTCTCCTAGCTCCTTCTACTTATAAATATGTGTTCCTCTCGGATTTTTTCGCGCAGTTGAACCCTAACCTCCTCCTCCGCGCGCAGCCGGACGTTTCTTCCCGCGCCGCCGGACATGTCCGGCCACGCCCGCCACCTCACTCCGGCCTATCGGAGCCCGCCACCTCAGCTCCACCGCTCCGCTCGACCACTCTCCTCGTGCCACCTCAGCCCCGCCTCCCTCTCTCTCCTCACCGCGCCGCCGCCGGCCCGCGGGGCCCGAGGCAGGCCCGCGCGGGCCCAGATCCCGCCGCCGCCCAGCGAGCCTCTCCCTGTCGCGCGCCGCCTGAGTCCCCGCCGTCTTCATCGCTCTCCTCGCCGCTCCGCCTCGGCTGCCTCCTCTCGCCGCCGCGGGCCTCCTCACGGCGCCCCGGCCGGCCGGACTCGACCATCCCCGCCGCCGCATGTCTACTCCGGCAATCCTCCTCCAACTCCGGCCATCTCCATCGTCTCCGGCGAGATCCTGCGGATCGGGATCAGATCCACCACACCCTCCATCCAAACACCCCGCCTCAGATCTGCACCGCTCCGTCTCGGATCCCTCCGTCCCGCGTTGACTTTTCGCGGAGGTATATTTTATCTAAGTCCCAGGAATTCCAGATCCATGTTTCCCTATTCGAGGCCTCGTAACTTTGCATCTGTAGATCTGATTCATGCATATAGCATATCAAAACGTTCGTCTCAGAGAGTGCATCATTTCATTCCATTGCATCATTTTCATTTGAGTTCATCTTGATGCCTGAAATGCTGTTAGAAGGAGGCTTCATGAGTTAATTGTCAGATCTGCTAGTTCATCTTAGACTTTTGTCATTTTTGCCATGATTTTTGTGTGCATGTTATGCCTGTGAGTCCTTCATATGTTTTGTTAAGCATCTTGTTATCTTTCCACAGGTGCAACCCATGCATTTTTAGGATGTGTGTGGTGACTTGTGCAAGCTTGCAAAGTGAGGCACTTGGTAAATCTGTTTTCAGGGACTTAGTAATTTTCACTAAGTCCTGGGATTGTTTAGTTCATGATACCATATGTTCAGGTTGTTTCCTAGTGATCCGTGCCTCTTTTGAGGATGATCAGTAAAGGAGTTTTGTTAATATTGTGATGCTCTATCCATCCATGTCTTTGTTTGCATATATGGAGCACCCTAGCTTGAGTCAATCGAGCTCTACTTTTGCTTCGCTGTGAATCTGGGCAGATCGTCAACTTGTTTGCGGTTTTGCCGATGTTATTGTTGTTGATCCATGCATGCTATGTCATTGTTCTTGACATGTCTAGCTAGCATTTTGTGCCTTCTTAATGGATGTTTGCTTGCCTTGCCATGACTTGCACCGTAGTGAATGCATCGAGCTCGTTTACATGCCTTCGTGAGTTATGTTTCAGCATGTCCCAGTTTTCACTAAGTCTGAAAACTGATTATGTTTTAGCTATGTTCGCGTGCTTGTTAGTATATTTTGTGATCCCTTTTGACTCAAGATCACTAAGGGACTTTTGTTAAGCTTGTTGAGTAGCTCCATGCCATGCCTTGCTTTGTCATGTTCAGGTCCTGTAGCATGTTGTTTTGTTGCTCCGAAGAGGGCTTCATGATCTGAAATTTCAGACAAGTGTTAATTTCACTAAGTGTGAAATCTGTTTACCATTTGCGTTTTTGCCATGCTTGTTTGAACTTCTTAATGGATGAATTGGCCGTAGCTCAGTGCTAGTCTTTTGTTAAGCATCTTGAATGCTTCCCTGCCATGTATTTTGTTGCCATGTTTGAGTGCTGTAGCATGTTCATCTCATTGCATTTAGATGCCTACTTGCTGTAAATCGCAGACCGGTGTCATTCTTAAAACGCTTGCCATTTCCAAACCGTAACTCTGATTCCGGCGTTCTTTATATCGTTTTCAAGCGATTTCATCCCATCTTTCCAGTGGCACACTTGGATTTCCAAGTTGAGGCCAGGTTCATGCATTTCCTGTCACATCATGCATATGCATCGCATACCGCATCTCGCATATCATACCATGTTCATGTGTGGATTGTTTACTTTGTTGTGTGCTTCTTTTCCGGTGTTGCTTCTTCGGGTTGGTTCCGATATTGTCGCGTTTGTGAGGACCTGTTCGACTATGTCCGTTTGTCTTCTTCATGGACTCGTTCTTCTTCCTTGCAGGATTTCAGGCAAGATGATCATACCCTCGAAATCACTACTATCTTTGCTATGCTAGTTTGCTCGCTCTTTTGCAATGCCATTGCTACGATGCCTACCACTTGCTTGTCAGCCTCCCAAATTGCCATGTTCAGCCCCTAACCCACCTTTGTCCTAGCAAACCATTGTTTGGCTATGTTACCACTTTGCTCAGCCCCTCTTATAGCATTGTTAGTTGCAGGTGAAGATTGAAGTTTGTTCCTTGTTGGAACATGGAGACCGTTCCTTGTTGGAACATTTATTTACTTGTTGGGATATCATTATATTGCTATATTATCTTAATGCATCTATATACTTGGTAAAGGGTGGAAGGCTCGGCCTTATGCCTGGTGTTTTGTTCCACTCTTGCCGCCCTAGTTTCCGTCATATCGGTGTTATGTTCCCGGATTTTGCGTCCCTTACGCGGTTGGGCTATAATGGGAACCCCTTGACAGTTTGCCTTAAGTAAAGCTTCTCCAGCAATGCCCAACATTGGTTTTACCATTTGCCACCTAGCCTTTTCTTTCCCTTGGGTCGGCCAGCCCAAGGGTCATCTTTATTTACCCCCCCCCCCCCCTCGGGCCAGTGCTCCTCTGAGTGTTGGTCCAAACTGTCAGCCACCGGTGGCCACTAGGGGAAACCCTAGGCTAGCCACCATATATGCTAGACGCTTGCTGCAGCTCCACCTCATACTTTTACCTTACCCATAAGCTTAAATAGTCTTGGTCGCGAGGGTGCGAGATTGCTGAGTCCCCGTGGCTCACGGATACTTCCAAAACCAGTTTGCAGGTGCCGATGAGTCCGTGCAGATGACGCAACCCAGCTCAGGAGGAGCTCAATGAAGATCTTGTCCTTTGTGTGGTTTCGTTCTAGTTGATCAGTAGTGGAGCCCAGTTGGGGTCGATCGGGGACCTTTGTCGCATTTGGGGTTCTTCTTTTATTTTGGTTCTGTAGTCGGACCTTGATTGTATCTGGATGATGTAATGCTTTATTCATGTAATTGTGTGAAGTGGCGATTGTAAGCCAACTATTTATCTCTTATTCCTTATTATATTACATGGGTTGTGTGAAGATTACCTCTCTTGCGACATATGCCTTCAATGCGATTATGCCTCTAACTCGTGCCTCGACACGTGGGAGATATAGTCGCATCGAGGGTGTTACAAGTTGGTAATCAGAGCCTTCCCCGACCTTAGGAGCCCCCATTGTTTGATTGTTTTTAGCGGCCGAGTTGTGTCTAGAAAAATGTTTTGAGTCATTTAGGAATTATATATCGGAGAGTTTAGGTATTCTTTTTACTTCCCAGTCTCCTCATCGCTCTGGTAAGGCATCCTGACGTAGAGTTTTGACTCTTCTCTTCTCAAATTTCACTAAAAAAAAATTAGGATCACGCGGGTATCTTGGAATCGTTCCGATGGTTTTATGATGAGAACATTGTCTTGGTGCCTCCTGTCAGGGGTTTAGTGGAAGTGTCCTGGGGAGTTGAGCTCTGAGGTGTTGTCATCATAATTTTATCGTTGCAGTTCTGGAATACCTGAGTTTAGTGCGCCAACATCGAAAATCTCTTTTATGCAGTTCGTTGGTGAGATAACCTCGACGCCACCCAGTACTGGGGCGGGAGTTCGGGAGTATCGCCATAACTTGTATAACGGATGCTTTTCGAAGGTTGAGGTAGATGATTTCCGAAGGTTTCTTGGTTATGTGTTGAAGGATGGATACAGCTGGATGTAGGATTTGTTAGTTTGGGTGAGATATTATGCTTCCCCTGTATCCCCAACACCTGATTGCATAACCGGAAAGTTTCGGGAGTTTCATAGGTGGGAATTCAAGTAGCTCTTAGGATATCTTTCCGACAGATGTATGATATGAAATTGGGGTTCGACGTCTAGTGGTCCGCCTATTCACGGTCGGTTTTACAGTGGTCTCGTTGTGTCTTAAAGAGTCCTTGGCTATGCCGACTCGGGGACGCTTCGTATGTCATGTGCACTGCCTTGTACATGATGGTGCTGTATGATCGAGCCCGTGTAGGCCCCACCACGAAAACTTCGGACGAAATCTCTATCATATGTTTGTTCCGGCTTATTCTGCAAGCCAACCCTTTTGTTTTTATTTTGAGTTGTGGTATTCAAGTTGCTTCAATGTCAAGTGTTGATTCCATACCTTTCCTAAATGGTGTTCTCATACTCCGATGTGGATACCAATCCTTCTTGATCATCTAGATTGTCTTATCAATCCTTTTCACCGGTGTGTTTCTCTTCAAGTGGATCCGAACATTTCAACAACCGCAAGATCAAGTATCAGTTCTTCTCAACGGTGTTCATTTCATCCATTCCAAATTATCTTTGTTTTTCCCAACCTCCCTCCCTTTGTTTTTTTTCTCCAAGGATTCAGATCTCTTAATCGAGTATCCATCTTATTGATGTGAAGTCTCTCCATTCTTTTCTATCATTATTCTTGCCCAGTGGTTCCCTTGAAGGTGTTCTTCTAGTCGACCATTATTCGTTCTTTTTCTTCTCCGGTGGTTCCAAGTCAAGCTTTGTTGATCATATCTTTTCCTCATTTCAATACCTTCTCATACCGGTGCACCTCTTAATCATCTACTCCTCGCTATTCATTTGTTTCAGAGTGCCGAAGATATCTTAGAAGATTCATGTTTCCACTCTGCTTTCGTTCAAGATCTTTCGAGGATGTCACTTCATTCAAGCCATTTAATTCAACCAGTGCAACCTCTCTTTTAAATCATTTCAACGGTATTTTCTTTTGAGTGGGCCCTAACCCACAGGTCTTTTCCCAGGATCTTACCTGACTCTTCTTCTCTTTTTCCGGAGTTATTTTCAATTCTTTTCCAAGTTTGACGTAAGAATGAGTTATCATCAGTCATATGTATTTCTCCAATATCACTTTCAAATTCTTTTCATCGTTGGCTCAACCTCTTCGCTTTTGATTCTTCCGGAGTGTCTCAACAATTCACGGTGGTGTTTTTCTCGTTGTCATTTGAAGACCGAAGAAGAGTTCCTCTTTAATTTTGCTCCATTCTCTTCAAGATTCGTGTTTCTAGTTTGTTGCCATCCTCTCGTAATTGTTTTTGATCGTGAGAAATTTTTCACCCTTCCGGAGCAATTCAAGAGTCTTCTCAGTTTGTTATCCGGAGTCCGTCAATTCAGGTTTATTCATTCTCAGTTGTCAGTTTTCACTCTCCTATTTTACCGGTGCTTCATTCAAGTGATCTCTAATTAGCTCATGATCTCTTCGCTCTCATGTACCTAAATTCTCTCAAGCGTCTTCGTTCATTTGCAAATTCTTCCCGGTGATTCGTTATCGTTTATTCGTTCTTTTCAATTCTTACGGTGGTTTGCTCAAGAGTTCTCTTCCTTCTTCATCATATCAATTCATTCGTTCTTTCAACCCTACCGGTGGTCCATTTAGTTTATGCGATATCTCTCTTAATCCTTTCTACAAGAATGAGTAGTGTGCCAAATCCGTTGATTGTCATCAATTTAAATTGGTGATGGATAAGCATAATGTAATTCTTATTCTTGTTTCATCCAAGTGTTTAATTCCTTATTCCGGGGGCTCATCAAAAATTCTTGATTTCTTTTGCTCATCTTTCTTTCCCAGAGTTCCAAGCCTTAATTACCACGAAGATTCATCTAAATCGTCGCAAGGCTTCGCTTGTGTTTTCAACTTCTCTTTCCGTTTGTTCATCCTTTTGTTTACCAGAGTTCTTTATGGAGGTTCTACATGATGGTTCATCAAGGATTTAATTCCTTCTCCAACTCTTTCATCGAGATTCTTTTCTAAGAAGCTCAAGCTTTCTTCATATTGTAATCCGGAGTGCAATTCTTTCTACCGTGTCATTTGAGGTGGTATTATGTCATTCTTGATAATTTGAGTAAATGTTTCATGATTCACATGTTATCGAGAATGAGGTATTGTAAATCCATCAATCTCGTCATTGGAGTTATCTTGGGTTATATTTCACCTAAAGCCATCCCTAAGGACTGTCGCTATCTTTGGTGTTTATTAATGACCCAAGTTCTTCATCTATCCTCCCGGTGAAATAATTTCTCGTCTCCTTGTTATTATCAATACAAGTATTTTCCCGCGAGTGGCAGGTTGTCACCTCATAATTTGAGATGCATTCCATAAGACCGTATCAACCTTATTCTTTTCGTTGGTGGTTTTCCAACAACCCCGTTAAACCCTTCTTCTAAAGATGCCTTGTCAAACTCTTTTGTGGCAGAAGTTGGCATCTTCTTCTCCATTCTCCTATTTCAATTATCTATCTTCTATTCTTTTGTTCCGGGGGCATTGTGATGTTGTCTTCTTCAACCATCATCTCGCGTCATCAAAGATCATGTTCTTCTCTTGGCTTATCCATTTAACCGGAGTTTTGGGTCCTTTTGCTCAAGCTCTTTCATTTTACCAAGTTTTTCATCTCTTTTAAACCGGAGTGCTATCCAAGATCTTTCTTACCCCTTGTTCCATTCATTCAATAGTTCCGGAGGCAGTATGTTGATGATCTCATCAAGCATCCTATCATCTTGTCAAGATCATGTTCAATTCCTTCATTTACAGTCGGAGTGCTGTCCAAATTATATCATTCTTAATCATTCTCTATCTCGTTTTAATCGGAGTGGTTTCAATATACATCTTGCCCTTCAACCTCAAGGTTTTTCGCAATGTTCTTTGTCCCTCTTTTCTAACGGAGTGTTTTCAACTTCGTTCATCCCTGTTGTATTCTTTTATCGAAATGGCTTAACCTTTTTCAAGGTTCTTTGGTCTCACTCGTTTGTCAAAGAAGCAACTTAGTTTTACCTCTTCTCTTTCTCTTCCGTTTTCCCTCCGGTGCCATTCTAGATCTCGGGACGAGATCCTATCGTAGTGGTGGAGTGTTGTAACGCCCCGAGACTGATGTGCCAGGTGTCGTTCAGTTATTCGCTGGTGTTGCCTTGTCATTGCTTGCGTGTCATGCATTGCATATCATGTCATCATGTGCATTTCATTTGCATACGTGTTCGTCTCATGCATCCGATCTTTTCCCCGTTGTCCGTTTGGCATTCCGGCGCTTCGTTCTCCTCCGATGGTCATTTCTACCTTTCTTTCATGTGTGGGGATTAAACATTTCCGGATTGGACCGAGACTTGTCATGCGGCCTTGGTTTACTACCGGTAGACCGCCTGTCAAGTTTCGTACCATTTGGACTTCGTTTGATGCTCCAACGGTTAACCGAGGGACCGAAAAGGCCTCGTGTGTGTTGCAGCCCAACACCCCTCCAATTTGGCGCAAAACCCACCAAACTCTGCTCATTCACCTAGAGCATTCTATCACGATCACGTGGCCGAAAACCGCACCTCATTTGGACTCTCCTAGCTCCCTCTACCTATAAATATGTGTTCCTCTCGGATTTTTTTCGCGCAGTTGAACCCTAACCTCCTCCTCCGCGCGCAGCCGGACATTTCTTCCCGCGCCGCCGGACATGTCCGGCCACGCCCGCCACCTCACTCCGGCCTATCGAAGCCCGCCACCTCAGCTCTACCGCTCCGCTCGACCACTCTCCTTGCGCCACCTCAGCCCCGCCTCCCTCTCTCTCCTCACCGCGCCGCCGCCGGCCCGCGGGGCCCGAGGCAAGCCCGCTCGGGCCCAGATCCCGCCGCTACCCATCGCGCCTCTCCCTGCCACGCGCCGCCTGAGTCCACGCCGCCTTCGCCGCTCTCCCCGCCGCCGGCGAGCTCCCTCACCGCCCCGTGCCGCCCGCCGGCGACCGGCGCCTCACCGGAGACCTCCGCCGCCGTCACCAAGCTCCATCGACGCCGCCCAGCTTGCCGGCTCCGCCTCGGCTGCCTCCTCTCGCCGTCGCGGGCCTCCTCACGGCGCCCCGGCCGGCCGGACTCGGCCATCCCCGCCGCCGCACGTCTACTCCGGCGATCCTCCTCCAACTCCAGCCATCTCCATCGTCTCCGGCGAGATCCCGCGGATCGGGATCAGATCCACCACACCCTCCATCCAAACACCCCGCCTCAGATCTGCACCGCTCCGTCCTGGATCCCTCCGTCCCGCGTTGACTTTTCGCGGAGGTATATTTTATGTAAGTACCAGGAATTCCAGATCCATGTTGCCCTGTTCGAGGCCTCGTAACTTTGCATCCGTAGATCCGATTCATGCATATAGCATATCAAAACGTTCGTCTCAGAGAGTGCATCATTTCATTCCATTGCATCATTTTCATTTGAGTTCATCTTGATGCCCGAAATGCTGTTAGAAGGAGGCTTCATGAGTTAATTGTCAGATCTGCTAGTTCATCTTAGACTTTTGTCATTTTTGCCATGATTTTTGTGTGCATGTTATGCCTGTGAGTCCTTCATATGTTTTGTTAAGCATCTTGTTATCTTTCCACAGGTGCAACCCATGCATTTTTAGGATGTGTGTGGTGACTTGTGCAAGCTTGCAAAGTGAGGCACTTGGTAAATCTGTTTTCAGGGACTTAGTAGTTTTCACTAAGTCCTGGGATTGTTTAGTTCATGATACCATATGTTCAGGTTGTTTCCTAGTGATCCGTGCCTCTTTTGAGGATGATCAGTAAAGGAGTTTTGTTAATATTGTGATGCTCTATCCATCCATGTCTTTGTTTGCATATATGGAGCACCCTAGCTTGAGTCAATCGAGCTCTACTTTTGCTTCGTTGTGAATCTGGGCAGATCGTCAACTTGTTTGCGATTTTGCCGATGTTATTGTAGTTGATCCATGCATGCTATGTCATTGTTCTTGACATGTCTAGCTAGCATTTTGTGCCTTCTTAATGGATGTTTGCTTGCCTTGCCATGACTTGCACCGTAGTGAGTGCATCGAGCTCGTTTACATGCCTTCGTGAGTTATGTTTCAGCATGTCCCAGTTTTCACTAAGTCTAAAAACTGATTATGTTTTAGCTATGTTCGCGTGCTTGTTAGTATATTTTGTGATCCCTTTTGACTCAAGATCACTAAGGGACTTTTGTTAAGCTTGTTGAGTAGCTCCATGCCATGCCTTTCTTTGTCATGTTCAGGTCCTGTAGCATGTTGTTTTGTTGCTCCGAAGAGGGCTTCATGATCTGAAATTTCAGACAAGTGTTAATTTCACTAAGTCTGAAATTTGTTTACCATTTGCATTTTTGCCATGCTTGTTTGAACTTCTTAATGGATGAATTGGCCGTAGCTCAGTGCTAGTCTTTTGTTAAGCATCTTGAATGCTTCCCTGCCATCTATTTTGTTGCCATGTTTGAGTGTTGTAGCATGTTCATCTCATTGCATTTAGATGCCTACTTGCTGTAAATCGCAGACCGGTGTCATTCTTAAAACGCTTGCCATTTCCAAACTGTAACTCCGATTCTAGCGTTCTTTATATCGTTTTCAAGCGATTTCATCCCATCTTTCCAGTGGCACACTTGGATTTCCAAGTTGAGGCCAGGTTCATGCATTTCCTATCACATCATGCATATGCATCGCATACCGCATACCGCATCTCATACCATGTTCATGTGTGGATTGTTTACTTTGTTGTGTGCTTCTTTTCCGGTGTTGCTTCTTCGGGTTGGTTCCGATATTGTCGTGTTTGTGAGGACCCGTTCGACTACGTCCGTTTGTCTTCTTCATGGACTCGTTCTTCTTCCTTGCAGGATTTCAGGCAAGATGATCATACCCTCGAAATCACTACTATCTTTGCTATGCTAGTTTGCTCGCTCTTTTGCAATGCCATTGCTACGATGCCTACCACTTGCTTGTCAGCCTCCCAAATTGCCATGTTCAGCCCCTAACCCACCTTTGTCCTAGCAAACCGTTGTTTGGCTATGTTACCGCTTTGCTCAGCCCCTCTTATAGCGTTGTTAGTTGCAGGTGAAGATTGAAGTTTGTTCCTTGTTGGAACATGGAGACCGTTCCTTGTTGGAACATTTATTTACTTGTTGGGATATCATTATATTGCTATATTATCTTAATGCATCTATATACTTGGTAAAGGGTGGAAGGCTCGGCCTTATGCCTGGTGTTTTGTTCCACTCTTGCCGCCCTAGTTTCCGTCATATCGGTGTTATGTTCCCGGATTTTGCGTCCCTTACGCAGTTGGGCTATAATGGGAACCCCTTGACAGTTCGCCTTAAGTAAAGCTTCTCCAGCAATGCCCAACATTGGTTTTACCATTTGCCACCTAGCCTTTTCTTTCCCTTGGGTCGGCCAGCCCAAGGGTCATCTTTATTCCCCCCCCCCCCCGGGCCAGTGCTCCTCTGAGTGTTGGTCCAAACTGTCAGCCGCCGGTGGCCACCAGGGGCAACCCTGGGCTGGCCTACCGGAAGTTTGGACGATCCGGTGTGCCCTGAGAAAGAGATATGTGCAGCTCCTGTCGAAATGTCTTGTTGTACCGGGATACCGAGTCTGATCGGAACGTCTCGGGTGGAGGTCTATTCCTTCGTTGACCATGAGAGCTTGTGATGGGCTAAGTTGGGACACCCCTGCAGGGCTTTGAACTTTCGAAAGCCGTGCCCGTGGTTATGGGTAGATGGGAATTTGTTAACGTCCGGTTGTAGAAAACCTGAAGTTGACCTTAATTAAAATGTAACAACCGCGTGTGTAACCGTGATGGTCTCTTTCCGGCGGAGTCTGGGAAGTGAACACGGTTGTTGGAGTTATGCTTGACGTAGGTAGTCCAGGATCACTTCTTGATCATAGCTTATCGACCGTGCTTTGCCTTCTCTTCTCGCTCTCTTTTGCGTATGTTAGCCACCATATATGCTAGACGCTTGCTGCAGCTCCACCTCATACTTTTACCTTACCCATAAGCTTAAATAGTCTTGGTCGCGAGGGTGCGAGATTGCTGAGTCCCCGTGGCTCACGGATACTTCCAAAACCAGTTTGCAGGTGCCGATGAGTCCGTGCAGATGACGCAACCCAGCTCAGGAGGAGCTCAATGAAGATCTTGTCCTTTGTGTGGTTTCGTTCTAGTTGATCAGTAGTGGAGCCCAGTTGGGGTCGATCGGCGACCTTTGTCGCATTTGGGGTTCTTCTTTTATTTTGGTTCCGTAGTCGGACCTTGATTGTATCTGGATGATGTAATGCTTTATTCATGTAATTGTGTGAAGTGGCGATTGTAAGCCAACTATGTATCTCTTATTCCTTATTATATTACATGGGTTGTGTGAAGATTACCTCTCTTGCGACATATGCCTTCAATGCAATTATGCCTCTAAGTCGTGCCTCGACACGTGGGAGATATAGTCGCATCGAGGGTGTTACATGCTCTTAGGCATGGCGACCAGCAAATTTTCTCTCGTATTCATCCACGGATAGAGGACCAGCCCGTGAATACAGATACGGAAGGCCGCTATCGAACGCTACCCGCATACATTTCAAATACTTTATGAATCAACCGGATAAAATTCATGCAAGCACGGCCAGATTTCATATAAATATGACGGATTTCATAGAAACCGGACGAATATGTTTACATTTTGGACATAATTTTAATTAAAAGCGATACCGGACTAAGATATAACTAGTCTACGGCCGGCGTAGATGGATATCCACTCCGGCGACATGGATACCCTTGACTCTACTATAGGCCGACACGGATCTTCATTGTCGTCCCCATGTCCGGCACCCATGAGCCCCGGAGGTATATGTTTCAACGCAAAGGGCGGTTCACTTCTCGACCACTCATCGGAGTGCAACCGCCAGCTAATGCTTTAGCCGGAGGGGAATGGTCCTATGTTGCATGGATGAAAATGGTTTTGGGGTAAGGGGACAACGGTGGCCTACCAGAGGGCAAGACACCGGCTGTGTACGTCAGCGTCGCCTCGGCTGTGGCCTTCATGAGACCAAAGCGGTTGCGGCCTCATGTGTTCTACTTCTCCTCAATGATGGAGGCATGCGCGGACGTGTTGGCCGCCACCTCGTCGATGTCCACGCAGCCGGCTTCTTTCTCTACCGGCAGGGCGCGCGATGACGTCGGATGGCACGGTCACGGGCAGGGGGCAGTACGACACAGCGACGTCCACGGCAGCCACGATGCTCGTGCCACCGTGCTCCCCCTGGGCCGGCCTGGAGCAACTCGCCACTCCGTCCAGCGGGTTCGCGGGCCACCCAGCCGGCTTTTATGCCGAGAACTGCTCTTCTTGCTCATCGGATGCCATCGAAAGGGTGGAGAAAATGATGAAAGGAAGAGATGAGGAGCGACGGAGTGGTGCGATTCTTGCCCAGTGGCTGGCCTCCTTTAAATAGCAAATGGACAGGAGGAGCTTGCTCTGCGTTGTGTTTAATGTGGCCCGCTCGTGAACGGACGTGTGGCCGGAGTAGGTTTCTTGGCTTCCACGCAAATTTACTGGAGGCATTTGAATGTGGTAAGGAGGCGTGTTCAGTCATGCCAGCGCGCCTCTTCAATGGCGAAGACAGTGAGAGGTCGCATCCGCTCTGGGCCAGCTTCAATATGGAGCAGCGCGCTCTACAATGGCATGAATGCACGCGGCTGGTGATGGGCGGGAACACGCGCGCGGAAGGGGGGTTTGGGAGGGCCAGGGCGGTCAAAATCGAGCATGGGTGATGTTCGGACGCCCGCAAAGCATCCCCATTTACCTCCGGTTTGCAAGAAAAAAACATGTCTGAACCGTCCCGCGGACCAATACAGGCCCGCGTTGAATACAATAAAGGGTCCCCCCCCCCCGCTTTATATTATAAAGCAACGACCAAGCACGCGATACATCAAGCACGCCGGGGCTGCGGCACAACCAAGCCCAAAGAGAAAGAGAGAAATACAAGAGAGAGAGAGAAATGCCAACACCGACAGATCGGCAAAGAGGAAGAAGACCGAAGTTGCTGCACCAATCGGAGAAGTCCCACGGTGCTCCTAGCACTCCGAAGCATCGCGTACCGAGCAACACCTTCAACGAGGAAAATGATGACAATGGCGCTATTACCTGGACGAGTCCGAGGGTCTCCCCTAGTACGCGGGGGCAGCGGGGAAGGGGTACACCTGAAGCCCTCGAGGAAGGAAAGGCGACACCCGCTGGCGTCACCGCGTCGGTGTCGGACCAGCCGAAAGGGATTTCTCCCGACCCCAAAGAACCATCACCGCCCCGCCAATCCGGAGTGCTTCACCCAATTTTCTGCCCACGAGCATGCGCCACCACGGCCACAACACCCTCCGCAACGCCTCACTGTGGTAGCCAGCATGAGCCCTAGAGGGAAGAGGAGGGGATGGCGAAACCGGGGGCAACAACAACATAGTCGAACGGGAAGGAACATCCTCCGCCGCCCGCATGGCAACTGGCCGGACGCGACGACGAGGGACACACCAGGCCCCTAATGGCCCAGTCGGGCCCGCGAAGTCCCTGCCTCCGTGCTGCAGAACGCCCAACAACCTCGCCGCTGCCGCCTGGAGACCACCGCTGCATCACCTTGACCTCCAGGGAGCCGCGCCACCGGGAAGAAGCAGACGGCCCGTCCTGACCCAGATGGAGCCCGAAGGGACCCAGATTTGGGCCGAGCGGGCGCTGCCGGCCACGCCCGCACCAGCACACCGCCCCGCCACCAACGGAAGCGTCGCCGCACCGAGGAACCGCCCAGGCCCACGGGAACCACCCCACCAAGTCGGACTGCCGCCGCCGAGCTGCATCGCTGCCGTCAGGAGCCCCTGCGCCATCCTCAGCGCGCATGGGGAAAGGCCAGCCCACCGCCGCCAGCACGGCGCGGGCAAGGCCTGTCGGACCACGCCGGCGGCGGCGGGCGGGGGAGGGAAGAGAAGGGGGTTGGAGGCGGGGAGGTGGGCTAGGGTTTGCCCATCGCCCGCGGGGGACGAGGAGCGAACCAGCACATTCTTTTGCCCTTATTCGGCCCGTGTTGAATGACTTCTACGGTTCGAACAGTGCGATCCAAAAGTATGCGGGCGATTTAAGAATCGTCGTTGAAGATACCCTTATTACATTCAATTTTCAATATACTATAAAGGGAGTACCTAATTGACCGTTAAGTCATCTAAGAATTCTCACTTGTTAGTACAAGGAAACAAATCCTTCTACCTTCTCGAGGATTTTGCACGGTTTATAGTACTTCTAAACATCGATTGTTGCAACTTCAAATAGGGGAAAGGGACACGAGATGAAAAGAATATTAAGGCATCTTAAACGCCGACCCTAAATTAAACATCATGTCCATCCATGAACTGATCCTGACTAGTGTATAAACACTGGTAGGGGAGTCGGTCATCCAAAGCTAGCCCTAAATGTCTATTTTTATTTAACTAAAAAATTAACACAATACCTTCTGCCATCACACATGCATGCACACGTACTTCCGTCATACTTCCTTCGTTCCTAAATATTTGTCTTTCTAGAGATTTCAAATGGTCACCACATATGGATGTATATAGATATATTTTAGAGTATAGATTCACTCATTTTGCTTTGTATGTAGTCATCATTTAAAACCTTTAAAAAGACAAATATTTAGAAATGGAGAGAGTAGACATCAAGCATGCATGCACACACACCTTCCACCATCAAGCGTACACCTACACATGAGCTTTCGCCAGATAAAATTAGCTTTCCACCAAATAAAATCAATCGTTCGGACAAATAGCAATGGATGTGGGTATGTGGTGTCTTTTGGTTGGCCGGCGAGACGGATGTCCGAATTCCTGCAAAGCCGCTCTTTGTTTGGTTTCGATTTATGCATCTGGACGCATCGCTCGATGCGGGACTGTGTTGGATGACAAACTGCGTCTAGACAGCGCGGCGTGGGTGCTTGTGTGAGGTTTAAGGATCCGCTTTGAAGATGCTCTTATCACTTTCACTTTACCCACATCATCCTGCCAGTAGTGCAAAAGAAAAAAAGATATCCATGATTGATTTGCAAGAATGGTTCCAGGTTATTCCTCCCATGGAACTAATTCCACATCAACCTTTCCACAAAGTTCATTCCTTTAACTAGAACACAAGCTAATCGACTCCTTTCATGATTATTCTTGTCCCGTTGGGTTCACTAGTCCCTAGCTAATCGAGATGTACGTGTCCTTGCATTTTGAAGCTAATTTTCTAATGCAACGTATACATGTCGCTATCTATCTTTGCCAGATCAGCAGCACAAGAACTCGGTAATCTCTTGTTTTTATGCCAGTTCTTCCACAAGAGGGGAAGCTCCAACCCTAATCCTGAGATTCTTGGCTTCTTTTGGAATGAACTTTTAAGCAATATAGGGCGTTGCAACGCGGCTTAAAACTAAACCACATGCACATGCAGCAAGTGCTCTAGTTTGTCGTATTAGTTGACATCACACATGCACGAACCACTCTACTATATATATATATGTGTTTGCATCTTATAGGAATCTTCTTTTAGCTTTGCGCCGAATTGGCTCGTGAAGAGTGCATGAACCTATTCTCTAATCTAGCTACGTGTCCCTCATTGTGGAAAAATTCCACAATGCAGCGCCTACCATCATTAGAGTTCCATTACATATTTTTTTGAACATCAGTACAGACACAACGCTCATATATATGCACATACACTCACTCTTATGAACGCACACACGCATATCCTACCCCTGTGAGCACCTCCGAAAGACTAAGCCGGCATATCATCTTGATATTTACGAAGTCACCGTAGGCGTCTCGTCGTCGACAGAAACGTCACCTTCTACTGAATGCGCATCGTCGGAAATTCTGAAATAAATCCAAAAATAAATGTGAGCATCAGGATTTGAACTCTCATGAGCTCGGGATACCACAGTCCCTTTAACAATGCAACCACAAGTTGGTTCGCAGTTTCATTACATATAACTGATAAAGGTCCCCCACCCCACTAAATATAAAGGGACCACTTACCTACAGACGTTTGAGGCAAAAGCATTCGTCAGACCAATTGTATGCCGTCTATTCCTATTTTGAAACATCATCTCCACTTACGAAAGATACATTGAGCGGGCGGAGCGCCCTAAGGCTCATAGATTGTACTGCTCATCAATGACACATTGCTTCTTTTTTTGAGAAGGAAGTTGAAACCCCCACCTTTGCATCATTGCAATGCACACATCCATCTTCATTAAAGTTGATGAAAACAACGAGGCCAAAATCATCAACAGAAGGAGTACAAAGCATAGACAACTATGGTAGAAAAATATAAGATATAAAGTTAATACCTACAACTAAGTCAACTTCTTATGCAACAACGCCTCTAGGAAGGGATAAACGCCCTTGCGCCATGGTTGTTGATGAAGCTATGTACCTAGGGTAGGGTTATGGACCTGTCCCAGCTGCCCTACCCAAGGACATCTTAAGAAGAAATCACCTTTCAATCGACTTGGAGGTGTTCCACTCGGCAGACTCGAAGACACTCGACCAAGAAGCAATCACTCGACCAAGGTCTAATCACTCGACGGCCAGGAGACCTAAAGGCACTCCGCATGCTAACGGTCGGTTATTAAGTAGCTTTTATGGTTATCATAGCACTTTATTAGAGGCGTTACCAGTAACGCCTCACCTTAATGTATTTAAAACCCTGCACAACTGAGAGCCGGAGGGGTCCGGCGAACTCTATATAAGCCACCCCCCTCCTCAGTGTAAAGGGTACGCGCCCCTGTAATTCATACACGCATAATCCAGTCGACCGCCTCCGGGCTCCGAGACGTAGGGCTATTACTTCCTCCGAGAAGGGCCTGAACTCGTAAACCTCGTGTGCTTACAACTTCTCCATAGCTAAGATCTTGCCTCTCCATATCTACCCCCCTACATTACTGTCAGACTTAGAACCACGACAGTTGGCGCCCACCGTGGGGCAGGTGTTTTGGCGATTTGTTGGAGAAGTTGCGATCTTTTCCGATCCAAATCATCATGGTTTCTGGCAGAGTTTTGGTGGAGGGCCGCGAGATCCGTCTCGGCGCGCTCACGTTCATCGCCGACGACTCCGCTTGGCTTCAGGAGGCTCCGCTCGACGTGGACGCACTCCCTGTCCGCGGGGCAACGCACTTTCGCGCGTGCGTCTGCGGCGTCCTCTTGCGGCAACCGTCGACCCACTATCGGTCGGCTCCTGTGGTGTCCTCCCTCCCTGTTTCCCGCCGGTGCAAGCGCTCCGGTCGGTCGAGACTTCAGCGGTGGGTGAGGCACGTTGTGGCACGCCAGTCGGCCACCCCTCAAGTCGCGGCGATCGAGCCCGACGAATCCCTCTACGGCCTGTTCGACCTGTCGACTGGCTCCGCAGAGACCGCATCCGAGTACGACAGCAGTGATCCGGTGGCGGAGGTTCTGATGGTCGATGGACCGCCCAGTCCTCCCGGTTTTCCCCGCACCGACGGAGGCGCAGGTGGAGGCGACCCGTCGCGTCCCCATGAGGAATATCTCCCTGAGCCTCTCACGTCGCTGCAGAGAGAAGAACTTCGTCGCCGGAACATGGATGCAGTGCTCACTCCTATCATTGGAGAAACCCCCGAGGCTCGTGCCTGGAGGACGCGCGCCTGGCAAACTTGTTCGAGCGCACTCGACTGGAGAACCTCCAGCGAGCACTCGACGAGCGTGCGCGACAACGGGTTCCAGAATCCAGTCGATGTCAGCTCTTTCCGCCCCGCAGGTATATCGAACTCTGATTCAAAACTTAGCAGCTGCAGCCCATATAGCAGAGTCGATTCAGCCTTCCCAGTCGGAGGCTAGCAGAGGCTTGCTGCAGATCAGAGCGTTACTCCGGGCAGCAGGAGACCAGAATTCCGCTGTTTCTCAGTCGCGGAACAGGATTCCTAGCAGATCCATTGCTGCAGACACAGTCGAGTCGGCTCATAGCCCAAGATCGCCCCAAGGCGTGAGGGACGTGGGGACCGGCGGAATCAGTACGGGAACCGTGAGCAGTATGATCACCGATTTGATCGTGACGATCAACGTCGAGTGCCCACCCCTCCCCCGAGGAGCGGGTCGTATGTGCCTCGACAGCAGGATGACAGGCGCCCTCATAGTGTTGGGCGAAGGATTCCAGTCGACCCCAGGGAACCAGGCTTTGATGCGAGATCCATTCTCGTTCAAGGTTTGGTCGACAGGAACAGAGCTCACCGAGAAGGTCACGACAGAGATGCACCTACCAGCAGCAGAGTACATGTTTCGGGGCCAGAGTGCTTTAGTAGAGCCATCAGGGCCACTGTGGTTCCTCCCAACTTCAGGTTGGCGACTGGGGTCAGTAAGTTCACTGGTGAGTCCAAGCCCGATACTTGGCTTGAAGACTACCGAGTGGCCGTCCAGATTGGCGGTGGCAATGATGAAGTGGCCATGAAGCACCTGCCTCTCATGTTGGAGGGCTCGGCCACATCGTGGCTGAATTAGTTAGCACCTAGCAGCATTTACACTTGGGAAGATCTCGCCCGAGTGTTTGTCACCACATTTGAAGGAACATTCAAGCGACCGACAGGGCTGACGGAACTGCAGTCTTGCGTGTAGAAGCCGAATGAAACTTTGAGGGATTACATCCAGAGATGGATCACGTTACATCACACGGTAGAGAACGTGCCTGACCACCAAGTGGTTTGTGCCTTCAAAGAAGGCGTCAAGTACAGAGAACTGAACCTGAAATTCGGTCGAACCAGAGATATGTCTTTGAATCGGATGATGGAGATTGCCACCAAGTACGATAATGGTGAAGATGAGGATCGACTCAGGAGCGGCAAGCTCAAGTCAGTCGCTCAAGAAACCGGAGGAGGGAATTCCAATCGGAAAGCCGAGCCAGCTGCTCCTGGGGAAGCCTTGGCTGTAACTCAAGGAAAGTTTAAGGGGAAACCCAAAGGACCTTGGAACCCCAAGAAAGTTAAAGACTAGGACGGAAATGATGTGTTGGATTTGCCATGTCACATCCACACCAAGAAAGATGAAGAGGGTAATTTCATTTACCCGAAACATACCACTCGAAAGTGTCGACTCTTGATCCAGCAGTTCTAGGGCAAGCAGCCCAAAGATAAGGAAAAGGAGTCGGACAAAGTTGAGGACAAGGAAGACAGTGACGATGGATACCCCCAGGTCAATTCCACCCTGATGATTTTTGCTGATGTTGAAAGCAAAAGTCGACTAAAAGTGATCAACCGAGAGGTGAATATGGTTGCTCCGGCGACACCCAGTTATCTGAAGTGGTCTCAGACTGCCATCACATTCGACCGGTCCGATCACCCAACGCACATTGCCACCCCTGGGAGGCAAGCTTTGGTGGTCGACCCAGTTGTTGAAGGCACTCGACTGACCAAAGTCTTGATGGATGGTGGCAGTGGTTTGAACATACTATATGCTGAGACGTTGAAAGGGATGGGCATTCCGATGTCCAGACTCAGTACCAGCAACATGAGTTTCCATGGATTTATTCCTGGGAAGAAGGCTGAATCACTCGGCCAGATTGCTCTTGATGTGGTTTTCGGTGATTCCAAGAATTACCGCAAAGAAAAGTTGACGCTCAAAGTTGTAGATTGCCAGAGTGCCTATCACGCTATTTTGGGCAGGCCGGCTTATGCACGCTTCATGGCCCGACCATGTTATGTGTATCTCAAATTGAAGATGCCTGGTCCCAAAGGTGTGATCACTGTTATGGGCAATCGGAAGAAAGCAGAAGAATGTTTTCAGAAAGGTTCAAAGATCACTGATGCTCAGATGGCAGTGGTGGAGCTGTAGGAATACCAGAAGACTGCAGACCTGAGTGATTTGTTGCGAGCCAAGAAGCCCGCTACAGAATCAGCTTTTCAGTCGTCTGGCGAAACAAAGACGGCTCACATCCACCCGACCGATCCCAGTGCTGCTCCAACTCATATCTCAACAACACTCGACTCCAAATAGGAAGAAGCGCTCATCCAGTTCCTCCGTGAGAACTGGGAAATCTTCGCATGGAAGCCTTCTGACATGCCGGGTGTTCCCAGGGAGCTGGCTGAGCATCGCCTATGAGTCGACTCAAAAATAAAACCTGTCAAAGAACATCTCAGACGGTCTGCCGTCCAGAAGACAAAGGCTATTGGTGAGGAGGTGGCTCGGCTCTTAGCAGCAGAGTTCATCCAAGAGATCTACCACTCCGAGTGGCTCGCCAACGTTGTCATGGTCCCCAAGAAGGACAAGTCACTTCGCATGTGCATTGACTTTAAACATATCAATCGGGCCTGCCCGAAAGATCATTTTCCTCTCCCCCGCATCGACCGGATAGTCGACTCGACTGCGGGATGTGAGCGACTGTCTTTTTTAGACGCCTACTCCGGGTACCATCAGATCCGTTTGTATGGGCCTGACGAGATCAAAACAACTTTCATCACTCCATTCGGGTGCTTCTGTTATGTTACCATGCCATTCAGCCTCAAGAATGCCGGAGCCACATTCATGAGAATGATTAAAAAGTGTTTGCTCACTCAAATCAGTCGGAATGTGGAAGCATACATGGATGATATTGTGATCAAGTCACGGAAGGGTTCCGACCTGCTGACTGACCTTGCTGAAACCTTTGCCAACCTCAGGAGGTGTGACATCAAGCTTAATCCATCAAAGTGCACATTCGGAGTTCCTGGCGGAAAGTTACTCGGTTTCCTCATTTCCGAACGGGGAATCGACGCAAATCCGGAAAAAATCGGTACTATACTCCGAATGAAAAGTCCTGTGCGAGTGCACGACGTCCAAAAGCTTACTGGTTGCTTGGCCGCTTTAAGTCGATTCATCTCTCGTCTCGGTGAAAAGGCATTGCCTCTTTACCGATTGATGAAGAAGTCAGACAAGTTCGAGTGGACTCCTGAAGCTGATGCAGCATTTGCAGAACTCAAAGCTCTGCTCTCCACCCAGCCGGTGCTTGCTGCCCCAATCAGCAAAGAGCCTTTGCTGCTTTACATCGCAGCCATGGGACAAGTCGTCAGTACGGTACTTACGGTCAAGCGGGAAGAAGAAGGAAAAGCCTTCAAAGTTCAGCGCCCAGTGTATTATATTTCTGAAGTTTTGACCCCGTCGAAGCAAAGATATCCTCACTATCAGAAGCTTGTATATGGGATTTATATGACCACAAAGAAGGTTGCTCACTACTTCTTTGATCATTCCATTACAGTCGTCAGCGACGCTCCATTGTTAGAGATCCTGCATAACAGAGATGCAACCAGTCGAGTGGCAAAATGGGCCATTGAACTCCTTCCTCTAGATATCAAGTTTGAGGCAAAGAAAGCTATCAAGTCCCAAGCAATAGCAGATTTCGTCACCGAGTGGATTGAACAGCAATTGCCGACTCAGGTTCACTCGGAACATTGGACCATGTTCTTCGACGGTTCCAAAATGCTCAATGGTTCCGGTGCTGAGGTTGTATTGGTCTCCTCCCAAGGAGATAAGCTCAGATACGTTCTTCAAATCCACTTTGATTCCTCCAATAACGAGGCAGAATATGAAGCACTTTTATATGGGTTGCGGATGGCTATTTCACTCGGCGTCCGTCGCCTCATGGTCTATGGCGACTCAAATTTGGTGGTTAATCAGGTGATGAAGGAGTGGGACGTCAGAAGACCAACCATGACTGGTTATTGCAATGCAGTGAGAAAGCTGGAGAAGAAATTCGAGGGGTTAGAACTTCATCACATACCCCGACTGAAAAATCAAGCAGCTGATGATTTGGCAAAAATAGGTTCCAAAAGAGAAGCCATTCCCAGCAGTGTGTTTTTGGAACACATCCACACACCATCAGTTCAGGAGGATCCCTTCACTGAAGAGGCCCCGCGGCCAAAAAGTGTCGCGGATCCGACTGAAGTTGAAGTTCCAGCTGTGGTCGACCTGATCATGGAAGTCTTGGTCATCACTCCCGACTGGACAATACCGTACATCGCGTACATCCTAAGGAAAGAACTCCCAGAGGACGAGGAAGAGGCTCGACAGATCGTCCGTCGATCCAAGGCCTTTACAGTCATAAAGGGACAATTGTATAGAGAAAGCGCGACTGGAGTCAGTCAGAAGTGTATAACACCAGAAGAAGGTCAGATGATCCTTGATGATATCCACTCGGGGACCTGTGGTCATCACGCGTCCTCTCGAACCATTGTGGCTAAAGCATACTGAGCGGCATTCTACTGGCCAAGGGCCAATGAAATGGCAAAAGAGATAGTCGACAAATGTGAAGGATGTCAGTATTACTCCAATATGTTGCACAAGCCCGCGTCAGCCCTGAAAATCATTCCACTCGTCTGGCCCTTCGCTGTTTGGGGGCTGGACATGGTTGGACCACTGAGAACGGGCAGGAGCGGCTTCACTCATGTGCTAGTAGCAGTCGACAAGTTCACCAAATGGATTGAAGCTAAGCCTATCAAGAATCTTGATGCTTGCACTGCTATCAGTTTCATCAGAGAGTTGATATTCAGATATGGATTTCTGCACAACATCATCACTGACAATGGGTCGAACTTCGATTCCGACAAATTCAGGGCCTTTTGCGCCTCTCAGGGCACACGAGTCGACTATGCTTCGGTCGCTCACCCCCAGTTGAATGGACAAGCGGAAAGAGCAAACGGCTTAATTCTCAAAGGACTGAAACCTCGATTGATGCGCGATCTCAAGCATGCAGCAGGTGCATGGGTCGACGAGCTTCCATTAGTCCTTTGGGGATTGAGGACAACCCCGAACCGATCGACCGGAAAAACCCCATTCTTTCTGGTCTATGGGGCCGAAGCAGTTTTGCCAAGTGACCTGCTTCACAACGCACCCCGAGTCGAGCTCTACGCTGAAGATGAAGCAAAACAAGCTCGGCAGGACGCAGTCGACCTCCTGGAAGAAGAAAGAGAAATGGCCATGGTCCGATCGACCATCTATCAGCAAGACTTGCGTCGATTCCATGCCAGAAATGTGAAGAGTCGAGCCTTCCAAGAAGGAGACTTGGTCCTCCGAGTGGATCAACAAAAACCACACAAACTCGCTCCTACTTGGGAAGGTCCCTTCATAGTCACCAGAGTCCTCCACAATGAAGCGTACCACCTTTATAATGTCGATCGCCAGATTGATGAGCCACGAGCCTGGAATGCGGAGCTGCTCCGCCCCTTTTATACTTGAATTCTCACTCGGATGAGATGTAATAAGAAAAAAATTTGTAGTTTATTTATCAAAGACAAGAGCGTTATAATTTTCCCAATGATTGTTATTGTTTTTGTTTGCGTGAGAAATCCCCTAGCGGGTGGCTTAGCTGCGAATCCGTTTCGCCTAAGTTTGTAAAAATAATTTCCTACCGAGTGGTGAGCCAGCCTTCCACTCGGGGGCTTAGCTGTGAACCCGTTTCTCCTAAGTATTTAAAAATCCTACCGAGTGGTGAGCCAGCCTCCCACTCGGGGGGCTTAGCTGTAGTCCAGTACTCGCCTAAGTATTTGAAAATCCTACCGAGTGGTGAGCCAGCCTCCCACTCAGGGGCTTAGCTGCAGTCCAGTACTCGTCTAAGTATTTGAAAATCCTACCAAGTGGTGAGCCAACCTCCCACTCGGGGGCTTAGCTGCAGTCCAGTACTCGCCTAAGTATTTGAAAATCCTTCCGAGTGGTGAGCGACCCTCCCACTCGGGGGCTTAGCTGCAGTCCAGTACTCGCCTAAGTATTTGAAAATCCTACTGAGTGGTGAGCGACCCTCCCACTCGGGGGCTTAGCTGCAGTCCAGTACCCTCCTAAGTATTTGAAAATCCTACCGAGTGGTGAGCGACCCTCCCACTCGGGGGCTTAGCTGCAGTCGAGTACTCGCCTAAGTATTTGAAAATCCTACCGAGTGGTGAGCCAGCCTCCCACTCGGGGGCTTAGCTGCAGTCCAGTACTCGCCTAAGTATTTGAAAATCCTACCGAGTGGTGAGCGATCCTCCCACTCGGGGGATTAGCAGCAGTCGAGTACTCGCCTAAGTATTTGAAAATCCTACCGAGTGGTGAGCCAGCCTCCCACTCGAGGGCTTAGCTGCAGTCCAGTACTTGCCTAAGTATTTGAAAATCCTACCGAGTGGTGAGCGATCCTTCCACTCGGGGGCTGTAACGCCCCATATGTAACCTTCCCCAATTGTACTCCAACTCATGCCGTTTCCGGCATTAAGTTATATTTAATTCTCGGGTTCGGGTCTTTGCCTCCGTGTGTTGTTTTCGTTTTTCGTGCGTCTCATATCATGTCATCACGTGCATTGCATTTGCATACATGTTCATCTCATGCATTCGAGCATTTTCCCCGTTGTCCGTTTTGCATTCCGGCGCTTCGTTCTCCTCCGGTGGCCATTTCTAGCTTTCTTTCGTGTGTGGGGATTAAACATTTCCGGATTGGGCCGAGACTTTCCATGCGGCCTTGGTTTACTACCGGTAGACCGCCTGTCAAGTTTCGGGTCATTTGGACTTCGTTTGATACTCCAACGGTTAACCGAGGGACCGAAAAGGCCTCGTGTGTGTGCAGCCCAACACCCCTCCAATTTGGCCCAAAACCCTCCAAACTCAGCTCCATCGTCTCGGTCGTTCGATCACGATCGTGTGGGCGAAAACCGCACCTCATTTGGACTCTCCTAGCTCCCTCTATGCCTATTTATGCCCCCTCCATTTTCGGATCCCGTCTCCCACCTCGAAACCCTAGTTCCAAAAAAAAAAGGATCCCGCGCCGACGGACGTGTCCGGGCGGAGCCGGACAACGTCCGCCCCGCCGCCAGCCAACCGCTCGCCGCCACCTGGCCCCGCCCGCGCCCACTTCGCCGCCGACCGCCCGGGCCCGGCAGGCCCGAGGCCGGCCCCCGTGGCCCATCGCCACCAACCGCGCCGCCAGAGGGAGGCCGCAAGCCCGTGCCCGTCTTCCACGGCGCCGGCCGCCGCCCTCGCCCGCCGCCTCGTCGCCGGTGCGCCTCGCCGGGCCGGAGCTCCTCGCCGGCGTCCTCCGCCGCCGCGCGCCGCCCGGTCGCCGGATCCGGCCCCGGCGACCGCCGTCCTCGCCGTCCAGCCTCGTCCCCGGCCCCCCTCGCCGCCAACCCCGCCGGCCGCCGCCTCGGCATCCGTGCCACCGGCCGTGAACAGTAACTCCGGCGACCTCGGTTTCCGTGCCCGATCCAGATCTGGATCTGGGATATTTTCGGTTGACTTTCTCCTCCCGAAACCCTAATTATCTTGCTACTTTGACCGCTCATATCTCCTCATCCGTAGCTCCGTTTTGGGCGTATGATATGTCAAAATCTTCGTATGGACGAGTACATCATTTCATTCCATTGCATCATTTGCATTTGAGGTCATCTTGGTGCCCAAAATGCTGTTGGAAGGAGGCATGTTGAGTTAAATTGCAGATCCGTTAGTTCAACATGCACTTTTGTCATTTTTGCCATATTTAATCCATGCATGATATGCCTGTGCCCCTTTGGGATGAATTGTTAAGCATGTTGTCTTCTTTCCAGAGGTGTCTTCCATGTATTTTTAGGATGTGTGTGTTGTCTTGTGCAAGCTTGCGAAGAGGGCTACCTGAGATTACAGATTTCAGGGACTTAGTGATTTTCACCAAGTCTGAGCCGTTTTAGTTCACGATGCTATATGTCCGGCTTGTTTCCTAGTGATCCGTGCCTCTTTTGAGGATGATCAGTAAGAGTGATTTGTTATGCTTGTTGTGCATAATCCATCCATGTCTTTACTTGTTATGTTGGAGCACCCTAGGTTTACTCAATCGAGCTCAACTTTTGGATAGTTGCTGTTTTGGGCAGATCGTGAACTCTTTTGCGATTTTGCCGGAGTGATTGCTAGTGATCCATGCATGCTATGCCATTGTTCTTGCCATGTATAGCTAGCATTTTGTGCCTTCTTAATGGATATATGCTTGCCTTGCCATGACTTGCACCGTAGTGAGAGCATCGAGCTCGTTTACATGCCTCCGCGAGATATATTTCAGCATGTCCCAGTTTTCACTAAGTCTGAAAACTGATTGTGTTTCATCGATGTTCGTGTGCTCGGTAGAGTATTTTGTGAACCCTTTTGGCCCCAGGTCATTTTGGGTGTTTTGTTAAGCTTGTTGAGTAGCTCCATGCCATGCTCTTACTTGCCATGTTCAGGTTTTCCTTCATGTTGTTTTGCTGCTCCGAAGAGAGCATTGTGGTCTGAAATTTCAGACTAGCGTTAAATTCGCTAAGTCTGAAATCTGTTTTGCTTATTCAGTTTTGCCATGCTTGTTTGAAGCCCTTAATGGATGAATTTGCCTATGCCTCAGTCATGATGATTTGTTAAGCTTGATGAGTACATCACTGCCATGCAATTTGTTTTCATGTTGGGTGGCTGTAGCATGTTCATTTTGTTGCATTTAGGAGGCATGTTGCTGTAAATCGCAGATCGGTTCGTTTAGTAAAACGCTTGCCATTTCTTAACCGTAGCTCCGATTGCCATGATCTTTATATCGTTTTCAGGGGATTTCTTCCCCTCTATCCAGTGGCACACTTGGATTTTCCAAGTTGAGGCCAGGTTCATGCATTTCCTGTTACATGTTGCATTTTGCATCCCGCATCGCATCCCGCATAGCATGTCATCTTTGCATCGTATTGGTTGCCTTTGCACGTGGTTGATTGTATCCTTATTGCTTGTTTGTGTTGTTGGGTAGCCGGGAGACAAGTTCGCTAACGAGGAGCCCATTGAGTTTTCTTTCGGGGATCCAGTCAATTCTGACAACTGTGAAGGCAAGATGATCACACCCTTGAAATCACTACTATCTTTGCTATGCTAGTTTGCTCGCTCTTTTGTTTTGCCAATGCTGCGATGCCTACCACTTGCTTGTCAGCCTCCCAATTGCCATGACTGAGCCTCTGACCCACCTTTGTCCTAGCAAACCATTGATTGGCTATGTTACCGCTTTGCTCAGCCCTTCTTATAGCGTTGTTAGTTGTAGGTGAAGATTGGAGCCATTCCTTGTTGGAACACTTATTTACTTGTTGGGATATCATTATATTGCTATGTTATCTTTACTCATCTATATACTTGGTAAAGGGTGGAAGGCTCGGCCTCTCGCCTAGTGTTTTGTTCCACTCTTGCCGCCCTAGTTTCCGTCATATCGGTGTTAAGTTCCCGGATTGTTGCGTCCCTTACGCGGTTGGGCTATAATGGGAACCCCTTGATAGTTCGCCTTGATTAAAGCTTTTCCAGCAATGCCCAACATTGGTTTTACCATTTTCCACCTACCCCTTTTTCCCTTGGGTTTCCGGAGCCCGAGGGTCATCTTTATTTTAGCCCCCCACGGGCCAGTGCTCCTCTGAGTGTTGGTCCGGAACGTCAGCCGCCGGTGGCCACCAGGGGCAACTCTGGGCTGGCCTACCGGAAGTTTGGACAATCTGAGTGTGCCCTGAGAAAGAGATATGTGCAGCTCCTATCGGGATTTGTCGGTGCATTCGGGCGGTGTTGCTGGACTAGTTTTGACCTGTCGAATCATCTTGTTGTACCGGGATACCGAGTCTGATCGGTGGGTCCTGGGTGGAGGTCTATTCCTTCGTTGACCGTGAGAGCTTGTTATGGGCTAAGTTGGGACCCCCCCTGCAGGGATTGATCTTTCGAAAGCCGTGCCCGCGGTTATGGGCAGATGGGAATTTGTTAATGTCCGGTTGTAGATAACTTGAACTTAATTAATTAAAAATGAATCAACTGCGTGTGTTGCCGTGATGGCCTCTTCTCGGCGGAGTCCGGGAAGTGGACACGGCGTTGGAGTTATGTTTGCGTAGTCTGTTCCATTTAGTTCCCGCTCGTGCTTTGCCTTCTCTTCCCGCTCTACTTTGTGAATAAGTTAGCCACCATATATGCTAGTCGCTTGCTGCAGCTCCACATACATTACCCCTTCCTTACCTATTTAGCTTAAATAGTCTTGATCGCGAGGGTGCGAGATTGCTGAGTCCTTGTGGCTCACAGATTACTATTACACCAGATGCAGGGACCGATGATACTGCTCCGGATGGCGCGTTCGAGCTGAAGTGGGAGTACGACGAGGACTCTCAGCGATACTATGTTTCTTTTCCTGATGATCAGTAGTGGTGCCTGCTCGGGGTTCGACTCAGGGATTAGTCGCATGTTGGGGAGTCTTTTCTATTTGGCGCCGTAGTTGGGCCATGAGTGTTTGTATGATGAATGCTATTTATGTAGCTTGATGTGACGTGGCGAGTGTAAGCCAACTATTATTATTTTCCCCCTTTATATTTATATGTACATGGGTTGTGTGAAGATTGCCTCACTTGCGACATATGCCTTCAATGCGATTATGCCTCTAAGTCGTGCCTCGACACGTGGGAGATATAGTCGCATCAAGGGTGTTACAAGTTGGTAATCAGAGCCTTCCCCGACCTTAGGAGCCCCATTGCTTGATCGTTTTTAGCAGCCGAGTTGTGTCTAGAAAAATGTTTTGAGTCCTTAGGGATTATATATCGGAGGGCTTAGGAATTCTTTTTACTTCCCAATCTCCTCATCGCTCTGGTAAGGCATCCTGACGTAGAGTTTTGACTCTTCTCTTCTCAAATTTCACAAAAAAAAAATTTAGGTTCACGCGAGTATCTTAGTTTTGTTCCGATGGCTTATGATGAGAATACTGTCTTGGTGCCTCCTGTCAGGGGTTTAGTGGAAGTGTCCCGGGGAGTTGAGCTCTGAGGTGTTGTCATCATAATTCTATCGTTGCAATTCTGGCATACTTGAGATATGTGCGCGACATCGAAAATCTCCTTTATGCAGTTCGTTGGTGAGATAACCTCGACGCCACCCAGTACTGGGGCGGGAGTTCGGGAGTATCGCCATAACTTGTATAACGGATGCTTTTCGAAGGTTGAGATAGTTGGTTTCCGAAGGTTTCTTGGTTATGTGTTGAAGGATGGATGCAGCTGGATGTAGGATTTGCTAGCTTGGGTGAGATATTATGCTTCCCCTGTATCCTCAACACCTGATTGCATAACCAGAAAGTTTCGGGAATTTCATTGGTGGGAATTCAAGTAGCCTTAGGATATCTTTCCAACAGATGTGTGATATGAAATTGGGGTTCGACGTCTAGTGGTTTGCCTATTCACGGTCGATTTTACAGTGGCCTCGTTGTGTCTTAAAGAGTCCTTGGCTATGCTGACTCGGGGACGCTTCGTATGTCATGTGCACTGCCTTGTACATGATGGTGCTGTACGGTCGAGCCCGTGTAGGTCCTACCACGAACACTTCGGACGAAATTTCTATCATGTGTTTGTTCCGGCTTATTCCGCAAGCCAACCCTTGGTTTTATTTCGAGTTGTGGTATTCGTTCTTCTTCGACGTCATATGTTGATTCCATTCCTCGTTGATGTATCTCTTCTACCTGATTCGTCGTGGCTTCGCAATTTAGGAATATGTGACCACTTCAAGAGAAGTGCATTCGTTCATTTTGTTCGGATGTGAAGACTTATGTTGCAATTTTTCATTCCGTTGGATTCACCTTCTATATTTGTCTATTTGTGTTCTAATGGCGGTCAACCTCTTCAGGATGGCTCCTCCAACGCGCACGACTCCGAACCCAGATCCTCCGCCTCCTCCGGAAGCATGGCAGGCTGTGATGGCTGCTACTAATGCAAATACTCAGCTGATCATGCAAATCATCCAAGAGCGGAATCAAAGCAGTCAAGCGAATCAAGGCAGCAACCAGAACCAGTTTGCAACTCTGCATCAGTTCCTCGCTAACGCTCCAAAGACGTTCAGCAACTGCGTTGAGGCTACCGATGCTGATGATTGGTTAGTCGATCTGGGCAAGCATTTTGAATGTAGCAACATCATACCTGAAGATTTCGTCAAGTTCGCGTCTTTCCAGTTCAAGGATCAGGCCGCAGAGTGGTTTCAGCAGTACCGGGATTCCAGAGGTGGACATTTGATCACTTGGGATGATTTCCGTCATGATTTCCGTGCTCATCACATTCCTCAAAGTGTGACTGAAAGCAAACGTGAAGAATTCCGCAATCTGAAGCAAGGCTCTTTGTCTGTCTATGACTACAACAAGCTGTTCCAGAAGCTCGCCCGTTTTGCCAAGCAGGATGTTCCTGATGAGAAGAGCATGATCTATCAGTTCAGGGGTGGTCTTCGTGAAGAGATTCAGCTCGCTCTTGTCCTCTTCGAGCCGCTGAGATACGATGAGTTCTACAACATGGCACTGAAGCAAGAGGCTGCTCATCTCAGGTGTGATGCTTCCAGGAAGCGAGTCAGAGACACTTCGTCTTCGTCCTCTACTCAAGTGACCAAGCAGCAGAAGTATTGGCTTCCTCCTCCTCCGTTCCGTCAGCCGTATCAGCAGAAGAGCAAATGTGGCAGTGGTTCGTCCCACCCACCCAACCCAGGCTTTCAGAACAAGACTTCGTCTCAAGCTCCAAGATCGAGTGCTCCGTACCACCGTCCGCTCAGTGGTATCTCCGGGTAAATGTTTGCTCGCCAATCAGGAGATTCCGGATATTTCCATCATGTTGGGTGAATTCAAGTTCTTGGCTTCTCCTATGGTTCTTGGCAATTCCGATATCGACCTCATTCTTGGGATGGACTGGCTCTCTAAACACAAAGCTCAGCTGGATTGTGCAGCCAAGCAGATTCAACTGACTCATTCGTCTGAGGAAGTGATTGTCTTTGTTGCTCGGGATAATACCATCCGGTTATTCTCTCTCAATGAAAAGGGTGAATTGGATGCTATTTCGTAGATTCCGGTTGTTTGTGAGTATCAAGATGTCTTCCCTGAAGAACTCCCAGGCATGCCTCCAAACCGGCCTGTTGAATTCGTTATTGAACTTGAGCCCGGTATGGAACCGGTGTGCAAACGGCCTTACAAGCTCAGCCCCGAAGAGTTGAAGGAGTTGAAGAAACAGCTCGATGTGCAAGAAAGGATGGGTCTCATTCGGCCTAGTACTTCTCCGTGGGGTTGTGGTGTTCTTTTTGTAAAGAAGAAGGATGGAACGGACCGACTTTGTGTTGATTATCGTCCATTGAACAAGAAGACCATCAAGAACAAATATCCACTTCCCAACATTAATGAGCTATTCGAACAACTCAAGGGTGCCCAAGTATTCTCCAAGCTTGATCTCTGTATGGGTTATCATCAAATTCGCATTCGTGAACAAGATATTCCGAAGACGGCGTTCAGAACAAGCTATGGGTCATATGAATACACTGTTATGTCTTTTGGCCTCGCCAATGCTCCTCCGACGTTCTCTCGCATGATGAACTTCATCTTCAACCCCTACACCAACGACTTTGTTTTGGTCTATCTCGATGATATCCTGGTTTTCTCGAAGAACAAGGAAGATCATGCCAAACACTTGCGTTTGGTTCTTGACAAGCTAAGGGAACATCAATTCTATGCCAAGTTCTCCAAGTGTGAGTTTTGGCTCGATGAAGTTCTTTATCTTGGTCATATTATCTCTGCCAAGGGCATTTCCGTGGATCCTGAGAAGGTGTCGGCAATTGTTAATTGGGAACCTCCTCGGAATGTGAAGCAACTTCGTAGCTTCCTCGGTCTTGCAAGTTATTGCCGAAGATTCGTTGAAAACTTTTCCAAGATCGCGAAGCCTCTCTCAAATCTTCTTCAGAAGCATGTCAAGTACGTTTGGTCTCCGGAGTGTGATGTTGCTTTCAACGCTTTGAAAGAGAAATTGATCACTGCTCCAGTTCTAACTCCGCCTGATGAAACCAAGCCGTACGAGGTTTTTTGTGATGCCTCTCTCCAAGGTCTCGGTGCAGTACTGATGCAAGAGAAGAAAGTTGTTGCTTATACCTCTCGCTAGTTGAAGCCAAATGAGAAGAACTACCCCACTCATGATCTTGAGTTGGCGGCAGTTGTGCACGCATTGTTGACTTGGAGACATCTTCTCTTGGGAAGGAAAGTGGACATTTTCACTGATCACAAGAGTCTCAAGTACATCTTCACTCAGCCTAATCTCAACCTCAGGCAGACTCGATGGGTCGAAATGATTCAAGAGTACAATCCGAGTATCGAGTATACTCCAGGCAAGGCTAATGTGATTGCTGACGCTTTGAGCAGAAAAGCATATTGCAACAGTCTGATTCTCAAGCCTTATCAACCCGAGCTGTGTGAAGCCTTCCGCAAACTTAATCTGCAAGTTGTTCCTCAAGGTTTCCTTGCCAACCTTCAAGTTTCTCCTACCTTGGAAGACCAGATTCGCCAAGCCCAGCTTCTTGATGCTATGGTGAAAAAGGTGAAGATTGGTATTGCAAAGAGTCAGTTCAAGTACAAGTGCTACCGACTTGATGACAAGGACACTCTCTTCTTCGAGGATCGAATTGTTGTGCCCAAAGGTGAACTTCGTAAAGTGATCATGAATGAGGCTCACAACTCTCTCCTCTCCATCCACCCTGGGAGCACGAAGATGTATCAAGACCTGAAGCAAACTTATTGGTGGACTCGAATGAAGCGCGAGATCGCTCAATTCGTGAACGAATGTGATGTCTGCAGAAGAGTGAAAGCAGAACACCAAAGGCCAGCAGGTCTCCTCCAACCTCTCGCCATTCCAGAATGGAAGTTTGACCACATTGAAATGGACTTCGTGACCGGGTTTCCTAAGTCCAAGCGTGGCAATGATGCTATATTTGTTGTCATCGACAAGCTGACCAAAGTGGCTCATTTCTTGCCTATCAAAGAGTCAATCACTGCAGCTCAATTGGCGGAACTCTACACCTCTCGCATTGTCTCTCTGCACGGTATTCCTCAAGTGATATCTTCAGACCGTGGCAGCATCTTTACCTCCAAGTTTTGGGATTCTTTTCAGAAGGCCATGGGCACCAGCATTCGCTTCAGCACTGCTTTCCACCCTCAAACAAGCGGTCAAGTCGAGCGTGTCAACCAGATTCTTGAAGATATGCTCAGGGCTTGTGTTATCTCCTTCGGCATGAAGTGGGAGGATTGCCTTCCTTATGCTGAATTCTCGTACAACAACAGTTTCCAAGCAAGTTCCGGCAAGGCCCCGTTTGAAATTCTGTATGGTAGGAAGTGTCGTACACCTCTCAACTGGTCTGAAACCGGTGAACGTCAGCTGCTGGGTAATGACCTAATCACAGAGGCAGAAGAAATGTGCAAGGTCATTCGTGATAACCTCAAAGCAGCCCAATCTCGTCAGAAGAGCTACTACGACAGCAAGCACCGTGATTTGGCTTTCGAGATCGGAGATCATGTCTACCTCCGCGTCTCTCCAATGAAAGGGACTCGTCGCTTCGGTATCAAAGGGAAGCTTGCCCCCAGATACGTCGGGCCTTTCAAGATCGTCAGCAAGAGAGGCGACCTCGCCTATCAACTCGAGCTTTCTGCAACCTTTGCCAATGTTCATGATGTGTTCCACATCTCGCAACTCCGTAAGTGCTTCAAGACGCCTGAGCGCACCGTCAACTTCGAGGACATTGAGCTCCAAGAAGATCTCTCCTACCGTGAGCACCCAGTTGCAATCCTTGAAGAGACTGAACGAAAAACTCGCAACAAGTCAATCAAGTTTCTCAAAGTAAAGTGGTCACACCATTCCGACCGTGAAGCTACCTGGGAACGCGAGGATCACCTCCGTTCTGAGTACCCGGAGTTCTTTCAGTCCTAGATCTTGGGACGAGATCTTTTCGTAGTGGTGGAGTGTTGTAACGCCCCATATGTAACCTTCCCCAATTGTACTCCAACTCATGCCATTTCCGGCATTAAGTTATATTTAATTCTCGGGTTCGGGTCTTTGCCTCCGTGTGTTGTTTTCGTTTTTCGTGCGTCTCATATCATGTCATCACATGCATTGCATTTGCATACATGTTCATCTCATGCATTCGAGCATTTTCCCCGTTGTCCGTTTTGCATTCCGGCGCTTCGTTCTCCTCCGGTGGCCATTTCTAGCTTTCTTTCGTGTGTGGGGATTAAACATTTCCGGATTGGGCCGAGACTTTCCATGCGGCCTTGGTTTACTACCGGTAGACCGCCTGTCAAGTTTCGGGTCATTTGGACTTCGTTTGATACTCCAACGGTTAACCGAGGGACCGAAAAGGCCTCGTGTGTGTGCAGCCCAACACCCCTCCAATTTGGCCCAAAACCCTCCAAACTCAGCTCCATCGTCTCGGTCGTTCGATCACGATCGTGTGGGCAAAAACCGCACCTCATTTGGACTCTCCTAGCTCCCTCTATGCCTATTTATACCCCCTCCATTTTCGGATCCCGTCTCCCACCTCGAAACCCTAGTTCCAAAAAAAAAGGATCCCGCGCCGACGGACGAGTCCGGGCGGAGCCGGACAACGTCCGCCCCGCCGCCAGCCAACCGCTCGCCGCCACCTGGCCCTGCCCGCGCCCACTTCGCCGCCGACCGCCCGGGCCCGGCAGGCCCGAGGCCGGCCCCCGTGGCGCATCGCCACCAACCGCGCCGCCAGAGGGAGGCCGCGCGCCCGTGCCCGTCTTCCACGGCGCCGGCCGCTGCCCTTGCCCGCCGCCTCGTCACCGGTGCGCCTCGCCGGGCCGGAGCTCCTCGCCGGCGTCCTCCGCCGCCGCGCGCCGCCCGGTCGCCGGATCCGGCCCCGGCGACCGCCGTCCTCGCCGTCCGGCCTCGTCCCCGGCCCCCCTCGCCGCCAACCCCGCCGGCCGCCGCCTCGGCATCCGCGCCACCGGCCGTGAACAGTAACTCCGGCGACCTCGGTTTCCGTGCCCGATCCAGATCTGGATCTGGGATATTTTCGGTTGACTTTCTCCTCCCGAAACCCTAATTATCTTGCTACTTTGACCGCTCATATCTCCTCATCCATAGCTCCGTTTTGGGCGTATGATATGTCAAAATCTTCGTCTGGATGAGTACATCATTTCATTCCATTGCATCATTTGCATTTGAGGTCATCTTGGTGCCCAAAATGCTGTTGGAAGGAGGCATGTTGAGTTAAATTGCAGATCCGTTAGTTCAACATGCACTTTTGTCATTTTTGCCATATTTAATCCATGCATGATATGCCTGTGCCCCTTTGGGATGAATTGTTAAGCATGTTGTCTTCTTTCCAGAGATGTCTTCCATGTATTTTTAGGATGTGTGTGTTGTCTTGTGCAAGCTTGCGAAGAGGGCTACCTGAGATTACAGATTTCAGGGACTTAGTGATTTTCACCAAGTCTGAGCCGTTTTAGTTCACGATGCTATATGTCCGGCTTGTTTCCTAGTGATCCGTGCCTCTTTTGAGGATGATCAGTAAGAGTGATTTGTTATGCTTGTTGTGCATAATCCATCCATGTCTTTACTTGTTATGTTGGAGCACCCTAGGTTTACTCAATCGAGCTCAACTTTTGGATAGTTGCTGTTTTGGGCAGATCGTGAACTCTTTTGCGATTTTGCCGGAGTGATTGCTAGTGATCCATGCATGCTATGCCATTGTTCTTGCCATGTATAGCTAGCATTTTGTGCCTTCTTAATGGATATATGCTTGCCTTGCCATGACTTGCACCGTAGTGAGAGCATCGAGCTCGTTTACATGCCTCCGCGAGATATATTTCAGCATGTCCCAGTTTTCACTAAGTCTGAAAACTGATTGTGTTTCATCGATGTTCGTGTGCTCGGTAGAGTATTTTGTGAACCCTTTTGGCCCCAGGTCATTTTGGGTGTTTTGTTAAGCTTGTTGAGTAGCTCCATGCCATGCTCTTACTTGCCATGTTCAGGTTTTCCTTCATGTTGTTTTGCTGCTCCGAAGAGAGCATTGTGGTCTGAAATTTCAGACTAGCGTTAAATTCGCTAAGTCTGAAATCTGTTTTGCTTATTCAGTTTTGCCATGCTTGTTTGAAGCCCTTAATGGATGAATTTGCCTATGCCTCAGTCATGATGATTTGTTAAGCTTGATGAGTACATCACTGCCATGCAATTTGTTTTCATGTTGGGTGGCTGTAGCATGTTCATTTTGTTGCATTTAGGAGGCATGTTGCTGTAAATCGCAGATCGGTTCGTTTAGTAAAACGCTTGCCATTTCTTAACCGTAGCTCCGATTGCCATGATCTTTATATCGTTTTCAGGGGATTTCTTCCCCTCTATCCAGTGGCACACTTGGATTTTCCAAGTTGAGGCCAGGTTCATGCATTTCCTGTTACATGTTGCATTTTGCATCCCGCATCGCATCCCGCATAGCATGTCATCTTTGCATCGTATTGGTTGCCTTTGCACGTGGTTGATTGTATCCTTATTGCTTGTTTGTGTTGTTGGGTAGCCGGGAGACAAGTTCGCTAACGAGGAGCCCATTGAGTTTTCTTTCGGGGATCCAGTCAATTCTGACAACTGTGAAGGCAAGATGATCACACCCTTGAAATCACTACTATCTTTGCTATGCTAGTTTGCTCGCTCTTTTGTTTTGCCAATGCTGCGATGCCTACCACTTGCTTGTCAGCCTCCCAATTGCCATGACTGAGCCTCTGACCCACCTTTGTCCTAGCAAACCATTGATTGGCTATGTTACCGCTTTGCTCAGCCCTTCTTATAGCGTTGTTAGTTGTAGGTGAAGATTGGAGCCATTCCTTGTTGGAACACTTATTTACTTGTTGGGATATCATTATATTGCTATGTTATCTTTACTCATCTATATACTTGGTAAAGGGTGGAAGGCTCGGCCTCTCGCCTAGTGTTTTGTTCCACTCTTGCCGCCCTAGTTTCCGTCATATCGGTGTTAAGTTCCCGGATTGTTGCGTCCCTTACGCGGTTGGGCTATAATGGGAACCCCTTGATAGTTCGCCTTGATTAAAGCTTTTCCAGCAATGCCCAACATTGGTTTTACCATTTTCCACCTACCCCTTTTTCCCTTGGGTTTCCGGAGCCCGAGGGTCATCTTTATTTTAGCCCCCCACGGGCCAGTGCTCCTCTGAGTGTTGGTCCGGAACGTCAGCCGCCGGTGGCCACCAGGGGCAACTCTGGGCTGGCCTACCGGAAGTTTGGACAATCTGAGTGTGCCCTGAGAAAGAGATATGTGCAGCTCCTATCGGGATTTGTCGGTGCATTCGGGCGGTGTTGCTGGACTAGTTTTGACCTGTCGAATCATCTTGTTGTACCGGGATACCGAGTCTGATCGGTGGGTCCTGGGTGGAGGTCTATTCCTTCGTTGACCGTGAGAGCTTGTTATGGGCTAAGTTGGGACCCCCCCTGCAGGGATTGATCTTTCGAAAGCCGTGCCCGCGGTTATGGGCAGATGGGAATTTGTTAATGTCCGGTTGTAGATAACTTGAACTTAATTAATTAAAAATGAATCAACTGCGTGTGTTGCCGTGATGGCCTCTTCTCGGCGGAGTCCGGGAAGTGGACACGGCGTTGGAGTTATGTTTGCGTAGTCTGTTCCATTTAGTTCCCGCTCGTGCTTTGCCTTCTCTTCCCGCTCTACTTTGTGAATAAGTTAGCCACCATATATGCTAGTCGCTTGCTGCAGCTCCACATACATTACCCCTTCCTTACCTATTTAGCTTAAATAGTCTTGATCGCGAGGGTGCGAGATTGCTGAGTCCTTGTGGCTCACAGATTACTATTACACCAGATGCAGGGACCGATGATACTGCTCCGGATGGCGCGTTCGAGCTGAAGTGGGAGTACGACGAGGACTCTCAGCGATACTATGTTTCTTTTCCTGATGATCAGTAGTGGTGCCTGCTCGGGGTTCGACTCAGGGATTAGTCGCATGTTGGGGAGTCTTTTCTATTTGGCGCCGTAGTTGGGCCATGAGTGTTTGTATGATGAATGCTATTTATGTAGCTTGATGTGACGTGGCGAGTGTAAGCCAACTATTATTATTTTTTCCCCTTTATATTTATATGTACATGGGTTGTGTGAAGATTGCCTCACTTGCGACATATGCCTTCAATGCGATTATGCCTCTAAGTCGTGCCTCGACACGTGGGAGATATAGTCGCATCGAGGGTGTTACAGGGGCTTAGCTGCAGTACAGTACTCGCCTAAGTATTTGAAAATCCTACCGAGTGGTGAGCCAGCCTCCCACTCGGGGGCTTAGCTGCAGTCCAGTACTCGCCTATGTATTTGAAAATCCTATCGAGTGGTGAGCGACCCTCCCACTCGGGGGCTTAGCTGCAGTCCAGTACTCGCCTAAGTATTTGAAAATCCTACCGAGTGGTGAGCGACCCTCCCACTCGGGGGCTTAGCTGCAGTCGAGTACTCGCCTAAGTATTTGAAAATCCTACCGAGTGGTGAGCCAGCCTCCCACTCGGGGGCTTAGCTGCAGTCCAGTACTCGCCTAAGTATTTGAAAATCCTACCGAGTGGTGAGCGATCCTCCCACTCGGGGGCTTAGCTGCAGTCGAGTACTCGCCTAAGTATTTGAAAATCCTACCGAGTGGTGAGCCAGCCTCCCACTCGGGGGCCTAGCTATAGTCCAGTACTCGCCTAAGTACGTGCGCTTCATCCCACTCCGCAAGGACGACGAGGTGCAGGTCAACTGCCACCTTCTCCTTGGGAGCTTCACCACAAATACAACGTGCGCTTCATCGCCAACCCGCAAGGACAACGAGGTGCAGGTCGACTGCCACCTTCTCCTTGGGAGCTTCGCCACAAATACAACGTGCGCTCCATCCCACTCCGCAAGGACGACGAGGTGCAGGTCGACTGCCACCTTCTCTTTGGGAGTTTCGCCACAAATACAATGTGCGCTCCATCGCCGACCCACAAGGACGACGAGGTGCAGGTCTACTGCTACCTTCCCCTTCGGGGCTACGCCACAAATACAAAGGTTGTCTTGAGTGAAGAACGAGTTCCACTCGACGGAGGATTCATGAAGATATTCAACGATAAACCAAGTTCGGATAAATCCCAAAGGTTCTGGACCATAGGTCGAAGTGCTCGGGCATTCAGCCTGAAAGAGTTTAACGGTTACAAAAACCACTCGGCATTCCGAGGCAAATTTAAGGTGGGGCATAAAAGTTTGTTCACTCCGCGGGAGGAGGACTGGCAGGCTCGACGAACTCGTCTAGGTCGATGCCGTCAGTGATCCGAGTAGCTGCGGCGATGAAAGTCTCCAGAAAAGATCGGAAGTCATGCTTCTGGGTGTTGGCGACCTTGATTGCTGCCAGCTTATCTTGTCGCACCTCCTTGCAATGGACACGAACCAATGATAGAGCCACATCAGCACCACACCGGGCAGAAGATTTCTTCCACTCCTGCACTCGATCAGGGATCTCGTTAAGTCGAGTCATCACGGACTCAAGATCATTCTAGAGCGTGGCCTCTGGCCAAAGTGTCGGGTCGATCCGTGACGTGGCGACCTTCAGCCGAGCCAAGTAGTCCACAACACCGTCGATGCGGGATTCCAGTTGGAGCAGATTCATGGCAGTTTCATCTTTCACGGGAGAATTGATTGGGTCCAAACCTGGCTCAATCCACCCAGTCTCCTCCTCGAAGTTCTGGCAAAACTCTGCATTCACGATCCAAGGATAAGTCAATTTTCGTACGCTGAGTCGACAAAAAACATCAGTCGGAACAAAATGTGTACCTTCAAGCTTGATGAACAACTTCTTGGCAAGGCTCCTCAGATAGCTCTCCAGATCGTCCCTCCTGCGAGCGATGCTTTCCATCTTCTCGTATAGGTTGAGATTGTCCTTCTTCAAGCACGTGCACTCCTTGTTGGCTTCGTTTAGAGCAGATTTCATCTTGGTATTCTCTTCTTCCAACTGGCCGACCGAAGCCAGTTTCTGTTCAGCCAGAGCGGTTTTGTCGTCAGCTTTCTTTCGAGTAGCAGCCAAATCCTGATCCTTCTTCGCCAGAGCTTCTCTCAGTTTTTCTGCAAAGAAATGGTGCTTGATTCAGAAAGAGCAGAAGGGTACTCAAGCCTAAGACAAACCAGTCGACAAGCGCGTCTTACCATTGGCGTCGTCCTTGGCCTTTTGCAGCTCTGTCTTGGCCAATTCCAAGTCAAGGTTTAGTTGGATCTGCTGTTTCTCCAAGTCAGCAAAGCGAGCTCCAAGATCACAAGATTTCTGCAATCAAGGAGGAGAAGTTGTTTTACAGCGAAAAACGACAAAGGCAATAAGTACTAAGACTACGGTCGACTGCCCGCAGTCCACCATAGTCTCGGGGACTACACCCAGTGGGTGCACTTTGCGTGCCCCCACCGGTTCTGATCCCACTCGACCGGCCCGCCGGAGTCGAGTGCAGGGAGTAAAAAAAGGGGGGGAGAGAAAGAAGGACTCAGACCACAGTCGACTGCCAGCAGTCGACCGCGGTCTCGGGGACTACACCCAGCGGGTGCACTTGGCGTGCCCCCACCGGTTCTGATCCCACTCGACCAGACCGAGTGGAAGAGACAAACTACCAGTTCTGTTTACACTCAACGCGGCCAGACCACATCGAGCGAAAGAATCTAAATACAAAGACTACAGTCGACTGCCAGCAGTCCACTGTAGTCTCGGGGACTACACCCAGTGGATGCACTCAGCGTGCCCCCACTAGTTCAAAAATTCAATCGATGCACCCAGTGGGTGTACAGATGCAAAGATTTTCGGAAAGGGTCTTCAGATAGCATATCCTAACAGAACAAGCGGTGACCAACTAACCTGAACGTTGCTTTGGAGAGCCGAGCTGGCGTCGTAGGCGGCCTGACTGGCGTCCCGCACCGTCTTCATCTTCTCCATCATAATGCCCGCCTGGGGTATGGCTTCCTTGGCAGCATTCACTTCGTCCTCTGGGACATGATGGGTTGCAAAAACTGAAGGTGGGTCGACAGGGGCCTGAGCAATCGACGAAGAAGGCAAGGCACTCGACAATGGCACGGCGAAGGTAACAGAAAACCGATTGGCATCGCCAGCATCCTGAACGACTGGTTCCGCCCTCGGCGTCGACTGTGGCACCTTTCTTGCAGGAGCTTGCCTATTCTTCCTCGTCAAAGGCCTCTCGGGCTCTTCATCATCATCGGGGAGGTTGATAATGTTGGGAGCTGTTCAAAGTTCAATCGCCAAAATCACATCACCCAATGGTGCACATTGCAGTTGAGTCGACCAAATAAAGACGGAATGGCAGAAATCATACCTAGATTGGAAGTGACCACATCCTCCATTACCTCATCCTCGTCCATGTAAGCTGAGGTTCCGGAAGTAGCAGCGCTGCCAGTTCCAAAGTTTGTCCGGTTAAATCAAGAGAAAACAAACAGCATGGGGCATCGAGTGAATACAAAGGGAGACACTCATGCAGAAGCGACGGGGATGTCAATCTTAATCTTCGGCAACGCCTTCCGAGGCTTTGGCTCTGCAACTTTGGGATGCTTTGACGCTTTTTCGGTCGGGATTGGTGAAGAGGTCCGAGGATGCTTTGAAGACTGACCAGCCTGAGCAGTCGCCTTTTCACGAGCGCTCGGTCGTTCTTGGTCAAGCTTGGATCGCCTCTACCTGCGAGGAGGCGACTCGACTTCTTCTTCGTCACTTGAGTCCTCGCTCTCTTCGTCCCCTTCACCGTCAGAAGTCCATTCGCCACTGTCGCCGCCGCTCGCCTCTCCTTCCAGATCTTGCTCTTGTTCTCCGTTGGGCATTAAATACATTTCGATAAGGGCCTGAAAGAAAGCAGGAAGAATAGAGTCAATCGACTCCGTATAGACAGCTGCGCGAGTGGATTCAGATTACGATCAAAACTCAGAATCGGACCTTCTCTGGTACATGGGACTGGTCGAATGGAGGAACTCTCCTGGCTCCCCTGGGGTTGTCCTTGTTTCCGGTCATGCCCGACAACCACTTCTCCAGTGTGTCGTCATCGACCTCCTCCGGGTGAATCCGAGTGGAGTCGTCAAGACCCGAATACATCCACATCGGATGGTCTCGGGCTTGAAGACGCTGGATGCGCCGCTGAAGGAAAACCTCCAAGAGATCCATACCGGTAACCCCGTCACGGATAAGCTGGACCACTCGCTCGACTAGCACCCTCACCTGCGCCTTCTCCTCCGGGAGCACCTTCAGAGAGGAGGGGTTCCTCACTCGGTCCATGGTAAAAGGAGGGAGGCCAGTCGACTGCCCTGGCGTCGACTGCTCTTTGCAGTAAAACCAAGTCGACTGCCATCCGCGAACCGAGTCGGGAAGAATCATGGACGGAAAGGAACTTTTCCCTCTCATCTGAACACTAAGACCCCCACACATCTGAATCACTTGAGTTCTCTCGTCACTCGGATTGGCCTTTTTCACCGTCTGAGAGCGACAAGTGAAAATGTGCTTAAAAAGACCCCAGTGAGGCCGACAACCCAGGAAGTTCTCACACAAAGACACGAAAGCAGCGAGATAAACGATTGTGTTGGGAGTGAAGTGGTGGAGTTGTGCCCCAAAGAAATTCAGAAATCCCCGAAAGAAAGGGTGAGGAGGCAAGGAAAATCCACGGTCGACGTGGGTGGCAAGGAGAACGCGCTCACCCTCCCAAGGTTGCGGCTCGGATTCCTTCCCCGGAAGCCACGCCGATTCATGGGGGATCAGCCCTCCTTCGGCTGGTCGTCGAGGTCTTCTTGGGTGATCGTCGAGCGGATCCAGTCGCCCTGGATCCAGCCCTTCGGCAGGCCGGTTCGCGAGGAAGATCCACCCTGACTGGTCGCCTTCCCCTTCGCCTTTGCCGTAGCCTTCTCCGCCCGCTCCAGAGTCGCCGTCTTCTCCTTCCCCATCGTCGCCGGCGAGACGCGTATGGAGCGGTGGCGCTGGGGCGAGAGTGAGCGCGACGAAGGAGCCTGAAGAGGAGAAGAGAGAGTGGGAACGCACTGTGCAAGAGACCCCGGTCCAACACCTTATATGAGGCCGCTTCCGAGTGGCTGACTGGTAGGCCCGGGCGGTCCTGTCAAATCCCGTAACAATCGCGCGCGCGATACGTGGCAAAAAAGGCGGTGCGAGGATCGAGGCGGCTCCGCCCTATCCCATCCGATTACTGCGGCCTCCCCCGTCCTGCGCGCTTCCCAAAATTTGGATCCAGTGAAATCTGCGGGCAGCAGAACAACTTGTCAGACCGAAGATCTCCTCCACGCCGTCGCTCGGAGCCTCTCAAGTAAAGAAACTCACTCGACAAAAAACTAAGAATGGATCAAGGCGACTGAAAAGGAAGTTGCTGTCATCACTCAGGTTCATTGATCCGAAACAAGATATGCTCATGGCATGAAAAATGAGTCGGAGAAGTGTTCAACTCCTTCCCCACTCAAATCTCGATCCATTCGGGGGCTAATGATGAAGCTATGTACCTAGGGTAGGGTCATGGACCTGTCCCAGCTGCCCTACCCAAGGACATCTCAAGAAGAAATCACCTTTCAATCGACTTGGAAGTGTTCCACTCGACAGACGCGAAGACACTCGACCAAGAAGCAATCACTCGACCAAGGTCTAATCACTCGACATCCAGGAGACCTAAAGGCACTCCGCATGCTAACAGTCGGTTATTAAGTAGCTTTTATGGTCATCATAGCACTTTATTAGAGGCGTTACCAGTAACGCCTCACCTTAATGTATTTAAAACCCTGCACAACTGAGGGCCGGAGGGGTCCGGCGAACTCTATATAAGCCACCCCCCTCCTCGGTGTAAAGGGTATGCACCCCTGTAATTCATACACGCATAATCCAGTCGACCGCCTCCGGGCTCCGAGACGTAGGGCTATTACTTCCTCCGAGAAGGGCCTGAACTCGTAAACCTCGTGTGCTTACAACTTCTTCATAGCTAAGATCTTGCCTCTCCATACCTACCCCCCTATATTACTGTCAGACTTAGAACCACGACAGTTGTCACGTACAATCGGAGACGACCAGGACATGGGATTTCATCATAGCTAATTAAGGCGACCAACCACTGAAGACCATCACCAGCAAGGAGAGAACACCTTCAACAAAGTACCGACTCAAGGTCATATGTGCCACACTTAGAGCATCTCTAGCAAACCCCATATAACGTCACGACCCGCAAAATAACTGCCAAAATAAGGGTCCGCGTGGAAAATCATGCCCGACCAGACCCCGCAAACGCGTCTGACCCATAAAATTTTTTGCGGGGCGCGGCATAATTCCCGTCCCAACCCGCGAAAATGCGGGTTCCCTCCCTCGACCCGTCGGCACCATGTATATAGCGAGAGCGGTTGGTTGGGGGGCATTTCAGCCCGCGCTTTTCCCCACCCACCGCCGCCCCTCTCCCCCTCGCCCCGCGCTCCCCCCCCCCCCCCCCCCCGCCGCCTATGATTCCGGCCAAACTAGCCGGCAGGATCATGCCGGAGGGCCGTCACACGTCCGAGCTTGCCCTCCGCCACTTCCTCCTGCATCGGCGAGCCGGATTTGGCGTTTCTGGCCATTGGTGGCTGCGCTAAGCCATGGATTGGTCGGGGAGCACCCCGCGCTGCCCCGGCAAAGCCCCATCGCCGCATGCAGGTACGAGTTCGTCCTGTAGCCGCCGCTGTCGTTTTGCCAGCAAGGATTCGGCCGGCCGTCCGACAGGCTCGGCGCTTGCGCAGCGGCTCGCCGGCTCGCCGATGCTGCTCATACAGTGCGATGACTGCACGTGGACAGTGCTGCGGCTAACTTCTGGCACGCTGAAGCACCCCGGATGGGTGTTCTTCGAATGCGAAAACGACGGGGTATGTGTTGTTTCCATTTGGCTTTGTCACCGTATTCTTCGGTTCAATTGCGATAGCTCATTTTGAGTTAGATATGTATTAGAAAAATGTTGTTGGCATATACATAAAATGTAGAATGAAAACCAAAAGAACAAAGAAAACCTAAAAAATGAAAACTAGAAAAGAAACAGAATAAACCAAAAATAAAGAAAATGTAAAAAAATGACAGAAGCAACAAATGCAAAAAGGAATGAAAAAGAATGAAAAAAACAGAGAAGAGAAAAGAAAAATTAGAAAAAAAAAAGAAGAAAAAACCCGTAGGAAACCGGCTCGAAATCGCCTCAAGTAGGACGCGCCCCTACTACTTACCACTAGTGGGACGCGGGCGGAGTGGCTAGAAGCTCTAGCGATCTTCCTGGAGACCCTGCTCTTTTTTACTTTAACCGTGAGCGTGCAAATGTGTCGGTCCGATTACTACAGAACCTTTAGAGCTCCTTTGATTCAAAGGAATTCTATAGGAATTCTGGAGGATTGAAATCCTTTGGAATTTTTCCTACATTTGTCCTTTGATTCATAGGATTGAATCCCATAGGAATTTTTTCAATGAAATCTTTTGTACTACATTTCATAGGAAATCTAACATCCACTCTAACCTCTTTTTACAATTCCTTTGTTTTTTCCGTGAAATCAAACACTCCTGGCTAATCTTATAGGATTCAAGTGGGCATGACACTTCAATCCTATACTTTTTCTATTCCCACGTTTTTAAAAACCTGTGAATCAAAGAGGCCCTGCGTGACTCATTAAGATATAGTCGGTGCGACAGGGATCGGGAGGTAGGCGCGCTAGGGAAGCTAAGCGTGAAGGGGAGCACGATATGGGCCGGCCCAAGCGTGCGGAAGGCCACAACCTCTTTTTGGAATTTTTTTGCATAATTTTTGTTCTCGCTTTTTTGCCTTTTTTACGTTTGTTTATACTTCCAGATGTTCTAAAAAATATATTTTAAAAGCATTTTACATTAAACATTTTAAAAACAATTGTTAACCAAGCTATTGAAATTTTCTAAAAGTGTATAGAGAAAATATTTCTCATGTAGTTGAATAATGTATACAAAAAATATACAATGTGTGTGAAAGAATTGATCATATTTTATAAACAATCAAGCATTTGAAAAACATTGTTAAACAAGTATTTCAAAAATATTAATCTAGCATTTGAAAATGTTAAATGCATATAGAAAAAATATTTACCATGTATTCAGAAAATGTTAATATTGTATTTGAAAAAATGTAACCAGACATTTGCAAAAATTTAAAACATGTATAGAAAAATGTTGAACACATATTAAGAATGTTAAATATGTATAGAAAAATGTTGACCATGTATTCAAAAAAATATCTTGTATTTAAAAAATGTATTAGACATATACCAAAAATATATAATATATATGGAAAAGTAGATATAAAAATATAAGTTCTTAAAAATGTTTATCATATATTTCAAAATGTTAAACATGTATATAAAATTGTTATTGATGTACATTAAAAAGGTTGAATGTATACTGAAAACAGTTAACATGTGTTGAAAAGAAGGAACTGATGAAAATCGACCAAAACAAAAGAAACTGAATAAAAACAAAATAAGAAAATAGAAGAAAACAAAACAAATAAATGAAAAAAAAAAGAAATGGATGCAAAAAGAATGAAAACAGTGAAATTTGAGACAGGAGCAAAGGAAACCGATGAAAAACGAGAAAGAAAGATAAAGTAAAGGAAAAAATGAAAAGAAGAAAACCCGAGAAAGAAACAAAGAAAACAGAAGAAAAGAGGAATACAAGAAAAACTAGTAAAACAGAGAAAGAAACGAAGAAAACCGATAAAAAAACAAAAACAAAAAATTTAAAACCAGTGGAAAACCAGTTCTTTTCCTCAAGTTAGTCGCTCCACCTTTTTTACCAAAAAAAACTGAGTGTCTCAAGGGCTAGCGGTGCTACCCAGAGCCGAGGAGACTCGGAATCGATCTCGGGTGCTCTTTTTATTTGGGGTTTTATAAGTGTGTGCTAATGGGCTGCAGACGCAAGAGTTTCTTCCGTCTGGCTATAAGTGAGATATAGCTCTCGAGCTATTTGGCGACCTACCACCAAATAGGACGTGCGGCATACACTTTTTTCATTCTTTTTTGTGAAATGCTTGCCATCAACCAATCGATCCCGAGTGAGCATCTGCCGCCTCCATGTTTGTCGAATGGACTCTTCATGTTTACCGTTTCAGTTGAAGGCAAAGGTGGTGGGCTGGCCGTGTTCTGGGATGATATGTACACTCTGGAATTGAACAAGTATGGTGAGCACTTCATTGACATGTATATTTGCTCTGCTAATGGCACAAAGTGGAGAAGTACATTTGTTTATGGGGAGCCTAAGGCAAGTCAAAGGTATGTCATGTGGGATCTTTTGCGAAGAATTAAACCCCTTGGTGTTGGGCCGTGGTTTATGGTTGGGGATTTTAATGAAGCGATGTGGCAGAATGAGCATTTTTCTCGTCATAAGAGGTCCACATCGCTGATGGCCAACTTCAGGAAGGTTCTTTCTGACTGTAATCTTTTTGATTTGGGCTTTCATGGTGTTCCTTGAACATATAATAACAAGCAAGATGGCAACAAAAATGTCAAGGTGAGACTGGATCATGCGGTGGCTTGCCCCCAATGGTCTTCCTTATTCCCAGAGTGCAAGATTTCTCATATTATTAGTTCAAGGTCAGATCACTGTCCTCTGCTCATTCAATTGATGGGTTTTCCTCGTTCGGGTAAATTAATTAAACAATTGAAGTATGAAGCCTACTGGGAAAGGGAGGGTATGGTGTTTGAGGATCAGATTAAAGCTTCCTGGAATGAAGGTACGTATGTTCAGGATCTGAAGGATGTGGCCAACAATTTGAATAGTGTGCTTGGTAAATTGCATGCCTGGAGTAGGAAGTACATTGGATATATTCCCAAGAAACTTGAGCAGGCTAGGAAGAGACTTGATGTACTCTATAAAAGGAATAATCACGATGATATGCTGGAAAGAAAAAGAATTCTCAAGGACATGGATGAGCTTCTTTTTAAAGAAGAGATATTATGGAAACAAAGATCTCGGATTGATGAAATTAAATGGGGGGATAGGAATACAAAATTCTTTCGATCAAAGGCTTTCTAGAGATCCAAAAAGAATAATATCTCTAGGCTGAGGAGGAACGATGGTACAGTTACTGAGAATGTGGATGAAATACAGGAAATCGTTAATTCCTTTTTAAGCATTTGTACACCTGCAATGGTATGGTTGATCCTTCTCTTATTATTCCGCTTGTCAACCCAATTGTTACTGATGAGATGAATGATGATTTATGTAAGCCGTTCTCGGATCAAGAAATCAGTGACGCCCTTTTTCAAATTGGACCCCTTAAAGCTCCAGGTCCAGATGGCTTCCCTGCAAGGTTTTTTCAGCGGAATTGGGGATTGCTCAAAGAAGATATTATTCGTGCAGTAAAAAGGTTCTTTGACACTGGGGTCATGCCGGAGGGTGTAAATGATACGGTTATTGTTCTAATTCCTAAGGTGAAGAACCCCCAGCCAATTAAAGAGTTCCGGCCTATCAGTCTGTGCAATGTTATTTATAAAATTATTTCTAAATGCCTCGTCAACAGACTGAGACCGATTCTTGATGGTATGATCTCTCCATCCCAAAGTGCTTTTATCCCTGGGAGACTAATCTCGGATAAGGCACTTATAGCCTTTGAATGTATGCATTCTTTGAGCACGCTTAAGGACGGCCGGGGTGAATTTTGTGCTTATAAATTGGATATGGCAAAAGCGTATGACAGGGTCGACTGGCACCTTTTGAAGAGCATGTTGGGGGCATTGGGATTCGCTCCGGGGTGGATAAAATGGATTATGGCTTGTGTTACATCAGTCAAGTTTTCTGTTCACTTCAATGGCCAACTGTTGGAATCATTCTCCCCGTCCTATGGTATTAGACAAGGGGATCCTCTATCTCCGTATTTATTCTTGTTTGTGGCGGAGGCGTTATCTCTGTTGCTTCAGGATGCATGTTCTAGAGGTGCTCTTCTGGACTTCAAGGTTAATAGGAATGACCCGGGTGTTTCCCATCTTATGTTTGCTGATGATTGCCTATTATTTTTCAAGGGGACTATTGATCAAGCGTTGGTAATTAAAAATGTTATTGCCTCTTATGAAAAGGGAACTGGTCAGTTATTGAGCCCAGATAAGTGTTCTATTATGTTTGGGAAGAACTGCAGTATGGAATGGCAAATGGATGTTATGGTAATCTTGTGCGTCACCGTGAGGGTTTTGAGGACAAATATCTTGGACTGCCGGTGCCTCAAGGGAGAATGAAGGCGGGTAAATTTCAATCTACCAAAGAAAAAGCTCTCAAAATTCTTTCGGATTGGATCGAAAAATATGCGTCTTGTGGGGCGAAGGAAACTTTGATTAAATCTGTCTTGTAGGCCCTTCCGGTGTATGCTATGGGCATCTTTAAATTTCCGGCGTCACTTTGTGAGGAATTATCGCAGATTATTAGGAATTTTTGGTGGGGTGATGAGGAGGATAGGAGGAGAACTCATTGGCTGGCTTGGGATAAATTGACTAGGCCCAAGGGTGAGGGAGGCATGGGATTTCGCGACCTCAGATTATTTAATCAAGCTCTCCTAGCTAAGCAGGCCTGGAGGTTGGTGGTTAACCCTGAATCCTTGTGCGCCAAGGTGATCAAGGCAAAATATTACCCCCAGGGGCATCTCCTTGATACTGTTTTTCCACAATCCACATCTCTCTCTTGGCAAGGTATTGTGCATGGGTTGGATCTGCTAAAATCAGGAGTAATTTGGAGAGTGTCTGATGGGTCTAATATTAATATCTGAAGAGATAACTGGCTCCCTAGAACCTCTGGGCTTAAAGTTACTGCAAGGAAGAACAGGACCGGAATTAAATGGGTATCTGAATTGATCTTGAGTGGCCCTAGGAGATGGGATGAGGATTTGGTCAAGCATCTGTTTTACCCGCATGATGCGGAGGAGATCCTTAGTTTGCGCATTCAATCAGTAGGGGACGGTGACTTTGTTGCTTGGCATTATGAGAAGAATGGGTTGTTCTCGGTTAAAAGTGCGTACAAGCTTGCGCTCAATCTTAAGGAAAAAGAAGAAGATGAGGGGCAACATAGTAGGGCTATGAGGGGGGAGAGAAAAATTTGGGATTTGATCTGGAAAGCCAATGTTCCTCAGAAAATCCGTATTTTTGCGTGGCGGGTAGCTACCAATAGCTTGGCTGTCCAGGTTAACAGAGTGGTGCATCACCAAGCTACGGTTAGTACTTGCTCAATTTGTGGAGTGGAAGATGAAAGTACGTTTCATGCGCTTGTCCACTGTCCAAAGGCTTATGCTTTGCGTATGGCCATGAGGGACACTTGGGAATTACCTGCGGAGGAGGTGTTCAGGTATACTGGGTGTGATTGGTTTCTTATCCTTCTGGATCAATTGAGTCCTCTGATGCGTGACAGAATTATCTTCATCTTTTGGAGAGCCTGGCATTTGAGAAATGATTTGATTTTTGGTAAGGGGAAGGAATCTGTCACAGGCTCTGCTAGTTTTGTGGATAATTACTGGTCGTCGTTTGTTGCTTGCCATTCCTATTCATTGGTGGACTCGAAGAATAAAGGAAAAGGTACCGCTCCTGGTCTAAAATCTGTTCCTAATACCTTGGGAACTCAGGTGGCTTGGCAACCCCCTCCTTCGGATTATATCAAGATAAATGTCGACGCAAGCTTTGTGGAGAGCATTAGCGCTGCAAGTGTGGGTGTGGTGGCTATGGACTCCTCTGGAAATGTCATTGTCTCTTCTTGGGATTTCATTGGATGTTGTAAAAGCGCGGAGGAAGCGGAACTTCGGGCCTGCATTGCTGGTCTCTATATAGGTATTACGCTCCACAATCCTATAATTTTAGAGACTGACTGTGTGCTTGTTGCTGCGTCTCTTGCAAAGGAAAGTTTTGACAGGTCAGCGCTATTTAATTTGAAGAAGGAAGCAATGAGTATCTCCAAGATGCTACCTATGGTCAAAATTTCAAAGATTAACCGGTCAGCCAATGTGGTGGCTCATCTTATTGCTAAGTATAGTTTTGATAATAGGTCAGACGGTATTCTTGTTAATGATGTTCCGGCCTGTGTGATGAATTTTGTAATGAGTGATTGTAATAACTCTGTTGGTTAATTAATATATGAGGTGGTTTTCAAAAAAAAGAATGGACTCTTCATCGGGCGGTGGAGAGCCAGCCTCCATATACTCCACGTTTCTGCAACTCAACCATTATTTCATAACGGTCCCATAATTAGACCCTTGTTACAAACCGGCTCAACTTCAATGCGTGTACGTCCCTCGTTTGTGGTCCTTCATCCGTGTTTGTACTAGACTGGTCAACGCATGCCTAACCTTATCTATTCGTTCCTCCATCCAGCGCTTATTCTTTTCTTCCTCACAGCGATCCAATCATGGCCATTGTTACTCTGTCGCATATCTTTTTCTCGCGTGCTTGTGCTGCAGGATAGATGACCGCTGATGCAGGCCAGCCACCATGGCCTATGTTGGGAGCTGCAGGATAGGCGACCATCGTCGTGTGTTAGCCGACACAACCCGCCTTACCGGTGTTGTAGAGCTTGCCGGTCGTCGCTGATTTTGTAGCGAAGACAACTGGAAAACCGGCGTCTGTTGCAAACTTGCTCGAGCGGAGCGGGCGAAGGAGGCACGCTGCCGTCGAGGCGCCACCGAGCCCGCATCCTCCGTCGTCCATGGCTTCCACATCCTTGTGGTGTTGCAGCAGCAACAATTCCCGCAAAATGATTTGTGTTTCAACAATTTGTACAACATAATCTTTATTGCAAAAAAAAACCGACGGACATTTTTGCAATATGATCTTTGTTACAAAAATTTCTGCAACATCACCTCAGTTTACAAAGGTTTCTGCAACACGATTTATATTATAAATATTTCTATAACACCGCTCTTGTTACAAGTGAGGTTGCACACGTGGATAGATAGATCGAACGCCCCGCGTCCATCCAACGGTCAGCCAGGCGACCGGATATTTTCTACTTATCTGTCGACCGACATGTAGGGCTGTCTTTCCTTTTTCGACTTTATTAGAGCAACTGTAGCAGACCACGCATTCTCCCGGCCCGCAAAACGTTTTTGCAGTTCACAGAAAAATGCCTTTGCGGGCTGGCGCAGGCGGCCACAGTTGCAAACCCTGCATAATGGACTCGTAAAAAAGGATATTCCTAGAATATGCTTTTTTACGAGTCGGATTTGCGGCGTCTGATCTGGCGCAGCTCCCCAGCCCGCAAAACTTAAATTTGCACCTTAATTTGATCTACCATATTGCATTGCTTTGCTTTATCAACAACATTGGATACAAAAGATATCACCAAATCTTTGCTAGAATAGCAAGACCAAAGAAAACAAGAACCACAAGTATGCATTTTAGAAAATTTCTGATACGTCTCCAATGTATCTATAATTTTTTATTGTCCCATGCTATATTATATTCTGTTTTGGACATTATTGGGCTTTATTATACACTTTTATATTATTTTTAGACTAACTTATTAACCGGAGGCCCAGCTCAGAAATGCTGTTTTTTGTCTATTTCAGAGTTTCGCAGAAACAGAATATCAAACGGAATCCAAACGGAATGAAACCTTCGGGAACGTGATTTTTGGAACGAACATAATTTCAGAGGACTTGGACCCTATGTTAAGAAAGCAATCAGGAAGGCACGAGGTAGGGGGCGCACCTACCCCCCAGACGCGCCCTCCACCCTCGTGGGGCCCACGTTGCTCCACCAACGTACTTCTTTCTCCTATATATACCTATGTACCCCCAAACTACCAGATACGGAACCAAAACCCTAATTCCACCGCTGCAACCTTCTGTACCTGTGAGATCCCATCTTGGGGCATTTCCCGGAGCTCCGCCGGAGGGGGTATCGATCACGGAGGGCTTCTACATCAACACCATAGCCTCTCCGATGATATGTGAGTAGTTTACCTCAGACCTTCGGGTCCATAGTTATTAGCTAGATGGCTTCTTCTCTCTTTTTGGATCTCAATACAATGTTCTCCTCCTCTCTTGTGGAGATCTATTCGATGTAATCTTCTTTTGCGGTGTGTTTGTTAGACCGATGAATTGTGGATTTATGATCAAGTTTATCTATGAATATTTTTTGAATAATCTCTGAATTCTTTTATGTATGATTGATTATCTTTGCAAGTCTTTTCGAAATATTAGTTTGGTTTGGCCTACTAGATTGATCTTTCTTGCAATTGGGAGAAATGCTTAGCTTTGGGTTCAATCTTGCGGTGTCCTTTCCCAGTGACGGCAGGGGCAGCAAGGCACGTATTGTATTGTTGCCATTGAGGATAACAAGATGGGGTTTATATCATATTGCACGAGTTTATCCCTCAACATCATATCATCTTGCTTAAAGTGTTACTCTGTTCTTTTAAACTTAATACTCTACATGCATGCTGGATAGCGGTTGATGTGTGGAGTAATAGTAGTAGATGCAGGCAGGAGTCGGTCTACTTGTCTCGGACGTGATGCCTATATACATGATCATATCTAGATATTCTCATAACTATGCTCAATTCTGTCAATTGCTCAACAGTAATTTGTTTAGCCACCGTAATACTTATGCTCTCGAGAGAATCCACTAGTGAAACCTATGGCCCCGGGGTCTATTTTCTATCATATTAATCTTCCATCAAGAAGCTATTTCTTGCACCATTTTTATTTTTGCTTTATTTACTTTGCATCTTTATCATAAAAATACCAACAATATTATCTCATCATATCTATCAGATCTCACTTTCGTAAATGACCATGAAGGGATTGACAACCCCTTTATTGCGTTGGTTGCGAGCATTTTATTTGTTTGTGTAGGTGCGAGGGACTCGTGCGTGGCCTCCTACTGGATTGATACCTTGGTTCTCAAAAACTGAGGGAAATACTTACGCTACTTTGCTGCATCACCTTTTCCTCTTTAAGGAAAACCAACGCAGTGCTCAAGAGGTAGCAATTTCCAACTTCCATAACTGCTCCCACTAGTTGGACTAATATTTTCTCCATGCATTTGTTGTTGATCTTTGGATTCTTGATTTTGCATTCTTCATTCTTCATCTTTGGTTTGAAAGAAGTCGATGTTGCTTCCCCTCTAGTTGCACATGCAGCCGCATCATTGCCTTCGATTGTACTAAAGAGTGCACTAAATCTATTAAGTTTCTTTCTATCAATAAATCAATGTATTGGCCTTCCCAAAATCAAAATAAGCACCCATCGTCCTACACAAAATAATGAGCAAGCTCGAAGTGAGCTACCGCAATTGAACTAAAGAATGAACTATGAAACAAGCTACCGCAAGTGCACGCACCCCGTCGTTTTCGCATTTGAAGAACACCCATCCGGGATGGTTCGGCGTGCCCGAAGTGAGCCGCAGCACTTTCTGCATGCAGTCGTCGTACTCTATGAGCGGCATCGGCAAGCCACAAAGACGTTGCGCGAGCACTGAACCCGATGGACGGCCGGACGAGTCCATGCCCGCAAACCTTCGGCGGCGGCGGGCAGACGAACCCGTACCCGCATGCGGCGATGCGCCCTTGCCTGGGCTACGGGAGAGGCTCCTCGACCACTCCATCGCTTGGGGCAGCAACCGGCGGCCGGAAAAAGCCAAATCCGGCGGCCCGTGATGAAGTGGCACAGATCCGCAAATCCGGCGGCCAACCGACGCAGGGGGGAAGGGAGGGGAGGCCTCGTGCGCGTGGCGGCCTTCCGGCTTGCTCCTGCCGGCTGCTTTCGCCGGAATCTTGGGCGGCGGCCGACGGCGGCGCAAGGGGGGAGAGGAGAGGTGGTTGATGGGAGAAAGCGCGGGATGAAATGTCCTCACACCAACCGCTTCCGCTTATATGCAGGGCACCGCAGCCGCGAGGTGGAAACCCGCGTTTTCCTGGGTTGGGGTCGGAATTTTGTCGCGCCTCCTAAAATTTTTGCGGGCCAGGACGGATGCGGGATCTGATCGGACTGGTTATTCTGCCTGACCCGTATTTCGGCGGTTATTTTACGGGTCGGGACGGGATGCGGGGTCTGCTAGAGTTGCTCTTATTACCCAGGCCTATCGCTTCTGAATCATCTATCACCACACGCTGGCTAGCGGGCCCCAGACGTAGGCGTCTCGCTGCCCGCGACGCATCTCCAACCCCGCACGACCCATCTCTTCATGCTCCTCCGCCTCCTCTCGTCCGCCTCTCGCGCCATCGCAGCAAAACCTCACCCACCCCAAACCCTAGCCGCTGCTGCAGCTGGCGCCACCTCAACCACCCGGAAGCTCGCAGCCATGGCGGGTAACCGGGAGGCGTTCCGCGTGGCGGTGGGGAACACGCTCGAGCGGCGCCTCTTCTACGTGCCGTCCTTCAAGATCTACGGAGGCGTCGCGGGGCTCTATGACTACGGGCCGCCAGGGTGCGCCGTCAAGGCAAACGTCCTCGCCTTCTGGCGCCAGGTTGCCTGACATGCCTCTTTTCTACTACTTCGCGAGCTTGTAGAGTCCTGGTTTGACGAGATTCTTGATTGGGGGCGAGTCCTCGTGGTTTTCCAGGGGAATGTGGCCCTTTTCGCCTTTTTTGGTTATGAATTGTGGCGAGAGAGGCTCCAATTGGTGCTACTGATACTGGGTGATCAGTTTTGGTCTCGACTTGCCGTGTTTGTTTTGCATTTGTATTACTTGTGGTGTCGTGTAGCATGTGCCCGTTGCTGAAATTGGCTAGCTTCCAATCAAGAAATGTGGCCACTTGACACTTTAGAGCTAAATTTTCCTCCTGTAATGTAAATTGGAGCGATCGTCTTTCTAGTTAAATCAGTTTGTTGATCAGCAGCAAACTAGCCTGGTTTCCTCAACTTGTAAACTTTAGCTTTGTGAATATAGGAGATTAGGAGGAACTGATCACCTTATACTGAACTTGCTGCCTTAAATTCTACTACTGTACTTCCGAGCCATACTGTAGGTCTCCAAGGTGACACCTTGACCATCAATTTATATGAAAGTATACCGTGTTCAGTAAAAACTTAAGTATACATTATTAAGCTATATTTCATGGTACATCTAGTAATATCAACTTAGTCGTAAGGATGTTGGTTCTTTTTGTATGCTGATGGTGAAACCTAATACTGTTTGACTAGCAGAAATTCTTAGAATGATCCACACTGTGAATCAGTATGCGACCCACACCCGTACAACTAGTACACTTGGGAGTCAACCAACTCAGACACTCATACGACATTTGCACAAATGCCGGGTACACTGGTGATCCAGTTTGACCTGTGTGTGTGTGTGTGGGGGGGGGGGGGGCTCTTTCCTCTCTGTTCTGTATATCAACTGCTGGCTGGGCGCCTGCTCAGGGCCTAGTGACTGCTTGATTACTGCTATACTAGTTCCTAAGTTGATTTTGTTGATGCCCTGGAAAAAACAACCTATTCCAGTAACAAATAATTAGAAACCGCAATATTCATTAATGTTAGTGACAGACAAAAGTCACGATTCAGTGTTATTGAGATGTGCACTGAACGTTACCCCTATGACAACAAGAAAGTGAGAAACGTTCCAAATCCATGCATTTAAATCTCAATGTATACATAAGGCATCATTCTAGTAATCTTTAGCATAGTATTATTTGATATATTTTCTTATGTAAATTCTCAGAACACAGTATTTATATTTTATGCATAGATAACCAACTTACCATCTACTTGTGTTTTTCTCCTCCTTAGCATTTCGTGTTGGAGGAAGGGATGCTTGAGGTGGACTGTCCATGTGTGACACCAGAAGTTGTCTTGAAGGCCTCTGGCCATGTCGAAAAGTTTACGGACTTGATGGTTAAAGATGAAAAGACAGGCAGCTGTTATCGTGCTGATCACTTACTCAAGGACTTCTGTAAGGAGAAGCTCGAGAATGACAATACATTGTCACCACAGAAGGTAGAAGAATTAAACCATATTCTCGCTGTCTTGGATGATCTGTCAGCAGAACAATTAGGTGCTAAGATTAAGGAGTATGGGATTGCTGCTCCTGACACAAAGAATCCATTGTCAGATCCATACCCCTTTAATCTCATGTTTCAGACTTCCATTGGACCATCAGGTTTGAGCGCAGGGTGAGATTGAAAACAGCTTAGTATGTTCTCTTTTGTTCAATATAGTTTTAGCTCATGTGCTACATCTGTTTTTCAGGTATATGAGGCCAGAGACAGCACAGGGTATCTTTGTGAACTTCAAAGACTTGTATTACTACAATGGCAACAAACTACCCTTCGCTGCAGCCCAAATCGGCCAGGCTTTCCGCAACGAGGCATGACTTAACTGCTTAATCTTCTGTTGGGATCTTTAATTTTATTATCATTTTTTCTTGGGTTTAGATCCTCTACTCATTGACACCTTTACAAGGGTTTATATTGATTACTCATTAACATATTTGCGGGTGTTTAATTTGCAATCTACCATGTGATGTAAAACATATGAAAAACTCTTTTTGATGGTTCATGTTTGGTACATAAAACAGTTTGTTTGTCGGGTATTCGGATTCAACATACAAGGAGCTCTTTTGTTTTTTGCCACTGGTTCAAGCTACCTTCTCCTTTCCACCATCAGCAAAATGTACTTATTTATCTTGCTGCTGTTCCTTCAACACCCTGTTCTCTTTTGCCGTCCCGTCTGGGATTTTTTTTTTTAAAGAAACCTTATTCTCTTACGAGACTGACAATGATCTTTTGGGGCCAAAACTAGCAGTGGGACAGTCAAAGCTAGTTGACCTGATGAAAATGACAAAAGAAGTTGTATTTTAACGAGGGTTATATGAATAATGATACTCAATGGTAAAAATGTTTTTACCAACGACTTATTATACAGTTACTGTTGAGATGAACTGGAGTGGTTGTGGTGGAAACCGGTGCAATAACTACTAATAACTGTAGGGCATTGCTTAATAACCTCTGTGGTCTAAGACGAATTTGTTTCACTAGATATCTCCCCGTCAAGGCCTTCTAAGAGTCCGTGAATTTACGTTGGCGGAGATTGAGCACTTTGTGGACCCAGAGGACAAGTCTCATCCAAAGTTTTGTGATGTTTCTGATCTAGAGTTCCTGATGTTTCCGAGAGAAGATCAACTGACAGGAAGATCCGCCACTAGACTTAGGCTCGGTGAAGCTGTTTCTGAGGTACTATTTTGTATACTTCTAGTATTGTCTAATTCCACTAATTTTGATGTATGTCTAAGTAACACTTGCTGCAACCGGCAGGGAACTGTGAACAATGAGACCCTTGGCTTCTTTATTGGAAGGGTCTATCTCTTCTTGACGCAGCTTGGGATTGACAAAGACCGTCTACGGTTCCGGCAGCATCTGCCAAATGAAATGGCTCACTATGCTGCTGATTGTTGGGATGCAGAGATCGAATGCTCTTATGGATGGATCGAGTGTGTTGGAATTGCTGATAGGTCAGCGTATGACTTGCGTGCCCACTCGGTATGTATCATCATTTGGTAGAACTGCGAGTAGAATGTTTTCTGTACTATACAACTGCGAAAGCTATCCGTCGGTATCAAACTCGAGAGCTGGATATTTCTTGTTGGAAAACCACTTGTACGAAATCGCAACCCTTCACCATTTGTTTTAGGTTAATGAGTTACTTTATGGATAATTGGAATTATATTGTTGAACATGTTTTGTTAGCTCAACTACTCTCCCATTAGAGTTTTTGGAAGTATTAATCCCTTTTATTAAGAGATAAGTGCATTTTTCATCCACTGACTGTCGCCTCTTTGGTACTCCTTTGTTCTATAGTTCTAGACCAAAAAATAGTGGAGTGCTGACGTATTCCTGTGTGAAGTGTATTTTGCACGTAACTATCCTAATAGAACTAATACTATTCTACTCTCTACATTGAGCAGGATAAAAGTGGTGTTCCACTCGAAGCTCATGAAAAATTCGCAGAGCCCAGAGAAGTGGAGGTGAGGCTTGCTTATGATACAAGTTTCTCATTATACACTAAATAATTGAATTATTACTACTGAAACATTTGCAGTTGTGATGCTTTGGTGAGTTTCTCGAATTATCTGCTTTGCTAATGATAAGTTTCTTCTTGGCACATTCAGAAGTTAGTTATAACCCCATCAAAGAAGGAGCTTGGTCTTGCGTTCAAAGGGGACCAAAAGATGGTTCTCGAAGCATTGGAAGTAAGTTTCGTCTCCACATTGACTTGTCATATCTTATTGCTGTTTTGTTGGTCAACACTTAACTTTCTCCGCCGACAGGCCATGGGTGAAACTGAAGCTCTGGGCATGAAAGCAGCTTTAGAGTCTAAAGGGGATGTTGACTTTAAGGTTTGTACCCTTGGGAAGGATGTTACCATAAAGAGAAATATGGTTTCAATTAACATGGAGAAGAAAAAGGAACATCAAAGGAAGTTCACTCCTTCTGTCATAGAGCCATCATTTGGCATAGGGAGAATTATTTATTGCTTGTTCGAACATTGCTTCTATCAAAGGACTGGCAAGACAGATGATGAGCAGTTGAATGTGTTTCGTTTCCCCCCTCTTGTTGCTCCAATTAAGTGTACTGTGTTTCCACTGGTCAAGGTTGAGAAATTTGATGTTGTTGCCAAGAAAATTTCAAAAGCTTTGACAACAGCAGGGATTTCTCACATTATCGACATCACAGGTACCACTGAACTTGTAGAAAACCATCGCGTTTATTTCTATTCTAGCCATATGAAGCGTTGCATTTTGCATATTATGATTGGTTCTCCATTTACACCTAAATTTTGCTTTTGATCTCTGGTCCACCTTACTGATATTTTCTCCTTCCAGAGTGAGATGGATGAGAACTAGTTCTTGATATTTTGTCGATTGACTGTAAACTGCTTGTGGTCGCTTGTAGGTCCAAAGTTCCACTAGGCATTCTTTGGTAAAATAGGTTAAATGTCAAAACATTTAGTTAAAATGTTGATATTTACCGCATGAGATATCATCCATTTCTTAAACTTCTGTCCAGTTTGCGGCCTTGGTGAACTTCGATATTTGTTGCACTATTTCAGTGGATTATTTTATTGGAACCTGTTTTCTGTTTTCTTTTCAACATGTGTCTATTGAATGAATCATGGAACAGAATTCGTTCTTCAAAATAGGCTATTATGTCAATTTCCATAGTAGACTATTTTTTTAGGACCCGAATATCCAGCAAGCATCAGATTTTTAGGCATGGCAAATTGAATATTTTTCATGGCAATTTGTGTTCGTCGAGTTGGCGAGAATCGCAAATTCGCCTCAGTTCATTTTTTGCCAGGAGGGGAAACACTCTTGTACATTTGGCAAGTAATTTGTGCCTCTGGTACTACTTGTTGCAGGCACTTCGATTGGTAAGCGGTATGCAAGGACAGACGAAATCGGCGTCCCCCTGGCGATCACAGTCGACTCAACTACAAGTGTGACTGTCCGTGACCGGGACAGCAAGGATCAGATCCGTGTGGAGGTCGGAGAGGTGGCTTCGGTTGTGAAGGAAGTGACCGATGGGCAGAGCACCTGGGCAGACATCATGTGGAGATACCCAGCACATACCGCCTTGACCACCGATGAGGAAGAAGCTTCAGAAACCTGAAGGGTACTGGCTTCCTGAGTTTCGGATGTGTGTCCTGTTAACAGAAATACTAATAGAGCGTTGCCCTGTAATCCTAGTCCTGTTTTCCCTTCACGTATGGTTTTCATCCGTTCCCTGTCGATATTTACTGTATCTACATGCTCATCTCGTGTGATTAAATGGAAGAGACGTGTGCATAATTTTCTTTTGGTCGGATTGATATTGTTCAGATTTGTCATGTGAGTTATCTTGATCCCACAATATAAGTATCCCTAGATATTTTTTTTGGGTTTTTTTTGGAAGACCATCATGATTAGCTTTATTAACTCAGATCAAAATTACATCGTTCACAAGGCTATTGACGACACATGCAGATGGTTCGTCAGTCAATTATCTGACACTTCATTACAAAAACTAAACTTAGCTAGCTCATGAGGTGCGGTATTCGTCGCACGAAAACAATGCTTGAAGGTGACCCTCCCAATTGACGTAACAGTATCTAGACACTCCGCAAAGACTGCTGCTGATGCATCCCACCACTGTGTTTGTCCGGTGCAGAACTGAATGACTTCAAGGGAGTCTGATTCGGCCTCAACCTGATTAAAGCCTAATGAGTTTACAAATTGAAGGCCATCTCGCATGGCCCTAGCCTTCATGGCTGTAGCATTTGAAGTACAATCATCGTATCTGCATTGAGCAGCTAGAAATTGCTCCTTCTCGTCTTTGATTATAGCGGCCGTTGCTCCTGCACCTGCATCTTGATAAAAAGCAAGGTCAACATTTACTTTTACAAACTTTGGGTCTGGCCTCTTCCATCTATGCTCCGTGTCCTCCCTACTATGGGGTCCTCGGGTGTCCGAGCTGTGTACCATGGGCCGGACTGATGAGCCATGAAGATACAAGATAGAAGACCTTCCCCCATGTCCGGGTGGGACTCTCTTTTACGTGGATGGCAAGCTTAACGCCCGAATGTGTAGTTTCCTTTCTCTGTAAACCGACTATGTACAACCCTAGACCCTCCGATGTCTATATAAACCGGAGGGTTTAGTCCGTAGAAGCTAACGCAAATCATATAGGCTAGACATCTAGGGTTTAACCATTACGATCTCGAGTAGACCAACTCTTGTAACCCCTATACTCATCAAATACAATGGACGTAGGGTTTTACCTCCATTAAGAGGGCCCGAACCTAGGTAAATATCGTATCCCATTTGTCTCATGTCACCTTCAATCCTCAGACGCACAGTTCGGGACCCCCTACCCGAGATCGGATGGTTTTGACACCGACATTGGTGCTTTCATTGAGAGTTCCACTGTGCCGTCGACGGTGGGATCGATGGCTCGCCTTGTCATTAACGACAACATTACCTTTGGAGAGACCCTAGCTTCGGGACAGCTCCTCCAGCTTGGCGGTTTCACCATGGGCGCCCATGCGGCCTTTAAGCCAAGGGCAGCCCTCGAGATCGCTAAACATCGTCTTCGCATCGGCCTTGAACACCCTGAAAAGATGGATCCAGCAATGTCTCGTCCTTAAACGAGCTACTTGATTGCATCGCTGCCCTAGGAGTAACAACAGACTACGATCGGATTGGGCTTAAACCCGATCAGAGGGAAATCAGGTCCCCGCCGATCACCCATCTGATAGCGGTCGTGGAGGAACAAGCCGATGATACTTCTCCCCTAAGTTAAGAACAAACTATGTTCGGATTTCCGAGTCCTACGAGCCGGATACCCATCTTCGGGAAGAGACCTCATGTCCTCCGAACATAGAACCGGGCGTTGAGCCCGAAGACCGCCAGGACGCTCCGGGCCCTGGGTCGGTGACTTCGCAAATTCTTCAAACTCAGAATGCAATAATGGGTCAGGATTCAGATTTTAGCCCGCCCATCCACCACGAGCAACATTCCCCAAACAATTCAAGCCCTCCAGACGTATGTGACCTAATGTACGTGCGACAGCAACCTGAGGAAACAGTCCACCACTTTTGGGCCAGGTTCCTCCTTGTCAAAAACAAGATCAAGGACTGCCATGACGACGACGCGGTTTCAATATTTTGCCGCAATTGTACAGACGAGGGAATCCTTAACGCCCTCAACCGCCGCTGCATACTGCACTTTGCAGATCTGGCACACATCGTACAGAAGTACAGTGCAATGGAAAGCACCTGGAAGGCACAAACAGCGCGGTGGGAACCTCCTGCCTTCAAGCAGCCCACCAGACGGACAAAAAGGATGCACCCTTACGAGGGACCTGATCATCATCCCATGGACAAAAAAGCGAAGCCCTTTACGGGACACAGAACTGTCCTTGACGACCTGCTCGATAAACCTTGTCAAATACATACAACACCGAATACCGAACCAACACATAGCCTTCAGGCATGTTGGGTACTCCGGCAGGTGGCTAAGAGCGGTGAGGCCATCCTCACCAGCATTCCTTTGGAGAGGCACTCTTCAGAAGATGCCGATCTCAACGTTTTTATGGTCTTCGAGACCTTTTCTTCTAACAACCAGCGCAAAAGGGCATTGCACGACCTTGCCGAAGTCAACTAGGTAGCCGCAGTAAATCCTTGGAATGACATGGCGATAACCTTCACCGCCGATGACGAGCCAAGGGTCAGATCAGTCCGAACACCAGCCGCTTTGGTCTTAAACCCAATAGTAGATGACTTTCGGCTCACCAAAGTACTCATGGATGGTGGCAGTGGATTAAACCTCATCTATGAAGATACGCTCCAAAAAATGCAGATGGAAAAAAGTCGCATTGAGCAAAGCGGCACCACTTTCCGAGGCATCATCCCCAGTCGAGAAGCAATAAGCTCGGGGAGGATCAAACTCGATGTCGTATTCGGCACGCCGGAGAATTATAGGTCCGAAGAGTTGCTCTTCCACGTGGCACCTTTCCACAACAGATATCACGCCCTGTTAGGGCGAGAAGCATTCATACGCTTTCAAGCCATACCCCATTACGGGTACATGAAGCTCAAAATGCCAGGGCCCAATGGAGTTATCACTATCACCAGTGATCCAGATATAGCACTCTGCGCCGAAAACAAAACCGCATCCCTAGCCCTCGAGGCGCTATCCGAGGCCCTTGCGGCCGAGGAACTGACCACTATGCGCTCTACAGTGGACAAGGACGATTTAAACCTCGATAAGAGGCCCAAATCCACTTCCTTTAAACCAGCAGACGAAATAGTCAAATTTCAAGTACACCCAATAGTTTCTAATAAAACTGCAGCCATTAGAGCACAGCTGGATCCAACGATCGATGCTACTTTAAGAGCATTTTTGCGTGAAAATTGGGACATCTTTGCCTGGCATCCTTCGGATATGCCAAGAATCCCACGCAGACTGGCCGAACACAGCCTCAATATAATAAAAGGCTTTAAACTAGTCAAGCAAACACTGCGGCGATTTTCCGAACCCAAGCAACAAGCCATGGGGGAGGAGCTAGCCAAACTACTTGAAGCCGGGTTCATCAGAGAGATCAAACACCCGGACTGGCTAGCAAACCTGTTCATGGTACCAAAGAAGGATAAATCCTGGCGCCTTTGTGTTGATTTCAAAGACCTAAACAAGACCTGCCCTAAGGACCCCCTCCCACTGCCCTACATTGACCAAATCATTGATGCAACTGCAGGACACGATTCACTGTGCTTCCTTGATGCATACTCCAGATACCATCAAATTAAGATGAGGGAATCCGATCAAGCCGCAACGACATTCATCACTCTGTATGGGCCTTTCTGCTTCAACACTATGCCTTTCGGACTCAAAAACGCTGGCACCACCTACCAACGCATGATTCAAACATGCCTGGAAAAACAAATTGGCAAGATGGTGTAGGCATATGTAGATGATGTAGTCATCAAAACTAAACATGTCGAATCGTTGGTGGACGACTTGCGCCTCACATTCGACAACCTCCGAACATATGACATACGGCTCAATCCGGGAAAATGCGTTTCCGGCTTCCCGGCCGGAAAGCTGCTTGGGTTCATTGTTTCCAATAGAGGAATTAAAGCAAATCCAGCCAAAATCTGAGCCTTGTCACAATTGGCAACACCAACATACCTAAAGCAAGTCCAAAAACTAGTTGGGTGCATGGCAGCCTTGAGCCGCTTTATCTCCAGATTGGGAGAAAAGACACAACCGCTTTATCACCTGCTCCGACGTACCAATCACTTTGAGTGGACAGATGCGGCAACGACCGGGTTGGAAGAAATAAAAATGTTGTTAGCAAACAACCCAATACTTGCCACACCAAGCGTCGGCGAACCTATATTATTGTACATATCAGCAACTCACCAGGTAGTGAGCGTTGTGCTCGTTATCGAACGAGGAAGAGGGACACATATTCCCACTCCAAAAACTAGTATACTATGTATCGGCGGTCCTTACACCATGCAAATCCCGATACTCGCACTATCAAATGACAGCGTATGCGGTCTTTATGGCATCCCGAAAACTGCGGCACTACTTTCAGGAGGGCTCGATCACGGTGGCCTACGAAGTGCCACTCAACGACATTATAAACAATCGAGACGCCACTGGCCGCATTGCTAAATGGGATATCGAATCTTACCATTTGAAATAACATACAAGCCACGTCGAGCTATTAAATCTCAGGTGTTGGCCGATTTTGTCGCTGAATGGACAGAAGCCGAACTCCCTAAAGAGTACAACACATACTCCAACTGGGTGATGTACTTCGATGGCTCCAAAATGTTAGCCGGATTGGGGGCTGGTGTCATCCTAACTCCCCTACAGGGGACACAGTTTGTTATGTATTACAAATCATGTACACGGACTCCAATAACGCGGTCGAATATGAAGCGCTCCTGCATGGACTCCGGATGGCCGTTTCTATGGGCATACAACGCCTTGAGGTGCGTGGGGATTCGAACCGCACGATATCGCAAATAAATGGAGAATTCGACGCAAAAGATCCAAAGATGGCGGCCTACTGCAACGCCGTACTCAGGATATCGGCTCGGTTTGAGGGGCTCGAGTTTCTTCATGTGGCTTGAGACAATAATCAAGCAGTGGACATCCTTGCTTGAATGGGCGCTAAACGCGACCCCGTCCCGCCTAACACCTTTTTGGAAAGTCTTTTTAAGCCATCTGTGGTATGGCAAGACGAGAGCGGAAATACCAGTCCGGCGCCGATCACACCCCCGGACGCCGAACATGATTTAGACATCATCGGGGGCTCGGGCACTGAACCAACACCTTCCGCTCATGTAATCATGGCGGTTATTGCTCCATGGATCGAACCCTTCTTGGCTTACCTTAATAGGCAGGAGCTCCCTGATGATCAGCACGAGGCCCGCCGCATAGTTCGACGCTCCAAAGCCTACAAAGTTCACGAAGGAGAACTCTACAAGAAAAGCACTACCGGAGTTCCTCAAAAGATGTATCTCTGAAGAGGAGGGGCAACAGCTCTTGGCCGAAATACACGCTGGCCTCGGCGGACATCACGCCGCAGCTCGGGCCCTTGTAAGCAAAGCCTTCCGTACAGGTTTCTTCCGGCCCACAGCCCGAGCAGATGCACAAGCCCCTGTACAGCGTTGTGTAGGATGCCGGCTCTTTGCCAATCAAAACCATATGCCGCCCACTGCCCCAAGAACTATCCCCATTACTTGGCCTTTTGCGGTCTGGGGGCTAGACATGGTTGGACCCCTTAAAGGGGGAAGCCAAAAGAAGAAATATTTACTGGTCATGGTGGATAAATTCACTAAGTGGATAGAGGCCAAACCAGTAAAAGCAGCTGAAGTTGGACCGGTTATAGATTTAATATCCGGTGTTGTACACCGCTATAGTGTCCTGCACAACATTATTACTGACAATGGCTCTAACTTCACAATCGATGAGGTAAAAAATTGGTGTGCTAACCCGGGCATTAAGCTCGATTATGCCTCCGTATATCACCCTCAAACAAACGGTCAAGTCGAGCAGGCCAATGGCCTGATAATGAGCGGCATCAAACCCAGAGTAGTGCGATCCCTAAAGGAGTCGGATAAACACTGGGTCGAGGAACTCGATTCCGTACTCTGGGGGTTGCAGACCATGCCCAACCGCATGACCGGATACACACCATTCTTCATGGTGTATGGCGCAGAGGTTGTCTTGCCCTGCGACATTAGTCATGATTCACCTTGAGTCGCATGTATGAAGAGAGGGAGGCCGAGCTCGATCGACAGGACGACTTAGATGTCCTGGAGAAGGAGCGCGATGTCGCAAAGGCCCGTTCCACATTCTATCAACAGCAAGTTCAAAGATACCAAAGCAGAGAAGTGCAAGCAGAGACTTATAATGTCGGTGAGCTCGTTTTACGCCTCCTAGAGAAGAAAAAGGACAAACTAAAACCAAAATGGGACGGTCCCTTCATTATAGATGAAGTTCTGACGGGAGGAGCCTACCGCCTTCGCAATGCATCGGATAATCGCTTAGATCCGAACCCTTGGAACGCTGCCCGGCTCCGAAGATTCTACGCATAAGTACGACCATGCTTCTTATTCATTCTTTTGTCTCCTTTTCAAAAATTTTCTTTTTTCATTTTCATACGTTTCCCATGGTGTGTTCGGATAGGCCGGACACTTGAGGGGTACGCATCTTTAAATGTATACACCCCGCCACGACTGGGGGCTTCTGTAAGTAGAAGCTTATTATTATACCAAGCCTAGAGCTATATGTGTTGTTTGCGGATATACATCCTTTTTGCCATTATCTGCACCTCTATGACTTAAGATTTTGCCAAGCTGGGTTGCCTCACTCCTATGCTTATGCCCTACGTTCCCTATTGTTCACCTAGGGCATAAAGGGAACACCTCTGCGATTGTTACAACTGGGTTATCTGGACATGTACCTCAAAAGGGTGAAGCCGAAAGCTAGCGTTCACAAGGGAATAATTGGTCGGCACTAAAACGACAGATTGCTGGCGTATTGCAACCATCTTTAAAGCACTTCGAGACAGTTTTTTCCGTACTACAGACCACATGCCCTGACCCAAGGAAAGGAACCTTTAACGAAACTATTTTCCTTGGAAGATGTTTCTTACATACGTAATATAACATACATCCCAAACTCGAATTTTTTGTCTGTTTGAGCATAATGACTGGGTCGCCTGGTTTCCAGAAAGATACTTCCTTTTGTCCTAAGTATCCAGAAACACTCCACCATTTTTGGCCCGGAGGTTAAAGCCGAAATCTTGTGGTGACAAAATCATTTCACATGTTCGGATCAAACCAAAGGTTGATCATCAGTGTACATTGATACATCAGGTCAAAAACCTATTCCTTCTCCACTCCGTCTATAAGGTTGTCTAATCTACAGTCTTCCTGCGAATATTTCGCAGCGATCATTAGTTGATCATAGACCAGATTTAAATGAATTTCCTTCCCATCTGGTACATATGGTCCTACTTGGGCCATATGATTCGGATCCAGTTTTGAGAAGCATGTCTTCACCATGGCCCAGGATTCTCATGCGCCTTCACGGCAAGCAGACATCTTCCATAGCTCGAACCGGCGTCGGGCACCTTCGAACAGGTTCGCCAGGCCCTCCATACTTCCTGGAGGAGTATCAGATGGCCATAATGCCTTCACCATACTCCTCATGGCTTTCCGGGCCCGCGCATGCACGGCGGACAACTCCTTTAGCACGTCACCTTGAAACCCATACACTTCCTCCTCTGGTCGACCAGTTAATAGACCCGCCGCAACAAATTCATGATATTCTGCATTACAGACTAAAGATGAGTACCTATGGTGGTCCTGAATAAGAGGGGAAAACATACCGAACATGCCGCCCTTCAACTTTTCATTTTCCTTCTGAGCGGCTGATAGTTGAGCCTTCAAGCTCTCTATCTCTTTGGACTGTTTGTCCTTTTGATCCTCAAATTTTCTCTCCCTGGACGCGCCCATGATACCTCTTGAGCATGCATTGGTTTTCCCTTGAAGAGGAAAGGGTGATGCAGCAAAGTAGTGTAAGTATTTTCCTCAGCATGGTGAAGGGCTTATTTGCGAAAAACATGGACCGTTCGTATTCACCCGACGTGCGAAAATCGAAGCGCCGTCGAGGGGGGGGGGTCATAAAAGAGGTTAGCGCCGAATTATCATTGGTCCAGATTATAATGAAGAACCCGCCTTGCAAAGCCGAAGACATGGGCCGAATATTACATCGTCATTGAAGGCAAGTTCGGGGGCTACTGAGGGAGTCCTGGATTATGGGGTCCTCGGGTGTCCGAGTTGTGTAGCATGGGCCGGACTGATGGGCCATATAGAAGACCTTCCCCATGTCCGGGTGGGACTCTCCTTTGCGTGGATGGCAAGCTTAATGCCCGAATGTGTAGTTTCCTTTCTTTGTAAACCAACTCTGTACAACCCTAGGCCCCTCTGCTGTCTATATAAACTAGAGGGTTTAGTCCATAGAGGCTAACGCAAATCCTATAGGCTAGACATCTAGGGTTTAGCCATTATGATCTCGAGGTAGATCAACTCTTGTAACCCCTATACTCATCAAATACAATCAAGCAGGACGTAGGGTTTTACCTCCATTAAGAGGGCCCGAACCTGGGTAAACATCATGTCCCCTTTGTCTCCTGTTACCTTCGATCCTCAGACGCACAATTCGGGACCCCCCTACCCGAGATCGGCCGGTTTTGACACCGACAATACCCGCCTGTAATTGCCATCACTGAAACGGGCCATCTATTGGGAGGCGGAATTGTCTCATTGTGTGTGACCTGCCTACGGATCCACCACAAATACCAACATCCCACTGCTATGACGTCAATATTCGAATAGTAGGCATGAGGCGAAACAGAGTGGTTGGTAAGTTTAGCAAGTGTTCCAAAACTATTGATCCCGAGCGATCCACATGAAGGGCTGATATGATAAAGTGCAAAACGCCTAATTTCTCCCACAATTCTCTGGCTGGAATGCATTCAAAAAGCAGATGGCGCACATCCTCTGCTCCAACGTGACAGATTGGGCATTCTCCACTCACCGGGATGTGTCTGTTAGCGAGTATCACTACTGCAGGATGCTGCTAACGCGACACTACGATCAGAGACCCTTCTAGAAACTATGTGCGATGCAATAATTGCAAACGGTGCTGTATGAAAACCGTCAGAAATGTATAAAACGTTTGCGATGATGGATGCAGCAAACACGGCTCAGGTTTTATTTGCATGTGCGATGAAGGGCATACGATTCAGTTCAATGAACTGTTTCCGATGAGGAGGAACAAAAGAAATGGACAGCCAGATGAAGGCATGTGCGATACACAGCATACGGTTCACATGGATGAACTGTTTGTGATTAGGCAACATAAAAGAAACGGTCAGCCAGATCAAAGGTGTGTGTGATATACGACATGCGGTTCACTCGGATGAACTATTTGCGTTGAGACATGAGAACAGAAACGGTTCAAATGAACAAGATGTGTGTGATATGAGGCAAACAGGTCTATAATCGGAGATGTGTGCGAAGGCCGATAACAACATAGACGATTACTGCTAACAAGCCGTGTGTGTTGTGAGCAAACGATTGCTGGTATACAATTGTGAGTGATTGATGAAAATATCACCGATGGGTTCCATTGTTTAGTCCATGTGCGATGTGATTTTCTTTGTCCGCACAACATCTACGCTCTATCTATAGCATCAACATATATACTTAAAAAGACATCATTGCATAACCAAATTAAACATACAATTACACAAGTGACTACACACATAACATTTCCACACACCAAAGAAAGCAATTACATGCATACTAAAGTAGGAGAAACGAGGATCTAATCATCTACTTATTGTTGCGACGACGCTTGCCATTGCTCTGCTTCCGGCTGGATCTCTGGCCGTTTTGGGGAAGGAGGGACTTCCTCATGTCAATGATCCGCCTGTACATGTCGTAGCTCGTGTACGCCTCCTTGGACGCATACACGACGTGAGCTTTGTCGAGTTTCTCCATCCAGGCCGAGTGCCAGGCACGCTTGTCCTTGTTGCACAAATCCTTCATGTCTCTGTAGTAGGGGTCGATGATGGCCTCGGTGAGGTTAACCAGTGAGTCCTTCTCATGCTCCTTGCTGCCCCTGATCTTGTATTGGCCCTAGATGTCGACAAGAATCTGGCAGGCGATGCCCGAATTCTTGAGCGCCTTTACATCATTGGTGATGTCCATCGTAGAGAACATCTAGTGGGGGCTGTTGACAAAACTGGCGAAACGCTCGCAAGTTCTTGTGGATAGGCAGTAGTGGTAGACAAGGACATGGTGGTGCACACACATCTGGGCGATGGCGACCTTGGGACGAGACCCGGCATGAGCGTGGGTGTACTCGAGGTCGAACCCGACCACCTTGTACTTCTCCTCGGCAAGCAACAGCTCCATAATGTGGATGGAGTGCTCCGCCCAGACCAGGTCGTTGGTGTACACCACTGAGAGGTCCATGAACCTTCTGTGGGTGTCCACCACAGCACGCAAGGTGAACTGCTGCTCGTTGATACGTCTCCAACGTATCTATAATTTTTGATTGCTCCATGCTATATTATCTACTGTTTTGGACTATATTGGGCTCTATTTTCCACTTTCATATTATTTTTGAGACTAACCTATTAACCGGAGGCCTAGCCCAGAATTGCTGTTTTTGCCTATTTCAGTGTTTCGAAGAAACGGAATATCAAATGGAGTCCAAACGGAATAAAATCTTCGGGAACGTGATTTTCTCACCGAACGTGATCCAGGAGACTTGGACCCTGCTCTAAGGAACAAAAGAGGCGGTCACGAGGGTGGGGGGCGCGCCCCCCTAGAGCGTGCCCCTTGCCTTGTGGGCCCCTCGTTGCTCCTCCGACGTACTTCTTCCTCCTATATATACACACGTACCCCCAAACGATCAGAAGAGGAGCCAAAAACCTAATTCCACCGCCGCAACTTTCTGTATCCACGAGATCCCATCTTGAGGCCTGTTCCGGAGCTCCGCCGGAAGAGGGCCGTCATCACGCAGGGCTTCTACATCATCCTAGCCCCTCCGATGAAGTGTGAGTAGTTGATACGTCTCCAACGTATCTATAATTTTTGATTGCTCCATGCTATATTATCTACTGTTTTGGACTATATTGGGCTTTATTTTCCACTTTTATATTATTTTTGGGACTAACCTATTAACCGGAGGCCCAGCCCAGAATTGCCGTTTTTTGCCTATTTCAGTATTTCAGATAAACGGAATATCAAATGGAGTCCAAACGGAATAAAATCTTCAGGAACGTGATTTTCTCATTGAACGTGATCCAGGAGACTTGGACCCTGCTCCAAGGAACAAAAGAGGCCGTCACGAGGGTGGGGGGTGCCCCCCCTAGGGCGCGCCCCCCTGCCTCATGGGCCCCTTGTTGCTCCTCCGGCGTACTTCTTCCTCCTATATATACACACGTACCCCCAAACGATCAGAATAGGAGGAAAAAACCTAATTCCACCGCCGCAACTTTCTGTATCCACGAGATCCCATCTTGGGGCCTGTTCCGGAGCTCTGCCGGAAGAGGGCCGCCATCATGGAGGGCTTCTACATCATCCTAGCCCCTCCGATGAAGTGCGAGTAGTTTACCTCAGACCTTCAGGTCCATAGTTAGTAGCTAGATGGCTTCTTCTCTCTCTTTGAATCTCAATACAAAGTTCTCCCCCTCTCTTGTGGATATCTATTCGATGTAATCTTATTTTTGCAGTGTGTTTGTTGAGACAGATGAATTGTTGGTTTATGATCAAGTCTATCTATGAATAATATTTGAATCTTCTCTGAATTCTTTTATGTATGATTGGTTATCTTTGCAAGTCTCTTCAAATTATCCGTTTTGTTTGGCCAACTAGATTGGTAGTTCTTGCCATGGGAGAAGTGCTTAGCTTTGGGTTCGATCTTGCGGTGTTCTTACCCAGTGACAGAAGGGGCAGCAAGGCACATATTGTATCGTTGCCATCGAGGATGACAAGATGGGGTTTATTTCATATTGCATGAATTTATCTCTCTACATCATGTCATCTTGCTTAAGGCGTTACTCTGTTTTTTAACTTAACACTCTAGATGCATGCTGGATAGCGGTCGATGAGTGGAGTAATAGTAGTAGATGCAGAACCATTTCGATCTACTTGTCACGGACGTGATGCCTATATACATGATCATGCCTAGATATTCTCATAACTATGCTCAATTCTGTCAATTGCTCAATAGTAATTTGCTCACCCACCGTAGAATACTTATGCTCTTGAGAGAAGCCACTAGTGAAATCTATGCCCCCCGGGTCTATTCTCATCATATCAATGTCCATCACTTTAATCTTGCTTTGCTTTTACTTTTTACTTTGCATCTTTATACCAAAAATACCAAAAATATTATATCTATCAGATCTCACTCTCGTAAGTGACCGTGAAGGGATTGACAACCCCTAATCGTGTTGGTTGCGAGTAGCTATCGCTTTGTGCAGGTACGAGGGACTTGAGCATGGGCTCCTACTGGATTGATACCTTGGTTCTAAAAAATGAGGGAAATACTTACGCTACTCTGCTGCATCATCCCTTCCTCTTCGGGGAAAACCAATGCAAGCTCAAGACGTAGCAAGAAGGATTTCTGGCGCCGTTGCCGGGGAGTCTACGCAAAAAGTCAACATACCAAGTACCCATCACAATCCCTATCTCTCGCATTACATTATTTGCCATTTGCCTCTCGTTTTCCTCTTCCCCCAATTCACCCTTGCTGTTTTATTCGCCCTCTCTATCTATCCTCCCTCTCTATTTGCCTCTTTTTGCCCGTTTGCTTTTTGTTTGCTCGTGTGTTAGATTGCTTGTTTGTCGCGATGGCTCAAGATACTACTAAATTGTGTGACTTCACCAATACCAATAATAATGATTTCCTTAGCACTCCGATTCCTCCTCTTACCGATGGTGAATCTTGTGAAATTAATACTGCTTTGTTGAATCTTTTTATGAAAGATCAATTCGCTGGCCTTCCTAGTGAAGATGCCGCTACTCATCTGAATAGCTTCGTTGATTTATGTGATATGCAAAAGAAAAAAGATGTCAATAATGATGTCGTTAAATTGAAGCTATTTCCTTTTTCGCTTAGAGATCGTGCTAAAGCTTGGTTTTCGTCTTTGCCTAAGAATAGTATTGATTCATGGAACAAGTGCAAAGATGTTTTTATCTCTAAATATTTTCCTCCCTCTAAGATCATATCTCTTAGAAATGATATTATGAACTTTAAGAACTTGATCATGAACATGTTGCACAAGCTTGGGAGAGAATGAAATTAATGATACGTAATTGCCCTACTCATGGTTTGAATTTGTGGATGATTATACAAAAATTTTATGCTGGATTGAATTTTGCTTCTAGAAATCTTTTAGATTCGGCCGCGGGAGGCACTTTTATGGAAATCACTTTAGGAGATGCTACTAAACTCCTAGATAATATTATGGTTAATTATTCTCAATGGCATACTGAAAGATCTTCTAATAAAGAAGTGCATGCGATAGAAGAAATCAATGTGTTGAGTCGAAAGATGGATGAACTTATGAAATTATTTGCTACTAAGAGTGTTTCTTCTGATCCTAATGACATGCCTTTGTCTACTTTGATTGAGAATAACAATGAATCTATGGATGTGAATTTTGTTGGTAGGAATAATTTTGGTAACAATGCTTATAGAGGGAACTTTAATCCTAGGCCATATCCTAGTAATCCTTCTAATAATTATGGGAGTTCCTACAACAACTCTTATGGAAATTATAATAAGATGCCCTCTGAATTTGAGACTAGTGTTAAAGAGTTTATGAATTCACAAAAGAATTTTAATGCTTTGCTTGAGGAGAAATTGCTTTAAGTTGATGATTTTGCTAGAAACGTTGATAGAATTTCTCTTGAGATTGATTCTTTAAAGCTTAGATCTATTCCTCCTAAGCATGATATCAATGAGTCTCTCAAATCCATTAGAATTTCCATTGATGAGTGCAAGGAAAGAACCGCTAGGATGCGTGCTTCCAAATATGCCTTTATTAAAGCGTGTTCTTCCAATACCTACGAAAATCAAGATGAAGATCTAAAAGTTATTGATGTGTCTCCTATTAAATCTTTATTTTGCAATATGAATCTTGATGAAACTGAATATGATCTTCCTTTACCTAGAAGGCGTTCTAAAAATTCGGAGTATTTAGATCTTAATGATGAAATTGATGAAAGTGAGATTGAAAGAAATAAAAATCTAGATGTTGCTAAACCCACTATATTGGATTTCAAGGAATTTAATTATGAAAGTTGCTCTCTAATTGATTGTATTTCCTTGTTGCAATCCGTGCTAAATTCTCCACATGCTTATAGTCAAAATAAAGCCTTCACCGAACATATTGTTGATGCTTTGATGCAATCTTATGAAGAAAAACTTGAGTTGTAAGTTTCTATCCCTAGAAAACTCTATGACGAGTGGGAACCAACTATTAAAATTAAAATTAAAGATCATGAGTTTTATGGTTTGTGTGATTTGGGTGCTAGTGTCTCTACTATTCCCAAGACTTTGTGTGATTTACTAGATTTCCGTAATTTTGATGATTGCTCTCTAAACTTGCATCTTGCGGATTCCACTATTAAGAAACCTATGGGAAGGATTAATGATGTTCTTATTGTTGCAAATAGGAATTATGTGCCCATAGATTTCATTTTTCTTGATATAGATTGCAATCCTTCTTGCCCTATTATTCTTGGCAGACCTTTCCTTAGAACGGTTGGTGCGATTATTGTTATGAAGGAAGGGAATATTAGATTTCAATTTCCATTAAAAAAGGGCATGGAACACTTTCCTAGAAAGAAAATAAAATTACCATATGAAACTATCATGAGAGCCACTTATGGATTACCTACCAAAGATGGCAATACCTAGATCTTTCCTCGCTTTTATGCCTAGCTAGGGGCGTTAAACGATAGCGCTTGTTGGGAGGCAACCCAATTTTATTTTTATTACTTGCTTTTTTCTCATGCTTAGTAATAAATAAATTATTTAGCCTCTGTTTTGGTTGTGTTTTTTGTGTTTAATTAGTGTTTGTGCCAAGTAGAACCGTTGGGAAGACTTGGGGGAAAGTCTTGTTGAACTTGCTGTAAAAAACAGAAACTTTAGCGCTCACGAGAACTGCTGTTATTTTTATTTGAAGAGTGATATTTAGTTAATTCTTTTTGCAGATGATTAATAGATAAATTACTCACGTCCAGAAATTTATTTTAGAATTTTTGGGGTTCCAGATCTTTCGCTAGCTACATATTACTACAGACTGTTCTGTTTTTGACAGATTCTGTTTTTTGTGTGTTGTTTGCTTATTTTGATGAATCTATGGCTAGTAAAATAGTTTATAATCCATAGAGAAGTTGGAATACAGTAGGTTTAACACCAATATAAATAAAGAATGAGTTCATTACAGTACCTTGAAGTGGTCTTTTGTTTTCTTTCGCTAACGGAGCTCACGAGTTTTCTATTTTGAGTTTTGTGTTGTGAAGTCTTCAAGTTTTGGGTGAATTCTTTTGATGGATCATGGAACAAGGAGTGGCAAGAGCCTAAGATTGGGGATGCCCATGGCACCCCCAAGATAATCCAAGGACACCAAAAAGTCAAAGCTTGGGGATGCCCCGGAAGGCATCCCCTCTTTCGTCCACTTCCCTCGGTAATTTACTTGGAGCTATATTTTTATTCACGAACATGATATGTGTTTTGCTTGGAGCGTCTTGTATTATTTGTGTCTTTGTGTGTTAGTATGCCACAATCATCCTTGCTGTACACACCTTTTGAGAGAGCCATACATGAATAAAAATTTGATAGAATACTCTATGTGCTTCACTTATATCTTTTGAGTGTTATAATTTTGCTCTATGTGCTTCACTTATATCTTTTGAGCTAAGTAGTTTTGCTCTATGTGCTTCACTTATATCTTTCGAGCTAGATAATTTTGCTCTATGTGCTTCACTTATATCTTTTGAGTGTTATAATTTTGCTCTATGTGCTTCACTTAGATCTTTTAGAGCACGGTGGTGGATATGTTTTAAAGAAACTATTGATCTCTCATGCTTCACTTCAATTATTTTGAGAGTCTCTTAATAGCATGGTAATTTTCTTAATAATAATATTCTTGGTATTCAAGATTTGTGAAACTTTCTTTTGAGTGTGTTGAATACTAAGAAAATATTGAAGCATGATAATTGTTTTGAGATATGGAGGTGATAATATTAAAGTCATGCTAGTTGAGTAGTTGTTAATTTAAAGAATACCTGTCTGAAGGTTTGTGATTCCCGTAGCATGCACGTATGGTGAACTGTTATGTAACGAAGTCGGAGCATGATTTATTTATTGATTGTCTTCCTTATGAATGGCGATCGGGGACGAGCGATGGTCTTTTCCTACCAATCTACCCCCCTAGGAGCATGCGCGTAATACTTTGCTTTGATAACTTCTAGATTTTTGCAATAAGTATATGAGTTATTTATGACTAATGTTGAGTCCATGGATTATACGCACTCTCACCCTTCCACCTTTGCTAGCCTCTCTAATACCGCGCACCTTTCGCCGGTATCATACACCTACCATATACCTTCCTCAAAACAGCCACCATACCTACCTATTATGGCATTTCCATAGCCATTCCGAGATATATTGCCATGCAGCTTTCCACCATCTAGTTCATCATGACACATTCATCATTGTCATATTGCTTAGCATGATCATGTAGTTGACATAGTATTCATGGCAAAGCCACCGTTCATAATTTCTTCATACTTGTCACTCTTGATTCATTGCATATCCCGGTACACCGCCGGAGGCATCCATATAGAGTCATACTTTGTTTTAGAATCGAGTTGTAATCATTGAGTTGTAAATAAATAAAAGTGTGATGATCATCATTCAATAGAGCATTGTCCCAATAAAAAAAGAGCAAGGCCAAAAAAAAGAAGGCCCCAAAAAAAGAAAATAAATAAAAAGGGGCAATGTTACTATCCTTTTACCACACTTGTGCTTCCAAGTAGCACCGTGATATAGCGAGTCCCATATATTGTGCTTCAAAGTAGCACCATGTTCTTCATATAGATAGTCTCATATGTTGTCACTTGCATATACTAGTGGGAATTTTATAGAACTTGGCTTGTATATTCCAATAATGGGCTTCCTCAAATTGCCCTAGGTCTTCGTGAGCAAGCAAGTTGGATGCACACCCACTAGTTTCTTTTGTTGAGCTTTCATACATTTATAGCTCTAGTGCATCCGTTGCATGGCAATCCCTACTCACTCACATTGATATCTATTGATGGGCATCTCCATAGCCCGTTGATACGCCTAGTTGATGTGAGACCATCGTCTCCTTTTTGTCTTCTCCACAACCGCCATTCTATTCCACCTATAGTGCTATATCCATGGCTCACGCTCATGTATTGCATGAAGATTGAAAATGTTTTGAAAATGTTAGAGTATGAAACAATTGCTTGGCTTGTCATCGGGGTTGTGCATGATTTAAATACTTTGTGTGGTGAAGATGGAGCATAGCCAGACTATATGATTTTGTAGGGATAACTTTCTTTGGCCATGTTATTTTGAGAAGACATAATTGCTTTGTTAGTATGCTTGAAGTATTATTATTTTTATGTCAATATAAACTTTTGTCTTGAATCTTTCTAATCTGAATATTCATACCACAATTAAGAAGATTTGCATTGAAATTATGCCAAGTAGCACTCCGCATCAAAAATTCTCTTTTTATCATTTACCTACTCGAGGACGAGCAGGAATTAAGCTTGGGGATGCCTGATACGTCTCCAACATATCTATAATTTTTGATTGCTCCATGCTATATTATCTACTATTTTGGACTATATTGGGCTTTATTTTCCAATTTTATATTATTTTTGGGACTAACCTATTAACCGGAGGCCCAGCCCAGAATTGCTGTTTTTTGCCTATTTCAGTGTTTCAGATAAACAGAATATCAAACAGAGTCCAAACAGAATAAAGTCTTCAGGAACGTGATTTTCTCACCGAACGTGATCCAGGAGACTTGCACCCTGCTCCATGGAACAAAAGAGGCGGTCACGAGGGTGGGGGCGCCCCCCCTAGGGCGTGCCCCCCTGCCTCGTGGGCCCCTCGTTGCTCCTCCGGCGTACTTCTTCCTCCTATATATACACACGTACCTCCAAACGATCAGAAGAGGAGCCAAGAACCTAATTCCACCGCCGCAACTTTCTGTATCCACGAGATCCCATATTGGGGCCTGTTCCGGAGCTCCGCCGGAAGAGGGCTGTCATCACGGAGGGCTTCTACATCAAACTAGCCCCTCCGATGAAGTGTGAGTAGTTGATACGTCTCCAACGTATCTATAATTTTTGATTGCTCCATGCTATATTATCTACTGTTTTGGACTATATTGGGCTTTATTTTCCACTTTTATATTATTTTTGGGACTAACCTATTAACTGGAGGCCCAGCCAAGAATTACTGTTTTTTGCCTATTTCAGTATTTTAGATAAACGGAATATCAAACGGAGTCCAAATGGAATAAAATCTTCGGGAACGTGATTTTCTCACCGAACATGATCCAGGAGACTTGGACCCTGCTCCAAGGAACAAAAGAGGCGGTCACGAGGGTCGGGGGCGCCCCCTAGGGCGCGCCCCTGCCTCGTGGGCCCCTCGTTGCTCCTCCGGCGTACTTCTTCCTCCTATATATACACATGTACCCCCAAACGATCAGAACAGGAGCAAAAAACCTAATTCCACTGCCGCAACTTTTTGTATCCACGAGATCCCATCTTGGGGCCTATTCCGGAGCTCCGCCGGAAGAGGGCCGTCATCACGGAGGGCTTCTACATCATCCTAGCCCCTCCGATGAAGTGTGAGTAGTTTACCTCAGACCTTCGGGTCCATAGTTAGTAGCTAGATGGCTTCTTCTCTCTCTTTGAATCTCAATACAAAGTTCTCCCCCTCTCTTGTGGAGATATATTCGATGTAATCTTCTTTTTGCGGTGTGTTTGTTGAGACCGATGAATTGTGGGTTTATGGTCAAGTCTATCTATGAATAATATTTGAATCTTCTCTGAATTCTTTTATGTATGATTGGTTATCTTTGCAAGTCTCTTCGAATTATCCGTTTGGTTTGGCCAACTAGATTGGTAGTTCTTGCCATGGGAGAAGTGCTTAGCTTTGGGTTCGATCTTGCGGTGTCCTTACCCAGTGACAGAAGGGGCAGCAAGGCACGTATTGTATCGTTGCCATCGAGGATAACAAGATGGGGTTTATTTCATATTGCATGAATTTATCTCTCTACATCATGTCATCTTGCTTAAGGCGTTACTCTATTTTTAACTTAATACTCTAGATGCATGCTGGATAGCGGTTGATGAGTGGAGTAATAGTAGTAGATGCAGAATCGTTTCGATCTACTTGTCACGGACGTGATGACTATATACATGATCATGCTTAGATATTCTCATAACTATGCTCAATTCTGTCAATTGCTCAACAGTAATTTGTTCACCCACCGTAGAATACTTATGCTCTTGAGAGAAGCCACTAGTGAAACCTATGGCCCCCGGGTCTATTCTCATTATATCAATCTCCATCACTTTAATCTTGTTTTGCTTTTTTACTTTGCTTTTACTTTTTACTTTGCATCTTTATACCAAAAATACCAAATATATTATATCTATCAGATCTCACTCTCGTAAGTGACCGTGAAGGGCTTGACAACCCCTAATCACGTTGGTTGCGAGTAGCTATCGCTTTGTGCAGGTACGAGGGACTTGAGCGTCGGCTCATACTGGATTGATATCTTGGTTCTCAAAAATTGAGGAAAATACTTACACTACTCTGCTGCATCATCCCTTCCTCTTCGGGGAAAACCAACGCAAGCTCAAGATGTAGCAAGAAGGATTTCTGGCGCCGTTGCCGGGGAGTCTACGCAAAAAGTCAACATACCAAGTACCCATCACAATCCCTATCTCTCGCATTACATTATTTGCCATTTGCCTCTCATTTTCCTCTCCCCCCAATTCACCCTTGCCATTTTATTCGCCCCCCCTCTCTATCCTCCCTCTCTATTTGCCTCTTGTTTGCTTGTCATCATGACTAGTCTCATATCTTCTCCGTTGTCTCCCGAGAGTGAAGTTCTAAATTTTAAACAAAGGGAGGGAGAAAATCTAAAAGATGCTTGGTATAGAATTTGCAATGCTCAAAATAGATCTACCAGAAAGCAATCTACCTTAGTTCTTCTCCGCAATTTTTATGTAGGTGTTAATCCTTGGTACAGATATATCCTCAATACCATTACCGGAGGGAACTTCTTGGGTAGCCATACTTTTGATTCTTATAATGCTATGCTAAATTTATTTGGCTCACCACCTCTTTTGGTTAATGGAACCATGTTAACTTTGGAGCATGTTATGCAAAGACTTGAAATTATTGAAAATAAAGTTGCTACTATTGAATCAATTGAAAATCTAGATAAAAAGATCCACAATCAAATTACTCAATATGGATCTAAGGTAGGAATGACTTTGAAAAATATTAAGGAAAAGGAACCCGTAGTTAATGAGAAGATAAACCTAGATTCTACTAGAATTGATAAACTTGAGGGTATCATTACAAACTTGGGAACCGCTTTTTCTTCCATGAATAATACTCCAAGTCCTCCTACTAAAATTGCCAAGCTTATGTATGTTCCTAAAAATAAGGGTGAATCATCTAGTAAGGAAACTGCGGATCTTAAATCTATAAGTATTCATCCCAATCTTTTTGCTATCATTAAGGAACCATTTATTACAAATGAAATTTTCGATCTTGTGCCTAAAAGTTTGATAATTAGTAAAAATAAAGAAATTCCTAAAGATGTTAAATGCCTAATTGAATAATTGCCTACCAAATATGGCAATACCTTGATCTATCCTCGCTTTTATGCCTAGCTAGGGGCGTTAAACGATAGCGCTTGTTGGGAGGCAACCCAATTTAATTTTTATTCCTTGCTTTTTGATCCTGCTTAGTAATAAATAAATTATTTAGCCTCTGTTTTGGTTGTGTTTTTTGTGTTTAATTAGTGTTTGTGCCAAGTAGAACCGTTGGGAATACTTGGGGGAAAGTCTTGTTGAACTTGCTGTAAAAAACAGAAACTTTAGCGCCCACGAGAACTGCTGTCATTTTTATTTGAAGAGTGCTATTTAGTTAATTATTTTTGCAGATGATTAATAGATAAATTCCTCACGTCCAGAAATTTATTTTAGAATTTTTGGGTTTCCAGATCTTGCGCTAGCTACAGATTAGTACAGACTGTTCTGTTTTTGACAGATTCTGTTTTTCGTGTGTTGATTGCTTATTTTGATGAATCTATGGCTATTAAAATAGTTTATGATCCATAGATAAGTTGGAATAAAGTAGGTTTAACACCAATATAAATAAAGAATGAGTTCATTACAGTACCTTGAAGTGGTCTTTTGTTTTCTTTCGCTAACGGAGCTCACAAGTTTTCTATTTTGAGTTTTGTGTTGTGAAGTTTTCAAGTTTTGGGTGAATTCTTTTGATGGATCATGGAACAAGGAGTGGCAAGAGCCTAAGCTTGGGGATGCCCATGGCACCCCCAAGATAACCCAAGGACACCAAAAATTCAAAGCTTGGGGATGCCCCGGAAGGCATCCCCTCTTTTGTCCACTTTCATCGGTAATTTACTTGGAGCTATATTTTTATTCACCAACATGATATGTGTTTTGCTTGGAGCGTCTTGTATTATTTGTGTATTTGTGTCTTAGTATGCCACAATCATCCTTGCTGTACACACATTTTGAGAGAGCCATACATGAATTAAAATTTGCTAGAATACTCTATGTGCTTCACTTATATCTTTTGAGCGTTATAATTTTGCTCTATGCGCTTCACTTAGATCTTTTAGAGCACGGTGGTGGATTCGTTTTAAAGAAACTATTGATCTCTCATGATTCACTTAAATTATTTTGAGAGTCTCTTAATAGCATGGTAATTTGATTAATAATAATATGCTTGGTATTCAAGATTTGTGAAACTTTCTTTTGAGTGTATTGAATACTAAGAAAAGATTGAAGCATGATAATTGTTTTGAGATATGGAGGTGATAATATTAAAGTCATGCTACTTGAGTAGTTGTGAATTTAAAGAATACTTGTGTTAGAGTTTGTGATTCCCGTAGCATGCACGTATGGTGAACCGTTATGTAACGAAGTCGGAGCATGATTTGTTTATTGATTGTCTTCCTTATGAGTGGCGGTCGGGGACGAGCGATGGTCTTTTCCTACCAATCTATCCCCCTAGGAGCATGCGTGTAATACTTTGCTTTGATAACTTCTAGATTTTTGCAATAAGTATGTGAGTTCTTTATGACTAATGTTGAGTCCATGGATTATACGCACTCTCACCTTTCCACCTTTGCTAGCCTCTCTAATACCGCGCACCTTTCGCCGGTATCATACACCTACCATATACCTTCCTCAAAACAACCACCATACCTACCTATTATGGCATTTCCATAGCCATTCCGAGATATATTGCCATGCAACTTTCCACCATCTAGTTCATCATGACACATTCATCATTGTCATATTGCTTAGCATGATCATGTAGTTGACATAGTATTCGTGGCAAAGCCACCGTTCATAATTTCTTCATACTTGTCACTCTTGATTCATTGCATATCCCGGTACACCGCCGGAGGCATCCATATAGAGTCATACTTTGTTTTAGTATCGAGTTGTAATCATTGAGTTGTAAATAAATAAAAGTGTGATGATCATCATTCAATAGAGCATTGTCCCAATAAAAAAAGAGCAAGGCCAAAAAAAAGAAGGCCCCAAAAAAAGAAAATAAATAAAAAGGGGCAATGTTACTATCCTTTTACCACACTTGTGCTTCAAAGTAGCACTGTGATATAGCGAGTCCCATATATTGTGCTTCAAAGTAGCACCATGTTCTTCATATAGATAGTCTCATATGTTGTCACTTTCATATACTAGTGGGAATTTTATAGAACTTGGCTTGTATATTCCAATAATGGGCTTCCTCAAATTGCCCTAGGTCTTCGTGAGCAAGCAAGTTGGATGCACACCCACTAGTTTCTTTTGTTGAGCTTTCATACATTTATAGCTCTAGTGCATCCGTTGCATGGCAATCCCTACTCACTCACATTGATATCTATTGATGGGCATCTCCATAGCCTGTTGATATGCCTAGTTGATGTGAGACCATCGTCTCCTTTTTGTCTTCTCCACAACCGCCATTCTATTCCACCTATAGTGCTATATCCATGGCTCACGCTCATGTATTGCGTGAAGATTGAAAATGTTTTGAAAATGTTAGAGTATGAAACAATTGCTTGGCTTGTCATCGGGGTTGTGCATGATTTAAATACTTTGTGTGGTGAAGATGGAGCATAGCCAGACTATATGATTTTGTAGGGATAACTTTCTTTGGCCATGTTATTTTGAGAAGACATAATTACTTTGTTAGTATGCTTGAAGTATTATTATTTTTATGTCAATATAAACTTTTGTCTTGAATCTTTCTAATCTGAATATTCATACCACAATTAAGAAGATTTACATTGAAATTATGCCAAGTAGCACTCTGCATCAAAAATTCTCTTTTTATCATTTACCTACTCGAGGACGAGCAGGAATTAAGCTTGGGGATGCCTGATACGTCTCCAACATATCTATAATTTTTGATTGCTCCATGCTATATTATCTACTATTTTGGACTATATTGGGCTTTATTTTCCAATTTTATATTATTTTTGGGACTAACCTATTAACCGGAGGCCCAGCCCAGAATTGCTGTTTTTTGCCTATTTCAGTGTTTCAGATAAACGAAATATCAAACGGAGTCCAAACAGAATAAAGTCTTCAGGAACGTGATTTTCTCACCGAACGTGATCCAGGAGACTTGGACCCTGCTCCATGGAACAAAAGAGGCGGTCACGAGGGTGGGGGCGCCCCCCTAGGGCGTGCCCCCCTGCCTTGTGGGCCCCTCGTTGCTCCTCCGGCGTACTTCTTCCTCCTATATGTACACACGTACCTCCAAACGATCAGAAGAGGAGCCAAGAACCTAATTCCACCGCCGCAACTTTCTGTATCCACGAGATCCCATCTTGGGGCCTGTTCCGGAGCTCCGCCGGAAGAGGGCCGTCATCACGGAGGGCTTCTACATCAAACTAGCCCCTCCGATGAAGTGTGAGTAGTTGATACGTCTCCAACGTATCTATAATTTTTGATTGCTCCATGCTATATTATCTACTGTTTTGGACTATATTGGGCTTTATTTTCCACTTTTATATTATTTTTGGGACTAACCTATTAACCGGAGGCCCAGCCACGAATTACTGTTTTTTGCCTATTTCAGTATTTTAGATAAACGGAATATCAAACGGAGTCCAAATGGAATAAAATCTTCGGGAACGTGATTTTCTCACCGAACATGATCCAGGAGACTTGGACCCTGCTCCAAGGAACAAAATATGCGGTCACGAGGGTCGGGGGCGCCCCCTAGGGCGCGCCCCTGCCTCGTGGGCCCCTCGTTGCTCCTCCGGCGTACTTCTTCCTCCTATATATACACATGTACCCCCAAACGATCAGAACAGGAGCAAAAAACTTAATTCCACCGCCGCAACTTTTTGTATCCACGAGATCCCATCTTGGGGCCTATTCCGGAGCTCCACCGGAAGAGGGCCGTCATCACGGAGGGCTTCTACATCATCCTAGCCCCTCCGATGAAGTGTGAGTAGTTTACCTCAGACCTTCGGGTCCATAGTTAGTAGCTAGATGGCTTCTTCTCTCTCTTTGAATCTCAATACAAAGTTCTCCCCCTCTCTTGTGGAGATATATTCGATGTAATCTTCTTTTTGCGATGTGTTTGTTGAGACCGATGAATTGTGGGTTTATGGTCAAGTCTATCTATGAATAATATTTGAATCTTCTCTGAATTCTTTTATGTATGATTGGTTATCTTTGCAAGTCTCTTCGAATTATCCGTTTGGTTTGGCCAACTAGATTGGTAGTTCTTGCCATGGGAGAAGTTCTTAGCTTTGGGTTCGATCTTGCGGTGTCCTTACCCAGTGACAGAAGGGGCAGCAAGGCACGTATTGTATCGTTGCCATCGAGGATAACAAGATGGGGTTTATTTCATATTGCATGAATTTATCTCTCTACATCATGTCATCTTGCTTAAGGCGTTACTCTATTTTTAACTTAATACTCTAGATGCATGCTGGATAGCGGTTGATGAGTGGAGTAATAGTAGTAGATGCAGAATCGTTTCGATCTACTTGTCACGGACGTGATGACTATATACATGATCATGCTTAGATATTCTCATAACTATGCTCAATTCTGTCAATTGCTCAACAGTAATTTGTTCACCCACCGTAGAATACTTATGCTCTTGAGAGAAGCCACTAGTGAAACCTATGGCCCCCGGGTCTATTCTCATTATATCAATCTCCATCACTTTAATCTTGTTTTGCTTTTTTACTTTGCTTTTACTTTTTACTTTGCATCTTTATACCAAAAATACCAAAAATATTATATCTATCAGATCTCACTCTCGTAAGTGACCGTGAAGGGCTTGACAACCCCTAATCACGTTGGTTGCGAGTAGCTATCGCTTTGTGCAGGTACGAGGGACTTGAGCGTCGGCTCATACTGGATTGATATCTTGGTTCTCAAAAATTGAGGAAAATACTTACACTACTCTGCTGCATCATCCCTTCCTCTTCGGGGAAAACCAACGCAAGCTCAAGATGTAGCAAGAAGGATTTCTGGCGCCGTTGCCGGGGAGTCTACGCAAAAAGTCAACATACCAAGTACCCATCACAATCCCTATCTCTCGCATTACATTATTTGCCATTTGCCTCTCATTTTCCTCTCCCCCCAATTCACCCTTGCCATTTTATTCGCCCCCCCTCTCTATCCTCCCTCTCTATTTGCCTCTTGTTTGCTTGTCATCATGACTAGTCTCATATCTTCTCCGTTGTCTCCCGAGAGTGAAGTTCTAAATTTTAAACAAAGGGAGGGAGAAAATCTAAAAGATGCTTGGTATAGAATTTGCAATGCTCAAAATAGATCTACCAGAAAGCAATCTACCTTAGTTCTTCTCCACAATTTTTATGTAGGTGTTAATCCTTGGTACAGATATATCCTCAATACCATTACCGGAGGGAACTTCTTGGGTAGCCATACTTTTGATTCTTATAATGCTATGCTAAATTTATTTGGCTCACCACCTCTTTTGGTTAATGGAACCATGTTAACTTTGGAGCATGTTATGCAAAGACTTGAAATTATTGAAAATAAAGTTGCTACTATTGAATCAATTGAAAATCTAGATAAAAAGATCCACAATCAAATTACTCAATATGGATCTAAGGTAGGAATGACTTTGAAAAATATTAAGGAAAAGGAACCCGTAGTTAATGAGAAGATAAACCTAGATTCTACTAGAATTGATAAACTTGAGGGTATCATTACAAACTTGGGAACCGCTTTTTCTTCCATGAATAATACTCCAAGTCCTCCTACTAAAATTGCCAAGCTTATGTATGTTCCTAAAAATAAGGGTGAATCATCTAGTAAGGAAACTGCGGATCTTAAATCTATAAGTATTCATCCCAATCTTTTTGCTATCATTAAGGAACCATTTATTACAAATGAAATTTTCGATCTTGTGCCTAAAAGTTTGATAATTAGTAAAAATAAAGAAATTCCTAAAGATGTTAAATGCCTAATTGAATAATTTCCTACCAAATATGGCAATACCTTGATCTATCCTCGCTTTTATGCCTAGCTTGGGGCGTTAAACGATAGCGCTTGTTGGGAGGCAACCCAATTTTATTTTTATTCCTTGCTTTTTGATCCTGCTTATTAATAAATAAATTATTTAGCCTCTGTTTTGGTTGTGTTTTTTGTGTTTAATTAGTGTTTGTGCCAAGTAGAACCGTTGGGAAGACTTGGGGGAAAGTCTTGTTGAACTTGCTGTAAAAAACAGAAACTTTAGCGCCCACGAGAACTGCTGTCATTTTTATTTGAAGAGTGCTATTTAGTTAATTATTTTTGCAGATGATTAATAGATAAATTCCTCACGTCCAGAAATTTATTTTAGAATTTTTGGGTTTCCAGATCTTGCGCTAGCTACAGATTACTACAGACTGTTCTGTTTTTGACAGATTCTGTTTTTCGTGTGTTGATTGCTTATTTTGATGAATCTATGGCTATTAAAATAGTTTATGATCCATAGATAAGTTGGAATACAGTAGGTTTAACACCAATATAAATAAAGAATGAGTTCATTACAGTACCTTGAAGTGGTCTTTTGTTTTCTTTCGCTAACGGAGCTCACAAGTTTTCTATTTTGAGTTTTGTGTTGTGAAGTTTTCAAGTTTTGGGTGAATTCTTTTGATGGATCATGGAACAAGGAGTGGCAAGAGCCTAAGCTTGGGGATGCCCATGGCACCCCCAAGATAAACCAAGGACACCAAAAATTCAAAGCTTGGGGATGCCCCGGAAGGCATCCACTCTTTTGTCCACTTTCATCGGTAATTTACTTGGAGCTATATTTTTATTCACCAACATGATATGTGTTTTGCTTGGAGCGTCTTGTATTATTTGTGTCTTTGTGTCTTAGTATGCCACAATCATCCTTGCTGTACACACATTTTGAGAGAGCCATACATGAATTAAAATTTGCTAGAATACTCTATGTGCTTCACTTATATCTTTTGAGCGTTATAATTTTGCTCTATGCGCTTCACTTAGATCTTTTAGAGCACGGTGGTGGATTCGTTTTAAAGAAACTATTGATCTCTCATGATTCACTTAAATTATTTTGAGAGTCTCTTAATAGCATGGTAATTTGATTAATAATAATATGCTTGGTATTCAAGATTTGTGAAACTTTCTTTTGAGTGTATTGAATACTAAGAAAAGATTGAAGCATGATAATTGTTTTGAGATATGGAGGTGATAATATTAAAGTCATGCTACTTGAGTAGTTGTGAATTTAAAGAATACTTGTGTTAGAGTTTGTGATTCCCGTAGCATGCACGTATGGTGAACCGTTATGTAACGAAGTCGGAGCATGATTTGTTTATTGATTGTCTTCCTTATGAGTGGCGGTCGGGGACGAGCGATGGTCTTTTCCTACCAATCTATCCCCCTAGGAGCATGCGTGTAATACTTTGCTTTGATAACTTCTAGATTTTTGCAATAAGTATGTGAGTTCTTTATGACTAATGTTGAGTCCATGGATTATACGCACTCTCACCTTTCCACCTTTGCTAGCCTCTCTAATACCGCGCACCTTTCGCCGGTATCATACACCTACCATATACCTTCCTCAAAACAACCACCATACCTACCTATTATGGCATTTCCATAGCCATTCCGAGATATATTGCCATGCAACTTTCCACCATCTAGTTCATCATGACACATTCATCATTGTCATATTGCTTAGCATGATCATGTAGTTGACATAGTATTCGTGGCAAAGCCACCGTTCATAATTTCTTCATACTTGTCACTCTTGATTCATTGCATATCCCGGTACACCGCCGGAGGCATCCATATAGAGTCATACTTTGTTTTAGTATCGAGTTGGAAATAAATAGAAGTGTGATGATCATCATTCAATAGAGCATTGCCCCAATAAAAAAAGAGAAAGGCCAAAAAAAGAAGGCCCAAAAAAAAGAAAATAAATAAAAAGGGGCAATGCTACTATCCTTTTTCTACACTTGTGCTTCAAAGTAGCACCATGATATAGCAAGTTTCATATATTGTGCTTGAAAGTAGCACCATGTTCTTCATATAGAGAGTCTCATATGTTGTCACTTTCATATACTAGTGGGAATTTTACATTATAGAACTTGGCTTGTATATTCCAATGACGGGCTTCCTCAAAATTGCCGTAGGTCTTCGTGAGCAAGCAAGTTGGATGCACACCCACTTAGTTTCTTGTTGAGCTTTCATACATTTATAGCTCTAGTGCATCCGTTGCATGGCAATCCCTACTCACTCACATTGATATCTATTGATGGGCATCTCCATAGCCCGTTGATACGCCTAGTTGATGTGAGACCATCTTCTCCTTTTTGTCTTCTCCACAACCGCCATTCTATTCCACCTATAGTGCTATATCCATGGCTCACGCTCATGTATTGCGTGAAGATTGAAAAAGTTTTGAAAATGTTAGAGTATGAAACAATTGCTTGGCTTGTCATCGGGGTTGTGCATGATTTAAATACTTTGTGTGGTGAAGATGGAGCATAGCCAGACTATATGATTTTGTAGGGATAACTTTCTTTGGCCATGTTATTTTGAGAAGACATAATTGCTTTGTTAGTATGCTTGAAGTATTATTATTTTTATGTCAATATAAACTTTTGTCTTGAATCTTTCTAATCTGAATATTCATACCACAATTAAGAAGATTTGCATTGAAATTATGCCAAGTAGCACTCCGCATCAAAAATTCTCTTTTTATCATTTACCTACTCGAGGACGAGCAGGAATTAAGCTTGGGGATGCCTGATACGTCTCCAACGTATCTATAATTTTTGATTGCTCCATGCTATATTATCTACTGTTTTGGACTATATTGGGCTCTATTTTCCACTTTTATATTATTTTTGGGACTAACCTATTAACCGGAGGCCCAACCCAGAATTGCTGTTTTTTTGCCTATTTCAGTGTTTCGAAGAAACAGAATATCAAACGGAGTCCAAACGGAATAAACTCTTCGGGAACGTGATTTTCTCACCGAACGTGATCCAGGAGACTTGGACCCTGCTCCATGGAACAAATGAGGCGGTCACGAGGGTGGGGGGCGCGCCCCCTGCCTCGTGGGCCCCTCGTTGCTCCTCCGGCGTACTTCTTCCTCCTATATATACACACGTACCCCCAAACGATCAGAATAGGAGCAAAAAACCTAATTCCACCGCCACAACTTTCTGTATCCACGAGATCCCATCTTAGGGCCTGTTCCGGAGCTCCGCCGAAAGAGGGCCGTCATCACTTAGGGCTTCTGCATCATCCTAGCCCCTCCGATGAAGTGTGAGTAGTTTACCTCAGACCTTCGGGTCCATAGTTAGTAGCTAGATGGCTTCTTCTCTCTCTTTGAATCTCAATACAAAGTTCTCCCCCTCTCTTGTGGAGATCTATTCGATGTAATATTCTTTTTGCGGTGTGTTTGTTGAGACCGATGAATTGTGGGTTTATGATCAAGTCTATCTATGAATAATATTTGAATCTTCTCTGAATTCTTTTATGTATGATTGGTTATCTTTGCAAGTCTCTTCGAATTATCCGTTTGGTTTGGCCAACTAGATTGGTAGTTCTTGCCATGGGAGAATTGCTTAGCTTTGGGTTCGATCTTGCGGTGTCCTTACCCAGTGACAGAAGGGGCAGCAAGGCACATATTGTATCGTTGCCATCGAGGATAACAAGATGGGGTTTATTTCATATTGCATGAATTTATCTCTCTATATCATGTCATCTTGCTTAAGGCGTTACTCTGTTTTTAACTTAATACTCTAGATGCATGCTGGATAGCGGTTGATGAGTGGAGTAATAGTAGTAGATGCAGAATCGTTTCGATCTACTTGTCACGGAAGTGATGCCTATATACATGATCATGCCTAGATATTCTCATAACTATGCTCAATTCTGTCAATTGCTCAACAGTAATTTGTTCACCCATCGTAGAATACTTATGCTCTTGAGAGAAGCCACTAGTGAAACCTATGGCCCTCGGGTCTATTCTCATCATATCAATCTCCATCACTTTAATCTTGTTTTGCTTTTTTACTTTGCTTTTACTTTTTACTTTGCATCTTTATACCAAAAATACCAAAAATATTATATCTATCAGATCTCACTCTCATAGGTGACCGTGAAGGGCTTGACAACCCCTAATCGCGTTGGTTGCGAGTATCTATCGCTTTGTGCAGGTACGAGGGACTTGAGCGTGGGCTCCTACTAGATTGATACCTTGGTTCTCAAAAACTGAGGGAAATACTTACGCTACTCTGCTGCATCATCCCTTCCTCTCCGGGGAAAACCAACGCAAGCTCAAGACATAGCACTCGTCGTCGGCAGCCGCTCGGAGCGTCATTGGAGCCGCGCAGGATACCCTCTAAGAATTTCTCGTGGTGGGTGTGCTTATTGCAATGGTGGGGCATGATCGAAAGGTTGAAGAGACACAAGGGTAGGTTAAATGGCCGCTGTAATAAATGGGGGCCGGCCGGCCTGTAATCGTCACATCTTGTTACGGCGTTCATAGAGGAGGATTCCTGAATCCAGTGGACGCTTGACAACACCGCACCCCAGGCGTGGGCTTGAAGAGCCTGTTCTCGCGCTACCGCGCTGATTACCGCACAAGCTTCTCGCCGGGCTAGTTTGTCCATGCGTCGGCTAGAAGAGGGACAAATCATGGGCGTTTATTGGCAAAAAGCTTTGTAAAAACAAAGTGTGTGGAATGACTTTGGTCATAAGTTTACCCTTGGGTGATGAGGTCAAAGTTAAATAGAAGGGTGATGATGGACACTCAAGTGCAATAATTAATTCTATGCTCTACAGTGCACACGGTGGAAGAAACCAACTGTGTGCAATATTGTCGAAGATCGCAGTCAAGTTAGCTATACAGATCGTGTGTTGTGAGATCGACAAGGTAAACTGATTCGAGAATGGTTAATAAAATCTAAGACCATTGCATATTAAGGTCAAAATAGTGCTAGCAATATACAAGTCTCATATGATGCCATTTCAACCATTGTACCACAAAAGCTCGAAATGTTACAAGGTTCAAATTCTAGAGTTATATGGCTCAAATTCAAATATTACAAGGTTCAAACTGATATTAGAAATGAAATTCAGCTCATCAGCTGCAAACTCTCATGCTGATGCGCTGAACATGGATATCAGAGAGGTTCAAACTAATATCACCGCTTCTAAGTCTGGCTTCGAAACCTCACAAATTTTGCAAAGGGGTCAGCCACTAAGAAGTCATGTATGGGGTTGACCCAATGACTTGCGACTACTCTGTCATCTGAAGTTCCAAAATGAAATTTAGCATTTTTGGAGCCTACTCCATTCTGCCGCAGGCGCCGGCTCTGATCAACAGACCATTCATTTTTGTGAAATAAATGCAGGGCAAATCTCATTTCCTTCAGCACCCTTGCTCTGAGAACAAAGAACCTGGCTAATATAATCTCCGGTAAGGTCCCTCGGTAGGAGTTCAAAGTAATTTCTGAGAGATGCAGATCTAGGCATTCGACGTGATTGTTATATTGTATCACATTATCCACCACTGGGCCTAATCTTATCTGCAAAAGAAGAAAATGTGTTAGTGCCTACATGCAGTTTTGAACATTACTACATGCCTAGCTATTTGGTTTGCAAGATTTGTAAAATGCACTAACATGCCATCTTTGATCTGACATGATTAACATGGGCATTTGATTACATTCTAGAAAAGTGTAGCCTTCTTCACAATAGGTTGGAGTGGATGAAAAGTTCCCTAAGAAAACTACTACAGATGAATCCAAAGGAGAAATGCTTACTGAATGTAACCATATGGATCAAGCAACCAATATGGGGGGTGGGGCATGTATGTACTGAAATCCTCCAAAAGAACCTTCAGAAATTGTAGTACATTGTCATTGTAAACTTGGAAAAAGGCGTCACAAATTGAACTCCCTTATGGTTAACATTTAACAGGAAAGGAACATCACCTCGATATATAGCTTCTCCACGCACGGAAAGCATCTCAGGAAACTGACAACTTGCTCCAGGTCGGGCCCGATAGATTCTAGTGCCAAGACCTTCACTGTGCGCAGTTTTGGGGTCAAGCTTGTCGGAATCATTTTCTGAATGACAAATGAACAAACATCTTCAAAATTAGAAATAATGTTAATTTGTAGAAGGAGAGGTAGAAGGCGGCTGTTGTACCTGAACGGGTGTGGATCCAATAACAAGTTCAGAGTATTTGTCAGACGAGTAGCCCACCACTCTCAATTTCGGCGTAGAAATGACATTAATTCTTGTTGGACCTTCTTGATCAACTACAAGTAATCTCTCAAGTGTAGGTGTGTCCTGGATGACCATACCATGGTCCACCTTTTATGATGTCTTCCTGCCGCACCAGCAACACACATAAATAGTCCGGAGAGTCATGGGGGTGATGTGGAAGGTACTCGACCCATTGACCGCCTGAAGACGAAGTTACTCGAGTGCAGTACAGCCATGGAGCAGGCGCTCCATGTCACCCTTTGAGAGGCAGACGACGAGCTCGAGATGCTTCAGTCATGGTAGAATAAGAGTGGGCGCGTCATTAAGGGGCGGGAAATGGCAGTTCCTGAACTTGGCGATGTGCAGCTTGGGCGCGAGGTGGAGTGCGGACGTTGGTAGCGACCGCATATGCCCATCATCAAAAGTGAGCTCCTCGAGCTGATCTAGGGCGGGGGATCGAAACCAGTCATCAAGCTTGGCTCCGTCCTTGCAGTTGGAAAGGAACTTGCCTATTCTAAGGCCTTTGGTTGGGCCAAGGTGACTGCCAAGGATCTTGGAGAACGCATCCAAGCTTTTGCGATAGCCATGGTAGAGCTCGTGGGTGTCGATGAGGTCGAGAGGGCTAGAGTTCCATAGGGGGCACCACCACTGGGAAAGGAAGGTTGTCCGTGCCCCATATTTGATTGGGAGGAGGGAGATGATGACTCTCAACATATCATCGGGGAGGCTGCTGATTAAGTCTAGGCCTGCTGGAGTAGCTTGTGATTCTAGCTCACCCCGCCTCCGCTTGTTGGCAGCCCCGTTCTCCACCTCCGGAGTCTCCTTGTCAGCGGCGCTTTGTAATGGAAATGGGAGTACAGGGAATATTTAGTTAAAACAGGGCAATAGAAAAGTGTATTGGTAACTAGAAGTTATTAGGTAGGGATATAGTAATAAAAGGGAATAACAATTGGTTGCTTAAATACTACACAATTCATTTGACATTCCTGGGTAAGTCAACATATGCAGATAGTTGAAAAGAAAACTTACTTCGAACAAAGTCTGGATGGATGGTTTTGTCGGGGAAGTTAGCATATATCTCATGACCAGACCCTTTTATGTGAAGTGCAATTTTAGTGCCAGCTTTCTGGACATAAAACTTTGCGGTGGGCTTTGCCAGCTGCCTGGCGGCGGTGGCAGGCGTCGAGCTAAGTGTTTACCGCCGTGATAGGCGGTGCCATGGCATAGACGCGGAGGAGCTTGTGCAGGTGTGAATGGGGAACGTACCGGAGGGGCCGAGGGGGTGGCGGGCGGGGTGAGGGTTTTTGTGACATGGGGATGGTGAGTGCTTTCTTTTTTCTTTTTTGAATTGGGTGGTGAGGGTTTTCTATCCCACAAATAATTTTGGGGGCGACGGTTTGCTAGAGTGAACCGTGTGTGGTTGACGTAGCAGGCAAAATGAAAGTCATTCCACACGGTTCCAATTTTGGGAACCGTGTGTGATTGACTACCTCCGTCCTGGTTTATTGGTCCCCCATTGTAATTTTTACCAAAATTTGGCGAAATATTTAATATACTCAGACATAGATAATAAGTGTACACATACATAAGCATAGTTCAACCATAAGTACATAGTTCAACCGCCATTAAGCATACTCAAGCATACATAGTTCGATCCATCCCACATCTCATCTCACATGTCGTCGACACGATCCCGAAGCTTCTCCAGGTACTCGGTGTACGCGCCGTGCGCCACCCTGCGAGAATACTTCTGCTTGAAGGAGCCAACGGCCCGTCCTTTTGCATGCGCCAGAACACTTAGATATGCGCCACGAATCTTGTGGTTGCAAAATGGGCATCCATAGCCGTCGTTCCAGGTCCTAATACGCCTGTTATGCATTCTGCATAAAGCTCCCTTAGGATTCGCCTCTTGTACCTCCTCTGGGGATCTTCATCCTCGCTGTCCACATCGTCAGGCAACACCTATACAAATAGTAAAACAAATTTGGCATCAAATCACTGATTACATGCCATGAAGTAGGATTAGGAATTTATGGCTATTTATTTATATATATCCAGAGATTATGGTTTGATTTTTAAGCACAGTCGTCTATGTACAACCAATCTTGAAGAAAATAACGGCACAAACATAGGTAGGTCATTCAAAATCAATTGTCAAGTCCAGGCTAGGAATTATTAGCACGAACACTAACCCTAGTCGGATTACTAGCAGAAATCATTTGCACAGATGAAACAACTAATCACTTATCACCTCTTGTCAGATTTCGGGTTCCGGCAGAACCTTGAGGTTCGAACACTGGGGTGCGCGCGGAGATTTCGCCTCCTACCTACCTGCACCCCTCCGCCGCACTAAGATCTAAGCTACGGAAAGAACAACACAAGAGATACAGGGTTTATACTGGTTCGGACCACCGTTGTGGTGTAATACCCTACTCCAGTGTGTGGTGTGGTGGATTGCCTCTTGGGCTGATGATGATGAACAATACAAGGAAGAACAACCTCGCGAGGGTCTGTTCTTGGCTGGGGCGATGAACTGCTAGGAGGAGTTCAGTCACCCTTCTCTCTCTCTCTCTCTCTCTCTCTCTCTCTCTCTCTCTTCTCGATTGTTGATGCCCCTCTCAACCTCTCTGTCTCTGCCCCTTTTTTCTACCCCCCCTTTGCCTCTAGGAGGCTGGTCCTATTTATAGAGGCCCTGGTCCTCTTCCCAAATATCGAGCGGGAAGGGAGCCAACAATGGCGGGCTAATTTGAAGGGGGACAACTTGTACCAGCTATCCTAACAAAAGTGGTCTTCGCCTGCACAAAGCTTTGGCGGTGACGCCGTCTTGGGCTCCACAATGACCTCCGTCTTGCAGTCCTCCTGGTCTTGGTCTTGTTGCACCGAAATGGCAACCTTTGCCTGATGCCTCGGTACTCCATGGCTGCGCTTGCCCCCTTTGCACCAAAGGGGAAAGGAGGACACTGCGCGGGCTGGCACCCGCCTGGCGCCCTTGGTCGTCATGGCTTGCATCACGGGCACCTCGTGAGGTACCCCGCCTTGATCTCTCCGCCTCCTCGCGAGCCAGCTTGATGAGGCCGTGCCTAAGGAAGCTCCGCGTCGTCCGCCCCGCGAGGCCTGACCCCTCGTGAGGGTCTTGGGTCTGTGTTGATGAAGATGGGCCGTGCTGGGCCCCCCTTTTGAGCCACGCCGCAGGCCGGCGGCAGGCAAGTCTGGGGACCCCCGTTCCCAGAACGCCGACAGTAGCCCCCGGGCCCAAGGCGCGCCCGGACTTGGCCGTGCAGGGAGGCGGAAGGGCAAGAGCGAAGCGCCGCGGGCCCTAACAGCCTGCGGCCTTGGGCGTCACGTGGTGGTTGATTAGACGTGGGCGTCTCCACTTCCCCATGGCGCCTCGGCAACTGCACGGATTGGACAAGTCCCTGCATGCAAAGTGGGTCATGATTACCTGCGATCGTGGAGGTCGGCGGTTGGCCTTCGCCGGCCATAAGTACGGAACGGCATGCGCCCTTCCGGTCCATCCCTCCTTGCTTCTCCTTCTTCCCGGTCCTTGCTCCGTCTTGCTGTGATGGCTCCGATCCGCCGGTTCTCGATGGTAGAGAAGGGAAAGGCTCCCCGAGAGGATCCAGACCCGCTCCCGCCAAAGAAACGGCTCGTCCTCCGTGGACCGGACGAGGGGGCCCATCAGGTGGTGTCGAGGCCTTGGTGCGAGCGGGCACCACCGGGGTTCCCGCTTCCCTTGTACGCCCACATCGAGGGCCCTGAAGGAGCTGATGCTGATTGCCATGGGCGGCGCCGCCGTCGGCGCCGACGGGTCACGAAGGTGTGGGTTGTCCCCCTGGGGTCCACACCGAGGGCTCCTTCCGAGAGTTCGTGCTCCGCGTCGCCATGCCTCCTCAGTCTTGGATTCACCTTCCTCCCTTCTTCGCCTCCATCATCCCGCAGGGAGAACTCCTGGAGCTTTGGCTGCAGCACGCCAGCTGCAGCACCCTCGCGACCGAGGCAGAGGTCGCGGTCGTTGTCCCGGGCGAGGTCTTCATGACTCGGGGCTGGAGCGAAATCGCCCGGGTTTGCAGGACAAGAGGCGCCTTCGCGATCCACTTGGAGTACGACGGTGCTTCGGTGATGTTCTTCAAGGTCTTCGATGCGGACGGGCGCCGGCTGGAGTGTTGCCCCGGGAGAGGTGGCCGGGACCCTGCTGCGGCGAGGACTGGGCCCGCCGACCGCTCCCTTGGCGGCTCCTCAGGCGGTGGAGGCGTCGGAGGTTCCAGCGACTCCGGCGAGCTCTTCGCGACTCCAGAGACGAGCGACGACAGCTACGAGCCCCCGAGCCAGCACCGCTCCTGGAGCAGGGCGGGCTCATCAGGTCGCCGCCGACTCTGATCTGGATGGGCTTGGCGCCAGTGCTTGACGGCCCACTGTTGATGATGGCGTATTTTGCAAGGGCGCGCGTAGTTAGTGTCCCTTTAGGATCTGTTCCCTGCGAGGAATCAAAGATGCGTCCCGTGGGGGCTTGTAAGGTGCCTGTGATCCTGTTTTGTTAACATAGCCCTTGTCGTAGAATTGTGCGAGTTGCTCATCCCGTCTTAGCTCAGTCCTCCCTTTCGAACCTCGCGAGGGCTTGGTGCTCTGCGCCGACAGGTCCCAGTCCCAAGGCGGCTTCAGCCGTCGCTGGTATGCCAGGTCGCGATGCCGTGGTCAAGGCCAGGAGGTGAGGACCCAGAGTCCGGTAAGAGCCCCTGAGTCGCGATGCTCAGGAGGTCCCCTTTGGCGCTCAAGCAGCCGTCGTTCGGTGAGAAAGGAGAGCGGCATCGCTAACACGGGATTGCATTAGGTTCGGGGATGGTGCCACGGTAGCTGGTGCTTCCGGGTGGTGACTTATCTCGAGAATCAGGGGCCGCTCTCTGGTGTGTCGCCGGCTCCGTGCATCGGCAGGCGTGAGGTTGCTCGGCGAGGTCCTCGTGTGTCCCTCCCCTCTCGCCCTTGCTCCCCTTTCTGCTCTACGTCCTCGGGTCCCGGCCCTCGAGCGAGTCTCAGCCGTCACTGGTATGCCAGGTCGCGATGCCATGGGCAAGGCCAGAGGGCGAGGGCTGGAGAGCCAGTAGGAGCCCTGAGTCGCGATGCTCAGGCACCCCCCCTTTAACGCGCAAGCGATTCATGCGGATGAGAGTGGAGGAAACACCGCAAGGGCCTCGCCTGACGCAGCTCCTTTAAGAGATCCTGTAGACCCATCAGAGAAAGAACGAGGGGTTGCCATGACAATTGACAGTCAGCCGTTGGTTGCTTCCGAGGGGTAATGAGGCACTGAAGGCTTGACGAGGTGGCGCCATGCGGGGCTGCCATGGCTAGAGCTCAGCCATCCAGGTTTGTCGGCGTTGCAGGGACGGACCCATGCGCAAGCGTCATGCCATTTGGGAGCAGTTCCATCAGTTGAGTGGGCAACTAGGTCAAGCACATTAGCCGCGAAGGAGTGGATTCATTCAAATAGATGCTGGGAAGGCGGACATCACTGGGTCAGGCCCGAGCGACTTGGGGATGATGCAGCCCGAGGGGCGCCCCCAACAAGGTAAGCTAACAACATGAAATAAAAGGGATACACGCCGTAGGGACGGACCCACGCGGCCTGGGAATAATGCAGCCCTGGGGGGCGCTCCCAGCTGGAAGTGAAACTTGAAAGATGTCACCTGATGACGTTGAGGACAAAGGGGTGTTGGTGTAGCAGACTCGGTGGGCTGCGGAAGCCGATCCTCACAAGCCCCCAGGCCCAGGGGCCTTTGGAGGCTCCGGAGGCTCTGGTGGCTCCTCGCGGACCATCTCCATCTCCGCCAGGGCCGCGGAACGCCTGGCCTCTTGTGCCTCCATGATGCCCCTCATGAGGCGCTGGTACGTGGCAGCAGCGTTCGGCAAGCCGTAAGGCATGCGAACATAGCTGTGGGGTGGACCTCCGCAGCGCCCTACTCGCGAGGGCCAAAGGCACTCCAGAGAGGCGACTCGATTGAGCCCTGGTATGTCGATGCAGACGCGTAGCCCACCATCCTCGCCTGGATGGGGAGCCATTGCTGGTAGGTGGCGGCCGCCTTTCATGACTCTTGACTCCTGTAGCTCCTGAATGGCCTTGCTGACGAACTCCTGAGGGTCTGGCTCTCCTTGCCTTACTCCTTCTTGAGGGAAATGTGCTTCGAAACACGCCTCCATGTGGGGCCCAAGCACCTCCCTCGTGACCCTAGCCAGGTCGGTGGCCCTCCAGGGGAGAGCCCCCGAGCCCTGCCTGAGGAGGGCGTCGGGCGTGCTTTCCTATGTGATGGAAGGAGGTTCCCCCTGGGCAGGCACGGGCCCAGAGGGGCCTGCCTCCTAAGGGGCCGGGCCGGATGATGTCTTCTTCTTCTTGGGGGCGGTCTCGGGAAGCCTCCTGCTTCCGCGATCCGGGTCTCCCAGTGACGCGGCCTGAAAGGCACGTTCCAGGGAACACACCGCGTCCTTCTCTTCACAGGGCACCGTGATGACTCCGCCACTTCCTGGCATCTTGAGGACGTTGTAGCCATGGTGAGTTACGGCCATGAACTTGGCCAGCACTGGGTACCCAAGGATGGTGTTGTACGGCAGGCGAATGTGAGCAACGTCGAAGTCGATGAGCTCGGTGCGGTAGTTGTCGCGTGCCCCGAAGGTGACAGGGAGGCGGACCTGCCCAATCGGGACCGTGGAGCCGTCGGTGATTCCAGAGAAAGGCTTGGTTGGCTGAAGCTGGCTGTAGGGCATTTGGAGATTGTTGAATGTTTCCATAGACAGGACGTTGAGCCCTGCCCCGCCATCGATGAGGGTCCTGGTGACCACCATGTTGCTGATGATTGGGGGACAAAGCATCGGGAGGACTCCAGCTGTAGCCGCACACTTGAGCTGATCTACTGAGCTGAACGTGATGGCGCACGCCGACCACCTGAGAGGGCGCGTGGCTTCGAGCTTGGGGAGGACTGCATTCACTTCGCGGGCGAACTGCTTGAAGATGCGTTGAGAGGCTGGGGCTTGAGCCCCGCCCAAGATGCAGACGATCGTGCGCGGCTCCTGAAAGCCCCCAGCCCCCTCGTCTTGGTGGCGGTCCTCGTTTCTCCTTGGTAGCGGCGGCAGCGGAGGGAGGCCTGCGTTGCCTTGTGGGCGATCCTCGCGAGGCTGATCCCTCCAGTCTCCCTCGCGAGGCGGGTCTTGCCAGCGATCCTCGCGAGGTTGATCGCGCCACCCTTGGCGCGGGCCACGATCTTCCCAGCGTCTTGCGTTCCTTCCTCCTCCTCGACCATAGCCCCGGTCACCGCGGTCGGGGCGACGGCCGATCCTTCCTTCTCGCACGGCTCGGAGCTCTTGACATTTGTTGGTGTTGTGGGTGTGGAGGTCGTGGTACAGACAGTACCGACTGCCCTTGGAAGGTTCGGGCTGATCTCTGCCCGGCTTGGTGTCTGGTTCTGCCACGAGCACGGCAGCCCCCTTGCGCTTCACATGCTTGGCCTTGGGCTTCTTCTCTTCTGGGTCTGCGGCAGGCAGCTCGAGGAGGGAGAGACGCCCTTCCTCAGCCCTGGCGCACTTGGTTGCTAAGTTGAACAGCTCCAAGGAAGTGCACAGGTCTTCATGCATTGCCAGCTCCTCCTTCATCTTGACATCGCGCACACCGTCGGAGAAGGCTGAGATGATGGCCTCCTCAGTCACCTTGGGAATCTTGAGGCATGCGTTGTTGAAGCGCTGGATGTACTTCTGCAGGGTCTCTCCGGGTTGTTGCTTGATGCGGCGCATGTCGCTCACGACGGGTGGCCGGTCGCAAGTACCTTGGAAATTGGCGATGAAGCGGGTGCGCATCTCGTCCCAGGAGGAGATCGTGCCTGGAGCCAGGTTCAGGAGCCAGGTGCGGGCCCCGTCCTTGAGCGCCATGGGAAACCAGTTCGCCATGACCTTCTCGTCTCCGTAGGCAGCTTCGATGCCCAGCTCGTAGAGCTGGAGGAACTCCGCAGGGTCAGCCGTGCCGTCGTAACGAGGAGGCAGGTCTGGCTTGAACTTGCCGGGCCACGCGACGCTGCGTAGCTCGGTGGTGAAGGCACGACAGCCTGCTGTGGCCACGGGAGGCCTTGGGTGACGGAGAGCTTGGTCTTGCATGTCCCCACGCGCTGCAGCTAGGAGCAGCGCGGGGTCTTGACGTGTGGGAGCAGGAGCATGGTCGCGACGTGCTGGACCAGGGAGCGCCCGGGCAGCTTCTTGCGGGCGAGGGACTTCTTGGCAGCTCTGCTCTTGCCGCACTGGCACCTGACGGAGTGGGTTCCACCCAGGTACCACGCGCCTTGGAGCCATGGCGCCTTCTTGAGGAGGAGGTGGCCGGGGCGCCGCCGGAGCCTCGTCGCCCGCGCGGGGCGGGGTGCGATGTAGCGGAACAGACGGCGCAGGAGCCCCCTGCGGCGCGGACGAGCTCGGCGACGCGGTCGAGCCATTCTTCGTAGACGTCGTCGACGGGACGGTAGCGCAGGAGCTCGTTTGCCGCGATGAGCGCAGCTCGAGCCTCCATGGATCCACGGAGCATGCGGGACGAAGAACCAGCTAGGGTGAGCGAGGGAGTAGCAGTGCGGCCGTCTTGCCGCATGGACAGATGCTGAGATGATGCTTGCTGCTCGTCCCTCGCCGGGCCGGTGGCGGCGTTGACGGCAGGTGATGGGGAACGGCGAGGACGCCCGCCGACAGGAGCCGTCTGGGCGACGTGGGAAGCGAGGGCCGGCGCTCGGCGCGGGCCCGACGAGCGTCAGACATGGGCGTGATGGTCGAAGGAGAACGGGGTGGTGGAAGACGAATTCCAGCGCACCCCTACCTGGCGCGCCAAATGTCGGATTTCGGGTTCCGGCAGACCCTTGAGGTTCAAACACTGGGGTGCGCGCGGAGATTTCGCCTCCTACCTACCTGCACCCCTCCGCCGCGCTAAGATCTAAGCTACAGAAAGAACAACACAAGAGACACAGGGTTTATACTGGTTCGGGCCACCGTTGTGGTGTAATACCCTACTCCAGTGTGTGGTGTGGTGGATTGCCTCTTGGGCTGACGATGATGAACAATACAAGGAAGAACAGCCTCGCGAGGGTCTGTTCTTGGCTGGGGCGATGAACTACTGGGAGGAGTTCAGTCACCCTTCTCTCTCTCTCTCTCTCTCTCTTCTCGATTGTTGATGCCCCTCTCAACCTCTCTGTCTCTGCCCCTTTTTTCTACCCCCCTTTGCCTCTGGGAGGCTGATCCTATTTATAGAGGCCCTGGTCCTCTTCCCAAATATCGAGTGGGAAGGGAGCCAACAATGGCGGGCTAATTTGAAGGGGGGCAGCTTGTACCAACTATCCTGACAAAAGTGGTCTTCGCCTGCACAAAGCTCTGGTGGTGACGCCGTCTTGGGCTCCACAATGACCTCCGTCTTGCAGTCCTCCCGGTCTTGGTCTTGTTGCACCGAAATGGCAACCTTTGCGTGATGCCTCGGTACTCCGTGGCTGCGCTGGCCCCCTTTGCACCAAAGGGGAAAGGAGGACACTACGCGGGCTAGCACCCGCCTGGCGCCCTTGGTCGTCATGGCTTGCATCACGGGCACCTCGTGAGGTACCCCGCCTTGATCTCTCCGCCTCCTCGCGAGCCAGCCTGATGAGGCCGTGCCTGAGGAAGCTCCGCGTCGTTCGCCCCGCGAGGCCTGGCCCCTCGCGAGGGTCTTGGGTCTGTGTTGATGAAGATGGGCCGTGCTGGGCCCCCCTTTTGAGCCACGCCGCAGGCCGCAGGCAGGCAAGTCTGGGGACCCCCGTTCCCAGAACGCCGACACCTGTACCATTCAAACAATCAATACACTACACGGATCTAATGAAACTTACTCAGATTTCATGGATTGGAAGAACATAACCACATGATTTCTATTCCAAAAAGGGGGAGGCAGGAGTAACTAGAGAAACCCTATGATCTATTTGACACATAAATGGGTATAGATGACTAACCAGATGTCCATCGTCGTCGGAGTGGTCGTCGGAGTCGTCGCCGGAGTGGTCGTCGGAGTCGGTGTGGAACTCCGCCTCCGGCTGTGGAAGCTCGACGACATCGACGACGTTAGGTTGCAGCGATAACTCGCCGGCGATGACGGCAACCTCTGTCTCCATCTCCACGCCGTGCTCCGGTGCTTTAGCAGCCCCGGCGTCGCCACTCCCTCCGATGGGGTGCTTCGGCGGCATCCTCATACATCGACGGCTTTGAGGACTGAGAGCGGCATCGAGGATGCAAGCGGAGAGAGAGGATTGGGTGTGCGTAGCGAGGATGGGGGGTGCGGCCGCTCGGGCGCACCATTAATATGGAGTAGTGGGAGTTGTGGGAGAGAGGCGGGCGGCGGTCAAACCGAGGCTTGCCTCCCGGTGAGCCTGCACACCGGACTGCTAGCATGCCTACCAAAGTTTCACACAGCTACTCGCACGCCTCCCGATGACACTGCGCAGCGAGCACACCTCCGTCAATTCACACACCTGCACGCACGCCTCCCCATCTGCCTGCGCGGCAGACTGGTCGCATGCGTCCCGTCAACTCATGCCTGCTCGCACGCCACACGGGTCGCACGACGACACGTATATTGTTTTTCTATTTGGATGATTAATGCCGTCGCTTTATTGCTTAACCGAAGCATGGCACGTATCCATTGTTGGTCTAACACTCACGGTTCGAATAAATAATCCGTTTGGGATATAAGTTCCCAATTACTAATAATCTCCCGTCCGTAATTAGATAAAGATTACATCAAAACTAGTCTCAAATTTGACAAAAAAAAGTACAATGCAACTTTGTATTGGTGTCCATATGACAACACGATAAGTCTCATGAACTTCAAATAAGTTTTAGATGTACTAGAATTTAAAAATCAAGATTCGCAATGTTTGAAATTTGTTGCACGGGGAGTAAACATGCACCCAGTGAGACACATGTGTTTTTGCAATCCATTTAGGTGCACTGTCACGTGTGCATGTAGCTCAAATTCGATTTTTGCACATTATACCCATAGAAAATCAATCAATCAATGTACTAAAACGTCTTAATGATCTCTGTGATCTTTTTTTGAAATTAAAATGTCCCTCCTTTGGTAACATGTACTCCCTCCATCCAGAAAAACTTGTCCCTCAAATGGATGTATCTAGCACCAAGTTACTGCTAAATACATCCATTTGATGGACAAGCTTGGGACAAGCTTTTCAGGACGGAGGGAGTATGTTCACCACGGGATAATTAATTTAACATGCATCGTAGTTGCGGTGGATTCACGGTGTGTGTGGGTGTGTGCGCATCTGGGGGCGGTGGGTGGCTCGCATTACACTACGAGTTGTGAGCCACCATGTGGGTTGGCCGTTTTGTTAGGCAGGCTGGTGCCACATCAGAGTCGTGAAATCGTTATTTAAAACATTGCACAACCCTTTCATACATAAATGTTTTGCCACATGCAATCGATGGTTGTCCTACACGACACTTGATACTTGCGTGTGACGCCTTTTGTGGGCCCGCGAGGTCGTCGTCATCACTTTGATGAATAGCTGGCAGTGAGGTTAATTTGACCAGCAAGGTAGAATCTTTTTGTTTGTGTTATGGTGGTATATAGTACGCGTCGAAGAGGTGGGAGGGGACTAGCATATATACTATACGTATGCGTCCATGAACAAGTACACCTCACTCAGTGTCGGGACTTTTTGGTTACCGAGGCACGTGCCACATCAAAATTATGAAATTGGTTATTCAAACATCACACAACACCTTTTTGGGCCACATGCATATATATCCTAGCTAGGACACTCACGTGTGATGCTTCCATCTGTGGGCCCACGAGGCCATTGTCGATGCATGCATGCATCACTTTGACCTACATTGGGAGAGGTTAATTAATTTCACCATCGATGAGGATTCTTTTGGGTTGTACATATATTACGGCAGGAGCATATAGTATGCGGTGAAGAGGGGGGAAGGGGACCATCATATGTAGTACGCTTGATATGAACCTCGCTCTGTGTGGGTGCATGGTTTACGGTTTTTGAGGCATGTGGCACATCAAAGTTGTGCATTTTGGGTATTCAACATATATATGTTTGGCCCACATGCAAAGCGGTGGTGGTTGTCCTCTCGCACCCACTTAAGCGGTTATCAGCAATATCGATGCTTTCCATCTATGGGCCCGCTTGGTCCATCACTTCTTTTTGCCTGACAACAAGAGAGGTTAATTTGACTTAGGAGGGGATTATTATTTTTGCTCTGGGATGACATGCATGATACACTTTGAGCACACACACACATGCATGTGTATGCATGAATCCCTCCCATCGAGTCGAAGTGGCTAGTACAATGACACCATCATGAACCGATCTCGCTCTGTGTGGGGAGCTAGTGTATGATTTTTGACACACGTGCCAGATCAATGTTGTGTATTCAAACATGCATGCACACATCACCTCCATACATATGCATGTAGTGGTTGCCTTCAAACAATACACTCCCTCGTGTGGTTATTGGCGATAAGCCTATATATTCTTGGGCCCGCTGGACATCCATGATCACCTTGACCAACAACAAGATAGGTTACCATGGCGGATTCTTCATTTGGTTCGTGTTATCAGAGTATAGGTCATGGTGAGATTCAAACCTAATTAAGTTTGAGCGCATATACTATGCACGCATGCATGCATATATGAATCCCCGTCATTGGCTTGAAGTGTGGTGTAACATACATATGCATCATCAACCTAACCCTCACTTAGTATGGGGATTTCTAGTTCGAAATCACGGTGCCACATCAAAGTTGTTCCATTGTTACTCAAAAACACACCTGTCCATACCTATGTTTGGGCCACACACATGCAGTGGTTGTCTTCAAGGACTAGCTACTTGCGTGATTATTGGTGAGCTAGCCTGTCATGGTTTTGTCACGGCAGATGTCCTTGTGAAAGGACTTAGTCGTGGATCCATCGTGACGGGTTAGCTTGAAGGGGTTAAAGCGGAAAAAGGTACGCAAGGAATTATACTGGTTCGGCCCCTCACGATGAAGGTAAAAGCCTACGTCCAGTTGTGATGGAATTGCTAGGGTTTTGATGATCAGGGAGTGAATCCGCTTTGCCTGGCCCTCGAGTTATTGTTTTTTGTCTGTCTCGAAACCACCGCCGGGTCGTCCCTTTATATACACAGGTTGACGCCCGATGGTTTACAGTATCCCGAGACTGGCTCATAAACGTGGCCGGCTCGGTTTCTACCTTTCCTTGCCTTACAACATAAGTTACATATCATATGGCGGTTTATATCTATGGGCCCTAATCTGCTTTTGGGCCCCGGGCCTTCATGTAGATCTCCTCTGTAAAGCGCCATATCTCTTGTCTTCATGGGCTTCGAACATGACTAACTCCTTGTGGGCATAACCCGACCCCCCATGGCCGATTTATATTTAATAGTAATATCCCCAACATTAGGCCCAGATTGATTTGAACTCGTTCATGTCGATCTTCAATACTTAGAGAAATTCCTCCCTCTGCACCTTTGCGTATATCTTGTAAACCGCCATGACATCATCTTCTAGGTTCGTAATAAACCCCCATGACGTCACCTGTTCATTAAAACCAAAGTTACCCTTCATTAACGATCCTCCAACAATCGATGCAACAACTTTGCTACATATCCATTTTTGGGCTCCTCTATTTCCGTGCCTGTCGCTTATCTCTTTGTCTTATAAATAGGGCCGAGGGTGCCTTTCCTTTCCCCCATTGCCTCTTCGTCTCTCTTCTATCTCGCGTTGCATCAGCACCTGAGCGTCGCCGTCGTCGTCGACCTTCACTTCTGCGTCAACTCCGGCCGCTGCATCACCCTGTCCGTACCAGAAAAATGCGGCGTGTCTCTGCTGCTTCAACCGCTTCGGTAAGTTCCTCTTCCCTTCTTCTGTAGATCCGCTAGGGTTTGCAAGTTCTTCTATGTTCTTTGTTGTTCCTTACGGATTCTTCGCAGTTTCTACACTGCATCTTCTTTTGATCTAAAAGAAGTATAGAACTTACGTGGTAGCTGTTTCATATGCATTTCAGATACTAGTAGATCCCCTTTTCTTGTACAAAGACCTCCTTAGAACTGACGACCTCCTCTGTATTGGTCTTTTAGGTCTAGACTTACTTTCCTTTTCCTAACATGTGGTAGATCCAAAATTCTAATGTAAAACTGTGAAACTTGTTTTCCCTCACTTAGTCATTTTTGCTTCAGATAAGTACTTTCATTGTCTGCGTGGGCGGTTTATCCTTTAGAAAATAATCTGCCATATGCCATTACTCCCCTTGTAAACCGCGATCGCTTTACCATTTATAATGGCATCCACCTCCGGTTTAACAATCTTGCATGCTTGAATATCTTTCCCTTAATCTGCTATGCTTTACACTTGTCTGTCATGAACCTTAAACCGACATTTGATCTTTTTCCAGCTTTTTCATTTGAAATGACCAAACAATTTTATGCCTGTAACTGGGTCCCTTCCTGGGTTACTAAAGAGCAGCTAGATGGATGCATCATAACTGGCGCTTTACCAAAATGAAGCGAAATCCACTGGCGAGTTCCCAGTCCAGAGAATCCTCCTACCCCCAAGGATGGCGAGGTAGTGGTATTTGTTGATCACATGAGCCGTGTATTTAAACCGCCCGGGTCCAAGTTTTTCCTGATGTGCTTGCCAGCTTCCAGATCCACCCTCAAGACTTTGGACCTAACTCTGTGTCTATTATTTGCCACTTTCAAGTGTTCTCTGAGGCCTATCTGCAAGAAGAGCGAACCATTGAATTGTTCAGGGGTTTCTTCTACTTGAACCATCGCATTGAATTTGTAGACGGGCCCAACACCGAACTTGGTGGCGTTTCTATTCAGAAAAGGAAGGATGTCAGCTTTCCTCATGCAAAGCTTCATAGTCATCCTAAAGACTGGAACCAGACTTGGTTCTACTGTAAGGACACTTCCCCTGATGATGAGAACCCTCTGCCGGGTTATCATGCTCACCGGCTTACCAATACACATCCACTTCCACAACGGCTGACTGCCAAGGAACGGTCCACATATGCTCCACAACTCGCCAAGCTCAGGGCCTTTATGGCTAATGGTTTGACAGGAGTTGATTTTGCTCGTTGCTGGATAACTTGGAGTATTTTACCGTTAAGCCGTCGCCCCGGTTTAATGTGTAAGTACACAGGGGACTTAAAAGATCCTCAACGACATATTGATATTCAGCTAACAGAGGCTGAAGTTACTGAATCTGTTAAGAAGATGTTGGATGAATTAGTGGCTATCTGCAGCAAAACAGGGCTTAGTCCCTTCTGCATTTCCAATAGACCGCCAGCTGTAAGACTTGCCTCACTCCTGCTTGTACTTGATATTCTTATTCGTGTAATATTTTATATCTTCTATCAATCTTTTAACAGGGTGACGACCCATTTTGGAAGAAAAAACCGCAGGATAAACCGGCCAAGACCCCTCGACCAAAGACGAAGGTTGTTAAAAGACCTGCCAAGAAAAAGGCAGCTGAACCCATCAGGTTAAACCTTGATGACGACCTCGATGATCCGGACGTAGAGGTAGAACTTGAATCTCTTGGTTCATTTTTCATACACCTCATTCACAATGATTATTATCAGGATGCCGCTGAAGGCAGCCAAGCTCATGATGCAGAGGTAATTATCCTTTCCTCCAGTTCAGACCCTCTGCCAACACAAAAAATCTGTCAAGCAGTCCGGAAAATAAGATTTTCTCACCCCCTAGCTCACTTGGACCCAAACTTTCTTTTGAAGAAGCAGCAACACGAAGCTCGCCGCACAACCCGTCACAGTGGCCAAGTAGTCACTTCGTCCGGTTTACCGAACACTCTGGTTCCGAAGCATCGATCTGAGGTCTCAAACACTTGCGATACTTCTTATCCCAAGGCGGGTTATTTCCGACAGCCTCTTAATCCATTCGATTCAAATTATCAGGGAACACCTCTTTCATCATCCGGTGAGTCAACGGCCACACAACTCCCTCCTCTTAAGACTGTCCCTGGGTAAACACTTTAAACTTACTCCTTTTGACGCTTTATATTTACGTGTTATACTAACATTTATATCTTTTTCTTTTAGATCCAAGGCCAGACCCAGCAAGAAAGCTCGTGTAGATAAACCGTCTGACGACCATGTGGTTGTTGAACCGGAGAAAACTCCAGAATGGTAAGAACAAATGCTGATGCCATGCTTGATGATCCAACCCCTCAAGACCATGATTTTGTTAAACAAGTAGAAGTTGATGCAATAGGTCATACTGATAAACTGGCAAGCCCGGTCCCAATTGATGATAAACTGTCAAGTCCAGCTAAGGCTGCTGATGAATCATCAACTCCAGTAAAGGCTGTTGGTGACAAGGAAGATGATGTTATAATTACTGGCGTTGGCCACACCACTCCTGGCAATCCTGTTGCATCATCAAAGCATAGTGCCAAGGAGGAACTCTCTGCTATGGGCAAAGGCAAGTGGAGCACAGACTTGTCAAGCTACGCCCACCTCAACGCCCAAGAACTTCATTCTGGTTTCTTAAACCATCTACACACAAACCGTGACTACGAAGCCGGTTTAGTGAATCTGATGAAGGAGCGATATGAGGTAACTTCATAACTGTTTCTCTTTTATGTCCAAGTTCAAGTACCAACTCCAGTAGCCCCCAAGGGCCGATTATGATGCCAATATAAACCGGGACTTTGCAATATCGCAACTCTGCATGCTTATCTTCCAAGGGCTGGTTTATCTTTTTAGGATAAACCGGTACTTTTAACTTTGTAATCTTGAAACTTTCGTCAGTGTAGTCCCCAAGGGCCGGTTTATATTTCCAAGCTGAACTGGGACTTTAACCAATATTACTTTGAGCAAACGTACATTAGCCCCCAAGTGTCAAGAATAATACTTGTATTGTGCTTGGGACTTGTTAAATTTTTTCTGATAATCAAGAAAATAAGCATTAGCCCCCAAGTGCCAAGTGTATAACTTGTTATGTGCTTGGGACTTCCAAATTTTACTGCCACCTCATAATATGTCTTTCTCTTATAGGCTGAGCTGAGCAAAAAGGAAGCCCAAATCGCTGACCTTCAAGAAAATATCAAAACCCAGCAAGCAGAGACCTCCAAAGCCAAAGAAGAATTGACCAGTGCCTTAGCAACCATGGAGAAGCTGAAGGAAACTTTGAAGAAGGAACAAGCAGACTAGGGCATAGAGAAAGTTGCTTTACAAAAGAGAGCTGAAGATGCAGAGGCAGCCCTTAAACCGGTGGTTGAAGAGCTGACCGGTTTAAAGCGGCAGATCAATGCCATGACCTCTGTTGTTTTTGGTAAGTACCTCACCCGAAGCTTTTCAATATACATTATCTCATCGGTTGCCAGTTTACTAGTGCTTGCAATGACACAGGAACTCGCATTACCCATCTGGGCTCGGACATGCGGATGAAGCTGAAGGCTGCCTATACACTGATAGAACAGTTATATTCCGGAGCCCAATGGGCCATTTGCACCGCTGCGCATAACAAACTGCCTCCAACCTTGATAAAGGAAACCATTGAGAAGCTGTCAATGTTGCCCGCCTGGTTGGATGAACTAAAAGATCAGTTGCAAGGTCAGGTGCGCTGATTGCGCTAATCTGGGCAAAGGCATGGATACTAGATCTTGAATCATCGGATATAGGCAACGACTATCCTGGTGTAAAGGAGGACGGCTCAGAATTTAACAACGACGATCTTCGAAGGTTGACAAGGGAAATGCGCCCCATAGCGAGCAAATTGGCTGAAGAAACGGATCTCTCTCACTATCAGCTGGTTTATGATTCTGATCAGAAAAGATATCCTGCACCAACACATGATGTAGAAGATCTTATTCCGCCAATCCATAAGCACACCTATGCCCCTAATGTTGACCCATCAAACCTTATAAGTGATGAAGCTGTGTTCCAAGCCTTAACTGGGATCGATTGGGCAACCATTGACTTCTAGCCACTGGGTAGAGAGGAGGAAGATGCACCAGCGCAGGATGATCCATAGCCGTCAACTCAGCCTGGTGACGAGTCATGATCCGGAGGCCGGTTTAGCTTTCTGCGCACTGCCACACTTGCCGAAAACAATTATTCTTTTGGGCATTAAAACGCCTTGTAATAGGCTAGTTGAAAACACTTGGTCTGCTGTGCCATCGTGCATACTTATTTTGCCTGATACTGTGAATCCACCATGCTTTAGGAGATATTATGTTTCATAACCCGTAGCGGTGTTATTCAAATTGTTCCTACATACAATAAGTTTGAAAGTGTCCTAGCGGTTTACCGCTGGACGGGTCATGATGCCCAAATATATAGCCGGGGTTTATAACCAAGGTTGTACTTTGAAAATAATCAAATACGAAAGAAATGATACCTGTGATATTGAATCACTCTGTTGGTTGACCAACTTTTGTATAGTTAGGGCTTATAACCCCAATCCTGAGTATTGATAACTCCTTCCATGTTTTGTCGGTTTATGATAAAACTATACCAGGCTATGATAAACACCGGTGTATCCATATATAATACTGGTGACTTGTAGTCAAAACCAGACTGGGTCAATAAACACCAGATTATAACTAATCATGTATTTAAAACTTATTGTTGAAAGCCAACCCGGGTCAATAAACACCGGTTTATCATAAAATATTATAAATCTCACCAGAGGAGAAAAAACTTGTCAAATAAAAACACAAAGAGAACATGCAAGGCTCTTCATGGGCTGCCAGGCCCTAAATCGAGGCTTTTCATGGGTTGCCAGGCAACTGAGTTAAACCATTTTTCAAAGCCTTTTAAGATGGACCTCAATCATAAACCAATCGCCATTTTAACTTTGACAAGTTCAGGGTCTATGAGATTGACTTGTCAAACGTTCGATGGGTCATACCAGGTTTACCTGGACGGAGTGGCTTACTTAAAAAGGAAGGATGACCCGAGGTTTTAGGTGAATACACCTAGCTTCCAAGCCTGGCTTGATAGCCTATTGCAAGGGTGCAAGCTTTTTGTTCTTTGAGAAGCAAAGAGCCCCCAAGCAACATTTGAGTTGTGCTCGGTGGGTGCCTATGTTTGAGTTGTGCTATTGCAACACTCTCTTTGGCCCCACATAATTTCCTTTTGGCCTTAAGCCAATCAAGAGGTGTAGCTATGGTTCGAATATGACCAATCCCCCTAGTGATTTTCCTTTTGGCCTTAAGCCGATCAAGATGTGTAGCTATGGTTCGAATACGACCAAGCCCCCTAGTGATTTCCTTTGATATGCGTGGCTTTATAAGCCGGATCAATAGAACTCCGCTTTATAAACAGAAGCCCCCATGTAAGCACACATGATGTAAAAAACAACAGAGACCCCGCTTTAGCTGAGGCTCCGGTTTATTATATTGATCATAATATATACATTGTCATAATTATGTACATAAGAAGAGCCTGTGGTTCAAGTATAATAAGGCCGAAGATGAGCTATATTCCACGACCGTTGGGTCTCCTCCTCTGATTTACTTGAGTCTTTGTGCTCTCGAATATCGATAAGGTAGTATGATACTTTGTGCAAATTTTTGCTGACCACAAAAGGTCCTTCCCAAGGTGGGGACAACTTCTGCATATCAGTCTGATCCTGGATGAGCCGGAGCACCATACCGCCTTCTTGAAAAGTTCTGGTCTTAACCCGGCGGCTGTGATAACGTCGCAGATCTTGTTGATAAATCGTCTAATGTGCCACTACGAGATCACGCTCCTCATCTAACAAGTCCAGCGAGTCCTGACGTGCTTTCTCATTATCAGCTTCAATGTAAGCCGCCACACGGGGCGAGTCATGACGGATGTCACTAGGGAGAACCGCCTCTCCTCGTAAACCATGAAGAAGGAAGTGTAACCCGTAGATCTGTTCGGTGTGGTCTTGATACTCCATAACACAGAATGTAACTCCTCCACCCAATAGCCCGACGTCCGCTTTAAAGGAACCATAAGCCAGAGTTTGATGCCTCTCAAAATCTCTTGATTGGCTCTCTCTGCTTGACCATTAGATTGGGGGTGAGCCATTGAGGACACGTCAAGCCGGATGTGCTCACGTTGACAAAATTCTTCCGTAGCACCCTTGGATAGATTAGTACCATTATCAGTTATGATGCTGTGTGGAAAACCAAAGCGGAAGATCACCTTTTTGATGAATTGAACCGCCGTGGCCGCATCACACTTACTGACTGGCTTTGCCTCTACCCACTTGGTGAACTTATCAACCGCCGCTAGTAGGTGGGTCTTCTTGTCCTTGGATCTCTTAAAGGGCCCGACCATATCCAACCCCCAAGTTGCAAACGACCAAGTGATTGGAATCATCCTTAATTCTTGAGCCGGAACATGAGCGCGGCGTGCAAACTTCTGACAACCGTCACACCTCTTTACCAAATCCTCAGCATCAGCATGAGCCGTCAACCAATAGAATCTGTGACGAAAGTCCTTAGCCACCAAGGATTTTGAACCGGCGTGGTGACCACAATCTCCTTCGTGGATCTCACGCAAAATCTCACAACCTTCTTGAGGAGACACACAACGCTGAAACACCCCTGTTACACTGCAATGATGTAACTCCCCATTTATAATGGTCATTGACTTGGATCGCCAGATTATCTGCCTGGCCAAGTCTTCATCCTCTGGTAACTCGCCCTAGTTCACGTATGCCAGGTACGGGACTGTCCAATCCGGGATAACGTGAAGAGCTGCCACCAACTGAGGCTCCGGTTTAGGAACAGCCAAATCCTCCTCTATAGGTATCTTGACCAACGGATTATGCAGCACATCCAGAAAGACATTAGGTGGCACCGGTTTACGTTGAGAGCCTAAGCGACTTAAAGCGCCCGCCGCTTCATTCTTTCGCCGGTCTATATGGTCAACCTGATAACCCTTGAAATGGCTAGCCACTATGTCCACCTCTCGTCAATACGCCGCCATGAGTGGATCCTTGGAATCCCAAGTGCCTGACACCTGTTGAACCACCAGGTCCGAGTCACCAAAGCACTTAACCCGACTTAAATTCATCTCCTTAGCCATCCGAAGACCATGGAGCAAGGCCTCATATTCATCTACATTGTTAGTGCAAGGGAACATTAAACGGAGAACATAGCAAAACTTATCACCTCGTGGGGAAGTTAATATGACTCCAGCCCCCAAGCCTTTCAATTGTCTGGACCCATCAAAATGAATAGTCCAATAAGTGTTATCTGGCTTTTCCTTCGGTGCCTGCAACTCTGTCCAGTCATTGATGAAGTCCACAAGTGCTTGGGACTTAACTGCTGTGCGAGACGTATATTTTAACCCGTGAGGTCCAAGCTCAATAGCCCATTTAGCAATCCGGCCAGTTGCTTCTCTGTTTTGGATTATATTCCCCAAGGGGGCAGAAGTGACCACCATGATAGGATGACCCTAAAAATAATGCTTGAGCTTCCAGCTTGCCATGAAAACCCCATACACCAGCTTCTGCCAATGTGGGTACCTCTGCTTGGACTCAATAAGCACCTCGCTGATGTAATAAACCGGCCGTTGAACCGGATATTCCTTTCCGGCCTCATTGCACTCCACAACAATAGCTACACTAACAGCCCGGGCATTAGCAGCCACATATAGCAACAAGGGCTCTTTATCAACAGGAGCAACAATGATATGCAGTTCAGCTAACTGCCGCTTTAAACTCTCAAAGGCTTCACTGGCAGCATCACTCTAGAGAAATGGTCTGTCTTCTTCATCATCTGATACAGAGGGATTGCCTTTTCTCCCAAACGGCTGATAAACCGGCTCAATGCTGCAATATGACCCGCCAGCCGCTGCACATCATTAATACACGCTGGTTTAGCCAGAGATGTAATAGCTGTGATCTTCTCCGCATTAGCTTCAATGCCCCTGTTAGACACTAGAAAACCCAAGAGCTTGCCTGCCGGTACACCAAAGACACATTTGGCTGGATTAAGCATCATCTTATAAACCTGGAGGTTATCAAAAGTCTCCTTCAAATCATCTATCAATGTTTCCTCCTTTCTGGACTTCACCACAATATCATCCACATAAGAATGAACATTGTGCCCGATCTGATTGTGAAGACAATTCTGTACACAGCGCTGATAAGTCGCCTGGGCACTCTTGAGCCCAAAAGGCATAGATACATAACAGAAGGCTCTAAAGGGAGTTATGAAAGATGTCTTCTCCTGGTCCTTAACCGCCATTTTGATCTGCTGATAACTAGAATAAGCATCTAGAAAACACAAACGGTCACAACCCGCCGTAGCATCAATGATTTGATCAATACGAGGGAGAGCAAAAGGATCAGCTGGACAGGCTTTGTTCAGATCTGTGTAGTCCACACACATACGCCAAGTGCCGTTCTTCTTAAGTACCAGCACCGGATTAGCTAGCCACTCAGGGTGAAAGACCTCCACAATAAACCATGCTGCCAAGAGCTGGGCTACCTCCTCTCCGGTAGCCTTGCGCCTTTCTTCATTGAAGCGGCGGAGAAACTGCCTGACCAGTTTAAACTTAGGATCTATATTAAGAGTGTGCTCAGCGAGTTCCCTCGGTACACCTGGCATGTCAGAAGGTTTCCATGCAAAGATGTCCCGGTTCTCACGGATGAACTCAATGAGCGCACCTTCCTATTTTGGATCCAGGTTAGCGCTAATGCTAAACTTCTTGGATGAATCGCTGGGAACAAAGTCAACTAGCTTAGTCTCCTCGGCCGATTTAAACTTCAAAGCTGGATCATGCTCTGTAGTTGGTTTTTTCAGAGAGGTCATATCCACCGGATCAACATTGTCTTTGTAAAACTTCAACTCCTCTGTTGCACAAACCGACTCAGCATAGGCCGCATCACCTTCTTCACATTCCAAAGCAATCTTCCGGCTCCCATGCACTATGATGGCCCCTTATGACCCGACATCTTAAGCTACAGATAAACATAACAGGGCCTTGCCATGAACTTAGCATAAGCCGGCCATCCAAACAGGGCATGATATGGGCTCTTGATTTTTACCACTTCAAAAGTCAAAGTTTCTGATCTTGAATCATGATCATCTCCAAAAGCAACCTCTAGAGCTATCTTACCAACCGGGTACGCCGATTTACCAGGCACCACACCATGAAAGACGGTGTTCGACGGTTTAAGATTCTTATCTGTCAACCCCATGTGATGGAAGGTTTCATAATAAAGGATATTGATACTACTCTCTCTGTCCATGAGTACCTTGCTGAACTTGTACCCCCCAACCTGAGGTGCCACCACTAAGGCCAGATGACCCGGATTATCAACCCGGGGTGGATGATCCTCTCGACTCCACATGATGGGTTGTTCAGACCAGCGCAGATAACGGGGCACTGCCGGTTCAACGGAGTTCACTGCCCTTTTATGAAGCTTCTGATCACGCTTACAAAAACTAGTGGTGAAGACATGGTACTGCCCACTATTCAACTACTTAGGATTACTCTGATAACCCGATTGTTGCTGCTGCTGACCTCCCTGATGATTATAACCGCCCTGGTTACCCTGATTGCCTTGATTGCCATGTCCGGTTTGATTGCCTTGAAATCCTAAACCGGAGCTACCTCCGCCGTAACCCGGCCCATGAGAACTGCCTCTTGAACTGCCGTGCGGTCCCTGGTCGTACTAGAAACAACTTGAATTTTTAAACTCCCGCATGATAAAACAATCCTTCCAAAGGTGCATAGCTGGCCTCTCTCATGACCCGTGCTTTGGGCAAGGTTCTTTAATAGGCGTTCAAGATTGGGACCTGAACCTCTGCCCCGCTAGGGCGGTTTACCCTTACGGCACTGACCATTATCCTGGGTGTTGGTGTTAGCCACAAAATCCAAGTTGTTATCCGCCTTACACTTACCGTTGTTCCCTTGACCCGCCGGGTTATGCTGCTACCCCTTGGCACTGCCGTTCTTATTTCCCTTCCCCGTATTTTCATCCTCAGACTCAGGGTCCTTGGTACTGTCTGAATCGACATACTTAACCAGAGCTGCCATAAGCGTGGTATAACGCCCATGATGCGGCTATATCTCCCACGTGTCGAAGCACGACTTAGAGGCATAACCACATTGTAAGCAATGTCGCAAGTGAGGTAATCTTCACACAACCCATGTAATGCATAAGGAAAAGAGATACATAGTTGGATTACACTCGCCACGTCACACAAATAGCATAAATACCATTACATTCATCCAGATACAATCAAGGCCCGACTACGGAACCAAAATAAAGATAACCCCAAATGGAACAAAGTCCCCGATCGCCCCAACTGGGCACCACTACTGATCGTCTAGAAAAGAAACGTAGTATCATCCTTAGTCCTCATCAAACTCCCACTTGAGCTCAGTCGAATCTCCTGGAGAGGTATCATTGGTCCCTGCATCTGGTTTTGAAGTAATCTGTGAGTCACGGGGACTCAGCAATCTCACACCCTCGCGATCAAGACTATTTAAGCTTATAGGTAGGGTAAAAGGTATGAGGTGGAGCTGCAGCAAGCACTAGCATATATGGTGGCTAACATACGCAAATGAGAGCGAGAAGAGAAGGCAAAGGCACAGTCGAGAAACTATGATCAAGAAGTGATCCTAGAACAACCTACGATCAAGCATAAGTCGAGACCGTGTTCTCTTCCCAGACTCCGCCGAAAAGAGACCATCACGACCACACACTCTGTTGATTCATTTTAATTAAATTAAGATTAAGGTTTTCTATAAACGGACATTAACAAATTCCCATCTGCCCATAACCGCGGGCACAACTTTTGAAAGTTCAAATCCCTACAGGGGTGTCCCAACTTAGCCCATCACAAGCTCTCACAGTCAACGAAGGATATTCCTTCTCCCAAGACAATCCAATCAGACTCGGAATCCCGGTTACAAGACATCTCGGCAATGGTAAATTAAGTCCGACAAAGCCACCCGAATGTGCCGACAAATCCTGATAGGAGCTGCACATATCTCGTTCTCAGGGCACACTCAGATGAGCGCTTCGTACAACTAAAACCAAACCTCGAGTTTCCCTGAGGGGGCGCTGCAAAGGGCTCTAGTTTGGACCAACACTCAGAGGAGCACTGGCCGGGGGGGGGGGGGTTAAATAAAGATGACCCTCGGGCTCCGGAAACCCAAGGGAAAAGAGGCTAGGTGGCAAATGGTAAAACCACTGTTGGGCATTGCTGGATGAGTTTTATTCAAGGCGAACTGTCAAGGGGTTCCCATTATAACCCAACCGTGTAAGGAACGCAAAATCAAGGAACATAACACCGGTATGTCAGAAACTAGGGCGGCAAGAGTGGAACAAAACACCAGGCATAAGGCCGAGCATTCCACCCTTTGCCAAGTATATAGGTGCATTAAGATAGACCAGATATAACAATGATATCCCAACAATGAACATGTTCCAACAAGGAACAAACTCCAATCTTCACTTGCAACTAGCAACGCTATAAGAGGGGCTGAGCAAAGCGGTAACATAGTCAAACAATGGTTTGCTAGGACAAGGTGGGTTAGAGGTTTGACATGGCAATATGGGAGGCATGACAAGCAAGTGGTAGGTATCGTAGCATAGGCATGGCAATAGAGCGAGCATCTAGCAAGCAAAGATAGAAGTGATTTCGAGGGTATGGTCATCTTGCCTGCAAAGTTCTCCGAGTTGACGTTAGCTTGATCCTCGTAAATGTACTCAACGGGCTCCTCGATCACGTACTCGTCTCCTGGCTCTACCCAAGCAAGAACAACAAGCAAAGGGCGACAACAATCAACCACGTGCAATGCACAAACAACATGATGCAAAACATGGCATGATATGCGGGAAGTGATATGCAATGCATATGCATGCTTTGGAAAGGAAAGATTGAACCTGGCCTCAACATGGAAAACCAAGAGTTCCACTGGAAAGAGGAGTTGATTTCGGTCGAAATCGATATAAAGATCACCGGAATCGGATGCACGGTTTGGAAATGACAAGCAAAACAAATATGGCACCGATCTGCGATAAACATCACGAGGCCATCTAAATGCATCAAGAACAACAAGCTACTACACTATAACATAGCAGCAAAATACATGGCAGGGATCCACTCAAGATGCTTGACAAAAGATGAACACTGAGCTACGGCTAATTCACTCAATAGCAGGTTCAAACAAGCATGGCAAAAGTGCAAAAGATAACAGGTTACAGACTTAGTGAAATTAACAAGAAGTCAGGAATTTAACATCAGGAAGCAATGTTTAGAGCACGATAACAACATGCTACATGAACATATCATGGCAAAGCAATACATGGCATGAAGCTACTCAAAGCATACAACAAAAGTCCCTTACTGACCATAAGCCAAAAGGGATCAGAAAATACAATGGAAACCATGTGAACATAGTAATTATCGTTAACAGATTCAGACTTAGTAGAAAACTGGAGCATGGCAAAACAGATATTGAGAAGGCATGTTTACGAGCTCGATGCACTCACCACAAGGCATTGCATGACAAACTAAGCATACACCCAGCAAGTAGACATGGCATAGAAGCTAAACATGGCAAGAACAAGAACATAGCATGCACGGATCAACTACAACAAGCTCGACAAAAATGCTTAACACGTAAACATTCTGCCAGGAACATTTTATAGCAAAAGTAGAGCTCGGTTGAGTCAAGCTAGGGTGCTCCATAAATGCAAACAAAGACATGGATGGATATAGCACCACAATATCTACAAAACATCCTTACTAATCATGCTCAAAAGAGGCATGGATCACTCTGTAGCAACATGAATACATGGCATAAAAATAATAACAGGGCAAAGATTTAGCAGATTTCTAAGTCCCTGAAATCAGCAACATTATGAGAGCTACTTTGCATGCTTGTGCTAGTCACCACAGAGATCACAAAAATACATGGCATACACCCCTGTAAAGATGGCATGGCATACTTCAAAACACATGTAGAGCTCAAGTTCATAGGAGGCACACATCAATCATGGAAAAAATGACAAATGTCCAATTACTGATGTGAATCTGAAACTAACAGAAACTAGCACTCTTCCAACAACATTTAGGGCATCAAGATGAGCTCAAATGAACATGATGCAATGAGATGAAATGAAGTACTCGTCGAGACGAACAATTTGATATGCTACATGCCCGAAACGGAGCCACGGATGCAGAGTTATGATGCGATGAAATATGCATAAAAATATTAGGGTTAGGGCAAAAGAGGTCAACCGGATCCAGATCCAGATCGGAACGCGTTTCGAGGATGGCCGGGGCTCCTGTTCGCCGGAGATGGAGTCGCCGGCCGGAGCTTGCCGAGGAGAGGAGGAGGTGGGCGAGGACGATGACCGGAGCTGTGGGGGTCGCCGGGGCGGCACGGCGGCGAGGATGACAAGGGGGCGGCGCGTGGCGGTGGTCGGCGCGCGGCGGTGGTCGGCGCCGGCGTCGGTGCGGATGGCGGTGGTGGTCGGCGCCGGCATTGGTGCGGTGGCGAGCGGCGCCGGCGTCGGTGGGGCGGCGCGCGGGCGGAGGAGAGGCGAGGAGGAGGCGGTGCGGCGATGGGCTTCGGAGGGCCCGGATCGGGCTCGCCGGGCCGGCGGCGCGGGAGGTGGTGCAAGGCCACGTGGCGCCTTAGTATTGGCCAGGAGGGGATGTCCGGTGGCGGGCGGATGTTGTCCGGCACACGGAGAGGAAGGGGCTAGGTTTAGGGTGCGAAATGACCCAGAATTTTCGGGGAGGAGCCCTTTTTATAGGTAGGAGGAGCTAGGAGGCTCCAAATTGAGCACGGTTTGCGGCCACGCGATCATGATCGAATGGCCTAGATGATGGAAGGGGTTTAGGTGGGTTTTGGGCCACTTTGGAGGGGTGTTGGGCTGCAACACACACGAGGCCTTTTCGGTCCCTCGGTTAACCGTTGGAGTATCAAACAAAGTCCAAATGGCACGAAACTTGACAAGCGGTCTACCGGTAGTAAATGAAGGCTGCTTGGCAAGTCTCGGTCCAATCCGAGAACGTTTAATACCCACACACGAAAAGAGGTAAAAGGGGACACTGGAGGACATAGGAGCGCCGGAATGGAAAACGGACAACGGGGAAAATGCTCGTATGCATGGGACGAACACGTATGAAAATGCAATGCACATGATGACATGATATGAGATGCATGACAAAGACAAAAGCACACGAAGACAAAAACCCAACAACGAGGAAATATCATAACTTAATGCCGAAAATGGCAAGAGTTGGAATACAAATATGCCAAGTTACATACGGGGTGTTACACGTGGCCATGTCATTGCAGTGATGCTTGAGCCTTCCCAACTTCAGCTCCAAGGGCATAAACCGGCAATTGCCTTCCAATGTTAAGACGGCCGTGTCAGCATTGATGCGGTCTGATGAATGCAGAATAGCTGAGACTCACTTTACCCAATGGGTTGTGGACTCCCCCTCCTCTTGAACACAGGCGGCTAAGTCCACAATTGACATGGGCTGTTTGCACGTGGCATTGAAATTCTGGATAAACCGGCTTTTTAACTCGGCCCATGATCCAATGGAGTTAGCTGGTAAGCTTTTTAACCAAGTACGAGTTGTCCCTTCCAGCATCATGGTGAAGTACTTAGCACATGCCGCCTCATCCACGTCCAGCATCTCCATCGCCATCTCATAGCTCTCAACCCATGACTCAGGGGGTAAATCATCAGTGTAATTGGGCACCTTTTGAGGATCCTTGAAGTCCTTGGGTAGCCGCACATTACGTATGGCCGGGGTAAGACACGACACCCCCAAAGAACTGAAAACTACGCCTGGTTCCACTGAAGTAGTTGGACGAACCGAGTAAGCTGACGGGTCGCGTACTGCGCTGCTAACTCGGCTTCTCGACACGCTCTACCGTGATCCACCACATCCTGGGCATTAGCACCGCCGCCCGCCGGGTTATTACCTTGCGGCGGGTTATGGTTTCTCGAACTGCTTGATACGGCCAGTTCATCAATATGCCTCCTGTAGCTCTGACTTGGACGGAGGGGGGGGGGTGGAATGAATCCTCTCGCGACTGTGTGAATAAGCCTGCTACTGAGTCAAAGCTGTCTGAAGGAGCTCCCTAGCCTGTCGTGTTTCAACTGCTACTGGAGACTCGCCATCGATCGGGAGAGCTGCCAATCGTGAAGCGGCGGCAATGCTGTTATCCAACGGGTTAGAGTAATGACCCAGAGGCGTTGAGATGTGCTGTGACGGGACATTGTTCTGACGAGGTGGATCCATCACGCGCGGCTGAACCAGCGCCCTTGTTCCAGGTTGTAACGCCCCGGACACACCTGTCGGTGGTCGTTACTCCTGGCGGGATCTAGACTGGCCCCACAGATCAATACTAGTCTTTTCTGCGCACTTTGTCCTCACTCGTGCGCACCCAGGAGCAACTTCCCGGTCGGTCACCCATCCTGAAATTACTCCAAGCTAAGCATGCTTAACTTTGGAGTTCTATCTGAATAGGCTCCCGGAAAAGAAGGAATTCCTTATTGATATGAGTAGTCTATCATCCCTATTAAGCCAGGCTATCACATACACCCCCACTTAGAGGAACCGACGTCCTCGTCGGGCCACAGGAACGTTCCCTCTTGGCACATACGTCTGTGCTTCCAGTCTAGTACATGTGCCATGCCGTGTGCCACGACGGGTCATAAACGTCATGAACAACATGACCACACACCTGTCCGCAACCATCCGTGTAACCGCGAGGGTCGGCTCTGATACCAACTTGTAACGCCCCGGACACACCCGCCGGTGGTCGTTACTCCTGGCGGGATCTAGACTGGCCCCATAGATCAATACTAGTCTTTTCTGCGCACTTTGTCCTCACTCGTGCGCACCCAGGAGCAAGTTCCTGGTCGGTCACCCATCCTGAAATTACTCCAAGCTAAGCACACTTAACTTTGGAGTTCTATCCGATTGGGCTCCCGGAAAAGAAGGAATTCCTTATTGATATGAGTAGTCTATCATCCCTATTAAGCCAGGCTATCACACAGGTGCCTCCACCCAGTTTACCACTGACTTGGTTGCTGGTGCCTGCTCTTGGCGTGTTAAAGAGGTTCCTTCCATCGTAAACCGGCGGCAGGTGAGACCGGTACCTTCTCCTCATGACATCATCTGACGCACTCTGATCCAGCATAAGCCGATAGGCCTGTGCCTCTAATCTGGCCCGCCCAGCGGCCATCCTGGTGTTCTCCGCTGCTAGATCTACCTTAGCTTGAGCTATCTGATCCTTCACCTTTGCAATTTCTGTGTTATGTTGATCCTGATTTGCCGCATCAACCTCAGCTGCTAACAACATTGCCAAAGTGTCGAATAAATCGGACAAAGCCTGAGCCGGCGGTGGAGCAAAGCCCCCTGCCCCGGCTGGTGTTGCCGCTACTGAACCGGAAATCACTACTGCGGCGGTAGAAGAATGCTGCACCGATTGTGTACCGGCCATGAAGATCGCAACTCGGCTCGGCGGTTCAAGGAGGTCCGGAATACTGTCGCCCTCGGAACCACCACTAATCCGGCCGTCCTACAGTTGATATAGCGACTCGGTCTCTTTGGTTGAAGACTCGTCATTAGAGTAGACGACGGTCTCACCACCAGATACCAATCTATCCTCAGATTCCGCTCCATGGATGACTCCCACGAAGGCACACTTCACGGCAGGCTGAACTCGGGCAGGTCTTGCACACTGAGCCGACTCGACGATGTCAGTGCAGATGTCCGGCTCAGGGCCCGGTTCGCCGATCTTTCCAATGAAGACGTGTATTCTGCCGAAGGGGACCCGGTACCCGTACTTGATTGAGCCGGCCTCGGGGCCCCAGCCTGCATCGTCGATGTAGAGCTTGCCGCAACGACTCTTGGTTATCCGGCCCATAGTGTATCCCTTGAGTCCTTCGAAGCTTCCCTTCAAGAACTCGAAACCATCGTGCAATAGCCCCATGGTGGGTGCCAACTGTCGTGGTTTTGTCACGACAGATGTCCTCGTGAAAGGACTTAGTCGTGGAGCCATCGCGACGGATTAGCTTGAAGGGGTTAAAGTGGACAAGGGACACGAGGAATTATACTAGTTCGACCCCTCACGATGAAGGTAAAAGCCTACATCTAGTTGTGATGGAATTGCTAGGGTTTCGATGATCAGGGAGCGAATCCGCTTTGCCTGGCCCTCGAGTTATTGTTTTTTGTCTGTCCCTAAACTGCCACCGGGTCGTCCCATTATATACACAGGTTGATGCCCGGCAGTTTACAGAATCCCGAGTCCGGCTCATAAATGTGCCCGGATCGGTTTCTACCTTTCCTTGCCTTACAACATAAGTTACATATCATATGGCAGTTTATATCTACGGGCCCTAATCCGCTTTTGGGCCTTGGGCCTTCATGTAGATCTCCTCTGTAAAGCGCCATATCTCTTGCCTTCATGGGCTTCGAACATGACTAACTCCTTGTGGGCATAACCCGGCCCCCCAAGGCCGGTTTATATTTAATAGTAATATCGCCAACATAGCCCATCTCCGGGGTCGCATGGACGGCCATCACTTTGACCAACAACAAGAGAGAGGTTGTACGACCAAGGTGGATTATTCTTGGTCCGTTTTACAGTAGCAAATTTCCCTCAAGTGGATGACCTAAGGTTTATCAATCCGTGGGAGGCATAGGATGAAGATGGTCTCTCTCAAACAACCCTGCAACCAAATAACAAAGAGTCTCTTGTGTCCCCAACACACCCAATACAATGGTAAATTGTATAGGTGCACTAGTTCTACGAAGAGATGGCGATACAAGTGCAATATGGATGGTAGATATAGGTTTTTGTAATCTGAAAATATAAAAACAGCAAGGTAGCAAGTGGTAAAGGTGAGCGAAAGCAGTATTGCAATGCGTTGAAACAAGGCATAGGGTTCATACTTTCACTAGTGCAAGTTCTCTCAACAATAATAACATAATTGGATCATATAACACGCCCTCAACATGCAACAAAGAGTCACTCCAAAGTCACTAATAGCGGAGAACAAACGAAGAGATTATTGTAGGGTACGAAACCACCTCAAAGTTATTCTTTCTGATCAATCTATTCAAGAGTCCGTAGTAAAATAACACGAAGCTATTCTTTCCATTCAATCTATCGTAGAGTTCATACTAGAATAACACCTTAAGACACAAATCAACCAAAACCCTAATGTCACCTAGATACTCCAATGTCACCTCAAGTATCCGTGGGTATGATTATATGATGTGCATCACACAATCTCAGATTCATCTATTCAACCAACACAAAGAACCTCATAGAGTGCCCCAAAGTTTCTACTGGAGAGTCAAGACAAAAATGTGTGCCAACCCCTATGCATAAGTTCACGAGGTCACGGAACTCGCAAGTTGATCACCAAAACATACATCGAGTGGATCACGTGATATCCCATTGTCACCATAGATAAGCACATGCTAGACATACATCAAGTGTTCTCAAATCCTTAAAGACTCAATCCGATAAGATAACTTCAAAGGGAAAACTCAATCCATCACAAGAGAGTAGAGGGGGAGAAACATCATAAGATCCAACTATAATAGCAAAGCTTGCGGTACATCAAGATCGTGCCGAATCAAGAACATGAGAGAGAGAGATCAAACACATAGCTATTGGTACATACCCTCAGCTCTGAGGGTGAACTACTCCCTCCTCATCATGGAGAGTGCCAGGATGATGAAGATGGCCACCGGTGAGGGATTCCCCCTCCAGCAGGGTGCCCGAACGGGTCTAGATTGGTTTTAGGTGGCCACAGAGGCTTGCGGTGGCGGAACTCCTGATCTAGGTTATTTTCTGGAGATTTCAATATTTATAGGAATTTTTGGCATCGGGAACAAGTCAGGGGGTCCCCGAGGCGGCCACGAGGTAGGGGGCGCGCCCAGGGGGGTAGGGCGCGCCCCCACCCTCGTGGTGGCCTCGGGACTCTTCTGGCCCATCTCCGGTACTCCGTGGGCTTCTTCTGGTCCAAAAATGATCTCCGTGAAATTTCAGGTCAATTGGACTCCATTTGGTTTTCCTTTCGTGCGACACTCAACAACAAGGAAAAAACATAAACCGACATTGGGCTCTAGGTTAATAGGTTAGTCCCAAAAATCATATAAAATAGCATATAAAACATCCAAGGTTGATAATATAAATGCATGGAACAATAAAAAATTATAGATACGTTGGAGATGTATCAAGCATCCCCAAGCTTAATTCCTGCTCGTCCTCGAGTAGGTAAATGATAAAAACAGAATTTTTGATGTGGAATGCTACCTAACATATTTTTCAATTTAATTCTCTTTATTGTGGCATGAATATTCAGATCCATAAGATTCAAGACAAAAGTTTAATATTGACATAAAAATAATAATACTTCAAGCATACTAACAAAGTAATCATGTCTTCTCAAAATAACATGGCCAAAGAAAGCTATCCCTACAAAATCATATAGTCTGGCTATGCTCTATCTTCATCACACAAAAAATTTAAATCATGCACAACCCCGATGACAAGCCAAGCAATTGTTTCATACTTTTGATGTTCTCAAACTTTTTCAATCTTCACGCAATACATGAGCGTGAGCCATAGACATAACACTATAGGTGGAATAGAATGGTGGTTGTGGAGAAGACAAAAAGGAGAAGATAGTGTCACATCAACTAGGCGTATCAGTGGGCTATGGAGATGCCCATTAATAGATATCAATGTGAGTGAGTAGGGATTGCCATGCAACGGATGCACTAGAGCTATAAGTGTATGAAAGCTCAAAAAAAAAACTAAGTGGGTGTGTATCCAACTCGCTTGCTCACGAAGACCTAGGGTATTTTGAGGAAGCCCATCAATGGAATATACAAGCTAAGTTCTATAATGAAAAATTCCCAGTACTATATGAAACTGCCAAAATATGAGACTCTCTATCATGAAGATCATGGTGCTACTTTGAAGCACAAGTGTGGTAAAACGATAGTAGCATTGCCCCTTCTCTCTTTATCTCTCATTTTTTTGTTTTTCGTTTTTTGGGCCTTCTCCTTTTTTATGGCCTCCTTTTTCTCTTTTTTTCGTCCGGAGTCTCATCCCGACTTGTGGGGGAATCATAGTCTCCATCATCCTTTCCTCACATGGGACAATGCTCTAATAATGATGACCATCACACTTTTATTTACTTACAACTCAAGAATTACAACTCGATACTTAGAACAAGATATGACTCTACATGAATGCCTCCGGCGGTGTACCAGGATGTGCAATGAATCAAGAGTGACATGTATGAAAGAATTATGAATGGTGGCTTTGCCACAAATACGATGTCAACTACATGATCATGCAAAGCAATATGACAATGATGAAGCGTGTCATAATAAACAGAATGGTGGAAAGTTGCATGGCAATATATCTCGGAATGGCTATGGAAATGCCATAATAGGTAGGTATGGTGGCTGTTTTGAGGAAGGTAATGGTGGGTGTTATGGTACCGGCGAAAGTTGCGCGGCACAAGAGAGGCTAGCAATGGTGGAAGGGTGAGAGTGCGTATAATCCATTGACTCAACATTAGTCATAAAGAACTCACATACTTATTGCAAAAATCTATTAATTATCGAAACGAAGTACTACACGCATGCTCCTAGGGGGATAGATTGGTAGGAAAAGACCATTACTCGTTCATACGTCTCCAATGTATCTATACTTTTTGATTGCTCCATGCTATATTATCTACTGTTTTGGGTAATATTGGGCTTTATTTTCCACTTTTATATTACTTTTGGGACTAACCTATTAACCGGAGGCCCAACCCAGATTTGTTGTTTTATGCCTATTTCAGTGTTTTGAAGAAAAGGAATATCAGACGGAGTCAAAACAGACCGAAATCAACTGGAGAAGTTATTTTTGGAAGGAAACACACCTGATGGACTTGGACCCCACGTCAGAAGATACGAGAGCTGCCCACGAGGGTGGGGGGCACGCCCACCCCCCTAGGGCGTGCACCCCTACCTCGTGGGGCTCCCATGGCTCCCCTGACGTGCTTATTCTGCCTGTATAACTCCCTATACCCTAAAACTTCCAGAACGCAACATAGATCGGGAGTTCCGCTGCCAGAAGCCTCCGTAGCCACCGAAAACCAATCTAGACCCGTTCCGGCACCCTGCTAGAGGGGGCAATCCCTCACCGGTGGCCATCTTCATCATCCCGTCGCTCTCCATGACGAGGAGGGAGTAGTTCTCCCTCGGGGCTGAGGGTATGTACTCGTAGCTATGTGTTTGATCGCTCTCTCTCTCACGTGTTCTTGAGATGATACGATCTTGATGTATCACGAGCTTTGCTATTATATTTGGATCCTATGATGTTTCTCCTCCCCCACTTCTCTCTTGTAATGAATTGAGTTTCCCCTTTGAAGTAATCTTATCGGATTGAGTCTTTAAAGACTTGAGAACACTTGATGTATGTCTTGCCGTGGATATCTGTGGTGACAATGGGATACCGCGTGCCACTTGATGTATGTTAAGGTGACCAACTTGTGGGTTCATGAACCTATGCATAGGGGTTGGCACACGTTTTCGTCGTGATTCTCCGGTAGATCTTTGGGGTACTCTTTGAGGTCCTCTGTGTTGGTTGAATAGATGAATTGAGATTTTGTGATGCATATCGTATAATCATGCCCACGGATACTTGAGGTGACAATGGAGTATCTAGGTGACATTAGGGTTGTGGTTGATTTGTGTCTTAAGGTGTTATTCTAGTACGAACTCTAGGGCTGTTTGTGACACTTATAGGAATAGCCCAACGGATTGATTGGAAAGAATAACTTTGAGGTGGTTTCGTACCCTACCATAATCTCTTCGTTCGTTCTCCGCTATTAGTGACTTTGGAGTGACTCTTTGTGGCATGTTGAGGGATAGTTATGTGATCCAATTATTCTATTATTGTTGAGGGAACTTACACTAGCGAAAGTATGAACCCTAGGCCTTGTTTCAACACATTGCAATACCGTTTACGCTCACTTTTACCATTCGTTACCTTGCTGTTTTTATATTTTCAGATTACAAAAACTATTATCTATTATCCATATTGCACTTGTATCACCATCTCTTCGCCGAACTAGTGCACCTATACAATTTACCATTGTATTGGGTGTGTTGGGGACACAAGAGACTCTTTGTTATTTGGTTGCAGGGTTGCTTGAGAGAGACCATCTTCGTCCTACGCCTCCTACGGATTGATAAACCTTAGGTCATCCACTTGAGGGAAATTTGCTATTGTCCTACAAACCTCTGCACTTGGAGGCCCAACAACGTCTACAAGAAGAAGGTTGTAGACATCAAGCTCTTTTCTGGCGCCGTTGCCGGGGAGGTTAGCGCTTGAATGTATATCTTTAGATCTTGCAATCGAGTCTTTTAGTTTCTTGTTTTATCACTAGTTTAGTTTATAAAAGAAAATTAAAAAAAAAATGGAATTGAGTTTGTCTCATACGCTTCACCTTTTTAATATCTTTCATGAGTATGATGGAAAGGATAATTGTGCTCAAGTGCTAGAAGAAGAAATCTATAAAATGTTTGGCACTAAATATTTGAATAATGAGCATGATTTCAATGTTGTTAGTATGAATTCCTTGAATATCCATGATGCTAATGATATGCAAAGCCACAAGCTTGGGGAAGCTATGTTTGATGAAGATGATATTTTTTGTCACCCAAGTTTTGATGAGCAAATTTATTATGATGAAAGCATGCCTCCTATTTATGATGATTATATTGATGAAAGTGGATTTGGAGAGGTCATGAATTTATTTTGTGATGAATCCACTATTCCGGAAGAGGTTCCAATTGATTACGCGAACAAAGTTGCTATCTATGATGATTATTGTGATGACTTGTATGCTATAAAGAATAATGATATCCATGAAACTTGTCATCATGATTTTAGTTTTCAATTGGATTATGCCTCACATGATAATTATTTTGTTGAGTTTGCTCCCACTATTATTCATGAGAAGAATTTTCCTTATGTGGAGAGTAGTAAAATTTCTATGCTTGTAGATCATGAAAAGAATGCTTTAGGTGCTGGTTATATTGTTGAGTTCATTCATGATGCTACTGAAAATTGTTATGAGGGAGGAATATATGCTTGTAGGAATTGCAATAATATCAAGTTTCCTCTCTATGTGCTTAAAATTTTGAAGTTATGCTTGTTTTACCTTCCTATGCAAGTTGATTCTTGTTCCCACAAGTTGTTTGCTCAAAAAATCCCTATGCATAGGAAGTGGGTTAGACTTAAATGTGCTAGTCATATTCTTCATGATGCTCTCTTTATATTTCAATTCTTATCTTTTATGTGAGCATCATTGAAATCATCATGCCTAGCTAGGGGCATTAAACGATAGCGCTTGTTGGGAGGCAACCCAATTTTATTTTTGTTCCTGTTTAGTAATAAATAATTCATCTAGCCTCTGTCTAGATGTGGTTTTATGCTTTTAATTAGTGTTTGTGCCAAGTAGAACCTTTGGGAAGACTTGGGGAAAGTCTTGTTGATCATGCTGTCAAAAACAGAAACTTTAGCACTCACGAGAATTCCTGCCATTTTTATTTGGAGAGTGCTATTTAGCTAATTATTTTTGCAGATGATTAATAGATAAATTCCTCAGGTCCAGAAATTTATTTGAGAATTTTATGAGTTCCAGAAGTATACGTTTGATCCAGATTACTACAGACTGTTCTGTTTTTGACAGATTCTGTATTTCATGTGTTGTTTATTTATTTTGATGAATCTATGGCTAGTAAAATAGTTTATAAACCATAGAGAAGTTGGAATACATTAGGGTTAACACCAATATAAATAAATAATGAGTTAATTACAGTACCTTGAAGTGGTGTTTTGTTTTCTTTCGCTAACGGAGCTTACGAGTTTTCTGTTAAGTTTTGTGTTGTGAAGTTTACAAGTTTTGGGTAAGGATTCGATGGACTATGGAATAAAGAGTGGCAAGAGCCTAAGCTTGGGGATGCCCAAGGAACCCCAAGGTAATATTCAAGGACAACCAAGAGCCTAAGCTTGGGGATGCCCCAGAAGCCATCCCCTCTTTCGTCTTCGTTCATCGGTAACTTTACTTGGAGCTATATTTTTATTCACCATATGATATGTGTTTTGCTTGGAGCGTCAATTTATTTTGTTAGGATTTTCTTGATGTTATTTAGAATAATGTTTTGCATCTTTTATTTCAATAAAAGTGGCATTGATAGCCTTTACTATGCCTATGTTACAAGTATACATGTTGCTGTTTGAAAACAGAAAGTTTACCGCTGTTGCAATAATTACCTAGAAAAGTCAGAATGTGATAAAATGTTGAAACCTTTTGCATATTAAGCTCTGATAAATTTACTACAGTGGGAATTTTATTTCATAATTTTTGGATCTAGGTAAGTATGGATGTTGCAGCATTATTTACAGACTATCCTGTTCAGGCAGATTGCTGTTATGTTTGCATTGTTTGCATATGTTTGCTTCTTTAATGATTCTATTTGAGGATAGGACTATTAAATATGCAGAGGCATTTAGTTGCAATGTTGAATAATAATTTTAGTGATTTGCTACAATAGAGTATGATAAGGTTTTGGCAATGGTTTATACTAACTTATCTCACGAGTCCTTGTTGAGTTTTGTGTGGATGAAGCTTTTGAGATTTAGGGAGACCGTGATATGAGAGGAATTAAGAAGTCTCAAGCATCTAAGCTTGGGGATGCCCCGGTTTGGCATCCCGCCTTTCTTCTTCAACAATTATCGGTTAGTTTCGGTTGATCCTAAGTTTTTGCTTCTTCACATGATGTTTGCTATTCTTAGATGTCATTTTATTTTGCTTTGCTGGCTGTTTGAATAAAATACCAAGATCTGAAATTATTAATTGTTAGAGAGTCTTCACATAGTTGCATAATTATTCAATTACTCATTGATCTTCACTTATATCTTTCGGAGTAGTTTGTTGTTGCTCTAGTGCTTCACTTATATCTTTTAGAGCATGGTCGTAGTTTTATTTTATAGAAAAAAGATGAACTCTCATGCTTAACTTATATTATTTCAAGAGTCTTAAATAGCATGGTAATTTGCTTAAAATCCTAATATGCTAGGTATTCAAGAATAATAAAATTCTCTTATGAGTGTGTTGAATACTATGACAAGTTTGATACTTGATAATTGTTTTGAGATATGGAGATGGTGATATTAGAGTCATGCTAGTTGAGTAGTTGTGAATTTGAGAAATACTTGTGTTGAAGTTTGTGATTCCCGTAGCATGCACGTACGGTGAACCGTTATGTTACGAAGTGGGAGCATGATTTATTTATTGATTGTCTTCCTTATTAGTGGCGGTCGGGGACGAGCGAGGGTCTTTTCCTACCAATCTCCCCCCCCCTAGGAGCATGCGCGTAGTACTTTGTTTCGATAACTAATAGATTTTTGCAATAAGAATGTGAGTTCTTTATGACTAATGTTGAGTCCATGGATTATACGCACTCTCACCCTTCCACCATTGCTAGCCTCTCTAGTACCGCGCAACTTTCGCCGGTACCATAACCCCACCATATACCTTCCTCAAAACAGCCACCATACCTACCTATTATGGCATATCCATAGCCATTCCGAGATATATTGGCATGCAACTTTCCACCATCCAGTTTATCATGACACATTCATCATTGTCATATTGCTTAGCATGATCATGTAGTTGACATAGTATTTGTGGCAAAGCCACCGTTCATAATTCTTTCATACATGTCACTCATGCATCATTGCACATCCCGGTACACCACCGGAGGCATTCATATAGAGTCATACTTTGTACTAGTATCGAGTTGTATCATTGAGTTGTAAATAAATAGAAGTGTGATGATCATCATTCAATAGAGCATTGTCCCAAAAAAAGAAAAATAAAGGCCAAAAAAAAGAAAGGCCAAAAAAAAGAAAGGCCAAATAAAAATAATAAAAATAAAAGGGACAATGCTACTATCCTTTTTCCACACTTGTGCTTCAAAGTAGCACCATGATATAGAAAGTCTCATATGTTGTGCTTCAAAGTAGCACCATGTTCTTCATATAGAGAGTCTCCTATGTTGTCACTTTCATATACTAGTGGGAATCTTTCATTTTAGAACTTGGCTTGTATATTCCAATGATGGGCTTCCTCAAAATGCCCTAGGTCTTCATGAGCAAGCGAGTTGGATGCACACCCACTAGTTTCTTTTGTTGAGCTTTCATACACTTATAGCTCTAGTGCATCCGTTGCATGGCAATCCCTACTCACTCACATTGATATCTATTGATGGGCATCTCCATAGCCCTTTGATACGCCTAGTTGATGTGAGACTATCTTCTCCCTTTTTGTCCTCTCCACAACCACCATTCTATTCCACCTATAGTGCTATGTCCATGGCTCACGCTCATGTATTGCATGAAGATTGAAAAAGTTTGAGAACATCAAAAGTATGAAACAATTGCTTGGCTTGTCATCGGGGTTGTGCATGATTTAAATACTTTGTCTGGTGAAGATGGAGCATAGCCAGACTATATGATTTTGTAGGGATAGCTTTCTTTAGCCATGTTATTTTGAGAAGACATGATTGCTTAGTTAGTATGCTTGAAGTATTATTATTTTTATGTCAATATGAACTTTTGTCTTGAATCTTTCGAATCTGAATATTCATATCACAAGTAAGTAGAATTACATTGAAATTATGCCAACTAGCATTCCACATCAAAAATTAACTTTTTTAGCATTTACCTACTCGAGGAGAAGCAGGAATTAAGCTTGGGGATCCTTGATTGCTCCATGCTATATTAGCTACTATTTTGCGCAATATTGGGCTTTATTTTCCACTTTTATATTACTTTTGGGACTAACCTATTAACCGGAGGCCCAGCCCAGATTTGCTATTTTATGCCTATTTCAGTGTTTTGAAGAAAAGGAATGTCAGACGGAGTCGAAACGGAACGAAATCAACTCGAGAAGTTATTTTTGGAAGGAAACACACCTAATAGACTTGGACCCCATGTCAGAAGATACGGGAGCTGCCCACGAGGGTGGGGGCGCGCCCACCCCCTAGGGTGCGCCCCTGCCTCGTGGGGCCCCCGTGGCCCCCCCTGACGTGCTTCTTCTGCCTGTATAACTCCATATACCCTAAAACTTCCAAAACGCAACATAGATCGGGAGTTCCGCCACCAGAAGCCTCCGTAGCCACCGAAAACCAATCTAGACCCGTTCCGGCACCCTACCGGAGGGGGCAATCCCTCACTAGTGGCCATCTTCATCATCCCGACGCTCTCCATGATGAGGAGGGAGTAGTTCTCCCTCGGGCCTGAGGGTATGTACTAGTAGCTATGTGTTTGATCCCCCTCTCTCTCTCTCTCGTGTTCTTGAGATGATACGATCTTGATGTATCGCGAGCTTTGCTATTATATTTGGATCCTATGATGTTTCTCCTCCCCCTCTTCTCTCCTGTAATGAATTGAGTTTCCCCTTTGAAGTAATCTTATCAGATTGAGTCTTTAAAGACTTGAGAACACTTGATGTATGTCTTGCCGTGGATATCTGTGGTGACAATGGGATACCGCGTGCCACTTGATGTATGTTAAGGTGGCCACCTTGCGGGTTCATGAACCTATGCATAGGGGTTGGCACACGTTTTCGTCGTGATTCTCCGGTAGATCTTTGGGGCACTCTTTGAGGTCCTTTGTGTTGGTTGAATAGATGAATTGAGATTGTGTGATGCATATCGTATAATCATGCCCACGGATACTTGAGGTGACAATGGAGTGTCTAGGTGACATTAGGATTTTGGTTGATTTGTGTCTTAAGTTGTTATTCTAGTACGAACTCTAGGGCTGTTTGTGACACTTATAGGAATAGCCCAATGGATTGATTGGAAAGAATAACTTTGAGGTGGTTTCATACCCTACCATAATCTCTTCATTCATTCTTCGCTATTAGTGACTTCGGAGTGACTCTTTGTTGCATGTTGAGGAATAGTTATGTGATCCAATTATGCTATTATTGTTGAGGGAACTTACACTAGCGAAAGTATGAACCCTAGGCCTTGTTTCAACACATTGCAATACCGTTTACGCTCACTTTTACCATTCGTTACCTTGCTGTTTTTATATTTTCAGATTACAAAAACTATTATCTATTATCCATATTGCACTTGTATCACCATCTCTTCGCTGAACTAGTGCACCTATACAATTTACCATTGTATTGGGTGTGTTGGGGACACAAGAGACTCTTTGTTATTTGGTTGCAGGGTTGCTTGAGAGAGACCATCTTCATCCTACGCCTCCTACGGATGGATAAACCTTAGGTCATCCACTTGAGGGAAATTTGCTACTGTCCTACAAACCTCTGCACTTGGAGGCCCAACAACGTCTACAAGAAGAAGGTTGTAGACATCACTTGTCCCCGACTGCCACTCATAAGGAAGACAATAAATAAATAAATCATGCTCCGACTTCATCACATAACGGTTCACCATAAGTGCATGCTACGGGAATCACAAACTTTAACACAATTATCTCTCAAATTCACAACTACTCAAACTAGCATGACTCTAATATTACCATCTTCATATCTCAAAACAATTATCAAGTATCAAACTTCTCATAGTATTCAACGCACTTTATATGAAAGTTTTTATTATATCACTCTTGGATGCCCATCGTAGTAGGACTAATTTTATAACCCAAGAAATTACCATGTTGTTATAAAGACTCTCAAAATAATATAAGTGAAGCACTAGAGCAAATGACAAACTACTTCAAAAGATATAAGTGAAGATCAAGAATAATTATGCAACTATGTGAAGACTCTCTAACATTTAATAATTTCAGATCTTGGTATTTTATTCAAACCAAGCAAAACAAAAGAAAATAAAATGACGCTCCAAGCAAAACACATATCATGTGGTGAATAAAAATATAGCTCCAAGTAAAGTTACCGGTGAACGAAGACGAAAGAGGGGATGCCATTCGGGGCATCCCCAAGCTTAGGCTCTTGCCACTCGTTGTTCCATAGTGCATCGGATCTTTACCCAAAACTTGAAAACTTCACAACACAAAACTCAACAGAAAACTCGTAAGCTCCATCAGTATAAGAAAATAAATCACCAGTTTTGGTAGTGTTGTGAACTCATTATAAATTCATATTGGTGTAATATCTACTGTATTCCAACTTCTCTATGGTTCATACCCTCTGATACTACTCATAGATTCATCAAAATAAGCAAACAACACATAGAAAACAGAATCTGTCAAAAACAGAATAGTCTGTAGTAATCTGTAGGTTTCGGATACTTCTGTAACACCAAAAATCCTGAGAAATGAGGAAGTCCTAGGACATTTGTTTATTAATCTACTGCAAGTGTAATTTCTATTTTATCGCTCTCTGGTAAAAAATTAAAATTATTCTTGTGAGCTCATACTTTCTGTTTTTTACAGCAAGATCAAATAACAGTCACCCAAGAAGATCCTAAAGGCTTTACTTGGCACAGACACTAATTAAAACATAAAAAACACAATCATAACAGAGGATAGATGATTTATTTATTACTAAACAGGAACAAAAATAAAATTGGGTTGCCTCCCAACAAGCGCTATCGTTTAACGCCCCTAGCTAGGCATGATGATTTCAATGATGCTCACATAAAAGATAAGAATTGAAACATAAAGAGAGCATCATGAAGAATATAACTAGCACATTTAAGCCTAACCCACTTCCTATGCATAGGGGTTTTGTGAGCAAACAACTTATGGGAACAATAATCAACTAGCATAGGAAGGCAAAATAAGCATAACTTTAAAACTTTAAGCACATAGAGAGGAAACTTGATATTATTGCAATTCCTACGAGCATATATTCCTCCCTCATAATAATTTTCAGTAGCATCATGAATGAATTCAACAATGTAACCATCACATAAAACATTCTTTTAATTATCTACAAGCATAGAAAATTTACTATTCTCCACATAAGCAAAATTCTTCTCATTCGGAATAGTGGGAGTATCATAAGAAACTCGAATACTATAAATTGTTTCCACATTAAAAGAGTAATGTTCAGAAAAAGGGTAATCATAATCATGACAAGTCTTATAAATATAATCATCACTAATTTTTATAGCATAAGTGTCATCACAATAGTCATCATAAATAGGAGGCATGCCATCGTCATAATAAATTTGCTCATCAAAACATGGGAGACTAAAAATATCATCTTCATTAAACATAGCATCCCCATGCTTGGGACAAACATTAATAGCAAAAAATACATTCTCAAACATGTCATTCTCATCAAACATAGCATCCCCAATCTTGGGCCTTTTCATATCGGAAGCATAATACTCTCATCATTAATAGTATGGATATCACCAATAGTATAGCAATTATCATCATCATCACAATGAGTAATAGGAGCAACATCATTTGGGAGGGATACCTTTTTACCTTTGCTTCTACATCTTTTCTTTTTCTTCTTCACATCATGTGTGGGTTTAACCCTCTTTTTGGAGCTCCTTATTAATGAGATTGGTTGAATAGAAAGCTCGTCTTCATTACCTGATTGATCATAAGAAAGAATAGGAGGATATTGGGAAATCTCTTCCCTTTCATTAGTATTCTCTTCATCTTCTATTTGTTTTTTAGACTTTATGTAATTGGCAATGTAAGGATATTCAATACAATTCACCGCACAATACATATAAATTTCCTCTAGATCAAAATCAAGAATTTTATCAAGGACAAACTCTGGAATATTCTTAGTTAAACGTTTCATTTCTCCATAACCCATAAGCAAACTAAGTTCATTATGATGTGCAAGGGAAATCAAGTCATCACAATTTTTGGACACAATACAATCATGAAACAATTTGCATTGGAGATTTAGATGATCACGTTCATTGCAAAGTTCACAAGGATGATAAAGGAATTTTAAATTTTCAGCACAAGCATCTAGCCTTTCTTGCAACCATTTAGTTTCTAAATACTTATGCCTCTTGCAAAATCTATCTTCCCTATTTGGTGTTTACTTGTGATACGTCTCCATCGTATCTACTTTTCCAAACACTTTTGCCCTTGTTTTGGACTCTAACTTGCATGATTTGAATGGAACTAACCCGAACTGACGCTGTTTTCAGCAGAATTGCCATGGTGTTATTTTTGTGCAGAAATAAAAGTTCTTGGAATGACCTGAAAATCAACGGAGATTATTTTTGGAATATATAAAAAATACTGGCAGAAGAATCCACGTCAGGGGCCCCACACCCTGTCCATGAGGGTGGGGGCGCGCCTACCCCCCTAGGCGCGCCCCCTGCCTCGTGGGCCCCCTGATGCTCCACCGATGTCCATATTGACTCCATATATTCGTGTTCGGGGAGAAAAAAAAATCAAAGAGAAGGATTCATCATGTTTTACAATACGGAGCTACCGCCAAGCCCTAAACTCTCCGAGGAGGGCTGATCTGGAGTCAGCTCGGGGCTCCGGAGAGGGGAATCCGTCGCCATCGTCATCATCAACCTTCCTCCATCACCAATTTCATGATGCTCACCGTTGTGCGTTAGTAATTCCATCGTAGGCTTGCTGGACGGTGATGGGTTGGATGAGATTTATCATGTAATCGAGTTAGTTTTGTTAGGGTTTGATCCCTAGTATCCACTATGTTCTGAGATTGATGTTGCTGTGACTTTGCTATGCTTAATGCTTGTCACTAGGGCCCGACTGCCATGATTTTAGATCTGAACCTATTATGTTTTCATAAATATATGTGAGTTCTTGATCCTATCTTGCAAGTCTATAGTCACCTATTATGTGTTATGATCCGTTAACCCCGAAGTGACAATAATCGGGATACTTACCGGCGATGACCGTAGTTTGAGGAGTTCATGTATTCACTATGTGTTAATGCTTTGGTCCGGTGCTCTATTAAAAGGAGGCCTTAATATCCCTTAGTTTCCAATAGGACCCCGCTGCCACGGGAGGGTAGGACAAAGATGTCATGCAAGTTCTTTTCCACAAGCACGTATTACTATATTCAGAATACATGCCTACATTACATTGATGAACTGGAGCTAGTTCTATGTCACCCTATGTTATAACTGTTGCATGATTGATCGCATCCGACATAATTCTCCATCACCGATCCATTGCCTACCAGCTTTTCTTATATTATTCTTCACTTATTTACTTTTCCGTTGCTACTGTTACAATCACTATAAAACCAAAACTGCTACCGTTGCTTTTACCACTGTTACCACTACTATCATATTACTTTGCTATTAAATACTTTACTACAGATATTAAGTTTCCAGGTGTGGTTGAATTGACAACTCAGCTACTAATACTTGAGAATATTCTTTGGCTCCCCTTTTGTCGAATCAATAAATTTGGGTTGAATACTCTACCCTCGAAAACTGTTGTGATCCCCTATAGTTGTGGGTTATCAAGACTATTTTCTGGCGCCGTTGCCGGGGAGCATAGCTCTATTCTTTGAGTCACTTGGGATTTATATCTACTTATCACTATGAATAACTTGAAAGATCAAAGAACCAAGATTTTTCCCTCAACTACGAGGGGAGGTAAGGAACTGCCATCTAGATCTGCACTTGATTCACCTTCTATTTTGAGTAAACTTGCGACACCTACACCTGCTATTCATTCTGATATGTCGCATGTTATTGATGATGCCACTTCTGCTTTGCATGATACTTATGATGAAACTACTTCTATGCTTGATAATACTGTGCCACTAGGTGAATTTCTTGATGAATAACTTGCTAGGGTTAGAGAGAATGAAATTGTTGAAACTGATAATATTGATGAAAGTGATGATAAAGATTCTCCCCCTAGATATGAATTGCCTGTTGTGCCTGAGGGTTATGTTTTGGATGAAGAAACTGCTAGAGACTTCTTAGCTTGCAATGATAGATCCGATCATAAGAAATTATTAGCTAAGCTTAAAGAAAAGTATTTGAATGCTAGAATGAAATATGACCATGCTTTTGCTACTTCACCTATCTTTATTACTGATAATGATTATGATTTCTTTGTTGATCCTGAGTTAATTACTTTGCTTGAATCTGATCCTTTTTATGGCTATGAATCTGAAACTGTTGTGGCACATCTTACTAAACAAAATGATATAGCCACCTTGTTCACTCATGATGAGAAAACTTGTTATTACTTTATACTTAAGTTGTTTCCGTTCTCATTAAAGGGTGATGCTAAAACATGGTTTAATTCTCTTGATCCTGGTTGTGTGCGTAGTCCCCAGGATATGATTTATTACTTCTCTGCTAAATATTTCCCCGCTCATAAGAAACAAGCTGCATTAAGGGAAATACATAATTTTGTGCAAATTGAAGAAGACAGACTCCCACAAGCTTGGGGAAGGCTTCTCCAATTACTTAATGCTTTGCCTGATCATCCTCTCAAGAAAAATGAAATACTTGATATCTTTTATAATGGACTAACCAATGCTTCCAGAGATTACCTGGATAGTTGTGCTGGTTGTATTTTCAGGGAAAGAACTGCTGATCAAGCTGAATTGCTATTGAATAATATGTTTAGTAATGAAAATAATTGGACACTTCCTGAACCAACTCCTAAGCCATCTCCGAAGAAAAGGGGTATTCTATTTCTCAGTCCCCAAGATATGCAACAGGCAAAGAAATCTATGAAAGAAAAAGGTATTAATGCTGAAGATGTTAAGAATTTACCACCTATTGAAGAAATACATGATCTTGATAACCTGACACAGGTAGTAAAGTTAAATTCTCTCTATAGATTTGATAAATGTGAAATCCCATCTACTAAGTTTGCTAGCCAATGCTTGGATGAGTTTGATGATTTTATTGTTAAACAAGAAAACTTCAATGCTGATGTTGGTAGACAATTGAAACACAATGCTGATATGCTTGAACACTTGAGTGATTGTATGTCTAGAGTTAAAGGTGAACTTAAACTTATTAGTAAACATGCTTCTATGGTTACCACTCAAGTAGAACAAGTACTTAAGGCTCAGAATGATTTGCTCAATGAATTAAATAATAAGAAAAATGATAATGTTGTTAGAGTTATGACTAGAGGGGGTAAAATGACTCAGGAACCTTTGTATCCTGAGGGCCACCCTAAGAGAATTGAGCAAGATTCTTAGAGAGCTAATGTTGATACACCTAGTCCTTCTAAAAGGAAGAAAAAGAAAAATGATAGGACTTTGCATGCATCTAGTGAACCTGTTGTGGACACACCTGAGAATCCCAATGATATTTCTATTTCTAATGCTGAAACACAATCTGGTAACGAAGATGAACCTAGTGATAATGCTAATGATGATGTTCATGTTGATGCTCAACCTAGCAATGATAATGATGTAGAGATTGAACCTAATGTTGATCTTGATAACCCACAATAAAAGAATCAACATTATGATAAGAGAGACTTTGTTCCTAGGAAGCACGGTAAGGAAAGAGAACCATGGGTTCAGAAACCCATGCCTTTTCCTCCTAAGCCATCCAAGAAAAAGGATGATGAGGATTTTGAGCGCTTTGCTGAAATGATTAGACCTATCTTTTTGCGTATGCGTTTGACTGATATGCTTAAAATGAATCCTTATGCTAAGTATATGAAAGATATCTTTACTAATAAAAGAAAGATACCGGAAGCTAAAATTTCCACCATGCTTGCTAATTACACTTTTAAGGGTGGAATACCAAAGAAACTTGGAGATCCAGGGGTACCAACTATACCATGCTCCATTAAAAGAAACTATGTTAAAACTGCTTTATGTGATCTTGGAGCCGGTGTTAGTGTTATGCCTCTCTCTTTATATCGTAGACTTGATTTGAATAAGTTGACACCTACTGAGATATCTTTGCAAATGGACGATAAATCAACTGCTATACATGTCGACATTTGTGAGGATGTGCCTGTTGTGGTTGCAAACTTTACTACTTTAACGGACTTTGTTATTCTTGATATTCCTGAGGACGATAGTATGTCGATTATCCTTGGTGGACCCTTTTTGAATACTGCAGGGGCTGTTATTGATTGCAACAAAGGCAATGTCACTTTTCATGTTAATGGTAATGAGCATACGATACACTTTTTGAGGAAATAACCTCAAGTCCACAGTATCAATTCTATTGGAAAAATTTCAACAATCACTATTGGAGGTTTTGAATTTCCTCTTCCTACTGTCAAGAAGAAATATGATATTCTTATTGTTGGGGATGTGCATATCCCCGTTGAGGTAACCTAGTGTTATTCGAAATTTCTCTCGTTTCATGTTATTCAAAATGAGTTTGTTAACAAGACCTGATCAACCTTGTTAGTGGATTCCTTTTGATGAGCATGAGATGGATGAAGTTAGAAGGCACAACCTTCTATACCCTCCTTTTACTTTCTGTTATTTATATTAAATAAAGCATAAATAGTATTTTCTGTCTGTTTTCTGAATTATCCTTGCAATGAAAAATACCCCAAAAATAAAAGTTCTCCAAATGCCCTGAAAATGAAATATGATTTTTTCCAGAATATTTAAGAATTATTGGCACTGAGAACACACCAGGGGGACCCACCATGTGCCCACGAGGGTGGAGGGCGCGCCCACCCCCTGGGCGCGCCCCCTGCCTCATGGACCCCACATGGGTCCCCTCCACTTATCCTTGCACCCACACACTTCGTCTTGCTCCAGAAAAAACCACCCACTAGCTCAAATCCGAGTTCTTGCTCATCTTGCTGCCATTTTCGATCTCCTTGCTCAAAGCTCCATTCACAAAACTGCTTTGGGGGGTTGTTCTTCAGTATGTGACTCCTCCAATGGTCCAATTAGTTTTTGTTCCAGTGCTTTATTCATTGCAATTTTTTTCTACTTAGGTGACCATGTTCTTGAGCTTGCATGTCAAATTTATGTGCTCAAAAGTAGTTTTAATGCATGATATGGCCTCTAGGCACTTGTAGGAGTAGTTGCTATCAATTTTGTTGAGTTCACTTTTATTTTGAGTCACTAAAAATTTCATAAATTTTTCAGAGGAAGAAATATGTTTAGGAAAATGTACCAAGGTGGTTCCTCAAGGAAGCAAGGCCCAAGGCCCTCAATACGCGAGCCGGATAATGAACTACCAAGGGAGGCTCAAGTGCGGCCTTGTGAATGGTCGTCAGAGGATTTCATGGTCCAGGCAGGCATCAAGGAAGAATTTGACGCATATGTGCGTAACGCTGATCTTGGGAGCTTCGAGGCAGATAAGTGCTGGCAATACCTCTATTTAACTGATTCATTTGTGAGAAGGTTTAAATTTACATCCTCGCGAAATTCTCACAATGTCCTATTTGATCTTTATTATAAATCTTATACCATGGACCTAGAAGATTTTAATACTGCTTGTAAACTCCCGCAGTGGGGTAGTGCTAGTGAACCTCGCAAATCTGAATTTAAAGAATTTCTTGCTAGTATCACTGTGGGGGAATCTAGAGAAATAAAAGAAGCTACCATAGGGAGCATTCATTTTCCTACCATACATTATTTTGCTCTCTTCGTGGGTAGATGCATTAACGGTAAGGATGAGGCATGTCACATGTGTGTTCCTGATCTTAGTGTTCTCAAGAGTGCTGTATTAGGAGATAAACAATATAACTTGGGGGCCATTGTTGCACGTAGGTTGCATAATAATAGTATTAATGGAGATTTATTTGGTGGAATTTATGCAACCCGTTTAGCTTATTTTCTTGAGATACCCATACATGGAGATGATATTGAGTTGCCTCCTACTTATATAGATTATAATGCTATGGTTCGTCATCAGTTTGTTGAGAGGAACGATCCCCTCCAGTACCGACTAATCTTTGACAGACGACGTACCTATCATTTCGCTCTCCCCGCTCCTACTTTCTTTGACTTTTAGGCAAAAGGGAGATATGTTATAACCAGGGAGGAGGCGAACGAGTACGAGAGGAGGACGGAGGCAACTCACCTCCAAGTTGCAGCTCTTCAGGTAGTAGCTGATGCATCTCAGTACGACCCCAACTACAACTTTGATCCTTGGGCATAGACCAACTTAGGACAAAAGCCTAAGCTTGGGGGAGTACGTATTTCTCACCCACATTACATTTATGTTCACACACTCATTCTAGTTGTCGGTGCTCATACTTTTTCATTGTATCATCCATGCTAGTTTATTTTATTTTTAAGCTTTCTTCTTGTGTGTTTGAAAAACCTTAAGAAAAACCAAAAAAATTAGTTGTAGCTTTTAGCTAGTTTACTTTCCATGCCTGTAGTAGTAGTAAATTAAAAAGAAAACCCAAAAAGATTTCTCTTTCTTCTCTTGCTTGTTGGGAGCTTTCCCGTGTAAATAGTTTTGTTTCTTTTCTTTTCTTTGGGGGTCGAGAGGAGAAGACCATGATGAAAATGTTAAATGGCTATTATATGCATTATTGTTGATTTAACCAAGAGCCATATTACCTTGTCTTCTCCCATGTATTGAATGCTTGCAGATTCCAGCTTAGTCCAATGCACGTGCACTATTATTATTATTATCCACACCATTCGGTCATGCAAGTGAAAGGCAATAATGACGATATATGATGAACTGACCGAGATGAGAAAAGCTGGTATGAACTCGACCTCTCTTGTTTTTGTAAATATGATTAGTCCATCGTTCCTGATTCAGCCTATTATGAATGAAACATGTTTGCAATGACAATTAGATATTATAGTTGCTTATGCCATGCTTAATTTGCTAGGAGTTTATAATAGTTTACCTTGCGTGTCAACATGCTATTAAAATGGTTGTGATGTGGTATGATAGGGTGGTATGCTCCTTTGAACGATTCGACTGGCTTGACTTGGCACATGTTCACGCATGTAGTTGAAACAAAATCAACATAGCCTCTACGATATTTATGTTCATGGTGAATTATATCCTACTCATGCTTGCATTTGGTGTTGATTAATTTTAATGCATGTTCATGACTGTTGTCGCTCTCTAGCTGGTCGCTTCCCAGTTTCTTTCTAGCCTTCACTTGTACTAAGCGGGAATACTGCTTGTGCATCCAATTCCATAAACCCCAAAGTTATTCCATATGAGTCCACAATACCTACCTATATACGGTATCTACCCGCCGTTCCGAGTAAATTTGTATGTGCCAAACTCTAAACCTTCAAATAAACATTATGTTTTGTATGCTCGAATAGCTCATGTATCAACTAGGGTTGTCAGTATCCTCCATGCTAGGCGGGTTATTCTCAAGAGGAGTGGACTCCGCTCCTCACTCATGAGAAAATGGCTGGTCACCGGGATGCCTAGTCCCATGCTCAAATCAAATCAAAATAATTGCAAACAAAGCTCCCCCAGGATTGTTGTTAGTTGGAGGCACCCGTTGTTTTGGGCAAGCCATGGATTGATGCTTGTTGGTGGTGGGGGAGTATAAACTTTACCATTCTGCTTGGGAACCGCCTATAATGTGTGTAGCATGGAAGATATCGAGATCTCTCGGTTGTTATGTTGACAATGAAAGTATACCGCTCAAAATATTATTCATCTCTATTTCAAAACCGAGCTCTGGCACCTCTACAAATCCCTGCTTCCCTCTGCGAAGGGCTTATCTATTTACTTTTATGTTGATTCATCATCCTCTTATTAAAAAGCACCAGTTGGAGAGCACTACTGTCATTTGCATGTATTACTATTAGTTTACATTTAGTATGACTTGACTGGATCTCATTTACCATGAATTACAATGTCTAGTCAGTCCTTGATCTTTAAAGGTGCTCTGCATTTATGTTTTGCGGTCTCAGAAAGGGCTAGCGAGATACCATCTTGTTATACCATATTATGATTGTTTTGAGAAAGTGTTGTCATCCGAGATTTATTATTATTGCTCGCTAGTTGATTATGTCATTGATATGAGTAAACATGAGACCTAAATGTTATTGTGAATATGGTTAGTTCATAATCTTTGCTGAAAACTTGAATGTTGGCTTTACATATTTACAACAACAAGAGCAAATAGAGTTTGTAAAAGTTTTTCTTTATCACTTTCAGTTTGTCAACTCACTTGCTTGAGGACAAGCAAAGGTTTGAGCTTGGGGGAGTTGACACATCTCCATCGTATCTACTTTTCCAAACACTTTTGCCCTTGTTTTGGACTCTAACTTGCATGATTTGAATGGAACTAACCCGGACTGACGCTGTTTTCAGCAGAATTGCCATGGTGTTATTTTTGTGCGGAAATAAAAGTTCTCGAAATGACCTGAAAATCAACGGAGATTATTTTTGGAATATATAAAAAATACTGGCAGAAGAATCCATGTCAGGGGGCCCACACCCTGTCCATGAGGGTGGGGTTCGCCTACCCCTTGGGCGCACCCCCTGCCCCATGGGCCCCCTGATGCTCCATCGACGTCCATCTTGACTCCATATATTCGTGTTCAGGGAGAAAAAAATCAGAGAGAAGGATTCATCGCGTTTTACGATACGGAGCCGCCGCCAAGCCCTAAACTCTCTTGGGAAGGCTGATTTGGAGTCGTTCGGGGCTCCGGAGAGGGGAATCCGTCGCCATCGTCATCATCAACCTTCCTCCATCACCAATTTCATGATGCTCACCGCCGTGCGTGAGTAATTGCATCGTAGGCTTGCTGGACGGTGATGGGTTGGATGAGATTTATCATGTAATCGAGTTAGTTTTGTTAGGGTTTGATCCCTAGTATCCACTATGTTCTGAGATTGATGTTGCTATGACTTTGCTATGCTTAATGCTTGTCACTAGGGCCCGAGTGCCATGATTTCAGATCTGAACCTATTATGTTTTCTTGAATATATGTGAGTCCTTGATCCTATCTTGCAAGTCTATAGTCACCTATTGTGTGTTATGATCCGTTAACCCCGAAGTGACAATAATCGGGATACTTACCGGTGATGACCGTAGTTTGAGGAGTTCATGTATTCACTACATGTTAATGCTTTGGTCTGGTACTCTATTAAAAGGAGGCCTTAATATCCCTTAGTTTCCAATAGGACCCCGCTGCCATGGGAGGGTAGGACAAAAGATGTCATGCAAGTTCTTTTCCATCAGCACATATGACTATATTCGGAATACATGCCTACATTACATTGATGAACTGGAGCTAGTTCTGTGTCATGCTATGTTATAACTGTTGCATGATTGATCACATCCAACATAATTCTCCATCACCGATCCATTGCATACAAGCTTTTCTTATACTGTTCTTCGCTTATTTACTTTTCCATTGCTACTGTTACAATCACTATAAAACCAAAACTACTACCGTTGCTTTTACCACTGTTACCACTACTATCATATTACTTTGCTACTAAATACTTTGATGCAGATATTAAGTTTCCAGGTGTGGTTGAATTGACAACTCAGCTGCTAATACTTGAGAATATTCTTTGGTTCCCCTTGTGTCGAATCAATAAATTTGGGTTGAATACTCTACCCTCGAAAACTATTGTGATCCCCTATACTTGTGAGTTATCAGCTTGCAAACTCTATGCACTCCACAAAAATTGACATGCTTATAAGAGACTTTTTCATCATGACTAGTGCAATCATCATTAGTACTATGGGTATTCAAAGAGTTCATACTAACAACATTGCCATCATGCTCATCATTCAAACATTTAGTGCCAAACATTTTAATGCATTCTTCTTCTAACACTTTGGCACAATTATTGGAATCCTTATTTTCACTAAAGGCATTAAAAATATGAAGCATATGAGGTAACCTCAATTCCATATTTTTTAGTTTTCTTTTATATAATAAACTAGTGATAAAACAAGAAACAAAAAGATTCGATTTCAAGATCCAAAGATATACCTTCAAGCAATCACCTCCCCGGCAACGGCGCCAGTAAAGAGCTTGATGTCTACTACACAACCTTCTTCTTGTAGACGTTGTTGGGCCTCCAAGTGCAGAGGTTTGTAGGACAGTAGCAAATTTCCCTCAAGTGGATGACCTAAGGTTTATCAATCTGTGGGAGGCATAGGATGAAGATGGTCTCTCTCAAACAACCCTGCAACCAAATAACAAAGAGTCTTTTGTGTCCCCAACACACCCAATACAATGGTAAATTGTATAGGTGCACTAGTTCTACAAAGACATGGTGATACAAGTGCAATATGGATGGTAGATATAGGTTTTTGTAATTAGAAAATATAAAAACAGCAAGGTAGCAAGTGGTAAAAGTGAGCGAAAACGGTATTGCAATGCGTTGAAACGAGGCCTAGGGTTCATACTTTCACTAGTGCAAGTTCTCTCAACAATAATAACATAATTGGATCATATAACAAGCCCTCAACATGCAACAAAGTGTCACTCCAAAGTCACTAATAGCAGAGAACAAACGAAGAGATTATTGTAGGGTACGAAACCACCTCAAAGTTATTCTTTCTGATCGATCTATTCAAGAGTCCGTAGTAAAATAACACGAATCTATTCTTTCCGTTCAATCTATCCCAGAGTTCGTACTAGAATAACACATTAAGACACAAATCAACCAAAACCCTAATGTCACCTAGATACTCCAATGTCACCTCAAGTATCCGTGGGTATGATTATACGATATGCATCACACAATCTTAGATTCATCTATTCAACCAACACAAAGAACTTCATAGAGTGCCCCAAAGTTTCTACCGGAGAGTCAAGACGAAAACGTGTGCCAACCCCTATGCATAAGTTCACGAGGTCACGGAACTCGCAAGTTGATCACCAAAACATACATCAAGTGGATCACGTGATATCCCATTGTCACCACAGATAAGCACATGCAAGACATACATCAAGTGTTCTCAAATCCTTAAAGACTCAATCCGATAAGATAACTTCAAAGGGAAAACTCAATCCATCACAAGAGAGTAGAGGGGGAGAAACATCATAAGATCCAACTATAATAGCAAAGCTCATGGTACATCGAGATCGTGGCGAATCAAGAACACGAGAGAGAGAGAGAGAGAGAGAGATCAAACACATAGCTATTGGTACATACCCTCAGCCCCGAGGGTGAACTACTCCCTCCTCGTCATGGAGAGCACCGGGATGATGAAGATGGCCACCGGTGAGGGATCCCCCCTCCGGCAGGGTGCTAGAACGGGTCTAGATTGGTTTTAGGTGGCTAGAGAAGCTTGCGACGGCGGAACTCCCGGTCTAGGTTATTTTCTAGAGGTTTCAATACTTATAGGAATTTTTGGCGTCGGGAACAAGTCAGGGGGGTCCCCGAGGTGGCCATGAGGTAGGGGGGCGCGCCCAGGGGGTAGGGCATGCCCCACCCTCGTGGTGGCCTCGGGACTCTTCTGGCCCATCTCCGGTACTCCGTGGGCTTCTTCTGGTCCAAAAATGATCTCCGTGAAATTTCAGGTCAATTGGTCTCCGTTTGGTTTTCTTTTTCTGCGATACTCAAAAACAAGGAAAAAACAGAAACTGGCACTCGGCTCTAGGTTAATAGTTTAGTCCCAAAAATCATATAAAATAGCATATAAATGCATATGAAACATCCAAGGTTGATAATATAATAGCATGGAACAATCAAAAATTATAGATACGTTGGAGACGTATCAGATACCCTTCATGCCGACATGAGGGAGGGGGTCTGCTAGCTACTTCGCACTTTGATAGGTGAACCTCAGTTGGGGGGGGGTGCATGTTCATTCATAGCTTAGGATTCCCTTCGTGCTGACACGAGGGAGGGGTGGCTGCATGCTACATCGCACTTTTCTAGGGTGAACCTCGGTTGGGGGGGGGGGGAGGGCATGCATTCATAGCTTAGCTAGGATTCCCTTCGTGCCGACACGAGGGATGGGGCTGCTAGATACTTCACACTTTGCTAGGTGAACCTTGGTTGGGGGGGATGCATTCATAGCTTAGGAATCCCTTTGTGCCGACACACGGGAGGGGGGCTGCTAGCTCTACTTCACACTTTGCTAGGTGAACCTCGGTTGGGGGGCATGCATTCATAGCTTAGGATTCCCTTCGTGCCGACACGAGGGAGGGGGGCTGCTAGCTACTTCGCACTTTGCTACGGTGAACCTCGGTTGGGTGGGCATGCATTCATAGCTTAGGATTCCCTTTGTGCTGACACGAGGGAGGGGGCTGCTAGCTACTTCGCACTTTGATAGGTGAACCTCGGTTGAGGGGAGGGGGCATGCATTCATAGCTTAGGATTCCCTTCGTGCCGACACGAGGGGGTGGGGGGTGGGGCAAGCAATACCATGCGCTTTGCGAGAGAGGTGCCACATCGAAGTTGCATTTGGTATTTGAAAATCAAACCACCCTTTTGATACATGAATTTGGTCCACATGCAAGTGTGTTCGTGTTCTGACCCTCTCCCGCGTCATTTTTCGCCAAATTTATGAACATTAGACAAGTCGGATGATGCAACAGACATGGTTCACTCAAACTAACCGTGTGCCAGGCTTGTGCACCTGTCACGCACACATCCGCACAGTACATTGGGCTCCACGAGGTCCCCCTCTCAAAAATATCTGCCCGCCTCGAGGGTTTTTCTGTTTCATAACACACGGTTGTTATCTCCGGACCGTGTGCGATGTTTCTTGTTCCCAATCCCCCTGCATCCCTAGAAAATATATGCCCGCCTCGAGGGTTTTTCTTTTTCATAACACATGGTTGTTATCTCCGGATCATGTGCGATGCACTATCGTCAAAATTTTCAATAGCCCGGCATTTCACTCCTGCCTTTGACTCCCGCGTAATAAAATTTTCAGTACCCGCATCATTTCCTCAATCACCCCATCCCCTCCACACACACACACCAAAACTTCCTCGGGCGTGCGCGCGCGCACACACACACCCCTCCCTCACTCAAAACCCTAGCAAAGTCCCCACCGCCGTGGCCGCTGCAAGGCCTCCATTGTCAACATATACCGGTTTGTCCGTGCAGCTTACCCACCGATCTCCATACGCAGGCCGCCCTGAGTTTCTTAGATGACGCCTGCCAAACGCCCCCTTTCCCACAGATCCCCATCCCCATCCCCACCCCCACTCCAGAGCATCACAGCCTAAGCCCGGCTACGCTTCCCATGGAGCTCGAGGAGCGACTGGCCCAAAAGTGGTGTATAGCCGTCTCTTCGCCCGATGTTGCCGAGGAAGCTGACGACCATTACTGGCGGCAGGCACTCAAGCAGCGGGCTAGAGTATGCGGGAATGTCTTGTCCGCTGGCTACGACATCGAGGTCATTGACAGCGACGCCCTAAGGCGGGCTGTGTCACAGTTAAGTGGCCCACCCCAACCCCTCGGGTTCAACCGCCGTCGATCTCATCCATGGGCGCGCCGCTGATCTCCTCTGGCTCGCTGTCAACAATTTGCCATTCTACATCACCATCAAGCCCCTTTTGTCATTTCTGAAGGACATGTTCTGCGACGCTGGCTTGGGATCCACAGCTTCCAAGTCAGACCACATCGACGACGACCACGAGGAGGCACCCTCTCTGGCTCTTCCAAGGGGAAAGAGCCCATCTGCTCCTCCAAGGGGAAAGCGCCCGTTTGCGACATCAGGGAGGGCACCCTATAGCCCTGCTCTTCCAAGTGGAAGGAGCCCATCTGCGACAACATGGAGCGCATCGTGGGTCCGTGCTCTTCCCATGGGAACGAGCCCATCCGTGAAAAGTGAGGAAACCCATGATTTGTTTTGCCATGCCTCTTCACAGGGGGAAACCCATGATTTGTTTTGTCGAGTCCCTTTTGTAGTGTAGTGAGAATACGTCCAGTTTTAATTGCTATATCTGGTTGTTTGTAGTATGCCTTGTTTATTTTAGTTGTTCACAACGTGATGCTCTATATGTGCAATTATTTACTATGCAGTACATTTCATCAATCCAGTTTTAAACATACCGATAGGAATGCATATATTTGCTTGCTGTTAAGCCTGTTATGGCTAGCATATGCCTCTTTTAAAGTTTTTTGATTGTTCGGTTGTTTGTAGTTACCTTTGGTTGTTCGTAGTATGCCTTGTTTATTCGAGTTATTCACAACGTGATGTTCTATATGTGCAAGTATGAACTGTGCAGTTCAATTTCATCAGTACCGGTTTCAACAATACCACTATGAATGACTACATTTGGTTGCTGCATCTTGTAGTTAACACGCCTTTCCATTTTTATTTAACCATAACCAGTGTACTTAGACCGGCACAATACCAGTTTGAATGACCATGTGTGCTTGTTGTTAAATGTTTGGCCTGTTATAGTTAGCACACCTTTCCACTTGTTTTGCTTTACTAGCTGCTTAAACCTGCACACTGAAGCTATCTTTTGGAGATTATTTTGTCTGCCATGTGTAATTTTGGTTGATGTTTAGCCTGTTGTGCTTAACATGCTTCTTGATGTACCTACACAGGACAATTTTGGGAACGACTGTTGTTTTCCATCGTGGTTAGTTTCATCCTATGGCTTATATCTACTCACTGTTCAGGATATCGGTAGCTGGTAGCATATAGGCCGGCGGTTGATAAGGGACTAATCGGTGAATCGGACTTTTAACTGAATATACCTGCAACCCATTTTTCCTTAGGTTAACTAGGTCCATATGTAATATATCTGAGGCTACATAGCAACATGCACTGTACTTAATGTTTAAATATGCAATCCTAGGCTACATAGCAACAAGGAAGATTGTTACATTAATGTTCTAATGATGTCTAGATATACGTAGAAGAGCAGCAGCAACAACACAACCCTGTTTGGATACTCAACTTAGCTAGAGGTTAGAGTTAGTTTATAGCTCATTACTAACCCTGAACTAACTCCATCCAAAGAGTTGTTTGGATGGCAGGGTTAGATTAACAATAAATGCACTAGGAGAACTGGCTCCAATTAGCACCTCTTGGGTTGGATACTAGTTTTTTTGGGTGGGTTATAGATGCAACTAGCTCAAACTAGCCCTCTTGTTTAGATATACTTTAGGGCTATTTGAGCCCGAACTAGCTCAAACTAACTGTAACCCATGGATACAGCAGCAAATAATTTGTAAGAATGAACTAAACTCCTTCCGGCCCATAATATAAGATGTTAATTCATCTAATATGTGAGTACATTGGATGTTATAAGTTACTCCCTCCATTCCTAAATATTTGTCTTTTTAGAGATTTCAAATGGACTACCACATACGGATGTATATAGACATATTATAAAAGAGTGTTGTACTACATCATTGTGCAATTGTTGTTTAGCTTCTAATATTAACTTGGTGCCTTTAGGTACATATGTCACTGGTAAAGATCCGCATTTCAACCCTTTCTGCGTATGGGGCAATGAGATATCGATGAACCAGCATCAAGTGAGGAAGTTGATAAAGATTGTTAGAAAAAATGGGTCCAAAGATGGCAATTAAACTATTTGTTTACACTTTATCCAAGACAAAAGCGAACTACAGGATGGTAAGTAGGAACTCTGTAGCCTTCTTTTTATTGCCCATAATGAGTTGTGTTAGATGACAATGTCTGAATCTTTTTCCTTTGAAGTGGTTGCCAAAGCAGTTTACTCAAGATTACCTCTCAAACTACAAGATTGGTGGGCATGCAAAGGTTAAAGTATTTCTACCAGAACATGATGATTATCTAGATTTTTTCATGAAGACTGTGAAGGATGAGCGGTCAGCCATCACAAGGGGTTGGACTAGAGACATGCATGCCTTCTGCATGGAGGAGGGCACAATATGGGCATTCCGCTTCACCTTGTTCAGCAACCAGATTATATTTCGCCTCTTTCATTACCGTCTTTAATAGTACAAGTATACAACTATGGTTCATCATTCTTTATTTGGTTCTTATGTAATTCTTGAACATATGTACCTATGAATCGGATAATGCATTGGTTGTTTGAACCTGATGGATATGAATAAAGCTGTAGCATACATTCAAATTCAAATCCAAATCCGGTACAATTTGGAAAAGCAACAATTAAATTACGGTGAAATTACGCTCTCCAGGTTGTTACAGCACACACGATCTGTAAAACACAAATGTTTGCGATATGCACCATAATCGGAGACGGTTCACAAAGAGGAAACGTGTGCAAGCATGCACACAGTTGCCGTTTGCAAAGTGTGTGTGATGTCAGACAATATCACAAACGGTGCGGGCAAACTAAACGTTTGTGTTAGTTGCCTTATCGTACATGATTCACAACCATGAACTGTTTCTGATGAAGTATGCATCGTAAACGTTGCACCACAGAATAGCATGTGCAATAGTTGTCATGTACGACGATGTTACGACGGTCCGCCATTTCGTAATCCTGTCCGACACTCGTACGGCGATTAGCTAATCTTCTTAATGGTGAACCGTTTGTGATGGGCCGCGCATCATACACGTCCTATAATAGTGAACCGTTTGTTATGGGCCGCACACCGTAAACGTAGCACCACAGAATACCGACTGCGATGGCAATGCAAGCAGAAACGAGTAGGAGTACTATAGGGGCCCTATCCCCGACGGTTTCTAGGTCGTGTGGGAAGGACCCCCCTATCACCCACACTCACTTGGCGACGGTTCCAAATGCCGTCGCGGAAAGGGGTTTTAAACCATTTTTTAGGACCGACGCGCACCAGTGTATAGACATTAATGGTACAATTCTGTGCAGAGTTCTCCAGCAAAATATTTGAAATTTACATGGGACTTGAAGATTCCATGTCATAGACCACACTGCCGGAGTCGTAGAGCTTCCCGGTCTGCCGAGGGCAGTTGCATGGCCCCCATATTTGTGTATCCACTCAATATGATATGCAGTTTTCACAAAAAGATTTCGTTTTTATTCAGATGCCAGGCGCAAAATCATCAAATTCTTGAAGGTGTAAGGGTATTTGCAAGATCCTTCGAACATCCATGGGGTTAAAATTGTCTTGAAGCAATTGCTCATCCTGCGTTTAGGTAATAGGATTAACTAGTTCAGAAACCTTTGTTAAAATAGACTGATTTCGCGGAGTAATAATCATCCTGTTGGGGCTTGAAGGTATCTACGGGTCAGCCCATATGTCAACATTTTCTCCCATTCCTATTCTCCATATGTATCCACGTTTAAAGCAAGCTAACCCCACAATGATACTCTGCCAAGTGAAGGAAGATCCCTTTTTCGGCCCTGCTAGGAGAATGTCACAATTTGGGTAATACTTTGCCTTTAAAATCCTAGCACAAAGCGAGTCCAGGTTCGTTATCAATCTCCAGCATTGTTTCGCCAAGAGAGCAAGATTAAACGAATATAAATCTCGAAATCTCATCCCACCTTCACTCTGGGAAACATAGCTTCCACCAAGAATACCAATGCATCTTCTTGTTATCTTCTTCATCACCTCACCAGACTTGAGCTATTACATCTGTAATTTCTTTGCAAACGCCTTTAGGAAGACAGAAAACTGACATTGGAAATACCGGTATAGACTGAGCAATGGCTTTAAATAAGATCTCCTTGCCACCCATGGATAATTGTTTCTCCATCCATCCTTTTATCCTCTGCATAACCCTGTCACGGAGATGTTTGAAACAGACACTTCTGTCAGCACCAACCATGGCAGGTAGGCCGAGATATTTATCAGATAAGGCTTCCATATTTATATCCAACTCTTGACAAATTTCAGCTTTCGTGGTCACATTAGTATTTGGGCTAAAAAGATGCTCAATTTACCCACACTGATCATCTGTCCCGAATTCTCACAGTAGGTTTCTAGTGCTTGTCGTAAGGAAGTTGCATTTAACACATCTGCTCGCATGAGAATAAGAGAATCGTCAGCAAATAAGAGGTGTGAAACCGACGGTGCATTCCTGCACACTTTGATCCCGTCAATGCCACCAACTTCTTCTTCATACTGCAATAAACTAGAAATACCTTCTGCACAAATCACAAATAGGTACGACGAGAGGGGGTCCACTTGCCTGAGACCCCTTGCAGGGGTAAATATATCTGTCTCCTGTGAGTTAAATCTTACTTTGTATCTTACTGAGCTCACACAAGCCATCATTAAATCAATCCAATTATCATGGAATCCCAATTTCCTCATCATATTTCTCAAGAAGATCCATTCTACTCTATCATAAGCCTTATGCATGTCTAGCTTGACTGCACACAATCCAACAAGACCGTTCCCTGTATTCTTTATTTTATGGATACACTCATAGGCAATAAGTATATTATCCGTGATCAATCTACCAGGAACGAATGCACTCTGGGTAGGTGAAATAATTTCAGGCAATATACCCTTCGATCTATCAGCCAACATTTTGGAGATAATTTTGTAAAGCACATTACAAAGACTAATAGGCCGAAATTGAGTTACCAATTCAGGTGCATCCACCTTTGGGATCATCTCAATTGACGTATCATTCCACTCAGCAGGGATTTGATGCGTGCTGATAGCATGTAAGACTTCATGAGTGATGTCACTCTGAAGAATATGCCAATACTTTTTCAAAAATATAGCATGTAACCCATTCGGCCCTGGCGCTCTTAGATCTCCAATACTTAAAATAGCTTTATGCACATCTTCCGCAGTAAAAGGAGCCATCAACATATTGTTCATCTGATCATTCAACTTTTTCCAACAATGCTGGATCTGTTTGATTAACTTTTGAAGAGAACAGATTAGAGAAGTAATTCCAGGCATGCGGATTTAAAGATGAATTACCTTCCAGCCATTGCCCATTATCATCCTTTAACCTTTTAATGAAATTATTTTTTCTCCTAGCTGAAGCATAAGGCATGAAGAAACCTGTGTTCCGGTCGCCACTTGTCAACCATGTAGCATGCGAACGTTACCTACATGCAATCTCCTCCAGCTGAAGCAAATATTCCACCAGTTCAGCCAACTCCTTCCTCTCCCTTCATTTTCATCTGTCATAGGACCAGCCATCGCCTGTTCCAACTCCCGTTGCACCTTGCGTAATCGCTTCTTTGTTTTTTAAGACTCTTTGGTCCCAATCATGGAAGCGACCATGCATTCACGAAAGTTTTTCATACAGGCTAGTTCCTTGGTTCGCCGAAACATGAGCCCATGCGTCATGTACTACTTCGGAAAATTTTCTTTCCTTCAGCCAGTATGCCTCAAACCTACTTGGTCTTTTATTAGGATCCACATGTTCCTGAATGTAATATTCAGTGTTCACAAGAATAGGTATGTGGTCTGAATGATTGAACTCCAGATTTTCATGCGCTGCATGTGGGTATATAATTGACCACTCGCCGTTTATTAGACCCCTATCCAATCTCTCCCGTATTCTTCCTCTCCTCCAGGTGAACATATCCCCGACAAATCCCATATCCTTGAAATTTCAATCATCGATAGCATTCTGAAATGTTGTCATATATTGCTGGGGGGCGAGGATTACCTCCTTCTTTTTCCTGTAAAAACTGTATTTCGTTCAGATCGCCAACTAACAACCATGGCTGACACTATGATTGATGCAATGCCCGCATACAATCCCATGTTTTATATGCTTATTCTCCCATCTAAACTCTCCGTACATACAGTATGGTCAAGATCCAACCTGGGAGAATATGCCCTAGAGGCAACAATAAAGTTGTTATTTATATTTCCTTATATCATGATAAATGTTTATTATTCATGCTAGAATTGTATTAACCGGAAACTTGATACACGTGTGGATACATAGGCAAAGCACAGTGTCCCTAGTAAGCCTCTACTAGACTAGCTCATTAATCAAAGATGGTTAAGTTTCATAAACATAGACATGTGTTGTCATTTGATGAATGGGATCACATCATTAGGAGAATGATGTGATGGACAAGACCCATCCATTAGCTTAGCATAATGATCGTTAAGTTTTATTGCCATTGCTTTCTTCATGACTTCTACATATTCCTTTGACTATGAGATTATGCAACTCCCGAATACCGGAGGAACACCTTGTGTGCTATCAAACATCACAACGTAACTGGGTGATTATAAAGATGCTCTACAGGTGTATCCGAAGGTGTTTTTTGGGTTGGCATAGATCGAGATTAGGATTTGTCACTCCGAGTATCGGAGAGGTATCTCTCGGCCCTCTCGGTAATGCACATCATAATAAGCCTCGCAAGCAATGTGACTAATGAGTTAGTTGCGGGCTGATGCATTACGGAACGAGTAAAGAGACTTGCCAGTAATGAGATTGAACTAGGTATGGAGATACCTGTCAGTGTAAAAAAGTAGGGGCTCTCCTTTTGACCCCTTTACTTGTGCACGGGCAGTCAGAGCCACGCGCCGTGGCCATGCTTAGCAGGGCAGAGGAGGGAAGCCGGAGAGAAGCCGAAGCACAAGACAACCAAGGTCATGCCAAGACCAGAAGTGCACTAGGGAAAGAGGGCGAGGTGGATTCCCTCGGCAAGATCCTTGCCGAGGCGGCCCCCCGCAGCCCTGGCAACAGCCTTGCCGGGGCAACTTGCCCAACACCAGCAGAGCGAGCCACCCTTGAGCCCACCGGCTCCGACCCGATCAACTACATTGGGACCAGGGCTCGGGAGGCACCTCCGTGGTGGCATGCAGATCTTTATCAAGATCATAAACACACAAGATCATATGAGGATTAGAAGACGACGACCCTCGGCGGGATCCTCGCCAGGGAAATCCACAAGACCCCCGGCAAGCATCTTGCCGGGGACGACTACGACACCACGACAAGACCTTTGCTGGCCCCTCGGCAAGGCCCTTGCCGAGGATGCTAGCAGGGCCACTGCCAGGCCCGCACCAGCCAAGACTCCGCCGCCGTTCGCATGGAGCTGCTAGCCCAATCAGCTGGGCACGCACCTGTGTGGCAACATGCAGCTTCCAGGCCAAATCAGCAAGCACCTGCATGGCGGCATGCAGATCTTCATGAAGGCCCTACCGCCGCGCCACCTCAGCTGCTTGCCTGCCTACATGGCACTGCATGCGTCGCTAGCCTGGGCGCGTGTTGAAGCGAGGTGGAGCAGCGACGGACGGGACGGGCCTCGTCCCCGTCCCCGATAAAGCTAATGGACACCTACGTAGCGCATTTAATGCACTTTGTCCCGTAATGCCGTGCGATAAGCTCGCGCATTGTAGGCCTTTCCACCTCCTGTGTGCTACTGCGGCAACCCCTTTTTCCTATAAAAGGAGGCCTGAGGTGACCAGGAGAGGGATTTGGCTTTTTGGAATGGCACAACCACCGTAGCTAGTACAAAAAGCTCAAGAACACTCAATACATCCACCAAAGCAGGACTAGGGTTTTATGCATCCTCGCGGCCCGAACCTGGGTAAACGATCCGTGTGCTTGCTCCTAAACCTGCTCTCCTCACGACCCCACACCCACCGACTGTAGAAGGGATCCCAGTGATCCAACAGGTGTCGTTCCCACCGACATATTTGGCGTGCCAGGTAGGGGTCGCAGTTGTGAGAATCTGGTTTAGCGGCCGGCTTAGCAGTTTCTCGTGACCATGGCTTCTAGAGAAGAAGACGACCAAGAGAACGACGCCACCTGCAAGCGCGAAGGATGCCGGTGCGGCGAGAGGAAAGCTAAGTCATACGAAACTTTAAGTAGTTTCCTTTTTATATATGAGGTTATTGTCCTCGAAGGTCCTGCCCTATGTATGAAAGCCTGCACACAAAGGGGCCCTTCTGCAATTGGCAACACCCTTGTTCTGTTTCGAGTCCGCTCAACAGCTCAAGCGGCCGCGTCGAGAGTGGCAGGGTAGCCTTCCGCGATTGGCAACGCTCTCGATTTTGACTTGAGTCAAGCTCGACAGTTCGAGCGGCCGCGTTGAGAGCGGTAAGGTGGTTCGCTCGGCAGCAAGCACACCCGGCAGACCATTGGGGATCCGTCCTCAAGGTGCCGCCCTGGGTTTACGCACCGGCAAGCCTACCCATTTAACGTAGGGTGAACATACAAAGGGAAGAACGAACAGGAAGATAACATGCATCATACCGAAAGTGCTGTAGAGTTATATTACATCAATTGTTGCTGCGGTTCTAACTAAAGATAAAAAATATGTTGGTCATGAACCTGCAGCGGCAGTGGGAGATGGGGTGCCTAATCTCGACGCTGGCCCTCTACCCTCTCGATTCCACCGATGCGGCTGATGATTGGCTTGATACGATCCTTGAGCGCCACGAGGTCCACACCCGCCGGCAAGCTGTCCAGCACAGCGTCGAAGTCAAGGTTGGGGTTCCAGTACGCCATCTTGGTGAGAACCTTGGCCATGGCACCCTGGCAAAGCCTCTGGTCCTCATCGGCCAGCGAGGCCGCCCAGTTGGCATGAAGCCGCTCCAAGGCACCGACAACCCTCTCAAAGAACAGGGTCAGGCTGCAGTTGGTGCTCAAGTTCGGCTCCGGGACGTACCTCACATCCGGCATCCCCATGGTAGCCAGCTGCATGGTGGCCTTATCAGCAACGACGGCGAGGCGATTGAGCCAGCGGTTCTCATCCTCCACGTGCTCCTTGTGGGTGAGGGCGTTGTCCTTCTGCAGCTGCTTCTCGGTCCCCAGATTCTTGGTCAGGGTCTCCTCCCGGGCCTTGCTCTCCAACAACATCTCCTCGAGACCCTCCAGCTTCAGCTTGAGGTCTTTGATGGAGTTGTTAGCCTCGGAGAGCTCCCCAGCCCTGCTGAGGACCGCGCCCTGCGCCTCCGACAGAGCGCTGTTGAGCGTGTCCTTCTCCTTGGACAACGTCAGGACCTAGTTTTTCAGCCTGTCCCGCTCCACCTCTAGCTCCTTCATCTTGTCGGCGTGAACCTGAGCCTGGGCATTGAGTGCCTCCCTGTGCCTCTGCTCCAGCTCCTGGGTCTGCTCCACGACGAGCTTATCCACCTGCTCATCCTTGCCGCGGATCATTGCGGCAAGCTTCTCCTCATGCGCGGCAAGGTCCTCCTCCTGGGAGTTCAGTGCGGCCTGGTGCTGGGCTCGAGCGGCCTCGGCTGCGGCGGCCAAGTTCTTCGCCGTCTCCTAGGCCTTCTCAATGCCCGCCCGCTTCATGGTGAGCTCCACCTCGCGCTTGGCCAGCTCGCCCTGGGCGGCCTTCAGCTCCTCACAAGCTTGGCGGAACCAAGTCTGCGTCTCGGCAATGCGTACCTTGAGGTCCGCCTCCGCCTTGTCCATCATTGCCGCCCTGGACATGGCCTTGTCCAGGCGGGCGCAGTGGAGCGCCTGGAGCTTCCGGAAGTTGGCACCCATGGCCTGGAGAAGCCCCTCCTCCTGAGAACCATAGCCACCGGCGCTTGGCTCGTCAACAACCTCGAGCCCGGCAGCGAAAAGCACCTCTTCGTCGAACACCTCTCCTTCAATGGGTGCCCTGGAGCTCGACGACCCTGGGAGGTGGACGAAAAGGTCATCGCTCACCCTCAGGTACCTACCGGAGCCAGAGGCAGCAGAGAAGAAGGCTGGTTGATACGTCCATTTTGCATCATGCTTTTATATCGATATTTATTGCATTATGGGCTGTTATTACACATTATGTCACAATACTTATGCCTATTCTCTCTTATTTTACAAGGTTTATATAAAGAGGGAGAACGCCGGCAGCTGTAATTCTGGGTTGGAAAATGAGCAAATATTAGAGACCTATTCTGCATAGCTCCAAAAGTCCTGAAACTTCACGGAAGTTATTTCCAGAATATAAAAAAATATTGAGCGCAAGAAGTACCAGAGGGGGGCCACCCACCAGCCACGAGGGTGGGGGGCGCGCCCTACCCCCTGGGCGCGCCCCCTACCTCGTGGGCCCCCTGGTGGCCCTCCGATGCCCATCTTCTTCTATATGGAGTCTTTCGTCGAGAAAAAAATCATAAGCAAGCTTTCGGGACAAGACTCCGCCGCCAAGAGGCGGAACCTTGGCGGAACCAATCCAGGGCTCCAGCAGAGCTGTTCTGCCGGGGACACTTCCCTCCGGGAGGGGGAGATCATCACCATCGTCGTCAATCTCCATCAACATCTTCACCAGCACCATCTCATCTCAAACCCTAGTTCATCTCTTGTATCCAATCTTTGTATACAAACCTCAGATTGGTACCTGTGGGTTGCTAGTAGTGTTGATTACTCCTTGTAGTTGATGCTAGTTGGTTTACTTGGTGGAAGATCATATGTTCAGATCCATTCTGCATATTAATACCCCTCTGATTATGAACATGAATATGCTTCGTGAGTAGTTACGTTTGTTCCCGGGGACATGGGAGAAGTCTTGCTATTAGTAGTCATGTGAATTTGGTATTCGTTCGATATTTTGATGAGATGTATGTTGTCATCCCTCTAGTGGTGTCATGTGAACGTCGACTACATGACACTTCACCATTGTTTGGGCCTAGAGGGAGGCATTGGGAAGTAATAAGTAGATGATGGGTTGCTAGAGTGACAGAAGCTTAAACCCTAGTTTATGCGTTGCTTCGTAAGGGGCTGATTTGGATTCATATGTTTCATGCTATGGTTAGGTTTACCTTAATACTTCTGTTGTAGTTGCGGATGCTTGCAATGGGGGTTAATCATAAGTGGGATGCTTGTCCAAGTAAGCACAATTCCCAATCATCGGTCCACCCACATATCAAATTATCAAAGTACCGAACGTGAATCATATGAATGTTATGAAAACTAGCTTGACGATAATTTCCATGTGTCCTCGGGAGCGCTTTTCTCTATATAAGAAATTGTCCAGGCTTGTCCTTTGCTACAAAAAGGATTGGGCCATCTTGCTGCACTTTATTTACACTTGTTACTCGTTACCAATTACCTTATCACAAAACTATCTGTTACCGATAATTTTAGTGCTTGCAGAGAATACCTTGCTGAAAACCGCTTATCATTTCCTTCTGCTCTTCGTTGGGTTCGACACTCTTACTTATCAAAAGGACTATGATAGATCCCCTATACTTCTGGGTCATCAAGACTATTTTCTGGCGCCGTTGCCGGGGAGGGAAGCGCCTTTGGTAGGTGGAGTTTGGTAAGGAAAAATTTATATAGTGTCCTGAAATTTACTGTCACTTGTTACTATGGAAAGTAATCCTTTGAGGGGCTTGTTCGGGGTATCTTAACCCCGACCGGTAGAGCAAATAGTTGCTCCTCAACCTACTGGACCTACTAAAATGAAAATATTTACTTCGAAATTCCTTCGGGTATGATAGAGAAACTACTAGCTAATCCTTTTGCAGGAGATGGAACATTACATCCCGACTTACACTTAATCTATGTGGATGAAGTTTGTGGGTTATTTAAGCTTGCAGGTATGCCCGATGATGTTATCAAGAAGAAGGTCTTCCATTTATATTTGAAGGGAGATGCATTGACATGGTATATGCTATGTGATGATATGGGATCATGGGACTACAAACGGTTGAAAGTGGAATTCCATCAGAAGTTTTATCCTATGCATTTTGTTCATCGTGATCGTAATTATATATATATATAATTTTTGGCCTGGTGAAGGAGAAAGCATGCTCAAGCTTAGGGGAGGCTTAAGTCAATGTTATATTCATGCCCCAATCATGAGCTCTCAAGAGAAATGATTATTCAAAAAATTTATGCTCGGCTTTCTGACAACAATCGCTCCATGCTCGATACTTCTTGTACTGGTTCCTTTATGATGAAGTCTATTGAATTCAAATGGAATTTATTGGAGAGAATTAAACGCATCTATAAAGATTGGGATTTAGACAAAGGAAAGGAGTCAGGTATAACACCTAAGTTTGATTGTGTTAAATCTTTTATGGATACCGATGTTTTCCGTAAATTTAGCACTATATATGGACTTGACTCTGAGATAGTAGCTTCTTTCTGTGAATCCTTTGCTACTCATGTTGATCTCCCTAAGGAGAAGTGGTTTAAATATAATCCTCCCATTGAAGTAAAAGTAGTTGCACCTATTAAAGTTGAAGAAAAGACTATCACTTATAATGATCCTGTTGTTCCTACAGCTTAAGTTGAGAAACCACCTTTCCCTGTTAGAATAAAGGATCATGCTAAAGCTTCAACTGTAGTCAACAAAAGTAATATTATGACACACAAACCCCCTGAGCAAGTTAAAGTTGAACCTAATATTGCTATGGTTAAATATCTCTTGGCTGATAATATTGATGGGCATGTTATTTACTTCTGTGATGAAGCTGCTAGAATTCCTAGGCCTGATACTAAAAATAAACATAGACCTGTTTTAGGCATGCTTGTTATTTCTGTTAAAATAGGAGATCATTTCTACCATGGCCTATGTGATATGGGTGCTAGTGCAAGTGCAATACCTCATTCCTTATACAAAGAAATTATGCATGATATTGCACCTGCTGAGATAGAAGAGATTGATGTCACAATTAAGCTTGCCAACAGAGACACTATTTCACTAGTTGGGATTGTTAGAGATGTTGAAGTCTTGTGTGGGAAAGTTAAATATCCTGCTGATTTTCTTGTTCTTGGTTCCCCTCAAGATAGCTTTTGTCCCATTATATTTGGTAGACCCTTCTTGAATATTGTTAATGCTAAGATAGATTGCAAGAAGGATGTTGTTACTATTGGTTTGGATGATATGTCTCATGAGTTTAATTTTTCTAAATTTCATAGACAACCCTGTGATGAGGAATTGCCTAGTAAAGATGAAATTATTGGTCTTGCTTCTATTGCCGTGCCTCCTACTGATCCATTAGAACAATATTTGCTAGACCATGAAAATGATATATTTATGAATGAAAGAAGGGAAATAGATGAAGTATTCTTTAAACAGAGACCTATTCTGAAACACAACTTGCCTGTTGAAATCCTAGGGGATCCTCCTCCACCCAAGGGTGATCCCGTGTTTGATTGTTGATAGTCAGTGGGTAAGTCCTGTCCATTGTGTCCCTAAGAAGGGAGGTATTACTGTTGTTCCTAATGATAAAGATGAATTGATCCTGCAAAGAATTATTATAGGTTATAGGATGGTAACTGATTTCCACAAATTAAATAAGGCTACTAAAAAAGATCATTACCCCTTACCTTTTATTGATCAAATGCTAGAAAGATTATCCAAACATACACATTTTTGCTTTCTAGATGGTTACTCTGGCTTCTCTCAAATACCTGTGTCACCTGATGATCAAGAAAAGACCACTTTTACTTGCCCTTTCGGTACTTTTGCTTATAGACGTATGCCTTTTGGTTTATGTAATGCACCTGCTACCTTTCAAAGATGCATGATGGCTATATTTTTTGAGTTTTGTGAAAAGATATGTGAGGTTTTCATGGACGATTTCTCCGTTTATGGATCCTCTTTTGATGATTGCTTGAGCAACCTTGATCGAGTTTTGCAGAGATGTGAAGAAACTAATCTTGTTCTGAATTGGGAGAAATGCCACTTTATGGTTAATGAAGGTATCGTCTTGGGGCATAAAATTTCTGAAAGAGGCATTGAAGTTGATAAAGCTAAAGTTGATGCTATTGAAAAGATAACATGTCCCAAGGACATTAAAGGTATAAGAAGCTTCCTCGGTCACGCCAATTTTTATAGGAGGTTCATTAAGGACTTCTCAAAAATTTCTCGGCCTCTGACTAATCTATTACAAAAAGATATTCCTTTTGTCTTTGATGATGATTGCGTAGAAGCATTTGAAATACTTCAGAAAGCACTAATTTCTGCACCTATTGTTCAACCACTTGATTGGAATTTACCCTTTGAAATTATGTGTGATGCTAGTGATTATGTTGTAGGTGTTATTCTAGGGCAAAGAGTTGATAAGAAATTAAATGTTATCCAATATGCTAGTAAAACTCTAGACAATGCCCAGAGAAATTATGCTACCACTGAAAAAGAATTTTTAGCAGTTGTTTTTGCTTGTGATAAGTTCAGACCTTATATTGTTGATTCTAAAGTAACTATTCACACTGATCATGCTGCTATTAAATACCCGATGGAAAAGAAAGATGCTAAACCTAGACTTATTAGATGGGTTCTCTTGCTACAAGAATTTGATTTGCATATTATTGATAGAAAGGGAGCTGAGAACCCCGTTGCAGACAACTTGTCTAGGTTAGAAAATATTCTTGATGACCCACTACCTATTGATGATAGCTTTCTTGATGAACAATTAAATGTCATAAATGCTTCTCGTACTGCTCCATGGTATGTTGATTATGCTAATTATATTGTTGCTAAATTTATACCACCTAGTTTCACATACCAGCAAAAGAAAAAGTTCTTCTATGATTTGAGACATTACTTTTGGGATGACCCACATCTTTATAAAGAAGGAGTAGATGGTATTATTAGACGTTGTGTACCTGAGCATGAACAGGAACAGATCCTACGCAAGTGTCACTCCGAGGCTTATGGAGGACACCATGTTGGAGATAGAACTGCACATAAGGTATTGTAATCCGCTTTTTATTGGCCTACTCTTCAAGGATGCACGTAAGTTTGTCTTGTCTTGTGATGAATGTCAAAGAATTGGTAATATTAGTAGACATCAAGAAATGCCTATGAATTATTCACTTGTTATTGAACCATTTGATGTTTGGGGCTTTGATTATATGGTACCTTTTCCTTCCTCTAATGGGTATACACATATTTTAGTCGCTATTGATTACGTTACTAAGTGGGTAGAAGCTATTCCAACTAGTAGTGCTGATCATAACACCTCTATTAAGATGCTTAAATAAGTTATTTTCCCGAGGTTTGGAGTCCCTAGATATTTAATGACTCATGGTGGTTCACATTTTATTCATGGTGCCTTTCGTAAAATGCTTGCTAAGTATGACGTTAATCATAGAATTGCATCTCCTTATCACCCACAGTCTAGTGGTCAAGTAGAATTGAGTAACAGAGAGCTCAAATTAATTTTGCAAAAGACTGTTAATAGATCTAGAAAGAATTGGTCCAAGAAACTTGATGATGCATTATGGGCCTATAGAACTGCATATAAAAATCCTATGGGTATGTCTCCGTATAAAATGGTTTATAGTAAAGCATGTCACTTACCTCTTAAATTAGAACATAAGGCATATTGGGCTATTAAAGAGCTCAACTATGACTTCAAACTTGTCGGTGAGAAGAGGTTATTTGACATTAGCTCACTTGATGAATGGAGAACCCAGGCCTATGAAAATGCCAAATTGTTTAAAGAAAAAGTTAAAAGATGGCATGACAAAAGGATACAAAAGCTTGAGTTTAATGTAGGTGATTATGTATTGCTATACAACTCGTTTAAGATTTTTTGCAGGCAAACTCCTCTCTAAATGGGAAGGTCCTTACGTTATCGAGGAGGTTTATCGTTTCGGTGCCATAAAAATCAACAACTTCGAAGGCACAAATCCGAGGGTGGTGAACGGTCAAAGAATCAAACATTATATCTTAGGTAATCCCATAAATGTTGAAACTAATATTATTGAAACCGTAACCCTAGAGGAATACATAAGGGACACTTTCCGGAACGTTTCAGACTCCGAAAAGGAATAGGTATGTGGTACGGCAAGTAAACCGACTCCAAAACAGTTCTAATGGCAATCTTTCTCCGTTTTGGAATATTTAGAAAAATAGGAAAATAAGAAGCAGACCGGAAAGGACACGAGGCTTCCACGAGGGTGGAGGGCGCGCCCCCCTGCCTCGTGGGCACCTCGTGTGCTCTCTGGACTTTGTTTTCTTGCACGATACTTCTTTTGGTCCGTAAAAAACATTATATAATCTCCCGAAGGTTTTGACCACCGCATCACGCAAAAATCTCCTATTCTTGTTTCGAGCTGTTTTCTGCCAGGATTGTTAAGGCCAAGCATCATGTCATCTCCCTCCTCCTCCAACAATGAGGGCAACGATGCTTGGCTAATGAAGATAGAGCTGAAGAGAGAAGAGCCCGAAGAGATCAACAAGGATGAAGGGATAAAGAAGGCCACGGAGGACCAAGTTCCGGCAGCAGAAGACATCCTTCAACTTGATCACAATCTTCTTACCCCAACTGAGATTGAAGCTTTCAAGATGATTGATTTAGCCCGTATACAAAACAAGTATCTCACGTGAAAATATTTTGTTGAAGGAGCATATCATATCACTCAAGGGCATTATCCGCAAGTTGGAGGACCTCCTACGCTCGATGTGCGACTATCCATCATCAACAACTCCACCTTCTTCACCAACAAAGAAGAACTGAGTATCTGGTATGGGCACTCCCCTTGGCAACTGCCAAGCTTGGGGGAGAGCCCCGGTATCGTATCACCATCACTTTTATCTCTACCATTTTTCTTAGTTCGATCCTTTTGATAATATCTCGATCTAGTAGAATAAAGTTTTAGTATGAACTAGTTGTGAGTTTTGCTTTATGATCCCTCTATGTAATCGATTCTGTGAGCTATATAATAAAGATTAGTGTTGAGTCAAGGGCTTGATTATTTTGTTATGATCTTGAGGGAAGTAAGTAAAATAAAAGAGAAAGAAATAAAAAAGAAACAAAGAGATCATATGGATCTTATGGAGAGTAATGAGCTCACATATAAAGAGTATGATGAATAAAAGTTGTTGAGAGTTGACAAACATAGTTTTGGTTATCGTTGCAATGAATAGGAAGTAATAAAGAAAGAGAGATTCACATATAAATATACTATCTTGGACATCTTTTATGATTGTGAACACTCATTAAAGTATGACATGCTAAGAGTTGACGTTGGACAAGGAAGACAACATAATGGGTTATGTTTTCTTACATCTGAGATAAATTATATTGTCATGGTCCATCCAACATGTTGAGCTTGCCTTTCCCTCTCATGCTAGCCAATTTCTTTGCACCAAGTAGAGATACTACTTGTGCTTCCAAATATCCCTAAACCCAGTTTTGCCATGAGAGTCCACCATATCTACCTATGGATTGAGTAAGATCCTTCAAGTAAGTTGTCATCGGTGTAAGCAATAAAAATTGCTCTCTAAATATGTATGACTTATTAGTGTGGGAGAAAATAAGCTTTATATGATCTTGTGATATGGAATAAATAAAAGCGACAGACTGTATAATAAAGGTCCATATCACAAGTGGCAATATAAAGTGACGTTCTTTCACATTAAGATTTTGTGCATCCAACCATAAAAGCGCATGACAACCTCTGCTTCCCTCTGCACATGGCCTATCTTTTACTTTTATCTTCTACCTTACATAAGAGTCATGGTGATCTTCACCTTTCTTTTTTACATTTTATCCTTTGGCAAGCACAATATGTTGGAAAGATCATGATATATATAGCTAATTGTATGTGAGTCTCCATGAACTATTACTGTTGACATTACCCTTGAGGTAAAACGTTGGGAGGCAAAACTATAAGCCCCTATCTTTCTCTGTGTCCGATTAAAACTTCATACCCATAAATATTATGTGAGTGTTAGCAATTATGAAAGACTAAAAGATGGTTGAGTATGTGGACTTGCTGAAAAGCTCTTATATTGACTCTTTCTTATGTTATGAGAAATCGCAATTGCCTCAATAACTGAGATTAGAGTTTGTTGGTTCTCAATGAAGTTTATGATTCATACTTGAAATTGTGATTGAATTGTTACTTTAGCATAAGAGATCATATGACAATATATATATATATATATATATATGTGTGTGTGTGTGTGTGTGTGTTGCCGTTTTAAGAATGATCATGATGCCCTCATGTCCGTATTGTATTTTTATCGACACCTCTATCTTTAAACATGTGGACATATTTTTCGATTTCGGCTTTCGCTTGAGGACAAGCGAGGTCTAAGCTTGGGGGAGTTGATACATCCATTTTGCATCATGCTTTTATATCGATATTTATTGCATTATGGGCTGTTATAACACATTATGTCACAATACTTATGCCTATTCTCTCTTATTTTACAAGGTTTACATAAAGAGGGAGAATGCCGGCAGTTGGAATTCTGGGTTGGAAAAGGAGCAAATATTAGAGACCTATTCTGCACAGCTCCAAAAGTCCTGAAACTTCACAGAAGTTATTTCCATAATATATATAAAATATTGAGCGCAAGAAGTACCAGAGGGGGCCACCCACCAGCCACGAGGGTGGGGGCGCGCCCTACCCCCCTGGGCGCGCCCCCTGCCTCATGGCCCCCCTGGTGGCCCTCTGATGCCCATCTTCTGCTATATGGAGTCTTTCGTTGAGAAAAAAATCATAAGCAAGCTTTCGGGACGAGACTCCGCCGCCACGAGGCGGAACCTTGGCGGAACCAATTAAGGGCTCCGGCAGAGCTGTTCTGCCGGGGACGCTTCCCTCCGGGAGGGGGAAATCATCACCATCGTCATCACCAACGATCCTTTCATATGGAGGGGGCCAATCTCCATCAATATCTTCACCAGTGCCATCTCATCTCAAACCCTAGTTCATCTCTTGTATCCAATCTTTGTATACAAACCTCAGATTGGTACCTATGGGTTGCTAGTAGTGTTGATTACTCCTTGTAGTTGATGCTCTAGTTGTTTTACTTGGTGGAAGATCATATGTTCAGATCCATTATGCATATTAATACCCCTCTAATTATGAACATGAATGTGCTTTGTGAGTAGTTATGTTTGTTCCTGAGGACATGGGAGAAGTCTTGCTATTAGTAATCATGTGAATTTGGTATTCGTTTGATATTTTGATGAGATGTATGTTGTCATCCCTCTAGTGGTGTCATGTGAACGCCGACTACATGACACTTCACCATTGTTTGGGCCTAGAGGGAGGCATTGGGAAGTAATAAGTAGATGATGGGTTGCTAGAGCGACAGAAGCTTAAAGCCTAGTTTATGCGTTGCTTCGTAAGGGATGATTTGGATCCATATGTTTCATGCTATGGTTAGGTTTACCTTAATACTTCTGTTGTAGTTGCGGATGCTTGCAATGGGGGTTAATCATAAGTGGGATGCTTGTCCAAGTAAGGACAATACCCAAGCATCGGTCCACCCACATATCAAATTATCAAAGTACCGAACGTGAATCATATGAACGTGATGAAAACTAGCTTGACGATAATTCCCATGTGTCCTCGGGAGCGCTTTTCTCTATATAATAAATTGTCCAGACTTGTCCTTTGCTACAAAAAGGATTGGGCCATCTTGCTACACTTTATTTACACTTGTTACTTGTTACTCCTTACCAATTACCTTATCACAAAACTATCTGTTACCGATAATTTCAGTGCTTGCAGAGAATACCTTGCTGAAAACCGCTTATCATTTCCTTTTGCTCCTCGTCGGGTTCGACACTCTTACTTATCGAAAGGACTACGATAGATCCCCTATACTTGTGGGTCATCACTGGTCATATGAAAGGATCGAGAAGAGGTGTCTAGAGGGGGGGGGGGTGATTAGACACTAAGTGCTAAAAGTTGCAGTTTTTAATTTCTTTATGTTGAAGTGGAGTTTTGGCACAAGTTTAACAAACACAGTACATATCAAGCAAGCATGCAAAGAGTATATGAGCAGCGAAAAGTAAAGCATGCAACTTGCAAGAATGTAAAGAGATGGGATTGGAGTGTGCGAACATAATTTGGAGACACAGAGATTTTGAGACGTGGTCCCGATAGGTGGTGCTATCGTACATCCACGTTGATGGAGACTTCAACCCACGAAGGGTAACGGCTACGCGAGTCCACGGAGGGCTCTACCCATGAAGGGTCCACGAAGAAGCAACCTTGTCTATCCCACCATGGCCGTCGCCCACGAAGGACTTGCCTCACTAGCGGTAGATCTTCATGAAGTAGCTATCTCCTTGCCCTTACAAACTCCTTGGTTTAACTCCACAATCTTGTCGGAGGCTCCCAAGTGACATCTAGCCAATCTAGGATACACCACTCTCCAAGAAGTAACAAATGGTGTGTTGATGATGTACTCCTTGCTCTTGTGCTTCAAATGATAGTCTCCCCAACACTCAACTCTCTCTCACAGGATATGAATTTGGTGGAAAGAAGATTTGAGTGGAAAGCAACTTGGGGAAGGCTAGAGATCAAGATTCATATGGTAAGAATGGAATATCTTGGCCTCAACACAAGTGTAGGTGGCTCTCTCTCAGAAAAAGTAAGTTGGAAGTGTAGGTTTGTTCTGATGGCTCTCTCCACGAATGAAGAGGTGGTGGAGGGGTATATATAGCCTCCACACAAAATCTAACCGTTACATACAACTTGCCATTCTCGGTGGGACCGAATTGATAGACTCGATCGGACCGATTCAGCAAAGCTAGTGACCGTTAGGGTTTTCGGTGGGATTGACTGGACTAACTCAGTGTGACCGATGTGCTAGGGTTAGGGTAAATCCAAAACTCGGTTTGACCGATTACTCAAACTCGATGGGACTGATTTGGGTAATAAGCGAAATAGAGAGTTGGCCAAGCAAACTCGGTGGGGCCGATTGCATATCTCGGTGGGACCGAAAATATTGCAATGGGTAACAGAGAGTTTGCAAGCCCATCTCGGTGATACCGAGATCCCATCGGTGAGACCGAACTGCTTAGGGTTTCTAGAAGTGGCTATGTCAACTGAACTCGGTGGCTCTGGATAAAAAGAACCGGTGGGGCCAAGTTTGATATTTGGTGTGGGACATATTTGGAAGTGAGAAAGTGGTTGAGGGCTTTGGAGCATATCACTAAGCACTTTGAGCAAGCAAGCCATTAAGCAACACCTCATCCCTTCTTAATAGTATTGGCTTTTCCTATAGACTCAATGTGATCTTGGATCACTAAAATAGAAAATGTAGAGTCTTGAGCTTGAAGCTTGAGCCAATCCTTTGTCCTTAGCATTTTGAAGGGGTTCCACATCCTCTAGTCCATGCCACTTCATTGTTGAACTTATCTGAACCATACTAGGTAAAAGTGTTAGTCCAACAAGAGATATGTTGACATTAATTACCAAAAGCACCTAGGGATCACTTGTGCTTTCATCATACACCACCTCCTCCTCGGCAGCCGCCTTTCCGGCCTCCCTGGCAGGCCCCTTGCCAGCCTACTCGGTAGTAGCCTTGCCGGGCTCCCTGGTGGGCCCCTTGGTGGCATCTTCAGCAGCGCCCCTGGCGGCCTCCTCAGCGGCGATCTTGTCGGCCTCTGCCGTAGCGCCCGTGGCAACATCCTTGATGACGGTATCTATGTCCTCCGGATCCACCGAAGAAGGACCTGGATACCGAGAAGGGGATAAGGCGAAGCCAAGAACAGAAAAGGAAAAGGCAGGGATGGAAGGCAAGTTGGTCACCCGTGCTGGGTTGGGAAGCAGAGGTCCCCTCCCCGCCAACATTTGGCGCCGAGGCGAAGCCACCAGCGCCCGAGTTCTCCTCCTCCTCCTCCGTGTGCATGGGCTCGGTGCTTGGCACCCTTGCCAGAGACGCCCCTTGGGGCGGCGTGGTCAATGGGGGTGGCGTGTTGGGGATAGCCCTCTACGGCTCCTCCTGCTGCTGGCCTCCTCCCGCAATCACGACAAGATCAGCACCAAGGGATCGTGCGCCCAACACATGTCGACGGGGAGTGAGTGGCGAACTTACGCTGGGGGCTGCGCCAGGGCTGCTTTTCGGACTGCTCACCACCACCAGTGGCGCCTTAGAAGTGCCCGACAGGGGCTGGCCTCCCGCCGAAGACCTGGCCCTCTTCACCCTCTGGGCCAGCGTCTCCGCGTCCCTGCCGAGATGAAAACAAGTCAAGATAAGAAGCAGAGTTAGAGGAGTCGGAGATGATGAAAGGAAACGGCACTTACTCGTCCTCCACCTCCTCTTCTGCTGCCTTCCTCTTCCTCCTCGGGCTAAGAGACCCGAGGTCAAAAAAGAGCTCCGTGTCGTCGCCTGCGGGAGGAGGGGAAGCAGGTGGAGGAGGGGAAGCAGGCGGACTTGGGGAACGCTTGGACGAAGAGGAGGCAGATGCTTTCTTCTTCGCCACCGCGACCTTCACCAACTTCCTCGCCGCCGCGACCCTCGTTTGGCGAGCGGACATCTCCTGGGCATGCCAGGGTTGCGCGGCCTTGCGGGGCCGAACCAGCTCGCCGGAGCTGGCCCGTCGTAGGACTCACCCGTTCCCCACGGCTGGGGGCTCGGCAGCTTCAGCTTCCTCCTCGGACGACTTGTCGTCGTCATCCTCGACGAGAGGGGCCCCGGTGCGGGCGCTGCTGGCCTCCCTAGCTAGACTCTGCCCACTGTGCGAGTTCCTTCCACTCTGCAGCCACCGCGGCCTTGTCCTCCATGCCGTCGGTGCTGCCGGCCCCCCTGGCGAGCTCCGCCTCCGCCGTCCTGGCGGCGAGGTAGTCCATCTCCGCCTGGGTGGTGTCCTGGATGAGTCGCGGCTGGTCGCGGACGTACTTCTCCTCCAGACTGTCAAAGAACTCCTGCACCTGCTCCTCCGGCAGCTCGGCCCAATTGGGGACGGGGCCATGCACTTTGCAGTCAGGCATCATGGCGATGATGTCGTTCCGGCGCGAGTTATTGCTCAGTGGGACCACCCCCGCCAGCTGAAGGAAATATGCCCTAGAGGCAATAATAAAGTTATTATTTATTTCCTTATATCATGATAAATGTTTATTATTCATGCTAGAATTGTATTAACCGGAAACATAATACATGTGTGAATACATAGACCAACAGAGTGTCACTAGTATGCCTCTACTAGACTAGCTCGTTAATCAAAGATGGTTATGTTTCCTAACCATGAACAAAGAGTTGTTATTTGATTAACGAGGTCACATCATTAGTTGAATGATCTGATTGACATGACCCATTCCATTAGCTTAGCACCCGATCGTTTAGTATGTTGCTATTGCTTTCTTCATGACTTATACATGTTCCTATAACTATGAGATTATGCAACTCCCGTTTACCGGAGGAACACTTTGGGTACTACCAAACGTCACAACGTAACTGGGTGATTATAAAGGAGTACTACAGGTGTCTCCAATGGTAGATGTTGGGTTGGCGTATTTCAAGATTAGGGTTTGTCACTCCGATTGTCGGAGAGGTATCTCTGGGCCCTCTCGGTAATACACATCACATAAGCCTTGCAAGCATAATAACTAAGATGTTAGTTATGAGATGATGTATTACGGAACGAGTAAAGAGACTTGCCAGTAACGAGATTGAACTAGGTATTGGATACCGACGATCGAATCTCGGGCAAGTAACATACCGATGACAAAGGGAACAACGTATGTTGTTATGCGGTCTGACCGATAAAGATCTTCGTAGAATATGTAGGAGCCAATATGGGCATCCAGGTCCCGCTATTGGTTATTGACCGGAGACGTGTCTCGGTCATGTCTACATTGTTCTCGAACCGTAGGGTCCGCACGCTTAACGTTACGATGACAGTTATTATGAGTTTATGCATTTTGATGTACCGAAGGTTGTTCGGAGTCCCGGATAAGATCACGGACATGACGAGGAGTCTTGAAATGGTCGAGACGTAAAGATTGATATATTGGAAGCCTATGTTTGGACATCGGAAGTGTTCCGGGTGAAATCGGGATTTTACCGGATTACCGGGAGGGTTACCGGAACCCCCCGGGAGCCAAATGGGCCTACATGGGCCATTGTGGAAAGGTGAAAGGGGCTGCCAAGGAGGGCTGCGCACCTCCCCCCTCCCCTAGTCCTATTAGGACTAGGAGAGGTGGCCGGCCACCTCTCTCTCTTTCCCTCTCCCTTTTTCCCAAGGAGTCCTAGTTGGAATAGGATTGGAGGGGGGAGTCCTACTCCCGGTGGGAGTAGGACTCCTCCTGCGCCTACACCTCTTTGGCCGGCCAGCCCCCCTCCCTCCAACCTTTATATACGGAGGCAGGGGGCACCCCAAGACACACAAGTTGATCCTTGAGATCGTTCCTTAGCCGTGTGCGGTGCCCCCTGCCACCAAATTCCACCTCGATCATACCGTTACAGTGCTTAGGCGAAGCCCTGCGTTGGTAGTACATCAAGATCGTCACCACGCCGTCGTGCTGACGGAACTCTTCCTCGACGCTTTGCTGGATCAGAGCCCGAGGAACGTCATCGAGCTGAACGTGTGCTAAGAACTCGGAGGTACCGGAGTAACGGTGCTTGGATCGGTCGGATCGGGAAGAAGACGTACGACTACTTCCTCTACGTTGTGTGATCGCTTCCGCAGTCGGTCTGCGTTGGTACGTAGACAACACTCTCCCCTCTCATTGCTGTGCATCACCATGATCTTGCGTGTGCGTAGGAAATTTTTTGAAATTACTGCGTTCCCCAACAGTGGCATCCGAGCCTAGGTTTTTATGGTTTGATGTTATATGCACGAGTAGAACACAAGTGAGTTGTGGGCGATACAAGTCATACTGCCTACCAGCATGTCATACTTTGGTTTGGCGGTATTGTTGGACGAGACGATCCGGACCAACCTTACGCGTACTCTTACGCGAGACCGGTTCCCTCGACGTGCTATGCACACAGATGGCTTGCGGAAGACTGTCTCTCCAACTTTAGTTGAACCAAGTGTGACTACGCCCGGTCCTTGAGAAGGTTAAAACGGAGTCTATTTGACGAACTATCGTTGTGGTTTTGATGCGTAGGTGAGATGAGTTCTTACTTAAGCCCGTAGCAGCCACGTAAAACTTGCAACAACAAAGTAGAGGACGTCTAACTTGTTTTTGCAGGGCCTGTTGTGATGTGATATGGTCAAGGCATGATGCTGATTTTATTGTATGAGATGATCATGTTTTGTAACCGAGTTATCGGCAACTGGCAGGAGCCATATGGTTGTCGCTTTATTGTATGCAATGCAATCGCGATGTAATGCTTTACTTTATTACTAAGCGGTAGTGATAGTCGTGGAAGCATAAGATTGGCGAGACGACAACGATGCTACGATGGAGATCAAGGTGTCGCGCCGGTGACGATGGTGATCATGACGCTGCTTCGGAGATGGAGATCACAAAGCACAAGATGATGATGGCCATATCATATCACTTATATTGATTGCATGTGATGTTTATCCTTTTATGCATCTTATCTTGCTTTGATTGACGGTAGCATTATAAGATGATCTCTCACTAAATTATCAAGAAGTGTTCTCCCTGAGTATGCACCGTTGCAAAAGTTCTTCGTGCTGAGACACCACGTGATGATCGGGTGTGATAGGCTCTACGTTCAAATACAACGGGTGCAAAACAGTTGCACACGCGGAATACTCAGGTTATACTTGACGAGCCAAGCATATACAGATATGGCCTCGGAACACGGAGACCGAAAGGTCGAGCGTGAATCATATAGTAGATATGATCAACATATTGATGTTCACCATTGAAAACTACTCCATCTCACGTGATGATCGGTTATGGTTTAGTTGATTTGGATCACGTGATCACTTAGAGGATTAGAGGGATGTCTATCTAAGTGGGAGTTCTTAAGTAAATTAACTGAACTTAAAAATTATCATGAACTTAGTACCTGATAGTATCTTGCTTGTTTATGTTGATTGTAGATAGATGGCTCGTGCTGTTGTTCCGTTGAATTTTAATGCGTTCCTTGAGAAAGCAAAGTTGAAAGATGATGGTAGCAATTACACGGACTGGGTCCGTAACCTGAGGATTATCCTCATTGCTGCACAGAAGAATTACGTCCTGGAAGCACCGCTGAGTGCCAGGCCTGCTGCAAGAGCAACACCAGAAGTTATGAACGTCTGGCAGAGCAAAGCTGATGACTACTCAATAGTTCAGTGTGCCATGCTTTACGGCTTAGAACCGGGACTTCAACGACGTTTTGAACGTCTTGGAGCATATGAGATGTTCCAGGAGTTGAAGTTAATATTTCAAGCAAATGCCCGGATTGAGAGATATGAAGTCTCCAATAAGTTCTATAGCTGCAAGATGGAGGAGAACAGTTCTGTCAGTGAGCATATACTCAAAATGTCTGGGTATAATAATCACTTGATTCAATTGGGAGTTACACTTCCGGATGATTGCGTCATTGACAGAATTCTCCAATCACTGCCACCAAGCTACAAGAGCTTTGTGATGAACTATAATATGCAAGGGATGAACAAGACTATTCCCGAGCTCTTCGCTATGCTGAAAGCTGCGGAGGTAGAAATCAAGAAGGAGCATCAAGTGTTGATGGTTAACAAAACCACTAGTTTCAAGAAAAAGGGCAAAGGGAAGAAGAAAGGGAACTTCAAGAAGAACGGCAAGAAAGTTGCTGCTCAAGAGAAGAAACCCAAGTCTGGACCTAAGCCTGAAACTGAGTGCTTCTACTGCAAGCAGACTGGTCACTGGAAGCGGAACTGCCCCAAGTATTTGGCGGATAAGAAGGATGGCAAGGTGAACAAAGGTATATGTGATATACATGTTATTGATGTGTACCTTACTAATGCTCGCAGTAGCACCTGGGTATTTGATACTGGTTCTGTTGCTAATATTTGCAACTCGAAACAGGGACTACAGAATAAGCGGACACTAGCAAAGGACGAGGTGACGATGCGCGTGGGAAACGGTTCCAAAGTCGATGTGATCGCGGTCGGCACGCTACCTCTACATCTACCTTCGGGATTAATATTAGACCTAAATAATTGTTATTTGGTGCCAGCGTTGAGCATGAACATTATATCTAGATCTTGTTTGATGCGAGACGGTTATTCATTTAAATCAGAGAATAATGGTTGTTCTATTTATATGAGTAATATCTTTTATGGTCATGCACCCTTGAAAAGTGGTCTATTCTTATTGAATCTCGATAGTAGTAATACACATATTCATAATGTTGAAGCCAAAAGATGCAGAGTTGATAATGATAGTGCAACTTATTTGTGGCACTGCCGTTTAGGTCATATCGGTGTAAAGCGCATGAAGAAACTCCATACTGATGGGCTTTTGGAACCACTTGATTATGAATCACTTGGTACTTGCGAACCGTGCCTCATGGGCAAGATGACTAAAACACCGTTCTCCGGTACTATGGAGAGAGCAACAGATTTATTGGAAATCATACATACCGATGTATGTGGTCCGATGAATATTGAGGCTCGTGGCGGATATCGTTATTTTCTCACCTTCACAGATGATTTAAGCAGATATGGGTATATCTACTTAATGAAACATAAGTCTGAAACATTTGAAAAGTTCAAGGAATTTCAGAGTGAAGTTGAAAATCATCGTAACAAGAAAATAAAGTTTCTACGATCTGATCGTGGAGGAGAATATTTGAGTTACGAGTTTGGTGTACATTTGAAAAATTGTGGAATAGTTTCGCAACTCACGCCACCCGGAACACCACAATGTAATGGTGTGTCCGAACGTCGTAATCGCACTTTACTAGATATGGTGCGATCTATGATGTCTCTTACTGATTTACCGCTATCATTTTGGGGTTATGCTTTAGAGACGGCCGCATTCACGTTAAATAGGGCACCATCTAAATCCGTTGAGACGACGCCTTATGAACTGTGGTTTGGCAAGAAACCAAAGTTGTCGTTTCTTAAAGTTTGGGGCTGCGATGCTTATGTGAAAAAGCTTCAACCTGATAAGCTCGAACCCAAATCGGAGAAGTGTGTCTTCATAGGATATCCAAAGGAAACTATTGGATACACCTTCTATCACAGATCCGAAGGCAAGACTTTTGTTGCTAAATTCGGAAACTTTCTTGAGAAGGAGTTTCTCTCGAAAGAAGTGAGTGGGAGGAAAGTAGAACTTGACGAGGTAACTGTACCTACTCCGTTATTGGGAAATAGTACATCACAGAAAACTGTTTCTGTGAGACCTACACCAATAAGAGAGGAAGTTAATGATGATGATCATGAAACTTTAGATCAAGATACTACTGTACCTCGTAGATCAACCAGAGTAAGATCCGCACCAGAGTGGTACGGTAATCCTGTTCTGGAAGTCATGCTACTAGATCATGATGAACCTACGAACTATGAAGAAGTGATGGTGAGCCCAGATTCCGCAAAGTGGCTTGAAGCCATGAAATCTGAGATGGGATCCATGTATGAGAACAAAGTATGGACTTTGGTTGACTTGCCCGATGATCGGCAAGCAATTGAGAATAAATGGATCTTTAAGAAAAAGACTGACGCCGATGGTAATATTACTGTCTACAAAGCTCGACTTGTCGCAAAAGGTTTTCGACAAGTTCAAGGAGTTGACTACGATGAGACTTTCTCACCCGTAGCGATGCTTAAGTCTGTCAGAATCATGTTAGCAATTGCCGCATTTTATGATTATGAAATTTGGCAAATGGATGTAAAAACCGCATTCCTGAATGGATTTCTGGAAGAAGAGTTGTATATGATGCAACCAGAAGGTTTTGTCGATCCAAAGGGAGCTAACAAAGTGTGCAAACTCCAGCGATCCATTTATGGACTGGTGCAAGCATCTCGGAGTTGGAATAAACGCTTTGATAGTGTGATCAAAGCATTTGGGTTTATACAGACTTTTGGAGAAGCCTGTATTTACAAGAAAGTGAGTGGGAGCTCTGTAGCATTTCTGATATTATATGTGGATGACATATTACTCATTGGAAATGATATAGAATTTCTGGATAGCATAAAGGGATACTTGAATAAAAGTTTTTCGATGAAAGACCTCGGGGAAGCTGCTTACATATTAGGCATAAAGATCTATAGAGATAGATCAAAACGCTTAATTGGACTTTCACAAAGCACATACCTTGACAAGATTTTGAAGAAGTTCAAAATGGATCAAGCAAAGAAAGGGTTCTTGCCTGTATTGCAAGGTGTGAAGTTGAGTCAGACTCAATGCCCGACCACTGCAGAAGATAGAGAGAAAATGAAAGATGTTCCCTATGCTTCAGCCATAGGCTCTATCATGTATGCAATGCTGTGTACCAGACCTGATGTATGCCTTGCTATAAGTTTAGCAGGGAGGTACCAAAGTAATCCAGGAGTGGATCACTGGACAGCGGTCAAGAACATCCTAAAATACCTGAAAAGGACTAAGGATATGTTTCTCGTATATGGAGGTGACAAAGAGCTCACCGTAAGAGGTTACGTTGATGCAAGCTTTGACACTGATCCGGACGATTCTAAATCGCAAACCGGATACGTGTTTACTTTAAACGGTGGAGCTGTCAGTTGGTGCAGTTCTAAACAAAGCGTCGTAGCGGGATCTACATGTGAAGCGGAGTACATAGCTGCTTCGGAAGCAGCGAACGAAGGAGTCTGGATGAAGGAGTTCATATCCGATCTAGGTGTCATACCTAGTGCATCGGGTCCAATGAAAATCTTCTGTGACAATACTGGTGCAATTGCCTTGGCAAAGGAATCCAGATTTCACAAAAGAACCAAACACATCAAGAGACGCTTCAACTCCATCCGGGATTTAGTCCAGGTGGGAGACATAGAGATTTGCAAGATACATACGGATCTGAATGTTGCAGACCCGTTGACTAAGCCTCTTCCACGAGCAAAACATGATCAGCACCAAGACTCCATGGGTGTTAGAATCATTACTGTGTAATCTAGATTATTGACTCTAGTGCAAGTGGGAGACTGAAGGAAATATGCCCTAGAGGCAATAATAAAGTTATTATTTATTTCCTTATATCATGATAAATGTTTATTATTCATGCTAGAATTGTATTAACCGGAAACATAATACATGTGTGAATACATAGACCAACAGAGTGTCACTAGTATGCCTCTACTAGACTAGCTCGTTAATCAAAGATGGTTATGTTTCCTAACCATGAACAAAGAGTTGTTATTTTATTAACGAGGTCACATCATTAGTTGAATGATCTGATTGACATGACCCATTCCATTAGCTTAGCACCCGATCGTTTAGTATGTTGCTATTGCTTTCTTCATGACTTATACATGTTCCTATAACTATGAGATTATGCAACTCCCGTTTACCGGAGGAACACTTTGGGTACTACCAAACGTCACAACGTAACTGGGTGATTATAAAGGAGTACTACAGGTGTCTCCAATGGTAGATGTTGGGTTGGCGTATTTCAAGATTAGGGTTTGTCACTCCGATTGTCGGAGAGGTATCTCTGGGCCCTCTCAGTAATACACATCACATAAGCCTTGCAAGCATAATAACTAAGATGTTAGTTATGAGATGATGTATTACGGAACGAGTAAAGAGACTTGCCAGTAACGAGATTGAACTAGGTATTGGATACCGACGATCGAATCTCGGGCAAGTAACATACCGATGACAAAGGGAACAACGTATGTTGTTATGCGGTCTGACCGATAAAGATCTTCGTAGAATATGTAGGAGCCAATATGGGCATCCAGGTCCCGCTATTGGTTATTGACCGGAGACGTGTCTCGGTCATGTCTACATTGTTCTCGAACCGTAGGGTCCGCACGCTTAACGTTACGATGACAGTTATTATGAGTTTATGCATTTTGATGTACCGAAGGTTGTTCGGAGTCCCGGATAAGATCACGGACATGACGAGGAGTCTCGAAATGGTCGAGACGTAAAGATTGATATATTGGAAGCCTATGTTTGGACATCGGAAGTGTTCCGGGTGAAATCGGGATTTTACTGGATTACCGGGAGGGTTACCGGAACCCCCCGGGAGCCAAATGGGCCTACATGGGCCATTGTGGAAAGGTGAAAGGGGCTGCCAAGGAGGGCTGTGCACCTCCCCCCCTCCCCTAGTCCTATTAGGACTAGGAGAGGTGGCCGGCCACCTCTCTCTCTTTCCCTCTCCCTTTTTCCCAAGGAGTCCTAGATGGAATAGGATTGGAGGGGGGAGTCCTACTCCCGGTGGGAGTAGGACTCCTCCTGCGCCTACACCTCTTTGGCCGGCCAGCCCCCCTCCCTCCAACCTTTATATACGGAGGCAGGGGGCACCCCAAGACACACAAGTTGATCCTTGAGATCGTTCCTTAGCCGTGTGCGGTGCCCCCTGCCACCAAATTCCACCTCGATCATACCGTTACAGTGCTTAGGCGAAGCCCTGCGTCGGTAGTACATCAAGATCATCACCACGCCGTTGTGCTGACGGAACTCTTCCTCGACGCTTTGCTGGATCAGAGCCCGAGGAACGTCATCGAGCTGAACGTGTGCTAAGAACTCGGAGGTGCCGGAGTAACGGTGCTTGGATCGGTCGGATCGGGAAGAAGACGTACGACTACTTCCTCTACGTTGTGTGATCGCTTCCGCAGTCGGTCTGCGTTGGTACGTAGACAACACTCTCCCCTCTCGTTGCTGTGCATCACCATGATCTTGCGTGTGCGTAGGAAAATTTTTGAAATTACTGCGTTCCCCAACACCAGCAACCCAAACAAGGGCCCCTTGGCGACCTTGCCGGCCTTCACGGACTTGCCGGACCTCTCGGCCTTGCCGTCGCGGCCCACGTCAAGCTGGAAGAGCCGCTGGCAGAAGTGAGCGTGCGCCAGCAACGTTTAGTTGTGGTCGAGGCCAGGGCGAAGCCTCATGATATCGGCCGCATTCGTGAAGAGCCAGGCCGGCCTCCCCTTGTTATGGAGCGGAGCGATTCGACGGCGGATGAAATCCGCCTCAATCATCTCAAGGGTGAGCCCGGCCTCAGTGAGGCGAAGAATCTGGGTGATGGCGATCTTGAGCTTGTCGTCCTGGGCGTCAACGTCGCCCCAGTCGGGCCTGCGAACCGGAGGCACCTGGCGAACCCGGCAGAACTCCTGTGGGTCATCCTCCTTGATCCAGCACCACCGGCCCCGCCATTCTTCCCACCTCTCCTTCTGGGCGCCCTCTGGGTACGCCCCTTTGGACCTCGGGATCCAGGCAACGCAACCAGAGATGGCGCCTCCCCCTGGATGCAAGGGTAAAAGTAATAGTGGAAGAGCGCCGTGTTGGGGATGACTCCGGCGAAGCCCTCACAGAGGTGGGCAAAAAGAGCCATGCACGACACACCATTTGGAGTAAAGTCTAGGAGGTGGAACCCAAATGTGTGCATGACATCATTGAAGAAATCGGAGAAAGGGGGGCAGAGGCCGCAAGAGAAGCAGTCGACAAAAAACGGGTACCGATTTGGGGCGGCCTCGACGCAGTTGGCGAGGACGACGCGCGTGGCTGGATGCCCCGTCGCGCCCCCCCCGTATTGCACCCCCACAGGGGCCTGAAGCTATCCTGGAGCTCGAACACGTCGAGACTGTCAAGGGGAAGTAGGCGAGCTGTGTCCGCCGCGCCACCAGCTCATTCTCCGGTGGCTCCGTAGCTCCGGCGTCCTTGGCCATCCCTTTGCCATTGTTGGTTTTGGGGGCCATGGCGGCTACGAGAGGCGAGGGGCAGAGGATAGCAAAGACGCAACAACGACAAGAAGGGGAAGAAGCTTGAGAAGGAAGGAGAAAGGGGTAGCGGTTCCGAGATTGGAGAAGATGCAGGGGTAAAGTGAGCAGCGCGCCCGCGGTTATTCCTCTTTTTATGGGGAAGGCGCAGGCTGCCTCCTCTCCCATTAACCATGATGTGACGCATGCGTGCGGGAACCTCCCCACGCATGACCACCACGTCACGCACGACCCTCCACATCACGCGTTCAACGCGGGTCGTGGGGAAGCACAGCGGACGAGAAGTTACTATGGTAAAATCCGCCCCACCTTCCTGCACACCGTTCTGGGCCTAGCCCAACAACACGTTGCGCTTATGTGTGGCCTAGGCCCGGGGGCTCCTGTCGGTGTACAAAAGTAGGGGCACTCTTTTTGACCCCTTTACTTGTGCACAGACAGTTAGAGCCACGCGCTGTGGCCATGCTTAACAGGGCAGAGGAGGGAAGCCGGAGAGAAGCCGAAGCACAAGACAACCAAGGTGGCGCCAAGACTAGAAGCGCAGGAGGGCAACAGGGTGAGGTGGACTCCCTCAGCAAGATCCTTGCCGAGGCAGCTGATACGTCTCCAACGTATCTATAATTTTTTATTGCTCCATGCTATATTATCTACTGTTTTGGACTATATTGGGCTTTATTTTCCACTTTTATATTATTTTTGGGACTAACCTATTAACCGGAGGCCCAACCCAGAATTGCTGTTTTTTGCCTATTTCAGTGTTTCGAAGAAACGGAATATCAAACGGAGTCCAAATGGAATAAACCTTTCTGGAACGTGATTTTCTTCCCGAATATGACCCAGGAGACTTGGACCCTACGCCAAGGAAGCTTCGAGGTGGGCACGAGGTAGGGGGGCGCGCCCTATACCCCCAGGCGCACCCCACCCTCGTGGGCCCACCGAAGCTCCACCGACGTACTTCTTCCTCCTATATATACCTACGTACCCCCAAACGAACAGAAGGGGAGCCAAAAACCTAATTCCACCGCCACAACTTTCTGTATCCATGAGATCCCATCTTGGAGCCTGTTCCGGAGCTCCGCCGGAGAGGGCCATCATCACGGAGGGCTTCTACATCATCATAGCCTCTCCGATGAAGTGTGAGTAGTTTACCTTAGACCTTCGGGTCCATAGTTAGTAGCTAGATGGCTTCTTCTCTCTTTCTAGATCTCAATACAAAGTTCTCCCCCTCTCTTGTGGAGATCTACTTGATGTAATCTTCTTCTTTTTGCGGTGTGTTTGTTGAGACCGATGAATTGTGGGTTTATGATCAAGTCTATCTATGAATAATATTTGAATCTTCTCTGAATTCTTTTATGTATGATTAGTTATCTTTGCAAGTCTCTTCGAATTATTAGTTTGGTTTGGCCTACTAGATTGGTTTTTCTTCCCATGGGAGAAGTGCTTAGCTTTGGGTTTGATCTTGCGGTGTCCTTTCCTAGTGACAGAAGGGGCAGCAAGGCACGTATTGCATCGTTGCCATCGAGGATAACAAGATGGGGTTTATTTCATATTGCATGAATTTATCTCTCTACATCATGTCATCTTGCTTAAAGCGTTACTCTGTTTTTAACTTAATACTCTAGATGCATGCTGGATAGCGGTCGATGAGTGGAGTAATAGTAGTAGATGCAGAATCGTTTCGGTCTACTTGTCACGGATGTGATGCCTATATACATGATCATGCCTAGATATTCTCATAACTATGCTCAATTCTGTCAATTTCTCAACAGTAATTTGTTCACCCACCGTAGAATACTTATGCTCTTGAGAGAAGCCACTAGTGAAACCTATGGCCCCCGGGTCTATTCTCATCATATCAATCTCCATCACTTTAATCTTGCTTTGCTTTTTTACTTTGCCTTTTACTTTTCACTTTGCATCTCTATACCAAAAATACCAAAAATACTATCTATCAGATCTCACTCTCGTAAGTGACCGTGAAGGGATTGACAACCCCTAATCGCGTTGGTTGCGAGTAGCTATCATTTTGTGCAGGTACGAGGGACTTGAGCGTGGCCTCCTACTGGATTGATACCTTGGTTCTCAAAAACTGAGGGAAATACTTACGCTACTCTGCTGCATCATCCTTTCCTCTTCGGGGAAATCCAACGCAAGCTGAAGAGGTAGCAAGAAGAATTTCTAGCGCCATTGCCGGGGAGTCTATGCAAAAAGTCAACATACCAATTACCCATCACAATCCCTATCTCTCGCATTACATTAGTTGCCATTTGCCTCTTGTTTTCCTCTCCCCCACTTCACCCTTGCCATTTTATTCGCCCTCTATTTCCCAATCTCCTTCTCCGCCTCTCTTTTCCGTTTGCCTTTTTCTCGCTTGCCTTTTTGTTTGCCCATGTGTTGGGTTGCTTGTTTGTCGCAATGGCTCAAGATACTACCAAATTGTGTGACTTCACCATTACCAATAATAATGATTTCCTTAGCACTCCGATTGCTCCTCTTGCCAATACTAAATCTTGTGAAATCAATACTGCTTTGTTGAATCTTGTTATGAAAGATCAATTCGACGGCCTTCCTAGTGAAGATGCCGCTACTCATCTGAATAGCTTCGTTGATTTATGTGATATGCAAAAGAAAAAAGACGTCGATAATGATGTCGTTAAATTGAAGCTATTTCCTTTTTCGCTTAGAGATCGTGCTAAAGCTTGGTTTTCGTCTTTGCCTAAAAATAGTATTAATTCTTGGAACAAGTGCAAAGATGCTTTTATCTCTAAGTATTTCCCTCCCGCTAAGATCATCTCTCTTAGAAATGATATTATGAACTTTAAGCAACTTGATCATGAACATGTTGCACAAGCTTGGGAGAGAATGAAATTCATGATACGTAATTGCCCTACTCATGGTTTGAATTTGTGGATGATTATACAAAATTTTTATGTCGGATTGAATTTTGCTTCTAGAAATCTTTTAGATTCGGCTGCGGGAGGCACTTTTATGGAAATCAATTTAGGAGATGCTACTAAACTCCTAGATAATATTATGGTTAATTATTCTCAATGGCATACTGAAAGATCTTCTAATAAAAAAGTGCATGCGATAGAAGAAATCAATGTTTTGAGTGGAAAGATGGATGAACTTATGAAATTATTTGCTACTAAGAGTGTTTCTTCTGATCCTAATGATATGCCTTTGTCTACTTTGATTGAGAATAACAATGAATCTATGGATGTGAATTTTGTTGGTAGGAATAATTTTGGTAACAACGCTTATAGAGGGAATTTTAATCCTAGGCCATATCCTAGTAATCCTTCTAATAATTATGGGAATTCCTACAACAACTCTTATGGAAATTATAATAATACGCCCTCTGAATTTGAGAATAGTGTTAAAGAGTTTATGAATTCACAAAAGAATTTTAATGCTTTGCTTGAAGAGCAATTGCTTAAAGTTGATGATTTGGCTAGGAACGTTGATAGAATTTCTCTTGAAATTGATTCTTTAAAGCTTAGATCTATTCCTCCTAAGCATGATATCAATGAGTCTCTCAAAGCCATGAGAATTTCCATTGATGAGTGCAAGGAAAGAACCGCTAGGATGCGTGCTTCCAAAGATGCCTTTATTAAAGCGTGTTCTTCCAATTCCTATGAAAATCAAGATGAAGATCTAAAAGTTATTGATGTGTCTCCTATTAATCTTTGTTTTGCAATATGAATCTTGATGAAACTGAATATGATCTTCCTTTACCTAGAAGGCGTTCTAAAAATTAGGAGTATTTAGATCTTTATGATGAAATTGATGAAAGTGGGATTGAAAGAAATAAAAATCTAGATGTTGCTAAACCCACTATATTGGATTTCAAGGAATTTAATTATGAAAGTGGCTCTTTAATTGATTGTATTTCCTTGTTGCAATCCGTGCTAAATTCTCCACACGCTTATAGTCAAAAGAAAGCCTTCACCGAACATATTGTTGATGCCTTGATGCAATCCTATGAAGAAAAACTTGAGTTGAAAGTTTCTATCCCTAGAAAACTCTATGATGAGTGGGAACCAACTATTAAAATTAAAATTAAAGATCATGAGTTTTATGCTTTGTGTGATTTGGGTGCTAGTGTTTCCACTATCCCCAAAACTTTGTGTGATTTGCTAGATTTCCGCGATTTTGATGATTGCTCTCTGAACTTGCATCTTGAGGATTCTACTTTTAAGAAACCTATGGGAAGGATTAATGATGTTCTTATTGTTGCAAATAGGAATTATGTGCCCGTAGATTTCATTGTTCTTGATATAGATTGCAATCCTTCTTGCCCTATTATTCTTGGTAGACCTTTCCTTAGAACGGTTGGTGTGATTATTGATATGAAGGAAGGGAATAATAGATTTCAATTTCCATTAAAAAAGGGCATGGAACACTTTGCAAGAAATAAAATAAAATTGCCATATGAAACTATCATGAGAGCCACTTATGGATTGCCTACCAAAGATGGCAATACCTAGATCTATCCTCGCTTTTATGCCTAGCTAGGGGCGTTAAACGATAGCGCTTGTTGGGAGGCAACCCAATTTTATTTTTAGTTTTTTGTGTTTTTCTTCTGTTAGGGAATAAATAACCCATATACCTTCTGTTTGAATGTGGTTTTGTGTTTTAATTAGTGTTTGTGCCAAGTAGAACCGTTGGGAAGACTTGGGGAAAGTCTTATTGAACTTGCTATAAAAAACAGAAACTTTAGCGCTCACGAGAACTGCTGTCATTTTTACTTGGAAAGTGATATTTAGTTAATTATTTTTTAATATGATTAATAGATAAATTCCTCACGTCCAGAAATTTATTTTAGAATTTTTGGGGTTCCATATCTTGCGCTAGCTACAGATTACTACAGACTGTTCTGTTTTTGACAGATTCTGTTTTTCGTATGTTGTTTGCTTATTTTGATGAATCTATGGCTAGTAAAATAGTTTATAATCCATAGAGAAGTTGGAATACAGTAGGTTTAACACCAATATAAATAAAGAATGAGTTCATTACAGTACCTTGAAGTGGTCTTTTGTTTTCTTTCTCTAACGGAGCTCATGAGATTTCTATTGAGTTTTGTGTTGTGAAGTTTTCATGTTTTGGGTGAATTCTTGTGATGGATTATGGAACAAGGAATGGCAAGAGCCTAAGCTTGGGGATGCCCATGGCACCCCAAGATAATCCAAGGACACCAAAAATTCAAAGCTTGGGGATGCCCCGAAAGGCATCCCCTATTTTGTCCACTTCCATCGGTAATTTACTTGGAGCTATATTTTTATTCACCAACATGATATGTGTTTTGCTTGGAGCATCTTGTATTATTTGTGTCTTTGGTTGTTAGTGTGCCACAATCATCCTTGCTGTACACACCTTTTGAGAGATCCATACATGAACTAGAAGTTGATAGAATACTCTATGTGCTTCACTTATATCTTTTTGAGCTAAGTAGTTTTGCTCTATGTGCTTCACTTATATCTTTTTGAGCTAAGTAGTTTTGCTCTATGTGCTTCACTTATATATTTTTGAGCTAAGTAGTTTTGCTCTATGTGCTTCACTTATATCTTTTTGAGCTAAGTAGTTTTGCTCTATGTGCTTCACTTATATCTTTTTGAGCTAAGTAGTTTTGCTCTATGTGCTTCACTTATATCTTTTGAGCGCTATAATTTTGCTCTATGTGCTTCACTTAGGTCTTTTAGAGCACGGTGGTGGATTTGTTTTAAAGATACTATTAATCTCTCATGCTTCACTTAAATTATTTTGAGAGTCTTAATAGCATGGTAATTTGCTTAATAATAACATGCTTGGTGTTCAAGATTTGTGAAACTTTCTTTTGAGTGTGTTGAATACTATGAGAAGTTTGATACTTGATAATTGTTTTGAGATATGGAGATGGTGATATTAAAGTCATGCTAGTTGAGTAGTTGTGAATTTGAGAAATACTTGTGTTGAAGCTTGTGATTCCCGTAGCATGCACGTATGGTGAACCGTTATGTGATGAAGTCAGAGCATGATTTATTTATTGATTGTCTTCCTTATGAGTGGCGGCCGGGGACGAGCGATGGTCTTTTCCTACCAATCTATCCCCCTAGATTATACGCACTCTCACCCTTCCACCTTTGCTAGTCTCTCTAATACCACACACCTTTCGCCGGTATCATACACCCACCATATACCTTCCTCAAAACAGCCACCATACCTACCTATTATGGCATTTCCATAGCCATTCCGAGATATATTGCCATGCAACTTTCCACCATTCCGTTTATTATGACACACTCCATCATTGTCATATCGCATATCCGGTACACCGCCGGAGGCATTCATATAGAGTCATATTTTGTTCTAAGTATCGAGTTGTAATTGTTGAGTTGTAAGAAAAATAAAAGTGTGATGATCATCATTATTAGAGCATTGTCCCAGTGAGGAAAGGATGATGGAGACTATGATTCCCCCACAAGTCGGGATGAGACTCCGGACGAAAAATAAATAAAAGAGGCCAAAGAAGCCCAAAAAAGGAGAAAGAAAAGAGGCCATAAAAAAGAGAAAAGGCCCAAATAAAAAAAATAAAAAATGAGAGAAAAAGAGAGAAGGGACAATGTTACTATCCTTTTACCACACTTGTGCTTCAAAGTAGCACCATGATCTTCATAGTAGAGAGTCTCTCATGTTATCACTTTCATATACTAGTGGGAATCTTTCATTATATAACTTGGCTTGTATATTACAATGATGGGCTTCCTCAAATTGCCCTAGGTCTTCATGAGCAAGAAATTTGGATGCACACCCACTTAGTTTCTTTTTGAGCTTTCATATACTTATAGCTCTAGTGCATCCGTTGCATGGCAATCCCTACTCACTCACATTGATATCTATTGATGGGCATCTCCATAGCCCGTTGATATGCCTAGTTGATGTGAGACTATCTTCCCCTTTTTGTCTTCTCACAACCACCACTCTATTCCACCTATAGTGCTATATCCATGGCTAACGCTCATGTATTGTGTGAAGATTGAAAAAGTTTTGAGAATGTCAAAAGTATGAAACAATTGCTTGCCTTGTCATCGGGGTTGTGCATGATTTAAATATTTTGTGTGGTGAAGATAGAGCATAGCCAGACTATATGATTTTGTAGGGATAACTTTCTTTAGCCATGTTATTTTGAGAAGACATAATTGCTTTGTTAGTACGCTTGAAGTATTATTATTTTATGTCAATATGAACTTTTGTCTTGAATCTTTCGGATCTGAATATTCATACCACAATTAAGAAGAATTACATTGAACTTACGCCAAGTAGCACTCCGCATCAAAAATTCTCTTTTTATCATTTACCTACTCGAGGACGAGCATGAATTAAGCTTGGGGATGCCTGATACGTCTCCAATGTATCTATAATTTTTGATTGCTCCATGCTATATTATCTACTGTTTTGGACTATATTGGGCTTTATTTTCCACTTTTATATTATTTTTGGGACTAACCTATTAACCGGAGGCCCAGCCCAGAATTGCTATTTTATTTGCCTATTTCAGTGTTTCGAAGAAACGGAATATCAAACGGAGTCCAAAAGGAATAAACCTTTCTGGAACGTGATTTTCTTCCCGAATATGACCCAGGAGACTTGGACCCTACACCAAGGAAGCTTCGAGGTGGGCACGAGGTAGGGGGGCGCGCCCTATACCCCCAGGCGCGCCCCCACCCTCGTGGGCCCAACGAAGCTCCACCGACGTACTTCTTCCTCCAATATATACCTACGTACCCCCAAACGAATAGAAGGGGAGCCAAAAACCTAATTCCACCGCCGCAACTTTCTGTATCCACGAGATCCCATCTTGGGGCCTGTTCCAGAGCTCCGCCGGAGAGGGCCATCATCACGGAGGGCTTCTACATCATCATAGCCTCTCCGATGAAGTGTGAGTAGTTTACCTGAGACCTTCGGGTCCATAGTTAGTAGCTAGATGGCTTCTTCTCTCTTTCTGGATCTCAATACAAAGTTCTCCCCCTCTCTTGTGGAGATCTACTCGATGTAATCTTCTTCTTTTTGCGGTGTGTTTGTTGAGACCAATGAATTGTGGGTTTATGATCAAGTCTATCTATGAATAATATTTGAATCTTCTCTAAATTCTTTTATGTATGATTATTTATCTTTGCAAGTCTCTTTGAATTATCAGTTTGGTTTGGCCTACTAGATTGGTTTTTATTGCCATGGGAGAAGTGCTTAGCTTTGGGTTTGATCTTGCGGTGTCCTTTCCTAGTGACAGAAGGGGCAGCAAGGCACGTATTGCATCGTTGCCATTGAGGATAACAAGATGGGGTTTATTTCATATTGCATGAATTTATTTCTCTACATCATGTCATCTTGCTTAAAGCGTTACTCTGTTTTTAACTTAATACTCTAGATGCATGCTGGATAGCGGTCGATGAGTGGAATAATAGTAGTAGATGCAGAATCGTTTCGGTCTACTTGTCATGGACGTGATGCCTATATACATGATCATGCCTAGATATTCTCATAACTATGCTCAATTCTGTCAATTGCTCAATAGTAATTTGTTCACCCACCGTAGAATACTTAAGCTCTTGAGAGAAGCCACTAGTGAAGCCTATGGCCCCCGGGTCTATTCTCATCATATCAATCTCCATCACTTTAATCTTGCTTTGCTTTTTACTTTGCCTTTTACTTTTCACTTTGCATCTCTATACCAAAAATACCAAAAATACTATCTATCAGATCTCACTCTCGTAAGTGACCATGAAGGGATTGACAACCCCTAATCGCGTTGGTTGCGAGTAGCTATCGTTTTGTGCAGGTACGAGGGACTTGAGTGTGGTCTCCTACTGGATTGATACCTTGGTTCTCAAAAACTGAGGGAAATACTTACGCTACTCTGCTGCATCATCCTTTCCTCTTCGGGGAAATCCAACACAAGCTCAAGAGGTAGCAGCGGCCCCCCGCAGCCCCGACAAGAGCCTTGCCGGGGCAACTTGCCCAACACCAGCAGAGCAAGCCACCCTTGAGCCCACCGGCTCTGACCCAATCGACTACATTGGGACAAGGGCTCGGGAGGCACCTCCGTGGTGGCATGCAGATCTTTGATAAGATCATAAACACACAAGATCAGATGAGGATTAGAAGATGATGACCCTTGGCAGGATCCTCGCCAGGGAAATCCACAAGACCCCCGGCAAGCGTCTTGCCGGGGACGACTACGACACCACGACAAGACCCTTGTCGGGCCCTCGGCAAGGCCCTTGCCGAGGACGCCCGTAGGGCCACTGCCAGGCCCGCACTAGCCAAGACTCCGCCGCTGTTCGCATGCAGCTGCCAGCCCAACCAGCTGGGCAGGTACCTGCATGGCAACATGCAGCTTCCAGGCCAAATCAGCAAGCACCTGCGTGGCGGCATGCAGATCTTCATGAAGGCCCTACCACCACGCCACCTCAACTGCTTGCCTGCCTACATGACGTTGCATGCGTCGCTAGCCTGGGCGCGTGTCGAAGCGAGGCGGAGCAGCGACGGACGGGACGGGCCTCGTCCCCGTCCCCGATAAAGCTAATGGACACCTACGTAGCGCATTTAATGCACTTTGTCCCGTAATGCCGTGCGATAAGCTCGCGCATTGTAGGCCTTTTCACCTCCTGTGTGCCACTGTGGCAACCCCTTTTTCCTATAAAAGGAGGCCTGAGGCGACCAGGAGAGGGATTTGGCTTTTTGGAACAGCACAACCACCGTAGCTAGTTCAAAAAGCTCAAGAACACTCCATACATCCACCAAAGCAGGACTAGGGTTTTACGCATCCTCGCGGCCAAACCTGGGTAAACGATTCGTGTGCTAGCTCCTAAACTAGCTCTCCTCATGACCCTGCGCCGGCCGGCCGTAGAAGGGATCCCAGTGATCCCATAGGTGTCGTTCCCACCGACAATACCGACGATCGAATCTCGGGCAAGTAACATACCGACGACAAGGGAATAATGTATGTTGTCATAATGGTTTGACCGATAAATATCTTCGTAGAATATGTGGAAAACAATATGATCATCTAGGTTCCGCTATTGGTTATTGACCAGAGAGGTGTGTCGCTCATGTCTACATAGTTCTCGAACCCGTAGGGTCCGCACGCTTAACGTTCGATGACGATTTGTATTTATGAGTTATGTGTTTTGGTGACCGAAGTTTGTTAGGGGTCCAGGATGAGATCACGAACACGACGAGGAGTCTCGAAATGGTCAAGAGGTAAAGATTCATATATTGGAAGGTTATATTCGGACATCGGAATGGTTCCGAGCTATTCAGGTATTTTATCGGAGTACCGAGGGGTTACCGGAACCCCCTGGGGGAAATCATGGGCCTCATGGGCCATGGGAGAGAAGAGGGGACATCCCACAAGGGGGAGGCGCACCCCCCCTAAGGGGAGTCCGAATAGGAAGGGGAGGGGGCGCGGCCCCCCTTTCCCTCTTCCTCTCCTCTCCTTCCCTCTTTCCCCCTCCATTGGAAGGAAAAGGTGGGGGGGGGGGCTGAATCCTACTTGGACTAGGAGTCCAAGTAGGACTCCCCCCTTGGCGCGCCCCTCCTAGGCCGCCGTCCTCCTCCTCCCCCCTTTATATACGGGGGTGGGGGCACCCCAAAGGCACACCAAGATTTTCTTAGCCGTGTGTGGTGCCCCCCTCCACAGTTTACTCCTCCAGTCATAGCATCGTAGTGCTTAGGCGAAGCCCTGCGCGGATCACATCACCCATCACCACGCCGTCGTGCTGTCAGAACTCTTCCCGCGACCCTCTACTGGATCAAGAGCTCGATGGACGTCATCGATCTGAACGTGTGCTGAACACGGAGGTGTCGTACCTTCGGTACTTGGATCGGTTGGATCGTGAAGACATTCGACTACATCAACCGCGTTAACCTAACGCTTCTGCTTTCAGTCTACGAGGGTACGTTGACACACTCTCCTCATCTCGTTGCTATGCATCTCGTAGATAGATCTTGCGTGATCATAGGAAAATTTTGAAATTGCATGCTACGTTCCCCAACATAGGGCCACGGCCACAATTATGCAGAAAACCACTTACGTTGCACTAAAATTCCTTGTAGGCCCTCAACTGCACGACCAGCATGGGAAAAATTAGAAAAATTCCCCCTACCACAAACCGACACCAAAGCCAGGGGCTTTTCGTGTCCTCGATGTCTCCGAGGCGATCCCGGCCGACACCATTGTGGACCTCAACGCCGATGATCGAGGATGGCATGGAGCCTTGGCTTTGGGAACCACCAGAGTTCCCTCCTTAGTGTGCTATAAACCTAACCCATGGCCGCACGGGTTGGTTAGGTTTTGAGCCGTCGATGACCAGTCTAGTTCTTGATGATTTTGACTGATATTTAGGTGGTTCTTGTGTGTATCTGTAGTACTAGCCATGAGGAAGTGGTAGTACGTACTGGCTTGGAGGATTGAGGCTAGGGTTATGTTATGCTTTGAGGGGATTTGGGGGGAAAAGTGGGCGCATTTAAAAGAGGGGATTTGGGGGGGGGGCAAGAGGGTAGTTTTGAATGCATCGATGCATGTGATGTTTTGATGGGATTTTGGGGGAAAAGTTATTGTGTGCAGATTATGTGGGTATATTTCTGCGTTGTTAATGTGTTGCGGACGCAAGTTCAGAGAATGGACTAACATTTATTCTGTTGTATGCATATTGGTACTACGTGGATTATGATTTTACCTATTGTAATATGAGAAAAGAGTGCATTAGGTGATGTTCAATGCATAATTCAGTTTAATGCTCTTGTTGTGCATATGGTGAGTACATTTCAGTTATGAGATGTGTGGTTCATATCCTAACTAGATTTTTGATTTACATATTTGTTGAATGCATTGTGAATCTAATAATTTGCAGCTCATATGTTTGAATAGTGTTTGGTGCACTTTCATATGTTATATGTTGTAGTGGTTTACAGTAGATGTTGTAGTACACTGTGAGTTCAGATGTTCATCAGTTAAATTGGCATTTGTTGTAGTGATCTACAGTGTACATGCTGCGCTCAGAAGAAATTATTATATGAACTAAGAAGTGCATCTTCCAAATTGTGCAGTGACTAATGGAGAATAAATTCAACTATTGAGCACAATGAAATTTTCGTAAAACAAAGGCACGAACAGATCATATATTGGCTGCACACATGATGTGTTTGACTATTGTCATGCTGAGCCATGGTCAATGGGGATGGTCAAGTGCTTCTTGTCTAGGCTAGACTATGACCCTACATATCCCTTAATCAAGGTGTAAGGGTGCTTGCTAGGGAGAATATTGTGGATAGTCCAGTTTGTGTGGACAGTGCTGAAGCAATAACTGCAATGGTGAGTGCAAGCAGAGAAGCCAAGACATTGGATGTACTAGATGAGAAGAACAAGATCATGACATTGTATGATGATGTCATGCTAAATGGATGCCCACCACTTCCAAGGGTTATGACACCTAGAAAAATGCCAAGGTCTTGGTAGTCTGGAGAGGGAACTTTTGGTGGCAATGTTGCAAATGCAAATGAGACAGAAGAAGCAGGGGATGCACATGTAACCAGGGGAGGAGGAGAAACAGAGGGAACATGGGAAGGAAAAGATGACATTGAAAATGACTCTGATTTCTATGAGAGTAACTATGATTATGAACATGGAGATGATGACCTGTTTGCTTAGAATGCGAATGCAAAACTGAATGACAACAATGAAAAGGAGGAAGAGATTTTTGAGGAAGACGGTCCCTTGGATGATGATGACTTAAACCTTTCCAAAGAAGAACTTGAGAATTAGTGGTACAGACTAAGGGTATTAAATCGAGAGATGGCTAGCATGTAACGCCCAGAGACCGATGTGCTAGGTGTCGTCCAATTATTCGTTGTTGTTGCCTTGTCATTGCTTGCGTGTAATGCATGCCTTATCATGTCATCATGTGCATTTCATTTGCATACATGTTTGTCTCATGCATCCGAGCATTTTCCGCGTTGTCCGTTTTGCAATCCGGCGCTCCTATGTCACCCGGTGTCCCTTTCTACCTCTTTTCGTGTGCGGGTGTTAAACGTTTTTGGATTGGACCGAGACTTGTCATGCGGCCTTGGTTTACTACCGGTAGACCGCCTATCAAGTTTCGTGCCATTTGGACTTTGTTTGATACTCCAACGGTTAACCGAGGGACTGAAAAGGCCTCGTGTGTGTTGCAGCCCAACACCCCTCTAAATTGGCCCAAAACCCACCAAAACGTCCTCCTTCATCTTGATCATTCGATCACGATCGCGTGGCCGAAAACCGCACCTCATTTGGACTCTCCTAGCTCACTCTACCTATAAATATGTGGCCTCCCCCGAAATTTTTGTGGATGAAACCCTAGCCTTCCTCTACCTCGCGCCCGGACGAAATCGCCACCGCGCCCGGACATGTCCAGCCATCGCCGCCGACGAATCCGGCTGCGTCACATCATCCCGCCGCCCTCTCTCTCCTCCTGCACTGCGCCCGGCCCACCGGGGCCTGTGGCCGGCCCTCCCCGCGGCCCAAGTCGCCCACGCCCCCGCGCCTAGAGCGCCCGACGCCGCCGCCTGGCTCCAGGGCCGCGCCGCCCGCCGGCACAGACGACATTCGCCGGTGCCCTGCTCCTCCGCCGTCATGCTTCGGCCCTGCCACCTTCTTCCGCGACGGCCTCCGCACCTCTCGCCGGAGGGAGCCGAACTCCGGCGAGCTCCCTCGCCAGAAGGCGTCGTCCGAGGACGCCGCCTCGTCCTCCCTCGCCGGTGCACCTCCTCGGAGCTCCCTCGTCCACTCCGGCGCCACACCGACGAGAACTCTGGCCGGTCATCCTCGGGCGCCGCGAGTCGCTACAGTGCCTGGATCTGGATCCATCCAATTTTCGGTTGACTTTTATCCCCCGAAACCCTAATTTTTGGCAATTTTCATCATGTCGTAACTCTGCATCCGTAGCTCCATTTCGTGCGTTTAGCATATCAAAATGTTCGCCTCGACGAGTACATCATTTCATCTCATTGCATCATTTTCAGTTGAGCTCATCTTGATGCCCGAAACGCTGTTGGAAGAGTGCTATGTGGTGAATTTGTCAGATCTGTTTCATCAAATAGCTATTTTTCATTTTTGTCATGATTAATGTGTGCATGCTATGCTCCTGAGCTCTACATGTGTTTTGTTATATGCCATGCCATCTTTACAGTGGTGCTTGCCATGTATTTTTGTGATATTTGTGGTGACTAGCACAAGCTTGCAAAGTAGCGTAATCGGTAATGCTGATTTCAGGGACTTGGAACTTCACTAAGTCCTTGTCCTGATTTTTATCGTTATGCCATATGTTCATGTTATTTCCTAGTGATCTGTCCCTCTTTTGAGGATGACCAGTAAGGATGATTTGTTAACATTGTGGTGCTCTATCCATCCATGTCTTTCTTTGCAATTATGGAGCACCCTAGCTTGAGTCAATCGAGCTCTACTTTTGCTATATCGTGAATCCTAGCAGATTGTTGACTTGTTAGCGATTTTGCCGAGGATGTTGCTATTGACCCGTGCATGCCATGATGTTGTTTTTGCCATGTATAGTTTCTATGACATGTCTTCTTGATGGGTGTATGCTTAGTTTGTCATGCCATGCTTTGTAGTGAGTGCATCAAGCTCGTAAACATGCCTACACGTTAACTGATTTGCATGCTCCAGTTTTTCACTAAGTCTGAGATCTGTTTATGTTTTTGCCATGTTCACATGCTTGCAATTGTACTTTATGATCCCTTTTGGCTCAAGTTTACTAAGGGACTTTTGTTAAGTGCTTTGAGTAGCTTGATGCCATTCCTTGCTTTGCCATGTTAAGTTCCTGTAGCACGTAGTTTTCATGCTCTAAAGTGTGCTTCCTGATGATAAATTCCAGACTTGTGTTAATTTCACTAAGTCTGAAACCTGTTATCATTTGCACTTTTGCCATGCTTGTTTGAACCTGTTATTGAGTGAATTAGCCGTAGCTCAGTGTTCATCTTTTGTCAAGCATCATGAGTGGATCCCTGCCATGTATTTTGTTGTCATGTTTGTGTGATGTAGCATATTTAACTTGTTGCATTTAGATGGCTACTTGCTGTTTATCGCAGACCGGTGTCATATTTGTTTTGCTTGCCATTTCCAAACCATGCATCCGATTCCGGTGATCTTTATATCGATTTCAACCGAAATCATCTCACCTTTCCAGTGAAACTCTTGGATTTCCAAGTTGAGGCCAGGTTCAATCATTCCTTTGCAAATCATGCATATGCATCGCATATCGCATCCCGCATATCATACCATGTTCATGTGTTGGTTGTTTACTATGTTGTGTGCTTCTTTCCGGTGTTTGCTTCTTCGGGTTGGTTCCGATAATGTAGCATTTGTGAGGACCCGTTCGACTACGTCCGTTTGTCTTCTTCATGGACTCGTTCTTCTTCCTTGCGGAATTTCAGGCAAGATGCCCACACCCTCGAAATCACTTCTATCTTTGCTTGCTAGTTGCTCGCTCTTTTTCTATGCCTATGCTACGATACCTACCACTTTCTTATCATGCCTCCCATTTTGTTGAACCAAGTCTCTAACCCACCTTGTCCTAGCAAACCGTTGTTTGGCTATGTTACCGCTTTGCTCAGCCCCTCTTATAGCGTTGTTAGTTGCAGGTGAAGATTGAAGTTTGTTCCTTGTTGGAACATGGATATTTTGTTGGGATATCACAATATCTCTTATTTAATTAATGCATCTATATACTTGGTAAAGGGTGGAAGGCTCGGCCTTATGCCTGGTGTTTTGTTCCACTCTTGCTGCCCTTGTTTCTATCATATCGGTGTTATGTTCCCGGATTTTGTGTTCCTTACGCAGTTGGGTTATAATGGGAACCCCTTGACAGTTCGCCTTGAATAAAACTCCTCCACCATGGCCCAACATTGGTTTTACCATTCACCACCTAGCCTTTTCTTTCCCTTGGGTTCTGTAGACTCCAGGGTCATCTTTATTTTAAGCCCCCGGGCCAGTGCTCCTCTAAGTGTTGGTCCAAACTGAGCGATGTCCGAGGCTACCAGGGGCAACTCTGGGTTGGCTTACCCGACGTCTTGCTCATCCGGTGTGCCCTGAGAACGAGATATGTGCAGCTCCTATCGGGATTTATCGGCACATCTGGGTGGCTTTGCTGGTCTTGTTTTACCATTGTCGAAATGTCTTGTAACCAGGATTCCGAGCCTGATCGGGTCTTCCCGCTAGAAGGAATATCCTTTGTTGACCGTGAGAGCTTGTGATGGGCTAAGTTGGGACACCCCTACAGGGATTTGAACTTTCAAAACCCGTGCCCGCGGTTATAGGCAGATGGGAATGTATTAATGTCCGGTTGTAGAAAACCTGAAGTTGACCTTGATTAAAATACATCAACCGCGTGTGTTACCGTGATGGTCTCTTCTCGGCGGAGTCCGGGAAGTGAACACGGTGTTGGAGTTATGCTTGACGTAGGTTGTTCTAGGATCACTTCTTGATCATAGTTGTTCGACCGTGCTTTTGCCTTCTCTTCTCACTCTCATTTGCATTGTTAGCCACCATATATGCTAGTCGCTTGCTGCAGCTCCACCTCATACCTTTTTCCTTACCCATAAGCTTAAATAGTCTTGATCACGAGGGTGTGAGATTGCTGAGTCCCCGTGACTCACAGATACTTCCAAAACTAGCCTGCAGGTGCCGAGGATACCGTGCAGATGACGCAACCAAGCTCAAAGAGGAGCTCTATGAAGATCTTGTCCTTTGTGTTGTTTCGTTCTAGTCGATTAGTAGTGGAGCCCAGTTGGGACGATCGGGGATCTGTGTAGCATTTGGGGTAGTCTTCTTTTATTTTGGTTCCGTAGTCGGACCTTGATTGTATCTGGATGATGTAATGCTTTATTCTTGTATTGTGTGAAGTGGCGATTGTAAGCCAACTATGTATCTCTTTCCCTTATGTATTACATGGGTTGTGTGAAGATTACCTCACTTGCGACATTGCTTTCAATGCGGTTATGCCTCTAAGTTGTGCTTCGACACGTGGGAGATATAGCCGCATCTAGGGCGTTACAAGCTGGTAATCAGAGCCTTCCCCGACCTTAGGAGCCCCCTGCCTGATCGAATCGCTGGCGTTATTGAGTCTAGAAATGTTTTGAGTCTTTTATGGATTATATATATCGGAGAGTTAGGAATTCTTTTTACTCCTCAGTCCCGTCGCCGCTCGGGTGAGGCATCCTGACGTAGAGTTTTGACTCTTCTCTTCTCAAATTTCACTAAAAAATTAGGATCATGTGGGTATCTTGGAATCGTTCCGATGGTTTTGTGACGAGAACATTGTTCTTGGTGCCTCCTGTCGTTTAGGGGTTGTGGCAGTGTCCCGGGGAGTTGAGCTCCGAGGTGTTGTCGTCACAATTTTATCGTTGCAGTTCTGGAATACCTGAGATTAGTTTCGCTGACATCGAAAATCTCTTTTATGCAGTTGTTGGTGAGATAACCTCAACGTCACCCAGTACTAGGGCGGGAGTTTGGGAGTATTGCCATAACTCGTATAACGGATGCTTTTTGAAGGTTGAGGTAAATGATTTCTCAAGGTTTCTTGGTTATGTGTTGAAGGATGGATACAGCTGGATGTAGGATTTGTTAGTTTGGGTGAGATATTATGCTTCCCCTGTATCCCCAACACCTGATTGCATAACCGGAAAAATTTCGGGAGTTTATAAGTGGGAATTCAAGTAGCTCCGAGGATATCTTTCCGACAAATGTATGATATGAAATTGGGGTTCGACGTCTAGTGGTCCGCCTATTCACGGTTGGTTTTACAGTGGTCTCGTGTCTTAAAGAGTCCTTGGCTACGCCGACTCGGGGACGCTTCGTATTTTATGTGCACTGCCTTGTACATGATGGAGTTGTACGACAAAGCCCGTGTAGGCCCCACCACGAAAACTTCGGACGAAATCTCTATCATATGTTTGTTCCGGCTTATTCTGCCAGCCAATCCTTTGTTTTGTTTTGAGTTGTGGTATTCGAGTTGCTTCAATGTCAAGTGTTTGATTCCATACCTTCCCCAAATGGTGTTCTCATACTCCGATGTGAATACTAATCCTTCTTGATAATGGGGATTGTCATGTCAATCCTTTTCAACCGGCGTGTTTTCTCTTCAAGTGGATCCGATCATTTCAACATCCGCAAGATCAACTCAAGTCTTCTCAATGATGTTTGTTCCATTCGTCCCAAGCTGCCTTTGCTTTTCCCGCCCTCCCACCCTTTTTCTTCAAGGAATCCGATGTATTAATCAAGTATCTTTTTATTCTTGTGAAGTCTCTTCTTTCTTTTCTTTCAATGTTCTTACCCGGTGATTCTCATGAATATTCTAATGGAGCTTCAAGTTCGTCAATTCCTCATTCTTTTTCTTCTCTGGTGGAACCAATTCAAGCATGGTTGATCATATCCTTTCCTCGTTTCAAACGCCTTCTCATACCGGTGCACCTCTTAATCATCCACTTCTCGCTATTCAATTGTTCCGGAGTGCTCAAGATATCTTGAAGATTCGTATTTCCACTCTGCATTCATTCAAGCTCTTTCGAGGTGGTTACCAAATTCAAACCATTTAATTCAACCGGTGCTTTCTCTCTTAAATCGTTCAACGATGTTTCTTTTTAGTGGGCCCTAACCCACGGTCTCTTCCCAGGATCTTACCTGACTCTTCTTATTTTCCCGGAGCTTTTGACGTAAGAATGATTCAGCATCAGTCATATGTATTTCTCCAAGATCTTTCAAATTCTTTTCATCGTTGGATCAACCTTTCTATTCTTCATTCTGGAGTGCCTCTACAATTTTTGTTGGTGTTTCTCGTCGTAATTCTCAGATTTTGAAGACCGAAGAAGAATTTTTCTCTCAATCTTGCTCCATTCTCTTCAAGATTCGTGGTTCTAGTTCAAGGCCATCCTCTCATAATTGCTTTCGATTGTGAGAATACTTTTCACCTATCCGGAGCATTTCATGAGATGTTTCCATTTCTTTACTCCGGAGGCCATCATCTCAGAAGTATTCATTCTCCAACCGACCGATGAATCATTCAAATATTCTCTAATCAGTTCAGGATCTATTCGTTCTCATGTATCTAGATTGTCTCAAGTATCTTCGTTCATTTCACAATTCTTACCGGTGATTCATTCCTTTATTTCATTAGTTTTTCAATTCTTACGGTGGTTTGCTCAAGAGTTCTCTTCCTTCTTCATCATATCAATTCATTTGTTGTTTCAATCCTACCGGTGGTCCATTAACTTTGCGCTATATCTATCTAAATCCTTTCTACGAGAACAAGTCGTATGCGATCCGTTGCTTGTCATCAAGTTAAATTGGTGAATGATAAGCATAATATAATTATTATTCTTGTTTCATCGAGTAAATTTAATTCCTTATTCCGGAGATTCATCAAATTCTCGATTCAAGTTGTCCATCTTTCTTTTCCGGAGCTCAATGTTATTTCAATTATATCATCACAAAGGTCCATCTAAATCATTACAAGGATTCACCTTGTGTTTTCAACTTATCTTTCCTTTCGTTTGATCATTCTTTTATTACCGGCGTTCTTCATGGAGGCTCTACATGATGGTTCATCAAGGATTTAATTCCTTCTCGAAGTGTTCATTGAGATTCTTTTCAGAGGAGCTCAAGGATTCCTCTTCTTGCATTCGATAGTGCAATTCCTTCTATCGTATCTTTGGAGGTGGTATTATGTCATTCTTGATAATTTGAGTTCATGTTTCGTGATTCACATGTTGTTAAGAAGGAGGTATTTTAAATCCATCAATCTCGTCATTGGAGTTATCTAGGGCTATATTTCACCTAAAGCTTTCCCTAAGGATTAATGCTATTAATGGTGATAATATATAATACAAGTTCTTCATCTATCCTTCCCGGTGAAATTAGTTGCTCGTCTCCTTGTTCTTATCAATCCAATCTTGTCTTCTTTAGTGCCAGAATTTCACCTCATAGTTTTGAGATGTTTTCCATAAGACCATAACAAGTTTACTCTTTTTGTTGTTGGTGTTCCAACAACTCCGTTCGACCCTTCTCCTAAGGATGCCTTCTCAAGCTCTTTTTGGCATAAGTTGGCATTTTCTCCTCATTTCTCCTATTTCAATTATCTATCTTCTATTCTTTTGTTCCGGAGGCACTGCGATGTTGTTCTTTTAAACCTTCATCTCGTGTTGTCTAAGATCATGTCCTTTTCGTGCTTATCCAGCTAACCGGAGTGTTGTGCCCTTTTTGCTCAAGTTCTTTTCACCTTATCAAGCCTCGCATCTCTTTTCAACCGGAGTGCTGTCTGAGATCTTTCTTACACCTTGTTCCATTCATTCAATAGTTCCAGAGGTAGTATGTTGTGATTTCATCAAGTAAATTCTCATCTTACCAAGTTCTTATTCATTTCCTTTTCTTTTCAATCAGAGTTCTGCCCGAAGTTGTTCTTCCTTGTTCCTCTTTTCTAACGGAGTGTTTTCAACTTCCTTCATCTCCATTGTATTCCTTTCGCAAGATGGTTTAACCTTTTCAAGGTTCTTTGGTTTCACTCATTTGTCAAGGAAGCAACTTAGTTTTACGTATCCTCTTTCTCTTCCATTGTCCCTCCGGTGCAATTCTAGATCTCGGGACGAGATCCTCCCATAGTGGTGGAGTGTTGTAATGCCCCGAGACCGATGTGCCAGGTGTCGTCCAGTTATTCGCTATTGTTGCCTTGTCATTGATTGCATGTAATGCATGCCTTGTCATTGATTGCGTGCAATGCATGCCTTATCATGTCATCATGTGCATTTCATTTGCATACATGTTCGTTTCATGCATCCGAGCATTTTCCCCGTTGTCCGTTTTGCAATCCGATGCTCCTATGTTACCCGGTGTCCCTTTCTACCTCTTTTCGTGTGCGTGTGTTAAACGTTTTCGGATTGGGCCGAGACTTGTCATGCGGCCATGGTTTACTACCGATAGACCGCCTGTCAAGTTTCGTGCCATTTGGACTTTGTTTGATACTCCAACAGTTAACCGAGGGACCGAAAAGGACTCGTGTGTGTTGCAGCCCAACACCCCTCCAAATTGGCCCAAAACCCACCTAAACCTCCTCCTTACACTCGGTCGTTCGATCACGATCGCGTGGCCGAAAACCGCACCTCATTTGGACTCTCCTAGCTCCCTCTACCTATAAATATGTGGCCTCCCCCGAAATTTTCGCGGATGAAACCCTAGCCTTCCTCTACCTCGCGCCCGGATGAAATCGCCACCGCGCCCGGACATGTCCAGCCATCGCCGCCGATGAATCCGGCTGCGCCACATCATCCCACCGCCCTCTCTCTCCTCCCGCACCGCGCCCGGCCCACTGGGGCCCGTGGCTGGCCCTCTCCGCGGCCCAAGTCGCCCGCGCCCCCGCGCCTGGAGCGCCCGCCGCCTGGCTCCAGGGCTGCGCCGCCCGCCGGCTCCCCGCCGACACCGATGAGATTCGCCGGCGCCCTGCTCCTCCGCCTCCATGCTTCGTCCCCGTCACCTTCTTCCGCGACGGCCGCCACACCTCTCGCCGGAGGGAGCTGAACTCCGGCGAGCTCCCTCGCCGGAAGGCGCCGTCCGAGGACGCCGCCTCGTCCTCCCTCGTCGGCGCACCTCCTTCGAGCTCCCGCGTCCACTCCGGCGCCACTCTGACGAGAACTCCGGCCGGTCATCCTCGGGCGCCGCGAGTCGCTACAGTGCCTGGATCTGGATCCATCCAATTTTTGGTTGACTTTTATCCCTCGAAACCCTAATTTTTGGCAATTTTCATCATGTCGTAACTCTCCATCCGTAGCTCCGATTTGTGCGTACAACATATCAAAATGTTCGCCTCGACGAGTAGATCATTTAATTTCATTGCATCATTTTCATTTGAGCTCATCTTGATGCCCGAAGCGCTGTTGGAAGAGGGCTATGTGGTGAATTTGTCAAATCTGTTTCATCAAATAGCTATTTGTCATTTTTGCCATGATTAATGTGTGCATGCTATGCTCTTGAGCTCTACATGTGTTTTGTTATATGCCATGCCATCTTTACAGTGGTGCTTGCCATGTATTTTTGTGATATTTGTGGTGACTAGCACAAGCTTGCAAAGTAGCATAATCGGTAATGCTGATTTCAGGGACTTAGAACTTCACTAAGTCCTTGTCCTGATTTTTATCATTATGCCATATGTTCATGTTGTTTCCTAGTGATCCATGCCTCTTTTGAGGATGATCAGTAAGGATAATTTGTTAACATTGTGGTGCTCTATCCATCCATGTCTTTGTTTGCAATTATGGAGCAGCCTAGCTTGAGTCAATCGAGCTCTACATTTGCTATATCGTGAATCCTGACGGATTGTTGACTTGTTAGCGATTTTGCCGAGGATGTTGCTATTGATCCATGCATGCTATGATGTTGTTCTTGCCATGTATAGCTTCTATGATATGTCTTCTTGATGGGTGTATTCTTAGTTTGTCATGACATGCTCTGTAGTGAGTGCATCGAGCTCATAAACATGCCTACTCGTTAACTGATTTGCATACTCCAGTTTTTCACTAAGTCTGAGATCTGTTTATATTTTTGCCATGTTCACATGCTTGCAATTGTACTTTATGATCCATTTGGCTCAAGGTCACTAAGGGACTTTTGTTACTTTCTTTGAGTAGCTTCATGACATGCCTTGATTTGCCATGTTAAGTTCCTGTAGCATGTAGTTTTCATGCTCTAAAGTGTGCTTCCTGATGATAAATTTCAGACTTGTGTTAATTTCACTAAGTCTGAAACCTGTTATCATTTGCACTTTTGCCATGCTTGTTTGAACCTGTTATTGAGTGAATTAGCCGTAGCTCAGTGTTCATCTTTTATCAAGAATCATTAGTGGATCCTTGCCATGTATTTTGTTGTCATGTTTGAGTGATGTAGCATATTTAACTTGTTGCATTTAGATGGCTACTTGCTGTTTATGGCAGACCGGTGCCATATTTGTTTTGCTTGCCATTTCCAAACCGTGCATCCGATTCTGGTGATCTTTATATCGATTTCAACAAAAATCATCTCACCTTTCCAGTGGCACTCTTGGATTTCCATGTTTAGGCCAGGTTCAATCATTCCTTTGCAAATCATGCATATGCATCGCATACCACATCCCGCATATCATACCATGTTCATGTGTTGGTTGTTTACTATGTTGTGTGCTTCTTTCCGGTGTTTGCTTCTTCAGGTTGGTTTCGATAACGTCGCGTTTGTGAGGACCCGTTCGACTATGTCCGTTTGTCTTCTTCATGGACTCGTTCTTCTTCCTTGCGGGATTTCAGGCAAGATGACCATACCCTCAAAATCACTTCTATCTTTGCTTGCTAGTTGCTCGCCCTTTTGCTATGCCTATGCTGTGATACCTACCACTTGCTTACCATGCCTCCCATTTTGTTGAACCAAGCCTCTAACCCACCTTGTCCTAGCAAACCGTTGTTTGGCTATGTTACCGCTTTGCTCAGCCCCTCTTATAGCGTTGTTAGTTGCAGGTGAAGATTGAAGTTTGTTCCTTTTTGGAACATGGATATTTTGTTGGGATATCACAATATCTCTTATTTAATTAATGCATCTATATACTTGGTAAAGGGTGGAAGGCTCGACCTTATGCCTGGTGTTTTGTTCCACTCTTGCTGCCCTAGTTTCCGTCATATCGGTGTTATGTTCCCAGATTTTGTGTTCCTTACGCGTTTGGGTTATAATGGGAACCCCTTGACAGTTTGCCTTGAATAAAACTCCTCCAGCATGGCCCAACATTTTTTTTACCATTCGCCACCTAGCCTTTTATTTTCCTTGGGTTCTGCAGACTCAAGGGTCATCTTTATTTTAAACCCCTGGGCCAGTGCTCCTCTAAGTGTTGGTCCAAACTGAGCGATGTCCGAGGCTACCAGTGGCAACTCTGGGCTGGCTTACCCGACGTCTTGCTCATTCGGTGTGCCCTGAGAACGAGATATGTGCAGCTCCTATCGGGATTTATCGTCACATCTGGGTGGCTTTGCTGGTCTTGTTTTACCATTGTCGAAATGTCTTGTAACCGGGATTCCGAGCCTGATCGGGTCTTCCCGCTAGAAGGAATATCCTTCGTTGACCGTGAGAGCTTGTGATGGGCAAAGTTGGGACACCCCTGCAGGGATTTGAACTTTTGAAAGCCGTGCCCGCGGTTATGGGCAGATGGGAATTTGTGAATGTCCGGTTGTAGAAAACCTGAAGTTGACCTTAATTAAAATACATCAACCGCGTGTGTTACCGTGATGGTCTCTTCTCGGCGGAGTCCGGGAAGTGAACACGGTGTTGGAGTTATGCTTGACGTAGGTTGTTCTAGGATCACTTCTTGATCATAGTTGTTCGACCGTGCTTTTTCCTTCTCTTCTCGCTCTCATTTGCGATGTTAGCCACCATATATGCTAGTCGCTTGCTGCAGCTCCACCTCATACCTTTTTCCTTACCCATAAGCTTAAATAGTCTTGATCGCAAGGGTGTGAGATTGCTGAGTCCCCGTGACTCACAAATACTTCCAAAACCAGCTTGCAGGTGCCGAGGATACTGTGCAGATGACGCAACCAAGCTCAAAGAGGAGCTCTATGAAGATCTTGTCCTTTGTGTTGTTTCGTTCTAGTCGATCAGTAGTGGAGCCCAGTTGGGACGATCGGGGATCTGTGTAGCATTTGGGGTAGTCTTCTTTTATTTTGGTTCCGTAGTCGGACCTTGATTGTATCTGGATGATGTAATGCTTTATTCATGTATTGTGTGAAGTGGCGATTGTAAGCCAACTATGTATCTCTTTCCCTTATGTATTACATGGGTTGTGTGAAGATTACCTCACTTGCGACATTGCTTGCAATGCGGTTATGCCTCTAAGTCATGCTTCGACACGTGGGAGATAAAGCTGCATCGAGGGCGTTACATAGCAGCAACCCATAGTATTTGGAGAACTAAGAGAGTTGCATACATAGTGAAAATAAGAGTGAAGATCTACAAATTTAGAAATGAGTCAGAGAAATTCAAAGTTGTGTGTCAAGTAGATTGTCCTTGGAAGTTGAAAACTTCAAAAGACAACATAACTTGAAACATTGGTACAAGAGAGTACAATAGCGCACTTGTCATAAAACATGGGACTCCAAGTGCTTGATAGTTAAGTATCTAACATAGATATTCCTAGAAGAATTCGGAGACAATAAGAGCATGGATTTGGGAACATTTGGAAGGAAAGTTCAGAAACAGTTCAAGCTCCGTCATGTATGAATGAAACTAGCTAGGGCTATAAGATCATACATGGAGATGAGTGAACACGATATGATATGCTACGGGGTTATGGACAAGAATTGAGGAGAAGCAATCCGGGGAGAAAATTCACTGTTTGTGCAGACAAGGTTAAGGAAAAGGATGGCCTAATTCCCTAGGATCACTTGTTATCATTATATTGGTCCTATGATGCTCGCAAGAGATGTTTTTTTAATGGATGTAGGCTAATTGTTTTTGTTTGATGGTTGTCACCTAAAGAGCAAGTATAAAGATGTGTTGCTTACAGCTGTTGGGATAGACCCAAATGATTGCATCTTCCCAATTGCAATGGGTATGGTAGAGGTTGAGTCCACATTTTCTCAGGAGTGGTTTCTCACTACTCTCAAGAATGACTTGAACATCATTTACACATCACCATTTACTAACATGAGCGATAAGCAAAAGGTGTGTGCCACTTGTGTCTAGATCATTACATCGGTTTTTTGCATTAATTCATGCATCCTAAGTTCAATGTTTAACAATTGTTTCACTAAAACTTGCAAGGTTTAATCAAAGCTATTGAGAAAATCTAGTTAGCAGAACACATATTTTGTGTTAGACACCTATATCAAAACTTCCACCCAAAGTTCAAAGGTGAGACATCCAGTGAGCGAGTTCATCAAATCCAACATTGACATGGGAAATTTGGAACGAGCCTTACAAGAATCAACATCCATGTAGCGCACCTCGCCGTTGATCTTCGTCCACGACTCATCATCCGTCGTCCTGTCGGTGTCAGTGAAGTCACATTCGAGGAGTGGGCGAGGATGGCTTGACGATCATGCGCCCCTATACTATGACATCCTGCATGCTGCTTCCCGCCCAACGGTGTGGATCCCTTCATGACACAACAGTGCTGCCAGCGGTGAGGGTTGGTGATAGTGAGGGTTATCAGCCGGCTATAGATTATGAAGGGGAGGAAATGGGGGAATTGATGCTGCAGCTAGGGATTTGGTTGGGTAGCTAGGGATGTAACATAAATATGGAAGACCATGCGGGTTTCTACAAAAATACCAGCCGACGGGTGCGTGTCACCATTCGATGTGGCGTGCCAAATGTCACATATGGAGCAATTTGTATGAAACTAAATCTACATTATAGTCAATTGCCACTTTAGAGGGTTTTAAGTTCTTGTATGACTCCATTTCCATGAGGACAAGTTTGTGTACTAACTGTGGTACTAACTCTTCCGTTTTTAGAACATTCCTAAATATTCTTTCTTGCGTCATAGAGCCGAAGTTGTCAGAAGACGTAATTGTAATGGATACAATCAAATAAAGTATGTAAGATGACACATAAACAATAAAAACAACAAAGATCCCTTATTGATACAACCATTTTGCATGATGTTTTCCCACTATTATTTATAGTGTTTTTAGTTAACATTTCACTTTATGTTGCAATTCTAATGAATTTCATCTCTTAATATGAAAGATCTACATGAAGAGGGAAACTGCCGACAGTTGGAATTCTGGACCCAAAAGAGCTACAACAAAGATAACAATTCTCTGGAGCTCCAAATGACCTAAAATTTCACGGAGAATTATTTTAGAATATATAAAAAATACTGGAAGCAGGAAGTACTGGAGGGGAGCATCCATGGACCACAAGGCAATAGGGCGTGCCCTGATGTCTTTTGGGGCCCATAGAGGCCCTCCGGTGCCCTCCTTCTTCTATATGAGGCCATTTTCCCTAGAGAAAAAAAATACAAACACTTTCGGGATGAAGTTCCATTGTCTTGAGGTGGAACTTGGGTAGGAGCACTTTTGCTCTTTGGTGGAGCGATTCCGCCGGGGATACTTCCCTCCGGGAGGGGAAATTGAAGCCATCGTTCTCATCAACAATCCTCTCATCATGGGAGGACTCATCTCCATCAACATCTTCATCAGCACCATCTCATCTCAAACCCTAGTTCATCTCTTGTATACAATCTTTGTCCCAAAACCTCATATTGGTACATGTGTGTGTTGGAAATATGTCCTAGAGGCAATAATAAAGCGGTTATTATTATATTTCCTTGTTCATGATAATCGTTTATTGTCCATGCTATAATTGTATTGATTGAAAACTCAAATACATGTGTGGATACATAGACAACAATATGTCCCTAGTGAGCCTCTATAGAACTAGCTCGTTGATCAAAGATGGCTATGGTTTCCTAGCCATAGACATGACTTGTCATTCGATAACAGGATCACATCATTAGGAGAATGATGTGATGGACAAGACCGAAACTATAAACGTAGCATATGATCGTATCAAGTTTATTGCTGTCGTTTTTTGCATGTCAAGTATCTGTTCCTATGACCATGAGATCATGCAACTCACTGACACCGGAGGAGTACCTTGTGTGCATCAAACGTCACAACGTAACTGGGTGACTATAAATATGCTCTATAGGTATCTTTGAGGGTGTCTGTTGAGTTGGCATGGATCAAGACTAGGATTTGTCACTCCGTATGACGGAGAGGTATCTCAGGGCCCACTCGGTAATACAACATCACAATTAGTTTGCAAGCAATGTGACTAAAGAGTTAGCCACGGGATCTTGTATTACAGAACAAGTAAAGAGACTTGCCAGTAACGATATTGAACTAGGTATGGAGATACCGACAATCGAATCTCGGGCAAGTAACATACCGATAGACAAAGGGAACTGCATACGTGATTAGCTGAATCCTTGGCATCGAGGTTCGACCAATAAAGATCTTCATAGAATATGTGGGAACCAATATGGACATCCAGGTCCCACTATTGGTTATTGAATGTTGAGGTGTCTCGGTCATGTCTACATTATTTTTGAACTCTTAGGGTCTGCACGCTTAACGTTCGGTGATGCTAGAGTAGTATTGGGATATTCACATTGGTGTCGAATGTTGTTCGGAGTCCTGGATGAGATCTCAGACATTACGAGGATCTCTGGAATGGTCCAGAGGTAACTATTTATATATGGGAAGTCATATTTTGGCTACCAGAAAGATTTAGGGTTTTACCGGTATTGTATTGGGAAGTTCCAAAAGGTTCTAGAAGGTTCCAGAGGGTTTTGGAGGAGTCTGGAATGTTCCCTCTAGCACTTAGGGCATGCATGGGCTGTAGTGGAGTCCTAGCCTTATTGGGCTAGGGGCACCAACTCCAAAGAGGCCCATGCACCTAGGGGAAGGGAAACCCTAAGGGGGAGGGCCCTCCACTTGACTTGGAGGGCACTCCTCCCCCTTGGACGCCTCCCCTCCTTGGAGGAGGGGCTAGGGCGGTGCCCCCAGGCCTCCCACACCCCTATATATAGTGGGGAGGGGCGTGGGGGCTGGGCACACCAATTCCCATGCCCTCGAGGCGGCACTACCTCTCTCATTACTCCGTTTTCTCCTAAGATCACATCTACAGTAGCGCTTGGCGAAGCCCTACTAGGATTGATCCACCATCATCTCCACCACGCCATCATGCTAGTTGAGATCCCATCTAATTCTCCTCCCTCTCTTGCTAGATCAAGAAGGAGGAGACGTCATCGAGCCGCACGTGTGCTGAACACGGAGGTGTCTTCCGTTCGGCACTTGATCGGTAGTTCGTGGGACGGATCGTGAATGGATCGCAAAGACATTTGACTACATCAACCGCATTTATTAATGCTTTCGCTTAGCGATCTACAAGGGTATGTAGATCTAATCTCTCCTCTCATAGATGTTCATCTCCTAGATTGATCTTGGCGAGCATAGGAATTGTTTTGTTTGCCATGCAATGTTCCCCAACAGTGGCATCATGAGCTAGGTCTATGCGTAGATGACATCATGAGTAGAACACAAAGGAGTTTGTGGTTATTGATATTCAACTTGGTTCCTTCATTGGTATTTTCTTGATTCAGCGGTACTGTGGGATGAAGCGGCCCGGACCAACTTTACATGTCCACATACATGAGACCGGTTCCATCGACTGACATGTGACTTTTTTGCATAAAGATGGTTGCCGGGTGTCTGTCTCTCCCACCTTAGTTGAATCGGATTCGACAAAGGCGGTCCTTGTAGAAGGTTAAATAGCAACTTGCATATCACCATTATGGCTTTGCGTAGGTAAGAATCATTCTTGCTAGATACCCATAGCAGCCACGTAAAACATGCAACAACAATTAGAGGACGTCTAACTTGTTTTTGCAGGGTATGTTGTGATATGATATGGCCAAAGACATGATGAAATATATTTGATGTGTGAGATGATCATGTTTGTAATACTTTATATTGACTTGCATGTCGATGCATAGGTCAACCGGCAGGAGCCATAGGGTTGTCTTTAATTATTGTATGACCTACGTGTTAATCATTAAGCGCTATGTAATGCTTTACTTTATCGCTAAGCGGTAGCAATAGTAATAGAAGCATTGTTGGCGTGACAACCCCGATGGCAGCACGATGATGGAGATCAAGATAATGGAGATCGTTGGTGTCATGCCGGTGACGATGGAGATCAAAAGCACAAGTTGATGGCCATATCATGTCACTTATGATTTGCATGTGATGTTAATCCTTTTATGCATTTTCTTTTGCTTAGGACGACGGTAGCATTATAAGGTGATCCCTCACTAAACTTTCAAGATAAAATTGTGTTCTCCCCAAGTGTGCACCGTTGAGAAAGTTCGTCGTTTCGAAGCACCATGTGATGATCGGGTGTGATAGACTCTATGTTCGCATACAACGGGTGCAAGCCAGTTTTGCACATGCGGAACACTTGGGTTCACTGGTACATCGAGGTGCTATACAAATGGTTTTTAACCCCTTTCTGTGATGGCATTTTGAACCATCGCCTAGTGAGTGACTGCGATAGGGGGGTCCTTCCCACACGACCCAGAAACCGTCGGGTATAGGCCCTCCTAGCCACGCTTGGCAAAATGAGGTCATGTGCGACGGGCGAGTGATCAAATACGATTATATAGGCCCAATCGGTTTCGATCGTAAGTACATCCCACACAGTCAGTCCCAAACAAATGTTTCCATTTGTTTTGTACATTCCACATAGTCAATCCAATGAATACGTTCCATTCTTATGTACATCCCACACAGTCAATCCAGGGAAAACGTTTGTGTTCGTATGTACATCCCACACAATCAATCCAAGGAAAACATTTCCGTTCGTATATACATCCCACATAGTTTTATGTATAGGCTCGTGTGTGATAGGTGTAACTATCACACACGCTCTTCCTCGGTTAATCGTCTGCTTTTATTCAACTACATCACACACGATTTGATGAAGAAAACTATATGGCATTGGGCTATCCATCACAAGTGCTTTTACTGCTAGAACCATTTGCAAAGTTCAAGGACCCATTTATTAGGTTTATCAGTTTACAATTAATAATTCCAGTATTACGCAAATTCACATTTTATATCGAATAGCTGTTTGCCAATTTCATATCATGCACATAAATATATTTTAACATCACAGTACGATAGCTACCTGAAAACAACACAATACAACATATAGCTAGTTCATCTTCATAAGAACAATATTAGAACAATATATTCATTTCCCTAATCGAGATCATCCAGGCTCGTCTTATCCACCTTTGCTTTCAGTTCAGTAAGAACATGTTTGCAGTGGCCAACTGGGAAATGCCTCCTCCTTCGCCAACACCATCTTAGCAAAGTCTGATTTAAAAAATCTGAGCTCATTCTCCACCTTACTCTTTTTATCCCGCATCTTCAAATATTCTTCAGTGTTGACAACACTTTCTCTAAGCCTACCTCTGTTCACTTCCTTGTACATGCTCCAGAGCTTTGCTAGGAACATCTTCAAAGACTGTGGCTGCTCTTGGTCAACCCACTCCAGGTAAGAACACTTCCGTTCATCCTATAATATTTAAAACTAGATCAGTAACAATTGTAGGGGAAATTGGTTTATAGCAACATAGAAAATCACCAATACTTATTTTGAAAAACTGAAGAAACAGGTTAATTATGAAATATCTTCTCAAAAAGATCAATGTGTTGAATTAATTGCTACCGAGACAACAACAACCAAATTTTGAAACGTCAGTAGCTATAATTAACTACAACAACGCTACAAGTTCTTCCTGATGTACTATAAATAACAAATTGAATATTTTATGAGGAAACTAAATATAACTATAAAGGCATAGCGACAGTGTTTGGATGACATCAAATTGATACTAACAGGTGTGTACATGCACAAATTTAGTAATATAGAACTAATAGCACTAAGGCCGTCCACTATGTATGCCAAAACCGGTGTAAAGACAACTATTGCTACATTTCGCACCGGGGCGCTGCACTGGCGAGCCGATGCAGCGGAAAAACATTAGGGACCCGGACTCCGAAGCACCTAGTTGCTCCGATGCCCAGTTCCTTCGTGCCATAAAGATTTAGTATTTTACTGCTTGGCTGCTCGGGTGTGTGGACCAAAGTTGGCTGCACAAACTGCTGAAGCGGTGCCAAATAATTTTCTAATGGCACCGCTGATGAGATGGCAACATTTTTAGATACTAGGTATAAACTGTGACACTGTCTTAGGATGCGTTTGGTTGAAGGTGTGGTATGAATGGGTTGGGACTGTGACAGTGTCTGGATCACATCTAACAAATGATTTGTAACAACGAAAGTGGGCTAACATTCTCCGAACATGCCTGAAACTTCCTCCCACCATCCACAGATTCAAACACAACTAGCTTCATGCATGGAGATTGATAGTGACAATGAGTAGACAGATCTTTAGCCGCCCCGCTCCATTTGTTGCAACTGATGGTCCTAGGGAGCGATAAGAGGAAGAAGTGACTCAAATCGACCGCCAGGTTAAAATACTTCATTCCAAGTCATCGTCCGAGAGAGAGAAGAGAGGCATACCCGGGTGGTGAAGGAGTCATCGTCGGAGGAGGAACCACTGGAGAGGTCATTGAAGAAGACCATGGCGACACCGGCGGTAGGATGTGAGACGGCGAGAGCGAGGAAGCAAGCGAGGAAGCGGCTATAGCTTAGGAAGGAAGGAGGAAACAGGGGAAATGTGACTTGTGGTCGGGGAGAAAAGGGGGTGGGGGTAGATATTTTGGCGGTAAGCCAAAAAATTGAAATATGGAGGGAAACTTTGTGCGCGGTTGCGCCGGACACAATTCACTTTGAACGATTGTATGCATCGCAGACGATTCTTATGCTTTACGCGCCTGGGATGAGTTTGATAATTCAAATTTTGGTGGAAATTTCCCTGGGTACTGTCCTCATCCTCGTCATTGCATAATTTAACATCGCTTGCTAATTTGGGCACACAAAAGAGCGTACAACACATAGACCACTGATACGTCTCCAACGTTCTATAATTTTTTATTGTTCCATGCTATTAGATTATCTATTTTGGATGTTTAATGGGCTTTAATATGCTCTTTTATATTATTTTTGGGACTAACCTACTGTAACACCCTCGATGCGACTATAGCTCCCACGTGTCGAGGCATGACTTAGAGACATAATCGCATTTAAGGCATATGTCGCAAGTTAGGCAATCTTCACAACATCCCATGTAATATAGATAATAAAAGGGGAGATAACATAGTTGGCTTACACTCGCCACGTCAATCAAGTACATAAATAGCATTACAACAATCAAACACTCATGGCCCGACTACGGCGCCAAAATAAAAGATAACCCAACATGCGACACGGTCCCGATCACCCCAACTGGGCACCACTACTGATCATCAGGGAAAGACACATAGTATCGTTGAGAGTCCTCGTCGAACTCCCACTTGAGCTCAAGTGCGTCATCTGGAGCGGAAACATCAGGCCCTGCATCTGGTTTAATAGTAATCTATGAGCCACAGGGACTCAGCAATCTCGCACCCTCGCGATCAAGACTATTTAAGATTAATAGGTAAGGCAAGGAAAAGAATATGTGGAGCTGCAGCAAGCGACTAGCATATATGGTGGCTAACCCATTCGCAAAAGAGAGTGAGAAGAGAGGGCAAAGCGCGAGCAAGAATCTAGAGAACAACCTGCACAAGCATTACGCCAACACCGTGTTCACTTCCCGGACTCCGCCGAGAAGAGACCATCACGGTTACTCACACAGTTGATTCATTTTAAATAAATTAAGGTTCAAGTTATCTACAACCGGACATTAACAAATTCACATCTGCCCATAACCGCGGGCACAGCTTTTGAAAGTTCAAATCCCTGCAGGGGAGTCCCAACTTAGCCCATGACAAGCTCTCACGGTCAACGAAGGAATAGACCTCCTCCCGAGACGTTCCGATCAGACTCGGTATCTCGGTTCTTCAAGACACTTCGACAAGTTAAAACCAACCCAGCAACACCACCTAGATGTGCCGACAAATCCCGATAGGAGCTGCACATATCTCGTTCTCAGGGCACATCGGATGAGCAAGACGTCGGGTAGGGCAACTCTGGTAGCCCCAGACATCGCTCGGTTGGACCAACACTCAGAGGAGCACTGGCCCGGGGGGGGGGGGGGTTAAATTAGATGACCCTCGGGCTCCGGAAACCCAAGGGAAAAAGAGGCTAGGTGGCAAATGGTAAAACCAAGGTTGGGCATTGCTGGAAAAGCTTTAATCGGCGAACTATCAAGGGGTTCCCATTATAGCCCAACCACATAAGGAACGCAAAATCCGGGAACATAACACCGATATGATGGAATCTAGGGCGGCAAGAGTGGAACAAAACACTAGGCGAGAGGCCGAGCCTTCCACCCTTTACCAAGTATATAGATGCATTAAAATAACATGGCAATATAATGATATCCCAACAAGTAAATAATGTTCCAACAAGGAACGGTCTCCAATCTTCACGTGCAACTAGCAACGCTATAAGAGGGGTTGAGCAACTCGGTAACATAGCCAATCAACGGTTTGCTAGGACATGGTGGGTTAGAGGTTTGACATGGCAATTTGGGAGGCTTGATAATCAAGTGATAGGCATCGTAGCATAGGCATAGCAAAAGAGCGAGCATCTAGCATAGCAAAGATAGTAGTGATTTCGAGGGTATGATCATCTTGCCTGCAAAGTTGTCAGAGTTGACTGGATCCTCGAAAGCAAACTCAACGGGCTCCTCGTTAGCGAACTCGTCTCCCGGCTCTACCCAAACAAGACAAACAAGCAACAAGGACACAATCAACCACGTGCAAAGCTCAAACAATATGATGCAAACATAGTATGCTATGCGGGATGCAATATGTGATGCATATGCAAGATTTGACAAGGAATGCATGAACCTGGCCTCAAGATGGAAATCCAAGTGTGCCACTGGAAAGATGAGATGAAATCGCTTGAAAACGATATAAAGATTACCGGAATCGGAGTTACGGTTTGGAAATGGCAAGCAATTCAAATATGACCACGATCTGCGATTTACAGCAAGTAGCCATCTAAATGCAAACATGGCAACAAAATACATGGCAGGAATCCATTCATGATTCTTAACAAAAGACTAGCACTGAGCTACGGGCAATTCATCCATTAACAGGTTCAAACAAGCGTGGCAAAAATGCATTTGGTAAACAGGTTTCAGACTTAGTGAAATTAACACTTGTCTGGAATTTCAGATCAGGTAGCACTCTTTGGAGCAACAAAACTACATGCTACAGACCTGAACATGGCAAAGTAAAACATGGCATGGAGCTACTCAAAGAGCTTAACAAAAGTCCCTTAGTGACCTTGAGCCAAAAGGGATCAGAAAATACATTTGCAAGCATGTGAACATGGCAAAAACATAATCAGTTCTCAGACTTAGTGAAAACTAGAGCATGCTGAAAACAGATATCAAGTAGGCATGTTTACGAGCTCGATGCACTCACTACAGAGCATGTCATGAAAAGCTAAGAATACACCCATCAAGAATACACAAAATACAAGGTAGACATGGCAAGAACAATAACATAGCATGCACGGATCAACTACAACATCCTCGGCAAAATCGCTAACAAGTAGACAATCTGCCCAGATTCACGAAATGACAAAAGTAGAGCTCGATTGACTCACGCTAGGGTGCTCCATAATTGCAAACAAAGACATGGATGGATAGAGCACTACAAGATTAACAAAACATCCTTACTGTTCATCCTCAAAAGAGGCACGGATCACTAGGAAACAACATGAACATATGGCCATATGAGATAAACAGGTCAAGGACTTGGTGAAAATGCTAAGTCCCTGAAATCAGCATTACCAAGTGCCTCACTTTGCAAGCTTGTGCTAGTCACCACACACATCACAAAAATACATGGGTTGCACCTCTGGATAGATGGCAAAACATATAACAAAACACATGTAGAGCTCATGGGCATATCGTGCACACATTAATCATGGCAAAAATGACAAATATCTAAGTGGAGCAGCAGATCTGAAAATTATCTCAAATAGCACTCTTCTAACAGCATTTCGGGCATCAAGATGAACTGAAATGAAAATGATGCAATGGAATGAAATGATGTACTCTGTGAGACGAACATTTTGATATGCTATATGCCCAAAACAGAGCTATGGATGCAAAATTTCGATGCGATGAACAAGAGCAAAAAAATTACGGTTTCGGGCAAAAGTCAACCCAAACAGGATCTCAGATCCAGCTCCAGCCGGGCGCGATTTACGAGGTCCGCCGGAGCTGTTCACCGGAGGAGGAGGACGACGCTGGAGCGAGTAGGAGGAGGAGGCCGGAGCGGGGCGGCGTCGGCGGCGTGGTCTTGCGGCGGCGCGGCGGCCGGGGCGATGGCCGGCGACGAGGGGCCCGGCGGAGGAGTGCGGCGGGGGCGGCGGCTCAGCTTGGCGGCGGAGCGGACCGGGAGGCGGCGCGGCGGCGCCGGCCGGCGAGGGGAGCGGCGCGGTCAAGGAGAAGGGCGGAGGTGGCCGCGATGGGCCTCGGGGGCCCCTCCTGGGCCTCCCGGGCCGGCGGTGACGAGGAAGTGGGGTGGCGGCGCGGGCCAACCGTCGGGCGACACATGGCGGTGGCGGGGCTAGCCGGACATGTCCGTCGGTGGAAGAAATTTGTCCGGCGACGGCGGACGAAGTGGATCTAGGGTTTCAGGAGGAAGGGGAAGGAGGAATTCGGGGTGTCTTTAAATAGGCATAGGAGGAGCTAGGAGAGTCCAAATGAGGCGCGGTTTTCGGCCACGTGATCGTGATCGAACACTCTAGATGATGGAGAAGGTTTTGGTGGGTTTTGGACCAACTTGGAGGGGTGTTGGGCTGCAACACACACGAGGCCTTTTCGGTCCCTCGGTTAACCATTGGAGCATCAAACGAAGTCCAAATGGTACGAAACTTGACAGGCGGTCTACCGGTAGTAAACCAAGGCCGCTTGGCAAGTCTCGGTCCAATTCGGAAATGTTTAATGCCCACACATGAAAGAAAGGTAGAAATGACCACCGGAGGAGAACGAAGCGCGGGAATGCAAAACGGACAACGGGGAAAATGCTCGAATGCACGAGATGAACACGTATACAAATGCAATGCACATGATGACATGATATGAGATGCATGACAACGACAACAACACACAGAGACAAAAACCCGAACCCGAGAAAATGCAATAACTTAAGGCCGGAAACGGCAAGAGTTGGAGTACATATTGGGTAAATTACATCTGGGGTGTTACAACACTCCACCACTACGAAAGGATCTCATCCCGAGATCTAGGACTGAAAGAACGCCGGGTACTCAGAACGGCGGTGATCCTCGCGTTCCCAGGTAGCTTCACGGTCGGAATGGTGTGACCACTTGACTTTGAGGAATTTGATTGACTAGTTGCGAGTCTTGCATTCGGTCTCTTCAAGAATAGCAACAGGGTGCTCACGATATGAGAGATCTTCTTGGAGCTCAATGTCCTCGAAGTTGACGGTGCGGTCAGGAGTCTTGAAGCACTTTAGGAGCTAAGAGACATGGAACACATCATGAACATTTGCAATGTTTGAAGGAAGCTCGAGTTGATAGGCGAGATCGCCTCTCTTGCTGACAATCTTGAAAGGTCCCACGTATCTAGGGGCAAGCTTCCCTTTGATACCGAAGCGACGAGTACCTTTCATAGGAGAGACGCGGAGGTAAACATGATCTCCGATCTCGAAAGCCAAGTCGTGGTGCTTACTATCATAGTAGCTATTCTGGCGGGATTGGGCTGCTTTGAGGTTATCTCGAATGACTTTGCACATTTCCTCTGCCTTTGTGATTAAGTCATTTCCCAAAAGCTGACGTTCACCGGTTTCAGACCAGTTGAGAGGGGTACGGCACTTCCTGCCATACAGATTTCAAATGGGGCCTTGCCCGAACTTGCTTGAAAACTGTTGTTGTAGGAGAATTCAGCATAAGGAAGACAATCCTCCCACTTCATGCCGAAGGAGATCACACAAGCCCTGAGCATATCTTCAAGAATCTGATTGACACGCTTGACTTGACCGCTAGTTTGAGGATGGAAAGCTGTGCTCAAGCGGATGTTGGTGCCCATGGCCTTCTGAAAAGAATCCCAAAACATGGAGGTAAAAATGCTGCCATGGTCTGAAGAGATCACTTGTGGAATACCGTGCAGAGAGACAATTTGGGAGGTATAGAGTTCCGCCAATTGAGCTTCAGTGATTGACTCTTTGATAGGAAGAAAGTGAGCCACTTTGGTGAGTTTATCGATGACAACGAATATAGCATCATTGCCATGCTTGGACTTTGGAAACCCAGTCACGAAGTCCATCTCAATGTGGTAAAACTTCCATTCTGGAATGGCAAGAGGTTGGAGGAGACCCGCTGGCCTTTGATGTTCTGCCTTCACTCTTCTGCAGACATCACATTCATTCACGAATTGAGCAATCTCGCGCTTCATTCGAGTCCACCAATAAGCCTGCTTGAGGTCCTGATACATCTTCGTGCTCCCAGGGTGGATGGAGAGGAGAGAATTGTGAGCCTCGTTCATGATCACTTTACGAAGGTCACCTTTGGGCACAACAATACGATCCTCGAAGAAAAGAGTATCCTTGTCATCAAGGCGGTAGCACTTGTACTTGGGTTGACTCTTGCAATCCCAATCTTCACCTTTTTCACCATAGCATCAAGAACCTGGGCTTGGCGAATCTGGTCTTCCAAGGTAGGAGAGACTTGAAGGTTGGTGAGGAAACCTTGAGGAACAACTTGCAGATTAAGTTTGCGGAAAGCTTCACAAAGCTCGGGTTGATAAGGCTTGAGAATCAGACTGTTGCAATAAGCCTTCCTACTCAATGCGTCAGCAATCACATTGGCCTTGCCTGGAGTATACTCGATACTCGGATTGTACTCTTGAATCATTTTGACCCATCGAGTTTGCCTGAGGTTGAGATTAGGCTGAGTGAAGATGTACTTGAGACTCTTGTGATCAGTGAAAATGTCCACTTTTCTTCCCAATAAGAGATGTCTCCAAGTCAAAAGAGCATGAACCACTGCCGCCAACTCGAGATCATGAGTGGGGTAGTTCTTTTCGTTGGGCTTCAACTGGCGAGAGGTATAAGCCACAACTTTCTTCTCTTGCATCAACACTGCGCCAAGACCTTGGAGAGAGGCATCACAAAAGACCTCGTACAGCTTGGATTCATCAGAAGGAGTCAGAACTGGTGCGGTGATCAATTTCTCTTTCAAAGTGTTGAAAGCAATGTCACACTCCGGAGACCAAACGTACTTGACGTGCTTCTGGAGAAGATTTGAGAGAGGCTTCGCGATCTTAGAAAAGTTTTCAATGAATCTTCGGCAATAGCTTGCGAGACCGAGGAAGCTACGGAGTTGCTTCACGTTCTGAGGAGGTTCCCAATTCACAATTGCAGACACCTTCTCAGGATTCACCGCAATGCCCTTGGCAGAGATGATATGACCAAGATAAAGAACCTCATCGAGCCAAAATTCGCACTTGGAGAACTTGGCGTAGAACTGGTGTTCCCTCAGCTTATCGAGTACCAAACGCAAGTGCTTGGCATGATCTTCCTTGTTCTTCGAGAAAACCAGAATGTCGTCGAGATAGACCAAAACGAAGTCATTGGTCGAGGCCAAAAGAAAACCAGAATGGCATTGAAGATGAAGTTCATCATGCGAGAGAAAGTCGGAGGAGCGTTGACGAGGCCAAAAGACATGACAGTGTATTCATATGAACCATAGCTTGTCCTGAAAGCCGTCTTGGGAATATCTTGCTCACAGATTCGAATCTGATGATAACCCATATGGAGATCAAGCTTGGAGAATACTTGGGCACCTTTGAGTTGTTCGAACAGCTCATTGATGTTGGGAAGTGGGTATTTGTTCTTGATGGTCTTCTTGTTCAATGGACGGTAATCAACACAAAGTCGGTCCGTTCCATCCTTCTTCTTCACAAAAAGAACACCACAACCCCACGGAGAAGAACTAGGCTAGATGAGACCGATTCTCTCTTGAATATCGAGTTGCTTCTTCAGCTCCTTCAACTCTTCAGGTCCGAGCTTGTAAGGACGCTTGCACACTAGTTCCGTGCCAGGCTCAAGATCGACGATGAAATCAACTGGCCAGTGCGGAGGCATTCCTGGAAGCTCTTCTGGAAAGACGTCTTGATATTCGCAAATGACTGGAATCTGCGAGATAGCATCCAGTTCACTCGTCTCATTGAGAGAAAACAGACGGATAGTATTATCCCGAGCGCCAAAGACAATTACATCCTCAGACGAATGAGTCAATTGAATCTGCCTGGCTGCACAATCAAGATGCGCCTTGTGCTTAGAAAGCCAATCCATTCCGAGAATAAGATCAATATCCGAATTACCAAGAACCATTGGGGAAGAAAGGAACTTGTAATCGCCCAACGTGATAGTAACATCCGGAGCCATCATTTTGGTGTTCATGAACAAACCCGGAGAACAAACCGCTATCGGCTTAGGCAAATCAATAGTATGCACATCATGATGGATGCAAAAGGCTTTGATAAAAATGATAAAGATGCACCAGTGTCAAAAAGAACTCTTGCGGGAATGTCATTAACAGGAAGGTTACCCATAATCACATCTGGCGAGTCCTCTCCTGAGCTGTATTCAGCAAGTTGACCTTGGCGGACTTGGTGTTATGCTTAACCATAGTTGTACTTGCCGATCTGACAAGAGGAGGAGGAAGACGCCTCTGGTTGAAGCACTTGTTGGCATAGTGACCCTTCTGTTGGCACTTGTTGCACGTGACCTCTGAAAGCGGACGGTGATACGGAGCACTTGATCTTGGAGCTTGAGACGAAGTCTTATTCTGAAAGCCAGGGTTGGGTGGGTGGGAAGATCCACTACAACCTTTGCTCTTCTGATACGGCTGACGGAACGGAGGAGGAGGAAGCCAATACTTCTGCTGCTTGGCCACTTGAGTAGAGGAAGAAGGAGTAACATCTCTGACTCGCTTCTTGGAAGCATCACACCTCAGTTGAGCAGCCTCTTGCTTCAATGCCATGTTGTAGAACTCATCATACCTCAAGGGCTCAAAGAGAACAAGAGCTAGCTGGATTTCTTCTCTGAGACCACCGCTGAACTGGTATATCATGCTCTTCTCATCAGGGACGTCCTGCTTAGCAAAGCGGGCGAGCTTCTGAAACAACTTGTTGTAGTCATAGACAGACAAAGAGCCTTGCTTCAGGTTGCGGAATTCCTCACGCTTGCTTTCAACCATGCTCTGAGGGATATGATGAGCTTTGAAGTCTTGACGGAATTCATCCCAGGTAATCACACGTCCTCCTCTGGAATCCTTGTACTGCTGGAACCATTCTGCAGCTTGGTCTTTGAGTTGGAAGGAAGCGAACTTGACGAAGTCCTCAGGCCTGACGTTACTGCACTCGAAATGCTTGCACAGATCCACGATCCAATCGTCAGCATCAGTTGCCTCAACACAATTGCTGAAAGTCTTTGGCCCGTTAGCAAGAAACTGGTTGAGTGTAGCAAAGTGATTCTGATTGTTACCTTGGTTGCCTTGGTTCGCTTGATTGCGCTCTTGAAGAATTTGCATGATCAACTGCGTGTTTGCATTGGTTGCGGCCATCACAGCTTGCCATGCCTCCGGAGGAGGTGGAGGTGGTGGCGGATCAGGATTCGGAGTCGTGCGCGTTGGAGGAGCCATCCTGAAGAGGTTGACATCCATTAGCACATTGATAGACAAATATTGAAGCTAAATCCAACGGAATGAAAATAGCAACATATAGTCTTCACATCCGAACAAAAAGAACGAATGCATTCCTCTTGAAATAGTCACATATCCATAAATTGAGAAGCCACTTAGAATTTAGGTAGAGAAATAAATCAACAAGGTACGGATCAAGAACGAATACTCGGTAAGAAATCCCAATCTCAAACCAAATATCTGTGGAAGAAGAACTAGAGCTACAAGAATTCCCACCTATGAAACTCCCGAACCTTTCCGGTTATGCAATCAGGTGTTGGGGATACAGGGGAAGCATAATATCTCACCCAAATCTAGCAAATCCTACACCCAGCTGTATCCATCCTTCAACACATAACCGAGAAAACTTCGGAAACCATCTACCTCAACCTTCGAAAAGCATCCGTTATACAAGTTATGGGGAAAATCCCGAACTCCCGCCCCAGTACTGGGTGGCGTCGAGGTTATCTCACCAACGAACTACATAAAGGAGATTTTCGATGTCGGCGTACTAAACTCAGGTATTCCAGAACTGCAACGATAAAATTGTGACGACAACACCTCAGAGCTCAACTCTCCGGGACACTGCCACAAAACCCCTGACAGGAGGCACCAAGACAATGTTCTCGTCACAAAACCATCCGAACGATTCCAAGATACCCGTGTGATCCTAAAAAAATGTGAAATTTGAGAAGAGAAGAGTCAAAACTCTACGTCAGGATGCCTTACTAGAGCGATGAGGAGACTGGGGAGTAAAATGAATTCCTAAACTCTCCGATATATAATTCCTAAATGACTCAAAACATTTTTCTAGACTAAACAATGGCTGCTAAAAACGATCAATCAGTGGGGGCTCCTAAGGTCAGGGAAGGCTCTGATTACCAACTTGTAACACCCTCGATGCGACTATAGCTCCCACGTGTCGAGGCACGACTTAGAGACATAATCGCATTTAAGGCATATGTCGCAAGTTAGGCAATCTTCAGAACATCCCATGTAATATAGATAATAAAAGGGGAGATAACATAGTTGGCTTACACTCGCCATGTCAATCAAGTACATAAATAGCATTACAACAATCAAACACTCATGGCCCGACTACGGCGCCAAAATAAAAGATAACCCAACATGCGACACGGTCCCGATCACCCCAACTGGGCACCACTAGTGATCATCAGGGAAAGACACGTAGTATCATTGAGAGTCCTCATCGAACTCCCACTTGAGCTCAAGCGCGTCATCTGGAGCGGAAACATCAGGCCCTGCATCTGGTTTAATAGTAATCTGTGAGCCACAGGGACTCAGCAATCTTGCACCCTTGCGATCAAGATTATTTAAGCTTAATAGGTAAGGCAAGGAAAACAATATGTGGAGCTACAGCAAACAACTAGCATATATGGTGGCTAACCTGTTCGCAAAAGAGAGCGAGAAGAGAGGGCAAAGCGCGAGCGAGAATCTAGAGAACAACCTGCGCAAGCATTACGCCAACACCGTGTTCACTTACTGGACTCCGCCGAGAAGATACCATCACGGTTACTCACACAGTTGATTCATTTTAAATAAATTAAGGTTCAAGTTATCTACAACCAGACATTAACAAATTCCCATCTACCCATAACCGCGGGCACGGCTTTCGAAAGTTCAAATCCCTGTAGGGGGGTCCCAACTGAGCCCATGACAAGCTCTCACGGTCAACGAAGGAATAGACCTCCTCCCGAGACGTTCCGATCAGACTCGGTATCTCGGTTCTTCAAGACACTTCGACAAGTTAAAACCAACCCAGCAACACCACCCAGATGTGCCGACAAATCCTGATAGGAGCTGCACATATCTCGTTCTCAGGGCACATCGGATGAGCAAGACGTCGGGTAGGCCAACCCAGAGTTGCCCCTGGTAGCCCGTGACATCGCTCGGTTGGACCAACACTCAGAGGAGCACTGGCCCGGGGGGGGGGGCTTAAATAAGATGACCCTCGGGCTCCGGAAACCCAAGGGAAAAAGAGGCTAGGTGGCAAATGGTAAAACCAAGGTTGGGCATTGCTGGAAAAGCTTTAATCAAGGCGAACTATCAAGGGGTTCCCATTATAACCCAACCACGTAAGGAACGCAAAATCCGGGAACATAACACCGATATGATGGAAACTAGGGCGGCAAGAGTGGAACAAAACACTAGGCGAGAGGACGAGCCTTCCACCCTTTACCAAGTATATAGATGCATTAAGATAACATAGCAATATAATGATATCCCAACAAGTAAATAATGTTCCAACAAGGAACGGTCTCCAATCTTCACCTGCAACTAGCAACCCTTCTTAGTTGCAGGTGAAGATTGGAGACCGTTCCTTGTTGGAACATTATTTACTTGTTGGGATATCATTATATTGCTATGTTATCTTAATGCATCTATATACTTGGTAAAGGGTGGAAGGCTCGGCCTCTCGCCTAGTGTTTTGTTCCACTCTTGCCGCCCCAGTTTCCGTCATATCGGTGTTATGTTCCCGGCTTGTTGCGTCCCTTACGCGGTTGGGCTATAATGGGAACCCCTTGATAGTTCGCCTTGATTAAAGCTTTTCCAGCAATGCCCAACATTGGTTTTACCATTTTCCACCTACCCTCTTTTTCCCTTGGGTTTCCGGAGCCCGAGGGTCATCTTTATTTTAGCCCCCCACGGGCCAGTGCTCCTCTGAGTGTTGGTCCGAAACGTCAGCCGCCGGTGGCCACCAGGGGCAACTCTGGGCTGGCCTACCGGAAGTTTAGACAATCTGAGTGTGCCCTGAGAAAGAGATATGTGCAGCTCCTATCGGGATTTGTCGGCACATTCGGGCGGTGTTGCTGGTATTGTTTTAACCTGTCGAATCATCTTGTTGTACCGAGATACCGAGTCTGATCGGTGTGTCTTGGGTGGAGGTCTATTCCTTCGTTGACCGTGAGAGCTTGTTATGGGCTAAGTTGGGACCCCCTGCAGGGATTGATCTTTCGAAAGCCGTGCCCGCGGTTATGGGCAGATGGGAATTTGTTAATGTCCGGTTGTAGATAACTTGAACCTTAATTAATTAAAATGAATCAACTGAGTGTGTTGCCGTGATGGCCTCTTCTCGGCGGAGTCCGGGAAGCGGACATGGTGTTGGAGTTATGTTTGCGCAGGTTGCTCTCTAGTTTCTCGCTCGTGCTTTGCCTCCTCTTCTCGCTCTCTCTTTTGCGAATAAGTTAGCCACCATATATGCTAGTCGCTTGCTGCAGCTCCACTTACATTACCCCTTTCCTACCTATTAAGCTTACATAGTCTTGATCGCGAGGGTGCGAGATTGCTGAGTCCCTGTGGCTCACAGATTACTATTACACCAGATTCAGGGACAGATGATACAGCTCCAGATGGCGCGCTCGAGCTCAAGTGGGAGTACGACGAGGACTCTCAGCGTTACTATGTGTCTTTTCCTGATGATCAGTAGTGGTGCCTATTCGGGGTTAGATTCAGGGCCTTGTCGCATGTTGGGGGTCTTTTCTATTTTGGCGTCGTAGTCGGGCCATGAGTGAATTGTATGATGGATGTTATTTATGTACTCTGATGTGACGTGGCGAGTGTAAGCCAACTATGTTCTTCCCCTTTATATTATTTTATGTACATGGGATGTGTGATGATTTCCTGACTTGCGACATTGCTTTCAATGCGTCTATGCCTCTAAGTCGTGCCTCGACACGTGGGAGATATAGCCGCATCGAGGGCGTTACAAGTTGGTAATCAGAGCCTTCCCCAACCCTAGGAGCCCCCATTGCTTGATCGTTTCTAGCAGCCATTGTTTAGACTAGAAAAATGTTTTGAGTCCTTAGGAATTATATATCGGAGAGCTTAGGAATTCTTTTTACTTCCCAGTCTCCTCATCGCTCTGGTAAGGCATCCTGACATAGAGTTTTGACTCTTCTCTTCTCAAATTTCACAAAAAAAATTAGGATCACGCGAGTATCTTGGATTTTTTCCGATGGCTTATGATGAGAACACTGTCTTGGTGCCTCCTGTCAGAGGTTTAGTGGAAGTGTCCCGGGGAGTTGAGCTCTGAGGTGTTGTGATCATAATTTTATCGTTGCAATTCTGGTATACTTGAGATATGTTCGCGACATCGAAAATCTCCTTTATGCAGTTCGTTGGTGAGATAACCTCGACGCCACCCAGTACTGGGCGGGAGTTCGGGAGTATCACCATAACTTGTATAACGGATGCTTTTCGAAGGTTGAGATAGATGGTTTCCGAAGGTTTCTTGGTTATGTGTTGAAGGATGGATACAGCTGGATGTAGGTATTGCTAGTTTGGGTGAGATATTATGCTTCCCCTGTATCCCCAACACCTGATTGCATAACCGGAAAGTTTCGGGAGTTTCATAGGTGGGAATTCAAGTAGCTCTTAGGATATCTTTTCAACAGATGTATGATATGAAATTGGGGTTCGACGTCTAGTGGTTCACCTATTCACGGTCGATTTTACAGTGGTCTTGTTGTGTCTTAAAGAGTCCTTGGCTATGCTGACTCGGGGACGCTTCGTATGTCATGTGCACTGCCTTGTACATGATGGTGCTGTACGATCGAGCCCGTGTAGGTCCCACCACGAAAACTTCGGACGAAATTTCTATCATATGTTTGTTCCGGCTTATTCCGCAAGCCAATCCTTGGTGTTATTTTCAGTTGTGGTATTCGAGTTGCTTCGACGTCACATGTTGATTCCATCCCTCATTGATGTACCCCTTCTACCTGATTCTTCGTGGCTTCGCAATTTAGGAATATGTGACCACTTCAAGAGAAGTGCATTCGTTCATTTTGTTCGGATGTGAAGACTTTATGTTGCAATTTTCATTCCGTTGGATTCACCTTCAATATTTGTCTATTTGTGTGCTAATGGTGGTCAACCTCTTCAGGATGGCTCCTCCAACACGCACGACTCTGAACCCTGATCCGCCACCACCTCCACCGCCTCCGGAGGCTTGGCAAGCTGTGATGGCCGCAACCAATGCAAATACACAGTTGATCATGCAAATCCTCCAAGAGCGGAATCAAGGCAGTCAAGGGAATCAAGGCAACAATCAGAACCATTTTGCTACTCTGAACCAGTTCCTCGCAAATGGTCCAAAGACGTTCAGCAATTGTGTTGAGGCTACCGATGCTGACGATTGGCTAGTGGATCTGGGCAAGCATTTGAATGCAGCAACGTCAGGCCTGAAGATTTCGTCAAGTTCGCTTCTTTCCAGCTCAAAGATCAGGCCGCAGAGTGGTTCCAGCAGTACAAGGATTCCAGAGGTGGACGTTTGATCACTTGGGATGATTTCCGTCGTGATTTCCGAGCTCATCACATTCCTCAGAGTGTGACTGAAAGCAAACGTGAGGAATTCCGCAATCTGAAGCAAGGCTCTTTGTCTGTCTATGACTACAACAAGTTGTTCCAGAAGCTCGCCCGTTTTGGCAAGCAGGATGTTCCTGATGAGAAGAGCATGATCTATCAGTTCAGGGGTGGTCTCCGTGAAGAAATTCAGCTCGCTCTTGTCCTCTTCGAGCCGCTGAGATACGATGAGTTCTACAACATGGCACTAAAGCAAGAGGCTGCTCAGTTGAGGTGTGATGCTTCCAGGAAGCGAGTCAGAGACACTACGCCTTCTTCCTCTACTCAAGTGGCCAAGCAGCAGAAGTATTGGCTTCCTCCTCCTCCGTTCCGTCAGCCGTATCAGCAGAAGAGCAAAGGTGGCAGTGGTTCTTCCCACCCACCCAACACAGGCTTTCAGAACAAGACTTCGTCTCAAGCTCCAAGATCAAGTGCTCCGTACCACCGTCCGCTTTCTGAGGTCACATGCAACAAGTGCCAACAGAAGGGTCACTACACCAACAAGTGTTTCAACCAGAGGCGTCTTCCTCCTCCTCCTCCTGTCAGATCGGCAAGTACAGCTGTGGTCAAGCATAATCCCAAGCACGCCAAGGTCAATATGGTGAATGCAGCTCAGGCAGAGGATTCATCAGATGTGATCATGGGTAACCTTCCTGTTAACGATGTTCCCGCAAAAGTACTTTTTGATACTGGTGCATCACATTGTTTTATCTCGAGACCTTTCGCATCCAAGCACGGGTGGTTTTCTCAAGTTATGCATAAGCCATTAGCAGTTGTCTCTCCGAGTAAATGCTTGCTTGCTAACTATGAAGTTCCGGATATTTCTATCTCGCTGGGTGACTTCAAGTTTCTGGCTTCCCCGATGATTCTTGGTAATTCCGATATCGATCTTATTCTTGGGATGGACTGGCTCTCGAAGCATAAAGCTCAGCTTGATTGTGCAGCCAAGCAGATTCAACTGACTCATTCGTCTGAGGATGTCATTGTCTTTGCTGTTCGGGATAATACAATCCGGTTGTTTTCTCTCAATGAGAAGGGTGAATTGGATGCTATTTCGCAGATTCCGGTTGTTTGTGAGTATCAAGACGTCTTCCTAGAAGAGCTCCCAGGAATGCCTCCGCACCGGCCGGTTGAATTTGTTATTGAACTTGAGCCCGGTACGGAACCTGTGTGCAAACGTCCCTACAAGCTCGGCCCTGAAGAGTTGAAGGAGTTGAAGAAACAACTTGATGTTCAAGAAAGAATGGGTCTCATTCGGCCTAGTACTTCTCCGTGGGGTTGTGGTGTTCTTTTTGTGAAGAAGAAGGATGGAACGGACCGACTTTGTGTTGATTATCGTCCATTGAACAAGAAGACCATCAAGAACAAATATCCACTTCCCAACATCAATGAGCTGTTCGAACAACTCAAGGGTGCCCAAGTATTCTCCAAGCTTGATTTCCGTATGGATTATCATCAAATTCGCATTTGTGAGCAAGATATTCACAAGACGGCATTTAGAACAAGCTATGGGTCATATGAATACACTGTCATGTCTTTTGGCCTCGCCAACGCTCCTCCGACGTTCTCTCGCATGATGAACTTCATCTTCAACCCCTACACCAATGACTTCGTTTTGGTCTATCTCGATGACATTCTGGTTTTCTCGAAGAACAAGGAAGATCATGCCAAGCACTTGCGTTTGGTTCTTGACAAGCTCAGGGAACATCAGTTCTACGGCAAGTTCTCCAAGTGTGAATTTTGGCTCAATGAGGTTCTTTATCTTGGCCATATCATCTCTGCCAAGGGCATTTCCGTGGATCCTGAGAAGGTGTCTGCAATTGTTAATTGGGAACCTCCCCAGAACGTGAAGCAACTCCGTAGCTTCCTCGGTCTCGCAAGCTACTGCCGAAGATTCGTTGAAAACTTTTCTAAGATCGCGAAGCCTCTCTCAAATCTTCTTCAGAAGCACGTCAAGTACGTTTGGTCTCTGGAGTGTGATATCGCTTTCAACACTTTGAAAGAGAAATTGATCACTGCTCCAGTTCTGGCTCCGCCTGATGAAACCAAGCCGTACGAGGTCTTTTGTGATGCCTCTTTCCAAGGTCTAGGTGCTGTACTGATGCAAGAGAAGAAAGTTGTTGCTTATACCTCTCGCCAGTTGAAGCCTAATGAGAAGAACTACCCCACTCATGATCTCGAGTTAGCGGCAGTTGTGCATGCATTGTTGACTTGGAGACATCTTCTATTGGGAAGGAAAGTGGACATTTTCACTGATCACAAGAGTCTCAAGTACATCTTCACCCAGCCTAATCTCAACCTCAGGCAAACTCGAGGGGTCGAAATGATTCAAGAGTAGAATCCGAGTATCGAGTATACTCCAGGCAAGGCCAATGTGATTGCTGACGCTTTGAGCAGAAAAGCATATTGCAACAGCCTGATTCTGAAGCCTTATCAACCCGAGCTTTGTGAAGCTTTCCGCAAACTTAATCTGCAAATTGTTCCTCAAGGTTTCCTTGCCAACCTTCAAGTTTCTCCTACCTTGGAAGACCAAATTCGCCAAGCCCAGCTTCTTGATGCTATGGTGAAAAAGGTGAAGATTGGTATTGCAAAGAGTCAGTCCAAGTACAAGTGCTACCGACTTGATGACAAGGACACTCTCTTCTCCGAGGATCGAATTGTTGTGCCCAAAGGTGACCTTCGTAAAGTGATCATGAATGAGGCTCACAACTCTCTCCTCTCCATCCACCTGGGGAGCATGAAGATGTATCAGGATCTCAAGCAAACTTATTGGTGGACTCGAATAAAGCGCGAGATCGCTCAATTCGTGAATGAATGTGATGTCTGCAGAAGAGTGAAGGCAGAACACCAAAGGCCAGCAGGTCTCCTCCAACCTCTTGCCATTCCAGAATGGAAGTTGGACCACATTGAAATGGACTTCGTGACTGGGTTTCCAAAGTCCAAGCGTGGCAATGATGCTATATTCGTTGTCATCGACAAGCTCACCAAAGTGGCTCACTTTCTGCCTATCAAAGAGTCTATCACTGCAGCTCAATTGGTGGAACTCTACACCTCTCGAATTGTCTCTCTGCACGGCATTCCTCAAGTGATATCTTCAGACCGTGGCAGCATCTTTACCTCCAAGTTTTGGGATTCTTTTCAGAAGGCCATGGGCACCAACATTTGCTTCAGCACTGCTTTCCATCCTCAAACAAGCGGTCAAGTCGAGCGTGTCAACCAGATTCTTGAAGATATGCTCAGGGCTTGTGTTATCTCCTTCGGCATGAAATGGGAGGATTGTCTTCCTTATGGTGAATTCTCATACAACAATTGTTTTCAAGAAAGTTCGGGCAAGGCCCCATTTGAAATTCTGTATGGTAGGAAATGCCGTACCCCTCTCAACTGGTCTGAAACCGGTGAACGTCAGCTGCTGGGTAATGACTTAATCACAGAGGCAGAAGAAATGTGCAAGCTCATTCGTGATAACCTCAAAGCAGCCCAATCCCGACAGAAGAGCTACTATGATAGTAAGCACCGTGATTTGGCTTTTGAGATCGGAGATCATGTTTACCTCCGCTTCTCTCCTATGAAAGGGACTTGTCGCTTCGGTATCAAAGGGAAGCTTGCCCCCAGATACGTCGGACCTTTCAAGATTTTCAGCAAGAGAGGCGACCTCGCCTATCAACTCGAGCTTCCTTCGAACTTTGCTAATGTTCATGATGTGTTCCATGTCTCCCAACTCCGAAAGTGCTTCAAGACGCCTGAGCGCACCGTCAACTTCGAGGATATTGAGCTCCAAGAAGATCTCTCCTATCGTGAGCACCCAGTTGCAATCCTTGAAGAGACTGAACGCAGGACTCGCAACAAGTCAATCAAATTTCTCAAAGTCAAGTGGTCACACCATTCTGACCATGAAGCTACCTGGGAACGCGAGGATCACCTCCGTTCTGAGTACCCGGAGTTCTTTCAGTCCTAGATCTCGGGAAGAGATCTTTTCATAGTGGTGGAGTGTTGTAACGCCCCAGATATTACTTTCCCAATTTGTCCTCCAACTCTTGCCGTTTCCAGCATTAAGTTATATTTATCTCTCGGGTTCGGGTCTTTGTCTCCGTGTGTTGTTTTCGTTTTCATGCATCTCATATCATGTCATCACGTGCATTGCATTTGCATACATGTTCATCTCATGCATTCGAGCATTTTTCCCGTTGTCCGTTTTGCATTTCGGCACTTCGTTCTCCTCCGGTGGCCTTTACTAGCTTTCTTTCGTGTGTGGGAATTAAACATTTCCGGATTGGACCGAGACTTGCCATGCGGCCTTGGTTTACTACCGGTAGACCGCCTGTCAAGTTTCGGGTCATTTGGACTTCGTTTGATATTCCAACGGTTAACCGAGGGACCGAAAAGGCCTCGTGTGTGTTGCAGCCCAACACCCCTCCAATTTAGCCAAAACCCACCAAACTCAGCTCCATCGTCTCGGTTGTTCGATCACAATCGCGTGGGTGAAAACCGCACCTCATTTGGACTCTCCTAGCTCCACTTATGCCTATAAATACCCCCTCCATTCGGATCTCTTCTTCCCCTCGTCCAAAACCCTAAAAAAATCCATCTCTCCCCGCGCCGGGCCGGACGTGTCCGCCCGCGCCGGACCTTGTCCGCCCGCCGCCGCAGCCAACCGGGAGCCGCCACGTGGGCGCCCCAGACCACATCGCCGCGCCGGCCCGCCTCGGCCCGAGGAGGGCCCCCGAGAGCCCATTCGGCGCCCCGCGCCGCCCTGTCGTCTCCCCGCCACCCGACGACCCGCGCCGCCCTCCACCTCGTCGCCGTTCGCACCTCCGCCGTCAGCCACCGCGGCGACCTCGCCGGTGAGCGCCCGACGCCGCCCTTGCCGCCCCGTCGCCGGTGGCCGGACGCGCCGCCCCGCTCCGCTGCTTCCCCGCCTCGCCGCCGGCCGGATCCGGCCGCGGGAGGGCCGGATCTGCCGCCGCCGACCCCGGCCGCCGTCTTCCGCTTCGTCTCCGGCGAGCCGCCGCCACCTCGGTCCGCGTGCCCGGCCGGATCTGGATCTGGAGTTTGCTAGGGTTGACTTTTCCCCCTCCAACCCTGATTTTTTATGCGATGTTTGACTGCTCATATCTCCGCATCCGTAGCTCCGTTTTGGACATATGATATATCAAAATCTTCGTCTCGACGAGTACATCATTTCACTCCATTGCATCATTTGCATTTGAGTTCATCTTGATGCCCAAAATGCTGTTAGAAGGAGGCATCATGAGTTAAATTGTAGATCCGTTAGCTCATCATTGACTTTTGTCATTTTTGCCATGATTGTTGTGTGCATGATATGCCTGTGACCCTTTGGGATGAATTGTTAAGCATTTTGTCTTCTTTCCAGAGGTGCCACCCATGCATTTTTAGGATGTCTGTGGTGTCTTGTGCAAGCTTGCAAAGAGGGGTACCTGAGAATTCTGTTTTAGTTCATGATGCCATATGTTCAGCTTGTTTCCTAGTGATCCGTGCCTCTTTTGAGCATGATCAGTAAGGGACATTAGTTAATATTGTTATGCTCTATCAATCCATGTCTTTACTTGTTATGTTGGAGTACCCTAGGTTGAGTCAATCGAGCTCAACTTTTGCATCGTTGTTAATTTGGGCAGATCGTGAACTCTTTTGCGATTTGCCGATGCCATTGCTAGTGATACATGCATGCTATGCCATTGTTCTTGCCATGTATAGCTAGCATTTTGTGCCTTCTTTATGGATATATGCTATCCTTGCCATGACTTGCACCGTAGTGAGTGCATCGAGCTCGTTTACATGCCTTCGTGAGTTATAATTCCAGCATGTCTCAGTTTTCACTAAGTCTGAAAACTGATTGTGTTTCATCTATGTTCGTGTGCTTATTTTAGTATTTTGTGAACCCTTTTGGCCCCAGGTCACTTTGGCTGTTTTGTTAAGCTTGTTGAGTAGCTCCATGCCATGCTCTTACTTGCCACGTTCAGGTTATGTTTCATGTTGTTTTGCTGCTCCGAAGAGAGCATCGTGGTCTGAAATTTCAGACTAGTGTTAATTTCACAAAGTCTGAAAACTGTTTTGCTTATTCAGTTTCACCATGCTTGTTTGAACCCCTTAATGGATGAATTTGCCTATGGCTCAGTCCTAGTGATTTGTTAAGCATCTTGTGTACATCCCTGCCATGTATTTTGTTTTCATGTTTGGTGGCTGTAGCATGTTCATTTCGTTGCATTTAGGAGCCTACTTGCTGTATATCGCAGATCGGTTCGTTTCGTAAAACGCTCGCCATTTCCAAACCGTAGCTCCGATTCCTACGATCTTTATATCGTTTTCAGGGGATTTCTTCCCCTCTATCCAGTGGCACACTTGGTTATCCAAGTTGAGGCCAGGTTCATGCATTCCCTGTCACGTCTTGCATTTTGCATCCCGCATCGCATCCCGCATAGCATACCATCTTTGCATATTATTGGTTGCCCTTGCACGTGGTTGATCGTATCCTTGTTGCTTGTTTGTGTTGTTGGGTAGAGCCGGGAGACGAGTTTGCTAACGAGGAGCCCGTTGAGTTTGCTTTTGAGGATCCAGTCAACTCTGACAACTGTGCAGGCAAGATGATCATACCCTCGAAATCACTACTATCTTTGCTATGCTAGTTTGCTCGCTCTTTTGCTTTGCCAATGCTACGATGCCTACCACTTGCTTGTCAGCCTCCCAATTGCCATGATTGAGCCTCTAACCCACCATTGTCCTAGCAAACCGTTGATTGGCTATGTTACCGCTTTGCTCAGCCCCTTCTTATAGCGTTGTTAATTGCAGGTGAAGATTGGAGCCGTTCCTTGTTGGAAAATTTATTTACTTGTTGGGATATCATTATATTGCTATGTTATCTTAATGCATCTATATACTTGGTAAAGGGTGGAAGGCTCGGCCTCTCGCCTAGTGTTTTGTTCCACTCTTGCCGCCCCAGTTTCCGTCATATCGGTGTTATGTTCCCGGATTGTTGCGTCCCTTACGCGGTTGGGCTATAATGGGAACCCCTTGATAGTTCGCCTTGATTAAAGCTTTTCCAGCAATGCCCAACATTGGTTTTACCATTTTCCACCTACCCTCTTTTTCCGTTGGGTTTCCGGAGCCCGAGGGTCATCTTTATTTTAGCCCCCCACGGGCCAGTGCTCCTCTGAGTGTTGGTCCGGAATGTCAGCCGCCGGTGGCCACCAGGGGCAACTCTGGGCTGGCCTACCGGAAGTTTAGACAATCTGAGTGTGCCCTGAGAAAGAGATATGTGCAGCTCCTATTGGGATTTGTCGGCACATTCGGGCGGTGTTGCTGGTCTTGTTTTAACCTGTCGAATCATCTTGTTGTACCGAGATACCGAGTCTGATCGGTGTGTCTTGGGTGGAGCTCTATTCCTTCGTTGATCGTGAGAGCTTGTTATGGGCTAAGTTGGGACCCCCCTGCTGGGATTGATCTTTCAAAAGCCGTGCCCGCGGTTATGGGCAGATGGGAATTTGTTAATGTCCGGTTGTAGATAACTTGAACCTTAATTAATTAAAATGAATCAACTGAGTGTGTTGCCGTGATGGCCTCTTCTCGGGGGAGTCCGGGAAGCGGACACGGTGTTGGAGTTATGTTTGCGCAGGTTGCTCTCTAGTTTCTCGCTCGTGCTTTGCCTCCTCTTCTCGCTCTCTCTTTTGCGAATAAGTTAGCCACCATATATGCTAGTCGCTTGCTGCAGCTCCACTTACATTACCCCTTTCCTACCTATTAAGCTTAAATAGTCTTGATCGCAAGGGTGCGAGATTGCTGAGTCCCTGTGGCTCATAGATTACTATTACACCAGATGCAGGGACAGATGATACAACTCCAGATGGCGCGCTCGAGCTCAAGTGGGAGTACGATGAGGACTCTCAGCGTTACTATGTGTCTTTTCCTGATGATCAGTAGTGGTGCCTATTCGGGGTTAGATTCAGGGCCTTGTCGCATGTTGGGGATCTTTTCTATTTTGGCGCCGTAGTCGGGCCATGAGTGAATTGTATGATGGATGTTATTTATGTACTCTGATGTGAGGTGGCGAGTGTAAGCCAACTATGTTCTTCCCCTTTATATTATTTATGTACATGGGATGTGTGATGATTTCCCGACTTGCGACATTGCTTTCAATGCGTCTATGCCTCTAAGTTGTGCCTCGACACGTGGGAGATATAGCCGCATCGAGGGCGTTACAAGTTGGTAATCAGAGCCTTCCCTGACCCTAGGAGCTCCCATTGCTTGATCGTTTCTAGCAGGCGAGTTGTGTCTAGAAAAATGTTTTGAGTCCTTAGGAATTATATATCGCAGAGCTTAGGAATTCTTTTTACTTCCCAGTCTCCTCATCGCTCTGGTAAGGCATCCTGACGTAGAGTTTTGACTCTTCTCTTCTCAAATTTCACAAAAAAAATTTAGGATCACGCGAGTATCTTGGATTTGTTCCGATGGCTTATGATGAGAACACTGTCTTGGTGCCTCCTATCAGGGGTTTATTGGAAGTGTCCCGGGGTGTTGAGCTCTGAGGTGTTGTCATCATAATTTTATCGTTGCAATTCTGGTATACTTGAGATATGTTCGCGACATCGAAAATCTCCTTTATGCAGTTCGTTGGTGAGATAACCTCGACGCCACCCAGTACTGGGGCAGGAGTTCGGGAGTATCGCCATAACTTGTATAACGGATGCTTTTCGAAGGTTGAGATAGATGGTTTCCGAAGGTTTCTTGGTTATGTGTTGAAGGATGGATACAGCTGGATGTAGGTATTGCTAGTTTGGGTGAGATATTATGCTTCCCCTGTATCCCCAACACCTGATTGCATAACCGAAAAGTTTCGGGAGTTTCATAGGTGGGAATTCAAGTAGCTCTTAGGATATCTTTTTGACAGATGTATGATATGAAATTGGGGTTCGACGTCTAGTGGTTCGCCTATTCACGGTCGATTTTACAGTGGTCTCGTTGTGTCTTAAAGAGTCCTTGGCTATGCTGACTCGGGGACACTTCTTATGTCATGTGCACTGCCTTGTACATGATAGTGCTGTACAATCGAGCCCGTGTAGGTCCCACCACGAAAACTTCGGATGAAATTTCTATCATATGTTTGTTCCAGCTTATTCTGCAAGCCAATCCTTGGTGTTATTTTCAGTTGTGGTATTCGAGTTGCTTCGACGTCACATGTTGATTCCATCCCTCGTTGATGTACCCCTTCTACCTGATTCTTCGTGGCTTCGCAATTTAGGAATATGTGACCACTTCAAAAGAAGTGCAGTCGTTCATTTTGTTCGGATGTGAAGACTTTATGTTGCAATTTTCATTCCATTGGATTCACCTTCAATATTTGTCTATTTGTGTGCTAATGGTGGTCAACCTCTTCAGGATGGCTCCTCCAACGCGCACGACTCCGAACCCTGATCCGCCACCAATGCAAATACACAGTTGATCATGCAAATCCTCCAAGAGCAGAATCAAGGCAGTCAAGGGAATCAAGGCAACAATCAGAACCATTTTGCTACTCTGAACCAGTTCCTCGCAAATGGTCCAAAGACGTTTAGCAATTGTGTTGAGGCTACCGATGCTGACGATTGGCTAGTGGATCTGGGCAAGCATTTTGAGTGCAGCAACGTCAGGCCTGAAGGTTTCGTCAAGTTCGCTTCTTTCCAGCTCAAAGATCAGGCCACAGAGTGGTTCCAGCAGTACAAGGATTCCAGAGGTGGACGTTTGATCACTTGGGATGATTTCCGTCATGATTTCCGAGCTCATCACATTCCTCAGAGTGTGACTGAAAGCAAAAGTGAGGAATTCCGCAATCTGAAGCAAGGCTCTTTGTCTGTCTATGACTACAACAAGTTGTTCCAGAAGCTCGCCCATTTTGGCAAGAAGGATGTTCCTGATGAGAAGAGCATGATCTATCAGTTTAGGGGTGGTCTCCGTGAAGAAATTCAGCTCGCTCTTGTCCTCTTCGAGCTGCTGAGATATGATGAGTTCTACAACATGGCACTGAAGCAAGAGGCTGCTCAGTTGAGGTGTGATGCTTCCAGGAAGCGAGTCAGAGACACTACGCCTTCTTCCTCTACTCAAGTGGCCAAGCAGCAGAAGTATTGGCTTCCTCCTCCTCCGTTCCGTCAGCCGTATCAGCAGAAGAGCAAAGGTGGCAGTGGTTCTTCCCACCCACCCAACACAGGCTTTCAGAACAAGACTTCATCTCAAGCTCCAAGATCAAGTGCTCCGTACCACCGTCCGCTTTCTGAGGTCACGTGCAACAAGTGCCAACAGAAGGGTCACTACACCAACAAGTGTTTCAACCAGAGGCGTCTTCCTCCTCCTCCTCCTGTCAGATCGGTAAGTACAGCTGTGGTCAAGCATAATCCCAAGCACGCCAAGGTCAATATGGTGAATGCAGCTCAGGCAGAGGATTCGTCAGATGTGATCATGGGTAACCTTCCTGTTAACGATGTTCCCGCAAAAGTACTTTTTGATATTGGTGCATCACATTGTTTTATCTCGAGACCTTTCGCATCCAAGCACGGGTGGTTTTCTCAAGTTATGCATAAGCCATTAGTAGTTGTCTCTCCGAGTAAATGCTTGCTTGCTAACTATGAAGTTCCGGATATTTCTATCTCGCTGGGTGACTTCAAGTTTCTAGCTTCCCCGATGATTCTTGGTAATTCCGATATCGATCTTATTCTTGGGATGGACTGGCTCTCTAAGCATAAAGCTCAGCTTGATTGTGCAGCCAAGCAGATTCAACTGACTCATTCGTCTGAGGATGTCATTGTCTTTGCTGCTCGGGATAATACAATCCGGTTGTTTTCTATCAATGAGAAGGGTGAATTGGATGCTATTTCGCAGATTCCGGTTGTTTGTGAGTATCAAGGCGTCTTCCCAGAAGAGCTCCCAGGAATGCCTCCGCACCGGCCGGCTGAATTTGTTATTGAACTTGAGCCCGGTACGGAACCTGTGTGCAAACGTCCCTACAAGCTCGGCCCCGAAGAGTTGAAGGAGTTGAAGAAACAACTCGATGTTCAAGAAAGAATGGGTCTCATTCGGCCTAGTACTTCTCCGTGGGGTTGTGGTGTTCTTTTTGTGAAGAAAAAGGATGGAACGGACCGACTTTGTGTTGATTATCGTCCATTGAACAAGAAGACCATCAAGAACAAATATCCACTTCCCAACATCAATGAGCTGTTCGAACAACTCAAGGGTGCCCAAGTATTCTCCAAGCTTGATCTCCGTATGGGTTATCATCAAATTCGCATTCATGAGCAAGATATTCCCAAGACGGCGTTCAGAACAAGCTATGGGTCATATGAATACACTGTCATATCTTTTGGCCTCGCCAACGCTCCTCCGACGTTCTCTCGCATGATGAACTTCACCTTCAACCCCTAAACCAATGACTTCGTTTTGGTCTATCTCGACGACATTCTGGTTTTCTTGAAGAACAAGGAAGATCATGCCAAGCACTTGCGTTTGGTTTTTGACAAGCTCAGGGAACATCAGTTCTACGCCAAGTTCTCCAAGTGTGAATTTTGGCTCGATGAGGTTCTTTATCTTGGCCATATCATCTCTGCCAAGGGCATTTCCGTGGATCCTGAGAAGGTGTCTGCAATTGTTAATTGGGAACCTCCCCAGAACGTGAAGCAACTCCGTAGCTTCCTCGGTCTTGTTGCAGCTCCACTTACATTACCCCTTTCCTACCTATTAAGCTTAAATAGTCTTGATCGCGAGGGTGCGAGATTGCTGAGTCCCTGTGGCTCACAGATTACTATTACACCAGATGCAGGGACAGATGATACAGCTCCAGATGGCGCGCTTGAGCTCAAGTGGGAGTATGACGAGGACTCTCAGCGTTACTATGTGTCTTTTCCTGATGATCAGTAGTGGTGCCTATTCGGGGTTAGATTCAGGGCCTTGTCGTATGTTGGGGGTATTTTCTATTTTGGCGTCGTAGTCGGGCCATGAGTGAATTGTATGATGGATGTTATTTATGTACTCTGATGTGACGTGGCGAGTGTAAGCCAACTATGTTCTTCCCCTTTATATTATTTATGTACATGGGATGTGTGATGATTTCCCGACTTGCGACATTGCTTTCAATGCGTCTATGCCTCTAAGTCGTGCCTCGACACGTGGGAGATATAGCCGCATCGAGGGCGTTACAATTGACTCAAGCTAGGGTGCTCCATAATTGCAAACAAAGACATGAATGGATAGAGCACTACAAGATTAACCAAACATCCTTACTGATCATCCTCAAAAGAGGCACGGATCACTAGGAAACAACACGAACATATGGCCATATGAGATAAACAGGTCAAGGACTTAGTGAAAATGCTAAGTCCCTGAAATCAGCATTACCAAGTGCCTCACTTTCCAAGCTTGTGCTAGTCACCACACACATCACAAAAATACATTGGTTGCACCTCTGGATAGATGGCAAAACATATAACAAAACACATGTAGAGCTCATGGGCATATCGTGCACACATTAATCATGGCAAAAATGACAAATATCTAACTGGAGCAGCAGATCTGATAATTATCTCAAATAGCACTCTTCTAACAGCATTTTGGGCATCAAGATGAACTCAAATGAAAATGATTCAATGGAATGAAATGATGTACTCTCTGAGACAAACATTTTGATATGCTATATGCCCAAAACGGAGCTACGGATGCAAAGTTACGATGCGATGAATAGGAGCAAAAAATTAGGGTTTCGGGCAAAAGTCAACCCAAACGGGATCTCAGATCCAGATCCAGCCGGGCGCGATTTACGAGGTCTGCCGGAGCTGTTCACCGGAGGAGGAGGATGACGCCGGAGCGAGTAGGAGGAGGTGGCCGGAGCGGGGCGGTGTCGGCGGCGGGGTCTTGCGGCGGTGCGGCGGCCGGGGCGATGGCCGACGACGAGGGGCCCGGCGGAGGAGTGCGGCGGGGGCGGCGGCTCGGCTTGGCGGCGGAGCGGACCGGGAGACGGCGCGGCGGCGCCGGCTGGCGAGGGGAGCGGCGCGGGCGAGAAGAAGGGCGGCGGTGGCCGCGATGGGCCTCGGGGGCCCCTCCTGGGCCTCCCGGGCCGGCGGCAACGAGGAAGTGGGGCGGCTGCGCGGGCCAACCGTCGGGCGACACGTGGCTGCGGCGGGGCTAGCCGGACATGTCCGTCGGTGGAAGAAATTTGTCCGACGGCGGCGGACGAAGTGGATCTAGGGTTTCGGGAGGAAGGGGAAGGAGAAATTTGGGGTGTCTTTAAATAGGCATAGGAGGAGCTAGGAGAGTCCAAATGAGGTGTGGTTTTTGGCCACGTGATCGTGATCAAACGCTCTATATGATGGAGAAGGTTTTGGTGGGTTTTGGGCTAACTTGGAGGGGTGTTGGGCTGCAACACACACGAGGCCTTTTCAGTCCCTCGGTTAACCATTGGAGCATCAAACGAAGTCCAAATGGTACGAAACTTGACAGGCGGTCTACCGGTAGTAAACCAAGGCCGCTTGGCAAGTCTCGGTCCAATCCAGAAATGTTTAATCCCCACACACGAATGAAAGGTAGAAATGACCACCGGAGGAGAACGAAGCGCCGGAATGCAAAACGGACAACGGGGAAAATGCTCGAATGCACGAGATGAACACGTATGCAAATGCAATGCACATGATGACATGATATGAGATGCATGACAACGACAACAACACACGGAGACAAAAACCCAAACCCCAGAAAATACAATAACTTAATGCCGGAAATGGCAAGAGTTGGAGCACATATTGGGTAAATTACATCTGGGGTGTTACACCTATTAACCGGAGGCCCAGTGCCAGTTTCTGTTTTTTGCCTATTTCAGTGTTTCGCGGAAAAGGAATATCAAACGGAGCGAAACCTACACGAGGATCTTTCTTGGAACAAACGCAATCCAGGAGACTTGGAGTGGAAGTCAGAGACGCAACAAGGTGGCCACGAGGCAGGAGGGCGCGCCCAGGGGGGTAGGCATGCCCCCCACCCTCGTGGGCCCCTCGTAGCTCCACCGACGTACTTCTTTTGCCTATATATACTCTTGTACCCTAAAAACATCCAGGAGAGCCATGAAACCACTTTTCCTCCGCCGCAACCTTCAGTACCCATGAGATCCCATATGGGGCCTTTTTCGGCGATCTGCCGGAGGGGGAATCGATCACGGATGGCTTCTAGATCAACACCATAGCCTCTCCGATGATGTGTGAGTAGTTTACCACCGACCTTTGGGTCCATAGTTATTAGCTAGATGGCTTCTTCTCTCTCTTTGGTTCTCAATACAAAGTTCTCCTCGATGTTCTCGGAGATCTATTCGATGTAGTACTTTTTGCGATGTGTTTGACGAGATCCGATGAATTATGGATTTATGATCAAGTTTATCTACGATCAATATTTGGTTCTTCTCTGAATTCTTATATGCATGATTTGATATCTTTGTAAGTCTCTTCAAATTGTCGGTTTAGTTTGGCCTACTAGATTGATCTTTCTTGCAATGGGAGAAGTGCTTAGCTTTGGGTTCAATCTTGTGGTGTCCTTTCCCAGTGACAGTAGGGGCAGCAAGGCACATATTGTATTGTTGCAATCGAGGATAAAAAGATGGGTTTTATATCATATTGCTTGAGTTTATCCCTCTACATCATGTCATCTTGCCTAAAGCATTACTCTGTTCTTATGAACTTAATACTCTAGATGCATGCTGGATAGCGGTCGATGTGTGGAGTAATAGTAGTAGATGCAGAATCGTTTTGATCTACTTAACACGGACGTGATGCCTATATTTCATAATCATTGCCTAGATATTCTCATAACTACGCGCTCTTCTATCAATTGCTTGGCAGTAATTTGTTCACCCACCATAATACTTGATATCATGAGAGAAGCCACTAGTGAAACCTATGGCCCCGGGTCTATTTTATATTATATAAGTTTCCGATCTACAATTCTAGTTTACTAATTATTTTATTTTGCAATCTTTACTTTTCAATCTATACAACAAAAATACCAAAAATATTTATCTTATTATATTTATCAGATCTCACTTTTGCAAGTGGGCCGTGAAGGGATTGACAACCCCTTTATCGTGTTGGTTGTAAGGTTCTTGATTGTTTGTGCAGGTACTAGGCAACTTGCGTGTAATCTCCTACTAGATTGATACCTTGGTTCTCAAAAAACTGACGGAAATACTTACGCTACTTTGCTGCATCACCCTTTCCTCTTCAAGAGAAACCAAGGCATGTTCAAGAGGTAGCAAGAAGGATTTCTGGCGCCGTTGCCGGGGAGATCTACGCTCAAGTCAAGACATACCAAGTACCCATCACAAACTCTTCTCCCTCGCATTACATTATTTGCCATTTGCCTCTCATTTTCCTCTCCCCCACTTCACCTCTGCCGTTCTATTCGGCCCTCTTCCGTTCGATCTTCTGTTTGCTTGTGTTACCATGTACCTTCTTTTTGCTTGCATCTTTGCTTGCTAAAAGTTTATGGATCCTCATCCACTTGCTAATCTCTTTAAGAGATCCAATTATGATAAACCTATTGCTAGTGAGTTGAGTGCACTAGATTATCTGTATGAGGTTTTGCTTGAAAATCGTGAATCTGAAAAGTGTGATGAATTATTTTATGAAGCAATTCATGATAGATCTTTGAATAAAAAGCATGATTGCAATGATTTTATTATAAATTCTATTGATGTAAATTGTGCTAATAATATGCAAAACCCTAAGCTTGGGGATGCTAGTTTTGCTATGTCCTCTACTTGTTGCAATGATCAAGATTGGGGTGATTCTTCTTATGATCTTGAAAATTTATTTAAGCCCCATGATGAATATGAGATTGATAATAATTTTTGCAATAATATTTAAAGTGGGTTTGGAAGAGTGTCAACTTTAGATCCCACATATTTGGAGAATTTTCAATCTTATGAAGTTTTTGATAAAAGTGGATTCGGAGAGGTCATGACTTTAGTTAATGTTAATCCCACTATTTTGGAAGAGTGTCAACTTTGCATACATGTGGATCGTGTTAAGAGTATGTTTTGTGATAACTATATTGTTGAATTTTCTTATTATCCTACATGTAATTATTATGAGAGAGGAAAATATGGTTGTTGAAATTTTCATGTTACTAAATTACCTCTCGTTATGTTGAGATTGCTATTGTTTCTTTCTCCTTCCTTGCATATGCTAGTTTTTGCTTGTCTTGATAATTTATTTTCTTATATAATGCCTATGCATCGAAAGTATGTTAGACCTAGATCTGATTTTCATATGCTTCATGATGCTCCCTTCGTGTTTCTTGCTATCTTTCATGTGAGCATCATTAAAATTATATATGCCTAGCTAGGGGCGTTAAACGATAGCGCTTGTTGGGAGGCAACCCAATTTTATTTTTTTCTTTACTTTTTGTTCCTATTCAGTAATAAATAATTCATCTATCCTCTGTTTGATTGTGTTTTTTATGTTTTAATTAATGTTTGTGCCAAGTAAAGCCTTTAGGATCTTCTTGGGTGATTGTTGTTTGATCTTGCTGAAAAAAACAGAAAGTATGCGCTCACGAGAATAATTTTCATTTTTCTACCAGAGAGCGATAAAATACTAATTCCAACTGTAGTAGATCAATATAAAATTATTTAGGATGTCCTAATTTTTCAGAATTTTTGGAGTTACAGAAGTATTCGAAACCTCCAAATTGCTACAGACTGTTCTGTTTTTGACAGATTCTGTTTTTCGTGTGTTGTTTGCTTATTTTGATGAATCTATGGCTAGTATCGGGGGGTATGAACCATAGAGAAGCTGGAATATAGTAGGTTTAACACCAATATAAATAAAGGATGAGTTCATTGCAGTACCTTAAAGTGGTCGTTTGTTTTCTTATACTAACGGAGCTCATGAGATTTTCTGTTGAGTTTTGTGTTGTAAAGTTTTCAAGTTTTTGGGTAAAAATTTGACGGATTTTGGAACAAGGAGTGGCAAGAGCCAAAGATTTGGGATGCCCAAGGCACCCCAAGTTAAAATTCAAGGACAACCAAAATCCTAAGCTTGGGGATGCCTGTAACGCCCTCGATGCGGCTATGTCTCCCACGTGTCGAGGCACGACTTAGAGACATAGGCGCATTGAAAGCAATGTCGCAAGTCGGGAATCATTACACAACCCAAGTACATATATAATATAAAGGGGGAAAATAATAATAGTTGGCTTACACTCGCCACGTCACATCAAAGTACATAAATAACATCCATCATACAATCACTCATGGCCCGACTACGGCGCCAAAATAGAAAAGACCCCCAACAAGCGACTAATCCCTGAATCGAACCCCGAATAGGCACCACTACTGATCATCAGGAAAAGAAACATAGTATCGGTGAGAGTCCTCGTCGTACTCCCACTTCAGCTCGAGCGCGCCATCCGGAGGAGTATCATCGGTCCCTGCATCTGGTGTAATAGTAATATGTGAGCCACAAAGGACTCAGCAATCTCGCACCCTCGCGATCAAGACTATTTGAGCTTAATAGGTAGGAAAGGGGGTAATGTAAGTGGAGCTGCAGCAAGCGACTAGCATATATGGTGGCTATCTTATTCGCAAAGGAGAGCGAGAAGAGGAGGCAAAGCACGAGCGGAAAACTATATAGAGCAGCCTACGCAAGCATAACTCCAACGCCGTGTCCACTTCCCGGACTCCGCCGAGAAGAGGCCATCACGGCAACACACTCAGTTGATTCATTTTAATTATTTAAAGTTCAAGTTATCTACAACCGGACATTAACAAATTCCCATCTGCCCATAACCGCGGGCACGGCTTTCGAAAGATCAATCCCTGCAGGGGGGTCCCAACAAGCTCTCACGGTCAACGAAGGAATAGACCTCCACCTAGGACCCACCGATCAGACTCGGTATCCCGGTACAACAAGATGATTCGACAGGTTAAAACAAGACCAGCAACACCGCCCGAATGTGCCGACAAATCCCGATAGGAGCTGCACATATCTCTTTCTCAGGGCACACTCAGATGAGCTCTCCATACAACTAAAACCAAACCTCGAGTTTCCCCAAGGGGGTGCTGCACAGGACTCTAGTTCGGACCAACACTCAGAGGAGCACTGGCCCGTGGGGGGGCTAAAATAAAGATGACCCTCGGGCTCCGGAAACCCAAGGGAAAAAGGGGTAGGTGGCAAATGGTAAAACCAATGTTGGGCATTGCTGGAAAAGCTTTAATCAAGGTGAACTATCAAGGGGTTCCCATTATAGCCCAACCGCGTAAGGGACGCAACAATCCGGGAACATAACACCGATATGACGGAAACTAGGGCGGCAAGAGTGGAACAAAACACTAGGCAAGAGGCTAAGCCTTTCACCCTTTACCAAATATATAGATGAGTAAAGATAACATAGCAATATAATGATATCCCAACAAGTAAATAAATGTTCCAACAAGGAACGGCTCCAATCTTCACCTGCAACTAGCAACGCTATAAGAAGGGGCTTGAGCAAAGCGGTAACATAGCCAATCAATGGTTTGCTAGGACAGAGGTGGGTTAGAGGCTCAATCATGGCAATTGGGAGGCTGACAAGCAAGTGGTAGGCATCGTAGCAATGGCAAAGCAAAAGAGCGAGCAAACTATCATAGCAAAGATAGTAGTGATTTCAAGGGTGTGATCATCTTGCCTGCACAGTTGTCAGAATTGACTGGATCCTCAAAAGCAAACTCAACGGGCTCCTCATTAGCGAACTCGTCTCCCGGCTCTACCCAACAACACAAACAAGCAACAAGGATACAATCAACCACGTGCAAGGGCAACCAATAATATGCAAAGATGATATGCTATGCGGAATGCGATGCGGGATGCAAAATGCAAGATGTAACAGGAAATGCATGAACCTGGCCTCAACTTGAAAATCCAAGTGTGCCACTGGATAGAGGGGAAGAAATCCCCTGAAAACGATATAAAGATCATGGCAATTGGAGCTACGGTTTAGAAATGGCAAGCGTTTTACTAAACGAACCGATCTGCGATTTACAGCAAGTAGGCTTCTAAATGCAACAAAATGAACATGCTACAGCCACCCAACATGAAAACAAATTGCATGGCAGTGATGTACTCATGAAGCTTAACAAATCACCAGGACTGAGGCATAGGCAAATTCATCCATTAAGGGCTTCAAACAAGCATGGCAAAACTGAATAAGCAAAAAAGATTTCAGACTTAGCGAAATTAACGCTAGTCTGGAATTTTCAGACCACGATGCTCCCTTCGGAGCAGCAAAACAACATGAAGGAAAACCTGAACATGGCAAGTAAGAGCATGGCATGGAGCTACTCAACAAGCTTAACAAAACACCCAAAATGACCTGGGCCAAAAGAGTTCAAAAAAGACTCTACCGAGCACACGAACATCGATGAAACACAATCAGTTTTCAGACTTAGTGAAAACTGGGACATGCTGAAATAATAACTCACGGAGGCATGTAAACAAGCTCGATGCTCTCACTACGGTGCAAGTCATGGCAAGGCAAGCATATATCCATTAAGAAGGCACAAAATGCTAGCTAGACATGGCAAGAACAATGGCATAGCATGCATGGATCACTAGCAATAACTCCGGCAAAATCGCAAAAGAGTTCACGATCTGCCCAAAACAGCAACTATCCAAAAGTTGAGCTCGATTGAGTCAACCTAGGGTGCTCCAACATAACAAGTAAAGACATGTACGGATTAAGCACAACAAGCATAACAAATCACTCTTACTGATCATCCTCAAAAGAGGCACGGATCACTAGGAAACAAGCTGGACATATAGCATCGTGAACTAAAACGGCCCAGACTTAGTGATTTTCACTAAGTCCCTGAAATCAGTAAACTCAGGTAGCCCTCTTCGCAAGCTTGCACAAGACAACACACACATCCTAAAAATACATGGAAGGCACCTCTTGAAAGAAGACAACATTCTTAACAATTCATCCCAAAGGGGCACAGGCATATCATGCACGGATTAAACATGGCAAAAATGACAAAAGTACATGTTGAACTAACGGATCTGCAATTTAACTCATGATGCCTCTTTCCAACAGCATTTTGGGCACCAAGATAACCTCAAATGCAAATGGTGCAATGGAATGAAATGATGTCCTCGTCGAGACAAAGATTTTGACATATCATACGCCCAAAACGGAGCTACGGATAAGGAGATACGAGCGGTCAAACGTTGCACGAAAAACTGTAAACGGAGGAGAAAGTCAACGGGGGGGGGGGCTAGGGTTTACTGTAGCGCAGATCGGGATTTTGGGCAGCAAGATGACCTCAAATGCAAATGATGCAATGGAATGAAATGATGTACTGTAGCTCGAGGGATCCGGCGATGCCGGCCGGCTCCGGCGAGCCGAAGGCGAGGTCGGCGACGAGGGAGGCCGGAGGGCGGCGAGGAGGCGGCGGCGGGCACGGGCGCCGAGGCCCGGGGCGGCGCGGGCGGCGAGGAGGCGGCTCCGGTGGCGCCCGGCGAGGAGAGGCCGGTGGCGAAGGTCGCCGGAGCGGCGAGGGTGGCGAGGCGCGGCGGCGCCGGCAGCCGGCCGCGGGGAAGAGGCGGCGAGGCGACGCGAAGGCGGCGGCGGGGCGACGCGGGCCGGGAGGGCCTCCCCTGGGCCGCGCGGGCCGGTGCGGGGAGAGACGGCGGCGGGACACGTGGCGCTGCGGGAGTGGATGGCGGCGGCGGGCGGACACGTCCGGCTCCGTCCGGACATGTCCGATGGCGGCGGAGGCGAATTTTTTTAGGGTTTGAGGAGGGGATCCGCGAAATTTTTGGAGGGGGGTGTATATATAGGCATAGAGGGAGCTAGGAGAGTCCAAATGAGGTGCGGTTTTCGCCCACATGATCGTAATCGAACGACCGAGACGATGGAGCAGAGTCTGGTGGGTTTTGGGCCAAAATGGAGGGGTGTTGGGCTGCACACACACGAGGCCTTTTCGGTCCCTCGGTTAACCGTTGGAGTATCAAACGAAGTCCAAATGACCCGAAACTTGACAGGCGGTCTACCGGTAGTAAACCAAGGCCGCATGGCAAGTCTCGGCCCAATCCGGAAATGTTTAATCCCCACACACGAAAGAAAGCTAGAAATGGCCACCGGAGGAGAACGAAGCGCCGGAATGCAAAACGGACAACGGGGAAAATGCTCGAATGCATGAGATGAACATGTATGCAAATGCAATGCACGTGATGACATGAAAAGAGATGCACGAAAAACAAAACAACACACGGAGACAAAGACCCGAACCCGAGAATTAAATATAACTTAATGTCGAAAACGGCATGAGTTGGAGTACAATTCGGGAAGGTTACATATGGGGTGTTACAATGCCCCGGAAGGCATCCCCTCTTTCTTCTTCGTCTATCGGTAACTTTACTTGAGGCTATATTTTTATTAACCACATGATATGTGTTTTGCTTGGAGAGTCTTGTATGATTTGAGTCTTTGCTTTTTAGTTTACTACAATCATCCTTGGTGTACACACCTTTTTGGAGAGACACACATGAATCGGGAATTTATTAGAATACTGTATGTGCTTCACTTATATCTTTTGAGCTAGATAATTTTGCTCTAGTGCTTCACTTATATCTTTTTGAAGCACGGTGGTGGTTTTATTTTATAGAAATTATTGATCTCTAATGCTTCACTTATATTATTTTGAGAGTCTTTTAGAACAGCATGGTAGTTTTCTTTGGTTATGAAATTAGCCCTAATATGATAGGCATCCAAAATGGGTATAATAAAAACTTTCATATAGAGTGCATTGAATACTATGAGAAGTTTGATACTTGATGATTGTTTTGAGATATGAATATGGTGATATTAGAGTCATGCTAGTTGAGTATTTGTGAATTTAAATACTTGTGTTGAGGTTTGCAAGTCCCGTAGCATGCACGTATGGTAACCGTTGTGTAACAAGTTTGAAGCATGAGGTGTTTCTTTGATTGTCCTCCTTATGAGTGGTGGTCGGGGATGAGCGATGGTCTTTTACTACCAATCTGTCCCCCTAGGAGCATGCACGTAGTTCTTGGTTTTGATGACTTGTAGATTTTTTCAATAAGTATGTGAGTTCTTTATGACTATTGTTGAGTCCATGGATTATACGCACTCTCACCCTTCCATCATTGCTAGCCTCTTCGGTACCGTGCATTGCCCTTTCTCACCTTGAGAGTTGGTGCAAACTTCGCCAGTGCATCCACACCCCATGATATGATACGCTCTATCACACATAAGCCTCCTTATATCTTCCTCAAAACAGCCACCATACCTACCTATTATGGCATTTCCATAGCCATTCTGAGATATATTGCCATGCAACTTTCCATCGTTCCGTTTATTATGACACGCTTCATCATTGTCATATTGCCTTGCATGATCATGTAGTTGACATCGTATTTGTGGCAAAGCCACCGCTCATAATTTTTTATACATGTCACTCTTGAATCATTGCATATCCCGGTACACCGCCGGAAGCATTCATATAGAGTCATATTTTGTTCTAGTATCGATTTGTAATTTTTGACTTGTAAATAAATAGAAGTGTGATGATCATCATTATTAGAGAATTGTCCCGTGTGAGGAAAAAATAGAAAGGCAAAATAAAAAAGAGAGAGAAGGCCCAAAAAAATGAGAGAAAAAGAGAGAAGGGACAATGTTACTATCCTTTTTCCACACCAGTGCTTCAAAGTAGCACCATGATCTTCATGATAGAGAGTCTCTTATTTTGTCACTTTCATATACTAGTGGGAATTTTCATTATATAACTTGGCTTGTATATTCCAACAATGGGCTTCCTCAAAATGCCCTAGGTCTTCATGAGCAAGCAAGTTGGATGCACACCCACTTAGTTTCTTTTGTTGAGCTTTCATACATTTATAGCTCTAGTGCATCTGTTGCATGGCAATCCCTACTCCTCGCATTGACATAAATTGATGGGCATCTCCATAGCCCATTTATTAGCCGCGTCAATGTGAGACTTTCTCGCTTTTTGTCTTCTCCACACAACCTCCATCATCATATTCTGTTCCACCTATAGTGCTATGTCCATGGCTCTCGCTCATGTATTGCGTGAAAGTTGAAAAAGTTTGAGAATACTAAAGTATGAAACAATTGCTTGGATTGTCATCGGGGTTGTGCATGATGGGAGCATTTTGTGTGAAGAAAATGAAGCATTTTGCTTGGATGAGCTTTATTTGGCTATGTTATTTTGAGAAGACATAATTGCTTGCTTAGTATGCTTGAAGTATTATTATTTTTATGTCAATATTAAACTTTTGTCTTGAATCTTTCGGATCTGAATATTCATGCCACAATAAAGAAAATTACATTAAAAATTATGTCAGGAAGCATTCCACATCAAAAATTCTGTTTTTATCATTTACCTACTCGAGGACGAGCAGGAATTAAGCTTGGGGATGTTGATAGGTCTCCAACGTATCTATAATTTTCGATTGTTCCATGATATTATATTATATGTTTTGGATGTTTAATGGGCTTTAATATTCTCTTTTATATTATTTTGGGGACTAACCAATTAATCGGAAGCCCAGTGCCAGTTTCCGTTTTTTTTCCTATTTTAGTGTTTCGCAGAAAATGTATATCAAACGGAATCCAAACGGAACATAACCTTAGTGAGGATCTTTCTTGGAACAAACGCAATCTAGGAGACTTGGAGTGGAAGTCAGAGACGCAACGAGGCGGCCACGAGGCAGGAGGGCGCGCCCAGGGGGTAGGCGCGCCCCCACCCTCATGGGCCCCTCGTAGCTCCACCAACGTACTTCTTTTGCCTATATATACTCTTATACTCTAAAACATCCTAGAGAACCACGAAACCACTTTTCCACCGCCGCAACCTTATGTACCCGTGAGATCCCATCTGGGGCCTTTTCCGGCGATCTGCCGGAGGGGGAATCGATCACGGAGGGCTTCTACATCAACAACATAGCCGCTCTGATGATGTGTGAGTAGTTTATCGCAGACCTTCGGGTCCATAGTTATTAGCTCAATAGCTTCTTCTCTCTCTTTGGTTCTCAATACAAAGTTCTCCTCGATGTTCTTGGAGATCTATTCGATGTAATACTTTTTGCGGTGTGTTTGCCGAGATCCGATGAATTGTGGATTTATGATCCACTTTATCTATGAACAACATTTGGTTCTTCTCTGAATTCTTATATGCATGATTTGATATCTTTGCAAGTCTCTTCGAATTATCGGTTTAGTTTGGCCTACTAGATTGATCTTTCTTGCAATGGGAGAAGTGCTTAGCTTTGGGTTCAATCTTGCGGTGTCCTTTCCCAGTGACAGTAGGGGCAGCAAGGCACGTATTGTATTGTTGCCATCAAGGATAAAAAGATGGGGTTTATATCATATGGCTTGAGTTTACCCCTCTACATCATGTCATCTTGCCTAAAGCATTACTCTGTTCTTATGAACTTAATACTCTAGATGCATGCTGGATAGCGGTCGATGTGTGGAGTAATAGTAGTACATGCAGAATCATTTCAGTCTACTTAACACAGACGTGATGCCTATACTTCATAATCATTTCCTAGATATTCTCATAACTATGCACTCTTCTATCAATTGCTCGGCAGTAATTTGTTCACCCACCGTAATACTTGCTATCATGAGAGAAGCCACTAGTCAAACCTATGGCCCCTGGGTCTATTTTATATCATATAAGTTTCTGATCTACAATTCTAGTTTACTATTTATTTTATTTTGCAATCTTTACTTTTCAATCTATACAACAAAAATACCAAAAATATTTATCTTATTATCTGTATCATATGTCACTTTTCCAAGTGGTTGTGAAGGGATTGACAACCCCTTTATTGCGTTGGTTGCAAGGTTCTTGATTGTTTGTGCAGGTACTAGGCGACTTGCCTGTAATCTCCTACTAGATTGATACCTTGGTTCTCAAAAAACTGAGGGAAATACTTATGCTACTTTGGTGCATCACCCTTTCCTCTTCAAGGGAAAACCAACGCATGCTCAAGAGGTAGTAACCACACTTACTGAATCGAGCAATTTTAGTAATTAAATAGAGCTAGTTGAACTAAACATTTCTCTAACAAAAGACCAGCATTAAAAACAAAGCCTAAGTACGCATGATTTTAACAAACCGCCGCCACGCGGGCCTATGCATCGCCGGTGTGAGATGAGACGTCGATGACTTGTCCTGGCGACATGCTGCCGTTGGTGGACTCCGCGCCCCCTTGCTGAAGTCGACCGCGTCCTCGTCCTTGGCGCCGACCTCAAGGTTGTAGTACTCGTAGTAGTGGTTGTGTCAGAGCTCACGTTGGTACTCCACTGCCGATTCCTCAATGGACAGACTCTTCTCTACCTCGACCTTGGCATGCGCTACTCCTCCTCCCGGCGCTCCTCGACCTCCGCCGCCTCCTGCATCTCCAGCTCCCGCTCGGCGATCTCATGAGGAAGCAGGTGCTCCATGGCCACCGCCGCCTTTTCGGAAGTGGGTTGCATGCTAGATTCCAAGGTGTCCTAGAATATCTTGGTGTGTGCATCCTCGATCTTGGTGTGGATGGCCTCGACCCGGGCCAGGGCGACATCAGCGGCACAGACGGTAGCTAGAGCGCTCTCGGCGTTTGCAACCGCCGTCGCAGTAGCAGCTGTAGTCGTCTCGGTTGCTGCAGCTGCCTTGTCGGCTGTCGCAAACACCATCTCAGCGTATGCAGCCGCGCTCAATGCGGATGCAGCGGCACTCTCGGCGTAGGCGGTCGTGCTCTCGGTGCAGGCAGTGGCGCTCGTGGAGGACGCGGCCATCGTACGGGCCTTCACGAAGCGTTTCCACGGCATCATCTTTGCAAGAAGGGGTTGTGGTAATGAGGATCGAGATTCGTGGATTATGGGGTTGCTGGCACTGGAGCAGACAAGCCGTCGAAGCTTAAGGAGGGAAGACTTAAATAGACCCATGAATTTTCATCGCAAACGGTTCCTACAAAAAACTGTGTGTGATGTTATTGATATTTTTTATTAGCTGCGAAAGACGAATTTGAAGTAAAGTGGCAATGGATGGTGTTTTAAATGTACGAGAAAATTTGTAGTACTAATACAACTGTCATGTCAAATTTTGGAAAATTTTAGGGGTCATTTGACCTCTTAAGACATTTAAATGATTTTCTAACCATTTAATGACCGTAATTCAAATTAGAACTACATGTACATGCAACAGCTAACCATAACGGTTTGAAAAGTCATATTTTGTGTACTTGTGTGCGAGTTAATTCCATGTGCGGTAAATTGGAAGGAATTTTCAAACATATTGGTCTCATGGCTATGACACAATTAAGCATGGAGTGCTATGGCATTTAAAATCCAAAAAATAAAAAAAAAAGATTAGAAACACATGAAACCTTGCTTGATGTAATTTCATTCCACCAAGATGATGTGGTAAACAATTTGGCATGTTTAACAAAAGTTTGAACACACACCCCTCGCAAACCGAAGCAACTCACTAGAAGGCTCGTGGTTCCGAGAGGGAACAATGCATGTTTGATGACGAACGGGCGATAGCTTCCTCTTAAGGGCTTCAAGAAATTTCTACAGTTAACTAGCACTAATACAACTATCGTTGTCGGCGTTCTGGGAATGGGGGTCCCCAGACTTGCCTGCCTGCGGCCCACGGCGTGGAACTGCGAGCGGGGCCGTATGGCCCATCTTCACCAGCAAGGACTCAAGACCCTCGCGAGGGGCCAAGCCTCGCGAGGCGGATGACACAAGACCTCCTCAGGAGCGGCCTCACCAGGCTGGCTCGCGAGGGGCGGAGAGTTCATGACAAGGCAAACCTCGTGAGGTTCCAATGACGTGAGCCATGATGATCGAGGTCAGGCGGGCGCCAGGCGGGCGCCAGGCGGGCGCGAGCGCGCATAGTGTCCTTGTTTCCTCTTTGGTGCTAAGGAAGCAGGCGTAGGCGCGGAGTACCGAGGCGTCAAGCAAAGGTTTCCATATCAGTGCAACGAGACCAAGACCAGCAGGACGACAAGACGGAGGTCACCGTGGAGCCCAAGATGGCGTCACCACCAGAGCCTTTGGCAGGCGAAGACTGCTTTTGTCAGGATAAGTTGTACTAGCTGTCCCTTTTCGAATTGTCCGTTGTTGGCTCCCTTCATACTCAATATTTGGGGAAAGGACCAGGGACTTTATAAATAGGACTACCAACCACCATAGCTAGGGGGATCGGTCGATCGAGAGAGACCAGAACCACCACAAGTTCACCAAGCACAAGAACACCTCTCATCAGGAGGCTGTTCTTCCCCTTGTACTGTTCATCCTCGGCCCAAGAGGCAATCCACCACACCACACTAGAGTAGGGTATTACACCACAACGGTGGCCCGAACCAGTATAAATCTTGTGTCCTTTGTCCTTTGTGTTGCGAGTTCGTCGAGTTAGCCTGTAAGATCTTAGCAAAGCTGGGACGTGGATCGGTAGGGGGAGATCTTCGCGTGCACCGCAGTGTTCGAACCTTTAGGGTTTTGCCGGAACCCGTGATCCGACATTTGGCGCGCCAGGTAGGGGTGTGCCGGAGCTTCTCTCCCGCCAGTTGATTCACCGACACTCTGCAGTTCCCATGTCCGGCGACTCAAGGACCAACACTGACTGATGGGCAGCCTGGCCGGCCCAGGCGGCGCCGCCTGCCCAGGAAGACCTCAACCCCGCGCTCTGGGCGGTACGAGCGCCACCTCACGCTGCAGGGCACGGGCGTCGCGGCCAGGCACCGTCCACCCTCACCCCACGACAGGCGCGAGCTGCTGCAAGGGCCGCAAGACACGCCGCGGCAACAGCACCGCACACCCGGAGGGAGCAGGCAAACATGCGAGCTGCACTCACAGTGGCACGGGAGCTGCTGCGGTGCCGGCTGATGGAGAGCGGTCGGGATGCACTACTGGAACACATCACCAAGCTACTGGACGCTGCGGCTTTAGGAGCGCCGCCCTTCTGTTCTCTGCTCACGGCACAAGCTGCGGCCGGGTCACATGGAAGGCCACGCCGCGCCCGCATGCCTACAGGCGCACCACTAGACTTCATCGACACCAGCGCAACCAACGGAGTAGCACGACCACTCGCACCTGCGCCACCTCCGCTGGGCGCGGGCCCGAGCGCTGCCACCTATGGTCCAGGCGGGATGCAACCCTGCCATCCTCGAGGTGGCACACTAGGTCGGGCGACATGGAGCGTGGGGCACTTCGGCGAGGTCTTCGGGGCAACGGCCTCGGAGGCCTACATGCCCCGCATGATGAACCAGGAGTACCATGCCGGAAGATGACCCCAGTTCGTTCCTCGAGCCGGGCTGGGGAGAGGAGGCGTTAGGAGCTGAGGCCTTCCAGGAATCGCCCGAGAGCCCCATCAACCATGTCGTTGACAACAGCTACAGGGTACCACTAATCCCCCAACGCCAGGCTTACGCTAACCATGAATTGCAAGTGAATCAGGTCACATAGCCAGGCGACGGTTCCGGTGCGGCGGTATCCGCCTCACCAAGAGAAGCTCACTGGGGGCTGCGTGGAGGGGGCCAGGAGCAAGTCCCCTCCCCGCGTCACGCGGAGCAAGGCGTCCCCTGGAGGTAGGCCCTCTGCCAGGGAGGTGCTCCAGAGCCTACCCCCGGCAGAGGACCCGTGGTCGCCGAGGGCGCCACTGGCGTCCTCTCTGCCCTCGTTGGTGCCGTCCTGGTCTCTGGTCGTCCCAACGGTGGTAGGGGGTGGCGCAAGGTGGGGCCCTCGCCTGGCGATATGAATTAAGGCTCACGCCTGCGAAGATCGCCGCCCGTGACACTCTCACGTAATAACGAGTGGGGCTGTACACGCCCCGGAGTCTCAGGAGTGCCGCCCTCGGGCCTCGGGGGCTCCCTCCCACGTCCTAGTGGCAGCACTTAGCTCCGCGCTGGTGAGAAGACTTGAATACAGGAAGACTAGACTAGGCGCCGGACACGGCCATTTACTTTTAACCTCTTTTTTGTAGCCCTGCTTTCTGGCTTTGGATTTAAGTTGGAGTTGAGTTTTCATTTTATGCGCACGGGGGGTGCCTTTTCTCGTTCGAGCAATTTCTTGATGTCTAGTTCTTGTCTTATTTCGGAGTTCGCGCCTGTTGCTCCCCCCTCGTGGGCTCCTCGCGAGCGGGGCTAGGCAAGACGCACACGCGCCACATGCATGTCATGCCACGGCTAGCGCTTGCTTATCACGCGGCCCCTTCGGGCGTCTCCACGAGTTCCTCAGGAGCCTCCAACCTCACGAGCTGGTTTGGGCTCATCCAGGCTAAGGTAAACCGCAACAGCAACTTTGCCCCAGGATACGTGAGTCCACGAAGACACATATTCAACTCGACCTAACAAGATAAAGGCGGTAGCTGTCAGATTTCGGGTTCCGGCAGACCCTTAAGGTTCGAACACTGGGGTGCGCGCGGAGATTACGCCTTCTACCTCCCCGCCTCGCAAAGATCTAAACTACTCAAAGAACTGCACAAGGAACACAAGATTTATACTGGTTCGGGCCACCGTTGTGGTGTAATACCCTACTCCAGTGCGTGGTTGGTGGATTGCCTCCTGGGGCGGATGATGATGAACATTACAAGGAAGAACAGCCTCGCGAGGGTCTGTTCTTGGCTGGGGCGATGAACTGCTAGGAAGAGTTCAGTCACCCTTCTCTCTCTCTCACTCTCTCTGCTTTGCTCTCACTTGTCGACCGTTCCCAGCCTCTCCGAACCGAACCCCCTTGCTATGCGGGTGGCTGGTCCTATTTATAGAGGCCCTGGTCCTCTTCCCAAATATCGAGCGGGAAGGGAGCCAACAATGGCAGGCTAATTTGAAGGGGGACAGCAAGTATCAACTATCCTGACAAAAGCAGTCTTCGCCTGCGCAAAGCTCTGGTGATGACGCCGTCTTGGGCTCCACAGTGACCTCTGTCTCGTAGTCCTCCTAGTCTTGGTATCGTTGCACCGAAATGGCAACCTTTGCCTGATGCCTCGGTACTCCGCGGCTGCGCTTGCCCCCTTTGCACCAAAGAGGAAAGAAGGACGCTGCGCGCGCTGGCACCCGCCTGGCGCCCTGAGTCGTCATGGCTTGCGTCACGGGCACCTCGCGACGTACCCCACCTTGATCTCTCCGCCTCCTCGCGAGCCAGCCTGACGAGGCCGTGCCTGAGGAAGCTCCGGGTCGTCCGCCTCGCGAGGGTCTTGAGTCTTGTGTTGATGAAGATGGGCCATGCTGGGCCTCCTTTGAGCCACGCTGCAGGTCGCAGGCAAGCAAGTCTGGGGACCCCCGTTCCCAGAATGCCGACAGTAGCCCCCGGGCCCAAGGCGCGCCCAGACTTGGCCGTGCCGAGAGGCGAAAGGGCAAGGGCGAAACGGCGCGGGCCCTAACAGCCTGCGGCCTTGGGTGCCGCGTGGCGGTTGATGGGACGTGGGCGGCACTGTTCCCCCACGCCCCCTTATTCTGCGCCCTGCTAGGCGGATTTGTAGTTGCACACAGTCGCTCCCCTTCCTGTTGCTCGAGCGTCCCCTATTCTTCCTTCCTTCAAACGCCTGCTCCCGCCTCCAATCCAATCTCGAATCTTCCCCCTCCTTCCCATCGCCATGACTCCGACGAGGCAGGAGAGAGGGGAGAAACCCACGCCTCCGTCTTGTGCGCTGCCATCGGTGGCCCCCGCCGTGGGCCAGTCGACCGTACTCAATCAAGAGTGCCTGGGTAGGGACAGCTTGGCTCTGGCCACCGTCTTCAATGAGTGCGGGAGGACGACGGCCTGCCCACGTCCCACTTCTCCATTGACAGGATAGCAACCGAGGTCCCATGTTTTACCGATGCCTTGTGGGCGGGTCTGGTTCCCCCCTTCTCTGATTTCTTCAATGCCGTGCTCTCCCATTATCAGATCCACATGATGCATCTAAGCCCTGAGTCCATCACCCTCGTTTCGGTCTTCGCCTTCGTTTGCGAAGCCATGATGGGCATCCCTCCTTCGGTTGCCTTGCTGCGCCACTTCTTCTCACTGCTCCTTGTCGACCCTTCCCAATGCTGGGCATGCGCGGGCTTTGCTGCCGAGCCTGAGACCGAGGCCTCTGGGATTGACTTCAAACTCCCCCTGCCCGCGGTTGGGTTCCGCGAGCGGTGGTTGTACGTGGACGTAGGGGTGCCCAGCCCCCTGCTATCGGAGCCGACCTCGCCTGCTGTCCCCAATTCGGGTTGGGGCCAGGAGACGCTCAAGAGCCCCCGGCTCGTCTTTGTTTGGACCCGCTTCACGCTCCTGAGGAAGCTCGGCGTGACAGCGCCCAAAGTAGTGAAGGAGTTTCTGTTGTGCCGTGTCGCTCCCCTGCAACGCCACTCTCACCGGATGTGGGCCTTCCGTGGGCGCGAGGATAACATGAGGCTCCAGGAAGAGGACCTGGCTCCTGCGGTGCTGAAGTCGACACTCTTGACCTTGGCCGGGGACCCCAAGCCTGCCACCGTCCGGCAGGGAGGGGCCTTGCTGTATCTCTGCCAGAGCAGGGCCGACTTCGTGAAGCAGATGCCCGTCTTTGATGAGTGGGGGCCGCGCCCCGCCGGCCTCCAGGGACCTCGCGAGAATCCAATGGTGGTGACTGCCCTTCCAATCGGCCAAGGCGACTCCTCCTCAAGTGGCAAAGCAGGGAGGCAGGAGGCGCCGGAGGCCGAGGGGGCTCCTGATGAGGTGGTAGCGCCGGGTGACGCTCGCGAGGGGACAGCTCCTGAGACCCGTGTCGCTGCGGCTGAAGGTGGCAAGCAGCCGCTCCCAGCGCCCGGGGCTGAGGCCTTGGAGGCCCCAGCCGTGTCTTCTGGCAAGGTGATGGACGGCACGCGCCAGGCAGGCGCCCCTGACGCGGACCGCTCTGATGCTCCGTCCTCGCGGCAGGTTGATCCTTGCGCTCTTCTCTTGGGTCGCTTCCACGTGGACTTTGAGGCCCTCCGGAGGAAGAGGGAGGCCATGGGTGATGACTTCCCTTGTCGCGTGCTGAAGCGCAGGAAGTACTTCGCCACTGATGAGTAAGTCTTCTTCCTCTCTGGCTCCTGATCCTCTTGTTGCTTTCACTGATCCTTGCTCCGCAGGCCCCTTCCGGCCGAGCTCGCGGAAGTAGCAGAGGTGCCGCCTCCTTTGGCTTCGCCCCCTCTACCGCCCTCAACTGCTCTGAGCAGCTCTGCCCTCGTGGTGAGGGCATCTGAACGGGTGGACCATCCCTAGGTGCACCGCGGCCCTTCACTCCCCGTGATTTTCCTTCGTGAGCCCTCTCGGGGAATAGCCAGTCTGCCGTGGGCTTCTCGTCTGTTCGCGGACTGCGACTGGTTGAGGCGCCCCCTGCGCCCTTCGTCTGAAGACGGGTTGGCTCTAGGTCGGGCTTCTGGTGCGGCACGCCCGGCCGCCGCGAGGGTGCCAGCCCCTAGCCCCCTGCCCGGGGGAACGATGATTCGCGCCCCCCGGCTCTTGCTTGGGGCGGATGACGGTGTGGAAGGCGTGCTTGAGCACGCCCAGGAGCGCCGCGCTCGCCACCAAGGGTTCCTTCGAAGAGCGACCGACATGGTGAACTTGCTTGGGGAGGAGCTCGCTGACGAAGACGCGTGCCTGGAGGCTGAGGGCCTGCGTCTGGCTGTAGGGAGGCGCGAGCTGGAGGCCGCCATCACCCTCGCGCGCCGTCAGCATGATCTTGACGATGAAGAGACGAAGGCATCGCTGGAGGCCTCTCAAGCGGCCCGATCCCAGGCCACCGAGGAGGCCCAGAGAGCTGACCGATGGTGAGAGTCGGCGGAGGAGCGGGCTCACGAGCTCCTGGCCCGGTGTCACTCACTGGAGGAGCAAGTGGAGCTGCGCGAGCTGGCCCTTGTGTCGATGCGGGTGGCCTCCGGCGACCCAGCCGAGCTCCAGAGGCGTGAAGAAGCGTTGACGCTGGAAGCCGCTGAACGCACTCGTGAGTATGAGCGGCTGGAGACGAGGGACCGCTTGGTGACGTAGGCGGAGGACGATGTCGCCGCACGGGAGGCTTGTGTCCTGGAGGAGGTCGGTCGTCGGTTGGCGATGGCGCGCCAAGACCTCGAGCGCGAGTTCGAGAGGAGACTGGAGTTGATCCGGGTAGAAGCTGAAGGGAGGACCGCAGCCTTGAGGGTCAAGCGGGAGGAGGCGACGCGGCTGGCCGACGCCTCCCGGGCCGCCCTTGAGGTAGCGCAAGGGGAGCTGGCCACCTCCCAGGCCGAGGCGCTCCGTCTTTGTCAGCGGGTGGAGGAGGCTGAGGGCGTCGCGCGCCAGAACACGGACGAGATATGTCAGCGGCAGGTCCTGGAGCACGTGCACGGTCCCATGCTCGCCACGCTCCGGGAGAGAGCTAGCGCGGCCTTGGGCAACATCTGTGAGGCGGCTGTTGGCGAGCCGCACATAGCCAACTATGCTGGCAACCTTCAGTTCTTCACTGCCGTGGTGACGCAGCTGGAGGCGCGTTCGGCAAGGGCCGATAGGTTGGTGGAAGAGAGGAGTCACGCGCTGCTCGGGCGCGCCTTCTCCCGTGTCTTCAGCCATCTCCTGAACATGGATTCCGGCTTCGATTTTGACGCTGTCATCGCCCCAGTTCCCCAGGCCGTCCGAGGTGACCTGGCGCACTGGGTGGAAGACAACGTGGATGCCCTTGTGAAAGTGCAACTATCCCTAGGTGGTTTTGGTAATTCATAACAACATATAGCTCATTGAGCTAATGCTATTCCAAGATGATTGTTTCAGGAAAGCTCAATGATTGGCATGGCATGGATGTGAAAGTGGAACCCTCGAAATGCTAAGGACAAAGAATTGGCTCAAGCTCAAAAGTTCAAGACTCTTCATTTTATATTTTAGTGATCCAAGATCACATTGAGTCTTTAGGAAAAGCCAATACTATCAAGGAGGGATGAGGTGTTGCTTAATGAGCCTCTTGCTTTATGTGCTTAGTGATATGCTCCAAAATCCTCAACCACCTTTCCATATCCACAAATGACCTAAACCCTAAGCCAAACTTGGTCATACCGATTCTGTCAATCCGTCGCCACCGAGTTTCACTTGTCATTTGCCACTGCCAAACCCTAGCAATTCGGTCCTACCGATAAGGATCTCGGTCACACCGAGATGGGGTTGCAAACTCTCTGTTTCCCTTTCATAACTTTTCGGTCTCACCGAAAGATCGAATCGGTCCCACCGAGAATGCAATGCAAACTCTCTGTTTCCTTCTTATAACTTTTCGATCTCACCGAAAGAGCAAGTCGGTCCCACCGTGTTTGCCTGATCAACTCTCTGGTTAGCTAATTGCCGAACTCGGTCTCACCGAGTTTGTGCGATCGGTCTCACCGAGATTACGCTATGCCCAAACCCTAACCGAATCGGTCCTACCGAGTTGCATCTCAGTCCCACCGAAATTCCTAACGGTCACTAGGTTTACTATTTCGGTCAGACCGAGTTTTCTGATTCGGTCCCACCGAGATTGGTAGATTGTGTGTAACGGTTGGATTTTGTGTGGAGGCTATAAATACCCCTCCACCTCCTCTTCATTCGGAGAGAGAGCCATCAGAACACATACACCATTCCTACTGATATGTTCTGAGAAAGAACCACCTACTCATGTGTTGAGACCAAGATATTCCATTCCTACCATATGAATCTTGATCTCTAGCCTTCCCCAAGTTGCTTTCCACTCAAATCTTCTTTCCATCAGATCCAAATCCTATGAGAGAGAGTTGAGTGTTGGGGAGACTATCATTTGAAGCACAAGAGCAAGGAGTTCATCATCAACACACCATTTGTAACTTCTTGGAGAGTGGTGTCTCCTAGATTGGCTAGGTGTCACTTGGGAGCCTCCGACAAGATTGTGGAGTTGAACCAAGGAGTTTGTAAGGGCAAGGATATCGCCTACTTCATGAAGATCTACCGCTAGTGAGGCAAGTCCTTCGTGGGCGATGGCCATGGTGGAATAGACAAGGTTGCTTCTTCGTGGACCCTTCGTGGGTGGAGCCCTCCGTGGACTCGCGCAACCGTTACCCTCCGTGGGTTGAAGTCTCCATCAACGTGGATGTAGGATAGCACCACCTATCCGAACCGCGGGAAAACATCCGTGTCTCCAATTGCGTTTGAATCCTCCAAACCCTTCCCTTTACATTCTTGCAAGTTGCATGCTTTACTTTCCGCTGCCAATAAACTCTTTGCATGCTTGCTTGAATTGTGTGATGATTGCTTGACTTGCTCTAAGATAGCTAAAATCTGCCAAGAACTAAAATTGGGAAAAGGCTAAGCTTTTAGTTGGTCAAGTAGTCTAATCACCCCCCCTCTAGACATACTTTCGATCCTACAAGTGGTATCAGAGCTTTGGTCTCCATTTGCCTTGATCTCCATAGCTTTTGGTGGTCATAGCCTTGGTTTCACAACCTAGGAGAGTATGGCATCTAGCGAGGGAAATTATCACTGTAGAGGTCCTTACTTTGATGGCACTAATTTTGCTAGTTGGAAGCATAAAATGAAAATGCATATTCTTGGACATAACCCCGCCGTATGGGCTATTGTTTGTGTTGGTTTGCAAGGTGAGTTCTTTGATGGGAGAGAACCAAACTATGAAGCTACCGCGGATGAGTTGAAGATGTTGCAATACAATGCTCAAGCTTGTGATATTCTCTTCAACGGATTGTGCCCCGAAGAATTCAACAAAATCAGTTGCCTTGAGAATGCAAAGGAAATTTGGGATACTTTGATTGATATGCATGAAGGTACCGACTCCGTCAAGGAATCCAAGTTGGATGTGCTCCAAAGTCAACTTGACAAGTTCAAGATGAAGGATGGTGAAGGTGTCACTGAAATGTACTCTAGGCTTGCTCTCATCACAAATGAGATTGTCGGCTTAGGAAGTGAAGAGATGACCGATCGATTCATCATCAAGAAGATCCTAAGAGCCTTGGATGGGAGATATGATACCGTGTGCACATTAATCCAAATGATGCCCAACTACAAAGATCTCAAGCCAACGGAAGTAATTGGAAGGATTGTTGCTCATGAGATGTCACTCAAGGATAAGGAGGAACTTCGCAATAAATCAAGTGGTGACTACAAAGCGTCATGTGAAGTCCCCACATCATCAAGTGAGAAACAAAACTTCAATGAAGAATTGAGCTTAATGGTGAATAACTTCAACAAGTTCTACAAGAGTAGAAACAAAGATAGAAGCTTGAAGTCAAGGTCCTACAATGACAAAAGATCTTCTAGTCGAGAGCGAAACTGCTATAATTGTGGAAGACCCGGACACTATTCCAATGAGTGTACGGCTCCCTACAAGAGAAGAGAAGATTCTCCAAAAAGAAGAAGCAAAGAATCTCCACCAAGAGAGAGAAGGAGTAGAGATGATCGTTATGAATGAAGATACTCACGGAGAAGCAAGGATTCGAAAAGGAAGGAAAAATCATCAAGGAGCTATACAAAACGAAGACATCAAGCTCATGTTGGTGAATGGGTATCCGGCTCCGACTCCGACAGCCACTCCGAGAGAAGTTATCACTCCGACTCCGAAGATACTCAAGATGAAGGTGTTGCCAGTCTAGCACTTGTGTCAACCAACTCCTACGACATATTTGACTCACCAAATGAAGGAATTGGAAGATGCTTCATGGCCAAAGGTCCTAAGGTAACACACCCCGAGTATGTTGACTTTAATAGTGATGAAGATGACTTGTTAGGTGATGATGATTTGCTTGTTGACAACTCTAGTGAAGAATATTATGGTGAAATATCAATTAATCATGCTAAAACAAATAACAATGATAAGGAGAAGATTGAGGCTCTAACTAAAGAACTAAACACTCTTAACTTAGCCCATGAAACTATCTTCGAAGATCATCGAGAACTTTTAAGAGCTCATGAGAAATTACGCTTTGAAAAGCTTAATCTTGAGCAAGAGCATGAGTTCTTAAAAGCAATCGATGATGATCTCCGCAAGAAAAGTTCTTCTCACATTGCCAAGCGTTTACTTTTATCCACCTACATGCCTCAATTCAAGACTAGTAACAAGAATAAGAAAGATTCTTCCTCTAGTAGTAACAATGATCATGCTAAATCCAATATTGTTGCTTCTAGTAGTTCTCTTGATTCCACTAAGGATTCTCTTAGCCAAGTTACACTTGAGCAAGAAAATAGCTTATTGAAGGGAATTATAGAGAAAGGTGTTTACAAGAGCCTTGCCGGAAGTAAGCAATTCGAGGAAATTGTGCGCAAGCAAGGAATGCACCGGAAGAATCAAGGTGTTGGTTTTGAACGAAAGTTCAATGCCAATGGAGTTGAATGGGAAGAAGATCAATACCCCAAGACAAAGTTTATTCCTCAACAAGAGAAGTATGATACTTCCTTCAAGGGAACACAAGCTCAAGATGATCTTCCACAACAAGACTACAAGCAAAAAGGCAAGGACAAGCTTCAAGAGGAGATTGATGCATTTGAAGAAGCTCCTATGACCTCAGTCAAGTGGATTCCCAAGACTACTTAAAGTTCCACTACATCAAGTACGACTACAACTCCAAGGATTCCCATCAAGATGGTGTGGATCCAAAAGAAGAAGAACTAGAGAGTTCTTGAGGGTGACTCCGCCAACATACTTCACTCTTATCATTTTGGCAAGAACAAGTGCAATCAACTTCCACATCTTGCACTAGTTCAAGGAGTCACAAACCCTCTTGTTGGTAAGACAAGGGACAAGGTAACCTAAAGTTTTCATGGACATCATCTTGTGTGTGCATCACTCTATGTCTATGGATATCCTTGTTTGTTCCTTGTGGGACTAACCCATGTAGGTATTGATAGTGCAATTCATTCAAATGGATAGCTCCAAGTGATCTACATCAACATTGAGCATCCACATCTTCAACATCTACATGAAGTCATCATCAAAAAACCCAAGGTTAGTTCATCCCTCTTAGGGGGGATATCACATCTAGGGGGAGCTTTACTCTAAGACTTGAGCTAAAGCAACTCTAAAGATGTGAATACAACAATGCTTTATGTAAAAGTGGTAACCCCACTTGAGCTTAAACGATGAGTATGACCTATGATCAAGTGTTCTCACTTGACTCCTAAGTCAATATACTCATATATAGATGACCTAGTCATCGCAAATTGCTTGATAGAAGCTAGAATTGGTTGTGCATGCTTTGCCACATATTTCATTTGCCATCTTATTGTGTGAGCATGTTGGTTGCATATTTTACTCATTCGAGGACATCCACTTGTTGTTTTGATTGTTTGGCTTTCTTCTTTTGCCAAGTGGATGGACAAGAATGCCTAAGAACCTCCTCTAGCTATCTATGCTTTTCTCGTCTCAAACTTTATTCATGCTGCATCACAAAACTTGATCAAGTCAGATTTGAACCACTCTGTGTGAGGAGCGCTCGGAGTCCCCGATTCGTCATAGACTTAAACTTCCAAAACCTCTTTATGAATCTCGGTCTGACAGATGCTCCATTTTCGATCCTACCGAGTTCATTAAGTTGATCTAGGTTTTCGATCTCGGTGCAACCGATTTGAACTTTTCGCTCACACCGAGTTGCAATAACTGCACACAGTTTTGCATCTCGGTGCCACCGAGTTGTTCCACTCGGTCACACCGACAGGGTCGGGCTATATATAGTGACGGGCAAAATTTTGGAAATTTCTCCGAAACCTCTTCGCCCGCGCGATAGCCTGCTCTGCCTTCGTGGTCTCCGGATCGTCTTCTCGCTGCCAGCTGCCTCCAGTCGCTGGTCTCCGCCGCCGTCAACGGAATTCTGCCCTGCCGTTGCCACCGTAGCGAGTCTCCGCCGAACCAGGGTATGGACTCGATCTTTGTGCTATTCTCCACTCCGATTCCTAGCACATTGTGATCATCATGATTCTTTCCACGATTGAAACACTCCTATCCAGTCAATGAACTCGTAGGTTAGGTTTAATTCGAAAATTTTAGGGTTAGGTTTCCGCCGAAACCATCTCGGACCCACCGAGTTGAAAAACTCGGTCCCACCGATCTGGCTTTTGCCATTGCACAAGTGAAACTCGGTCTGACCGGGAATAACTTATCGGTGCGATCGATTTTGGAATTCTGTGAAACCCTAACAGTCTCGGTGCCACCGAACTGTGACTCGGTCTGACCGAGTTCACCAGTTCTGGTGCCAAAACTGCTTCGGTGTCACCGAGTTTGAAAATTGGTAGATCCGAGATGCTTTCTGTGGAAAACTAAAACTAAGTTTTTAAATTAATCTTTTGCAAAAATCTCTGCTTTTTGTGATGCTCATCCACTCTATCTTATCCATAATCTATTCACAGGGTCAGCAGTCAGTTTGCAACATGTCTGATCAAAGTGACAGCCAGAATGTGTCTGAGCAGCAAGTTGTGATGAGTGAGGGCACTAGCCCCTCAAGTTCTTCTGATGATCGCAGCAGGAGCACCCCCAGCAATCTGCCTAAGGCTGCCACACGTCAAAGGAAGAAGAGAACGCCTGATTCTGAGGATGAAGACTATGTGGCAGAGGAAGAGGCCACATCAAAGAGAGCTGAACCAGCTCAAGGCACAAAGCCAAGGCTGAAAATCAAAAGGCCAGCAGGCAGGCAGCCCATGTCTAAGGCAAGAGTTCCCACTTCCAAACCTAGGAAGGCTGCAACTGAAGAAACCATGAAGCTTGCCCTGGAATCTGAAGAGGAAGCAGGTGGCCAAGGCAAGAAGAGGAAAGAGAGGGTGAAGAAGACTATAGCCAGAGTGCTTGGGAAGGCCTCCATCATGGTAGATGAGGAGGAAGAAGAAGAAGGGGTTGCTGCACCAGCACCCAAGGCAGCCAAACTCATGGGAGATGCTATAAGGTCAGGAACAGCTGCATCCAAGCCCAAGGAAGCACCTAAGGCTGCATCTAAGCCTAAGAGTGCACCAAAGAGAAACACACGAAGCATCCCAGCTGCGGAAAAGAACAAGGCCCCAGTGCTTGAAGCTATCGAAGAAGAGGAAGAGAGTGTCCTTAGGAAGCTCAAGCCCAAGATCCCAGACCATAATGATGCTCATCCTGTGGCTGAGGATATGAAGCTCAGGAGAGATTCAGGGCTGAGGAAATGGAGAGAAGCAGATCCGTATGCTTCTAGGAGAAGGACTGCCGTGGATTACAGATTTCATACCAAGGAGCAGCAAGATTTCTATGAGACTGTTTTGCTTGACAAGAAGCCAATCATTTGTGACATGAGATGGGTCGACTGGACCTACATCAAGGACAATGAGGAGTACTACCCCGGTGTATTTGACAGCTTTAGTGCGTGTGGAGTTGCGGACTTTGTTGGGCAGAAGCTCACAAAGTGGAACGAGGAGCTGATCATGCAATTCTACTCCACAGCACACTTTTATCCGGATGGCAGGATAACAAGGATGTCAGAGGGTACAAGGTACCAATCCACTGTTGAAGAATGGGCGAAGTTGATCAATGCCCCAAAGGAGCAAGCTGATGACTTGGACATTTATGCCAAGAAAAAGATGGATCACAACTCCATGTCCAACATGTACAAGGAGATCCCGAATGAAGCGCTCGACAAGTTCAAGTTTGGCTCAGTGCACTATCTGCTCTCAGGATTGCCTACGATCAACTGGATCCTTAGGCACACCCTTCTGCCCAAATCTGGAGATCACAAGATGATCAGAGGTCACGCGATCAACTTGCTTCATGTCTTTGACGTGCCTCAGAAATTCAAGGTCATGAGTCTCATTGTGGAAACAATCAAGAGGACAGCTGCAGACCAGAAGAGGAGTTGTGGGTATGCCCCACAGATTCAGGAGCTCATCAACTCCAAGATGGGCACGGGCGTGTATTCATTGGATAAGGAACACCTGCCCATCCGTCCAGATTTTGAGGATAACCAAGTGGTTATGACTGAGAATGAACCCTCATCTGCCCATGCACAAGCTCAGAAGGAGAAGGCGAAGAAGGAGAAAGCTACCAGGATGCCTACTCAAGCGGAGGCATCTGATTACTTCTTGAAGACCAAACAAGAGCAGCTCGGTTACCTGATAGCGTCCACCCTGCGGATTGAGCAAAGTATAGCTACCCTGACTCAGAACCAGGCGAGCCTAGAGAGGATCATGGAACAGAGGTTCTATGACCTGGACATCAAAGTGACTGAGATACAGACTGCCGTAGAGCAGCTTGTAACGCCCCATATGTAACCTTCCCCAATTGTACTCCAACTCATGCCGTTTCTGGCATTAAGTTATATTTAATTCTCGAGTTCGGGTCTTTGCCTCCGTGTGTTGTTTTCGTTTTTCGTGCGTCTCATATCATGTCATCACGTGCATTGCATTTGCATACATGTTCATCTCATGCATTCGAGCATTTTCCCCGTTGTCCGTTTTGCATTCCGGCGCTTCTTTCTCCTCCGGTGGCCATTTCTAGCTTTCTTTCGTGTGTGGGGATTAAACATTTCCGGATTGGGCCGAGACTTGCCATGCGGCCTTGGTTTACTACCGGTAGACCGCCTGTCAAGTTTCGGGTCATTTAGACTTCGTTTGATACTCCAACGGTTAACCGAGGGACCGAAAAGGCCTCGTGTGTGTGCAGCCCAACACCCCTCCAATTTGGCCCAAAACCCTCCAAACTCAGCTCCATCGTCTCGGTCGTTCGATCACGATCGTGTGGGCGAAAACCGCACCTCATTTGGACTCTCCTAGCTCCCTCTATGCCTATTTATACCCCCTCCATTTTCGGATCCCGTCTCCCACCTCGAAACCCTAGTTCCAAAAAAAAGGATCCCGCGCCGACGGACGTGTCCGGGCGGAGCCGGACAACGTCCGCCCCACCGCCAGCCAACCGCTCGCCGCCACCTCGCCCCGCCCGCGCCCACTTCGCCGCCGACCGACCGGGCCCGGCAGGCCCGAGGCCGGCCCCCGTGGCCCATCGCCACCAACCGCGCCGCCAGAGGGAGGCCGTGCGCCCGTGCCCGTCTTCCATGGCGCCGGCGGCCGCCCTCGCCCGCCGCCTCGTCGCCGGTGCGCCTCGCTGGGCCGGAGCTCCTTGCCGGCGTCCTCCGCCGCCGCGCGCCGCCCGGTCGCCGGATCCGGCCCCGGCGACCGCCGTCCTCGCCGTCCGGCCTCGTCCCCGGCCCCCCTCGCCGCCAACCCTGCCGGCCGCCGCCTCGGCATCCACGCCACCGGCCGTGAACAGTAACTCCGGCGACCTTGGTTTCCGTGCCCGATCCAGATCTGGATCTGGGATATTTTCGGTTGACTTTCTCCTCCCGAAACCCTAATTATCTTGCTACTTTGACCGCTCATATCTCCTCATCCGTAGCTCCGTTTTGGGCGTATGATATGTCAAAATCTTCGTCTGGACGAGTACATCATTTCATTCCATTGCATCATTTGCATTTGAGGTCATCTTGGTGCCCAAAATGCTGTTGGAAGGAGGCATGTTGAGTTAAATTGCAGATCCGTTAGTTCAACATGCACTTTTGTCATTTTTGCCATATTTAATCCGTGCATGATATGCCTGTGCCCCTTTGGGATGAATTGTTAAGCATGTTGTCTTCTTTCCAGAGGTGCCTTCCATGTATTTTTAGGATGTGTGTGTTGTCTTGTGCAAGCTTGCGAAGAGGGTCATCTTTATTTTAGCCCCCCACGGGCCAGTGCTCCTCTGAGTGTTGGTCCGGAACGTCAGCCGCCGGTGGCCACCAGGGGCAACTCTGGGCTGGCCTACCGGAAGTTTGGACAATCTGAGTGTGCCCTGAGAAAGAGATATGTGCAGCTCCTATCGGGATTTGTCGGCGCATTCGGGCGGTGTTGCTGGACTAGTTTTGACCTGTCGAATCATCTTGTTGTACTGGGATACCGAGTCTGATCGGTGGGTCCTGGGTGGAGGTCTATTCCTTCGTTGACCGTGAGAGCTTGTTATGGGCTAAGTTGGGACCCCCCTGTAGGGATTGATCTTTCGAAAGCCGTGCCCGCGGTTATGGGCAGATGGGAATTTGTTAATGTCCGGTTGTAGATAACTTGAACTTAATTAATTAAAAATGAATCAACTGCGTGTGTTGCCGTGATGGCCTCTTCTCGGCGGAGTCCGGGAAGTGGACACGGCGTTGGAGTTATGTTTGCGTAGTCTGTTCCATTTAGTTCCCGCTCGTGCTTTGCCTTCTCTTCCCGCTCTACTTTGTGAATAAGTTAGCCACCATATATGCTAGTCGCTTGCTGCAGCTCCACATACATTACCCCTTCCTTACCTATTTAGCTTAAATAGTCTTGATCGCGAGTGTGCGAGATTGCTGAGTCCTTGTGGCTCACAGATTACTATTACACCAGATGCAGGGACCGATGATACTCCTCCTGATGGCGCGTTCGAGCTGAAGTGGGAGTACGACGAGGACTCTCAGCGATACTATGTTTCTTTTCCTGATGATCAGTAGTGGTGCCTTCTCGGGGTTCGACTCAGGGATTAGTCGCATGTTGGGGAGTCTTTTCTATTTGGCGCCGTAGTCGGGCCATGAGTGTTTGTATGATGAATGCTATTTATGTACCTTGATGTGACGTGGCGAGTGTAAGCCAACTATTATTATTATTCCCCCTTTATATTTATATGTACATGGGTTGTGTGAAGATTGCCTCACTTGCAACATATGCCTTCAATGCAATTATGCCTCTAAGTCGTGCCTCGACACGTGGGAGATATAGTCGCATCGAGGGTGTTACAAGTTGGTAATCAGAGCCTTCCCCGACCTTAGGAGCCCCATTGCTTGATCGTTTTTAGCAGCCGAGTTGTGTCTAGAAAAATGTTTTGAGTCCTTAGGGATTATATATCGGAGAGCTTAGGAATTCTTTTTACTTCCCAGTCTCCTCATCGCTCTGGTAAGGCATCCTGACGTAGAGTTTTGACTCTTCTCTTCTCAAATTTCACAAAAAAAAAATTTAGGTTCACGCGAGTATCTTAGTTTTGTTCCGATGGCTTATGATGAGAATACTGTCTTGGTGCCTCCTGTCAGGGGTTTAGTGGAAGTGTCCCGGGGAGTTGAGCTCTGAGGTGTTGTCATCATAATTCTATCGTTGCAATTCTGGCATACTTGAGATATGTGCGCGACATCGAAAATCTCCTTTATGCAGTTCGTTGGTGAGATAACCTCGACGCCACCCAGTACTGGGGCGGGAGTTCGGGAGTATCGCCATAACTTGTATAACGGATGCTTTTCGAAGGTTGAGATAGTTGGTTTCCGAAGGTTTCTTGGTTATGTGTTGAAGGATGGATGCAGCTGGATGTAGGATTTGCTAGCTTGGGTGAGATATTATGCTTCCCCTGTATCCTCAACACCTGATTGCATAACCGGAAAGTTTCGGGAATTTCATAGGTGGGAATTCAAGTAGCCTTAGGATATCTTTCCAACAGATGTGTGATATGAAATTGGGGTTCGACGTCTAGTGGTTCGCCTATTCACGGTCGATTTTACAGTGGCCTCGTTGTGTTTTAAAGAGTCCTTGGCTATGCTGACTCGGGGACGCTTCGTATGTCATGTGCACTGCCTTGTACATGATGGTGCTGTACGGTCGAGCCCGTGTAGGTCCTACCACGAACACTTCGGACGAAATTTCTATCATGTGTTTGTTCCGGCTTATTCCGCAAGCCAACCCTTGGTTTTATTTCGAGTTGTGGTATTCGTTCTTCTTCGACGTCATATGTTGATTCCATTCCTCGTTGATGTATCTCTTCTACCTGATTCGTCGTGGCTTCGCAATTTAGGAATATGTGACCACTTCAAGAGAAGTGCATTCGTTCATTTTGTTCGGATGTGAAGACTTATGTTGCAATTTTTCATTCCGTTGGATTCACCTTCTATATTTGTCTATTTGTGTGCTAATGGTGGTCAACCTCTTCAGGATGGCTCCTCCAACGCGCACGACTCTGAACCCAGATCCTCCGCCACCTCCGCCTCCTCCGGAAGCATGGCAGGCTGTAATGGCTGCTACTAATGCCAATACTCAGCTGATCATGCAAATCTTCCAAGAGCGGAATCAAAGCAGTCAAGCAAATCAAGGCAGCAACCAGAACCAGTTTGCAACTCTGCATCAGTTCCTCGCTAATGCTCCAAAGACGTTCAGTAACTGCGTTGAGGCTACCGATGCTGATGATTGGTTAGTCGATCTGGGCAAGCATTTTGAATGTAGCAACGTCAGACCTGAAGATTTCGTCAAGTTCACATCTTTCCAGCTCAAGGATCAGGCCGCAGAGTGGTTTCAGCAGTACCGAGATTCCAGAGGTGGACGTTTGATCACTTGGTATGATTTCCGTCGTGATTTCCGCGCTCATCACATTCCTCAAAGTGTGACTGAAAGCAAACGTGAAGAATTCTGCAATCTGAAGCAAGGCTCTTTGTCTGTCTATGACTACAACAAGCTGTTCCAGAAGCTCGCCCGTTTTGCCAAGCAGGATGTTCCTGATGAGAAGAGCATGATCTATCAGTTCAGGGGTGGTCTTCGTGAAGAGATTCAGCTCGCTCTTGTCCTCTTCGAGCCGCTGAGATACGATGAGTTCTACAACATGGCACTGAAGCAAGAGGCTGCTCAGCTCAGGTGTGATGCTTCCAGGAAGCGAGTCAGAGACACTTCGTCTTCGTCCTCTACTCAAGTGACCAAGCAGGAGAAGTATTGGCTTCCTCCTCCTCCGTTCCGTCAGCCGTATCAGCAGAAGAGCAAAGGTGGCAGTGGTTCGTCCCACCCACCCAACCCAGGCTTTCAGAACAACACTTCGTCTCAAGCTCCAAGATCGAGTGCTCCGTACCACCGTCCGCTCTCAGAGGTCACGTGCAACAAGTGCCAACAGAAGGGTCACTACGCCAACAAGTGTTTCAACCAGAGGCGTCTTCCTCCTCCTCCTCCTGTCAGGTCGGCAAGTATAGCTGTGGTCAAGCATAATCCCAAGCACGCCAAGGTCAATATGGTGAATGCAGCTCAAGCAGAAGATTCGTCAGATGTGATCATGGGTAACCTTCCTGTTAATGATATTCCTGCAAAAGTTCTTTTTGACACAGGTGCATCGCATTGTTTCATCTCGAAGCCTTTTGCATCTAAGCATGACTTCGTTTCCCAAGCGATGCATAGTCCGTTAGCAGTGGTATCTCCGGGTAAATGTTTGCTCGCCAATCAGGAGATTCTGGATATTTCCATCATGTTGGGTGAATTCAAGTTCTGGGCCTCTCCTATGGTTCTTGGCAATTCCGATATCGACCTCATTCTTGGGATGGAATGGCTCTCTAAACACAAAGCTCAGCTGGATTGTGCAGCCAAGCAGCTTCAACTGACTCATTCGTCTGAGGAAGTGATTGTCTTTGCTGCTCGGGATAATACCATCCGATTATTCTCTCTCAATGAAAAGGGTGAATTGGATGCTATTTCGCAGATTCCGGTTGTTTGTGAGTATCAAGATGTCTTCCCTGAAGAACTCCCAGGCATGCCTCCAAACCGGCCTGTTGAATTCGTTATTGAACTTGAGCCCGGTACGGAACCGGTGTGCAAACGGCCTTACAAGCTCGGCCCCGAAGAGTTGAAGGAGTTGAAGAAACAGCTCGATGTGCAAGAAAGGATGGGTCTCATTCGGCCTAGTACTTCTCCGTGGGGTTGTGGTGTTCTTTTTGTGAAGAAGAAGGATGGAACGGACCGACTTTGTGTTGATTATCGTCCATTGAACAAGAAGACCATCAAGAACAAATATCCACTTCCCAACATTAATGAGCTATTCGAACAACTCAAGGGTGCCCAAGTATTCTCCAAGCTTGATCTCCGTATGGGTTATCATCAAATTCGCATTCGTGAACAAGATATTCCGAAGATGGTGTTCAGAACAAGCTATGGGTCATATGAATACACTGTTTTGTCTTTTGGCCTCGCCAATGCTCCTCCGACGTTCTCTCGCATGATGAACTTCATCTTCAACCCCTACACCAACGACTTTGTTTTGGTCTATCTCGATGATATCCTGGTTTTCTCGAAGAACAAGGAAGATCATGCCAAACACTTGCGTTTGGTTCTTGACAAGCTAAGGGAACATCAATTCTATGCCAAGTTCTCCAAGTGTGAGTTTTGGCTCGATGAAGTTCTTTATCTTGGTCATATTATCTCTGCCAAGGGCATTTCCGTGGATCCTGAGAAGGTGTCGGCAATTGTTAATTGGGAACCTCCTCAGAATGTGAAGCAACTTCGTAGCTTCCTCGGTCTTGCAAGTTATTGCCGAAGATTCGTTGAAAACTTTTCCAAGATCGCGAAGCCTCTCTCAAATCTTCTTCAGAAGCATGTCAAGTACGTTTGGTCTCCGGAGTGTGATGTTGCTTTCAACGCTTTGAAAGAGAAATTGATCACTGCTCCAGTTCTAACTCCGCCTGATGAAACCAAGCCGTACGAGGTTTTTTGTGATGCCTCTCTCCAAGGTCTCGGTGCAGTACTGATGCAAGAGAAGAAAGTTGTTGCTTATACCTCTCGCCAGTTGAAGCCAAATGAGAAGAACTACCCCACTCATGATCTTGAGTTGGCGGCAGTTGTGCACGCATTGTTGACTTGGAGACATCTTCTCTTGGGAAGGAAAGTGGACATTTTCACTGATCACAAGAGTCTCAACTACATCTTCACTCAGCCTAATCTCAACCTCAGGCAGACTCGATGGGTCGAAATGATTCAAGAGTACAATCCGAGTATCGAGTATACTCCAGGCAAGGCTAATGTGATTGCTGACGCTTTGAGCAGAAAAGCATATTGCAACAGTCTGATTCTCAAGCCTTATCAACCCGAGCTGTGTGAAGCCTTCCGCAAACTTAATCTGCAAGTTGTTCCTCAAGGTTTCCTTGCCAACCTTCAAGTTTCTCCTACCTTGGAAGACCAGATTCGCCAAGCCCAGCTTCTTGATGCTATGGTGAAAAAGGTGAAGATTGGTATTGCAAAGAGTCAGTCCAAGTACAAGTGCTACCGACTTGATGACAAGGACACTCTCTTCTTCGAGGATCGAATTGTTGTGCCCAAAGGTGAACTTTGTAAAGTGATCATGAATGAGGCTCACAACTCTCTCCTCTCCATCCACCCTGGGAGCATGAAGATGTATCAAGACCTGAAGCAAACTTATTGGTGGACTCGAATGAAGCGCGAGATCGCTCAATTCGTGAACGAATGTGATGTCTGCAGAAGAGTGAAAGCAGAACACCAAAGGCCAGCAGGTCTCCTCCAACCTCTCGCCATTCCAGAATGGAAGTTTGACCACATTGAAATGGACTTCGTGACCGGGTTTCCTAAGTCCAAGCGTGGCAATGATGCTATATTTGTTGTCATCGACAAGCTGACCAAAGTGGCTCATTTCTTGCCTATCAAAGAGTCAATCACTGCAGCTCAATTGGCAGAACTCTACACCTCTCGCATTGTCTCTCTACACGGTATTCCTCAAGTGATATCTTCAGACCGTGGCAGCATCTTTACCTCCAAGTTTTGGGATTCTTTTCAGAAGGCCATGGGCACCAGCATTCGCTTCAGCACTGCTTTCCACCCTCAAACAAGCGGTCAAGTCGAGCGTGTCAACCAGATTCTTGAAGATATGCTCAGGGCTTGTGTTATCTCCTTCGGCATGAAGTGGGAGGATTGCCTTCCTTATGCTGAATTCTCGTACAACAACAGTTTCCAAGCAAGTTCCGGCAAGGCCCCGTTTGAAATTCTGTATGGTACTAAGTGTCGTACACCTCTCAACTGGTCTGAAACCGGTGAACGTCAGCTGCTGGGTAATGACCTGATCACAGAGGCAGAAGAAATGTGCAAGGTCATTCTTGATAACCTCAAAGCAGCCCAATCTCGTCAGAAGAGCTACTACGACAGCAAGCACCGTGATTTGGCTTTCGAGATCGGAGATCATGTCTACCTCCGCGTCTCTCCAATGAAAGGGACTCGTCGCTTCGGTATCAAAGGGAAGCTTGCCCCCAGATACGTCGGGCCTTTCAAGATCGTCAGCAAGAGAGGCGACCTCGCCTATCAACTCGAGCTTCCTGCAACCTTTGCCAATGTTCATGATGTGTTCCACGTCTCGCAACTCCGTAAGTGCTTCAAGACGCCTGAGCGCACCGTCAACTTCGAGGACATTGAGCTCCAAGAAGATCTCTCCTACCGTGAGCACCCAGTTGCAATCCTTGAAGAGACTGAACGAAAAACTCGCAACAAGTCAATCAAGTTTCTCAAAGTAAAGTGGTCACACCATTCCGACCGTGAAGCTACCTGGGAACGCGAGGATCACCTCCGTTCTGAGTACCCGGAGTTCTTTCAGTCCTAGATCTCGGGACGAGATCTTTTCGTAGTGGTGGAGTGTTGTAACGCCCCATATGTAACCTTCCCCAATTGTACTCCAACTCATGCCGTTTCCGGCATTAAGTTATATTTAATTCTCGGGTTCGGGTCTTTGCCTCCGTGTGTTGTTTTCGTTTTTCGTGCGTCTCATATCATGTCATCACGTGCATTGCATTTGCATACATGTTCATCTCATGCATTCGAGCATTTTCCCCGTTGTCCGTTTTGCATTCCGGCGCTTCGTTCTCCTCCGGTGGCCATTTCTAGCTTTCTTTCGTGTGTGGGGATTAAACATTTCCAGATTGGGCCGAGACTTTCCATGCGGCCTTGGTTTACTACCGGTAGACCGCCTGTCAAGTTTCGGGTCATTTGGACTTCGTTTGATACTCCAACGGTTAACCGAGGGACCGAAAAGGCCTCGTGTGTGTGCAGCCCAACACCCCTCCAATTTGGCCCAAAACCCTCCAAACTCAGCTCCATCGTCTCGGTCGTTCGATCACGATCGTGTGGGCGAAAACCGCACCTCATTTGGACTCTCCTAGCTCCCTCTATGCCTATTTATACCCCCTCCATTTTTGGATCCCGTCTCCCACCTCGAAACCCTAGTTCCAAAAAAAAGGATCCCGCGCCGACGGACGTGTCCGGGCGGAGCCGGACAACGTCCGCCCCGCCGCCAGCCAACCGCTCGTCGCCACCTGGCCCCGCCCGCGCCCACTTCGCCGCCGACCGCCCGGGCCCGGCAGGCCCGAGGCCGGCCCCCGTGGCCCATCGCCACCAACCGCGCCGCCAGAGGGAGGCCGCGCGCCCGTGCCCGTCTTCCACGGCGCCGGCCGCCGCCCTCGCCCGCCGCCTCGTCGCCGGTGCGCCTCGCCGGGCCGGAGCTCCTCGCCGGCGTCCTCCGCCGCCGCGCGCCGCCCGGTCGCCCGATCCGGCCCCGGCGACCGCCGTCCTCGCCGTCCGGCCTCGTCCCCGGCCCCCCTCGCCGCCAACCCCGCCGGCCGCTGCCTCGGCATCCGCGCCACCGGCCGTGAACAGTAACTCCGGCGACCTCGGTTTCCGTGCCCAATCCAGATCTGGATCTGGGATATTTTCGGTTGACTTTCTCCTCCCGAAACCCTAATTATCTTGCTACTTTGACCGCTCATATCTCCTCATCCGTAGCTCCGTTTTGGGCGTATGATATGTCAAAATCTTCGTCTGGACGAGTACATCATTTCATTCCATTGCATCATTTGCATTTGAGGTCATCTTGGTGCCCAATATGCTGTTGGAAGCAGGCATGTTGAGTTAAATTGCAGATCCGTTAGTTCAACATGCACTTTTGTCATTTTTGCCATATTTAATCCGTGCATGATATGCCTGTACCCCTTTGGGATGAATTGTTAAGCATGTTGTCTTCTTTCCAGAGGTGCCTTCCATGTATTTTTAGGATGTGTGTGTTGTCTTGTGCAAGCTTGCGAAGAGGGTCATCTTTATTTTAGCCCCCCATGGGCCAGTGCTCCTCTGAGTGTTGGTCCGGAACGTCAGCCGCCGGTGGCCACCAGGGGCAACTCTGGGCTGGCCTACCGGAAGTTTGAACAATCTGAGTGTGCCCTGAGAAAGAGATATGTGCAGCTCCTATCGGGATTTGTCGGCGCATTCGGGCGGTGTTGCTGGACTAGTTTTGACCTGTCGAATCATCTTGTTGTACCGGGATACCGAGTCTGATCGGTGGGTCCTGGGTGGAGGTCTATTCCTTCGTTGACCGTGAGAGCTTGTTATGGGCTAAGTTGGGACCCCCCTGCAGGGATTGATCTTTCGAAAGCCGTGCCCGCGGTTATGGGCAGATGGGAATTTGTTAATGTCCGGTTGTAGATAACTTGAACTTAATTAATTAAAAATGAATCAACTGCGTGTGTTGCCGTGATGGCCTCTTCTCGGCGGAGTCCGGGAAGTGGACACGGCGTTGGAGTTATGTTTGCGTAGTCTGTTCCATTTAGTTCCCGCTCGTGCTTTGCCTTCTCTTCCCGCTCTACTTTGTGAATAAGTTAGCCACCATATATGCTAGTCGCTTGCTGCAGCTCCACATACATTACCCCTTCCTTACCTATTTAGCTTAAATAGTCTTGATCGCGAGGGTGCGAGATTGCTGAGTCCTTGTGGCTCACAGATTACTATTACACCAGATGCAGGGACCGATGATACTCCTCCGGATGGCGCGTTCGAGCTGAAGTGGGAGTACGACGAGGACTCTCAGCGATACTATGTTTCTTTTCCTGATGATCAGTAGTGGTGCCTGCTCGGGGTTCGACTCAGGGATTAGTCGCATGTTGGGGAGTCTTTTCTATTTGGCGCCGTAGTCGGGCCATGAGTGTTTGTATGATGAATGCTATTTATGTACCTTGATGTGATGTGGCGAGTGTAAGCCAACTATTATTATTATTCCCCGTTTAATTTATATGTACATGGGTTGTGTGAAGATTGCCTCACTTGCGACATATGCCTTCAATGCGATTATGCCTCTAAGTCGTGCCTCGACACGTGGGAGATATAGTCGCATCGAGGGTGTTACACAGCTCTAGGACGACATGAACGAGAGAAGAGGCAGAACCACAACTGATGCTTTTGCCAGGGTGCCATGAGGTCCGAGGTCGTCTGCACTGCCAGTTGCTGACACTAGAGCTACAACGTCTGCACCAGCTACAACCTCCGTTCCACCAGCTCCATCATCCACCACAGCCTCAACTCCTACCACATCTACTGAAGGCTTCGTCCTTGGTGTGCTCCGGACTCCACCACCACCTGTAGATCAAGCCTGAGCGTCGACTTAGCACTATGCATTCTCTAGGGACTTTTTGGTAACTTGTTGCCAAAGGGGGAGAAAATGTATAGATCATAGGCTTCGAGAGAGAGCGTTGCTTTTATTCTCTCTTGTTTTTATTTGGTGGTTTTTCGAACTTTGTTTGCTTGCGTGTGCGATACTATGTCATTATTCGTGACACATCGATGATCAAGTGTTTGATCATAAGCTACACTTAATGGTTGCTTAATGCTTGCTAAATGTTATCCTTCTATCTATTGTCTGTGATCATTCACTATTCTTGGTGATGAGTGCATGTATTTCAATCTTATCATTTTTTTAGCGCTCCACCAAGATGTATGTGACATGGAAGAGTAACCCATGATTCTAACTCCTTGTGCATTTGCAGTCCAAAGCAAATTTTAAAATATGCATAAATTTAGGGGGAGCTCTTACTTATCACATACTTCTCAAAGTGACGATGTATTTCATGATTATTATTATTTGTCGAAGCTTTGATCTATATGTTGTCATCAATTACCAAAAAGGGGGAGATTGAAAGTGCAACTATCCCTAGGTAGTTTTGGTAATTCATAACAACATATAGCTCATTGAGCTAATGCTATTCCAAGATGATTATTTCTGGAAAGCTCAATGATTGGCATGGCATGGATGTGAAAGTGGAACCCTCAAAATGCTAAGGACAAAGAAATGGCTCAAGCTCAAAAGTTCAAGACTCTTCATTTTATATTTTAGTGATCCAAGATCACATTGAGTCTTTAGGAAAAGCCAATACTATCAAGGAGGGATGAGGTGTTGCTTAATGAGCCTCTTGCTTTATATGCTTAGTGATATGCTCCAAAATCCTTAACCACCTTTCCATATCCACAAATGACCTAAACCCTAAGCCAAACTCGGTCATACCGATTCTGTCAATCCGGCGCCACCGAGTTTCACTTGTCATTTGCCACTGCCAAACCCTAGCAATTCGGTCCTACCGATAAGGATCTCGGTCACACCGAGATGGGGTTACAAACTCTCTGTTTCCCTTTCGTAACTTTTCGGTCTCACCGAAGAGCAAATCGGTCCCACCGAGAATGCAATGCAAACTCTCTGTTTCCTTCTTGTAACTTTTTGGTCTCACCGAAAGAGAAAGTCGGTCCCACCGAGTTTGCCTGATCAACTCTCTGGTTAGCTAATTGCCAAACTCAGTCTCACTGAGTTTGTGTGATCGGTCTCACCGAGATTACGTTATGCCCAAACCCTAACCGAATCGGTCCTACCGATTTGCATCTCAGTCCCACCGAAATTCCTAACGGTCACTAGGTTTACTATTTCGGTCAGACCGAGTTTTTTGATTCGGTCCCACCGAGATTGGTAGATTGTGTGTAACGGTTGGATTTTGTGTGGAGGCTATAAATACCCCTCCACCTCCTCTTCATTCGGAGAAAGAGCCATCAAAACACATACACCATTCCTACTCATATGTTCTGAGAAAGAACCACCTACTCATGTGTTGAGACCAAGATATTCCATTCCTACCATATGAATCTTGATCTCTAGCCTTCCCCAAGTTGCTTTCCACTCAAATCTTCTTTCCATCAGATCCAAATCCTATGAGAGAGAGAGTTGAGTGTTGGGGAGACTATCATTTGAAGCACAAGAGCAAGGAGTTCATCATCAACACACCATTTGTTACTTCTTGGAGAGTGGTGTCTCCTAGATTGGCTAGGTGTCACTTGGGAGCCTCCGACAAGATTGTGGAGTTGAACCAAGGAGTTTGTAAGCGCAAGGAGATCGCCTACTTCGTGAAGATCTACCGCTAGTGAGGCAAGTCCTTCGTGGGCGATGGCCATGGTGGAATAGACAAGGTTGCTTCTTCGTGGACCCTTCGTGAGTGGAGCCTTCCGTGGACTCGCGCAACCATTACCCTCCGTGGGTTGAAGTCTCCATCAACGTGGATGTAGGATAGCACCACCTATCCGAACCACGGGAAAACATCCGTGTCTCCAATTGCGTTTGAATCCTCCAAACCCTTCCCTTTACATTCTTGCAAGTTGCATGCTTTACTTTCCGCTGCCAATAAACTCTTTGCATGCTTGCTTGAATTGTGTGATGATTGCTTGACTTGCTCTAAGATAGCTAAAATCTGCCAAGAACTAAAATTGGGAAAAGTCTAAGCTTTTAGTTGGTCAAGTAGTCTAATCACCCCCCCTCTAGACATACTTTTGATCCTACACCTTGCCAGGGCCTTCGCTTCGGACGACAATGACATGATCATGGGCGCTGACGAGGGCGGCGCGGCGAGCAGCCCTGACGCCTAGGGCGGCGACGCGGATGACGATGGCGAATTCGGTGATCCTAAGAAGGCTCGGGAGGTGCTTCCGGGGATGCATTGGGGGATTGGTCCGACTGAATGTGTATCGCTCCTGTCTTTTTTTTACCCTGCATGAATAGAACTCAGGTTTTTGACCTGATGGTTGTGAGAGCATTTTTGGAGGGAAGCCCCTCATGTAGAACCTGTATCAGTAGTTGTCATATAGCATGAGCGCCCACACCGGGCGATTGGCAGGTTTACCTTTGTTTCGCGCAAGCCCCGAAGCAGCTTGTGGGAGGGCGTGACGCCCTTGGTGTTCTTTAGTTGAATCCATTGGACACATGAGTGTCGCTGGCGGGGAGCTTCTCAAGCGTTGGCCTTCTTCACAGGCTCTGGGCCTTTTCCTCGAGCGCGAGAGCTTCACAGGCACTCTCCTTGCTTCACAGGCTCTGGGCCTTTCCTCGAGCGCGAGAGCTTCACATGCACTCGCCTTGCTTCACAGGCTCTGGGCCTTTCCTCGAGCGCGAGAGCTTCACAGGCACTCGCCTTGCTTCACAGGCTCTGGGCCTTTCCTCGAGCGCGAGAGCTTCACAGGCACTCGCCTTGCTTCACAGGCTCTAGGCCTTTTCCTTAAGCGCGATAGCTTCACAGGCACTCGCCTTGCTTCACAGGCTCTGGGCCTTTTCCAAACAGGACAACCTCCGCAGGCACCCAAAAATCCTCCCGAGAGGGAGCAATAGCGGCAGTTTGGGTTGCACACGAGCCAGGCCTGACCCGACTCGCGAGGGGCTCGCGAGGGGAGGCAGCTGTGACGAAGCGGTAACCAGAACGTGAGAAATGGCTCGAGCAAGAATAAGCACCCCTTCCCCGAACACACGCAAATCTCAAATTCGAATCCAACTTAAATCCAGCGGGGGAAAAGCTACAGCCAACGGGAAAGGCAATGAAAAGCAGACAAAAGGCTGCTTCCGGCACCTAATCTAGTCTTGGACGTCTTCTCACCAGCGCGGAGCTAAGTGCTGTCCACTGGGCGTGGGAGGGAGCCCCAGGGCCTGAGGCCGGCACCCCTGAGACTCCAGGGCGTGTACAGCCCCACTCATTATTACGTGAGACTGTCACGGTGCAGCGAGCTTCACAGGTACCGGGCCTTCTTCACAGGTACTGGCCTTGCTTCATATCGCCAGACGAGGGCCCCGCCTTGCGCCACACTCTAGTGCCATCAGCAACGACCGGAACCCAGGACGCCGCCCGATGGGGTAGAGCGGTCGCCAGCGGTTCCCCCGACGACCACGGGTCCTCTGCCAGGGGCAGGCCCTGAGACACCTCCCCAGCAGAGGGCCTACCTCCTGAGAACGCCTTGCTCCGAATGCCGCGGTGGTGATGTCGGATCTCGGCCCCTCTCCTGCAGCCCCCTGCGCCCTCCTCCCGAGGGGTAGGAGACTGTCGGAGCGGGGCAGCTGCTTGCCGCGGGGACCTGCACCTCCTGCGATCCATGGTTAGCGTATACCTGCTCCTGAAGAGTTAGCGGTGCCCGATAATCGTTGCCTCCAGCGTGGCCAGCGGGTCCGTCTCGGGGCTCCTGGAAAGGCTCGGCTTCCATTGCCTCGTCCCCCCAGCTTGGGCCGAGGAGCGAGCCTTGTCCGTTCTCGTGAGAGTGTCCTTGGTCCATCATGAGGGGCACGTATTCCTCCATCGCTGTCATCCCGAGTGCCACGCCGTGAAGCCCCGCATGCCATGCGGTCCCACCTGTCATGCCTACTGCGGGGTGGCAACGCGGCCGCCCACCGGGGCCGCGGGTCGCGTTGAGTCCTTCTTCTTCGCGGGCTGGGGGCGGGGCAGCGCCGCCGCCGGTCCGGTGCTGACAGCTTCGCTGGCGTCGGAGTAGCCTTGGAGCCCGCGGGCGCGCGCGCGGAGCCCCCACGCGGGTCGCCCTGGGCTTGAGATGGGAGCTGGGTGGAGAAGGGGTGAGCCCCCAAGGCGGCGAAGCCCAGGAGCTCCGCCACTCGCTCCAGCAGCACGTCGTGGCCGCCCTCCAGGAGTCTGCACCGCAGCAGCTCTTGGGCCACCATGAGCGCGGCCCTCGAGTTCGCCTGGTCCCGGCGGGTGTACGGTGTCTTGGTCGCGGCGTGATTGGAGGCCCTTGCTGCCGACCGTGCCTGCCGCGGCGTAGGAGTTGCCGAAGTCTGTCCGCGTCGCCCGCGGCCCACAGCGCCCTGCGGACCGCGAGCTCCCTGGGGCACGGGGTCGCCCGAGGCGAGTGGTTCCGCGCGGTCGGGCCACGCGGCCCATGGGTCGGGGTTGCCCTCTTGGTCGCCGGGCATGGTGATGACGACGCGACGGGGCACGGAGTGGTGGAAGACGAATTCCGGTGCACCCCTACCTGGCGCGCCAAATGTCGGATTTCGGGTTTCGGCAGACCCTTAAGGTTCGAACACTGGGGTGCACGCGGACATTACGCCTTCTACCTCCCCGCCTCGCAAAGATCTAAACTACTCAAAGAACTGCACAAGGAACACAAGATTTATACTGGTTCGGGCCACCGTTGTGGTGTAATACCCTACTCCAGTGTGTGGTTGGTGGATTGCCTCCTGGGGCTGATGATGATGAACAATACAAGGAAAAACAGCCTCGCGAGGGTCTGTTCTTGGCTGGGGCAATGAACTGCTAGGAGGAGTTCAGTCACCCTTCTCTCTCTCTCTCTCACTCTCTCTGCTTTGCTCTCACTTGTCGACCGTTCCCAGCCTCTCCGAACCGAACCCCCTTGCTATGCGGGTGGCTGGTCCTATTTATAGAGGCCCTGGTCCTCTTCCCAAATATCGAGCGAGAAGGGAGCCAACAATGGTGGGCTAGTTTGAAGGGGGGCAGAAAGTATCAACTACCCTGACAAAAGCAGTCTTCGCCTGCGCAAAGCTCTGGTGATGACGCCGTCTTGGGCTCCACGGTGACCTCCGTCTCGTAGTCCTCCTAGTCTTGGTCTCGTTGCACCGAAATGGCAACCTTTGCATGATGCCTCGGTACTCCGCGGCTGCGCTTGCCCCCTTTGCACCAAAGAGGAAAGAAGGACGCTGCGCGCGCTGGCACCCGCCTGGCGCCCTGAGTCATCATGGCTTGCGTCACGGGCACCTCGCGAGGTACCCCGCCTTGATCTCTCCGCCTCCTCGCGAGCCAGCCTGATGAGGCCGTGCCTGAGGAAGCTCCGTGTCGTCCGCCTCGCGAGGCTTGGCCCCTCGCGAGGGTCTTGAGTCTTGTGTTGATGAAGATGGGCCATGCTGGGCCTCCTTTGAGCCACGCTGCAGGCCGCAGGCAGGCAAGTCTGGGGACCCCCATTCCCAGAACGCCGACAGTAGCAAATTTACATGAGGGGCTTCCCCTCCAAAACTGCTCTTACAACTTCAAGGGCTACAGTTGAGTTTCTGGGTGCAGGACAAATAGCTGAGAAGCACGGGATCAATCAGACATGTCGGGCACGCCGATGGCATCGATGCCACCATCGCCGGCATCACCATCACCTCCACCAGCGCCGCCATCACCGTCGGCGACCACGTCGCCCGCGTCCACCGCGACCACCACCCCATCGTCATCAGAAGTGAAGGCCTTGACTAGTGTGTCCACATTGTCTTCCACCCATCGCGACAAGTCACCCCGGATGGCCTCAGGCATGGGAGCGATGGCGGCATCAAAGTCAAAGTTGGGTTCGGCGTTCTGGAGATGGCTGAAGACGCGGAAGAACGCACGCCCGAGCAGGCCGCGGCTCCTCTCTTGAACAATTTGGCGAGCCCTCTCAGAATGGTTCTCCAGGCGCGTCACCATGTCGGTGAAGAAGCGTAGGTGGCTGGCATAGTCGTTCGCATGGGGATGAGGAGCATTCTCATCACAGATATGACCCAGGGCAATGTTGGCCTTATTCCTGACGTCCTGGAGCATGGGGGCGTGCACGCGCTCCAGCGTCCGCTGCTGAAGCACTTCCTCCCTGTTTTGCCATGTGACGGACTTGGCGTCAGCAAGACGTTGCTGAAGAGGGGACAGCTCGGCGCGGGCGGAGGCCAGTTCGGCCTGCACCGAGACTAGGGCGGCTGTGGTGGCCTCCTCACGTCGCTCCACCTCGGTCAACCTAGACTTGAGGGCAGCAGTCCTACTAGCGGCCCCAGCTTCCACGAGCTTCAGCTTCAGGTCGTACCTGCTCTCGAGATCCATGCGAGCCTCAGCCACCCGGCAATCAACCTCCTCCTGGGCCCTGGCCTCGCGCACACCGATGGCATCCTCCGCCTGGGCAACTTGACGCCCCCTCATCTCTAGTCGTTCGAGCTCAAGGCTACGCTCCATGGCCTCCAGCGCCAGTGCCTCCTCGCGCTTCTGGATCTCTTCATCTTTGGCGGGCGTCCCCCTCAACGACGCAAGGGCGGCTCTGCGCGCCTCCACTTGCTGATCCAAGATGGTGCTCCCATGTGCGCTTCTCCGCGACCTCGCGACGGCGGTCAACTTCCCGAGCCTCTTCCAGAGCTCGGGAGCAGGCCTCACGGGAGGCTGCGAGGGAAGCATCGGCCTTCGCATTGTCGAGCTCATGCTGGTGGCGCCCGAGGTTGATGGCCACCTTCAGCTTGTGCCACTCCTCCACCAGTCGAAGACCCTCAGCCATGAGGCGCGCGTCCACATCCACGAGCTCTTCACCAAGCCGGTTCATCGCGTCCATCGCCTCCTGAAAGAGCTTGTGGCGAACGACGCTCCTTCCTTGCGTCGACTGATGTCTAGTACACAACCTTCTTCTTGTAGACATTGTTGGGCCTCCAAGTGCAGAGGTTTGTAGGACAGTAGCAAATTTCCCTCAAGTGGATGACCTAAGGTTTATCAATCCGTAGGAGGCGTAGGATGAAGATGGTCTCTCTCAAGCAACCCTGCAACCAAATAACAAAGAGTCTCTTGTGTCCCCAACACACCCAATACAATAGTAAATTGTCTAGGTGCACTAGTTCGGTGAAGAGATGGTGATACAAGTGCAATATGGATAGTAGATAATGGTTTTTGTAATCTGAAAATATAAAAACAGCAAGCTAACTAATGATAAAAGTGAGCTAAAACGGTATTGCAATGCATTGAAACAAAGCCTAGGGTTCATACTTTCACTAGTGCAAGTCCTCTCAACAATAATAACATAATTGGATCACATAACTATCCCTCAACATGCAACAAAGAGTCACTCCAAAGTCACTAATAGTGGAGAACGAACGAAGAGATTATGGTAGGGTACAAAACCACCTCAAAGTTATTCTTTCCAATCAATCTGTTGGGCTATTCCTATAAGTGTCACAAACAGCCCTAGAGTTCGTACTAGAATAACACCTTAAGACACAAATCAACCAAAACCCTAATGTCACCTAGATAGTCCAATGTCACCTCAAGTATCCGTGGGTATGATTATACGATATGCATCACACAATCTCGGATTCATCTATTCAACCAACACATAGAACCACAAAGAGTGCCCCAAAGTTCCTACCAGAGAATCACGACGAAAACGTGTGCCAACCCCTATGCATAGGTTCATGGGCGGAACCCGCAAGTTGATCACCAAAACATACATCAAGTGAATCACGTCGTATTCCATTGTCACCACAGATACGCACGGCAAGACATACATCAAGTGTTCTAAAATCTTTAAAGACTCAATCCGATAAGGTAACTTCAAAGGGGAAACTCAATCCATTACAAGAGAGTAGAGGGGGGACAAAACATCATAAGATCCAACTATAATAGCAAAGCTCGCGATACATCAAGATCATATCACCTCAAGAACACGAGAGAGAGAGAGAGAGATGAAACACATAGCTACTGGTACATACCCTCAGCCCCGAGGGAGAACTACTCCCTCCTCGTCATGGAGAGCACTGGGATGATGAAGATGGCCACCGGAGAGGAATTGCCCCCTCCGGCAGGGTGCCGGAACGGGTCTAGATTGGTTTTCTGTGGCTACGGAGGCTTCTGGCGGCGGAACTCCTGATCTATTGTGCTCCCCGATAGTTTTAGGGTGCGTGGGTATATATGGGTGAAAGAGATATGCCAGGGGAGCCACGAGGGGCCCACGAGGGTGGAGGGTGCGCCCTAGGGGGGTGGGCGTGCCCCCTACCTCGTGGCCTCCTCGAAGCTTCCCTTACGTGCACTTCAAGTCTTCTGGGCTTCTTTCCTTCCAAAAATGAGTTCCGTGAAGTTTTAGGTCAATTGGACTCCATTTGATTTTCCTTTTCTTTGAAACCCTAAAACAAGGTAAAAACAGAAGCTGGCACTAGGCTCTGGGTAGGTTAGTCCCAAAAATGATATAAAAGTGTATAATAAAGCCCATAAACATCCAAAACAGTAGATAATATAGCATGGAGCAATCAAAAATTATAGATACGTTGGAGACGTATCAGCATCCCCAAGCTTAATTCCTGCTCGTCCTCGAGTAGGTAAATGATAAAAACAGAATTTTTGATGCGGAGTGCTACTTGGCATAATTTCAATGTAATTCTTCTTAATTGTGGCATGAATATTCATATCCGAAAGATTTAAGACAAAGGTTCATATTGACATAAAAATAATAATACTTCAAGCATACTAACTAAGCAATTATGTCTTCTCAAAATAACATGGCCAAAGAAAGTTCATCCCTACAAAATCATATAGTTTAGTCTTGCTCCATTTTCTTCACACAAGAATGCTCTCATCATGCACAACCCCGATGACAAGCCAAGCAATTGTTTCATACTTTAGTAATCTCAAACCTATAAACTTTCACGCAATATATGAGCGCGAGCCATGGACATAGCACTATGGGTGGAATAGAATATGATGATGGGGGTTATGTGGAGAAGACAAAAAAGGAGAAAGTCTCACATCAACGAGGCTAATCAATGAGCTATGGAGATGCCCATCGATTGATGTTAATGCAAGGAGTAGGGATTGCCATGCAACGGATGCACTAGAGATATAAATGTATGAAAGCTCAACAAAGGAAACTAAGTGGGTGTGCATCCAACTTGCTTGCTCACGAAGACTAGGGCACTTGAGGATGCCCATTGTTGGAATATACAAGCCAAGTTCTATAACAAAAAATTCCCACTAGTATATGAAAGTGAGAAAACAAGAGACTTTCTATCATGAGGATTATGGTGCTACTTTGAAGCACAAGTGTGGCAAAGGATGGTAGCATTGTACCTTCTCTCTTTTTCTCTCATTTTTTCATTTTTTTGGGCCTTCTCTTTTTATTATGGCCTTTTTCTTTTCTTTTTTGGGCCTTCTCTTTTTTATGGCCTTTCTCTTTTTTTATTCCTCACTTGGGACAAATCTCTAGAAAATGATGATCATCACACTTCTATTTATTTACAACTCAATAATTACAACTCGATACTAGAACAAAGTATGACTCTATATGAATGCCTCCGGCGGTGTACCGGGATATGCAATGAACCAAGAGTGACATGTATGAAAGAATTATGAATGGTGGCTTTGCCACAAATACTATGTCAACTACATGATCATGCTAAGCAATATGACAATGATGAATGTGTCATGGTAAACGAAATGGTGGAAAGTTGCATGGCAATATATCTCGGAATGGCTATGGAAATGCCATAATAGGTAGGTATGGTGGCTGTTTTGAGGAAGATATAAGGAGGTTTATGTGTGATAGAGCGTATCATATCACGGGGTTTGGATGCACCGGTGAAGTTTGCACCAACTCTCAATGTGAGAAAGGGCAATGCATGGTACCGAAGAGGCTAGCAATGATGGAAGGGTGAGAGTGCGTATAATCCATGGACTCAACATTAGTCATAAAGAACTCACATACTTATTGCAAAAATCTACAAGTCATCAAAAGCCTCGGCACTATGCGCATGCTCCTAGGGGGATAGATTGGTAGGAAAAGACCATCGCTCGTCCCTGACCGCCACTCATAAGGAAGACAATCAAATAACACCTCATGTTTCAAATTTGTTACACAACGTTTACCATACGTGCATGCTATGGGACTTGCAAACTTCAACACAAGCATTTCTCAAACTCACAACTACTCAACTAGCACGACTTTGATATTATTACCTCCATATCTCAAAACAATCATCAAGCTTCAAACTTCTCTTAGTATTCAAAACACTCATAAGAATATTTTAGTAATCTTGAATACCTAGCATATTAGGATTTTAAGCAAATTACCATGCTATTAAGACTCTCAAAATAATATAAGTGAAGCATGAGAGTTCATCTATTTCTTGCTACCATGCTCTAAAAGATATAAGTGAAGTACTAGAGCAAACAACAAACTACTCCGACAGATATAAGTGAAGCACTTAGAGCAAATGAGAACTACTCTGAAAGATATAAGTGAAGATCAATGAGTAGTCGAATAATTATGCAACTATGTGAAGACTCTCTAACATTTAATAATTTCAGATCTTGGTATTTTATTCAAACAGCAAGCAAAACTAAATAAAATAAAAAGACGCTCCAAGAAAAACACATATCATCTGGTAAATAAAAATATAGCTCCAAGTAAAGTTACCGATGAACGAAGACGAAAGAGGGGATGCCTTCCGGGGCACCCCCAAGCTTAGGCTCTTGGCTATCCTTGAATATTACCTTGGGGTGCCTTGCTTAGGCTCTTTCCACTCCTTATTCCGTAGTCCATCGAATCCTTACCCAAAACTTGAAAACTTCACAACACAAAACTTAACAGAAAACTCGTAAGCTCCGTTAGTATAAGAAAATAAATCACCACTTCAAGGTACTGTGATGAACTCATTATTTATTTATATTTGTGTTAAACGTACTGTATTCCAACTTCTCTATGGTTTATAGACTCTTTTACTAGCCATAGATTCATCAAAATAAGCAAACAACACATAGAAAACAGAATCTATCAAAAACAGAACAGTCCGTAGTAATCTGGATCAAAAGTATACTTCTGTAACTCATAAAATTCTCAAATAAATTTCTGGACCTGAGGAATTTATCTATTAATCATCTTCAAAAATAATTAACTAAATAGCACTCTCCAAATAAAACTTCCAGCAATTCTCGTGGGCGCTAAAGTTTCTGTTTTTTTACAGCATGATCAACAAGACTTTCCCCAAGTCTTCCCAAAGGTTCTACTTGGCACAAACACTAATTAAAAGCATAAAACCACATATAAACAGAGGCTAGATGAATTATTTATTATTAAACAGTAACAAAAAGCAAGGAACTAAAATAAAATTGGGTTGCCTCCCAATAAGCGCTATCGTTTAACGCCCCTAGCTAGGCATGATGATTTCAACGATGGTCACATAGAAGATAAGAATTGAAACATAAAGAGAGCATCATGAAGAATATTACTAGCACATTTAAGTCTAAAATACTTCCTATGCATACGGATTTTGTGAGCAAACAACTTGTGGGAACAAGAATCAACTTGCATAGGAAGGTAAAACAAGCATAACTTCAAAACTTTAAGAACATATAGAGGAAACTTGATATTATTGCAATTCCTACAAGCATATATTCCTCCCTCATAATAATTTTCAGTAACATCATGAATGAATTCAACAATATAACCAGCACCTAAAGCATTCTTTTCATGATCTACAAGCATAGAAATTTTATTACTCTCCACATAAGCAAAATTCTTCTCATTCGGAATAGTGGGAGCATCATAAGAGACTCGAATACTATTAATTGTTTCCACATTAAAAGAGTAATGTTCAGAGAGTGGGTAATCATAATCATGACAGGTTTTATAAAATAATCACTACTTTTTATAGCATAAGTATCATCACAATAATCATCATAGGTAGGAGGCATGCTATCATCATTATAAATTTGCATATCAAAACTTGGGAGACTAAAAATATCATCTTCATTAAACGTAGCATCCCCAAGCTTGGGACAAACCTTAATTGCAGCAAATATATTCTCAAAAACATCATCTTCATCAAACATAGCATCCCCAAGCTTGGGCCTTTTCATATCATAAGCATAATCACTCTCATCATTAATAGTATGGATAGCACCAATAGTATAGCAATTATCATATTCTTCCAAGCAAGTGCCAAAAAGATTTTCAAGATCATAAGAAGTATCATTATCTTCCACAATTATATTTTCATGAGGCGCAATAGTAATGGGAGCACCATTATTTGGGAGGGGTACCTTTTTACCTCTCTTCCTTTTTCTTTTCTTCTTCTTCACCACATCATGTGTGGGTTCAATCCTCTTTTTGGAGCTCCTTATTAATGAGATTGGTTGAATAGGAGGCTCCTCCTCATTACCTGATTCATCATAAGAAATAATAGGAGGATATTGGGAAGTCTCTTCCCTTTCATTAGTATTCTCTTCATCTTCTATTCGTTTTCTTTTCTTTATGTAGTTGGCAATATAAGGATTTTTAATACAATTCACCGCACAATACATATAAATTTCTTCTAGATCAAAATGAAGAACTCTATCAAGGGCAAATTTTGGAATGTCCTTAGTTATACATTTCATTTCTTCATAACCCAAGAGCAAACTAAGTTCATTATGATGTGCAAGGGAAATCAAGTCATCACAATTTTTGGACATGATACGATCATGAAACAATTTGCATTGGGTATTGAAATGATCATGCTCACTGCAAAGTTCACAAGTACGGCTAAGAAAATATAAATTTTCAGCACAATCATCTAGCCTTTCTTGCAACCATTTAGTTTATAAATGCTTATGCCTCTTGCAATATCTATCTTCCCTATTTGGTGTGTTCGTACAAACCCAATGTACTCCACAAAAATTGACATGTGCAATCATCATTAGTATCATGGATATTCAACGAATTCATACTAACAACATTGCAATCATGCTCATCATTCAAAGATTTAGTGCCAAACATTTTATAGATTTCTTCTTCTAGCACTTGAGCACAATTTTCCTTCCCAACATACTTACGAAAGATATTAAAAAGGTGAAGCGTATGAGACAAACTCAATTCCATTTTTTTATAGTTTTCTTTTATAAACTAAACTAGTGATAAAACAAGAAACTAAAAGACTCGATTGCAAGATCTAAAGATATACCTTCAAGCACTCACCTCCCCGGCAACGACGCCAGAAAAGAGCTTGATGTCTACTGCACAACCTTCTTCTTGTAGACGTTATTGGGCCTCCAAGTGCAGAGGTTTGTTGGACAGCAGCACATTTCCCTCAAGTGGATGACCTAAGGTGTATCAATCCGTAGGAGGCGTAGGATGAAGATGGTCTCTCTCAAGCAACCCTGCAACCAAATAAAAAAAGAGTCTCTTGTGTCCCCAACACACCCAATACAATAGTAAATTGTCTAGGTGCACTAGTTCGGCGAAGAGATGGTGATACAAGTGCAATATGGATAGTAGATAGTGGTTTTTGTAATCTGAAAATATAAAAACAGCAAGGTAACTAATGATAAAAGTGAGCTAAAACGGTATTGCAATGCGTTGAAACAAGGCCTAGGGTTCATACTTTCACTAGTGCAAGTCCTCTCAACAATAATAACATAATTGGATCACATAATGATACGTCTCCATCGTATCTATAATTTTTGATTGTTCCGTGCCAATATTCTACAACTTTCATATACTTTTGGCAACTTTTTATACTATTTTTGGGACTAACATATTGATCCAGTGCCTAGTGCCAGTTCCTGTTTGTTGCATTTTTTTGGTTTCGCAAAATATCCATATCAAACGGAGTCCAAATGGGATAAAAATGAACGGGTATACTTTTCGGAATATTTGGAAAATTCCAGAAGAAAAATCCATGCGAGAAGGTGCGTGAGGTGGTCACGAGGCAGGGGGCGCGCCTGCCCACCTGGGCGCGCCCCTACCCTCGTGAGCCACCAGTAAGCTGGTTGACGCTCTTCTTTTGCCGCAAGAAAGCTAATTTTCGGGGAAAAAATCACGGCGAAGGTTTCAGGCCAATCGGAGTTACGGATCTCCATATATACATGAAACAGTGAAACAGAGCTAGGGGAGAACGTGGAAACAGAGAGAGATGGAGAAACAGATCCAATCTCGGAGGGGCTCTCGCCCCTCCCATGCCATGGAGGCCAAGGACCAGAGGGGAAACCCTTCTCCCATCTAGGGAGGAGGTCAAGGAAGAAGAAGAAGAAGAAGGGGGGCCCTCTCCCCCATGCTTCCGATGGCGCCGGAGTGCCACCGGGGGGCATCATCATCACCGTCATCTTCACCAACAACTTCACCGCCTTCACCACCAACTCTTCCCCCCTCTATGCAGCGGTGTAACATGGTGCTCAATGCTATATATTATTTCCCTATGATCTATGGCTATCCTATGATGTTTGAGCAGATCCGTTTTGTCCTAATGGCTATTTGATGATCAAGATTGGTTTGAGTTGCATGTTTTATTATTAGTGCTGTCCTATGGTGCTCTCCATGTCGCGCAAGCGTGAGGGATCCCCGCTTTAGGGTGTTGCAATATGTTTATGATTTTGCTTATGGTGGGTGGCGTGAGTGAATAGAAGCACAGACCCGAGTAAGAAGGTTGTTTGTGTATGGGATAAAGAGGACTTGATGCGTTAATGCTATGGTTGGGTTTTACCTTAATGATCTTTAGTAGTTTCGGATTCTTGCTAGAGATCCAATCATAAGTGCATATGATCCAAGTAGAGAAAGTATGTTAGCTTATGCCTCTCCCTCAAATAAAATTGTAATAATGATTACCGGTCTAGTTATCGATTGCCTAGGGACAAATAACTTTCTCGTAACAACAAACTCTCTACTAAACTTAACTTAGTTGTGTCTGTATCTAAACAGCCCCTACTTTTTATTTACTTGCTCTTTATTATCTTGCATACCTATCCAACAACACCTACAAAGTACTTCTAGTTTCATACTTGTTCTAGGTAAAGCGAACGTCAAGCGTGCATAGAGTTGTATCGGTGATCGATAGAACTTGAGGGAATATTTGTTCTGCCTTTAGCTCCTCGTTGGGTTCGACGCTCTTACTTATCGAAAACTGTTGCGATCCCCTATACTTGTGGGTTATCAAGACCTTTTTCTGGCGCCGTTGCCGGGGAGCAATAGCGTGGGGTGAATATTCTCGTGTGTGCTTGTTTGCTTTATCACTAAGTAATTTTTATTTGCTATTCTTAGTTGCTCTTTATCTTTAGTTATGGATATGGAACATGAAATACCAAAAAAATTAGGTGTACTTGCTACTCATGGAGATGGGGAACCTCCTAAAACCCTCGATAGTGGTTATGTGAAAGATATTATGTACTACTTTAATAATCCTGAGAAAACCCCATTCAATTATGTAATGGGAGTAATGTTGGATCAACATGAATACTTTAGGGATTACCGCTTGACACAAAAAGGGAAACTATTATGGGATCAAATTCATATACTAAATTGGTATCACTACAAAAAAAGACACATCCGTGACATTTTGGGCCGAACGAAATTTTTTTCTGTCATACATATGACACTTCTATGATGATAATTGTGACAAAACCCGGTATCATCATAGATGTGGTGTGCTCCTACTTCTATGACAAAAAATCATGACAGAAAATTGGCTTTTTGTCCTGGGTGGGCCGGAGACGTAGCTGCATGACATTCTTTGGGCCGTCCATGACGGAAAAACCGTGGTAGAAGTGTCAGGACCCCGATTCCAAGCCACATCGATCTAGCCGGTAACACCTCATATCACTTTGCGGCCTCACGCACGATATCCCACGGGTGTCGCCTTACCATGGCCCCAGACCGTTTGCGCCTTTTGGCTCACGTATATGATAGTGTCGCTAGCATCCATATGACAGAGAACCCGGGCCGACATGGCTAGTCGTGAACCCAAAGCGGCACAGACCTATGGAGACAGGCATACATGAATCACATTGAGCATGTCGGTCATCAGCGAGTGATTCCAGGCTGTAGCACTGGGCTAACAGGACTCCGGGGAACCCGGGCTGTAGCAGGCTAGGCAGGACTCCGGAAGTCACCGCGTGACATTTCCCCGAAGGGACAGACATAGGAACGAAGTGAATCACATGCCGGCCAATCAAGTGTCCTGAGCAGTAGTGCTGGGCTAGCAGGACTCCGGTGAACCGGGCTGTAGCGGACTACTATGGCTCGAGGAACACTAGACTACATTTCCCCATAAGAAAGGCAGCCAAGGATAAACAACTAGATTGTCGGATCCCACTCATACCAAGCATTTCAATCATACACACAATATGCCCGATATGAGTACATACAACATGGCATCACAACAAAACTCTACAACTCAAGTACTTTATTTAAAGGCTCCAGAGAGCCATACATAACATGTTCATATAAATAGGGGTCACTTGACCCGACACTCAAGTCATACAATCATACAAGCACATGCGGAAGCAACCGGTCTGAGTACAGACACTAGAAAGAAAGAAGGCTCCTCGAGGCCTGTCTATCTACATAGGGCCCTCCATGGCCAGGATCACCACCTGGGTGGCTAGTCACACGTCGACGTCAAGGTCTACATAGAACCCATCGGAGGGGGCGGTTTTGTCGTCTGAAAACAGTAATTAAGCAAACATGAGTACAAAGGTACTCAGCAAGTCTTACAACAGAACCTACTTTACATGCTCATTCTCAAGAGGGTGGTGGGGCTATTGCAGCAAGCCAGCTTTGACTCTTGGCTAAACTATCCTACGGAAATTCTCTAGTAAAATAGTTTTCGCACATGAGTCCACTACTCACCAACACAATACTCCACCGGAGATCCTCCCTCATCATCCTACGAGAGGGCCATCCTCGGTACTCACACTTATATTGAGTCTTTTAGTAGTATCCATTTACTTGTCTATGAACTGTATTGGCAACCAAGTAGTCCTTTACCGCGGACGCGGCTATTCGAAAAGTTTTATACCCTGCAGGGGTGTACTTCGTGATACACGCTTTCACCACTTACCTCCGTTTACACGACATGTACTCGGCAACCTTCAAGCGGAAGCCCAGCGAGGGTGTCGGCCACGGCCTACCTAAACACTTAAGTCTCTAGTCCAGGTTTATCGCCTATCCAGGTTCCATCCGCAGGGAGTCCGGCCGAGGTTTCCACATACGGCCCTGATCGATGTGAACAGGGTCCCGAGACGCCAAACGGGCGCCCGGCATACCCGGCCACGGTGTATCTACCGCAACATAGCCCACCCCTAGGGTCAGCGCTACGCATGGCCGCCAACACATAACCTACAAACACCAGAAACTATTTGCAACTCCTGGACAGAGTACTAGGGTGATTAAGAAGCCGAGAGGGTCAATTAAGGATCCCAATGCATGGTAGTAGCTGAATCTTAAATCACACATATAGATCTCAGTTCTTAGGGACGGTCTCAATGAAACAACCCACCATGTACTCCTACATGGCCTCTCATCGATACCTTTACCAAAACATGTTCAACACATTCCTCATATTATCGACATAATCATATCACTCTAGCCCATCACCCAGATGAACCAGACCTGACACAACTCTAAGCATAGCAGGCATAGCAAGGTAGGAATCACATACATGGCTCAATCAACTCCTACACATGCTAGTGGGTTTCATCTAGTTACTGTGGCAATGACAGGTCATGCAGAGGATAAGGGTTCAACAACCGTAGCACACAGCAGTTTGAATCGCGTTGTCTTAATGCAGTAAACAAGAGCAGAGGCGAGAACATGGGTTGTATCGGAATGATCAATGGGTTGCTTACCTGATGGAGTGCTAGTGGGATACTGCCCTTCAGTTGGATACTCTTGAATATCCTCGGAAGCAGAACCTACCACGAAGAACACATCGGAACACAATCAACACATGACTATATGCAACAATATGATGCATGCTATGACATGGCAATATGAATGTGTCTTGGCCTAATGCAAGCTAAAATAGAAAGGGATGAACTCATTTGAATCAAAGATTCAAATATTAGCTCATTAAACATGGCCTTAATAGTGCATTTCCTTATTCTGCTTAAACAGCAAGGTAAACTTGTTTTGTCATGCATGAAACCATTACAGATGGATAGATTGAATTTTTCTGATAATTTTTCATATATAAATTATTTCATTTGGAGTTATGGTTTAATTTCTATGATTTTTAGAAGTTTTAAACATTTTCTGGAATTTCCTGTATAAAAATAATTCCAGTAAATCAATTACTGCATCAGCATTACGTCAGGGTGACATCAGTGGTCAACGGGGATGTCCAGGTCAAACTTGACTGGTGGGTCCCGCGTGTCAGTAGTTAACTAAGCTAATTATCTTAAATAAAACTAATCTGATTTAGTTAACAGATGGGGCCCACTTGTCATTGACTCAGGGGAGTCAAACTGCGCCCACCCAGGGGTCAAAGTGGGTCAACTCGCCGGCGACTCAAGCCGGCGAGGCCCGAGACGGCGGAGGCCTTCGGATTTGGTCCTCCGGTGACCAAATCGACGGCGGAGAAGTGTTACGCGTAGCTGGGAATGAGCCGCAGCGTTTGGTGGTGGTGGTTGGGCTCGGGGTGGCCGGAAATGTCGCCGGCGACGAGCTTGGTGGTCGCCGGAGTCGGGTGAGGACGAACCCGGGGCTGTGGGGCACGGCGAGGTGCGTGGAGTGGCGCATTGTGCTCCTGGGGATGCGGTGAGGTTAGTAGACTAGATGGCTTGGCCGGTGGTTGACCGGAGACACGTCGGCGACGAGCTCCGCGGCGGTGCATGCGGGTGAGCTCCGTGTGCTCGCTGTGGTGCACGAGGAGGAGAACGGAAAAGATGGGGAGGTAGCTGGGCTCACAGCGGTCACGCAGAGACAGACGACGCGGTCGGGGACGAGCTGATGCGGCAGCGACGTCGAAAGGGATCTCCGGCGGTGGATGACGAAGGCGGGGTCGGTGGAGGTGCTGCAGAGCGTGTGAGCGCTCGGGGCTCAGTCTGTTCGAAGTAGTCGACAACGGCGGAGCGAGTGGACACGGTGGTGCAGCACGGGGACGGCGGTGGACGCGACTACGGTGGCGGGACGGCGACGGCTGCGTCGGCCATGGCGAAGGGGACCGAGGGAGTGAGGCAGGGGGAGAATGAGCGTGTCCAGGGGGTCAGGGCGGTGACGTGGAGCCTGTCCAGGCCAGCGGGCGGCGAGGGGAGGAAGCAGGGCGGCAGCTAGCTGCGTGGCCTGCGCTGGTGCCGCCGTCGAGCACCTGCCTGCCTGGCCGAGCCAACCAGCTCACTGGAGCGGTAGCTGGGCTGGGCCGGCAGGTGGGCCTGGTGGGCGGCGCCAGGTAAGCCTTTCCCTTTCTCTCTTTCTTGTTTTGTTTTCTTTTTCTATTTTTCTGTAGCTTTAGGGCTTTATTAAAAATACTTAGGCACTTACTAAAATCCTGAAAATAATTGTGGGCTCTGTTGGGATTATTCCTAACAGCCCTCACTTAAATCCAGAATTATTTGAACATTTAAAATATTTACTAGCATTTAAATGTCCAAAAACAAATTACATATGATTTAATTCAGTGACCTTCTGTTGACCTAGAAAAATGTGCACCAATTTTGCCAGAGGTTCTAACCCAAGACAAAGAGGGTGAACTTTTTAGAAGGGCATTTCAGGTTCATTGAAAATAATTTTAGTAAACCCTAGTTGTTTCCAGGGGGTGTTGGTGGTTTCTGCTTTCCCCATTTCAAATTTAAGAGAAATTTAAACATGATGCACACTCTAATGCTTGAACTAGCTAGGGTGTGACAACTCACCCCCACTCAAAAGAATCTCGTCCCAAGATTTAGGATCCTCTGGAAAGAAGGTGGGGTACTCGAGTCGAAGACGATCCTCCCTTTCCCAAGTGGCTTCTTTCTCGGAATGGTGTGACCATTGAACCTTGAGAAACTTGATATTATGACGTCGAGTGGTACGCTCGGCTTGATCAAGGATACGAACGGGATATTCCCGATAAGAGAGGTTATCTTGTAGATCAAGTGTTCCGTGGTCCACTCCATGGATAGGATCCGCGAAGCAACGCCTGGGTTGTGAAACGTGGAAGACATCATGAACTCTGGAAAGATGCGGAGGTAGTTCCAATTGGTAGGCAACTTCTCCTCGTTTGGCAAGAATGCGAAAGGGTCCAATGTAACGAGGAGCCAATTTGCCTTTGATACCGAAACGATGGGTTCCTTTTAACGGGGTAACCCGAAGGTAAGCCTTCTCGTCGACTTCATAAGTCATAGGCTTATGTTTATGATCATATTGACTCTTTTGACGAGATTTTGCTGTTTTCAATTTCTCACGAATAACGCGAACCTGCTCTTCCGCTTCCTGAATCATATCCGGGCCAAAGAGTTGTCTTTCCCCGGTTTCTGACCAGTTAAGAGGCGTTCGACATTTTCGTCCATAGAGAACTTCGAAAGGAGCTTTGCCCAAGCTAGCTTGATAACTATTATTATAAGCAAACTTCGCGAATGGGAGGCATTTCTCCCAACTCATTACAAACGAGATAACAGAAGCTCGGGGCATATCTTCCAGAATTTGATTGACTCGCTCTACTTGACCACTTGATTGAGGATGGAAGGCAGTACTAAAAGAGAGACGAGTTCCCATAGCATTTTGGAAACTTTCCCAAAATCGAGAGGTGAAGAGACTCCCACGGTCTGAGTTAATTTCCAATGGGACACCATGGAGAGACACTATTCGGTAGATGTATAAATCGGCTAGCTGGCTAGCAGTGATACTCTCATGAACAGGTAGGAAATGGGCTACTTTGGAAAGACGGTCGATCACGACGAAGATGGCATTATTCCCTCTCTTGGTCCTGGGAAACCCAGTAATGAAATCCATACTGATTTTGTCCCATTTCCATTCAGGAATAGCCAAAGGTTGAAGGGTGCCAGCAGGCCGTTGATGCTCTGCTTTAATAGGACGACAGACGTCGCAGCTAGCAATGTATTGAGCGGTTTCTCTCTTCATCCTAGTCCACCAAAACCTCTGGCGTAGGTCTTGATACATTTTAGTGCTACCGGGATGAATGGTGAGAGGGGATTCATGAGCTTCCTTAAGGATCAATTGGCGTAGATGTTGTTTCTTGGGAACCACCAAATGGTTCTCAAAGAAGACAGCACCCCGCTTATCCATGGAAAAACATTTAGCAACTCCGCTAGCAATGTTTTCCTTTAATCCGGGATATGCCCTTATCATACCGCTGGGCGGTTATGATCTGATCCATAAGGTTAGGTTTCGCCACTAGGGTGGATAGGAATCCTCGAGGAACAGTGTGAAGATTAAGCTTACGGAATTCCTCATGGAGAAGTGGTTGACTTTGTTGTAACATCAGGTTGTTACAATAGGATTTACGGCTTAGCGCATCAGCCATGACATTGGCTTTGCCCGGGGTGTAGGTTATTCCTAAGTCCTAATCCGAGATTAACTCAACCCAACGTCTTTGCCTGAGATTCAAATCTGGTTGGGTGAAGATATATTTCAAGCTTTGGTGATCAGTGAAGATCTCGCAACGATTACCGAGGAGGTAATGTCGCCAAGTTTTAAGTGCATGGACTACAGCTGCAAGCTCTAGATCATGTGTGGGATAATTTTCCTCATGTGGGTGTAATTGCCGTGAAGCATAGGCAATTACCTGACGATCTTGCATGAGTATGCAACCTAGTCCATGTCGCGAGGCGTCACAATAGATAATAAAATCCTTGGAGAAATATGGTGGTACCAGTACGGGGGCAGATGTCAGGCGTCTTTTCAGTTCCTGAAAGCTGAACTCACACCGCGGAGTCCACGCGAACTTTTTATCTTTCTTGAGGAGTTCAGTTAGAGGTTTAGCAACCTTGGAGAAATTCTCGATGAAGCGGCGGCAATAGCTCGCTAAGCCCAGGAAGCTCCGAACTTGCTTGACCGTCTCAGGTGGAGTCCAATCAAGGACGGCTTGAACTCGCTCGGGATTGATAGCAATACCCTTACCAGAGATTACATGGCCTAGATAGGTTACTTCTGGCAACCAAAATTCACACTTGGAGAATTTGGCATAAAGGCGATGCTCTCGAAGTTTCATCAATACCAGCCTTAGATGTTTGGCATGTTACTCTTCATTCTTGGAGTAGATGAGTATGTCATCGAGGTATACTACGACGAATTTATCCAAGTACTCCATGAAAACTGAGTTCATTAACCGGGAGAAGGTAGCCGGGGCATTGGTTAAACCGAAGGACATAACGGTGTACTCGTATTGGCCATAACGAGTAACAAAGGCCGTTTTGGGAATCTCCCTGTTTCTGATTTTGATTTGATGGTAGCCCAACCTCAAATCCATCTTGGAAAAGACTGAGGATCCAACGAGCTGATCATACAGATCGTTGATCTTGGGAAGCGGGTATTTGTTCTTGATGGTGACCAAGTTGACAGGTCGGTAATCCACAACCATTCGATTTGTTCCATCCTTCTTCTTGACGAAGAGGACGGGGCAAGCCCAAGGAGAGGAACTAGGACGGATGAAACCCTTTTTCAAGGACTCATCGAGTTGGTTCTTAAGCTCGGCTAGTTCTAAGGGTGCCATCTTGTAGGGTCTTCTAGAAATTGGAACGGTTCCTGGAACAAGGTCTATCACAAACTCGACATCCCTGTCAGGTGGAACACCTAGCAGTTCTTCTGGAAAGACATCCGGAAAGTCTCGGACTACCGGAACATCCTCAAGGTCTGGAAGGGGGTTGGCATTTAGGGAGTAAAGTTGGCGCTTGGCCACTCGAGTTAAGACATTAACTGTCTTGCCCGATGGGTGAGTAAGTTGAACGGTTCTAGTGGCACAGTCAATCTTAGCATAATGAGCTGACATCCAGGCCATACCTAAGATGATGTTTATGTCCGAGGACTTGAGAGCTATTAAGGATGCAAGGAAGACAAGTCTATCGACAAGAATTTCATTCCCATGGCTTACTCTAGAAGTTTGCCATCTAGAGCTAGGGGTTTGAATTTCCATGGTAGAGGGCATGTCACAGAATGTCGTGTTGTGCAATCGAGCATAGTTCTCGGATATGAATGAATGAGATGCTCCAGTATCGAAAAGAACAGATGCCGGATGGCAATTAACAAGGAGCGTACCAAGGACGACGTTGGGATCCTCATGAGCCTCCTCGGCTGAAACATAGTTGACATGGCCACGTGTAGTGGTGGCCGGCTTGGCGTAGAATGTTTTTCCCGCGGGCTTACCACGGCCAACGGACTTTCCAGTTTGATTGGGGTTGTTGTTCTAGGGACACTCTCGGCTATAGTGACCCAGCTCTCCACACTTAAAGCATGTCACCACATTGGGGCGTGGAGCAGCATTAGCAGCGGGGCCACCATAGGGCTTGGGCGGTGCAAATTGCTGGTTGGGACGTGGTGCCTCAAAGGATGGCCTCGGGATGAACCTGGGCGGCAGTGCCATGCTTGGAATCCACACCCGGCGCTTCTGAGCTCTAGAGCCGGATGAAGAGCCAAAATCACGGGAGTGCTTGCGTGAAGCATCATAATCAGTCTGGCCTGTCTCAGCACTGATGGCTTCAATGACCAACTTCTAAAAGGAGGTGCACTCGTGCAGACGAAGATCACGGCGAAGCTCGTGGCTAAGTCCCTTGCGGAACCTTGCCTGCTTCTTAGCGTCAGTAGATACCTCTTTAGGGGCATAACGTGCCAGATTCCCAAATTCACGACTGTAAGCATCCACAGTCAGTCTTCCTTGGGTGAAGGTGCAGAACTCCTCCCTCTTGCGATCCATGAGACCTTTCGGAATGTGATGCTCACGGAAAGCCTCACTGAATTCAGCCCAAGTAGTGATTTGGCCGACCGGGCGCATAGCTTCGAAGTTTTCCCACCAAAGGCTAGCAGGGCCTTCGAGGTGATAGACAGCATAAGTAACCTTGTCGGCTTCGGCTACGTTGGCAGAACGTAGCTTGTGGGTGATGCTACGAAGCCAGTCATCCGCGTCGAGGGGCTCGACGGAATGGTTAAACTTTGGTGGGTACAGCTTGATAAAGTCATTGATTGACACCAAGTCATTTCGCGGGTGGCGTGCAGTGTTCTGCTCAATCCGCTCCAGCAGGCGGTTGGTCTCATGCTTGTTTCTTTCCGCCTCCAGCATTACTTCGGCCAGAGAAGGCGAGTGAGGCAGATTTTCACCTCTAGCAGCACTGGCTTCCCCCTGCTCCGGGGCAGCAGGGTTGCTGCAGGTGTTGACCATCCTAGGAGAAAACAAGGCAACGGTTTAGACAAGGATGGCTCAAACTTAGCAAGGAAGTGCAGAATGTAATGGATAACACGGAATGAAGAGATGTTCATCCGTATGTCATGGTAATATAAAACTGCCATATATATACCAACGGTCATACACATCATACATAGTTTAGTACAAGCCCAGGCTACAGTACAACTATGATGAAAGACGTTACATCTCATCGGAGGCATTCCAAGCTCCTAAACATTATTGTCTACACCTCCGGAATTGATTACACGCAAAGTCATATTCCACAAGTCACGCAGGACAGTGGAGATACAACTACTACAATACTAGTGGTACTACTACTAACTCAGACAGCTCCGTAGTAGTCCTCATAGAAGTCACCTCCATAGCTTGGAAGTTCAACGTGACCATCCGGGAACAGACGGTCCTGAGGAGCCTGTGGACCATAGGGGCTAGGATGGGGTCTTGGACCAACAAACGGTGGCCTGCGGGGACCACGGGGTGGGGTGATGCCTCCCACATCACGCCAATCCACCACGTCTGGCAAAGCAGACCTCACAAGATACATATCCCTTGTATCCATACATCTAGCTTGCACCGCAGGTGCAAACCGAGTCAATGTGGCCCAATGATCAACACGGGTATTAAAAAGCTCCAGCCTCAAGGCCCGATTCTCTCGGTCCTTATCTTCGAGCATCTCGGCACTGGTACGAATTAATGAATCCTCCTGAGTGGAGTCAGCATAGATAGCCTGAAGATACCCTTGCGCTCCCAGAAGTGAAGCTGGCATGTATCGGAAGTCGGTGTTCCGAAGCAGGCCAGTCCGGACTCGCATGATGGTCATCATGGAATAGACAACATCCTGCACAGCCATCTCAACAGTAACCCCGAGTCCATAGGAACAGTGAAGGGGCTCGGTAGATCCAGGATAAGAAGGAAATATCCTGACGGTGCAGAAATACTGGCTTTGATTAAAGTCTCGGAATTGCTCTTCGACGCTGTATTCGGGATACCAACGGTAACCTGTCTCGATCATGACCCGGACTAACATAGCAGTATGACCGGGCACGTCGAGGCACCGGGTCAGGCGAACCACTTGGTTTTGAGCACGGTTGGCCATCGGAAAGCACAACCACAATGCAAAGACATCAGAATTTCTAGGGAAAATTAGACAGCATAACAGCTATAAATGCTCAGAAAAAGATTTGAGACATCCACAATAGTTCGCAATACCACTCAACAACATCATATCAAGGTTCTGATCCAATTAGCAACATACTAAAAATAGTAGAAACTGAACTGGGGCTTGTAACAACAATCCTATAAGCTACTACGGATTAGTAACACGTGAACCTGATAGAAGAAGAGAGCCTAGCCTTAACCCACGTTGAAAGAGAAGAGAATGACTCAGATCAGAGGCATAGGGTAAAGGAGTAAAAGAGCCTTACGTTCCCTCCCACAATCAATTCCCCTACATATAAATAAAGCATTTCTAGACTCGACATCGACCAGTTTGGCTCAACGAACCTACAGGCAGTCCGGCTCTGATGCCAACGCTGTCAGGACCCCGATTCCAAGCCACATCGATCTAGCCGGTAACACCTCAAATCATTTTGCGGCCTCACGCACGATATCCCACGGGTGTCGCCTTACCATGGCCCGGGACCGTTTGCGCCTTTTGGCTCACATATATGATAGTGTCGCTAGCATCCATATGACAGAGAACCCGGGCCAACATGGCTAGTCGTGAACCCAAAGCGGCACAGACCTATGGAGACAGGCATACATGAATCACATCGAGCATGTCGGTCATCAGCGAGTGATTCCGGGCTGTAGCACTGGGCTAACAGGACTCCGGGGAACCCGGGCTATAGCAGGCTAGGCAGGACTCCGGAAGTCACCGCGTGACATTTCCCTGAAGGGACAGACATAGGAACGAAGTGAATCACATGCCGGCCAGTCAAGTGTCCTGAGCAGTAGTGCTGGGCTAGCAGGACTCCGGTGAACCGGGCTGTAGCGGACTACTATGGCTCGAGGAACACTAGACTACATTTCCCCATAAGAAAGGCTGCCAAGGATAAACAACTAGATTGTCGGATCCCACTCATACCAAGCATTTCAATCATACACACAATATGCCCGATATGAGTACATACAACATGGCATCACTACAAAACTCTACAACTCAAGTACTTTATTTAAAGGCTCCAGAGAGCCATACATAACATGTTCATACAGATAGGGGTCACATGACCCGACACTCAAGTCATACATACAAGCACATGCGGAAGCAACCGGTCTGAGTACAGACACTAGAAAGAAAAAGGCTCCTCGAGGCCTGTCTATCTACATAGGGCCCTCCATGGCCAGGATCACCACCTGGGTGGCTAGTCACACGTCGACGTCAAGGTCTCCATAGAACCCATCGGAGGGGGCGATTTTGTCGTCTGAAAATAGTAATTAAGCAAACATGAGTACAAAGGTACTCAGCAAGTCTTACAACAGAACCTACTTTACATGCTCATTCTCAAGAAGGTGGTGGGGCTATTGCAGCAAGCCAGCTTTGACTCTTGGCTAAACTATCCTACGGAACTTCTCTAGTAAAATAGTTTTCGCACACGAGTCCACTACTCACCAACACAATACTCCACCGGGGATCCTCCCTCGTCATCCTACGAGAGGGCCATCCTCGGTACTCACACTTATCTTGAGTCTTTTAGTAGTATCCATTTACTTGTCTATGAACTGTATAGGCAACCATGTAGTCCTTTACCGCGGACGTGGCTATTCCAATAGTTTTATACCCTGCAGGGGTGTACTTCGTCATACACGCTTTCACCACTTACCGCCATTTACACGACATGTACTCGGCAACCTTCAAGCGGAAGCCCAGCGAGGGTGTCGACCATGGCCTACCTAAACACTTAAGTCTCTAGTCCAGGTTTATCGCCTATCCAGGTTCCATCCGCAGGGAGTCCGGCCGAGGTTTCCACATACGGCCCCGAACGATGTGAACAGGGTCCCGAGACGCCAAATGGGCGCCCGGCATACCCGGCCACGGTGTATCTACCGCAACATAGCCCACCCCTAGGGTCAGCCCTACGCACGGCCGCCAACACATAACCTACAAACACCAGAAACTATTTGCAACTCCTGGACAGAGTACTAGGGTGATTAAGAACCCAAGAGGGTCAATTAAGGATCCCAATGCATGGTAGTAGCTGAATCTTAAATCACACATATAGATCTCAGTTCTTAGGGACGGTCTCAATGAAACAACCCACCATGTACTCCTACATGGCCTCTCATCGATACCTTTACCAAAACATGTTCAACACATTCCTCATATTACCGACATAATCATATCACTCTAGCCCATCACCCAGATGAACCAGACCTAACACAACTCTAAGCATAGCAGGCATAACAAGGTAGGAATCACATACATGGCTCAATCAACTCCTACACATGCTAGTGGGTTTCATCTAGTTACTGTGGCAATGACAGGTCATGCAGAGGATAAGGGTTCAACTACCGTAGCACACAGCAGTTTGAATCGCATTGTCTTAATGCAGTAAACAAGAGCAGAGGCGAGAACATGGGTTGTATCGGAATGATCAATGGGTTGCTTGCCTGATGGAGTGGTAGTGGGATACTGCCCTTCAGTTGGATACTCGTGAATATCCTCGGAAGCAGAACCTACCACGAAGAACACATCGGAACACAATCAACACATGACGATATGCAACAATATGATGCATGCTATGACAAGGCAATATGAATGTGTCTTGGCCTAATGCAAGCTAAAATAGAAAGGGATGAACTCATTTGAATCAAAGATTCAAATATTAGCTCATTAAACATGGCCTTAATAGTGCATTTCCTTATTCTGATTAAACAGCAAGGTAAACTTGTTTTGTCATGCATGAAACCATTACAGATGGATAGATTGAATTTTTCTGATAATTTTTCATATATAAATTATTTCATTTGGAGTTACGGTTGAATTTCTATGATTTTTAGAAGTTTTAAACATTTTCTGGAATTTCCTGTATAAAAATAATTCCAGTAAATCAATTACTGCGTCAGCATTACGTCAGGGTGACGTCAGTGGTCAACGGGGATGTCCAGCTCAAACCTGACTGGTGGGTCCTGCGTGTCAGTAGTTAACTAAGCTAATTATCTTAAATAAAACTAATCTGATTTAGTTAACAGAGGGGGCCCACTTGTCATTGACTCAGGGGAGTCAAACTGGGCCCACCCAGGCGTCAAAGTGGGTCAACTCGCCGGCGACTCAATGCCGGCGAGGCCCGAGACGGCGGAGGCCTTCGGATTTGGTCCTCTGGTGACCAAATCGACGGCGGAGAAGTGCTACGCGTAGCTGGGAATGAGCCGCAGCGTTTGGTGGTGGTGGTTGGGCTCGGGGTGGCCGGAAACGTCGCCGGCGACGAGCTTGGCGGTCGCCGGAGTCGGGTGAGGACGAACCCGAGGCTGTGGGGCACGGCGAGGTGCGTGGAGTGGCGCGTTGTGCTCCTGGGGATGCGGTGAGGTTAGTAGACTAGATGGCTTGGCCGGTGGTTGACCGGAGACACATCGGTGACGAGCTCCGCGGCGGTGCGTGCGGGTGAGCTCCGTGTGCTCATTGTGGTGCACGAGGAGGAGAATGAATAGGATGGGGAGGTAGCTGGGCTCACAGCGGTCACACAGAGACAGACGGCGCGGTCGGGGACGACCTGATGCTGCGGCGACGTCGAAAGGGATCTCCGGCGATGGCTGACGAAGGCGGGGTCGGTGGAGGTGTTGCAGAGCGTGCGAGCGCTCGGGGCTCGGTCTGTTCGAAGTAGTCGACGACGGCGGAGCGAGTGGACACGGTGGTGCAGCACGGGGACGGCGGTGGACGCGACTACGGCGGCGGGACGGCGACGGCTGCGTCGGCCATGGCGAAGGGGAGCGAGGGAGTGAGGCAAGGGCGAATGAGCGTGTCCAGAGGGTCGGGGCGGCGACGTGGAGCCTGTCCAGGCCAGCGGGCAGTGAGGGGAGTTAGCAGGGCGGCAGCCAGCTGCGTGGCGCGCGCTGGTGCCGCCGTCGAGCACCTGCCTGCCTGCCTGGCCGAGCCAAGCAGCTCGCTGGAGTGGTAGCTGGGCTGGGCCGGTAGGTGGGCCTGGTGGGCGGCGCCAGGTAAGCCTTTCCCTTTCTCTCTTTCCTGTTTTGTTTTGTTTTTCTATTTTTCTGTAGCTTTAGGGCTTTATTAAAAATACTTAGGCACTTACTAAAATCCTGCAAATAATTGTGGGCTCTGTTGGGATTATTCCTAACAGCCCTCGCTTAAATCCAGAATTATTTGAACACTTAAAATATTTACTAGCATTTAAATGTCCAAAAGCAAATTACATATGATTTAATTCAGTGACCTTCTATTGACCTAGAAAAATGTGCACCAATTTTGCCAGAGGTTCTAACCTAAGACAAAGAGGGTGAACTTTTTAGAAGGGCATTTCAGGTTCATTGAAAACAATTTTAGCAAACCCTAGTTGTTTCCAGGGGGGTGTTGGGGGTTTCTGTTTTCCCCATTTCAAATTTAAGAGAAATTTAAAAATGATGCACACTCTAATGCTTGAACTAGCTAGGGTGTGACAAGAAGCGAGGGGGAGGAAAATTTCGGGGAGTTTCCGGTTACGGTGGGAGGTCGGGGCCGAGCGATGCGCGCTTCTCTCGTACACGTACGCGCGTGTGTGCGAGGCGTTGGCTCTAACTGAACCCGAGCGAGGCGTTGGGCTCTAACTGAACCCGAGCGATTGCACTGCAGGCTACGCATTACTGAACCCGAGCGATCGATCGATGGCTATTAACTGAACCCGATCGAGCGATTGCTTCGCTACTGCTGCTAACTGAATTCAATCGATGCTGCATCTGGATGAACAGTGAGCGTTGTGGGGGGGGGGGGGGGGGTTGGATGAACAGTTCCCGGTGGGGGTGGATGAACAGGACCCCATGGTGTTGCCTCTGTATGAACAGGACCCCGATTGTTCGAGCCGGTTGGGGCTGGATGAACAGGGCCCCGTGGAGGGCTGGATGAACAGGACCCCGTGGAGGGCTGGATGAACAGGACCACCTCGTGGAGGGCAGGGTGAACAGTAGACGGTGGAGGGCAGGATGAACGGTAGCCCATGGAGGGGTGGTTGAACAGGAGCCCGTGGAGAGGGTTGGTTGAACAATAGCCGGTGGAGTAGCGCACGGTGGAGGCTGGATGAACAGGAGCTCGTGGATGAACAGTCGCAGGTGGAGGCTGGAGGAGGTCGACGGTGGATGAATAGTAGCTTGTGGAGGCTATAGGGGGTCGACGGTGGAAATGAACAGTATCCCGTGGAGTCCCGTTTTGCGGTATGCCACACCCCTCCCGATGAACAGGACCCTCGTTTCAATTGTAGCGCTCCAACACAAGTCTGTTTCCTCTGTTTTGCGGTACACCACACCCCTCCCGATGAACAGGACCCCCGTTTCGACCGTAGGAGGTCCGTTTCCTCTGTTTTGCGGTACGCTACACCCCTCCCGATCAACAGGATCCCGTTTCGAACGTGGCCGGTCGAACACAAGGCCGTTTCCTCCATTCTGCGGTACGCCAGGCCTTGTTTCCATCGCCTGTTCCATTCAAGCCCTCCCGATGAACACGACGCATTCCGTTGCCTCCCCATTAACATGACGCATTCCGTTGCCTCCCCATGAACACGACGACACTGTTTCTCCATTCCGCCCCAGCCATGTACACGAGCCCTGGCCGTACGTATGCGCGAGTAGGCGTTCGAGACCCCGCCCGTATGTACACATATGTGGCCGTATTTTCTTTCTTGCGCCCTGGCCGTTGTAAGTACGTGTACATGCTACGTGCGCGCCTCTACTACGACACATGCGCGCCTCTACATCCACCAGTATATATGTACGTACACATTCGCGGCCATAATGGCAACGCTACGTACACTTCGACCAGGTGGGTCCCGACTGTCAGGCACTTCCTTGCGTGCGAAGATGTAGCTGGTGGGTCCCAGCAGTCAGGGGCAAACATTTTTTCACAAAATACGGTGGCCTGTCTGGTGGGTCCCCGCTGTCAGGTGGAGGAATAATTATTTTGCACGTAATAAGGAGGCACTTCCTTGCTGCGGCCGTGGACCCAGCTGTCGGCCTCTCCACGTATAGTCCACGTCCGATGGAAGCCGTTCCTTGACCATGTTGACCACGCCACGCCGAGAGCACCAGGGGGGTGGACGACGGCGAGGCCTAGGAAGGGGACGACGCGGAGCCGGGGAAGACGCGGCAGTGGATCCCCACACGTAGAGGAGTACGAGGGTTCACTGGTTCGCTACGGTGTGAGGCTGTCGTAGCCGCAGAATAACAGGGGGTGTGGGTGAGTAGAGGGATAGCCTGGCCAGCGGTGGGAGTAGTAGGGGGCGGTGAGGCCTCCGCCGCATCACAGCCGGCCACGGGAGGCAGGAGCACGAGGCACGACCAGCGCTAGTTTGGGCGGTTGGAGCAAGAAGACCAGAGGTTGAAGAAGCACTACGGCCGTTGGATGGACATCGTATGGTCACTGGAGCTAGAATCATGCATATTGACTAAGTTGACAAAGCCCTCCGTCCCTGTCAACTTAGTAGGCCCACAAGTCAGCCTCCCACCAAGGTGGGTCCCAGCTAGCAGGGGGTATTCATTTTTTGTGCGTAATAAGGAGGCACTTTCGGTGGGTCCGAGCTGACAGCAGGAGGGACGTTTTTTTTGTGAAATACGGTGGCCCGTCGGGTGGGTCCCAGCAGTCAGGGGCAAACGTTTTTTTTTCACGATATACTGGTGGGCGTCTGGTGGGTCCCTGCTGTCAGGTGGACGAATAATTATTTTCCCAGTAATAAGGAGGCACTTCCTTGCGGCTGCCGTGGATCCAGCTGTCAGCCTCTCCACGTACAGTATTCTTCCGATGGAATTCGGTCGTTGACCACATTTACCAAGCCATGCCGACAGCACCACGGCGGTGGACGACGGTGAGGCCTAGGAAGGGGACGACGCGGATCCGGGGAAGATGCGGCAGTGGATGCCCACGCGGAGAGGAGTATGAGGGTTCACTGGTTCGGCTGCACTGTCGTCGCCGCAGAATAACAGGGGGTGTGGGTGAGTGGAGTGGAGGGATGGCCTGGCCAGCGGTGGGAGTAGTATGGGGGCGGTGAGGCCTCCGTGGCAGCACAATCGGCCATGGGAGGCAGGAGCAGGCGGCATGACTGGCGCTGCTTTGGGTGGCTGGAGCAAGAAGACCAGAGGTTGAAGAAGCACTACGGCCATTGGATGGACATCGTATGGTCAGTCGAGCTAGAATTGTGCACATTGGCTAAGTTGACAAAGCCCTTCATCCCCGTCAACTTACTAGGCCCACTATACTGGGTCCCAGCTAGTAGGGGGAGTATTCATTTTTTTGTGCGTAATAAGGAGGCGCTTCCTTGCGTGCGAAGATATAGCTGGTGGGTCCGAGCTATCAGCGGCGGTAACGTTTTTTCGCGAAATACGGAGGCCGTTTTGGTGGGTCCCAGATGTCAGGTGGAGGAAATCATTATTTTGCGCGTAATAAGGAGGCATTTCCTTGCGTGCGGCCGTGGACCCAGCTGTCAGCCTCTCCACGTATAGTCCACTTCAGATGCATGTCGGTCGCTGACCACACTAACCACACCACGCCAAGAGAACCAGGGCGGTGGACGACAGCGAGGCCTAGGAAGGGAACGGCACGGAGGCAAGGAAGACTCGGCCGTTGTTTTTGTTTCCCACGCGGAGGGGAGTACGACTGTACGAGGGTTTACTAGTTTGTCTGCCATCGTCGGAGAATAACAGCAGGTGTGGGTGAGTAGATGGATGGCTAGGCCAGCGATGGGAGTACGGTGGGGCGGTGAGGCTTGCGCGGCAGCAGAGCCGGCCGCGGGGAGGAGGGAGCAGGTAGTCCCGCCGGCGCTTGTTTGAGCGGCTGGAGCAGGAAGAGCAGAGATTGAAGAAGCACGATGGCCGTTGGATGGACATCCAACAGTATACATGCCATCTGTGGAAAGCCTCAAATCTGTGGAAAACAGCATACAGCCTATCTGCCATTATTTCAAATAATTTACAGCCCATTTGCTAATTCTTACGGGTTTTTTTGGAGCTCATGTTCTTTATGTTAGCATTACAGCCCATATTGTGGCCACGGTTAAAAAATTATACGGAATTTTGCATATGTCGGTGCGGTCTAAACTGTTTTTAATCCCAAAATTTCGAGTCACATTCAGACTGATTTTAAAAATAAATGTATATCAATATAAAATCCAATAAATTGTCCAGGCATAGAAATCAATGCAATTTAAAATCTCGAAATGAAAAAAAGATATTTGAAAATAATTACCGGTTTGATGTGTTTTAAAAATGTACAGCCCATTTCTCATTACTGATAGGCCATTTTCTCGACCAGACGAATGAAGCTCTCCTCGTCTTGAAAGATTTGCAGCCCAACAGGCCTGATAAAGTGACTTACTTGACAAATCACAAAAGAACTGGGCTAGCCATTTTCAGAAAGAAAAAAAACTACTGGGCTGGTATGTGGTAAACATAAAAGAAAAGGCTGTCTAGACAGGTCAGAGTATCCCGCACAGCCCATTTGACACCCTGCTTCCATCTCAAAAACAAATTACATAAATGCCACTCCAATTATTGCGATTCATAAAAATGCCACTGCAATTTCCAAACGTTGAAAAAAGCCACTGCAATTTTTGCAAACTTTGAAAAACGCCACTGCAGTTTGCAAACTTTGAAAAACGCCCCTCTAGACTTCAGAAAATGCCACTAGAAATGGCATGAAATGGCATTTTTCAAAGTTTGGAAATTGCAGTGGCATTTCTCGCATACACCAGATTTGGAGTGGCATTTATCAAATTAACCCAAAACAAAAATAACTGGGCGAGTTGCTGGGTCCCTGGTGTCAGCCGCTCGTTGTGCAATTCTCTTGTTTATTAACTACGTTGACAATGACATGGGACCCAGATGTCAGAAATCCACTAGGAGGAGCCATTTTTTATTGGCTTGAAATAAGGAGGCACTTGCTTGCGTACTGCCATGACCTTGGCGGGTCTTTGTTGTCATCCTCTCCACGTACAATCATCTCCTGATTGTGTACGCGTCAACTTGCTAGGCCCACAAGTCAGCCTCTAAACCGTGGAGGACAAATACAACCCATTTAAAAAAATAACAGCCCATTCCATATGTTCAAACGGAAAGTTCAACATTCAAAGCAAAGTAATAGGGATGATCCACATATAGAGTACTGAGCTTCCACGTTGACAACCATCATAGCCAAGTTAACTATCTACTCCCACTAACACTCTAGTAGCGTACAAGTACTAACTTACTCTTAGCTAACTAGACGATGCCGGCCGCCATCTGTTGTCCATGCTAAACGCCGGCACCGACATCCTCTGCCTCGCCTTGGACTTTCTAGAGGTGCAATAGGGCACGTTGCTCGCGCGCGTTGGCCCTTTCCATGCCGGCGTGGTCCACCAAAGCTTCGTCTTCCAAGCGGGAAACCCACTTGACGAGCTGGTAGTAAAAATCGGCGTCGCGGATGCGTGCGTGCCCGACAGCCTCCAGGGCTATTTGCCAGGCGCCGGCCTCCATGTAGTCGGCCCAGTTGCGGGCGCTCGGCTCGCGACTCAGAGCGTCGGTGCGCTGCTGCTCCATGTCCCGCTGGCGGCGCAAATCGGTGATACGCTGCTCCTCCGCCAGGCGGTCGCGCTCCAACAACTCCTGCTCCTCCACCATGCGGTCGCGCTCCAACAAATCCTCGATCTCCGCATTGCCATCTGAAGACAGATAGAATGCCTTCTCCCTTTGTCTGCCTTCCGGTGAAAACCCGAACACTAGTTCCGGAGGTGACCGCCTCCGGTGTCACCTACCGCGGACGAGCGGGGGCATGGCGGACATGGCGAGCGACGTCGGGCCGGGCGGGGCTTATGAGGATATGGTGAGTTGGGTCACGGTGGCACCTGAGAAGGCCAAGAAACAGTACTTATAGGTGGAAGGTAGCGCAACGGTCATCGGAATTCAATGCATAATGGCTTAGCGCGCCAGCTTGCCGTGGAAAACTAGAGAAACTGAAATTATGACTGTGTCGTCCCGTCCCGTCTGGGTCGCACGCCGGCATGGCGGTCAAACGAGTGCACTCGAATCATCTCCCTCCTTGTCAATAATGATTCCACGGATTTAAAGCGTATCTTTTTCGCATCAGTTAGCTGCCTTAATTACGGCCGGCTGCATGCAGGCACTCAGAATCACTCGCAGGCAGTATGCGAAGCAGCATGCAACGAGTCGCAGCCGAGGGCACGCATGCAGCCACTTAAATCGCTGGAATTAATTAGGCTTAAACTTCTGCATGCCATTAATTATTTCCATGCCTTGGTCTTGCTGCTTTGCTCACGGGACTAATAAATCCCGGATGGAGGGAGTACGTTGGTTGGTGAGAGGTTTGAATTAAGCCCTGCAAACCGGAAAGGAGGTACTAGTACGTGTGTGATCCGCTATTTATTCGTGTAGGATCGAGTAGGTCGTTTCTTGAATTGAGCCCTGCAAACCGGAAAGGAGGTAGTTCGTGCGTGATCCGTTATTTATCCGTGTAGGATCGATAGTGTAGCTTGTCAGTTTCTTCAGAGGTAGGCATTTTTATCCGTGTAGGATCGATAGTGTAGCCTGTCAGTTTCTTTAGAGGTAGGCATTTTTATTCAAAAAAACTGCCACTTCGCATCTTGTGTCGCAAATAAAACTGCCAGGAGCGCATTTGTAGGCTAGCTAGTGATTGATCAGTAACTTGTAAACACTGAGCAAACAGAAATAAGTAATTGTTAATGCATCTCAATGATTCATAGATCATATACAAATATGTAGCTCCAAAAGCAAAGATCAGCCACTTCGGATCTTGCGTCGCAACTAAAACTAACTAGTACGATTCCCATACATGAGATCAACATGTTAATGCATCTCAATGATTCACAGATCATATACAAATATGTAGCTCCAAAAGCAAAGATCTAGAAAAAAACATTTGTTCTTCCTACTAACATGGATGCTTCTCTTGGCCAACATTCAATACAGACTGAAAGACAAATTTGTTTGTGAAGTCTACAATTCCTCTTGCAAACGTAAGTGGTTTCACCAACAGTTGGAACCATGAGAATAAACCACACATGATGGAGGAACATCCACTGCAATATGATTTGGTCTTCTCTCGATCACACGGCGAGACTATTTTCGGAATACAAACTTTAACTTAGGGAAAATGATTCCCATTGTATAATCAGACCAAAGCAATGAAGCACCTAGTGTTGGCCAATAAATAGTACAATACTACTTTTTTGCAGTCCATGAAGTGACTATCCAATCTTTCTGTGTCTATTTTCAAATGGCACTGCATGCAGTGACTATACTATTCTCTTATGCAGTTCAACCAAAATTGCGGGCACTCTGTTTGTTTGCCAAATAGCAACGGCCAGACATCTCTGTCTGCACAAATATCAAGCAGCTAGTAAACATATACCACACCTTGTATTTTCAATTTAAACATGTCTCTTCCACTTAGCATCTGTCATGTTCTACACTGGACAATCTGATACGGTTATGTTTTGCCCTGGACAATTTCATACTGAATTGATTTGCTGGTTTAGAGCAGAAATATAGCGCCTATTCTTCATCAGACCAAGGATATCCATGTTCGCAGTGATGGAAGAGGTGAAATCGATACAACCGAAATTGAGCATCCAATCATTGAATCCTGTCCTGCACCTCCAATGTAGGTCCACCCTGCCAATAAATTCACATGCAAACCACTAGTATTACTATCTAATGATAGTACAAAAAGAGTAGCAAGATAGTAGCAAACCATGTACCTTCGTAATGAACAACTCATAGTGCCACCAATTGGATATAAAGGTTTGGAAAAAACATGCTCCTCATGTTGAACCAGTTGGACTTTTTGTGCAGTTCCACTAAAATCGAGCATCCCTGTTTGCATAGATATTGAAAGTGTGATTACTCTAAAAGTGGCACTAGTTGAAGCATAGACTCACAAATATAAGCATTTCAATTTCTTAATGGGAAAAGGTAGCAAGACTGTTTCTAAGCACCTGTTTGAAGGAATAAATAAAGCAACAACGGCTGATGTCAGGAAGGCATACATAGTTTTTTCTGGAAAAGTGAGCCATTCCTGACCTTCCCTCTTCTTTTAAGAAAATTTTGTGCAGTTCTACTAAAATAAAATGCCATCACCGCCTTGACAATTCAATGACGCTGTACAAAAGGAAATGACTTCACATTACATCATGATGTCAGGTATGTAGTCGACAGGCATTAGAGACAAACATACAGACCTCCTCAAGAGAATAGCCGGAGGAGGTGCCCACTCTTGACCTTTCCTCTTGTCTTCATAATTGTCTGTGCAGTTTAACCAAAATAAAATGACATCAGTGCCTTGGCATTTTGGTGACACTGTACAAAAAAATTAACTTATCTCATGAAAGTGAGGTATATAATCTATAAGCATTAACAGTGCAAATATCTGAAGGTAGTAACAAGTTTCATCATTGGTATACTGGTTGTGCAACAACATTAGAATGCCTTAGCTGAAAAATGTTTAATACATCCACAATCAACGGATAACCCTAAAATAATCCAGTGACATTAAATGGCATTGCGTAAATTTATGGGTGGCATTAGACTGAGAGCGGCATTAGTTAAATGTGGCATCACTTTAGCAGTAGCATTGCTTGACTTGACTGCTGGCGTTATACTAACAGTAAAAAAAGTGGCAATAAGAGCATGGGAGGCCCATTCGGACAGTGGGCGCACCAGTATGATGTACCTCCACGGCCGCAGAGTGGTGAGGGGGGTATGGTTGCCCAGAGCAACAAATATCCAGGCAGCATATGTGGATCACGTCCCATTTTTGTTCTCTTTAGCCACCTTTTTCCTATGCGAGGACAACAAACCGATCGACCTGGTCATTCTCTATTGTGTTGTCATGCCTTTCTACCCTTCTTCAACCAAGAGACACGAGACTCGTTCCTTAGCTACTGATTTTCCCCTTTTCAACCTAGATGCGGGTTCGATGCCTACTCTCTTGGATAGTACAGTCTCCCTTCCTTTCCTTATTCAACCCAGACATGGATTAGTCTGCAGGAAGTAGGGTTTCCTTTAATAGTGCAATTATGGTTTTCGTTTGCGTGGCCAGCAGAGCATAGGATAGCAAATTGGGAAGATGGTGGAGTGGAAAAAGATCCACATGCAACGACGTGGCGGATGGGGCAATAGAACAAGGTTATGGTTTGAAAGGAGGTAGCATACCTGAGGGTCGGTAGGAAGTGGCTTCGCTCGTGGTCGTCATCCTCCGCACACACTACGGCAACAAGCTTGGGGACGGAGGCCATCCCGCGCGGGCGCTAGGTCTGAGAGGACGGCCTTGTCGTCAGTGCGTGACCTCGCTCGCCGATGACGAGTGCGTCAACGTTGCATGTCCTTTTCTTCCCCGGCTGATCTGTGACCACCGGTGAGGAGGGAGAGAGGGGCTGTCTTTTTTAGATCTTGAGAGAGGGTGGTAGTGGGAGAATCAAGTGGGCAGCCCTTGGCAAGAAAGCGCTGAAGCTCCAGCCTATATATCTTTTTTATACTAGTAGTTCTGGAGGTGGAGTAGTGGTAGAGTAGTTTATATTTTCTCTGCGTACAGTACCAGTTAGCCGTGCTTCAAAACTGATCGGCACGCCATTAAAAAAATAAAGGTCGATAACTAATGCGGCACCTCGGGCCAACGCAGCCAGATCGCATTTTGCATGAGAAATTACACACCATGTTTCGTTGACATGTGGTCCCGTTCCAACATATCAGTGAGACGACGGCGAGTAGTAGGAGTATTTCCGAACGGACGTGTAGGCCGGGGCGCCTCTTCGTGAACCGTGGCAAACTCGCAACCGTCCATCGACTCTTCGCCTTTCCCTCTCGATTTGGAACTGCTGTCGCATGCTCTTCCTCTCCCTCCTCCATTTTCCTTCAGCCCTTCACCCTTTCTTCTGCCATTGTTCGATCGTCTTCTCCATGGAGGGAACATGCCAGAAACGACCCTGTTATTCTTGCCCCGATCTAAAAGATGACGTGGTGGAGGAACTCACTGATCAGTGCGACGTCATCACCTCGGCTAGCATGGCAGGTTCGTTCAAGCCCATTCTCGACTCAACTAATAACATCATTACAAAGAACCCAAGAGTCAAGGAGCTGTTTGATCTCCCCTATCTTCTTCGCCGTGACCCTGATGACTGGCGCCGGCACGACGGAGGCCTCGCCCTGTGCCAGTTGATGCCGCTTGATAATGATACGTATGATGTTAAGATGCCATCGCTTGAGGGCAAGGCTTGGGCGGGCGCAAATGGAGATTGGGTTGTTTACATTGGGTCCAACTGCGAGTGGGAACTTGTGAATGTGTACACTCATGACCGGGTTCCACTTCCAAAGATCTTAGTAGACTGCCCAGAGGTTGAGCACACCGGTATTATACGCACGTTCAAATACGATCATGGTGACTGTCTTCTACGAAAGATAGCAATTTGTCGAGTTCCCAACCGCTCTTGGAATTACAACAACTATCAAGTTGTTGCTATCTTTGACAAGCTTGTTGCCGTCCTTCGTGGTTCGACTCAATGGATATTGCTCAAAAATCAGTTTTTGTACACGGATGAGTACTGTGATGCAATTCAATACCAGGGCCTTGTGTTTGCTGCCACAACTCGTGGCACTGTTTTTGCATGGGATCCTCGTAGTTTTGGTACGTTTGTCTTCCACCATAATTATAATTGTTTCATCCACATGCATGCGGGTTAGCAAGTTTCCCTTTACTAATTAACCTTCTTCTTGTGTTTCCAAGGTCCTCTGAACATCCCACCACCTATACTTGAAAAAATTTATAACCAAGGGGGAGATGACAATGGTGATGATCACGAGCATGAGGACGAGCAGAACCCATATACTCAGTGGCGCCTGGCAACTAATTCCGATGGTTCACCTCTTCTTGTGTGTATACAGCCCACTGATGATGTTACTACTAAGGAAGCAGGTGTAGTCTCCCATGGTCGCACTCTCCAGACCTATTCCAACACCCGTTGCATGGTATTCGGGATGGATACTAGTGTGCTAGCGCCAACTCCTTCTCCCTGGTACAGAATTCATAGTCTTGGAGAAAACTCGCTCTTCCTTGGGCAAAACTATCCGATGATGGTGAAAGGCGATCCAACTGCTGTTGACACAACGTTAACAGTACCATTTATGAGAAGCAACTGTGTCTATACCTCGGACATTTGGGTGGTTCCCTACCCTGGTACTGATATAGTAGGCTGCTTCAGCCTAGATGATCAGTCCTGCGTTGGTTTCCAAATCGACATTCAATGGCCCGTCCCAGAGAATCACTTGTGGTTCAAAGCAAGTGTTTCCAACGCCGAGGAATGGTTGAGTTGAAGTTCATTTCATTGCTTGTTATTTGTTGTGTGGTGAAAACTTTAGTATTTATAATGTCTCCTCGTTGTTGATATGGGTTGATGACCTGTTGTATGTAATAAAATGATATGCCTGTGATAAACTTACTAAATTTATGAATGGCTTTCGAGTCGCTTCTTTGAGTGAGTGGTGCGACGAGACAAAAAAATATTATCACAGCCCTAGTTTAGCCTTTGCTTGTCCTTGCATGATCATCATGTCTAAATTTTGAAATTTGAATTGAGGAATTTTCAAAGCCTCAGAAAAACCTCTAAAAATAACCAACATTTAAATCTCATCAAATGAGTCCAAAGAAATGTTCCTGTTACTCCGTGAAAATATTGGTAAGGGGTAAAATCCAAACAAATATTTTTGGCATCATAGAAATATTTATTTTGGGCCTTTGACTTAAATCAATGACATATTTGAGTTGAATTTATTTCTGTTATATAAGAAATAAAGTTCAAATATTTTTGTAAATTGCAGGTGACCTTGGACTAGTTCTGAGCTTACATGGCAATATACAGAAATTTGAAAAAAATGATTTGATGTTTAAATCAAATCAAAAGAAATTGCAGAAAATAGAAAACATTAATAAATAGAAAAGCAGAGAGAGAGAAGAACTTATCTAGCCTTACCTGAAGCCGGCCCAACTGGCAGCCCAGCTCGCTGGCCCAGCCCATCTGGCGCCTCCCGTCGTCTTCCTCCCGCCAGTAGGAGTAGCTGCGTGCCAGGCATGCCGCAGCCGAGCAGCGCCACCTCCTGCTTGGCCTCCCCGTGCCGATCCCCTCGCTCTAGACCGCCCGCAACCCCCTACACCTCTCCCCTCTCTCCCTGGACCTCTTTCCCCTCCTCTGCTCTCTCTCTCACGGCTGCCCGAACGAGCCGGAGCACGTCGCCGCAAACACCGTGCTCACCGCCACCCCCTCACCTCCCCGACGCGGCCCCGAGCTCCGTCGTGCCTCCCTCGTCCTCTTCGTCGTCTCACACGACCGGAAGAGCCCCTACGCGTCGCCATCGTCGTCATCATCACCGACGGCCGCCGGCAACCTCACCGGCGATTCGCCACCGTCTCCGCCTCCCCAAGCCCGCTAACCATCCCTACGGCACCGCTGTGAGCTTCGCCGTTGTTTGCCCCTCCTCCCCATGCCACTCGATCACCGTAGCCGCCTTTTCCATCGGAGCCGAAGCTCGCCAGCGCCGTGCCTCATCGCCGTCGTGGACACAGCCGTTGCAGCCTGCAGCAGACCACACCAATGCACTCCGCGTGCTCCCACGAGCCGAGAACACCCACCACCTCTTCCCCCCATACACTACAACGCCGTCCCGGCCAACCCCGTGCGGGCGCTGCCGCGGATGTGCCCGTCGCCGCTCACTCCGGCAACCCCGCACCCTGCTGCGTGCTCCCCTGGATGCGGGCAAGCACGGGCTACGCCCCAGTTGCCTCGGTCGCCGCTCCCGTGCCCATCCGAGGGGTCACCGCCGCGTTTCCAGGTCACCGGCGTTGAGCTCCGGCGATGCTGACGTGGCATGGTTAATTAGGCACTAATGATCTACTTAGTATCTCCCGTGTGGATGACAGTGGGACCGACATGTTTAACTGAGAGGATTAATTTCCTGGTTAAGATTAGATTGTAACCCAGTGGGACCCACGCGCTAGTGTTGACCGTGCTGACTTGGCAGTTGACCAGGCCCACCTGTCAGCCACACAAACTAGCCCTGGGTCACTGACCAGTGGGCCCCCTGGTCAGGTTTGACCTAGACCGGGTCAGTTGACCACTGACGTCACACTGACGCCAGGCTGACGCAGTAAATCTTTTCTGGATTTATTCTTATATAGGAAATTCCAGAAAATGTTGCAAACTTCTAAAATTCATAGAAATTCAACCGTAGCTCCAAATGAAATAATTTATATATGAAAAATTATCAGAAAAATTCAAGGAATCCATCTGTACCATTTTCATGCATGTTTGAACAATGTTTGTCCTCTGTTTTGGACAAAACAAATAAAGGGCATTTAAATAATCATATATGGGGTTGGAATTTGAATCTTGTACTCAAACCAACTTCATTTAAATCATAGCTAGATGCATTAGCTCAAATCATAGCATATTGCCATGTCATGATCATGCATCATATTGTTGCATTGCATTGATTGTGTCCTTCTCTGTTTGCCGGTAACCGTCCCCTCTCAGTCGATGATGTTTCCGATGATGTGATCGATGACACCGATGCAGAGCTATATTATCTTCAGAAGTGCCAGGCAAGCAAAACCCCCTTGTTCATTCTGATACAATCCCACTCTCTTGCTCCTGCTCTCTTTTACTGCATTAGGGCAACACCGATTCAACTGTTACATGCTGCGGTAGTTGAACCCTTTCCTCTACATGACCTGTCATTGCCACAGTAAATAGATGAAACCCACTAGCATGAGTAGGAGTTGTTTGAGCCCTAATGTGCCTACTCATTCATGCTTGTTTGTCATGCCTGCTACTGCTTAGAGTTGAGTCTGCTCTAATTCATCGGGAATGAATTGGAACGTGGTGAACATGTCCTACCATTGAGAGCTAAGTGTGTGAACTCGATTTGGTAAAGGTAGCGGTGAGAGGCCATGTAGGAGTACATGGTGGGTTGTCTCATTGCAGCCGTTCTCAGGAACTGAGTTCTGTGTTTGTGATCCATGAACAGTTACTACCACACATTGGGTTCCGGCAACTCGGCCCCTCTCGGCTTATTAATCAACTCGATCTCTGTCCAGGAGTTGCAAATAGTTTCTGGTGTTTGTAGGTAGTGTTAGTAGTCTGCCAAGTGGCACCCGGTACAGGTGGGCTTGGGACAGACTAGGCACCGTGGCACGGTGTACCAAGTGGCACCCGGATGGTGGGCTTGGGAACCCTGCTCACATCGTTTGGGGCCGTGAGCGACACCCCGGCCGGATCTCCTTGCGGATGGAACCCGAATAGGCGATAAGCCTGGACTAGAGACTTGTTGGTTAGTCAGGTCATGGCCGACTCCCTCGCCCGGCTTCCGCTTGAAGGTTGCCGAGGTACATGACGTGTACAGGGCGATAAGTGGCGAGAGCGTGTGTGAAGAAGTACACCCCTACAGGGTTATCATTATCTATTCGAATAGTCGGATTCCTCGGATATGGAAACTTGGACCCCTTGTATAGTTCATAGACAAGTGAAAGTGGATACTCTAAAACTCGCAAGATAAGCGTGAGTGCTATGGATGGCGTTCTCGCAGGGAGACGGGAGCGGATCCATAGTGGTGTATTGGTATGGTGAATTTGTGGACTCGTGTGCGCCACCTCAAAAGAGTTACTTGCAGTCGTAGTTCAGGTTAGCCACTGAGTCAAAGCTGGCTTGCTGCAGTTAAACTCCACCACCCCCTTTGTTGATACCGATGCATATGTAGATAGTTCTGATGTAAGTCTTGCTGGGTACATTTGTACTCACGTTTGCCTATTTTATGTTTTTGCAGAGAGACGTCAGTCTCGCTAGTAGTTCCGCGTGGACTTCGACGTTTAGCTTGTTACCTCAGCTACGATCTTGTGCCCTCGGCAGGATTTGGTAGATAGTCAGGCTTCTCAGCCTTTTTCATTTGTAGATGTCTGTACCCAGACATGTTAAGCTTCCGCATGTGCTTGACTTGTATGCTCTGAATGTTGGGTCATGAGACCCATGTTTGTAATACCTCGCTCCTCGGAGTCTAATGAATAAATACTTGAGTCGTAGAGTTATGTTGTGATGCCATGTTGTATTTGCACATATTGAGCATATTGTGTGTATGATTGAAATGCTTGATATGTGTGGGATCCGACAACCTAGTTGTTTATCCTTGGTAGCCTCTCTTATGGGGAAATGTAGTCTTGTGCTTCCATGAGCCATAGTAGTCCGCTACAGCCCGGTTCACCGGAGTCCTGCTAGCCCAGCACTACGGCTCAGGACACTTGACTGGCCGGCATGTGATTCACTTTGTTCCTGTGTCTGTCCCTTTAGGGAAATGTCACGCGGTGACATCCGAAGTCCTGCCTAGCCTGCTACAGCCCGGGTTCCCGGAGTCCTGTTAGCCCAGTGCTACAGCCCGGATTCACACGCTGTTGACCGACATGCTCGATGTGATTCATGTATGCCTGTTCCCATGAGTTAGTGCCACTTTGGGTTTACATCTAGTCATGTCGGACGGGTTCTCTGTCATATGGATGCTAGCGGCACTATCATATACGTGAGCCAAAAGGCACAAACGGCCCCGGTCCAGGTAAGGTGGCACCCGTGGGAATACCGTGCGTGAGGCCGCAAGGTGATATGATGTGTTACATGCTAGATCGATGTGGCTTAGGATCGGGGTCCTGACAGTTTTGGTATCAGAGCCTGACTGCCTGTAGGATTACCAAGCCAAACTGGTCGAAGTCGTGTCTAGAAATGCTTTAGTTATATGAGGGAATTGATTATGGATGGGAACGTAAGGCTCTTTTTACTCCTTATCCTCATGACCTTCTGATCTGAGTCATCTTATCTTTTCTACGGGGTTAAGAACTAGACTTCTCTTCTATCTCTCAGGATGACGTGTTACGAAACCGTAGTTGCCTAGGATTGTTGAGTTCAAGCCTCAGTTCAGTTCCTACTACTTCCATATGTTCATAGCCGGCCTCAGAACCTTGATATTGTGATATTGAGTGGTTATGCCACCATTTTGCAGGATGTCTCAAATCATTTTGAGCATTTACAGCTGTTATGTTGTCCGAGTCATCCCACATTTCTAAATAGTCTGATGCATTTGCAAATCCCTTCTTCCCGTTCTCGATGTCCCTTTGGGCCAGTTCAACCACACTAATCGGTGAGTTGAGGTACTCTGTTGCCTCGACATATAAGTTGGAGCTATTATTATGACCTAGGTGTTTTAGGGAGTCACCTAGTAATCTAGCCATGGTTGTGATCCCAGTGTGATGATTCTGGCCACCATTCTCGGAAGCATCCCGTGATGCCATTTAGTAGTAGGTATTCTACTCCTGGGTTCTTGACCCAAGATTCACCCTACTTACCTCGTGTTGATAGTGTTGCTCGTACCTTTAGGATATTAGTAACCTTTGCAATAGTCCTCGAGGTCCGTGGTATTTCCTTCTTCCAAATACCATGAACTGCTTACGGCAGAAGTTCGTTGAACCAAAAGATCACAATAAGAGTGCTCTTGACGAGTTCTCCATCCATAATTATGAACCTGCCAATCCTTCTTCTTCTGCATGGGTTATCTGGAAGAAACCTGTTGAACTGGGTTCGACATGCTAATCTATGCATCCACAACTCAGAAAATTATATGTTCCTCGAGTTGTCCCCCTTTAATTGTATTCTGACCTTAGCCTATCAGTTGATAGTCAAGAGTGTGTGTGCATTCGTGTTTATCGGTGCCTTTTATTCTTGTGGTATGTCAAGCCATTCTATTTTGGAATGACTAGGAGAAACAAACTCCAGTACCTCATCCATATCTAGGAATGGGTCAAAGCAGTTGTATCACAGATCAAAATGCCAATCCAGCTATTGCTCTGTTCTACCTTGGAGTGTTACCATCTTTATGTTAGGAATGTCATGAGAATTGCACCACCTTTTATGAATTCTTCATTTAGTGACACTTCTTGCCATCATTGTTCATTCCTCGGTTCCCGTGTTATTGTAACCGGAATGCCGACAAGTGAGTCGTGATGTGTCAAATCAATACTCCTAGCAACTCTGTTGCTTGGTAGTTAATGGACAATACTCTCATTCTTAGTGTGCTGGTTATTAAATCATCATCCTAATATTGATCGTGCTACCTTGTCCTCATTCTAGTGCACTCTTTGATCAATAAGTTAGGATTATTCAATTCCTCACTCTTTTGATCATATCATCTTGCCCTGAAAAGCAAGGTTGTTCTCGAGCTTAGTAACATATCGGTGGTTCGTGATTTTCCGAATATCTTCTCGGAAGTATTACCAGGTTGTCCCCTGACTGTTATGTTGAGTTCGTGATCAAGTTGGTTTTCCTCTAGACCAGCCATTCTCCAAGAATCTGTGTTGGATATCCCTGAGCTGGTTGGTTAAGCTAAACAACAACTTGGAGAGTTGGAAGATAAAAGCTTGTCTGACTTAGTTCATGTTAAGGGATATCCTTTTGTGTGCGTGTGTGTTGAAGAAAGGTGATATCTTCATCGATTGGTCCTCGTGATCAGTTGATGGATCTATTGCCTTGACAAAACTTTGACTTGAGTATGGACTATCGTCAAGTCAAATCAGAGCCAACGATGTTCATAATGTTGTCTTACTCGTGGTTGATCCCTCGAGCATACACCATTACATCTTTTGGTCTGACCAATGCTATCACCGTGTTCAAATGATGGTGGAAGTCCAGTGATATGGAAATTCCGATGAGTTGTTGTTGAGCCCACCAGCAGCATTTTGTCTCCCCCATGATTCATGTTGAACGATGCACTAGTATTGGAAACTTTGCAAGAAATGCCTTCGTGTTCCGTTCATGAAGCCTATGCTTGGATGGAAGAAGTGACTTCCTCGAATTCATGTACTTTAGGTGTAAGTTGCCGCCATGAATTTGAGAAAGGTTTGTTTTGCTTCCTCTGGAATCATCCCAAGTCAGTCATGCATATGTGTGAAGTATTCTGTGGTCTGGAGACTTGCAACCTTCATTTTATATGTATTCCTAGCACACGAAGCCACCGACTAATTTGTTCAAGGAGAAAAGGTTCCTTCTTAAGAGCATGCCTTATGCAAGGACTTTGATATCCTCGACGATGGTTCCCAACCAGAACTCGATAGTGTTTTATTATAAGACTACTATGTGGTCATTCTTGTCTTGGACAACATGCTCACATGTATGTAGCAGAACCGGCTCATGTTTTCGAGCTTACTATCGTAGTTCATTTCCCGAGAATCTCGCAACGTCATCTCATCGACTCGTGTTGGAAACCTTAGTTTCAGACATGCTGAGTCTGAAGTATCCTATCACCAATCGGATCTGAATCTCAGGCAGACATGATGGTTGGATCATTCCCAGCATTTGCATTTTGTTCCCAGCTTGCACCCTGTCGTGCCAATTTTTTTTTCCATGGGCTGTCCTTCTCAGCAGTTGCTGTCCAGGATCATCTTCAAAAGTGGTCCTGTCATGGGTCCCATCCATTTTCGATGATAAGCAAAAATCATCCATTGCTATGTCTTCAACAAGGTAGTCCACACCATCCATCCTAGTCCGAGTATGCCATTTCTTCGAGCTATTTCAAACGACCAATTGTAAATTGCCTTAAGCCGGTATGAAGAGTTTATATGATCTGTGGATCAAAAGTAATTCTTTTTGCCACTTAACGGAATAATTCTACCAGTCATCGTCCCAAAGGTGCCCCGTTTGTTTCGAAGGGCAACCAACTCCTTACTACATTGACACCGTTCACCACCCTCCTAAGTGTGGAAATTTCGCTACTTATTTAAACCTTGTCATATGCCATTTCCATCATTCTTGTGTGTATATCGTGTCTCGGCTCAAGAGATGTTATGTCTCATTTCATGAGTTGATCGTCAGTTGCTCGATCTTTGAGGAGATCAGTTCCGTAGAATCTCTTTTTGTCATCGTCATGTTGGATGAATTTCTCAGAGCATGACATCGAGACAAAGATCGTGATCGAAACTACGTCCTTATGAAGTGCTACCTGGATCATGAAGGTTGTGTTAGTTTGCGTTCCCCCTTCATCTTACCCTATGCTTGAATCTCGGGGCAAGATTCTTATTTAGTGGGGGTGAGTTGTCACAGCCCTAGTTTAGCCTTTGCTTGTCCTTGCATGATCATCTTGTCTAAATTTTGAAATTTGAATTGAGGAATTTTCAAAGCCTCAGAAAAACCTCTAAAAATAACCAACATTTAAATCTCATCAAATGAGTCCAAAGAAATGTTCCTGTTACTCTATGAAAATATTGGTAAGGGGTAAAATCCAAACAAATATTTTTGGAATCACAGAAATATTTATTTTGGGCCTTTGACTTAAATCAATGACATATTTGAGTTGAATTTATTTCTGTTATATAAGAAATAAAGTTCAAATATTTTTGTAAATTGCAGGTGACCTTGGACTAGTTCTGAGCTTACATAGCAATATACAGAAAGATCAAAAAATGATTTGATGTTTAAATCAAATCAAAACAAATTGCAGAAAATAGAAAACATTAATAAATAGAAAAGCAGAGAGAGAGAGAGAAGAACTTATCTACCCTTACCTGAAGCCGGCCCAACTGGCAGCCCAGCTCGCTGGCCCAGCCCATCTGGCGCCTCCCGTCGTCTTCGTCCTGCCAGTGGGAGCAGCTGCGTGCCAGGCATGCCGCAGCTGAGTAGCGCCACCTCCTGCTTGGCCTCCCCGTGCCGATCCCCTCGCTCTAGACCGCTCGTGACCCCTGCACCTCTCCCCTCTCTCCCTGGACCTCTTTCCCCTCCCCTGCTCTCTCTCTCACGGCTGCCCGAACGAGCCGGAGCACGTCGCCGCAAACACCGTAATCACCGCCACCCCCTCACCTCCCCGACGCGGCTCCGAGCTCCGCCGTGCCTCCCTCGTCCTCCACGTTGTCTCACGCGACCGGAAGAGCCCCTACGCGTCGCCATCGTCGTCATCATCACCGACGGCCGCCGGCAACCTCACCGGCGATTCGCCACCGTCTCCGCCTCCCCGAGCCCGCTAACCATCCCTACGGCACCGCTGTGAGCTTCGCCGTCGTTTGCCGTAGCCGCCTTTTCCATCGGAGCCGAAGCTCGCCGGCGCCGTGCCTCATCGTCGCCATGGACACAGCCGTTGAAGCCTGCAGCAGACCACACCACTGCACTCCGCGTGCTCCCACGAGCAGAGAACACCCACCACCTCTTCCCCCCGTACACTACAACGCCGTCCCGGCCAACCCCGTGCGGGCGCCGCCGCGGATGTGCCCGTCGCCGCTCACTTCGGCAACCCCGCGCCCAGCTGCGTGCTCCCCTTGATGCGGGCAAGCACGGGCTACGCCCCAGTTGCCTCGGCCGCCGCTCTCGTGCCCGTCCGAGGGGTCACCGCCGCGTTTCCAGGTCGCCGGCGTTGAGCTCCGGTGATGCTGACGTGGCATGGTTAATTAGGCACTAATGATCTGCTTAGTATCTCCCGTGTGGATGACAGTGGGACCGACATGTTTAACTGAGTGGATTAATTTCCTGGTTAAGATTAGATTATAACCCAGTGGGACCCACGCGCTAGTGTTGACCGTGCTGACTTGGCAGTTGACCAGGCCCACCTGTCAGCCACACAAACCAGCCCTGGGTCACTGACCAGTGGGCCCCCCTGGTCAGGTTTGTCCTGGACCGGGTCAGTTGACCGCTGACGTCACACGAACACCAGGCTGACGCAGTAAATCTTTTCTGGATTTATTCTTATATAGGAAATTCCAGAAAATGTTGCAAACTTCTAAAATTCATAGAAATTCAACCGTAGCTCCAAATGAAATAATTTATATATGAAAAATTATCAGAAAAATTCAAGGAATCCATCTGTACCATTTTCATGCATGTTTGAACAATGTTTGTCCTCTGTTTTGGACAAAACAAATAAAGGGCATTTAAATAATCATATATGGGGTTGGAATTTGAATCTTGTACTCAAACCAACTTCATTTAAATCATAGCTAGATGCATTAGCTCAAATCATAGCATATTGCCATGTCATGATCATGCATCATATTGTTGCATTGCATTGATTGTGTCCTTCTCTGTTTGCCGGTAACCGTCCCCTCTCAGTCGACGATGTTTCCGGCGATGTGATCGATGACACCGATGAAGAGCTATATTATCTTCAGAAGTGCCAGGCAAGCAAAACCCCCTTGTTCATTCCGATAAAATCCCACTCTCTCGCTCCTGCTCTCTTTTACTACATTAGGGCAACACCGATTCAACTGTTACATGCTGCGGTAGTTGAACCTTTTCCTCTGCATGACCTATCATCGCCACAGTAAATAGATGAAACCCACTAGCATGAGTAGGAGTTGTTTGAGCCCTAATGTGCCTACTCATTCATGCTTGTTTGTCATGCCCGCTACTGCTTAGAGTTGAGTCTGGTCTGATTCATCGGGAATGAATTGGAACATGGTGAACATGTCCTACCGTTGAGAGCTAAGTGTGTGAACTCGATTTGGTAAAGGTAGCGGTGAGAGGCCATGTAGGAGTACATGGTGGGTTGTCTCATTGCAGCCGTCCTCAGGAACTGAGTTCTATGTTTGTGATCCATGAACAGTTACTACCACACATTGGGTTCTGGTAACTCGGCCCCTCTCGGCTTATTAATCAACTCGATCTCTGTCCAGGAGTTGCAAATAGTTTCTAGTGTTTGTAGGTAGTGTTAGTAGTCTACCAAGTGGCACCCGGTACAGGTGGGCTTGGGATAGACTAGGCACCATGGCACGGTGTTGTTGGAAATATGCCCTAGAGGCAATAATAAATTGGTTATTATTATATTTCCTTGTTCATGATAATCGTTTATTATCCATGCTAGAATTGTATTGATAGGAAACTCAGATACATGTGTGGATACATAGACAACACCATGTCCCTCGTAAGCCTCTAGTTGACTAGCTCGTTGATCAATAGATGGTCACGGTTTCCTGACCATGGACATTGGATGTCGTTGATAACGAGATCACATCATTAGGAGAATGATGTGATGGACAAGACCCAATCCTAAGCATAGCACTAGATCGTGTAGTTCGTATGGTAAAGCTTTTCTAATGTCAAGTATCATTTCCTTAGACCATGAGATTGTGCAACTCCCGGATACCGTAGGAATGCTTTGGGTGTGCCAAATGTCACAACGTAATTGGGTGGCTATAAAGGTATACTACGGGTATCTCCGAAAGTGTCTGTTGGGTTGGCACGAATCGAGACTAGGATTTGTCACTCCGTGTGACGGAGAGGTATCTCTAGGCCCACTCGGTAGGACATCATCATAATGTGCACAATGTGATCAAGGAGTTGATCACGGGATGATGTGTTACGGAACGAGTAAAGAGACTTGCCGGTAACGAGATTGAACAAGGTATCGGGATACCGACGATCGAATCTCGGGCAAGTATCGTACCGCTAGACAAAGGGAATTGTATACGGGATTGATTAAGTCCTTGACATCGTGGTTCATCCGATGAGATCATCGTGGAGCATGTGGGACCCAACATGGGTATCTAGATCCCGCTGTTGGTTATTGACCGAAGAACGTCTCGGTCATGTCTGCATGGTTCTCGAACCCGTAGGGTCTACACACTTAAGGTTCGATGACGCTAGGGTTATAAAGGAAGTCCTATTTTGGTCACCGGAAAAGTTTCGGGGTTTATCGATAATGTACCGGGACCACCGGGAGGGTCCCGGGGGTCCACCAAGTGGGGCCACCAGTCCCGAAGGCTTGTGTGGGCCAAGAGTGGTGAGGGACCAGCCCCTGAGTGGGCTGGTGCGCCTCCCACAAGGCCCAAGGCGCAGCAAAGGAGGAGAAGGGGAAACCCTAGGCTTAGATGGGCCCTAAGGCCCACCCTAGGGGCGCCCCCCCCTCTCCCCCTCTTGGCCGCCACCCCAAGACCCATCTAGGGCTGCCGCCCCTCTAGGGGTGGGAACCCTAGAGGGGGCGCACCCTCCTCCCCTTCCCCTATATATATGAGGCCTAGGGGCTGCCCAATACACGCGATCTGATCTCTCCCTGTTGGTGCAGCCCTCCCTCTCTTTCTCATCATATCCCGTGGTGCTTGGCGAAGCCCTGCAGGATTGCCACGCTCCTCCACCACCACCACGCCGTTGTGCTACTGCTGGATGGATTCTTCCTCAACCTCTCCCTCTCTCCTTGCTGGATCAAGGCATGGGAGACGTCACCGGGCTGTACGTGTGTTGAACGCGGAGGTGCCGTCCGTTCAGCACTAGGATCTCCGGTGATTTGGATCACGATGAGTACGACTCCTTCAACCCTGTTCTCTTGAACGCTTCCGCTTAGCGATCTACAAGGGTATGTAGATGCACTCTCCTTCCCTCGTTGCTAGTTTCTCCATAGATAGATCTTGGTGACACGTAGGAAAATTTTTGAATTTCTGCTACGTTCCCCAACAGTGGTATCAGAGCCAGGTTTATTGTGTAGATTCTATGCACGAGTAGAACACAAAGTAGTTGTGGGCGTTGATATTGTTCTATATGCTTACCGTTACTAGTCCAATCTTGTTTCGACGGCATCGTGGGATGAAGCGGCCCGGACCAACCTTACACGTACGCTTACGTGAGACCGGTTCCACCGACTGACATGCACTAGTTGCATAAGGTGGCTGGCGGGTGTCTGTCTCTCCCACTTTAGTCGGAACAGATTCGATGAAAAGGGTCCTTATGAAGGGTAAATAGCAATTGGCATATCACGTTGTGGTTTTGCGTAGGTAAGAAACGTTCTTGCTAGAAACCCATAGCAGCCACGTAAAACATGCAAACAACAATTAGAGGACGTCTAACTTGTTTTTGCAGGGTATGCTATGTGATGTGATATGGCCCAAGAAGAATGTGATGAATGATATGTGATGTATGAGATTGATCATGTTCTTGTAATAGGAATCACGACTTGCATGTCGATGAGAATGACAACCGGCAGGAGCCATAGGAGTTGTCTTAATTTATTTATGACCTGCGTGTCAACATAAACGTCATGTAATTACTTTACTTTATTGCTAACCGTTAGCTGTAGTAGTAGAAGTAATAGTTGGCAAGACAACTTCATGAAGGCACGATGATGGAGATCATGATGATGGAAACATGGTGTCATGCCGGTGACGATGATGATCATGGAGCCCCGAAGATGGAGATCAAAAGAAGCAATATGATATTGGCCATATCATGTCACTATTTGATTGCATGTGATGTTTATCATGTTTATACATCTTGTTTACTTAGAACGACGGTAGTAAATAAGATGATCCCTCATTAAAATTTCAAGAAAGTGTTCCCCCTAACTGTGCACCATTGCGACAGTTCGTTGTTTCGAAGCACCACGTGATGATCGGGTGTGATAGATTCTAACGTTCACATACAACGGGTGTAAGACAGATTTACACACGCGAAACACTTAGGTTGACTTGACGAGCCTAGCATGTGTACAGACATGGCCTCGGAACACAGAAGACCGAAAGGTCAAGCATGAGTCGTATAGAAGATACGATCAACATGAAGATGTTCACCGACGGTAACTAGTCCGTCTCACATGATGATCGGACACAGCCTAGTTGACTCGGATCATGTAATCACTTAGATGACTAGAGGGATGTCTATCCAAGTGGGAGTTCATAAGATGAACTTAATTATCCTGAACATAGTCAAAAGATCTTCGCAAATTATGTTGTAGCTTGCGCTTCAGTTCTACTGTTTAGATATGTTCCTAGAGAAAATTTAGTTGAAAGTTGATAGTAGCAACTATGCGGACTAGGTCCGTAAACTGAGGATTGTCCTCATTGCTTCATAGAAGGCTTATGTCCTTAATGCACCGCTCAGTGTGCTAAACCTCGAACGTCGTCTGTGGATGTTGCGAACATCTAACATACACATTTTGATAACTACGTGATAGTTCAGTTAAACAGTTTAGAGTTGAGGTATCGAAGACGATTTTGAAACGTCACGAAACATATGAGATGTTTCGAGGGCTGAAATTGGAGTTTCAGGCTCTTGCCCACGTCAAGAGGTATAAGACCTCCGACGATTTTCTTAGCCTGCAAACTAAGGGAGAAAAGCTCAATTGTTGAGCTTGTGCTCAGATTGTCTGAGTACAACAATCGCTTGAATCAAGTGGGAGTTGATCTTCCAGATGAAATAGTGATAGTCCTCCGAAGTCATTACCACCAAGCTGCTAGAGCTTTGTGATGAACTATAATATATCAGGGACATATATGATGATCCTTGAGATATTCGCGATGTTTGACACCACAAAAGTAGAAATCAAGAAGGAGCATCAATTGTTGATGGTTGGTGAAACCACTAGTTTCAAGAAGGGCAAGGGCAAGAAGGGATACTTCATGAAACGGCAATTCAGCTGCTGCTCTAGTGAAGAAACCCAAGGTTGAACCCAAACCCGAGACTAAGTGCTTCTGTAATAAGGGGAATAGCCACTGGAGCAGAATTACCCTAGATACTTGGTAGATGAGAAGGCTTGTAAGGTCGATAGAAGTATATTGGATATACATTGTGTTGATGTGTACTTTACTAGTACTCCTAGTAGCACCAGGGTATTAGATACCGGTTCGGTTGCTAAGTGTTAGTAACTCGAATTAAAAGCTACGGAATAAACGGAGACTAGCTAAAGGTGAGCTGACGATATGTGTTGGAAGTGTTTCCAATGTTGATATGATCAAGCATCGCACGCTCCCTCTACCATCGAGATTGGTGTTAAGCCTAAATAATTGTTATTTGGTGTTTGCGTTGAGCATAGACATGATTGGATTATGTCTATCGCAATACGGTTATTCATTTAAGGAGAATAATGGTTCCTCTGTTTATTTGAACAATACCTTCAATGGTCTTACACCTAAAATGAATGGTTTATTGAATCTCGATCGTAGTGATACACATGTTCATGCCAAAAGATATAGGATAGTAATGATAGTACCACCTACTTGTGGCACTGCCAGTTAAGTCATATCGGTATAAAACGCATGAAGAAGCTCCATGTTGATGGATCTTTGGGCTCATTCATTTTGGAAAGTTTGAGACATGCGAACCATGTCTATTGGTGTGTATGCATGAAGAAACTCCATGCAAATGGACCGTTTGGACTCACTTGATTTTGAATCACTTGACACATGCAAATCATACCACATGGGCAAGATGACTGAAAACCTCGGTTTCAGTAAAATGGAACTAGAAAGCAACTTGTTGGAAGTAATACATTTTGATGTGTGCAGTCCAATGAGTGTTGAGGCATGTAGTGGATATCGTTATGTTCTTACTTCACTGATGATTTGAGTAGATGATGAGTATATTTACTTGATGAATCACGAGTCTGAATTATTGAAAGGTTCAAGTAATTTCAGAGTGAGGTTGAACATTGTCGTGACAAGAGGATAAAGTATCTATGATATGATCATAGAGATGAATATCTGAATTACGAGTTTGGCATAGAATTAAGACATTGTGGAAATTGTTTCACAACTAATACAGCCTGGAACACCATAGTGTGATGGTGTGTCCGAACATCATAACTGCACCCTATTGGATATGATGCATACCATGATGTCTCTTATCAAATTACCATGATAGTTTATGGGTTAGGCATTAGAGACAACCACATTCACTTTAAATAGGGCACCACGTAATTCCGATGAGATGACACCGTATGAACTATGGTCTAGAGAAACCCAAGCTGTCATTTCTTAAAAGTTTGGGGCTGCGACGCTTATGTGAAAAGTTGATGAGCTCGAACCCAAAGCGGATAAATGCATCTTCATAAGACACCCAAAACAGTTGGGTATACCTCCTGTCTCAGATTCGAAAGCAATAAGGGATTGTTTCTAGAATCAGGTCCTTTCTCGAGGAAAAGTTTCTCTCAAAAGAATTGAGTGGGAGGATGGTGGAGACTTGATGAGGTTATTGAACCATCACTTCAACTAGTATATAGCAGGGCACAAAGAATTGTTCCTGTGGCACCTACACCAATTGAAGTGGAAGCTTATGATATTGATCATGAGACTTCGGATCAAGTCACTCCCAAACCTCGTGGGATGACAAGGATGCGTACTACTTCAGAGTGGTACGTAATGAACCTACGAGCTATGGAGAAGCGATGGTGGGCCCGGTTTCCGATAAATGGCTCGAGGCCATATAATCCGAGAGAGGATCCATGTATGAAAACAAAGTGTAGACTTTGGAAGAACTACTTGATGGTCGTAAGGCTATTAGGTACATATGGATTTTAAAAGGAACACGGACAATGATGGTATGTATCACCATTAAGAAAGCTCGAATTGTCATTAAGATGTTTTCCGACAAGTTCAAGGAGTTGACTACGATGAGACTTTCTCACTCGTAGCAATGCTAAGAGTCTGTTGGAATTATATTAGCAATTACTGCATCATTTATGAAATCTTGCAGATAGGATGTCAAAACATTGTTTCCTCGACGATTTTGAGGAAAGGTTGTACGTGATACAACCGGAAGGTTTTGTCAATCCTGAAATATGCTAATAAGTATGCAAAGCTCCAGCAATCCTTCTAAGGAGGAGAAGGGGAAACCCTAGGCTTAGATGGGCCCTAAGGCCCACCCTAGGGGGCGCCCCCCCCCTCTCCCCCTCTTGGCCGCCACCCCAAGACCCATCTAGGGCTGCCGCCCCTCTAGGGGTGGGAACCCTAGAGGGGGCGCACCCTCCTCCCCTTCCCCTATATATATGAGGCCTAGGGGCTTCCCAATACACGTGATCTGATCTCTCCCTGTTGGTGCAGCCCTCCCTCTCTTTCTCCTCATATCCCGTGGTGCTTGGCGAAGCCCTGCAGGATTGCCACGCTCCTCCACCACCACCACGCCGTTGTGCTACTGCTGGATGGAGTCTTCCTCAACCTCTCCCTCTCTCCTTGCTGGATCAAGGCATGGGAGACGTCACCGGGCTGTACGTGTGTTGAACGCGGAGGTGCCGTCCATTCAGCACTAGGATCTCTGGTGATTTGGATCACGATGAGTACGACTCCTTCAACCCTGTTCTCTTGAACGCTTCTGCTTTGCGATCTACAAGGGTATGTAGATGCACTCTCCTTCCCTCGTTGCTAGTTTCTCCATAGATAGATCTTGGTGACATGTAGGAAAATTTTTGAATTTCTGCTACGTTCCCCAATAGGTGTACCAAGTGGCCCTAGGATGGTGGGCTTGGGAACCCTGCTCACATCGTTCGGGGCCGTGAGCGACACCCCGGCCGGATCTCCTTGCGGATGGAACCCGAATAGACGATAAACCTGGACTAGAGACTTGTTGATTAGTCAGGTCGTGGCCGACTCCCTCGCCCGGCTTCCGCTTGAAGGTTGCCGAGGTACATGACGTGTACTGGGCGATAAGTGGCGAGAGCGTGTGTGAAGAAGTACACCCCTGCAGGGTTATCATTATCTATTCGAATAGTCGGATTCCTCGGATATGGAAACTTGGACGCTTGTATAGTTCATAGACAAGTGAAAGTGGATACTCTAAAACTCACAAGATAAGCATGAGTGCTATGGATGGTGTTCTCGCAGGGAGACGGGAGCGGATCCATAGTGGTGTATTGGTATGGTGAATTTGTGGACTCGTGTGCGCCACCTCAAAAGAGTTACTTGCAGTCGTAGTTCAGGTTAGCCACTAAGTCAAAGCTGGCTTGCTGTAGTTAAACTCCACCACCCCCTTTGTTGATACCGATGCATATGTAGATAGTTCTGATGTAAGTCTTGCTGGGTACATTTGTACTCACGTTTGCCTATTTTATGTTTTTGCAGAGAGACGTCAGTCTCGCTAGTAGTTCCGCGTGGACTTCGACGTTTAGCTTGTTACCTCAGCTACGACCTTGTGCCCTCAGCAGGATTTGGAAGATAGTCAGGCTTCTCAGCCTTTTTCATTTGTAGATGTCTGTACCCAGACATGTTAAGCTTCCGCATGTGCTTGACTTGTATGCTCTGAATGTTGGGTCATGAGACCCATGTTTGTAATACCTCGCTCCTTGGAGTCTAATGAATAAATACTTGAGCCGTAGAGTTATGTTGTGATGCCATGTTGTATTTGCACATATTGAGAATATTGTGTGTATGATTGAAATGCTTGATATGTGTGGGATCCGACAACCTAGTTGTTTATCCTTGGTAGCCTCTCTTATGGGGAAATGTAGTCTTGTGCTTCCATGAGCCATAGTAGTCCGCTACAGCCCGGTTCACCGGAGTCCTGCTAGCCTAGCACTACGGCTCAGGACACTTGACTGGCCGGCATGTGATTCACTTCGTTCTTGTGTCTGTCCCTTCGGGGAAATGTCACGCGATGACATCCGGAGTCCTGCCTAGCCTGCTACAGCCCGGGTTCCCGGAGTCCTGTTAGCCCAGTGCTACAGCCCGGATTCACACGCTGCTGACCAACATGCTCGATGTGATTCATGTATGCCTGTTCCCATGAGTTAGTGCCACTTTGGGTTTACGACTAGTCATGTCGGCCCGGGTTCTCTGTCATATGGATGCTAGCGACACTATCATATACGTGAGCCAAAAGGCGCAAACGGTCCCGGGCCAGGTAAGGTGGCACCCGTGGGAATACCGTGCGTGAGGCCGCAAGGTGATATGATGTGTTACATGCTAGAATGATGTGGCTTAGGATCAGGGTCATGACAGTTTTGGTATCAGAGCCTGACTGCCTGTAGGATTACCAAGCCAAACTGGTCGAAGTCATGTCTAGAAATGCTTTAGTTATATGAGGGAATTGATTGTGGATGGGAACGTAAGGCTCTTTTTACTCCTTATCCTCATGACCTTCTGATCTGAGTCATCTTATCTTTTCTACGGGGTTAAGAACTAGGCTTCTCTTCTATCTCTCAGGATGACGTGTTACGAAACCGTAGTTGCCTAGGATTGTTGAGTTCAAGCCTCAGTTCAGTTCCTACTACTTCCATATGTTCATAGCCGGCCTCAGAACCTTGATATTGTGATATTGAGTGGTTATGCCACCATTTTTGCAGGATGTCTAAAATCATTTTGAGCATTTATAGTTGTTATGCTGTCTGAGTCATCCCACGTTTCTAAATAGTCTGATGCATTTGCAAATCCCTTCTTCCCGTTCTCGATGTCCCTTTGGTCCAGTTCAACCACACTAATTGGTGAGTTGAGGTACTCTGTTGCCTCGACATATATGTTGGAGCTATTATTATGACCTAGGTGTTTTAGGGAGTCACCTAGTAATCTAGCCATGGTTGTGATCCCAGTGTGATGATTCTGGCCACCATTCTCGGAAGCATCCCGTGATGCCATTTAGTAGTAGGTATTCTACTCCTGGGTTCTTGACCCAAGATTCACCCTACTTACCTCGTGTTGATAGTGTTGCTGGTACCTTTAGGATATTAGTAACCTTTGCAATAGTCCTCGAGGTCCGTGGTATTTCCTTCTTCCAAATACCATGAACTGCTTACAGCAGAAGTTCATTCAACCAAAAGATCACAATAAGAGTGCTCTTGACGAGTTCTCCATCCATAATTATGAACCTGCCAATCCTTCTTCTTCTGCATGGGTTATCTGGAAGAAACCTGTTGAACTTGGTTCGACATGCTAATCTATGCATCCACAACTCAGAAAATTATATGTTCCTCGATTTGTCCCCCTTTAATTGTATTCTGACCTTAGCCTATCAGTTGATAGTCAACAGTGTGTGTGCATTCGTGTTTCTCCGTGCCTTTTATTCTTGTGGTATGTCAAGCCATTCTATTTTGGAATGACTAGGAGAAACAAACTCCAGTACCTCATCCATATCTAGGAATGGGTCAAAGCAGTTGTATCGCAGATCAAAATGCCAATCCAGCTTTTGCTCTGTTCTACCTTGGAGTGTTACAATCTTTATGTTAGGAATGTCATGAGAATTGCACCACCTCTTATGAATTCCTGATTTAGTGACACTTCTTGCCATCATTGTTCATTCCTCGGTTCCCGTGTTATTGTAACCAGAGTGCCGACAAGTGAGTCGTGATGTGTGAAATCAATACGCCTAGCAACTCCGTTGCTTGGTAGTTAATGGACAATACGCTCATTATTAGCGTGCTGGTTATTAAATCATCATCCTAATATTGATCGTGCTACCTTGTCCTCATTCTGGTGCACTCTTCGATCAATAAGTTAAGATTATTCAATTCCTCACTCTTTTGATCATATCATCTTGCCCTGAAAAGCAAGGTTGTTCTCGAGCTTAGTAACATATCGGTGGTTCGTGATTTTCCGAATATCTTCTCGGAAGTATTACCAGGTTGTCCCCTGACTGTTATGTTGAGTTCGTGATCAAGTTGGTTTTCCTCTAGACCAGCCATTCTCCAAGAATCTGTGTTGGATATCCATGAGCTGGTTGGTTAAGCTAAACAACAAATTGGAGAGTTGGAAGATAAAAGCTTGTCTGACTTAGTTCATGTTAAGGGATATCCTTTTGTGTGCGTGTGTGTTGAAGAAAGGTGATATCTTCATCGATTGGTCCTCATGATCAGTTGATGGATCTATTGCCTTGACAAAACTTTGACTTGAGTATGGACTATCGTCAAGTCAAATCAGAGCCAACGATGTTCATAATGTTGTCTTACTCGTGGTTGACCCCTCGAGCATACACCATTACATCTTTTGGTCTGACCAATGCTATCACCGTGTTCACATGATGGTGGAAGTCCAATGATATGGAAATTCCGATGAGTTGCTGTTGAGCCCACCAGCAGCATTTTGTCTCCCCCATGATTCATGTTGAACGCTGCACTAGTATTGGAAACTTTGTAAGAAATGCCTTCGTGTTCCGTTCATGAAGCCTATGCTTGGATGGAAGAAGTGACTTCCTCGAATTCATGTACTTTAGGTGTAAGTTGCCGCCATGAATTTGAGAAAGGTTTGTTTTGCTTCCTCTAGAATCATCCCAAGTCAGTCATGCATATGTGTGAAGTATTCTGTGGTCTGGAGACTTGCAACCTTCATTTTATATGTATTCCTAGCACACGAAGCCACCGACTGATTTGTTCAAGGAGAAAAAGTTCCTTCTTAAGAGAATGCCTTATGCAAGGACTTTGATATCCTCGACGATGGTTCCCAACCAGAACTCGATAGTGTTTTATTATAAGACTACTATGTGGTCATTCTTGTCTTGGACAACATGCTCACATGTATGTAGCAGAACCGGCTCATGTTTTGGAGCTTACTATCATAGTTCATTTCCTGAGAATCTCGCAACGTCATCTCGTCGACTCGGGTTGCAAACCTTAGTTTCAGACATGCTGAGTCTGAAGTATCCTATCACCAATCGGATCTGAATCTCAGGCAGATATGATGGTTGGATCATTCCCAGCATTTGCATTTTGTTCCCAGCTTGCACCCTATCGTGCCAATTTTTTTTCCATGGGCTGTCCTTCTCAGCAGTTGCTGTCCAGGATCATCTTCAAAAGTGGTCCTGTCATGGGTCCCATCCATTTTCAATGATAAGCAAAAATCATCCATTGCGATGTCTTCAACAAGGTAGTCCACACCATCCATCCTAGTCCGAGTATGCCATTTCTTCGAGCTATTTCAAACGATCAATTGTAAATTGCCTTAATCTGGCATGAAGAGCTTAAATGATCTATGGATCAAAAGTAATTCTTTTTGCCACATAAGGGAATAATTCTACCAGTCATCGTCCCAAAGGTGCCCCGTTTGTTTCGAAGGGCAACCAACTCCTTACTACGTTGACACCGTTCACCACCCTCCTAAGTGTGGAAATTTCGCTACTTATTTAAACCTTGTCATATGCCATTTCCATCATTCTTGTGTGTATATCGTGTCTCGGCTCAAGAGATGTTATGTCTCATTTCATGAGTTGATCGTCAGTTGCTCGATCTTTGAGGAGATCAGTTCTGTAGAATCTCTTTTTGTCATCGTCATGTTGGATGAAGTTGTCAGAGCATGACATCGAGACAAAGATCGTGATGGAAACTACGTCCTTATGAAGTGCTACCTGGATCATGAAGGTTGTGTTAGTTTGCGTTCCCCCTTCATCTTACCCTATGCTTGAATCTCAGGGCGAGATTCTTGTTTAGTGGGGGTGAGTTGTCACAGCCCTAGTTTAGCCTTTGCTTGTCCTTGCATGATCATCATGTCTAAATTTTGAAATTTGAATTGAGGAATTTTCAAAGCCTCAGAAAAACCTCTAAAAATAACCAACATTTAAATCTCATCAAATGAGTCCAAAGAAATGTTTCTGTTACTCTGTGAAAATATTGGTAAGGGGTAAAATCCAAACAAATATTTTTGGAATCACAGAAATATTTATTTTGGGCCTTTGACTTAAATCAATGACATATTTGAGTTGAATTTATTTCTGTTATATAAGAAATAAAGTTCAAATATTTTTGTAAATTGCAGGTGACCTTGGACTAGTTCTGAGCTTACATAGCAATATACAGAAAGTTCAAAAAATGATTTGATGTTTAAATCAAATCAAAACAAATTGCAGAAAATAGAAAACATTAATAAATAGAAAAGCAGAGAGAGAAGAACTTATCTAGCCTTACCTGAAGCCGGCCCAACTGGCAGCCCAGCTCGCTGGCCCAGCCCATCTGGCGCCTCCCGTCGTCTTCCTCCTGCCAGTAGGAGCAGCTGCGTGCCAGGCATGCCGCAGCCGAGCAGCGCCACCTCCTGCTTGGCCTCCCCGTGCCGACCCCCTCGCTCTAGACCGCCCGCGACCCCCTGCACCTCTCCCCTCTCTCCCTGGACCTCTTTCCCCTCCTCTGCTCTCTCTCTCACGGCTGCTCGAACGAGCCGGAGCACGTCGCCGCAAACACCGTGATTACCGCCATCCCCTCACCTCCCCGACGCGGCCCCGAGCTCCGACGTGCCTCCCTCGTCCTCCACGTCGTCTCACGCGACCGGAAGAGCCCCTACACGTCGCCATCGTTGTCATCATCACCGACGGCCGCCGGCAACCTCACCGGCGATTCGCCATCGTCTCCGCCTCCCCGAGCCCGCTAACCATCCCTACGGCACCGCTATGAGCTTCGTCGTCGTTTGCCCCTCCTCCCCATGCCACTCGATCACCGTAGCCGCCTTTTCCATCGGAGCCGAAGCTCGCCGGCACCATGCCTTATCGCCGCCGTGGACACAGCCGTTGCAGCCTGCAGCAGACCACACCACTGCACTCCACGTGCTCCCACGAGCCGAGAACACCCACCACCTCTTCCCCCTGTACACTACAACACCGTCCCGGCCAACCCCGTGCGGGCGCCGCCGCGGATGTGCCCGTCGCCGCTCACTCCGGCAACCCCTTATATCATGAAGGAAATATGCCCTAGAGGCAATAATAAAGTTATTATTCATGCCCTAGAGGCAATAATAAAGTTATTATTTATTTCCTTATATCATGATAAATGTTTATTATTCATGCTAGAATTGTATTAACCGGAAACATAATACATGTGTGAATACATAGACCAACAGAGTGTCACTAGTATGCCTCTACTTGACTAGCTCGTTAATCAAAGATGGTTATGTTTCCTAACCATGAACAAAGAGTTGTTATTTGATTAACGAGGTCACATCATTAGTTGAATGATCTGATTGACATGACCCATTCCATTAGCTTAGCACCTGATCGTTTAGTATGTTGCTATTGCTTTCTTCATGACTTATACATGTTCCTATAACTATGAGATTATGCAACTCCCGTTTACCGGAGGAACACTTTGGGTACTACCAAACGTCACAACGTAACTGGGTGATTATAAAGGAGTACTACAGGTGTCTCCAATGGTAGATGTTGGGTTGGCGTATTTCGAGATTAGGGTTTGTCACTCCGATTGTCGGAGAGGTATCTCTGGGCCCTCTCGGTAATATACATCACATAAGCCTTGCAAGCATAATAACTAAGATGTTTGTTATGAGATGATGTATTACGGAACGAGTAAAGAGACTTGCCAGTAACGAGATTGAACTAGGTATTGGATACCGACGATCGAATCTCGGACAAGTAACATACCGATGACAAAGGGAACAACGTATGTTGTTATGCGGTCTGGCCGATAAAGATCTTCGTAGAATATGTAGGAGCTAATATGGGCATCCAGGTCCCGCTATTGGTTATTGACCAGAGACGTGTCTCGGTCATGTCTACATTGTTCTCGAACTGTAGGGTCCGCACGCTTAACGTTACGATGACAGTTATTATGAGTTTATGCATTTTGATGTACCGAAGGTTGTTCGGAGTCCCGGATGAGATCACGGACATGACGAGGAGTCTCGAAATGGTCGAGACGTAAAGATTGATATATTGGAAGCCTATGTTTGGACATCGGAAGTGTTCCGGGTGAAATCGGGATTTTACCGGATTACCGGGAGGGTTACCGGAACCCCCCGGGAGCCAAATGGGCCAACATGGGCCTTAGTGGAAAGGTGAGAGGGCAGCCCACATAGGGCTGCGCCTCCCCCCCTCTCCCTAGTCCTATTAGGACTAGGAGAGGGGCCGGCCACCTCTCTCTCTCTCCCCTTTAAAGGATTCCTAGTTGGACCAGGATTGGAGGGGGGGGTCCTACTCCCGGTAGGAGTAGGACTCCTCCTGCACCTCCCTCTCTTTGGCCGGCCAGCCCCCCTCCCTCCAACCTTTATATACGGGGGCAGGGGACACCCCAAGACACACAAGTTGATCCTTGAGATCGTTCCTTAGCCGTGTGCGGTGCCCCCTGCCACCAAATTCCACCTCGATCATACCGTTACAGTGCTTAGGCGAAGCCCTGCGTCGGTAGTACATCAAGATCGTCACCACGCCGTCGTGCTGACGGAACTCTTCCTCGACGCTTTGCTGGATCGGAGCCCGAGGAACGTCATTGAGCTGAACGTGTGCTAAAGAACTCGGAGGTGCCGGAGTAACGGTGCTTGGATCGGTCGGATCGGGAAGAAGACGTACGACTACTTCCTCTACGTTGTGTCAACGCTTCCGTTGCAATCTACAAGGGTATGTAGATCAGAATCTCCCCCTCGTTGCTATGCATCACCATGATCTTGCGTGTGCGTAGGAAAAATTTTGAAATTACTGCGTTCCCCAACAGAGAGGCCATGTAGGAGTACATGGTGGGTTTTCTCATTGCAGCCGTCCTCAGGAACTGAGTTCTGTGTTTGTGATCCATGAACAGTTACTACCACACATTGGGTTCCGGTAACTCGGCCCCTCTCGGCTTATTAATCAACTCGATCTCTGTCCAGGAGTTGCAAATAGTTTCTGGTGTTTGTAGGTAGTGTTAGTAGTCTACCAAGTGGCACCCGGTATAGGTGGGCCTGGGACAGACTAGGCACCATGGCACGGTGTACCAAGTGGCACCCGGATGGTGGGCTTGGGAACCCTGCTCACATCGTTTGGTGCCGTGAGCAACACCCCGGCCGGATCTCCTTGCGGATGGAACCCGAATAAGCGATAAACCTGGACTAGAGACTTGTTGGTTAGTCAGGTCGTGGCCGACTCCCTCGCCCGGCTTCCGCTTGAAGGTTGCCGAGGTACATGACGTGTACAGGGCGATAAGTGGCGAGAGCGTGTGTGAAGAAGTACACCCCTGCAGGGTTATCATTATCTATTTGAATAGTCGGATTCCTCGGATATGGAAACTTGGACCCCTTGTATAGTTCATAGACAAGTGAAAGTGGATACTCTAAAACTCGCAAGATAAGCGTGAGTGCTATGGATGGCGTTCTCGCAGGGAGACGGGAGCGGATCCATAGTGGTGTATTGGTATGGTGAATTTGTGGACTCGTGTGCGCCACCTCAAAAGAGTTACTTGCAGTCGTAGTTCAGGTTAGCCACTGAGTCAAAGCTGGCTTGCTGCAGTTAAACTCCACCACCCCCTTTGTTGATACCGATGCATATGTAGATAGTTCTGATGTAAGTCTTGCTGGGTACATTTGTACTCACGTTTGCCTATTTTATGTTTTTGCAGAGAGACGTCAGTCTCGCTAGTAGTTCCGCGTGGACTTCGACGTTTAGCTTGTTACCTCAGCTACGATCTTGTGCCCTCGGCAGGATTTGGTAGATAGTCAGGCTTCTCAGCCTTTTTCATTTGTAGATGTCTGTACCCAGACATGTTAAGCTTCCGCATGTGCTTGACTTGTATGCTCTGAATGTTGGGTCATGAGACCCATGTTTATAATACCTCGCTCCTCGGAGTCTAATGAATAAATACTTGAGTCTTAGAGTTATGTTGTAATGCCATGTTGTATTTGCACATATTGAGCATATTGTGTGTATGATTGAAATGCTTGATATGTGTGGGATCCGACAACCTAGTTGTTTATCCTTGGTAGCCTCTCTTATGGGGAAATGTAGTCTTGTGCTTCCATGAGCCATAGTAGTCCGCTACAGCCCGGTTCACCGGAGTCCTGCTAGCCCAGCACTACGGCTTAGGACACTTGACTGGCCGGCATGTGATTCACTTCGTTCCTGTATCTATCCCTTTGGGGAAATGTCACGTGGTGACATCCGGAGTCCTGCCTAGCCTGCTACAGCCCGGGTTCCCGGAGTCCTGTTAGCCAAGTGCTACAGCCCGGATTCACATGCTGCTGACCGACATGCTCGATGTGATTCATGTATGCCTGTTCCCATGAGTTAGTGCCACTTTGGGTTTATGACTAGTCATGTCGGCCCAGGTTCTCTGTCATATGGATTCTAGCGACACTATCATATACGTGAGCCAAAAGGCGCAAACGGTCTCGGGCCAGGTAAGGTGGCACCCGTGGAAATACCGTGCGTGAGGCCGCAAGGTGGTATGATGTGTTACATGCTAGATCGATGTGGCTTAGGATCGGGGTCCTGACAGTTTTGGTATCAGAGCCTGACTGCCTGTAGGATTACCAAGCCAAACTGGTCGAAGTCATGTCTAGAAATGCTTTAGTTATATGAGGGAATTGATTGTGGATGGGAACGTAAGGCTCTTTTTACTCCTTATCCTCATGACCTTCTGATCTGAGTCATCTTATCTTTTCTACGGGGTTAAGAACTAGGCTTCTCTTCTATCTCTCAGGATGACGTGTTACGAAACCGTAGTTGCCTAGGATTGTTGAGTTCAAGCCTCAGTTCAGTTCCTACTACTTCCATATGTTCATAGCCGGCCTCAGAACCTTGATATTTTGATATTGAGTGGTTATGCCACCATTTTTGCAGGATGTCTCAAATCATTTTGAGCATTTATAGCTGTTATGCTGTCCGAGTCATCCCACGTTTCTAAATAGTTTAATGCATTTGCAAATCCCTTCTTCCCGTTCTCGATGTCCCTTTGGGCCAGTTCAACCACACTAATCGGTGAGTTGAGGTACTCTATTGCCTCGACATATATGTTGGAGCTATTATTATGACCTAGGTGTTTTAGGGTGTCACCTAGTAATCTAGCCATGGTTGTGATCCCAGTGTGATGATTCTGGCGACCATTCTCGGAAGCATCCCGTGATGCCATTTAGTAGTAGGTATTCTACTCCTGGGTTCTTGACCCAAGATTCACCCTACTTACCTCGTGTTGATAGTGTTGCCGGTACCTTTAGGATATTAGTAACCTTTGCAATAGTCCTCGAGGTCCGTGGTATTTCCTTCTTCCAAATACCATGAACTGCTTACGGTAGAAGTTCATTGAACCAAAAGATCACAATAAGAGTGCTCTTGACAAGTTCTCCATCCATAATTATGAACCTGCCAATCCTTCTTCTTCTGCATGGGTTATCTGGAAGAAACCTGTTGAACCTGGTTCGACATGCTAATCTATGCATCCACAACTCAAAAAATTATATGTTCCTCGAGTTGTCCCCCTTTAATTGTATTCTGACCTTAGCCTATCAGTTGATAGTCAAGAGTGTGTGTGCATTCGTGTTTATCGGTGCCTTTTATTCTTGTGGTATGTCAAGCCATTCTATTTTGGGATGACTAGGAGAAACAAACTCCGGTACCTCATCCATATCTAGGAATGGGTCAAAGCAGTTGTATCGCAGATCAAAATGCCAATCCAGCTTTTGCTCTGTTCTACCTTGGAGTGTTACCATCTTTATGTTAGGAATGTCATGAGAATTGCACCACCTCTTATGAATTCCTGATTTAGTGACACTTCTTGCCATCATTGTTCATTCCTCGGTTCCCGTGTTATTGTAACCAGAGTGCCGACAAGTGAGTCGTGATGTGTGAAATCAATACGCCTAGCAACTTCGTTGCTTGGTAGTTAATGGACAATACTCTCATTCTTAGCGTGCTGGTTATTAAATCATCATCCTAATATTGATCGTGCTACCTTGTCCTCATTCTGGTGCACTCTTCGATCAATAAGTTAGGATTATTCAATTCCTCACTCTTTTGATCATATCATCTTGCCCTGAAAAGCAAGGTTGTTCTCGAGCTTAGTAACATATCGGTGGTTCGTGATTTTCCGAATATCTTCTCGGAAGTATTACCAGGTTGTCCCCTGACTGTTATGTTGAGTTCGTGATCAAGTTGGTTTTCCTCTAGACCAGCCATTCTCCAAGAATCTGTGTTGGATATCCCTGAGCTGGTTGGTTAAGCTAAACAACAACTTGGAGAGTTGGAAGATAAAAGCTTGTCTGACTTAGTTCATGTTAAGGGATATCCTTTTGTGTGCGTGTGTGTTGAAGAAAGGTGATATCTTCATCGATTGGTCCTCGTGATCAGTTGATGGATCTATTGCCTTGACAAAACTTTGACTTGAGTATGGACTATCGTCAAGTCAAATCAGAGCCAACGATGTTCATAATGTTGTCTTACTCGTGGTTGATCCCTCGAGCATACACCATTACATCTTTTGGTCTGACCAATGCTATCACCGTGTTCACCTAATGGTGGAAGTCCAGTGATATGGAAATTCCGATGAGTTGCTGTTGAGCCCACCAGCAGCATTTTGTCTCCCCCATGATTCATGTTGAACGCTGCACTAGTATTGGAAACTTTGCAAGAAATGCCTTCGTGTTCCGTTCATGAAGCCTATGCTTGGATGGAAGAAGTGACTTCCTCGAATTCATGTACTTTAGGTGTAAGTTGCCGCCATGAATTTGAGAAAGGTTTGTTTTGCTTCCTCTGGAATCATCCCAAGTCAGTCATGCATATGTGTGAAGTATTCTGTGGTCTGGAGACTTGCAACCTTCATTTTATATGTATTCCTAGCACACGAAGCCACCGACTAATTTGTTCAAGGAGAAAAAGTTCCTTCTTAAGAGCATGCCTTATGCAAGGACTTTGATATCCTCGACGATGGTTCCCAACCAGAACTCGATAGTGTTTTATTATAAGACTACTATGTGGTCATTCTTGTCTTGGACAACATGCTCACATGTATGTAGCAGAACCGGCTCATGTTTTGGAGCTTACTATCGTAGTTCATTTCCTGAGAATCTCGCAACGTCATCTCATCGACTCGTGTTGGAAACCTTAGTTTCAGACATGCTGAGTCTGAAGTATCCTATCACCAATCGGATCTGAATCTCAGGCAGACATGATGGTTGGATCATTCCCAGCATTTGCATTTTGTTCCCAGCTTGCACCCTGTCGTGCCAATTTTTTTTCCATGGGCTGTCCTTCTCAGCAGTTGCTGTCCAGGATCATCTTCAAAAGTGGTCCTGTCATGGGTCCCATCCATTTTGGATGATAAGCAAAAATCATCCATTGCGATGTCTTCAACAAGGTAGTCCACACCATCCATCCTAGTCCGAGTATGCCATTTCTTCGAGCTATTTCAAACGATCAATTGTAAATTGCCTTAAGCTGGTATGAAGAGTTTATATGATCTATGGATCAAAAGTAATTCTTTTTGCCACTTAAGGGAATAATTCTACCAGTCATCGTCCCAAAGGTGCCCCGTTTGTTTCGAAGGGCAACCAACTCCTTACTATGTTGACACCGTTCACCACCCTCCTAAGTGTGGAAATTTCGCTACTTATTTAAACCTTGTCATATGCCATTTCCATCATTCTTGTGTGTATATCGTGTCTCGGCTCAAGAGATATTATGTCTCATTTCATGAGTTGATCGTCAGAATGTTGGATGAAGTTCTCAGAGCATGACATCGAGACAAAGATTGTGATCGAAACTACGTCCTTATGAAGTGCTACCTGGATCATGAAGGTTGTGTTAGTTTGCGTTCCCCCTTCATCTTACCCTATGCTTGAATCTCGGGGCGAGATTCTTGTTTAGTGGGGGTGAGTTGTCACAGCCCTAGTTTAGCCTTTGCTTGTCCTTGCATGATCATCATGTCTAAATTTTGAAATTTGAATTGAGGAATTTTCAAAGCCTCAGAAAAACCTCTAAAAATAACCAACATTTAAATCTCATCAAATGAGTCCAAAGAAATGTTCCTGTTACTCTATGAAAATATTGGTAAGGGGTAAAATCCAAACAAATATTTTTGGAATCACAGAAATATTTATTTTGGGCCTTTGACTTAAATCAATGACATATTTGAGTTGAATTTTTTTCTGTTATATAAGAAATAAAGTTCAAATATTTTTGTAAATAGCAGGTGACCTTGGACTAGTTCTGAGCTTACATAGCAATATACAGAAACTTCAAAAAATGATTTGAAGTTTAAATCAAATCAAAACAAATTACAGAAAATAGAAAACATTAATAAATAGAAAAGCAGAGAGAGAGAAGAACTTATCTAGCCTTACCTGAAGCCGGCCCAACTGGCAACCCAGCTCGCTGGCCCAGCCCATCTGGCACCTCCCGTCGTCTTCCTCCTGCCAGTAGGAGCAGCTGCGTGCCAGGCATGCCGCAGCCGAGCAGCGCCACCTCCTGCTTGGCCTCCCCGTGCCGATCCCCTCGCTCTAGACCGCCCGCGACCCCCTGCACCTCTCCCCTCTCTCCCTGGACCTCTTTCCCCTCCTTTGCTCTCTCTCTCGGCTGCCCGAACGAGCCGGAGCACGTCGCCGCAAACACCGTGCTCACCGCCACCCCTTCACCTCCCCGACGCGGCCCCGAGCTCCGCCGTGCCTCCCTCGTCCTCCACGTCATCTCACGCGACTGGAAGAGCCCCTGCGCGTCGCCATCGTCGTCATCATCACCGACGGCCGCCGGCAACCACACCGGCGATTCGCCATCGTCTCCGCCTCCCCGAGCCTGCTAACCATCCCTACGGCACCGCTGTGAGCTTCGTCGTCGTTTGCCCCTCCTCCCCGTGCCACTCGATCACCGTAGCCGCCTTTTCCATCGGAGCCGAAGCTCACCAGCGCCATGCCTCATCGCCGCCGTGGACACAGTCGTTGCAGCCTGCAGCAGACCACACCACTGCACTCCGCGTGCTCCCACGAGCAGAGAACACCCACCACCTCTTCCCCCCATACACTACAACGCCGTCCCGGCCAACCCCGTGCGGGCGCCGCCGCGGATGTGCCCGTCGCCACTCACTCCGGCAACCCCGCGCCCAGCTGCGTGCTCCCCTGGATGCGGGCAAGCATGGGCTACGCCCTAGTTGCCTCGGCCGCCGCTCTCGTGCCCGTCCGAGGGGTCACCGCCGCGTTTCCAGGTCGCCGGTGTTGAGCTCCGGCGATGCTGACGTGGCATGGTTAATTAGGCACTAATGATCTGCTTAGTATCTCCCGTGCGGATGACAGTGGGACCGACATGTTTAACTGAGCGGATTAATTTCCTGGTTAAGACTAGATTATAACCCAGTGGGACCCACGCGCTAGTGTTGACCGTGAAGACTTGGCAGTTGACCAGGCCCACCTGTCAGCCACACAAACTAGCCCTGGGTCACTGACCAGTGAGCCCCCCTGGTCAGGTTTGACCTGGACCGGGTCAGTTGACCGCTGACGTCACACTGACGCCAGGCTGACGCAGTAAATCTTTTCTGGATTTATTCTTATATAGGAAATTCTAGAAAATGTTGCAAACTTCTAAAATTCATAGAAATTCAACCGTAGCTCCAAATGAAATAATTTATATATGAAAAATTATCAGAAAAATTCAAGGAATCCATCTATACCATTTTCATGCATGTTTGAACAATGTTTGTCCTCTATTTTGGACAAAACAAATAAAGGGCATTTAAATAATCATATATGGGGTTGGAATTTGAATCTTGTACTCAAACCAACTTCATTTAAATCATAGCTAGATGCATTAGCTCAAATCATAGCATATTGCCATGTCATGATCATGCATCATATTGTTGCATTGCATTGATTGTGTCCTTCTCTGTTTGCCGGTAACCGTCCCCTCTCAGTCGACGATGTTTTCGGCGATGTGATCGATGACACCGATGAAGAGCTATATTATCTTTAGAAGTGCCAGGCAAGCAAAAACCCCCTTGTTCATTCCGATACAATCCCACTCTCTTGCTCCTTCTCTCTTTTACTGCATTAGGGCAACACCGATTCAACTGTTACATGCTGCGGTAGTTGAACCCTTTCCTCTGCATGACCTGTCATTGCCACAGTAAATAGATGAAACCCACTAGCATGAGTAGGAGTTGTTTGAGCCCTAATGTGCCTACTCATTCATGCTTGTTTGTCATGCCTGGTACTGCTTAGAGTTGTGTCTAGTCTGATTCATCGGGAATGAATTGGAACGTGGTGAACATGTCCTACCGTTGAGAGCTAAGTGTGTGAACTCGATTTGGTAAAGGTAGCGGTGAGAGGCCATGTAGGAGTACATGGTGGGTTGTCTCATTGCAGCCGTCCTCAGGAACTGAGTTTTGTGTTTGTGATCCATGAACAGTTACTACCACACATTGGGTTCCGGTAACTCGGCCCCTCTCGGCTTATTAATCAACTCGATCTCTGTCCAGGAGTTGCAAATAGTTTCTGGTGTTTGTAGGTAGTGTTAGTAGTCTACCAAGTGGCACCCGGTACAGGTGGGCTTGGGACAGACTAGGCACCTTGGCACGGTGTACCAAGTGGCACCCGGATGGTGGGCTTGGGAACCCTGCTCACATTGTTTGGGGCCATGAGCGACACCCCGGCCGGATCTCCTTGCGGATGGAACCCGAATAGGCGATAAACCTAGACTAGAGACTTGTTGGTTAGTCAGGTCATGGCCGACTCCCTCGCCCGGCTTCCGCTTGAAGGTTGCCGAGGTACATGACGTGTACAGGGCGATAAGTGGCGAGAGCGTGTGTGAAGAAGTACACCCCTGCAGGGTTATCATTATCTATTCGAATAGTCAGATTCCTCAGATATGGAAACTTGGACCCCTTGCATAGTTCATAGACAAGTGAAAGTGGATACTCTAAAACTCGCAAGATAAGCGTGAGTGCTATGGATGGCGTTCTCGCAGGGAGACGGGAGCGGATCCATAGTGGTGTATTGGTATGGTGAATTTGTGGACTCGTGTGCGCCACCTCAAAAGAGTTACTTGCAGTCGTAGTTCAGGTTAGCCACTGAGTCAAAGCTGGCTTGCTGCAGTTAAACTCCACCACCCCCTTTGTTGATACCGATGCATATGTAGATAGTTCTGATGTAAGTCTTGCTGGGTACATTTGTACTCATGTTTGCCTATTTTATGTTTTTGCAGAGGACGTCAGTCTCGCTAGTAGTTCCGCGTGGACTTCGACGTTTAGCTTGTTACCTCAGCTACGATCTTGTGCCCTCGGCAGGATTTGGTAGATAGTCAGGCTTCTCAGCCTTTTTCATTTGTAGATGTCTGTACCCAGACATGTTAAGCTTCCGCATGTGCTTGACTTGTATGCTCTGAATGTTGGGTCATGAGACCCATGTTTGTAATACCTCGCTCCTCGGAGTCTAATGAATAAATACTTGAGTTGTAGAGTTATGTTGTGATGCCATGTTGTATTTGCACATATTGAGCATATTGTGTGTATGATTGAAATGCTTGATATGTGTGGGATCCGACAACCTAGTTGTTTATCCTTGGTAGCCTCTCTTATGGGGAAATGTAGTCTTGTGCTTCCATGAGCCATAGTAGTCTGCTACAGCCCGGTTCACCGGAGTCCTGCTAGCCCAGCTCTACGGCTCAGGACACTTGACTGGCCGGCATGTGATTCACTTTGTTCCTGTGTCTGTCCCTTCGGGGAAATGTCACGCGGTGACATCCGGAGTCCTGCCTAGCCTACTATAGCCCGGGTTCCTGGAGTCCTGTTAGCCCAGTGCTACAGCCCGGATTCACACGCTGCTGACCGACATGCTCGATGTGATTCATGTATGCCTGTTCCCATGAGTTAGTGCCACTTTGGGTTTATGACTAGTCATGTCGGCCCGGGTTCTCTGTCATATGGATGCTAGCGACACTATCATATACGTGAGCCAAAAGGCGCAAACGGTCCCGGGCCAGGTAAGGTGGCACCCGTGGGAATACCGTGCGTGAGGCCGCAAGGTGATATGATGTGTTACATGCTAGATCGATGTGGCTTAGGATCGGGGTCCTGACAAATATTTTCCGAATACATAATTGTACGTGCATTGCAACAGGTTATCGGATGAGGCCAATCAACAATAGTAGTACACTATTTGTACTAGCTTCACATGCTTCGCGCGTCGGGCGGGTGTTTTTACTGTAGCCATATGTTAATGTGTTCGCTATACGTAACCTGCACCTCGAATCCTCGGTACTAGTACTATATGGTAGGAGTAAGTAGTAGGAGTAGTAGGGTGGCATGGGCCAGAACAAGCATTCACGTCCAGGAGTACGGCACACGCCACCACCACGACATCCATCTGACACCATATTATTTCTTAGAATCTGTGCTAGAGCAATCTCTTCAACCTCATCGTTTCTCTAACTTCAGCCATTGCGCGGCGGGCGAGGTGGGGGTTTGCCGATAGTCGGTTTCCTTAACTGCGGTCCCACTTGTAAGGCCAACTCCAACGCACGACCCCAAACGCACCTCCGTTTTGCACAAACTCCAATGATAATTTTGACTAGAAAAGCAAGACCAAAGAAAACAGGAACCACAAGAATACATTTTACTACTCCTATAAGTTGGATTAGTGCCTTCTCGATGCATTCATTGTTGATCTACGGAGGCTCGATCTTGCGTCTGTGCTAGCTAAAAGTGATAGAACATCTACTAAATTGTGCTCTGTCAATATATGGATGTACTCTTCTTCCCAATACAAAAACTTGCATCCATTCTACTCCCTCCGTTGCACAATACATGCCTTCTATTTGTCAAAATATATATGTATATAGACATGTCTTAGTATATAGGTACATCCATTTTTGGAAAAATGGAAGTCAAGTATTTTGGAACGGAGAGAGTACACAATAAAAATTTTAAGTTAGCACAACTAGTCTAATCCGAGAGCAGAACCGAAGATTTGGTCGGGTTCTTCCTCCTTTTGCCGACACGTGGGACATCCAGCATCCAGGTCGTGTCATGAAAGAAAATAGAGTGGTAGTTGAAGCCACGAGATGTGCATCTTGGGTTAAACTGTAAATAGAATCTTACTACTCTTGAGTAACTCCAAAAGCGGCCACCGAAGATCTTTATTAGATTTGTTTTTCATCACCAGCACGTCTAGGTGAAAGATGTGCAGGTTCAGTGGGTCCTCTTGCATTTTCACTGACATGTGGGGCCGCATGTGAGCAAACAGACGATGGGCTCCGCGCGTCCGCTGGCTGGCTGAGAAGAGAGATAGAGGAGGGCTGAGCACGGACTGCAGGAAATTTGTTCTACGTACCTCGATATAGGCTCGATATAGTGGGGTGGCATGGGCCATAACTAGCATTCACGTCTAGCAGTACGGCACACGCCACCCACACGAGTCCCATTCGACACCAATTTTCTTGGAGTCCATGCTACAGCCATCTCTTCTCCCTCCTGTTTTCTCAGCCATCGCACGGTGGGCGGGGTGGGGGTTTGCCGATAGTCGGTTTGCTCAACTGCGATCCCACTTGTAAGTGAAAATGCAACACCGCACGCATTCCCGCTTGAGCGGCGTGCTGGACCAACCGTGTGGGGTTCGACGCGAACACGGCAGGCTTTTCCTTTTGAACTCGTAACTTGTAAAATTTGGTTCTGCTCCATGGCACGACCGATAGATAGAAAATAATGATTTTGCCTAGAGTAATGAGAAGTTTGGTTCTGGCACCGTTCATGCATGGAGTGCGTACGAAAATTATGAAGTTGATACGAAATGTAAGATAATTAATGTAGTATCATATACTACTACATGGATTTGACGGAAAGATAAAAATACATACGGATCCATCAACGTTCAGCGACATCCTCACGCCCTAGTGCGCCGGGTCACCAACCGATGTGTGAGGAGCAGCGGCGTTGGCAGCGAGTTCAACGTGCTTCTGAACAGTGCCGTCCAAGGTTGCCCTACGCTCCAAGAAGGCCAGTGCCCTATCGTCCTCCTCTTGCATGTAGTAGTCCTTGTGGACGATTTGCGCGTAGATGTGGGTGATTATGTCGATGGTGTCTTGCTGCGCCAGGCGCTGCGCGGCGAGCACGACCTCGAGGTGGACATTCTCCGGCGCGACGGCGGGCAGTCGCAGGGCCACCAGTGCGTCGAAGAGGTTGTTACCATAGTGGCCGTTGAGGGTGGCGGGCATCGTAGAGCCTGGGCGCATCGGCTGGAGGCTTACGTCAAAGTCGTCTGCAAGCTTCTTGACAATGTTGAACTTGTCGAGGAAACCGACAAGAACCTCATCGAACAAGGAGACGAAGTTGTCGTCCAAGCGGCCCCTCGCCCTGGCGGCCTCAAGAAATACTACCTGGAGACGTTCCTCAGTGCCGGGCCACAGGCCGGCGTCATGGACCATCTGGCACAGCCGGCTGGTGCTCGCGCTCATCGCCTCCATGGGTCTAGCGTAGCTTCTAGTCAACTGATCTTGCGACTCGAGTGATCACTCAGCCCTTGGTTAGCGTGCGTAGGTGTGTAGGATTTCGTAGTACTCCTTGGCCCTCTACTGCACCTGCCTTTGGCTGTATGATAGGTGGGCCAGCCACCCCCTGGGGCCACGTGTCATTCACCCAAAGGCAGTTGTCGTAAGTCAATGAAGCTGCGTCCCCCTCCGTGCCGGTGCAGTATACTCATCTCACCGGACCTCTAGTTGGGGCCAAACGAGAGAAGTTTGATGTTTACTAGTTTATTGGTCCCCTTTGCATTTTGCCCCAAGTTTTGACCTTTGATTTAACAAATAAAATGTTAATGCATGTAAACAAAAATGTTGTGTAAGTCACCTTACGAAAACCAAATAATCCCAAAATACTTAGGCATGGTGCATTAACTCCCTCCTTGTTTCTTATTTTGTGACATATCAACCAATGAGAGATGTGGGCCGTGCATGCTTTCATGACTTAAGACTACCAAACATGACATGCAGTGTTTAGTTCATTGCATGTAATCCTATTAGTACTCTAGTTAGGAGTAGCAAAAAAACATTAAGTTCTCTCGCTGATAGGAATAAAACACCATGTATTTATTTACAGAGGGAGTAGTACATTTTTGGTGACATGCATTACTAGATATTGCTAGTCAAATACTAAAATCCAGATGGACGTGGTAGTACTCCTAAATCCAGATGGTGGTGCTAATAGTACTAGTAGTAGTACTACCAATGTAGTAGTAGGAGTACTAGCACTGTACTACCCATTGGTCAAATTATTACGTGGTGCTCCTCACAGTGAAGTGACAAGACCCTGCCCTGGAGATGACACCTGAGTATAGGCGCCGTGTTCGGCATACCATAGTCAACCTCACCGTCCGCAGTCACTATCACCATGGCTGTAGAGCTAGCCTGCTTACAACTAGCCCTGTTCGACATAATTTCCTGTGCTAGATGCCCGTGCATTGCACAGAACACCAAGATTGGGGGTGGACGGCTCCGGCAGCGGCCATCGTGCCAGATTTTTCCACGGCCTTCTACTCCTAGATGTGGTGGGGAGGAGATGAGGCTGATTGTGAGAGACAAGGAGTTGTTTGTAAATAGGGAACAAGTGCAGGCATCTTTTTGCAAAAATGGAGAAGCTTGGTTTGTATGCGTTAGATCTAGATCCGACGGCTATTGGTGAAAGATGGGAGGCACAACATCATCACCAACTCAGGACCTGTTTGATTCGCGGGATTTTGAAAACGCGGGAATAGGACACGGCAATATTACAAGTTTCAAATTGATATTACAAATGTTAGGAGTAATGTTGCACCTACAAAGAGGGAATTACTAGGAAGTTTACGTAAGAACTTTCATTACTTTAGGTGGATGCAGCATTATCGTACAAACTAAAATCCATCGCCCTGACAAGTCACTAATGGGCAAATAAGTTTTTGAGTCTCTGGCCACTTGATGTTTCAAAAACAAATTCAGCTTCTGCGGAGACTTTGTCATTTAGGCTTAGACGCTTGCGGTGATCAGCACGCCATTCATTGTTGTGCCAGAGAACGCCAAACCTCATTACCTTGAGCACACTTGCCTCCAGAACAAAGAACCTGGCCAATTTAATCTCAGATGTGCTGCCTCGGTAGTCGATCAAATCAATGTTTGTAAGACGGAGATCAAGGCATTCGATGAGATTGTTATAGTGCAGCACATTTTTCACTTTCGGGTCTTTTTTTATCTGCAAAAGAAGAGAACATATTAGAGCAGCTGGTTGCATAAGATTGTCATGTCATCAAGAGGTACCAATATCATTCGCTCATACGATAGGGTTGGCTAGCTAGTGATATTTTTTTACTCTCTCTCTCTCCCTCTCTCTCTCTCTTTCTGTTTCCTCTCATTTAACTAGGAGCACGTGAAGAGCTTGGGCATTTTTTGCCTTCCACTATGTGGCCGATGCCATATTTCGCAAAAGTATGCCACATAACACGCATCAATGTCAAATCAAAAGATTTTGGCACCGCTCTCGCGATGTGAGAGAGTTGGCACTGCTGTGCACACACACCCACATGTATAAACAAATCAATCAAACCAACTACACCAGCCTCTCACTCTCCCAAATAAGTGTTTTTTATTGCCTCGGTCCTCTCTCTCTCCCACGTAGTGTTTTTTCATTGCGTGAGTTAATTTGGCACCGGAGCAAAGTAGGTGATCCAGATTGGTACACCAGGTGAGCAATGGAGGGGCATCGATGCCAAATGCATCACAAGTGAATTTGGCACATGTTTTGGCCTACATAGCCCACTTTTGTAATACTACCTCGTATTTAGTATAAAATTTTGACCATAGATTTACCTAAGAAAATGCCAATGCATGTCACTAAAAATTACACCATTTGAAATTATGTTCAAATGTGAATCCAACAATATAGTTCTTAATGACATGCATTAACATTTTGTCAGTTAAATCTATGGTCAAATTTTGATACTAAAAAATTGGAAGAGTAAACCAGGACGGAGGTAGTACTTGCTCTTAGGGTAACCATAGAGTTACTGGAGTAGTCTAAGTTACTTTCCACTATGACTAGCCTAGGCTACTATAGTAGTACAGCATAAAAATGATGCAGGTGATCATGTGAGAAAAAATACTAAAAACATTTCTTTCGGTGTAGTGCGTAGATGCAGTTTTGAACACTACACTTGTCATCATAATTTGGGAAAATTATGAAAAAAAATTGAGCTACGTTGTGATTACCGTTTACTTATAGGAAAGAAGTTTCACCTCAAAGAGTAGCTTCTCCGTGCACGAAAAGCATGTAAGGAATCCAACAACTTGATCCAGATTGGGGCCGATAGATTTTAGTGCTAAGATCTTCACTGTGCGCATGGACTGGGTCAAGCTTGTGGGAATCATTTTCTGGAAGACGGTCGTAAATACATCAAGAAGAAATTTAAAAATGTGAATTTCAAGAAGACAGAGAAGAAGATGAGTGTTGTACCTGAACGATTACGGATCCAATAAAGAGTTCGGAGAATTTGGTAGACGGGTACACCAACGCTGTCAATTTCGGCATGTCAATGACCCTAATTTTTGTTGGACCTTCTAGATCCGATACAAGCAATCTCTCAAGGAAAGGCGCATTCTCAATGACCATAACGTGGAACAGCTGGAGTGATCTCTTCCCAATTGATGTCTTGTTGCGGGGCCAGCAAGACGCATAAATCCATCAGAGATTCATTGAGGCGATGTGGAGGCTAATGAACCCATGGATCTGCTCAAGATGAACGTACTCGAGCACAGAACAGCTGCGAAGCAGGTGCTCCATAGCCTTATTCGAGATGACAACATTGAAGAGGTCAAGCTGCTTGAGTTGAGGGAGAAGAAGAGTGGGCGCGACATTAATATAGGGAAGATAGCAGGAGCTAAAGCTGGCGCGGCGCAGCGTTGGCGTGAGGCGGAGCGTGGACGGCGGCAAAGAGCGACATCATCCAGCTTCAAAGTTGAGCTCCTCGAGCTGATCTAGGGCGGGGGATAAGAACCACTCGTCGAACTTGGGTTGGACCTTGCAGTTGGTACCGAACATGCGGATGTCAAGGCGTTTGGCTGGCCCAGGGTGCGATGAAAGGATCTTGGAGACTGCGGCCATTCGTTTGCAATCCCCGTCGCAGAGGCAGCTGTTGACGGTGAGGTTGAGGGGGACGCAACGCCAGAGGGGGAGCCACCGACGGGAGAGCAGGGCGGTCTGCACGGCAGATTTGGTGGAGAGGAGGCCGATGATGACGAGCAGCGTGTCGTCGGGGAGGCTGCTGATGAAGTCCAGGCTCGCCGGATGAGGTTTTGGCTCGAGCTGCCTCCGCTTGTTGGCTGCCTCGCCGTCCATCTCAACCGGCGGCGACGCCGGTGTACACGTGTGTTGGTGTGTGTTGTGTGCTGGGTGTGCGCGAGTGAGTCCTTCTGTGCATGCCGCCGGGCAGTGGTGAATTGTGCGCGAGTGCGTCCTTCGCGTGCAAGAAGTTTGTCCTTAATGCGCCCTCAATTTACTAGCGTGCGGGGTGCTACCCCGAGTGGTTTCAACTTTGTTTACTTCATCGCGTGTTAGATGGGCCTCTAGTTTACTTATTTTCACCCACTGCCACATGGGCCAGCACACGAAGATACAGAACACGACCTGACAAGGCAGCATGTGGATTGGTTGACCGTTCAACTAAACAATATACGGAGCTATACGCTGAGACAGTGAGCGTATAATCCGTCGGTATAGAGAGTTCGAGTGAGAGGGGAGGCCCGTGAGAGATAGCAGAGAGAGAGAGAAAGAGCTACTCCCTCCGTTCGATAATGTAGTTCCAACATTTTTTTAAGTCAAACTTTTGAAACTTTGACCAAGTTTATAAAGAAATTACTTATATCTACAATACCAAAGATAAATGATAGTATGAAGTAAGTACATGTTGTGATGAATCTAATGATCGTTCCAGATGTAAATGTTTTTCTCCACATATACCTGGTCAAACGTTTCTGAGGTTTGACTTTTCAAAACATCCATATGCTTATGGACGTGACAGAGTCCCTAACAAGAGAGAGATAGAGAGAGTGAGTGAGTGAAAAAAGTGTGTGTGCGTGTGTGAAAGAGACATGGACAACACACGATAAAAGTAGAGAAAAAGCGTGTGTGTGTTATGCAAACATATCACACACGCATCTTCGACAACGGAGGCAAGGTGAGGAGATAGTGTGTGGTTGTTTGGAACCGAGAGAGCAAGACCCCTAGCACATGGCCAAGAGGAGTCTGACAAACAAGGGAGAGAGGTCGAGAGAGACGTACGGAGAAAATGCAGACATGGGGAGGAGAGAGTGTATGTTTGTCATAGAGAGATCCAAATAGACGTATGGATGGAAGGAGACAATATGTGTGTTCCTGATGGCTAGTAAGAGATAATCATACTTAGGAGGGGGGAGTGCTTGCGCCTATGATGGATTGAGGGATTATGGTACTTAGGGGGGTGCGTGTCACATGGAGAGAGAACAAGGGCGGAGAGTGTTGGATGGGTCTATATGTATAGCGCGAGCGAGACATGTGTATGTGTGAACCAGGGAGATATAAGGCCAGTTTGGCTTGCGTCCTGAGCATCTTTTGCCTGGCCTGGGGTTGTGGCTGGATTTCATGCACACTTGTTTGGTTGCTACCCTATGAAAAAGAAAGCCCGCCTGGCCTGGGTTCCCTTGCACTTTAATTAGCCTGGCTGAACTCCAGACACTGCAAGTAGCCTGGCCCAGGCAACCGATTTCGAATGCCTGGTCGTGCCTGGTCATGTGGCCACGAGGCTAAAAGCAACATGGATGGATATTAGCATTAAATAATTGATGCATGGATTGATTGATGGGACGTTGATGCTTTGCCTGGCCCAGGCATGAACCAAATGCTTCAGCACCACACAAGCCTGGCCAGGCAGAAATATTTTACATCTCACATCCACACCAGGCAGTACCGGCCATCAAGGCATGAGGGTCAGCTCACGAACCAAACTGACCAATAAAGTTTGAGAGAGATTCAGGAGCCCCGATAAGGCTGAGTGGTGCGTCGGATAGCTGAGAGGGGGGAAGAGATATTCCATCAGCTCGATAATGCAGTGCATGTAAATTTTTTAGAAGTCAAACTTTGGAAACTTTGATCAGGTTTACGCAAATGTTATTTATATCTACAATACCAAAGATACATCATACAAAACTACATCTCATGGTGAATCTAATGGTATATGTTTGCCGTACTAGATGTAATTCTTTTTCTCCACGTACATGGTCAAACTTTGTGATGTTTGACTTTTCAATAAATCTATATGCTATGGACCGAGGAGAGTGCCTCAGTCAAGACAGATCAAGTGCGTGTGAAGGAGAATGAGTAAGTGTGCAAAAAGAGTATGTGTGTGAAAGAGAAAGTGACAACAAACGATAAATTAGAGAGAGTGTGTGTTTTTTCGTTTCTTATGCGAACATATCACGCATGCATCTCCGAGATGGAAAAGCGAGGCGAGGAGATACACGAAGATAGCTAGTGTGTGATTGTTTGAAACGGAGAGAGACACCCCTGTAGCACATGTCCAATAGAGGTGTGGCCAACAAGGAACAAAGGTCGAGAGGGACACATGGATGGCATGGACGCATGGGGAGGGAGAGAGGGTGTGTTTGTGATAGAGAGATCCCGTCGAGATCGTGAGGGGACTATATGGGTGGGAGATCGAGGGAGTGCGTGCGCGATAGAAAGATGCCCCGAGAGAAATCGAGATAGACCATGCACATGTTTGTGATGGAGACTAAGATTAGCTAGTCATATACATATAGGGGGGACTTCGTGTGCCTACAATTGAGTGAGAGACCATCATACTTGGCTAGCTGGGCATGAGATTGTGTGTGTGCCCGTGTGAGATGGAGAGAGAATGAGGGGGAGAGATAGAGTTTTAGATGGGCCTATCGAGTGCGAGTGAGATATGCATGTGTACGTGTGACCCAGGTGGATGGAGAGTTTGAGAGAGGGGGGAAGAGCTCCGAGACGACATAGTGGTGCGTGAGAGAGTTACAGGCAAAGAGCCAAGGAATCTGTGTGCGTATGATGAGTGCACCCAAGATATCTAGCTTGGACTAGCTAGAGTATCATACATAGTGTGCGAGAGAGACCTATAGATGGTGTATATATGCATGCGAACTAGAAAGACCCCCCCCCCCACACACACACACACAAAGAGAGAGAGAGAGAGAGAGAGAGAGAGAGAGATGGAGAGAAAGGGAGAGGGACGAACAAGGTTTTTGTGTCGGATGCGTGCGACAGAACTGAAGATTGTCGGAGAGAGAGAGAGAGAACAGGAGTCCGGGAGAGGGGGAGGTCGCGTTTTATGCATCAAAGACTGATATAAACCATGTTTCGATATAAACTTGCATTCAAATGTTTAAATTGGAGAACATGTTGTCTGCAATCCACATATGAACGGATATATGCGTATATCAAACAAGTTCATTAATTTGACTTTCAACATGTTCATGGAGTACTATAATACTGTACAACATGCTACTTGATTGAGGTGTTCAATTTTGGATTTAGTTCACTATTTTGACCTACTGAACGAGCTATTTCATTAATCGAGATATTTCATTTTGGGTTTGATTCGTGTTTTTGAGTGGGTCAACTATTTGTCATATAGTAAATCGCTAGCAACGAGCATATAAAAACACATTACTCCTGAGCATCATCTCTCCATCTAAAAAAGAAGTGGCAAGCTAATATTTCAAAATTTGATCTGAATTGACTTGGTAAGGTAGACGTGGATGCTCGTTCTCCCAAAATTTGAACGAACCGTTAAACATCCTCTCTGGTCGGTGGAATTCACCCGAGCAAATAAACGGGAGACGCGAAATTACCATCCTATGTGGGACACACATCAATTGGCCCGTTGTACATCAAGGGTAGGTTCATAACTTCATCCAAGCGCGCCTTCTCCTTGGCCGAAATGACATGTGCTGAATAATTCATAAACCATGCTCGGCAAAACACGCTCTCCTCGCCCGAAATAGCTTGCGCCCACTATTTCAAAACACGCTCTCCTCGCCCGAAATCGCTCGCGCCCACTATAGTTCAAAACACGCCCTCCTCGCCCGAAATCGCTCCCGCCCAGAGAAGCAAAGTTACTCTACTATCCCCGACCCTCAGTACACAGACCCAAGCCAAGAAGCCTATAGGGAAGGGTAGAACTGTAACTCCCCCTCACATTTCAGACAAATGCGTACGTAAGACATGGTTCCACTCCCCTCCCAATTTCCCCCGCCCGCCCCCATTCATACCTCGTGGGCGCCAAATCACCTTCTCCCCGGGAAGCTCCCTTCTCCCGAGCCGCGAAACCTCAGCCCCACCTCCATGGTGCCCCCACCCCACCAATTTCACAGCCGCCCTCCTCCCTAATGCCGGAGATGCTGTCCATTTGCCGTCGTGCACTGGGCCGTGTGCCTCTTACTCCGTGTTGCTGGTGTTGCCTCGACGACGGCCGCGTGAACCGTACCGGAGCCGATTCACCCCCGCCGTTGTTCACGGTGCCGGTGCGGCTCCAACTTCGGATCCGTCCAGAGTCCTGGCGCTGCTTCGGCGTAGCCGTCGACCGTCGCGACATCGCTCTTTCCCTGCCGCCGGTCGCCACCGCAACCGTGCCGGCCTCACCGACTCGGTAGTTGTACCTGCCTACTTCACCATGCCGCCAGATAGGTCGCACCCTCATCTCAAATCACTTTATTTAGGCGTTAGTTGTCTGAATTTTTATTCTGGGCCAATCGATTTGCAATGGGAAGCAGCACCCCTCAAGGCGGTGGAGCTCCTAGGCTGCCGGTTGGCTGGTGTCTAACATAAGGGTGCGGGGCCGCAAGTTTGCCGCGGAAGCAGTGCTTTGATGGCTATCTTTTAGAGTTGCGTGGGTTGAAGGTACTGCCGCCGCCGGATCTACATGACGGGGAGTCTTTGTGGATTAGCCTGGGGGCAGCGCAACCACGGCAGTGCGGTGGGGCGGGGAGCGGGGTTTTGGCCGGGGCCACAGATGGCGGAGGCAGGCTGCTCTACCATTGGTCGCTGGCTCTTCGGGGAAGATTCCGAATAGTGTCAGCCGGGAGGCATAAGACGGCCAGCCATCCAGCGTAGATCGGATAGTACCAAAATAAAATAAAATTGTGTGACCCCAATTTAGTCTTCAATCAACACACGTGTGACCACTCTCGTACCTTGCTGTTGATCTCTTAGTGTATTTCTTCAGATCAAAGAGATATGTCGTTCTTAACATTATGCGTTATCTGCATCTTCAGACACACCGTCTTCTGACTCACCGCAGCTACTCCAACAAGGGAAACATACACTAGAAGGGAGCTATAGTCCCCACTCAACAGTTCCCTGCATCGAATGCGCGTGCCCGACATGCACAGCCACAACAACTGCAGGGCCATCGACAAGTCAGCACATGATGGTCACTCCTATGGATGGCAGCCAGATAGGTTGTACCCTCATCTTACTTGTGTGCAACATTTATGGCTTTGTTATTCATCTAAGCATGGAAAATAGATCATCACATTTCACTGTATATTCATGCTGATCTCTTACGGGTCTTGTTCAAGAGTTAACGATGTTCCATAGTTCAGCTAAGATACTTGTTCTTTAGGTAACACTGTTCCATAGTTATCATCCATCAGCCAATGCTATCCCACATGCTGGTGATTATAGTATTATACCACTTCTAGTATTTCCTATGTTGTTCTTTAATACTTTTGTGTGCCATCTAGTTAATCTCGAGTACAAACGATACATATTCTATAGCTTTCATCTGTGTTCTCCCTTTAATTTATGAGACCTGTTGCTGCTAGTTAACCCCAGTCCTACTATTTATGCCGTCTCCTACAGGCACTCATTACATAAATCTAACAACTAGTTGTCTTCCATGCATGTCAGATATAATTGCACACACTGATATATCCACAAGAACCTCACGGAGCAATGTAAAGGCCAATAAACTTGATGTCAATGATACCCAATATGATGGAACATGTAAAGGCAGTTCTTTAGAAGACTTGCAAAAAGATGATGAATCCTCTTCACCCCACAAGGTCCTTGCTCTAAATTGGCATGTGATATGGGTACAACATGCATATAATGTCCTGGAGTGTATCTACTTTGTTGCAATGCCATGTGCTTAGCATGCTGATCATGCATGTAAATATGTCATGCCTTCCTGTTTTTCAGTGCCTATTCCATTCATGATAACATGTTTTCAAATTCAAGTACTGTCATTCTACTCTATCGCAATGCCATCTGCTTAATTTGGACATCATGCTTCTGAATATCTTATGCATTGTTATTCATCAGTATGTACTTCATCTGTCTACCATACCATGTTTTTTTACATTGAAGTGTTGTTCTAGTGCTCTATTGCAATGCCATCTTATTTTCCCTATCATACACGTGTATGTTGCCTTAGTTATTTATGTACGTATTCCGCTAGCATACAGTTTTACATTCAACTAGTGTTTTTTTGCTATGTTGTCCTGTCGTATCCCTAGCTCTTACACCATACTCCCTCCGTCCGGATTACATGTTGCCGAAATGGATAAAAAGGATGTATCTAGAACTGAAATACGCCTAGACCCATCCATTTTTTCCGGATGGAGGGAATACATGTCAATATGTCATGCCTTTCTATTCTTCAGTACCTATTCCATCTCTCTGTTGCCGGATGTTTTATAATTAAAGCACCATTCTTCTATACAAGGCATGCAAGGGGGAGACGACTATGTTAGAATCTGAAGGGTTACAAACAAGGCCTTTGCAAAAGATCCAAACGCCAGGAGATAATAAACCAACTCCAGTTTTTGTAGATACTGCTCCAGCACAGGGAAACCCAACTCCTACTGATAATAAGCAGATTCCAGTGGCCAAAGAACTAGTCCGCTCCAGTCCAGCAAAAATATGTCAACTCAATTCTAAGAAGCGTGTGCGTATCCTTGCATCATGAAATTTTATAGCATGCTGATCATATTTTCTACATGTTTCTTACCCATCTCTCTTTTAGAAAATAAGCTTAACAGATAGAAGATTTTCTGCAATGGTATTGTTTATGAGGAAAGATTCTTGCAGGAATTCTATGTGCTCAAATGTAGATGTAAGTACCTGCTGTATATCACTATATTTTTACATCAGCATGTATTTTGTTAATCGGCGTGAATCCAACCTTTATCTGATCTAAATTTAGTTGTAGCAAAATGTATGATTAAAGGCCACAATGTTGATTTTTGCAAGGAAAACTGCCTGGTAGTTTTGCATCATGAGTTGCATGAGTGTACTATGTCATATCAGTGGGTTTGAATACTTTGGTTCTGCATTGGGTTTTTTAGTGTTTTTTACTATGTTGTCCTGTCGTATCCCTAGCTCTTACATCATACTCCCTCCGTCCAGATTAAATGTCGCAGAAATGGATAAAACTGGATGTAACTAGAACTGAAATATGCCTAGACCCATCCATTTATTTTCGGATGGAGTGAATACATGTCAATATGTCATGCCTTTCTATTCTTCAGTACCTATTCCATCTCTGATGTAGCATGTTTTATAACTGAATCACCATTCTTCTATATAAGGCATGCAAGGGTTACAAACCAGGTCTTTGCAAAAGATCCAAACGCCAGGAGATAATAAACCAACTCCATTTTTCATAGATACTGCTCCAGCACAGAGAAACCCAACTCCCACTGATAATAAGCATATTCCAGTGGCCAAAGAACTAGTCCGCTCCAGTCCAGCAAAAGAATGTCAACTCCATTCTAAGAAGCGTGTGCGTATCCTCGCATCATGAAATTTTATAGCATTCTGATCATATTTTATGCATGTTTCTTACCCGTATCTCTTTTAGAAAATAAGTTTAAACGGTACAAGACTTCCTCCATTGGGATCGTATTCGAGGAAAATATCTTGCGGGAATTCTCTGTGCTCCAGTGCTGATGTAAGTACATGTTGTATATCACTATATTTTTACATCAGCATGTATTTTTTTAATCAGCATTAATCTAACCTTTATCTGATCTAAAATTAGTTGTAGCAAAATATTAAAGGCGCCAATGTTGATTTTTGTAAGGAAAACTGGCTGGTAGTTTTGCGTACTGAGCTGCATGAATGTGCTATCTCATATCATGCACATTACTGAATTGTAGTGCTTCTCTGGTTGCCCATTCATTCATTGTGTCAATGTTGCTTTCGTATTACCTTACCTGGCTGATGATAGCTGTGCCATATTGTGTTAATTTGGTGTAGGCTAGTTCCCCAAACGTTCGTTGTGTCAATGTTGCTTTCCTATTATCTGACTTGGCCAATGATAGCAATGCTAGTGTGTTAATTTTGTGCAGGCTGCTGAAGATAAGAAGATAAACTCTGAAAACAGCAAGGCAACCCCATTGTTTCTTTCCAGTAAATCTAGGCCAGGTAATATGGCAATAACTCATGATTAATCTGTTTGGTTCCCGTCCTAATTTATGTTATGATGCAATGATCAAGACACTCTCCACTATCAGTAATACAAGCCTGCCAAAATCGCCATCTGAATCTGTTCAGTATCCTCTGTCTCGAATGCAACGGAATAAATGTATGTTTGTGAACCAATTAATGTCTGAAGCAATGATGGAAATGGTGGATGAATCAGAGGTGCAGAGTCATGCGACACAACAACTGATCAATGTTTTCAGAGACAGTGTGGCAAAGCAGCAAGAACTTGCCCACATGCTTATGGGCGTCATCTGTGCTAAGGTTGCAGATTATGACGTTGTAGATGGTTAGGTTCTGCTCATTTATTTGCACTGGCATCAATCTTTGATTGCCCAGTGGATGTAATTTCCTGTAATATATTCTGGATGTGCAACGTTATTCCCTGTATGACATACCTTTGCTCGCCGTAATGGGCTCAAATTATCTAATTTGGCCTAAAGACATGAATGAACTTTAGTGGGCCCATTGGTCGTTACTAGGCCGAAAGTTAATGGTCGGCCCTCTTACCTCCCGGGTCATTAACAGGTCGACATTGAAGCGGGCAACAGGTGGCCCCAATTTATTTCACGGGCCGTTAACAGGCCATTACTAAGTTTGGGCTACATATGGCCCAACTATACTGTAGGCCTTTAGCAGGCCGAAAGAGACAGCGGGCTTGTATTGGACCATGAAGAGCATGGGCCGCTAAGAGGCCGAAAGTCAGGTCGTATTGTAAACGGCCCAACTGTGTTGTGGGCCTTTAGCAGACCGAAAGAGAAACCGGGCTGGTATTGGACCATGAAGGGCATGGGCCGTTAAGAGGCCAAAACTAAGGTCCGACTACAAATGGCCCAACTCATTTATGGTCCATTAACAGGTCAAAAGGCACACATGGCCGGGAATTGGCCCAACACTTAAATGGGTCGCTAAAAGGCCAAAACTCAGGTCTGACTACAATTGGCCCAACTGATCTATGGGCCGTCAACAGGCTGAAAGTGACACCGGGCTAGAAATTGGCCCAACACTTAAATGGGCCACTAAAAGGCTGAAACTCAGGTCCGACTACAAATGGCCCATCAGATTTATGGGCCGTCAACAGGCTGAAAGACACACCAGGCCGGAAATTAGCCCAACATTTAAATGGGTCGCTAAAAGGCTGAAAGATGTACATCTTGAAAATTGGCCCATCCATTAAATGGGCCGTTAACAGGCCGAAATCTCATCGGGTCGATATTGAGCCCAAATATATAGCGGGCTGTTAACGGGCTCGATCTGACGATGTGCTGGAATGGTGTCAAATCTTTAACGGGCCGAATTGGCACATCTCGTATGGGCCGTGGGCTTAAATGGACCTGGCACAAGTAGGCCTTATATGGGCCGGCCTGCTAATTTTTACTGGGCCGGCCTTTTTCACCGGAATGGGCCACTGTTGGGCCGTGCCATGTGTCGACCTATCATAGGCGCCTCATGTCCAATGAGTGGATGACATCTGTCCCCATGATGAGCCGACACGTGTTTCCTCTAGCCAATGATGATTTTACACATAGAAAATCCCCATTGGTCGGGGCTGTTAACGAGTTATCGGATCCAAAACCTGACCCGATAGCTTAACGGCGTTCTGTTATGGTGGATGCCACGTGTCGGTCACCCTTGACGAAAGCACTTCTGTGATGCGCGATTTATCGTTATGGAAGTGGACACTTCCATATGATAATTTTGGTAATGTCATGGAACACTTCTACGACGGCACAGGTATGACTATCTTGATTCTGTCATAAATTTGTCATGGATGTACATGCATGACAAAAAACGTGACCTACTGTGACAAACACGTATCATCACGGAAGTGTATTTTTTGTAGTGTATGCTAGGCAACTATGCTTGATATGATTATACTTGTTGCTCTAAGGTGAAGGCTCCACACCTTCCCTTTTCATGTGAATTTAATGATAATGAAACCTTAGCTTCTTATGCTAATGGTATATATGATTACTATGATGTGGAACAAATAGAAGAATTTGTTGCTTTTAAGGGTGCTTATGAAATTGAATCTATGTTTAAAAAGTTTGAAGATTTTGATGATGTTGTTTATAGACCTGAAAATTTAGCTATCCTAAAATATTGTTATGAGAATTATGAATACAATTACGAAATTAATGCGCTTATTAAGAAAGTCTCCGCTGTCCAAGAAGAGAGTAATATTTTGCAGGAGTCTATGGAAGAAGAAATTGATGAAACTGTGAGCTCATTGGATGAAAAAGATGAGGAAGAGAGTGAAGAACAAAAGGAGGAAGAGCGGATTGATCACCCGTGCCCACCTTCTAATGAGATTAACTCTTAAACTCATACATTGTTTAATTCCCCTTCGTGCTTACCGAAGGATGATTGCTATGATGACTGTTATGATCCCTTGGATTCTTTTGAAATATCCCTTTTTGATGATGCTTGCTATGCTTGTGGCCAAGATGCCAATATGAATTATGCTTATGGAGATGAACTTGCTATGGTTCCTTATGTTAAACATGAAATCGTTGCTATTGCACCCACACATGATAGTCCTATTATCTTTTTGAATTCTCCCAATTACACTATATCGGAGAAGTTTGCTTTTATTAAGGATTACATTGATGGGTTGCCTTTTACCATTGCACATGATGTTCTTGATAGATATAATATGCATGTGCTTTCTGCTCCTACTTGCAATTATTATGAGAGAGGAACTATATCTCCACCTCTCTATGTTTCCAACACGAAAAAATTGCAAGAAACTGTTTATACTATGCATTGGCCTTTACTATGTGTGCATGAATTATTCTTTTATGACATGCCGATGCATAGGAAGAGAGTTAGACTTCATAATTGCTTGATATATTTTACTTTGTGCTCACTACTAAATTACAAATCATTTTTTATTCAAATTGGCTTTGATATATCTTGGGATCCGGGTGGATTCACTACTTGAGCACTATATGCCTAGCTTAATGGCTTTAAAGAAAGCGCTGCCAGGGAGACAACTCGGAAGTTTTAGAGAGTCATTTATTTCTGTTGAGTGCTTTCATATAGTTTAAAAACAACAAAAATAAAGAGGGGAACCCAAAACTTTTTCTAAAAGGAAAGTGAAAGTGAGAGAGACGAGCATTGTGAAAGTGGGGGACGTCCTTGAACTTTGTTCATGCCCATGGGAACTTTGTGAATATTAATTACAGAAACTTTTCAATAAAAATAATTATCCCCTTGTAAAATTCCATTGTATTATAAAAATAATGTGCCAATGTTTGCCTTTAGGATGTTTACATTTGCTTGATGGTTTGTACAGTGCAGGACAGAAACTTTGGCTATAGTGCGCGATTTTACATTTTTAGCTAGAATGTCGGTTCTGATTCTTTTTGAACTGTCTTCCTATACAAATTTTTTATTTTTCCTAATTTTGGTAGAATTTTTAAAGTATCATAAGTATGGTTAATGTTCAGATTATTACAGACTGTTCTGTTTTAGACAGATTCTGTTTTTGATGCATAGTTTGCTTGTTTTGATGAAACTGTCAATTTATATTAGTGGATTAAGCCATGAAAAAGTTATACTACAGTAGACATAATGCAAAAAAAAATATGAATTGGTTTGCTATAGTACTTAGAGTGGTGATTTGCTTTATTATACTAACGGATCTTACCAAGTTTTCTGTTGAAGTTTTGTGTGGATGAAGTGTTCGATGATCGAGAAGGTCTCGATGTGAGAAGAAGGAAGAGAGGAAAGAGCTCAAGCTTGGGTATGCCCGAGGCACCCCAAGTAAATATTCAAGGAGACTCAAGCATCTAAGCTTGGGGATGCTGGGAAGGCATCCCCCCTTTCTTCAACAAGTATCGGTATGTTTTCGGATTCGTTTCGTTCATGCGATATGTGCAATCTTGGAGCGTCTTTTGCATTTAGTTTTCATTTTTCTTTTATGCACCATGCTGGTATGAGATAGTCCTTGATTTATTTATAGAATGCTCTATGCACTTCGCTTATATATTTTGAGTATGGCTTTATAGAATGCTTCATGTGCTTCACTTATATCATTTGAAGTTTGGATTGCCTGTTTCTCTTTACATAGACAACCGCCATTTGTAGAATGCTCTTTTTCTTCACTTATATTTGTTAGAGCGTGGGCATATCTTTTGTAGAAAGAATTAAACTCTCTTGCTTCACTTATATCTATTTAGAGAGATGACAGGAATTGGTCATTCACATGGTTAGTCATAAAATCCTACATAAAACTTGTAGATCACTGAATATGATAAGTTCGATTCCTTGCAATAGTTTTGCGATATAAAGATGGTGATATTAGAGTCATGCTAGTGGGTGGTTGTGAATTGTAGAAATACTTGTGTTGAGGTTTGTGATTCCAGTAGCATGCACGTATGGTGAACCGTTATGTAACGAAGTTGGAGCATGAGGTATTTATTGATTGTCTTCCTTATGAGTGGCGGTCGGGGACGAGCGATGGTATTTTCCTACCAATCTATCCCCCTAGGAGCATGCACGTAGTACTTTGTTTCGATGACTAATAGATTTTTGCAATAAGTATGTGAGTTATTTATGACTAATGTTGAGTCCATGGATTATACGCACTCTCACCCTTCCATCATTGCTAGCCTCTCTAGTACCGCGCAACTTTCTCCGGTACCATAAACCCACGATATACCTTCCTAAAAACAGCCACCATACCTACCTATCATGGCATTTCCATAGCCATTCCGAGATATATTGCCATGCAACTTTCATCGTCATCATATACATGACTTGAGCATTCATTGTCATATTGCTTTGCATGATCGTAAGATAGCTAGCATGATGTTTTCATGGTTTGTCCGTTTTTTATGTCATTGCTATGCTAGATCATTGCACATCCCGTTACACCGCCGAAGGCATTCATATAGAGTCATATCTTTGTTCTAGATATCGAGTTGTAATATTGAGTTGTAAGTAAATAAAAGTGTGATGATCATCATTATTAGAGCATTATCCCATGTGAGGTTATCAAAATAAAAGTGGCCAAAGAAGCCCTAAAAAAAGAGGCCAAAGAAGCCTACAAAAAAATGAGAGAAAAAGAGAGAAGGGGCAATGTTACTATCCTTTTACCACACTTGTGCTTCAGAGTAGCACCATGTTCTTCATATAGAGAGTCTCTTGAGTTATCACTTTCATATACTAGTGGGAATTTTCATTATAGAACTTGGCTTGTATATTCCAACGATGGGCTTCCTCAAATGCCCTAGGTCTTCATGAGCAAGCAAGTTGGATGCACACCCACTTAGTTTCAGTTTGAGCTTTCATATACGTATAACTCTAGTGCATCCGTTGCATGGCAATCCCTACTCACTCACATTGATATCTATTGATGGGCATCTCCATAGCCCATTGATACGCCTAGTTGATGTGAGACTATCTTCTCCTTTTTTGTCTTCTCCACCATCATATTCTATTCCACCTATAGTGCTATGTCCATGGCTCACGCTCATGTATTGCGTGAAAGTTGAAAAGGTTTGAGAATGTCAAAAGTATGAAACAATTGCTTGGCTTGTCATCGGGGTCGTGCATGATGTGAGTATTTTGTGTGAAGAAGATGGAGCATAGCCAGACTATATGATTTTGTAGGGATAACTTTCTTTGGCCTTGTTATTTTGAAAAGACATGATTGCTTTATTAGTAGGCTTGAAGTATTATTGTTTTTATGTCAAATGATAGACTATTGCTTTGAATCACTTGTGTCTTAATATTCATGCCATGATTAGACATATGATCAAGATTATGCTAGGTAGCATTCCACATCAAAAATTATCTTTGTTATCATTTACCTACTCAAGGATGAGTAGGAATTAAGCTTGGGGATGCTAATACGTCTCCGTTGTATCTATAATTTTTGATTGTTCCATGCCAATATTCTACAACTTTCATATACTTTTGGCAACTTTTTATACTATTTTTGGGACTAACATATTGATCCAGTGCCCAGTGCCAGTTCCTATCTGTTGCATGTTTTTGGTTTCGCAGAATAACCATATCAAACGGAGTCCAGACGGGATAAAAATAGACGGATATACTTTTTGGAATATTTGGACAATTCCGGAAGAAAAATCCACGCGAGACGGTGCCCGAGGTGGTCACGAGGCAGGGGGCGCACCTACCCCCCTGGGGCGCCCCCTCTACCCTCGTGAGCCACCCGTAAGGCGGTTGACGCTCTTCTTTTGCCGCAAGAAAGCTAATTTTTGGAAAAAATCACGGCAAAGGTTTCAGGCCAATTGGAGTTACGGATCTCCATATATACACGAAACGGTGAAACGGAGCCAGGGCGAACGCAGAAACAGAGAGAGACGGAGAGACAGATCCAATCTCGGAGGGGCTCTCGCCCCTCCCATGCCATGGAGGCCAAGGACCAGAGGGGAAACCCTTCTCCCATCTAGGGAGGAGGTCAAGGAAGAAGAAGAAGAAGGGGTCCCTCTCCCCCTTGCTTCCGGTGGCACCGGAGTGCCACCGGGGGCCATCATCATCACCGTCATCTTCACCAACAACTTCACCGCCTTCACCACCAACTCTTCCCCCCTCTATGCAGCGGTGTAACCTCTCTATTACCCGCTGTAATCTCTACTTAAACATGGTGCTCAATGCTATATATTATTTCCCTATGATGTATGGCTATCCTATGATGTTTGAGTAGATCCGTTTTGTCCTAATGGCTATTTGATGATCAAGATTGGTTTGAGTTGCATGTTTTATTATTGGTATTGTCCTATGGTTCTCTCCGTGTCGCGCAAGCGTGAGGGATCCCCGCTGTAGGGTGCTGCAATATGTTTATGATTTGCTTATGGTGGGTGGCGTGAGTTAACAGAAGCACAGACCCGAGTAAGTAGGTTGTTTGCGTATGGGATAAAGAGGACTTGATGCTTTAATGCTATGGTTGGGTTTTACCTTAATGATCTTTAGTAGTTGAGGATGCTTGCTAGAGTTCCAATCATAAGTGCATATGATCCAAGTAGAGAAAGTATGTTAGCTTATGCCTCTCCCTCAAATAAAATTGTAATGATGATTACCGGTCTAGTTATCGATTGCCTAGGGACAAATAACTTTCTCGTAACAACAAACTCTCTACTAAACCTAACTTAGTTGTGTATTTATCTAAACAGCCCCTACTTTTTATTTACTTGATCTTTATTATCTTGCATACCTATCCAACAACACCTACAAAGTACTTCTAGTTTCATACTTGTTCTAGGTAAAGCGAACGTCAAGCGTGCGTAGAGTTGTATTGGTGGTCGATAGAACTTGAGGGAATATTTGTTCTGCCTTTAGCTCCTCGTTGGGTTCGATACTCTTACTTATCAAAAAACTGTTGCGATCCCCTATACTTGTGGGTTATCAAGACATAATTATCCCTCAACATGCAACAAAGAGTCACTCCAAAGTCACTAATAGCGGAGAACGAACGAAGAGATTATGGTAGGGTACGAAACCACCTCAAAGTTATTCTTTCCAATCAATCCGTTGGGCTATTCCTATAAGTGTCACAAACAGCCCTAGAGTTCGTACTAGAATAACACCTTAAGACACAAATCAACCAAAACCCTAATGTCACCTAGATACTCCAATGTCACCTCAAGTATCCGTGGGTATGATTATATGATATGCATCACACAATCTCAGATTCATCTATTCAACCAACACATAGAACCTCAAATAGTGCCCCAAAGTTCCTAACGGAGAATCACGACAAAAACGTGTGCCAACCCCTATGCATAGGTTCATGCGCGGAACCCGCAAGTTGATCACCAAAACATACATTAAGTGAATCACGTGGTATCCCATTGTCACCACAGATACGCACGGCAAGACATACATCAAGTGTTCTCAAATCTTTAAAGACTCAATCCGATAAGATAACTTCAAAGGGGAAAATCAATCCATTACAAGAGAGTAGAGGGGGAGAAAACATCATAAGATCCAACTATAATAGCAAAGCTCGCGATACATCAAGATCGTATCACCTCAAGAACACAAGAGAGAGAGGGAGATCAAACACATAGCTACTGGTACATACCCTTAGCCCCGAGGGAGAACTACTCCCTCCTCGTCATGGAGAGCACCGGGATGATGAAGATGGCCACCGGAGAGGAATTGCCCCCTCCGGCAGGGTGCCGGAACGGGTCTATATTGGTTTTCGGTGGCTACGGAGGCTTCTGGCGGCGGAACTCCCGATCTTTTGTGCTCCCCGATAGTTTTAGGGTAAGTGGGTATATATGGGTGAAAGAAATAAGTCAGGGGAGCCACGAGGGGCCCACGAGGGTGGAGGGCGCGCCCTAGGGGGGTGGGCGCGCCCCCCTACCTCGTGGCCTCCTCGAAGCTTCCCTTACGTGCACTTCAAGTCTTTTGGGCTTATTTCCTTCCAAAAAAGAGTTCCGTGAAGTTTCAGGTCAATTGGACTCCGTTTGATTTTCCTTTTCTTCGAAACCCTAAAACAAGGTAAAAACTGAAAGTGGCATTGGGCTCTAGGTTAATAGGTTAGTCCCAAAAATGATATAAAAGTGCATAATAAAGCCCATAAACATCCAAAACAGTAGATAATATAGCATGGAGCAATCAAAAATTATAGATACGTTGGAGACGTATCACCGACTCAAGCATGCTGCTGACTTCATCCTCCGCCGCGAGGACCGCGGTTGGGGCCCGAAGTGGCTCGCCCCCTTTCAGCAGGGGGCTGGGGGCTGGCACCCACCCATTTGCGGGACGGTCCTCGTGAGGGGCCCGAGCGAGTAAAGGCCCGCTGCTTGAAGAAGACCCCAGGATCGAAGCCAACCAGTCACCATCCATGACCAGGGAAGGAACCCTTGGCATGCTTGTTGTGCTCCGAACAAGGCCACGAAGAAAAGACGGCAAAGGCGCGAGCTCGAGACACCTTGTCGACAGGCCGACTTCCCCGGTTGACTCCACACCGTGACCAGAGCACGGGCTCGAAGCGCTCGAGCCTAGCAGGAGAAGCGAGGTGAGAGGAGGATGCTACTCAGGAGATCTTGCGGCCTTGGCGGAAGGAATCCTGAAGAGATATCGTCAGGAAGGGAAGCAACACATGGAGAGTCACCAAGATAAGGTACTTACTCGTCAACGGCGATGTACTTTCTCCGAGTTAACGGCCCGAAGGTGCCACTGCTTGGGGACCCCTTCCTCTTGCGGAGCTCTTCGAAGCCCACGCAGAGCCGACCAAAGTGCTGGACATGGCGGCCAACACGAGGCGCAACTGGGGAAGTGCTTCAAGGGGCAGCCTCAGGAGCGGCAAGCTGAGGGGAGCCATCAGGCCCTGCCTCGCAGAGACCTGTCGAGGTCTCAGGAGCCCCGGCCTCGGGAGACGTGGGCTGTGTCGCCTCCTCAACCGCCACCCCAGGGCAAGAGTCGCGAGTTCCTGAGGACGACGCCTCAGGAGCCCTGGGCGGCATCAGCATCTCGACACCTTCGCCATCAGCCCCCAATGGTGCTCGCCCCCCGCATCCACACTTGGGGCGAGCTCAGCGCCAGCAGCAGGAAGAGGAACCATGACGATGGGTTCACACGAGGCCCCACGAGGCCGACTGGACGCAGCCCCCACTCATCAAAGGCGGGCATCTACTCCGCGAATGTTGCCTTGTTCAAGCAGCGGTACAGAAGGCAACTCTTCCTCAGCATGTCATCTGGCAGCGGGACACCCGTCAAGACCTCGAACACCGTTCGCCGCGCCTCGAGGGGGAGCCCGGACTCCTGAAGTCTCATGTGGTCCTTGCTGTTGAGCAAGGCCCACATCAGTTGAGAGTGGCGCTGAAGCGGGGCCATCCGACGCCGGACGAACTCCTTCACCACCATAGGCGCAGTCACATCAAGGTCCTTGAGCCACTTCAGCCTGAGCTAGACAGGGGCAAGGCACGGATCGGTGAGCCTTTGGTGGCACCAACCGAAGCTGGGAACAGCTGGCGCTGACGGAGAAGAGAGCAGGGGGCTGAGCACTCCGACATCAACAAATACCCATCGTGTCCGAAACCCACTCGTGGATGGTGGGAGCTCGAAGTCAACCCCCGCGCCGGCCGTCGCCGCCACGGCCTGAAAGCTCAGGCATCTTGAGCTCTATCGGGGATCAATCAGGTGCAGCAAGAAGAAGTGGCGGAGAAAGGCCACTGAGGGGGCACTGCCTACCATGGCCTCGCAAACAAAGGCGAAGACGGCAAGAAGGGTCACTGATTGAGGATCAAGGTGCAGCATGTGGATCTGATAATGCGCCAGCACAACGTTGAAGAAGGCGGAGAAGGGAGGAACCAAGCCAGCCCAAAGGGCGTCGATGAAGAATGGGACCTCGGTGGCCGCCCGGTCAATGCGAGCACGAGACGCAGGCCAAGCCACCGTATTTCCCCACTCATTGAAGCTGGAGGCGAGCATGGGACGCACCTTGCCCATGGCCTCATCGTTGAGCACCAGCGACCAGCCAATTGTGGTCTTGGCGGCCGAGGGCGCACTAGCCGAAGACAGAGGCTTCTTCCCCTTATCCGCTTGCGTCGGCGCCATGCCGATGGAGTGAGCAGAGCTCAGGTCAGATTGGAAAGAGAAGCGGAGTCCGAGGGAAGCAGAGGAGTTAGAGGAGTATGGCGCAGGCGATGGAAGAATAATTGTGTAGGTTGCGGTGGCCGCATAGCCAGGCGGATTCCAAGGCAGCGTGCAGAAGCGCAGACGCCCACGTCCAATCAACCACCACGCGTCGACCAAGGTCGTAGGCTATTGGGTCCCGCGGCGCTCCGCACTTTCCCCTTTTGGCTTCGCCTCGAAGCCAAGCCCGAGCGTGCCTTGGGCCCTGGGGCTACTGTCGGCGTTCTGGGAACGGGGGTTCCCAGACTCGCCTGCCTGTGGCCCACAGCGTGGCACTACGAGTGGGCCCGTATGACCCATCTTCACCAGCAAGGACTCAAGACCCTCGCGAGTGGCCAAGCCTTGCGAGGCGGACACACAATACCTCCTCAGGAGTGGCCTCACCAGGCTGGCTTGCGAGGGCGGAGAGTTCAAGGCAAGGCAAACCTCACGAGGCTCCAATGACGTGAGCCATGACGATCGAGGTCAGGCGGGCGCCAGCGCGCACAGTGTCCTTGTTTCCTCTTTCGTGCTAAGGAAGCAGGCACATGCGTGGAGTACCAAGGCATCAAGCAAAGGTTTCCATATCAGTGCAACGAGACCAAGACCAGCAGGACAACAAGATGGAGGTCACCGTGGAGCCCAAGACATTGTCACTAATACGTCTCCAACGTATCTATAATTTTTTATTGCTCCATGCTATATTATCTACTGTTTTGGACATTATTGGGCTTATATTATTTTTGGGACTAACCTATTAACCGGAGGCCCAGCCCAGAATTGTTATTTTTCGCCTATTTTAGAGTTTCGAAGAAAAGGAATATCAAAAGGAGTCCAAACGGAATGAATCCTTCGGGAACGTGATTTTCTCACCGAACATGATCCAAGAGACTTGGACCCTACGTCAAGAAAGAAAGGAGGAGGCCACGAGGTAGGGGGCGCGCCTACCCCCCCCCCCCCCCAGGCGCGCCCTCCACCCTCATGGGCCCCATGTTGCTCCACCGACGTACTCCTTCCTCCTATATATACCTACGTACCCCCAAACGATCAGATACGGAGCCAAAACCCTAATTCCACCGTCGTAACTTTCTGTATCCACGAGATCCCATCTTGGGCCTGTTCCGGAGCTCTGCCGGAGGGGGTATCCATCACGGAGGGCTTCTACATCAACACCATAGCCTCTCCGATGAAGTGTGAGTAGTTTACCTCGGACCTTCGGGTCCATAGTTATTAGCTAGATGGCTTCTTCTCTCTTTTTGGATCTCAATACAATGTTCTCCCCCTCTCTTGTGGAGATCTATTCGATGTAATCTTCTTTTTGTGGTGTGTTTGTTGAGATCGATGAATTGTGGGTTTATGATCAAGTTTATCTATGAATAATATTTGAATATTCTCTGAATTCTTTTATGTATGATTGGTTATCTTTGCAAGTCTCTTCGAATTATCAGTTTGGTTTGGCCTACTAGATTGATCTTTCTTGCAATGGGATAAGTGCTTAGCTTTGGGTACAATCTTGCGGTGTCCTTTCCCAGTGACAGTAGGGGCAGCAAGGCACGTATTGTATTGTTGCCATCGAGGAAAACAGGATGGGGTTTTTATCATATTGCATGAATCTATCCCTCTACATCATGTCATCTTGCTTAAGGTGTTAATCTGTTTTCATGAACTTAATACTCTAGGTGCATGCTGGATAGCGGTCGATGAGTGGAGTAATAGTAGTAGATGCAGGTAGGAGTCGGTCTACTTGTCTCGGACATGATGCCTATATACACGATCATACCTAGATATTCTCATAACTATGCTCAATTCTGTCAATTGCTCAACAGTAATTCGTTCACCCACCGTAGAATACTTATGCTCTTGAGAGAAGCCACTAGTGAAACCTATGGCCCCTGGGTCTATCTTCATCATATTAATCTACCAATACTTAGTTATTTCCTTTTCTTTTACTTTGCCTTTATTTTACTTTGCATCTTTATCGCAAAAATACCAAAAATATTATCTTATCATATCTATCAGATCTCACTCTCGTAAGTGACCGTGAAGGGATTGACAACCCCTTATCGCGTTGGTTGCGAGGAGTTATTTCTTTTGTGCGGGTACTAGGGACTTCGCGCACAGCCTCGTACTAGATTGATACCATGGTTCTCAAAAACTGAGGTAAATACTTATGCTACTTTGCTGCATCATCCTTTCCTCTTCGGGGAAATCCAACGCAGTGCTCAAGAGGTAGCAAGAAGAATTTATGGCGCCGTTGCCGGGGATGTTCGCGCAAGTCAAGATTTGACTTCCAACAACAAGCCATTTCTGGCGCAACATACCAAGTACCCATCACAATCCTTATCTCCCGCATTACATTATTTGACATTTGCCTCTCGTTTTCCTCTCCCCCACTTCACCCTTGTCGTTTTATTCGCCCTCTCTCTCTATCCTCCCTCTCTTTCTCTATTTGCCTCTTCTTTGCCCGCTTGCTTTTTGTTTGCTTGTGTGTTGGATTGCTTGCTTGTCACGATGGCTCAAGACAACACTAAATTGTGTGACTTTACCAATACCAACAACAATGATTTTATTAGCACTCCGATTGCTCCTCTTACCGATGCTGAATCTTGTGAAATTAATGCCGCTTTGCTGAATCTTGTCATGAAAGATCCGTTTTCCGGCCTTCCTAGTGAAGATGCCGCTACCCATCTAAATAGCTTCGTTGATTTGTGTGATATGCAAAAGAAGAAAGATGTGGATAATGATATTGTTAAATTGAAGCTATTTCCTTTTTCTCTTAGAGATCATGCTAAAGCTTGGTTTTCGTCTTTGCCTAAAAATAGTATTGATTCTTGGAACAAGTGCAAAGATGCTTTTATCTCTAAATATTTTCCTCCTGCTAAGATCATCTCCCTTAGAAACGATATTATGAATTTTAAGCAACTTGATCATGAACATGTTGCACAAGCTTGGGAGAGGATGAAATTAATGATACGTAATTGCCCTACTCATGGTTTGAATTTGTGGATGATTATACAAAATTTTTATGCCGGATTGAATTTTGCTTCTAGAAATCTTTTAGATTTGGTCACGGGAGGCACTTTTATGGAAATCACTTTAGGAGAAGCTACTAAACTCCTAGATAATATTATGGTTAATTATTCTCAATGGCATACTGAAAGATCTACTAATAAAAAGGTGCATGCGATAGAAGAAATTAATGTTTTGAGTGGAAAGATGGATGAACTTATGAAATTATTTGCTAGTAAAAGTGTTTCTTATGATCCTAATGATATGCCCTTGTCTACCTTGATTGAGAATAATAATGAATCTATGGATGTGAATTTTGTTGGTAGGAATAATTTTGGTAACAACACATATAGAGGAAATTTTAATCCTGGGCCTTATCCTAGTAATCCCTCTAATAATTATGGTAATTCCTACACCAATTCTTATGGAAATTATAATAAGATGCCCTCTGATTTTGAATCTAATATTAAAGAATTTATTACTTCGCAAAAGAATTTTAATGCTTTGATTGAAGAAAAATTGCTTAAGATTGATGATTTGGCTAGGAATGTTGACAGAATTTCTCTTGATGTTGATTCTTTGAAACTTAGATCTATTCCACCTAAGCATGGTATCAATGAGTCTCTCAAAGCCATGAGAATTTCCATTGACGAGTCCAAATAAAGAACCGCTAGGATGCGTGCTAAGAAAGATGCCTTTATAAGAGCGTGTTCTTCTAGTTCCTATGAAAATAAAGATGAAGATCTAAAAGTTATTGATGTGTCTCCTATTAAATCTTTGTTTTGCAATATGAATCTTAATAATGATGGGACCGAATATGATCCACCTTTACCTAGAAGGCGTTCCAAGAATTCGGAGTTTTTAGATCTTGATGCTAAAATTGATGAAAGTGGGATCGAAGAAATTAAAACCCTAGATGTTGCTAAACCCACTATTTTGGATTTCATGGAATTTAATTATGAAAATTGCTCTTTGATTGATTGTATTTCCTTGTTGCAATCTATGCTAAATTCTCCTCATGCTTATAGTCAAAATAAAGCGTTTACTAAACATATCGTTGATGCCTTGATGCAATCTTATGAAGAAAAACTTGAATTGGAAGTTTCTATCCCTAGAAAACTTTATGATGAGTGGGAACCAACCATTCAAATTAATATTAAATATCATGAGTTCTATGCTTTATGTGATTTGGGTGCTAGTGTTTCCATGATTCCAAAGACTTTGTGTGATTTGTTAGGTTTCCGTGATTTTGATGATTGCTTTCTAAACTTGCACCTTGCAGATTCCACTATTAAGAAACCTATGTGAAGAATTAATGATGTTCTTATTGTATCAAATAGGAATTATGTTCCCATAGATTTTATCGTTCTTGACATAGATTGCAATCCTTCATGTCCTATTATTCTTGGTAGACCTTTCCTTAGAACGATTGGTGCAATCATTGATATGAAGGAAGGAAATATTAAATTCCAATTTCCATTAAGGAAAGGCATGGAACACTTTCCTAGAAAGAAAATTAAATTACCTTATGAATCTATTATGAGAGCCACTTATGGATTGCCTACCAAAGATGGCAATACCTAGATCTATTCTTGCTTTTTATGCCTAGCTAGGGGCATTAAACGATAGCGCTTGTTGGGAGGCAACCCAATTTTATTTTTATTCCTTGATTTTTGCTCCTGTTTAATAATCAGTAATTTACCTATCCTCTTTTTTGGGTGTGTTTTTTTTGTTTAATTAGTGTTTTTGCCAAGTAAAACCGTTGGGAAGACTTGGGGAAAGTCTTAATATCTTGCTGTAAAAAACAGAAACTTTAGCGCTCACGAGAACTGCTGCCATTTTTATTTGAAAAGTTCTATTTAGTTAATTCTTTTTGAAGGTGATTAATAGATAAATTTATAACGTCCATCGATTTATTTTAGAATTTTTGGGGTTCCAGATCTTGCGCAAGATACAGATTACTACAGACTGTTCTGTTTTTGACAGATTCTGTTTTTCGTGTGTTGTTTGCTTATTTTGATGAATCTATGGCTAGTAAAATAGTTTATAAACCATATAGAAGTTGTAATACAGTAGGTTTAACACCAATATAAATAAAGAATGAGTTCATTACAGTACCTTGAATTGGTCTTTTGTTTTCTTTCGCTAACGGAGCTCGCGAGATTTTCTACTTTGAGTTTTGTGTTGTGAAGTTTTCAAGTTTTGGGTAAAGATTTGATGGATTATGGAACAAGCAGTTGCAAGAGCCTAAGCTTGGGGATGACCATGTCACCCCCAAGATAATCTAAGGGCACCTAAAAGCCAAATCTTGGGGATGCCCCAGAAGGCATCCCCTCTTTTGTCTACTTCTATCGGTAACTTTACTTGGAGCTATATTTTTATTCACCACATGATATGTGGTTTGCTTGGAGCGTCTTGTATGATTTGAGTCTTTGCTTTTTAGTTTACCACAATCATCCTTGCTGTACACACCTTTTGAGAGAGCCATACATGATTTGGAATTTGTTAGAATACTCTATGTGCTTCGCTTATATCTTTTGAGTTATATAGTTTTGCTATAGTACTTCACTTATATCTTTTAGAGCACGGTGGTCGATTTGTTTTATAGAAACTATTGATCTCTCATGCTTCACTTAGATTATTTTCAGAGTCTTAAATAGCATGGTAATTTGCTTAAATAATCCTAATATGCTAGGTACTCAAGATTAGTAAAAAAATCTTATGAGTGTTTTGAATACTAAGACAAGTTTGATGCTTGATGATTGTTTTGAGATATGGAGGTAATGATATCAAAGTCGTGCTAGTTGAGTAGTTGTGAATTTGAGAAATGCTTGTGTTGAAGTTTGCAAGTCCCGTAGCATGCATGTATGGTAAACTTATGTAACAAATTTGAAACATGAGGTGTTCTTTGATTGTCCTCCTTATGAGTGGCGGTCGGGGACGAGCGATGGTCTTTTCCTACCAATCTATCCCCCTAGGAGCATGCGCGTAGTGCTTGGGTTTTTGATGACTTGTGGATTTTTGCAATAAGTATGTGAGTTATTTATGACTAATGTTGAGTCCATGGATTATACGCACTCTCACCCTTCCATCATTGCTAGCCTCTTCGGTACCGTGCATTGCCCTTTCTCACATTGAGAGTTGGTGCAAACTTCGCCGGGCATCCAAACCCTGTGATATGATATGCTCTTTCACACATAAACCTCCTTATATATTCCTCAAAACAGCCACCATATCTACCTATTATGGCATTTCCATAGCCATTCCGAGATATATTGACATGCAACTTTCCACCATTCCGTTCATCATGACACATTCATCATTGTCATATTGCTTATCATGATCATGTAGTTGACATAGTATTTGTGGCAAAGCCACCGTTCATAATGTTCATACATGTCACTCTTGATTCATTGCATATCCCGGTACACCGCCGGAGGCATTCATATAGAGTCATACTTTGTTCTAGTATCGAGTTGTAATCATTGAGATGTAAATAAATAGAAGTGTGATGATCATCATTCATAGAGCATTGTCCAAAAAACAAGAGAAAGGCCAAATAAAAAAAGGGAAAGGCCAAATAAAAAATATAAAAGGGACAATGCTACTATCCTTTTTCCACACTTGTGCTTCAAAGTAGCAGCATAATCTTCATGATAGAGAGTCCTTTGTTTTGTCACTTACATATACTAATGGGAATTTTTCATTATAGAACTTGGCTTGTATATTCCAACAATGGGCCTCCTCAAGTGCCCTAGGTCTTCGTGAGCAAGCAAGTTGGATGCACACCCACTTAGTTTCTTTTGTTGAGCTTTCATACATTTATAGCTCTAGTGCATCCGTTGCATGGCAATCCCTACTCCTTGCATTAACATCAATCGATGGGCATCTCCATAGCCCATTGATTAGCCTCGTTGATGTGAGACTTTCTCCTTTTTTGTCTTCTCCACATAACCCCCATCATCATATTCTATTCCACCCATAGTGCTATGTCCATGGCTCGCGCTCACATATTGCGTGAAAGTTTATAGGTTTGAGATTACTAAAGTATGAAACAATTGCTTGGCTTGTCATCGGGGTTGTGCATGATGAGAGCATTCTTGTGTGACGAAAATGTAGCATGACTAAACTATATGATTTTGTAGGGATGAACTTTCTTTGGCCATGTTATTTTGAGAAGACATAATTGCTTTGTTAGTATGCTTGAAGTATTATTATTTTTATGTCAATATGAACTTTTATCTTGAATCTTTCGGATCTGAATATTCATGCCACAATTAAGAAGAATTACATTAAAATTATGCCTATTAGCATTCCACATCAAAAAATCTGTTTTTATTATTTACCTACTCGAGGATGAGCAGGAATTAAGCTTGGGGATGCTTGATACGTCTCCAACGTATCTATAATTTTTGATTGCTCCATGCTATATTATCTACTATTTTGGACATTGTTGGGCTTTCTTTTCCACTTTTATATTATTTTTGGGACTAACCTATTAACCAGAGGCCCAGCCCAGAATTGCTGTTTTTTTTCTTATTTTAGGGTTTCGAAGAAAAGGAATATCAAACGGAGTCCAAACGGAATGAAACCTTCGGGAACGTGATTTTCTCACCGAACATGATCCAGGAGACTTGGACCATACGTTAAGAAACAAAGGAGGACGCCACGAGGTAGGGGGGCGTGCCTACCCCCCCCCCCCAAGGCGCGCCCTCCACCCTCGTGGGCCCCCTGTTGCTCCACCGACGTACTCCTTCCTCCTATATATACCTACATACCCCCAAACGATCAGATATGGAGCCAAAACCCTAATTCCACCGTCGTAACTTTCTATATCCACGAGATCCCATCTTGGGGCCTATTCCGGAGCTCCGCCGGAGGGGTATCCATCATGGAGGGCTTCTACATCAACACCATAGCTTCTCCGATGAAGTGTGAGTAGTTTACCTCAGACCTTCGGGTCCATAGTTATTAGCTAGATGGCTTCTTCTCTCTTTTTGGATCCCAATACAATGTTCTCCCCCTCTCTTGTGGAGATCTATTCGATGTAATCTTCTTTTTGTGGTGTGTTTGTTGAGACCGATGAATTGTGGGTTTATGATCAAGTTTATCTATGAATAATATTTGAATCTTCTCTGAATTCTTTTATGTATGATTGGTTATCTTTGCAAGTCTCTTCGAATTATCAGTTTGGTTTGGCCTACTAGATTGATCTTTCTTGCAATGGGAGAAGTGCTTAGCTTTGGGTTCAATCTTGCGGTGTCCTTTCCCAGCAACAGTAGGGGCAGCAAGGCACGTATTGTATTGTTGCCATCGAGCATAACAAGATGGGGTTTTTTTATCATATTGCATGAATCTAACCTTCTACATCACGTCATCTTACTTAAGGTGTTACTCTGTTTTCATGAACTTAATACTCTAGATGCATGTTGGATAGCGGTCGATGAGTGGAGTAATAGTAGTAGATGCAGGCAGGAGTCAGTCTACTTGTCTCGGACGTGATTCCTATATACATGATCATACCTTGATATTCTCATAACTATGCTCAATTCTGTCAATTGCTCAACAGTAATTCGTTCACCCACCGTAGAATACTTATGCTCTTGAGAGAAGCCACTAGTGAAACCTATGGCCCCCTGGTCTATCTTCATCATATTAATCTACCAATACTTAGTTATTTCCTTTATTTTACTTTGCATATTTATCACAAAAATACCAAAAATATTATCTTATCATATCTATCAGATCTCACTCTCGTAAGTGACCGTGAAGGGATTGACAACTCCTTATCGCGTTGGTTGCGAGGAGTTATTTGTTTTGTGCGGGTACTAGGGACTTCGCGCGCAGCCTCCTACTGGATTGATACCTTGGTTCTCAAAAACTGAGGGAAATACTTGTGCTACTTTGCTGCATCATCCTTTCCTTTTTGGGGAAATCCAACGCAGTGCTCAAGAGGTAGCAGTCACCACCAGAGCCTTTGGCAGGCAAAGACTGCTTTTGTCAGGATAAGTTGTACTAGCTGTCCCCTTTCAAATTGGCCGTTGTTGGCTCCCTTCCCGCTCAATATTTGGGGAGAAGACCAGGGCCGCTATAAATAGGACTAGCCACCACCATAGCTAGGGGGATCGGTCGATCGAGAGAGACCAGAACCACCACAAGTTCACCAAGCACAAGAACACCTCTCCTCAGGAGGCTGTTCTTCCCCTTGTACTGTTCATCCTCGGCCCAAGAGGCAATCCACCACACCACACTGGAGTAGGGTATTACACCACAACGGTGGCCTGAACCAGTATAAATCTTGTGTCCTTTGTGTTGCAAGTTCGTCGAGTTAGCCCGTAAGATCTTAGCAAAGCTGGGACGTGGATCGGTAGGGGGAGATCTTCGCACGCACCCCAGTGTTCGAACCTTGAGGGTTTTGCTGGAACCTGTCATCTGATAGTCGTGTCAAAATTTGGAAAATTTCACGGGTCATTTGACCTTTTTTCAGACATTTAAGTGATTCTCTATCCATTTAATGATCGTAATCCAAATTTGAACTACATCTACAAGCAACGACTAACCATAATGGTTTGAAAAATCATATTTGTGTACTTGTGTGCGAGTTAATTCTATGTGCAGTAAATTGGAAAAAAAATTCAAACATATTGGCCTCACGCCCTGGACACATGCATGGAGAGCCATGGCATTTAAATTCCAAAAAATTAAAAAAAGATCAGAAACACATGAAACCTTGCTTGATGTAATGTCATGCCACCAAGATGATGTGGTAAAAAAATTCACATGTTTGATGAAAGTTTGTACACACACCCTCACAAACCGGAGCAACTCACTAGAAGGCTCGTGGTTCCGAGAGGGAACAATATATGCATGTTTGATGACGTACGGGAGATAGCATCCTCTTACAGCCTTCAAATTTTTTTCTACATTTAACGTGCACTAATACAACTTTCATGTGAAAATTTGGAAAATTCTAGGGGTCATTTGACCTTTTAAAGACATTTAAGTGATTTTCTAGCCATTTAATGGCCGTAATTAAAATTTGAACTACATCTACATGCAACAGCTAACCATAACGGTTTGAAAAATTATACTTGTGTGCGAGTTAATTCCATGTGCACTAAATTAGAAGGAATTTTCAAACATATTGGTGTCACGACATGTACACATGCATGGAGTGCCATGGCATTTTAATTCCAAAAAATTAAAAAATGATCAGAAAAACATGAAACCTTGCTTGATGTAATGTCATGCCACCAAGATGATGTGGTAAAAAAATTCCTGTTTGACGAAAGTTTGGACACACACCCCTCACAAACCGTAGCAACTCACTAGAAGGCTTGTGGTTCCAAGAGAGAACAATGTATGTTTGACGACGAACATGAGATAGCTTCCTCTTATGGCCTTCAATTTTTTTTCTACATTTAATGTGCACTAATATAACTGTCATGTGAAAATTTGAAAATTCTAAGGGTCATTTGATCTTTTAAAGACATTTAAGTGATTTGCTAGCCATTTAATGACCGTAATTCAAATTTGAACTACATCTACATGCAATGGCTAACCATAACGGTTTGAAATACTTGTGTGTGAGTTAATTCCATGTGCAGTAAATTGGAAGGAATTTTCACACATATTTGTTTCATGGTCTGGACACACATGCATGGAGCGCCATGCCATTCAAATTCCAAAAAATAAAAAAATGATCAGAAACACATGAAACCTTGTTTGACATAATGTCTTGCCACCAAGATAATGTGGTAAAATAATTGGCCTGTTTGACGAAAGTTTGGACACACACCCCTCACAAACCGGAGCAACTCACTAGAAGGCTTGTGGTTTCGAGAGGGAACAATGCATGTTTGATGACGAACCGGCGATAGCTTCCTCTTATGGGCTTCAAAAAAATTCTACAGTTAACGTGCACTAATACAACTATCATATCAAAATTTGGAAAATTTCAGGGGTCATTTGACCTTTTTAAGACATTTAAGTGATTTTCTAGCCATTTAATGACCGTAATCCAAATTTGAACTACATCTACATGCAGCTGCTAACCATAACAGTTTGAAAAAATATATTTTTGTACTTGTGTGCGAGTTAATTCCATATACAGTAAATTGGAACAATTTTTCAAACATATTGGTGTCACGGCTTGGACACATGCATGGAGTGCCATGGTATTTAAATTCCAAAAAAATAAAAAATCATCAAACGATGTAAATATCTGGTGTTCAAAAAAGAAAATGTAAGGATCTAGCAAGACAACCGGCCCCCACACGATTGACACTCTATTTCATGCCTTGAGGTTTGAAAGGTGAGTGGCCCAGGTTATTAATTAGACACGGTTCTGTATTGGAAACTGTCATCTATTAAGTTTACACACGGATTTTGCTGCGGGAATCGTGTGTAATTCAAACTACAGTACTAGTAAATTCTGGTGACTGGCGTGTGTACTGTTCTCGTCGATCTAGATTCCGGTCGCCAATAAATACTACCTTGCTCACATCGTCCCGCCTACATTCTCATCTACATCCTTTCCCCGCTCGCCCTCTCTCTCCCCCTCTCTCTCTCAAATCTCGGCCATGGTGCCGCCGATCTGCCCACACACCGACGAAGAGGCGTTGTCCCCCGAGGATGCTCAGTCGAAGAGCAGTGATGAGGAGGGCCCCTACGCGCAGCCGGACGAGGTTATGCTGGACCCCCCAACTTTGGAGTGGTTTTGGGGCCAGTACAATCAATGCATGTGGAAGTCGCTGCCGCCGGCTAAGAAAGCCAGGCAAGTGGCATTCAAGAAGGAGATGGCGGACGAGGAAGTCGGGTACCAGGCGGCCTGTGAAGCCCATGATGCCACCTGGAAAAAGGAGGTGGTGGAGCTTTGGGGGTGGGTGCGTCGTCGTGCGGAGGAGGTGTACGAAGATGGGTACTTCGCAAGGAAGGTCAAAGGCGCTAGGCGCCTCATCGCTGCATGGAGGTGGGCCGATAAGCTCTAGCGTGCCACCGACGAGGAGCTCCGGTGGGCGCAACGAATTGGCAAGATCGTTCACGCTCATCTGCCAGCAAGAGGCAGATCGGTGCGTCAAGCGCTGCGAGGCGGAGGAGGCGGAGTACCGCCTCCACGTTGGGAAGACGCCGGGCACCAGGGAGCTGCTGGCGAGGGGCTGCCGGAATACTGGCCCCAGGAGGTATTATTAGTTTTAGTATTGTTCGTTCTCAATTTTATGCATTGTACCTAGTAGTTAAGTATCATCACGTATATGTGATGATATTATATATATTTTGTGATGAACTCATGAACAATTAATATGTATTATGAATTACATTTTCTATTTTTTTTTGTATACTAATTTGTACCTAGTTGTTATCATCCACATATACAGAATGGAAAGCATATATACATGCATTGAAACAGAACATATAAGAACGGAAAATAGAGTACACACATTGAAACAGAGCAATATTATGATTGTTGTGAATACATAGAGATCCACGTCGAAACGACTCAACAAAATAAAACGCGTCCATGAGATCATGACCAACATCCCTTGCATACGGTAGCTCTTGGCTCTGCCTGGACTCGTGCAGGCATTCGTCCAAGTGGTCGACATGCTCGCGGTACATCTGGAGCTCGATCTCGAGCTCCAAGTTGGCTATTGTTGGAGATATGCCCTAGAGGCAATCATGTATGATGATATTTCCTATGTGTTTATGAATAAAGATAGTCCTTGGACATTATCAATAATGTGTATCAACAAGTACGTGACTTGTTTGTGGGACCATGCATTCTATGATGACTGTCCTAAAAGGTCCCTAGTCGAAAGGGCTGTGTGGATGCGCAACCGACTATACTAGCATATGACACGGTCAATGGCTTGGTCTCACTATCCATGGAGCATTGGATGCTAACCAGATAACATGGACTGGAAGGATATGGTCGGATTCGACATAGTTGGATCTGAGTTGAGATAAGGTCTTGTAGGATCGAAAGTATGTCTAGAGGGGGGTGATTAGACTACTTGACCAATTAAAAACTTAGCCTTTTCCCAATTTTAGTTCTTGGCAGATTTTAGCTATCTTAGAGCAAGTCAAGCAATATTCACACAATTCAAGCAAGCATGCAAAGAGTTTATTGGCAGCGGAAAGTAAAGCATGCAACTTGCAAGAATGTAAAGGGAAGGGTTTGGAGGATTCAAACGCAATTGGAGACACGGATGTTTTCCCGTGGTTCGGATAGGTGGTGCTATCCTACATCCACGTTGATGGAGACTTCAACCCACGGAGGGTAACGGTTGCGCGAGTCCACGGAGGGCTCCACCCACGAAGGGTCCACGAAGAAGCAACCTTGTCTATTCCACCATGGCCATCGCCCACGAAGGACTTGCCTCACTAGCGGTAGATCTTCATGAAGTAGGCGATCTCCTTGCCCTTACAAACTCCTTGGTTCAACTCCACAATCTTGTCGGAGGCTCCCAAGTGACACCTAGCCAATCTAGGAGACACCACTCTCCAAGAAGTAACAAATGGTGTGTTGATGATGAACTCCTTACTCTTGTGCTTCAAATGATAGTCTCCCCAACACTCAACTCTCTCTCATAGGATTTGGATCTGGTGGAAAGAAGATTTGAGTGGAAAGCAACTTGGGGAAGGCTAGAGATCAAGATTCATATGGTAGGAATGGAATATCTTGGTCTCAACACATGAGTAGGTGGTTCTTTCTCAGAACATATGAGTAGGAATGATGTATGTGTTCTAATGGCTCTCTCTTCGAATGAAGAGGTGGTGGAGGGGTATATATAGCCTCCACACAAAATCCAACCGTTACACACAATCTACCAATCTCAGTGGGACCGAATCAGAAAACTCGGTCTGACCGAAATAGTAAACCTAGTGACCGTTAGGAATTTCGGTGGGACTGAGACGCAACTCGGTAGGACCGATTCGGTTAGGGTTTGGGCATAACGTAATCTCGGTGACACCGATCGCACAAACTCGGTGAGACCGAGTTCGGCAATTAGCTAACCAGAGAGTTGGTCAGGCAAACTCGGTGGGACCGACTTGCTCTTTCGGTGAGACCGAAACGTTACAAGAAGGAAACATAGAGTTTACCTTGCATTCTCAGTGGGACCGATTCGCTCTTTCGGTGAGACCGAAAATTTACGAAAGGGAAACAGAGAGTTTGCAAGCCCATCTCGGTGAGACCAAGAACCTTATCGGTAGGACCGAATTGCTAGGGTTTGGCAGTGGCAAATGACAAGTGAAACTCGGTGGCGCCGGATTGACAGAATCGGTATGACCGAGTTTGGCTTAGGGTTTAGGTCATTTGTGGATATGGAAAGTAGCTGAGGATTTTGGAGCATATCATTAAGCACATGGAGCAAGAGGCTCATTAAGCAACACCTCATCCCTCCTTGATAGTATTGGCTTTTCCTAAAGACTCAATGTGATCTTGGATCACTAAAATATAAAATGAAGAGTCTTGAACTTTTGAGCTTGAGCCAATTCTTTTTCCTTAGCATTTTGAGGGTTCCACTTTCACATCCATGCCATGCCAATCATTGAGCTTTCCTGAAATAATCATCTTGGAATAGCATTAGCTCAATGAGCTATATGGTGTTATGAATTACCAAAACCACCTAGGGATAGTTGCACTTTCAATCTCCCCCTTTTTGGTAACTGATGACAACATATAGATCAAAGCTTCGACAAATGATAATAAGCATGAAATATATCGTCGCTTTGAGAAGTATGTGACAAATAAGAGCTCCCCCTAAATTTGTGCATATTTAAAATTTGCTTTGGACTACAAATGCACATGGAGTTAGAATCATGGGTTACTCTTCCATGTCACATACATCTTGGTGGAGCGCTAAAAAATGATAAGATTGAAATGCATGCACTCATCACCAAGAATAGTGAATGATCATAAACGATAGATAGAATGATAATATTTAAGCAAGCATTAAGCAAACATTAAGTGTAGCTTATGATCAAACACTTGATCATCGATGTCTTACAAACATAAGGACGTAGTATCTCACACACAAGCAAACAAAGTTCGAAAAAAACACCAAATAAAGCAAGAGAGAAAAGCAACACTCTCTCTCTCTCGAAGCCTATGATCTATACATCTTCTCCCCCTTTGGCAACAAGTTACCAAAAAGTTCCTAGAAAATGCATAGTGCTAAGTCGACGCTCAGGCTTGATCTTCAGGTGGTGGTGGAGTCCGGAGCACGCCAAGGACGAAGCCTTCAGTAGAAGTGGTCGGAGTCGAGGCTGAAGTGGATGCTGGAGCTGGTGGAACGGAGGCTGTGGCTGGTGCAGATGTTGTGGCTCTGGTGTCAGCAACTGGCAGTGTAGACAACCTCGGACCTCGTGGCACCCTGGCAAAAGCATCGGTTGTGGTCCTGCCTCTCCTCTCATTCATGTCCTCCTGAAACTGCTCCACGGCGGTCTGTATTTCTGTCACCTTGATGTCCATGTCATAGAATCTCTGTTCCATGATCCTCTCGAGGCTCGCCTGGTTCTGAGTCAGGGTGGCAAGTCCTTGCTCAATACGCAGGGTGGACGCTATCAGGTAACCGAGCTGCTCTTGTTTGGTCTTCAAGAAGTAATCATATGCCTCTGCTTGAGTAGGCATCCTGGCAGCTTTTTCCTTCCTCGCCTTCTCCTTCTGAGCTTGTGCATGTGCAGATGAGGGTTCATTTTCAGTCATAACCACTTGGTTATCCTCAAAATCTGGACGGATGGGCAGGTGTTCCTTATCCAATAAATACACACCCGTGCCCATCTTGGAGTTGATGAGCTCCTAAATCTGTGGGGCATACCCACAACTCCTCTTCTGGTCTGCAGCTGCCCTCTTGATTTTTTCCACAATGAGACTCATGACCTTGAATTTCTGAGGCACGTCAAATACATGAAGCAGGTTGATCGCGTGACCTCTGATCATCTTGTGATCTCCAGATTTGGGCAGAAGGGTGTGCCTAAGGATCCAGTTGATCGTAGGCAATCCTGAGAGCAGATAGTGCACGGAGCAAAACTTGAACGTGGCAAGCGCTTCATTCGGGATCTCCTTGTACATGTTGGACATGGAGTTGTGATCCATCTTTTTCTTGGCATAAATGTCCAAGTCATCAGCTTGCTCCTTTGGGGCATTGATCAACTTCGCCCATTCTTCAATAGTGGATTGGTACCTTGTACCCTCAGACATCCATGTGATCCTGCCATCCGGATAAAAGTGTGCTGTGGAGTAGAATTGCATGATCATCTCCTCGTTCCACTTTGTGAGCTTCTGCCCAACAAAGTCTGCAACTCCACATGCACTAAAGCTGTCAAATACACCGGGGTAGTGCTCTTCATTGTCCTTGATGTAGGTCCAGTCGACCCATCTCATGTCACAAACGATTGGCTTCTTGTCAAGCAAAACAGTCTCATAGAAATCTTGTTGCTCCTTGGTATGAAATCTGTAATCCACGGCAGTCCTTCTCCTAGAAGCATACGGGTCTGCTTCTCTCCATTTCCTCAGCCCTGAATCTCTCCTGAGCTTCATATCCTCAGCCACAGGATGAGCGTCGTTGTGGTCTGGGATCTTGGGCTCGAGCTTCCTAAGGACACTCTCTTCCTCTTCTTCGATTGCTTCAGGCATTGGGGCCTTGTTCTTTTCTGCAGCTGGGATGCTTCGTGTGTTCCTCTTTAGTGCACTCTTAGGCTTAGATGCAGCCTTAGGTGCATCCTTGGGCTTGGATGCAGCTGTTCCTGACCTTATAGCATCTCCCATGAATTTGGCTGCCTTGGGTGCTGGTGCAGCAACCTCTTCCTCTTCTTTCTCCTCATCGACCATGATGGAGGCCTTCCCAAGCACTCTGGCTACAGTCTTTTTCACCCTCTCTTTCCTTTTCTTGCCCTCAGCAGCAACGGGCTCAGTGGGAGCAGGCTTCATAGCTGAAGCCCTAGCCTTTGACATGGGCTGCCTGCCTGCTGGCCTTTTGATCTTCAGCCCTGGCTTGGTTCCTTGAGCTGGTTCAGCTCTCTTGGATGTGGCCTCTTCCTCTGCCACATAGTCTTCATCCTCAGAATCAGACGTTCTCTTCTTCCTTTGACGTGTGGCAGCCTTGGGCAGGTTGCTGGGGGTGCTCCTGCTGCCATCATCAGAAGAGCTTGAGGGGCTAGTGCCCTCACTCATCACAACTTGCTGCTCAGACACATTCTGGCTGTCACTTTGATCAGACATGTTGCACACTGACTGCTGACCCTGTGAATAGATTATGGATAAGATAGAGTGGATGAGCATCACAAAAAGCAGAGATTTTTGCAAAAGATTAATTCAAAAACTTAGTTTTAGTTTTCCACAGAAAGCATCTCGGATCTACCGATTTTCAAACTCGGTGACACTGAAGCAGTTTTGGCACCAGAACTGGTGAACTCGGTCAGACCGAGTCACAGTTCGGTGGCACCGAGACTGCTAGGGTTTCACAGAATTTCAAAATCGGTCGCACCGATAAGTTATTCTCGGTCAGACCGAGTTTCACTTGTGCAATGGAAAAAGCCAGATCGGTGGGACCGAGTTTTTCAACTCGGTGGGTCCGAGATGGTTTCGGCGGAAACCTAACCCTAAAATTTTCGAATTAAACCTATTCTATGAGATCATTGACTGGATAGGAGTGTTTCAATCGTGGCAAGAATCATAATAATCACAATGTGCTAGGAATCGGAGTGGAGAATAGCACAAAGATCGAGTCCATACCCTAGTTCAGCGGAGACTCGCTACGGCGGCAACGGCGGGGCAAAAATCCGTTGACGGTGGCGGAGACCAGCGACGGGAGGCTGCTGGCGACGAGAAGACGATCCGGAGACCACGAAGGCAGAGCAGGCTATCGCGCGGGCGAAGAGGTTTCGGAGAAATTTCCAAAATTTTGCCCGTCACTATATATAGCCCGACCCTGTCGGTGTGACCGAGTGGAACAACTCGGTGGCACCGAGATGCAAAACTGTGTGCAGTTATTGCAACTCGGTGTGACCGAAAAGTTCAAATCGGTTGCACCGAGATCGAAAACCTAGATCAACTTAATGAACTCGGTAGGACCGAAAATGGAGTATCGGTCAGACCAAGATTCATAAAGAGGTTTTGGAAGTTTAAGTCTATGACGAATCGGGGACTCCGAGCGCTCCTCACACAGAGTGGTTCGAATCTGACTTGATCAAGTTTTGTGATGTAGCATGAATAGAGTTTGAGACGGGAAAAGCATAGATAGCTAGAGGAGGTTCTTATGCATTCTTGTCCATCCACTTGGCAAAAGAAGAAAGCCAAACAATCAAAACAACAAGTGGATGTCCTCGAATGAGTAAAATATGCAACCAACATGCTCACACAATAAGATGGCAAATGAAATATGTGGCAAAGCATGCACAACCAATTCTAGCATCTATCAAGCAATTTGCGATGACTAGGTCATCTATATATGAGTATATTGACTTAGGAGTCAAGTGAGAACACTTGATCATAGGTCATACTCATCGTTTAAGCTCAAGTGGGGTTACCACTTTTACATAAAGCATTGTTGTATTCACATCTTTAGAGTTGCTTTAGCTCAAGTCTTAGAGTAAAGCTCCCCCTAGATGTGATATCCCCCCTAAGAGGGATGAACTAACCTTGGGTTTTGTCGATGATGACTTCATGTAGATGTTGAAGATGTGGATGCTCAATGTTGATGTAGATCACTTGGAGCTATCCATTTGAGTGAATTGCACTTTCAATACCTACATGGGTTAGTCCCACAAGGAACAAACAAGGATATCCATAGACATAGAGTGATGCACACACAAGATGATGTCCATGAAAACTTTAGGTTACCTTGTCCCTTGTCTTACCAACACGAGGGTTTGTGACTCCTTAAACTAGTGCAAGATGTGGAAGTTGATTGCACTTGTTCTTGCCAAAATGATATGAGTGAAGTATGTTGGCGGAGTCACCCTCAAGAACACTCTAGTTCTTCTTCTTTTGGATCCACACCATCTTGATGGGAATCCTTGGAGTTGTAGTCATACTTGATGTAGTGGAACTTGAAGTAGTCTTGGGAATCCACTTGACTAAGGTCTTGGGAGCTTCTTCAAATGCATCAATCTCCTCTTGAAGCTTGTCCTTGCCTTTTTGCTTGTAGTCTTGTGGTGGAAGATCATCTTGAGCTTGTGTCCCCTTGAAAGAAGTGTCATACTTCTCTTGTTGAGGAACAAACTTTGTCTTGGGGTATTGATCTTCTTCCCATTCAACTCCATTGGCATTGAACTTTCGTTCAAAACCAACACCTTGATTCTTCCGGTGCATTCCTTGCTTGCGCACAATTTCCTCGAATTGCTTACTCCCGGCAAGGCTCTTGTAGACACCTTTCTATATAATTCCCTTCAATAAGCTATTTTCTTGCTCAAGTGTAACTTGGCTAAGAGAATCATTAGTGGAATCAAGAGAACTACTAGAAGCAACAATATTGGATTTAGCATGATCATTGTTACTACTAGAGGAAGAATCTTTCTTATTCTTGTTACTAGTCTTGACTTGAGGCATGTAAGTGGATAATAGTAAACGCTTGGCAATGTAAGAAGAACTATTCTTGCGGAGATCATCATTGATTGCTTTTAAGAACTCATGCTCTTGCTCAAGATTGAGCTTTTCAAAGCGTAATTTCTCATGAGCTCTTAAAAGTTCTCGATGATCTTCGAAGATAGTTTCATGAGCTAACTTAAGAGTGTTTAGTTCTTTAGTCAGAGCCTCAATCTTCTCCTTATCATTGTCATTCGTTTTAGCATGATTAATTGATGTTTCATCATAGTACTCATCACTAGAGTTGTCAACAAGCAAATCATCATCACCTAACAAGTCATCTTCATCACTATTAAAATCAACGTACTCGGGGTGTGTTACCTTAGGACCTTTGGCCATGAAGCATCTTCCAATTCCTTCATTTGGGGAGTCAAATATGTCGTAGGAGTTGGTTGACACAAGTGCTAGACCGGCAACACCTTCATCTTGAGTATCTTCGGAGTTGGAGTGATAACTTCTCTCGGAGTGGCTGTCGGAGTCGGAGCCGGATACCCATTCACCAACATGAGCTTGATGTCTTCGTTTTGTATAGCTCCTTGATGATTTTTCCTTCCTTTCCGAGTCCCTGCTTCTCCGTGAGTATCTTCGTTCATAACGATCATCTCTACTCCTTCTCTCTCTTGGTGGAGATTCTTTGCTTCTTCTTTTTGGAGAATCTTCTCTTCTCTTGTAGGGAGCCGTACACTCATTGGAATAGTGTCCGGGTCTTCCACAATTATAGCAGTTTCGCTCTCGACTAGAAGATCTTTTGTCATTGTAGGACCTTGACTTGAAGCTTCTATCTTTGCTTCTACTCTTGTAGAACTTGTTGAAGTTCTTCACCATTAAGCTCAATTCTTCATTGAAGTTTTGTTTCTCACTTGATGATGTGGGGGCTTCACATGACGCTTTGTAGGCACCACTTGATTTATTGTGAAGTTCCTCTTTATCCTTGAGTGACATCTCATGAGCAACAATCCTTCCAATTACTTCCGTTGGCTTGAGATCTTTGTAGTTGGGCATCATTTGGATTAATGTGCACACGGTATCATATTTCCCATCCAAGGCTCTTAGGATCTTCTTGATGATGAATCTATCGGTCATCTCTTCACTTCCTAAGCCGGCAATCTCATTTGTGATGAGAGCAAGCCTAGAGTACATTTCAGCGACACCTTCACCATCCTTCATCTTGAACTTGTCAAGTTGACTTTGGAGCACATCCACCTTGGATTCCTTGACGGAGTCGGTACCTTCGTGCATATCAATCAAAGTATCCCAAATCTCCTTTGCATTCTCAAGGCGGCTGATTTTGTTGAATTCTTCGGGGCATAATCCATTGAAGAGAATATCACAAGCTTGAGCATTGTATTGCAACATCTTCAACTCATCCACGGTAGCTTCACGATTTGGTTCCCTCCCATCGAAGAACTCACCTTGCAAGCCAACACAAACAATAGCCCATACGGCGGGGTTATGTCCAAGAATATGCATTTTCATTTTATGCTTCCAGCTAGCAAAATTAGTGCCATCAAAGTAAGGACCTCTACGATGATAATTTCCCTCGCTAGACGCCATACTCTCCTAGGTTGTGAAACCAAGGCTATGACCACCAAAAGCTATGGAGATCAGGGCAAATGGAGACCAAAGCTCTGATACCACTTGTAGGATCGAAAGTATGTCTAGAGGGGGGTGATTAGACTACTTGACCAATTAAAAACTTAGCCTTTTCCCAATTTTAGTTCTTGGCAGATTTTAGCTATCTTAGAGCAAGTCAAGCAATAATCACACAATTCAAGCAAGCATGCAAAGAGTTTATTGGCAGCGGAAAGTAAAGCATGCAACTTGCAAGAATGTAAAGGGAAGGGTTTGGAGGATTCAAACGCAATTGGAGACACGGATGTTTTCCCGTGGTTCGGATAGGTGGTGCTATCCTACATCCACGTTGATGGAGACTTCAACCCACGGAGGGTAACGGTTGCGCGAGTCCACGGAGGGCTCCACCCACGAAGGGTCCACGAAGAAGCAACCTTGTCTATTCCACCATGGCCATCGCCCACGAAGGACTTGCCTCACTAGCGGTAGATCTTCACGAAGTAGGCGATCTCCTTGCCCTTACAAACTCCTTGGTTCAACTCCACAATCTTGTCGGAGGCTCCCAAGTGACACCTAGCCAATCTAGGAGACACCACTCTCCAAGAAGTAACAAATGGTGTGTTGATGATGAACTCCTTGCTCTTGTGCTTCAAATGATAGTCTCCCCAACACTCAACTCTCTGTCACAGGATTTAGATTTGGTGGAAAGAAGATTTGAGTGGAAAGCAACTTGGGGAAGGCTAGAGATCAAGATTCATATGGTTGGAATGGAATATCTTGACCTCAACACAAGTGTAGGTGGTTCTCTCTCAGAAAATGTGTATTGGAAGTGTAGGTATGTTCTGATGGCTCTCTTCACGAATGAAGAGTGGGTGGAGGGGTATATATAGCCTCCACAGAAAATCTAACCGTTACACACAATTTGCCAAACTCGGTGGGACCGAATGGTTAAACTCGGTCGGACCGATTCAGCAAACCTCGTGACCGTTAGGATTTTCGGTGGGACTGAGATGCAACTCGGTGACAAACTCACCTTGAGCCCGACAACATATATCGTGTGGCAAAGGGAACAGAAGTGTGACATGTTGTACATGTTCGCCAACTGGCTTCATTGTCTACTTGGTGGTCAGCACGCCTTTCTAGAGGTCGCTACCAGCCGAGCGGGTCAGAGGTGATTCGACCTGCGACCAAGCCGACATGAACCTAAGGGGTCACACGCTTAAGGGAAGGAACCTGTGAGGCCTGATCCGACTCCACGAGTTAGATGTGATCCTACTCGGACTCGGATCCTGGCCGAATAGATTTTGGGCTATTGGGTCCATGCGAGGCCCAAGTGTTGAGCCCGCAACGGACACCTATATAAAGTGGGCGTGCGGCACACTCATTTGATTGGTCGCTTCGGCGCTGTCACTAGGGTTTGCATGTGTTGCGAATAGACACCTCCACCCACCGCCGGTTGTGTGATCGGACCTAGCAGTCCGCCGCACAATGTTCCTCCTGCACACACAGATACCGTTAGAGGCGGTGCACCTGCGCCGCTCTGGCGAACCTGTATGAGGGATCCAACGACCAGTTGTTCGAGGGAGATCGAACAAGGAGGAGACGAACCACGCGGACGCGCTGCCCCAACTCTTCTTTCGCTGCACGACACTGCGCGTCTAGTGGTAATGATCTGTGATCCATTCCCGTAGCATGTTTCTGGTTGTTCCGCGCATAGGAAATTTTAATTTGCAGTCGACGCACCCTACCGTAGAACCCAACAGCTATTTCATCGGAGATCACGAGCTCGAGGATGCGACGGCCATGTTCCTCTACTGCGCCTAGGTGGACACCTGGGACAAGGAGGCGGTCGAGCCTAGCGACCAGTGCATTGGCATCGAGCGGGCCGCGAACAAGGCGAACGGTGCGACCCATGCAAACGGTGCAGCGGGCGTCTGGTGCAAGTACAGCGCGCCCGGCCTCTGGTGCAAGTATGGCACAGAGGGCCTCTGCCCACTCCTAGCGAGGAATGGGGGTACTGACGGGACGTGTACCCAGTTGCAACGCCCTGTCGATAGCAGGCAAGCGCCAATGATCCGCTCTTGCTGTGCGGCATGTCGTGCCTCTCGCTCTGCGGCGCTCCAACGGTCACGCCGTGCAGCGAACCGCAGCCTATCGGTGCAGACGTGCCTAGCTTGATCAGCAGCGCGCCATCGATCATGTTGTGTGGCAAGCTGCAGCCTCTCGGCGCTGACGTGCCTATCTTGATTCGCGGCGCTGAAGCGCCATGCGCCAAGGGTCTGCTCAACCCTGGCAATGACGTGCATCACGGCGTCGTCCATCACTTTGCCGATGAGCGCCTCGGCCTCGACGGGTCGTGGCGCCTTCTCGTTCGTCGACGAGGTTGATGGTAGAGGCGGCGCTTTGGTGCATTGGCATGCTTGGAAAAGGTGGATGTGATACAGGTTGCGCTTGTTGGCTCCGTGCGTCGCGCGTCGCCTAGGTTTATGCACAATATCGCTGGGTGGCGGGAAACTGGTGAGTAAATGGCGGGAAACGGTGGCGTGTTCATAAAACGCCATCAATTAATGGAAACTTAGCATATAAGGAACATCGAGCTAGCACAAGAAGTGGATGATGATCAGATGATCATTTATCCTAGTTAATTATGCATGTAATAGTTTACTTTGGTGTGTGGAAATGTCATGTGTGTACTAGCCACATATGTAATTGGATGTTTGCCGTGTATTACACACATCCTGTTGATGTGAAACGTTTCTGTTCTCTTGGCTCAACACAAATAGTTTATCGAAATGAACTATATGCCATCCATTGCACACACCTTGATCTGGCTGAACCATTTCTGTTGTGTTGCCTAATTGAAAATAGTTCATCCGAGTGAACCGTATGTCGTATATTGCACACACCTTGATCTGGCTGACCATTTCTTTTGTGTTGCCTAATCACAAACAATTCATCCGAGTGAACTGTATGTCGTATATCACACACACCTTCATTTGGCTGCCCATTTCTGTTGTTCCGCCTCATCACAAACAGTTTATCCGAGTGAACTGTATCTCGTATATCGCACACGCCTTCATCTGGCTACTCGTCTATTTTGTTCTTTCTCATCGCAAACAGTTAATTGAACTAAACCGTACGCCCCGCATCGCACACGCAACTAAAATATGAACCGTGTTTGATGAATCCTTCATCCCAAACATTTTGCATCTGTTTTGACGTTTTTTTACATCACCGTTTGCAATTAATGCATCGCACATAGTTTCGTCAAAGGGTCTCTGATTGTAGTGTCACGTTAGCAGCATCCTGCAGTAGTGGTTAAACTTGACAACCCTAGCATGTACAGACATGGCCTCGGAACACAAGAGACCGAAAGGTCGAACACGAGTCATATAGTAGATATGATCAACATAGAGATGTTCACCATTGAAACCACCTCATCTCACGTGATGATCGGACTTAGGTTGGTGAATTTGGATCGTGCTACACTAGGACAACCAAAGGGATGTTAATTTGAGTGGGAGTTCTTAGGAAATATGATTAACTCAACTCATTTATCATGAACAGTAGTCTAAAGTTGCCTTTGCAAAATTATGTTGTAGATCAATGGCTCACGCAGCAGCTCCCCTGAATTTCAATGCGTTCCTGGAGAAAGTTAAGCTGAAAGATGATGGAAGTAACTTTGTGGACTGGGCCCGTAATCTAAGGATTATCCTCACGGCTGCCCAAAAGGCTTATGTCCTTGATGCACCTCTTGGTGCGCCACCCCCTCCAGCGACTATGGATGTTGTGAACGCCTGGCAGTCGCGAGTTGATGACTACTCAATAGTTCAGTGTGCCATGTTGTATAGCTTAGAGCCGGGACTTCAAAGGCGTTTTGAACGTCATGGAGCATATGAGATGTTTCAAGAGTTGAAGTTTATCTTCGAGAAGAATGCCCTAATTGAGAGGTATGATACCTCCGATAAGTTCTATGCCTGCGAGATGGAGGAGAACGGGCCTGTCAGTGAGCACATACTCAGAATGTATGGGTACTACAACCGTCTGGCTGAGTTGGGAGTTGAGCTCCCGCCAGAGGCTATCACTAACAGAGTTCTTCAATCGCTACCACCTAGCTACAAGAGCTTTGTGTTGAACTATAACATGCAAGGGATGAACAAGTCAGTCTCCGAGCTGTTCGTGATGCTGAAAGTCGCTGAGTCAGACGTCTAGAAGGAGCATCAATTGTTGATGGTGAATAAAACCACTAGTTTCAAGAAAGGCAAGGGAAAGAAGGGAAACTTCAAGAAAAGTGGCAAAGCAGTTGCTCCTCCCGTGAAGAAACCCAAGGTTGGACCCAAGCCGGAGACTGAGTGCTTCTATTGCAAGGAAACTGGACATTGGAAGCGGTACTGCCCCAAGTATCTGGCCGACAAGAAGGGGGCCAATGTGAACAAAGGTATATATGATATACATGTTATTGATGTGTACCTTACCAACTCTCATTGTAGTGCCCGGGTATTTGATACCGGTTCGGTTTCTCACATTTGCAACTCAAAGCAGGAACTACGGAATAGATGGAGGTTGGTGAAGGACGAAGTGACGATGCGCGTGGGAAATGGTTCCAAGGTTGATGTGACTGTCGTCAGCATGCTCGCTCTTGGATTACCATCGGGATTAGTGATGAACCTGAATAATTTTTATTTAGTGCCTACGTTGAGCATGAACATTATATCTAGATCTTGTTTAATGCGAGATGGTTACTCATTTAAATCAGAGAATAATGGTTGTTTTATTTATATGGGTAATATCTTTTATGGTCATGCACCCATTGTGAGGGGTTTATTCTTATTGAATCTCGATAGTGATGATACACATGTTAATAACATTGATGCCAAAAGAAGTAGAGTTGATAATGATAGTATCACTTTCTTGTGGCACTATCGCTTAGGTCATATTGGTGTAAAGCGCATGAAGAAACTCCATGTTGACGGACTTCTAGAGTCACTTGATTTTGAATCACTTGACACATGTGAACCATGACTCATGGGCAAGATGACTAAGACCCCGTTTTCTGGAACAACGGAACGGGCAAGTGACTTGTTGGAAATCATACATACTAATGTGTGCGGTCCGATGAGCGTTGACGCACGCGGTGGATATCGTTATTTTCTCACCTTCACCAATGATTTGAGTAGATATGGGTATATTTACTTAATGAAGCACAAGTCCGAGACATTTGAAAAGTTCAAGCAATTTCAGAGTGAAGTTGAGAATCATTGTAACAAGAAGATCAAATTCCTACGATCTGATCGAGGAGGAGAGTATCTGAGTTATGAGTTTGGCTATCACTTAAGACAATGTGGAATTGTTTCACAGTTGACCCACCTGGAACATCACATCATAATGGTGTGTCTGAACGTCGTAATTGTACCTTATTGGATAAGGTGCATTCTATGATGTCTCTTGCCGATCTGCCATTATCGTTTTGGGGTTATGCGCTAGAGACAGCTGCATTCACTTTAAATAGGGCACCATCCAAGTCCGTGGAGACGACACCGTATGAACTGTGGTTTGGCAAGAAACCTAAGTTGTCGTTTCTTAAGGTTTGGGGCTGCGATGCTTATGTCAAAAGGCTTCAGCCGGAAAAGCTTGAACCCAAAGCGAACAAATGCGTCTTCATAGGATACCCAAAAGAGATGGTTGGGTATACCTTCTATATAAGATCCGAAGGCAAGGTGTGTGTCGCTAAGAACGGGTCCTTTCTCGAGAAAGAGTTTCTCTCGAAAGAATTTAGTAGGAGGAAGATAGAACTTGATGAGGTTGTTGAACCTTTACTTCAACTGGAGAGTAGCGCAGCACAAAAAGATGTTTCTGTGGCACCGATGTCAGTTGAAGAGGAAGTTAATGATGATGATAATGAAGCCTCGGATCAAGTTACTATCGAACCTCGTAGGTCGACGAGGGTACGTACAACTCCTGAGTGGTACGGTAACCCTATCTTAGAGGTCATGTTATTGGACAACGGTGAACCTACAAGCTATGGAGAAGCGATGGTGGGCCTAGACAAATGGTTAGAGGCCATGAAATCCGAGATGGGATCCGTGTATGAAACAAAAGTGTGGACTTTGGAAGTATTACCTGAAGGGTGAAAGGCCATTCAGAATAAATGGATCTTTAAGAAGAAGATGGACGCGGACGGTAACGTCACCGTCTATAAAGCTCGACTTGTGGCAAAGGGGTTTTCACAAGGTCAAGGAGTTGACTATGATGAGACTTTCTCACCCGTAGCGATGCTTAAGTCCGCCAGAATCATGTTAGCAATAGCTGCATATTTTGATTATGAAATTTGGCGGATGGAGGTCAAAATAGCGTTCCTTAACGGTTTCCTTAAGGAATAGTTGTATATGATGCAACCAAAAGGTTTTGTCAATCCAGAGAATGCTGACAAAGTGTGCAAACTCCAACGGTCCATTTATGGGCTGGTGCAAGCATCTCGGAGTTGGAACCTTCGCTTTGATGAGGTGATAAAAGCATTTGGGTTTATACAAGTTTTCAGAGAATCTTGTATTTACAAGAAAGTGAGTGGGAGCTCTATAATGTTCCTAATATTATATGTGGATGACATATTGCTGATTGGAAACAATATAGAACTTTTGGAAAACATGAAGGAATATTTGAACAAGAGTTTTTCAATGAAGGACCTAGGAGAAGCTGCTTTCATATTAGGCATCAAGATCTATAGAGATAGATCGAGACGCTTAATAGGACTTTCACAAAGCACATACCTTGATAAGATTTTGAAGAAGTTCAAAATGGATCAGTCCAAGAAGGGGTTCTTGCCTGTTTTGCAAGGTGTGGAGTTGAGTCAAACTCAATGCCCAACGACTACAGAGGACAGAGAAGATGAGTGTCATCCCCTATGCTTCTGCCATAGGCTCTATCATGTATGCGATGCTGTGCACAAGACCGAATGCCAGCCTTGCCATAAGTATGGCCTGAAGGTTTCAAAGTAATCCAGGAATGGATCACTGGACAACGGTGAAGATTATCCTTAAGTACCTAAAAAGGACTTAGGAAATGTTTCTCGTTTATAGAGGTGATCAAGAGCTCGTCGTAAAGGGTTACGTTGATGCAAGCTTTGGCACTGATCTGGATGACTCTAAGTCTCAAACCGGACACATATATATTCTAAATGGGGGAGTGGTAAGCTGGGGCAGTTCCAAGCAAAGCGTGGTAGCTGATTCTACATGCGAAGTGGAGTACATAGCTGCCTCGGAGGCAGCGAAGAAAGGTGTCTGGATGAAGCAGTTCATGATAGATCTTGGAGTTATGCCAAGTGTACTGAACCCAATGACTCTGTTCTGTGACAACACTGGTGCCATTGCTCTAGCCAAGGAACCAAGGTTTCACAAGAGGACCAGACACATAAACCGACGCTTCAACTCCATCCGTGATGCAGTCAAGGAGGAGGACATAACATTTGCAAAGTACATACAGATCTGAATGTTTTAGATGGTTGACTAGACCTCTTCCACGGGAAAAACATGATCAACACCAGAACTCTATGGGTGTTAGATTCATTACCATGTAATACTAGACTATTGACTCTAGTGCAAGTGGGAGACTGTTAGAAATATGCCCTAGAGGCAATAATAAAGTGGTTATTATTATATTTCCTTGTTCATGATAATCACTTATTGTCCATGCTATAATTGTATTGATTGGAAACTCAAATACATGTGTGGATACATAGACAACAATATGTCCCTAGTGAGCCTCTACAAGACTAGCTCGTTGATCAAAGATGGTTATGGTTTCCTAGCCATATGAGTTGTCATTTGATAATGGGATCACATCATTAGGAGAATGATGTGATGGACAAGACCCAAACTATAAACGTAGCATATGATCGTATCAAGTTTATTGCTATTGTTTTTTGCATGTCAACTATATATTCCTATGACCATGAGATCATACAACTCACTGACACCGGAGGAGTACCTTGTGTGTATCAAACATCGCAACGTAACTGGGTGACTATAATGATGCTCTACAGGTATCTCCGAGGGTGTCTATTGAGTTGGCATGGATCAAGACTGGGATTTATTACTCCGTATGACAAAGAGGTATCTCAGGGCCCACTCGGTAATACAACATCACAATGAGCTTGCAAGCAATCTGACTAAAGAGTTAGCCATGGGATCTTGTATTATGGAACGAGTAAAGAGACTTGCCAGTAACGAGATTGAACTAGGCATGGAGATACCGCCGATCGAATCTCGGGCAAGTAACATACCGATAGACAAAGGGAACTGCATACGGGATTAGTTGAATCCTTGGCATTGAGGTTCGAACAATAAATATCTTCGTAGAATATGTGGGAACCAATATGGACATCCAGGTCCCGCTATTGGTTATTGACCATAGAGGTGTCTCGGTCATGTCTACATTATTCTCGAACCCGTAGGCGTAGGGTCCGCACGCTTAACGTTCGGTGACGCTAGAGTAGTATTGGGATATTCACGTTGGTGGCCAAATGTTGTTCAGAGTCCCGGATGAGACCCCAGACGTTACGAGGAGCTCCGGAATGGTCCGGAGGTAAAGATTTATATATGGGAAGTCATATTTTGGCTACCAGAAAGGTTTCGAGTTTTACCGATATTGTATCAGGAAGCTTCCGAAAGGTTCTAGAAGGTTCCGGAGGAGTCCGGAAGGGTCCTCCAGCACTTAGGGTGTGCATGGGCTGTAGGGGGGGGTGTCCTAGTATTATTGGGCAAGGGGCACCAGCCCCAAAGAGGCCCATGCGCCTAGGAGAAGGGAACCCTAAGGGGGAGGGCCCTCTACTTGACTTGGAGGGCACTCCTCCCCCTTGGACGCCTCCCCTCCTAGGGGGAGGGGCTAGGGCTGCGCCCCTAGGCCTCCCACACCCCTATATATAGTGGGGAGGGGCGTGGGGGGCTGGGCACACCAATTCCCACGCCCTGGAGGCAGCCCTACCTCTCCCATTACTTTGTTTTCTCCTCAGATCGCATCTACGGTAACGCTTGGCGAAGCCCTGCTGGGATTGCTCCACCATCATCTCCACCACATCGTCGTGTTGGTTGAGATCCCATCTACTTCTCCTTCCTCTCTTGCTGGATCAAAAAGGAGGAGACGTCATCGAGCCGCACGTGTGCTGAACACGGAGGTGCATGCCGTCCGTTCGGCACTTGATCGGGAGTTCGTGGGACTGATCGTGATTGGATCGCAAGACGTTCGACTACATCAATCGCGTTTCTTAACGCTTTCGCTTAGCGATCTATAAGGGTATGTAGATATAATCTCTCCTCTTGTAGATGTTCATCTCTTAGACTGATCTTGGTGAGCGTAGGAATTTTTTTGTTTCCCATGCAACATTCCCCAATAGTGGGTTGCTAGTAGTGTTGATTACATCTTGTAGTTGATGCTAGTTGGTTTAATTGGTGGAAGATCATATGTTCAGATCCTTAATCATATATTATACTCCTCTGATCTTGAACATGAATATGATTTGTGAGTAGCTTTGTTTGTTCTTGAGGACATCAGAGAAGTCTTGTTATTTGTAATTATGTGAAGTTGGTATTCATTCAATATTTTGATGATATGTATGTTGTCCTTCCTCTAGTGATGTCGTGTGAATGTCTATTACATGACACTTCACCATGTTTGGGCCTAGGGAAGGAATTGGGGAGTAGTAAGTAGATGATCGGTTGCGAGAGTGACAGAAGCTTAAACCCTAGTTTATGCGTTATTCCGTAAGGTGTTGATTTGGATCCATATGTTTCATGCTATGATTAGATTTATCGCAATTCTTCTTTTGTACTTGCGAATGCTTGCGAGAGGGGGTAGTCATAAGTGGGTTGCTTGTTCAAGTAAGAAGAACACCCTAGCACCGGTCCACCCACATATCAAATTATCAAAATAGTTAATGCGAATCAACTAAACATGATGAAAGTTAACTAGACAATATTCCCATGTGTCCTCGAGAACACTTTACTCACTATAAGAAATACTTTCGGCTTGTCATTTGTTATAAAAAAATTGAGCCACCTTGTTGCACCGTTGTTATTTTTGTTACTTGCTACTTATTATGAATTACCTTGCTATTAAACTATCTGTTACTACTATTTACAACACTTGCAGAGAATACCTTACTGAAAATCGGTTGTCAATTCCTTCTACTCCCGGCTGGGTTAGATATTCTTACTTATCAAAAGGACTACGATTGATCCCATATACTTATGGGTCATCACTTATCATCGACAACAACAAAGCACGGGTTGACAGGTTTGAGAATGATTCTAAGAGACGAAGGGAGTGATATTTTTTTTTTTTGCATATTGTCGCATATTCCATTGCAATGAGGCACCCGAAGGAGAGCTACATGCGGCCATGGAGGGTGTTAGCCTTACTATTTAGTGCTCACCGACCAGTGTTGATTCAAGGCGATTGCACGGTGACACCGGCGGCGCTCCAAGATAGATCCATGGACATGTCTGCTTATGGTCACATTATTGTTGAGGTGAAGGAATTGTTGAAGAATAGGAAGTTTAATACGGTTAAGATATCTCGTGAGCAAAAGGGTTGCACATTGCTTAGTGAGCTATGGTCGTAGTGGGATAACACTACATGCTAGCTTAACCATTCCCCCTCTTTTGTTGTTGAACTTGTCGCGAACCAATGGTAACCCTGTAATTTTAGAGTAAGTACCCTATATTTCCCGCAAAACAACAACAATGCTTTTCGGTTCCAAACAAATTGGGGTAGGCTAGAGTTGTTATCATTTTTTTAGAAGTTACGTTAAAGTTTTCAACCTCTAGTGAATAACGTGCACAAACGAGAATAACCTCGAAAGGTTGAAAGAGTTAGGGGCTGTTCGGTAATGCTCCACTCCACAGCTCCGCTTCGAAAGATGGCGGAGCTGCAGTTTAAATTGGCAGAGTTGCAGCTTCCCCGCTCCGTAGATTTTTGGAGTGGATGATTACCGAACAGGGCCTTACTATACGGTTTTCCATTTTCTTTTTGAGTAAAAGATGACATTGTTCTCGGCCCAATAAACCGTACAGGGCCGGAGAAGCCGATCCCGAAGAGGCCCACCACCCCCACAATATTTGCTCCGCCTCTCGTTCTCTCCCCCTCTCTCTCTCTCTAGCTTCTCCATTCCGTGTGGCGACCGAGCGAACCCTAGCCGAGATTAGACTACCATCCCCAATCTAGCGGAGGAGGACGAGGACGACGCCGACGAGATGCTGAGGGTTGCGGGGAGGAGGCTCTCGTCTTCGCTCTCCTGGCGCCCCGTGGCGACCGTCGGAGCCAGGGGCCCGCTCGCCGGCGCCGGCGGCCCTGGGAGAGACGACGACGACGGTTCGGCCTACCAGCGGCGGTTCGCCATCGAGTCCCCCTTCTTCACCGCCGCGAGAGGTATCTGCGGTCTTGCCCCCACCCCACCTCCCGCATCCTCGGCTTCGTTCTCTCCCGGATCTCCCTCGCATCCGTAGATTTCGATTGGGCTTTAAATTGGCTCGCCTGGATTTGAGTGATCCGTGATGCTAGATTGACATCGTCTTTGATTGATCTCTTAGGGTGCTGCAATTCCATTCGATCTGTGTGCCTAACTGTTGACTATTGATTTCTATGACGTCGTATGATCATTCTAGTGGATCAGATCTGTGGATGCATAGTTACGTGCGGAGCTGAGCTATTAAATACGTGCATATGTTTATCTGTTGGCTGGCTTGGTAATTTGAGTCCCTTGTGCTTGCAAACACCTTCGAAAATGCCCAATGGGCTATACTTGCATAGTTCATAACGAAATGGATTGCTAACCGTGCTGAGCGATTATGTGCCTGTATGTGTTTGCTGGCTTAACAATTGAGCCACACGTTTGCTAGCAAACACCTTCAGATGAATGGGCAGTGTGCTGAATCTGTCTAGTTCATAATGAAATGGATTGCTAACGCTGCAATGCTGCGTGGGAACATAAATTGCATCGTAACAGTTAATTGACATTTTTCTACCGTACCTGCTGGCAAAGATGTTTTGTTTTACAGGACCTGCTGTCAAAGATGTTGACAAAACTTGGTCATAGAACTGTAATCATCTGATTGCTTTATAATCCAATGCCCATAGCATATTCCCATTGTTAGTAAGAACGATATCTGTACCAAACCAACGGTTTACTCAAATAGCAGTACTTGTAGTTCTATGAATTCCACATGTGAAGAGCCATTTACTACTCAACATTGTTTAGTTTGTGCAATGAAATTCTTGCTATGGTGATCTTATTCATATCATTGCCAACTTCTGCAAGTTGTTTTACCTTTTGTTCTTGCTGGAGGATTAATACAGAAGTTTTTTTGTGTGTTAGCAGTTTGCAATCTGTCATACTGTTTCTGCTGTTTATTGATGCCTAAATATGGGCTCTGCAATAGTTTACTGTTATTTAAACTATACTATTTGTAATTCTGATGCAGGCTTTTCTTCGGCTGAAACACTTGTTCCACGGAACCAAGATGCTGGGTTGGCTGAACTCCCAGCCACTGTTGCTGCACTGAAGAACCCCAACTCAAAAATCCTTTATGACCAGTACAACCATGAAAGATATCCTCCTGGAGATCCCAGCAAGCGTGCCTTTGCCTACTTTGTTCTGAGTGGTGGGAGATTCGTATATGCATCACTGCTGCGTCTCCTTGTCTTGAAGTTTGTCTTGAGCATGTCAGCAAGTAAGGATGTGCTTGCACTTGCTTCCCTTGAGGTTGATCTATCCAGCATTGAACCCGGCAGCACAGTGACTGTCAAGTGGCGTGGAAAGCCAGTCTTCATCAGGCGACGGACAGATGATGACATCAAGCTGGCCAACAGCGTGGATGTTGCATCCTTGCGCCACCCAGAGCAAGACGCTGAGCGTGTGAAGAACCCAGAGTGGCTGGTTGTTATTGGGGTCTGCACTCATCTTGGTTGCATTCCCCTTCCAAACTCTGGAGACTTTGGTGGCTGGTTCTGCCCGTGCCATGGCTCCCACTATGACATCTCTGGCAGAATCCGCAAGGGCCCTGCCCCGTACAACCTTGAGGTGCCCACCTACAGTTTCTTGGAAGATAACAAGATGCTCATAGGCTAAGAGCCTAAAACCAGTACCTACCGACATATATTCTCGACAGGAGTGAATTCCTGTTGCGCTGTTATTTTGTTTTCAATGTGGCTAGGAGTTTTTTTTTCAGGACTATCGCAACGGTGATCCACTGTTACCTACTGAAGTTCATTTGCAGTGCGAAATAATTGTTTCTCCTATGTTGCTACTGGATTGCAAGTTGTTTTATACTGATTTTCTGAGACCCTATCGGAAGGATATTGTATACCTCTTCTGGTCCTTGCTCTCTATATATTTGATAAATAAGCAAACATACTATTCTTCATCTTTTGTGTCTAACAATGTTATTCATTCAAGTTCCCGAATGTTGTATGTGTGACCTAACTTCAGGAACTTCTATGTTGATTCTAATGATCCTTGACATTGTGATGCGCTGATGCTGCAATTGGCTGCTGACGGTATGCCTGTCGGGGAGGCAATGTAGTCCGACCGGCATGGCACACACGCAAATCCGCCCTCCCAAAGGCCTTGTTTGGAGTTTTCCCAACCTCAAAGGGATTCGGGTGAGAAGGGATCAGGTGAGCCTCTTCCCTTCACCCAATTCCTCCGAATCCCCATCCCCTGTTGGCGCAGCTCTCTCTCTCATTCCCTGTAAAAGAAGGAGCACAATACACTGGAGTTTCATCCAGATGTACACACTGCCCCGTTACTATTTCAAGAGCACTAACTCATCTACAAACAGACTCGTGGCCATGGCTTTGTAGTGGCACGAGTTTCATCCGGCTGTACACACAGCCTCGATACTATTTCAAGAGCACTAACTCATCTACAAACACACTCGTGGCCATGACTTTGTAGTGGCACAACAACGCAGCGCCCACGTTTCCTTGTACGCACGTACGCCCGCCGCCTAGCTAGCTACCCTGCATGCAATCTATCAGACTACCCACACTCGGAGTAAAATAGATAGTAACATCACACATACCTAGATAGAATAGATGCTGTGGCAAGTAATAAATAAAAAAAGAGAGACATGGTTACATAACTAGTTATTATTAATATGAATAACATCACACATATCAAGGCAAGATAAGTCTATAGCCTAATAAATAAAGTATTGCATGTTACCACACATATGTTACTCCCCATTATAGAGGTATGTTACTACTCTATGTTACTACCCATTGTAGCTAGTCTCAGCCCGGCCACGCGCTACGCGCACGACGTGGCCATCTCCACCAGTCACTGCTAACAACCAGCTAACTAACTCACACGCATCAAGCAAACTTACAGGAACACTTGCCAACGCCCTGCTCTACGTGCCAGACTCGAGTGTACACACACGCTACACACACATACACCACACTTCCGCTGCGCCCCGCACGTCCTGCGCCGCCCGATGAACTCGACCGTACCAATGCGTCCCGCACGTCCCGCACGCATCCGACTCGCCCCGACCACACCACACGCCATGGCTTATTTCAACACCCCCCCTAAGCCACGACCTAGAGGAGTCCGTCGTCGTCGACGTTGGCGTCAACCAGGAGAGCCTGCTCCGCCGCTGGTCCTTTCCGCAGCTGCAGGCACTCGCGCCGAAAGTGCCCGTGCTCCCCGCATTTGTAGCAGCGTGCACGATGCTTCCCTCCGTTGCCCGACGATGTGCTCGCCGTGCCGTCGTTGTCGTGGTCGCCAAAGTCGCGTCCGCCTTGCCGTCGCTCCCGAGCCGCCCACTGTGCCGCCGCCATCATCAGCTGACAGTCCACGCGCTCGCCGCCGACCCGTGCGCGCCGCCGCGTCCTCTCCTCGAACGCCTTGAGCCGCCCGAGCGCCTCCTTGAACACCATCTCCTCCATGTTGCAGAATTGCTCGATTCCGGCCACCGCGGCATACAGGCAGTCCGGCACGGTGTCGAGCAACTTCTTCACCATGGCGCTGTCGTCGAGCGTTGACCCGAGCATCGCGTACCTCGCCGCCATGTCGCTGACCTTCCCGGCGTAGTCGTCTAGCTCGTCGCCTCGTCCATCCGCAGGCGATCGAACTCATCGCGCAACGTCCCGAGCCTCACCGCTCGCACCCGATCAGCGCCGACGAAGCGAACCTTGAGGGAGTCACATACCTCCTTTGTCGGGACCCCGATTCTAAGTCACACCAATCTAGCATGTAACACCTCATATCACTTTGCGGCCTCACGCACGGTATCCCCACGGGTGTCGCCTTACCATGGCCCGGGACCGTTTGCGTCTTTTGGCTCGCGTATATGATTGTGTCGCTAGCATCCGTATGACAGAGAACCCGGGCCGACATGGCTAGTCGTGAACCCAAAGCGGCCCTAACCTATGGGAACAGGCATACATGATTCACATCAAGCGTGTCGGTCAGCAGCGTGTGAATCCGGGCTGTAGCACCGGGCTAACAGGACTCCGGGGAACCCGGGCTGTAGCAGGCTAGGCAGGACTCCGGTCGTCACCGCGTGACATTTCCCCGAAGGGACAGACACAGGAACGAAGTGAAACACATGCTGGCCAGTCAGGTGTTCCGAGCAGTAGTGCTGGGCTAGCAGGACTCCGGTGGACCGGGCTGTAGCGGACTACTATCGCTCAGAAAACACTAGACCTACATTTCCCCATATGATAGGCTGCCAAGGATAAACAACCAGATTGTCGGATCCCACACATAGCAATACACACTACACGTACGCATAACATGCAAGTATGTGCTGTACAACATGGCATCACAACATAACGCAAACTCGTACAGATAAGGCTCAGAAGAGCCACATAGCATAAATACAAGCAGGGGTCACATGACCCATCATTCAGAGCATACAAGCAACGGAAGCATTACATGTCTGGGTACAGACAACTACAAAAGAAAAGAGATGGAAAGCCTGACTATCTACAAGACCCTCCCAAGGGTACAAGATCGTAGCTGAGGTAACAAGCTACTCGTCGAAGTCCAAACGGAACTACTAGTAAGACAGATGTCTCATCTGCAAAACATAAATAAAGCAAACGTGAGTACAAAGGTACTCAGCAAGACTTACATCAGATCCTATCATATATGCACTAGTATCAAGAAGGTAATGTGGGGTTTTAGTTGCAGCAAGCCAGCTTTGACTCAGTGGCTATCTTGTTCTACGTCAACGAGAAACTTCTTTGAGATGAGGCAGCGCACACGAGTCCACTAATCACCACATCAATACACCACTAAGGATTCATCCTCGTCTCCCTACGAGGAGGCCATCCATAGCACTCACACTTGTCTTGAGCATTTTAGAGTATCCACTTTAAGTTGTCTATGTACCACGTAAGCATCCAAGAAGTCCATAACCGAGGACACGGCTATTCGAATAGATCATGATAACCCTGCAGGGGTGTACTTCATCACACACGCTCTCGCCACTTACCGCCATGTACACGTCATGTATCTCGGCAACCTTCACGCGGAAGCCTGGCGAGGGTGTCGGCCACGACCTGACTATCCACGCAAGACTCTAGTCCAGGTTTATCGCCTATTCGGGTTCCATCCGCAAGGAGATCCGGCCGAGGTTTCGCTCACGGCCCCAAACGATGTGTACAGGGTTCCCGAGCCCACCATCCGGGTGCCACTTGGTACACCGGGCCACGTGTGCCTAGTCTGTCCCAAGTCCACCCTGTCGGGTGCCACTCGGTAGAAAAATAGCACTACCTACAAACACCAGAAACTATTTGCAGCTCCTGGACAGAGCTCAAGGCGATTAATAAGTCGAGAGGGCTTGGAGCGCCCGGAGCCCAATGTGTGGTAGTAGCTAGTCATTGGACAACTTACACAGAACTCAGTTCTTAAGGACGGTCCCAATGAGACAACCCACCATGTACTCCTACATGGCCTCTCACCGCTACCTTTACCAAATCGTGTTCACACGTTTAACTCTCAGCACCAGAACATATCATAACACTCCAATTCATTCCCGATGAATCAGACCTGACACAACTCTAAGCAATAGCAGGCATGGCATGGTAAGAACACAACATGGCTCAATCAACCCCTACACATGCTAGTGGGTTTCAACTATTTACTGTGGCAATGACAGGTCATGCAGAGGAATGGGTTCAACTACCGCAGCATAAAGTAGCAGTTGAATCGTGGTTGTCCTAATGCAATAAAAGAGAGTAGGAGCGAGAGAGTGGGATTGTATCGGAATGAACAAGGGGGGTTGCTTGCCTGGTAGAACAACAAGGAAGGCACTGCTCCTCAGACAGGTACTCTGGAACGGTCTCCGGAGCAGGACCTATCGAGAAGGAACGGTGTCGGCAATCAAACACAAGCATATGCAACATTATGATGCATGAACATGGCATGAAGATGTGATGTTATTGGAGCTAATGCAACTAGCATTCATTTGGTTAAAGTCCATTTAAACTAAAGATTCAAATGTAACTCCAAAATAAGCTCTTAAATATGCCATAAGTGTGTTTTCACATATACAGCATGTATAGGTTGGTTTGTCATGCATGAAAATGGTACAGATGGATAGATTGAATTTTTCTGATAATTTTTCATATATAAATTATTTCAATCTGAGCTACGGTTGAATTTCTATGAATTTTTGAAGTTTTGAATATATTCTGGAATTTCCTGATTAATTTTAAACCAGAAAATGAGATATTGCGTCAGCATGACATCATGCCTGCGTCAGCAGGTCAACGGAGCTGACCAGGTCAAACCTGACGTGTGGGGTCCACACGTCAGTGACTTAGTTAGTTAACAGAGGAGTTATGCCTAATCTAATTTAGATTAGTGGCTCTGGGGCCCACTGTCAGTGTCAGGGGGTTAGCAAAAATGGTGATTAGCCTTAAGCTAATCACCTGGCCGGTTGGGCCCGCACGTCAGGCCGGCGAGGTCAAAGGGTCAAACCCCACCGGCGTTAAGCCGCCGGCGAGGCCCGAGACGGCGGAGCGCCGCGGAAATCGTCCACAGGGCTCCGTTCGAGGCGTGATTAGGCTCTTCGAAGAGCTGGCGATGCGGCGCGTCGAGCAGTGCCCTCGGCCGGAGCTGGGGTGGCCGAGAACGACGTCGGCGACCATGTTGGCGGCCGCCGGAGTTCGGCTGTGTTAGGGGGCGCGGCTGCAGCGTGCAAACGCGCCAACTAGAGCGCTAGCGGGGCACTACGAGGTGCGGCGAGAGTGCTAGGTGCACTGGCGTGGCCAAAGGGTCGCCGGAGCAACACCGGCGACAAGCTCGAGCGGAGGCAAGCTTCGGCCATGGCGGAACTGAGGCCTAGACAGCGCAAACGCGAGGAGGAGGAGAGGGGTTCGGCGCGGAAGCTCACAGCGGAGGCGACGGGATGGTCAGCGGGCTCGGGGACAAGTCGGAGACGACGGACGGGCGCCGGCGATCTCGGGCGGCCGGGGGTGGAGAAGACGGCGATGACGGCTCCACGGGGCGTCCCGGCTTGCGTGGCTCGGCGGAGAGCTTCAGAGGGAGGAGGCGGAGCTCCTAGACTCGAAGAGAGGGCGAGGGGGAGGCAGTGGCCGCGGCAATGGCAAACGGCGGCGACAACAGCGCTCGGCCGCGTGAGGGGGAGGGCGAGGGAGAGAGACAGAGGAAAGGGGAGGGCACGGGGAGAGAGTGAAGGAGTCGGGGTGGTGCGTGGCGCTCGCAGCAGCCTCCAGCGGCAGCGAGGAAGCAGGAGGTGGCCGGTGCGTGCTCGCGCGCGGCGAGCACACGCGCGCCGTCCTCCTGGCAGGAGGTAGGCGATGACCTGGCCTGGGCCAACAGTGTTGGGCCGGCACAGGAGCTGGGCCGCCAGCTGGGCTGCCAGGCAGGTAAGCGCCAGGTAGGTTTTTCCATTTTTGTTTTTCTTTTCTATTTTTCTGACATTTGTTTTGATTTAATAGAAATACTAAATCAATTAATTTACTTATGCCAATTTTTGCAGGAGCTAGTGGTATTATTCCAGAGCTCCTCAACAACTAACATAATTTTTGGACATATATTATATATATAACAAATATATATCCAAAGCAAATAATTATTCATTAAATCCAAATGCCCAAAATAAATATCTATGAGCTCCTAAAAATATTGGCTTGAATTTTACCTCTCACCAATATTTTCAGAGAGAGACATGAACATTTTCTTGGACCCTTTTGGAGCACTTTTTATCTGGGTCATTTTCAAAAAATGATTTCTGAGGGTTCATAAATCCCCATTTCAAATTTAAATGGAGTTTAAACATGATGCAAGCATGAAGGGCTAGCCTAGGTCATACCAGAACTAGGGATGTGACATCCTTCGCGGTTGGCTTCGTCGCCACCTGCATCAGCAGGTCCTCCGGCAGTGCGCCCAGCATCGCCGCCCGCGTCGTCTTGCTCTTCCCGGTGTCGACCGCCTTGCCCTCCGCCGGAGCCACAACACTCCACAGCCCATGGGCGTCAAGGATAGCCTCCGCCTTGATCGCCCAGGCGATGTAGTTCGTCGTCGTCAGCGGCGGCAGCCGCAATGCCATCGCCCCACCACCACCGTCGTGAGGAACGAGCGCCATGGCCGCCGACAGGATCGCGCCGGAGCTCTGTATACCAAATGTTGGCACAACTCTCTCTCTCTCTCACTCAGGACTAGAGGTAGAAGAAGGAACACAATACACTTGAGTTTCACCCGACTGTACATCCCCATCAATCCTTCACCAAGAATACTCGCTCGGCAGCAACATTACGCCCGGGAAGAGAATACACGAGGTGAGGGATCCGTAAGAGTCTTAAACTTACAGATGCCCAAGGCACCCCAATCTATACCTAATACTCCCTCCATTCCCTTATACAAGGCCACAAACTCAGATTATAGGTACCTGTTGGGGAACGCAATAATTTCAAAAAAATTCCTACGCACACGCAAGTTCATGGTGATGCATAGCAACGAGAGGGGAGAGTGTTGTCTGCGTACCCTCATAGACCGTAAGCGGAAGCGTTATGACAACGCGGTTGATGTAGTCGTACGTCTTCACGAACGATCGATCCTAGTACCGAATGTACGGCACCTCCGTGATCTGCAAACGTTCGGCTCGGTGATGTCCCATGAACTCACGATCCAGCAGAGTGTCGAGGGAGAGCTTCGTCAGCACGACGACGTGATGACGGTGATGATGATGCTACCGGAGCAGGCCTTCGCCTAAGCACTGCTACGATATGACCGAGGTGGATTATGGTGGAGGGGGGCACCACACACGGCTGGAAACAATTAACTTGTGTGTCTATGGGGTGCCCCTTGGCCACGTATATAAATGATGGACGGAGGAGGAGGCCGGCCCTCATAGGGCGCGCCCAAAGTGTGGAGTCCTACTAGGACTCCCTAGTCCTAGTAGGATTCCACCTCCCACATGGAATAGGAAAAAGAGAAGGGAGAAGGAGAAGGAAGGGGGCGCCTCCTTTCCCTAGTCCAATTCGGACCAGTCCATGGGGAAGGGGCGCGGCCACCCTTGATGCCTTTCTCTCCTTTCCCGTATGGCTCATTAAGGCCCAATACGAATGAAGGAAATATGCCCTAGAGGCAATAATAAAGTTATTATTTATTTCCTTATATCATGATAAATGTTCATTATTCATGCTAGAATTGTATTAACCGGAAACATAATACATGTGTGAATACATAGACAAACTTAGTGTCACTAGTATGCCTCTACTTGACTAGCTCGTTAATCAAAGATGGTTATGTTTCCTAACCATGAACAAGGTCTTTTTATTTGATTAATGAGGTCACATCATTAGTTGAATGATCTGATTGACATGACCCATTTCATTAGCTTAGCAGCCGATCGTTTAGTATGTTGCTGTTGCTATTCTTCATGACTTACATGTTCCTATGACTATGAGATTATGCAACTCCCGTTTATCGGAGGAGCACTTTGGGTACTACCAAACGTCACAACGTAACTGGGTGATTATAAAGGAGTACTACAGGTGTCTCCAAAGGTAGATGTTGGGTTGGCGTATTTCGAGATTAGGATTTGTCACTCCGATTGTCGGAGAGGTATCTCTGGGCCCTCTCGGTAATACACATCACATAAGCCTTGCAAGCATTGTGACTAATGAGTTAGTTGTGAGATGATGTATTACGGAACGAGTAAAGAGACTTGCCAGTAACGAGATTGAACTAGGTATTGGATACCGACGATCGAATCTCGGACAAGTAACATACCGATGACAAAGGGAACAACGTATGTTGTTATGCGGTCTGACCGATAAAGATCTTCGTAGAATATGTAGGAGCCAATATGGGCATCCAGGTCCCGCTATTGGTTATTGACCGGAGATGTGTCTCAGTCATGTCTACATTGTTCTTGAACCGTAGGGTCCGCACGCTTAACGTTACGATGACAGTTATTATGAGTTTATGCATTTTGATGTACCGAAGTTAGTTCGGAGTCCCGGATGTGATCACGGACATGACGAGGAGTCTCGAAATGGTCGAGACATAAAGATTGATATATTGGATGACTATATTCGGACACCAGAAGTGTTCCGGGTGATTTTGGAGAAAACCGGAGAGCCGGAGGGTTACCGGAACCCTACCGGGAGAAGTATTGGGCCTTATGGGCTTTAGTGGAGAGAGAGAAGGGCTGCCAAGAGGTGGGCCGCGCGCCACCTCCTCCCTGGTCCGAATTGGACTAGGGGAGGGGGGCGGCGCCCCCCCTTTCCTTCTCCCACTCCACCACTTTCCCCCTCCTAGTAGGAGTCCTACTCCTACTAGGAGGAAGACTCCTCCTTGGCGCGCCACACCTGGCCAGCCGGCCTCCTCCCCTTGCTCCTTTATATACGGGGGCAGGGGGCACCCTAAGACACACAAGTTGATCCACGTGATCGTTCCTTAGCCGTGTGCGGTGCCCCCTGCCACCATATTCCACCTCGATCATATCGTTGTAGTGCTTAGGCGAAGCCGTGCATCGGTAGAACATCAAGATCGTCATCACGCCGTCGTGCTGACGGAACTCCTCCCTGAAGCTTTGCTGGATCGGAGCCCGGGGATCGTCATCGAGCTGTATGTGTGCTAAGAACTCGGAGGTGCCGGAGTAACGGTGCTTGGATCGGGAAGAAGACGTACGACTACTTCCTCTACGTTGTGTCAACGCTTCCGTTGTGATCTACAAGGGTACGTAGATCAGACTCTCCCCCTCGTTGCTATGCATCACCATGATCTTGCGTGTGCGTAGGAAAATTTTGAAATTACTACGTTCCCCAACAGTGGTATCAGAGCCTAGGTTTTTATGGTTTGATGTTATATGCACGAGTAGAACACAAGTGAGTTGTGGGCGATACAAGTCATACTGCCTACTAGCATGTCATACTTTGGTTCAGCGGTATTGTTGGACGAGACGACCCGGACCAACCTTACGCGTACGCTTACGCGAGACCGGTTCCCTCGACGTGCTTTGCACATAGATGGCTTGCCGGCGACTGTCTCTCCAACTTTAGTTGAACCGAGTATGGCTACGCCCGGTCCTTGAGAAGGTTAAAACGAAGTCTATTTGACAAACTATCGTTGTGGTTTTGATGCGTAGGTGAGATTGGTTCTTGCTTAAAGCCCGTAGCAGCCACGTAAAACTTGCAACGACAAAGTAGAGGACGTCTAACTTGTTTTTGCAGGGCATGTTGTGATGTGATATGGTCAAGACATGATGCTAAATTTTATTGTATGAGATGATCATGTTTTGTAACTGAGTTATCGGCAACTGGCAGGAGCCATATGGTTGTCGCTTTATTGTATGCAATGCAATCGCGATGTAATGCTTTACTTTATCACTAAACGGTAGCGATAGTCGTGGAAGCATAAGATTGGCGAGACGACAACGATGCTACGATGGAGATCAAGGTGTCGCGCCGGTGACGATGGTGATCATGACGGTGCTTCGAAGATGGAGATCACAAGCACAAGATGATGATGGCCATATCATATCACTTATATTGATTGCATGTGATGTTTATCTTTTTATGCATCTTATCTTGCTTTGATTGACGGTAGCATTATAAGATGATCTCTCACTAAATTATCAAGTAGTGTTCTCCCTGAGTATGCACCGTTGCGAAAGTTCTTCGTGCTGAGACACCACGTGATGATCGGGTGTGATAGGCTCTACGTTCAAATACAACGGGTGCAAAACAGTTGCACACGCGGAATACTCAGGTTATACTTGACGAGCCAAGCATATACAGATATGGCCTCGGAACACGGAGACCGAAAGGTCGAGCGTGAATCATATAGTAGATATGATCAACATAATGATGTTCACCGATGAAACTACTCCATCTCACGTGATGATCGGACATGGTTTAGTTGATTTGGATCACGTGATCACTTAGAAGATTAGAGGGATGTCTATCTAAGTGGGAGTTCTTAAGTAATATGATTAATTGAACTTAAATTTATCATGAACTTAGTACCTGATAGTATCTTGCTTATTTATGTTAATTGTAGATAGATGGCTCGTGCTGTTGTTCCGTTGAATTTTAATGCGTTCCTTGAGAAAGCAAAGTTGAAAGATGATGGTAGCAATAATACGGACTGGGTCCGTAACTTGAGGATTATCCTCATTGCTGCACAGAAGAATTATGTCCTGGAAGCATCGCTGGGTGCCAGGCCTGCTGCTGGAGCAACACCAGATGTTATGAACGTCTGGCAGAGCAAAGCTGATGACTACTCGATAGTTCAGTGTGCCATGCTTTACGGCTTAGAATCGGGACTTCAACGACGTTTTGAACGTCATGGAGCATATGAGATGTTTCAGGAGTTGAAGTTAATATTTCAAGCAAATGCCCGGATTGAGAGATATGAAGTCTCCAATAAGTTCTATAGCTGCAAAATGGAAGAGAACAGTTCTGTCAGTGAGCATATACTCAAAATGTCTGGGTATAATAATCACTTGATTCAATTGGGAGTTAATCTTCCAGATGATTGCGTCATTGACAGAATTCTCCAATCACTGCCACCAAGCTACAAGAGCTTCGTGATGAACTATAATATGCAAGGGATGAACAAGACTATTCCCGAGCTCTTCGCAATGCTGAAAGCTGCGGAGGTAGAAATCAAAAAGGAGCATCAAGTGTTGATGGTTAACAAAACCACTAGTTTCAAGAAAAAGGGCAAAGGGAAGAAGAAGGGGAACTTCAAGAAGAACGGCAAGCAAGTTGCTGCTCAGGAGAAGAAACCCAAGTCTGGAACTAAGCCTGAAACTGAGTGCTTCTACTGCAAGCAGACTGGTCACTGGAAGCGGAACTGCCCCAAGTATTTGGCGGATAAGAAGGATGGCAAGGTGAACAAAGGTATATGTGATATACATGTTATTGATGTGTACCTTACTAATGCTCGCAGTAGCACCTAGGTATTTGATACTGGTTCTGTTGCTAATATTTGCAACTCGAAACAGGGACTACGGATTAAGCGAAGATTGGCTAAGGACGAGGTGATGATGCGCATGGGAAACGGTTCCAAAGTCGATGTGATCGCGGTCGGCACGCTACCTCTACATCTACCTTCGGGATTAGTATTAGACCTAAATAATTGTTATTTGGTGCCAGCGTTGAGCATGAACATTATATCTGGATCTTGTTTAATGCGAGACGGTTATTCATTTAAATCAGAGAATAATGGTTGTTCTATTTATATGAGTAATATCTTTTATGGTCATGCACCCTTGAAGAGTGGTCTATTCTTGTTAAATCTCGATAGTAGTGATACACATATTCATAATGTAGAAGCCAAAAGATGCAGAGTTGATAATGATAGTGCAACTTATTTGTGGCACTGCCGTTTAGGTCATATCGGTGTAAAGCGCATGAAGAAACTCCATACTGATGGACTTTTGGAACCACTTGATTATGAATCATTTGGTACTTGCGAACCGTGCCTCATGGGCAAGATGACTAAAACACCGTTCTCCGGTACTATGGAGAGAGCATCAGATTTGTTGGAAGTCATACATACAGATGTATGCGGTCCAATGAATATTGAGGCTCGTGGCGGATATCGTTATTTTATCACCTTCACAGATGATTTAAGCAGATATGGGTATATCTACTTAATGAAACATAAGTCTGAAACATTTGAAAAGTTCAAAGAATTTCAGAGTGAAGTTGAAAATCATCGTAACAAGAAAATAAAGTTTCTACGATCTGATCGTGGAGGAGAATATTTGAGTTATGAGTTTGGTGTACATTTGAAAAATTGTGGAATAGTTTCGCAACTCACGCCACCCGGAACACCACGGCGAAATGGTGTGTCCGAACGTCGTAATCGTACTTTACTAGATATGGTGCGATCTATGATGTCTCTTACTGATTTACCGCTATCGTTTTGGGGATACGCTCTAGAGACGGCTGCATTCACGTTAAATAGGGCACCATCAAAATCCGTTGAGACGACGCCTTATGAACTATGGTTTGGCAAGAAACCAAAGTTGTCGTTTCTGAAAGTTTGGGGCTGCGATGCTTATGTGAAAAAGCTTCAACCTGATAAGCTCGAACCCAAATCGGAGAAATGTGTCTTCATAGGATATCCAAAGGAAACTATTGGATACACCTTCTATCACAGATCCGAAGGCAAGACTTTTGTTGCTAAATTCGGAAACTTTCTTGAGAAGGAGTTTCTCTCGAAAGAAGTGAGTGGGAGGAAAGTAGAACTTGATGAGGTAACTGTACCCGCTCCCTCATTGGAAAGTAGTACATTACAGAAAACTGTTTCTGCAACACCTACACCAATAAGTGAGGAAGCTAATGATAATGATCATGAAACTTCAGAACAAGATACTACTGAACCTCGTAGATCAACCAGAGCAAGATCCGCGCCAGAGTGGTACGGTAATCCAGTTCTGGAAGTCATGCTGCTAGATCATGATGAACCTACAAACTATGAAGAAGCGATGGTGAGCCCAGATTCCGCAAAGTGGCTTGAAGCCATGAAATCTGAGATGGGATCCTTGTATGAGAACAAAGTATGGACTTTGGTTGACTTGCCCGATTATCGGCAAGCAATTGAGAATAAATGGATCTTCAAGAAAAAGACTGACGCTGATGGTAATGTTACTGTCTATAAAGCTCGACTTGTTGCAAAAGGTTTTCGACAAGTTCAAGGGGTTGACTACGATGAGACCTTCTCACCCGTAGCGATGCTTAAGTCTGTCCGAATCATGTTAGCAATTGCCGCGTTTTATGATTATGAAATATGGCAGATGGATGTCAAAACTGCATTCCTGAATGGATTTCTGGAAGAAGAGTTGTATATGATGCAACCGGAAGGTTTTGTTGATCCAAAGGGAGCTAACAAAGTGTGCAAACTCCAGCGATCCATTTATGGACTGGTGCAAGCATCTCGGAGTTGGAATAAACGCTTTGATAGTGTGATCAAAGCATTTGGTTTTATACAGACTTTTGGAGAAGCCTGTATTTACAAGAAAGTGAGTGGGAGCTCTGTAGCATTTCTGATATTATATGTGGATGACATATTGCTGATTGGAAATGATATAGAATTTCTGGATAGCATAAAGGGATACTTGAATAAGAGTTTTTCAATGAAAGACCTCGGTGAAGCTGCTTACATATTGGGCATTAAGATCTATAGAGATAGATCGAGACGCTTAATTGGACTTTCACAAAGCACATACCTTGACAAAATTTTGAAAAAGTTCAAAATGGATCAAGCAAAGAAAGGGTTCTTGCCTGTGTTACAAGGTGTGAAGTTGAGTCAGACTCAATGCCCGACCACTGCAGAAGATAGAGAGAAAATGAAAGATGTTCCCTATGCTTCAGCCATAGGCTCTATCATGTATGCAATGCTGTGTACCAGACCTGATGTGTGCCTTGCTATAAGTTTAGCAGGGAGGTACCTGTTGGGGAACGCAGTAATTTCGAAAATTTTCCTACGTGCACGCAAGATCATGGTGATGCACAGCAACGAGAGGGGAGAGTGTTGTCTACGTACCAACGCAGACCGACTGCGGAAGCGATCACACAACGTAGAGGAAGTAGTCGTACGTCTTCTTCCCGATCCGACCGATCCAAGCACCGTTACTCCGGCACCTCCAAGTTCTTAGCACACGTTCAACTCGATGACGTTCCTCGGGCTCCAATCCAGCAAAGCGTCGAGGAAGAGTTCCGTCAGCACGACGGCGTGGTGACGATCTTGATGTACTACCGACGCAGGGCTTCGCCTAAGCACTGTAACGGTACGATCGAGGTGGAATTTGGTGGCAGGGGGCACCGCACACGGCTAAGGAACGATCTCAAGGATCAACTTGTGTGTCTTGGGGTGTCCCCTGCCCCCGTATATAAAGGTTGGAGGGAGGGGGGCTGGCCGGCCAAGTGGAGGGAGGCGCAGGAGGAGTCCTACTCCTACCGGGAGTAGGACTCCCCCCTCCAATCCTAGTCCAACTAGGAATCCTTTAAAGGAGATAGAGAGAGAGGTGGCCGGCCCCTCTCCTAGTCCTAATAGGACTAGGGAGAGGGGGGGAGGCGCAGCCCTATGTGGGCTGCCCTCTCACCTTTCCACTAAGGCCCATGTTGGCCCATTTGGCTCCCTGGGGGTTCCGGTAACCCTCCCGGTAATCCGGTAAAATTCCGATTTCACCCGGAACACTTCCGATGTCCAAACATAGGCTTCCAATATATCAATCTTTACGTCTCGACCATTTCGAGACTCCTCGTCATGTCCGTGATCTCATCCGGGACTCCGAACAACCTTCGGTACATCAAAATGCATAAACTCATAATAACTGTCATCGTAATGTTAAGCGTGCGGACCCTACGGTTCGAGAACAATGTAGACATGACCGAGACACGTCTGCGGTCAATAACCAATAGCGGGACCTGGATGCCCATATTGGCTCCTACATATTCTACGAAGATCTTTATCGGTCAGACCGCATAACAACATACGTTGTTCCCTTTGTCATCGGTATGTTACTTGCCCGAGATTCGATCGTCGGTATCCAATACCTAGTTCAATCTCGTTACCGGCAAGTCTCTTTACTCGTTCCATAATACATCATCTCACAACTAACTTATTAGTTGCAGTGCTTGCAAGGCTTATGTGATGTGCATTACCGAGAGGGCCCAGAGATACCTCTCCGACAATCGGAGTGACAAACCCTAATCTCGAAATACGCCAACCCAACATCTACCATTGGAGACACCTGTAGTACTCCTTTATAATCACCCAGTTACGTTGTGACGTTTGGTAGTACCCAAAGTGTTCCTCCGGTAAACGGGAGTTGCATAATCTCATAGTTATAGGAACATGTATAAGTCATGAAGAAAGCAATAGCAACATACTAAACGATCGGGTGCTAAGCTAATGAAATGGGTCATGTCAATCAGATCATTCAACTAATGATGTGACCTCGTTAATCAAATAACAACTCTTTGTTCATGGTTAGGAAACATAACCATCTTTGATTAACGAGCTAGTCAAGTAGAGGCATACTAGTGACACTCTGTTGGTCTATGTATTCACACATGTATTATGTTTCCGGTTAATACAATTCTAGCATGAATAATAAACATTTATCATGATATAAGGAAATAAATAATAACTTTATTATTGCCTCTAGGGCATATTTCCTTCAGTACCAAAGTAATCTAGGAATGGATCACTGGACAGCGGTCAAGAACATCCTGAAATACCTAAAAAGGACTAAGGATATGTTTCTTGTATATGGAGGTGACAAAGAGCTCACCGTAAGAGGTTACGTTGATGCAAGCTTTGACACTGATCCGGACGATTCTAAATCGCAGACCGGATACGTGTTTACATTAAACGGTGGAGCTGTCAGTTGGTGCAGTTCTAAACAAAGCGTCGTAGCGGGATCTACTTGTGAAGCGGAGTACATAGCTGCTTCGGAAGCAGCGAACGAAGGAGTCTGGATGAAGGAGTTCATATCCGATCTAGGTGTCATACCTAATGCATCAGGTCCAATGAAAATCTTTTGTGACAATACTGGTGCAATTGCCTTGGCAAAGGAATCCAGATTTCACAAGAGGACCAAGCACATCAAGAGACGCTTCAATTCCATCCGGGATCTAGTCCAGGTGGGAGACATAGAGATTTGCAAGATACATACGGATCTGAATGTTGCAGACCCGTTGACTAAGCCTCTTCCACGAGCAAAACATGATCAACACCAAGGCTCCATGGGTGTTAGAATCATTACTATGTAATCTAGATTATTGACTCTAGTGCAAGTGGGAGACTGAAGGAAATATGCCCTAGAGGCAATAATAAAGTTATTATTTATTTCCTTATATCATGATAAATGTTTATTATTCATGCTAGAATTGTATTAACCGGAAACATAATACATGTGTGAATACATAGACAAACTTAGTGTCACTAGTATGCCTCTACTTGACTAGCTCGTTAATCAAAGATGGTTATGTTTCCTAACCATGAACAAGGTCTTGTTATTTGATTAACGAGGTCACATCATTAGTTGAATGATCTGATTGACATGACCCATTTCATTAGCTTAGCACCCGATCGTTTAGTATGTTGCTGTTGCTATTCTTCATGACTTATACATGTTCCTATGACTATGAGATTATGCAACTCCCGTTTACCGGAGGAACACTTTGGGTACTACCAAACGTCACAACGTAACTGGGTGATTATAAAGGAGTACTACAGGTGTCTCCAAAGGTAGATGTTGGGTTGGCGTATTTCGAGATTAGGATTTGTCACTCCGATTGTCGGAGAGGTATCTCTGGGCCCTCTCGGTAATACACATCACATAAGCCTTGCAAGCATTGTGACTAATGAGTTAGTTGCGAGATGATGTATTACGAAACGAGTAAAGAGACTTGCCAGTAACGAGATTGAACTAGGTATTGGATACCGACGATCGAATCTCGGACAATTAACATACCGATGACAAAGGGAACAACGTATGTTGTTATGCGGTCTGACCGATAAAGATCTTCGTAGAATATGTAGGAGCCAATATGGGCATCCAGGTCCCGCTATTGGTTATTGACCGGAGATGTGTCTCAGTCATGTCTACATTGTTCTCGAACCGTAGGGTCCGCACGCTTAACGTTACGATGACAGTTATTATGAGTTTATGCATTTTGATGTACCGAAGTTAGTTCAGAGTCCCGGATGTGATCACGGACATGACGAGGAGTCTCTAAATGGTCGAGACATAAAGATTGATATATTGGATGACTATATTCGGACACCGGAAGTGTTCCGGGTGATTTCGGAGAAAACCGGAGAGCCGGAGGGTTACCGGAACCCTACCGGGAGAAGTATTGGGCCTTATGGGCTTTAGTGGAGAGAGAGAAGGGCTGCCAAGAGGTGGGCCGCGCGCCACCTCCTCCCTGGTCCGAATTGGACTAGGGGAGGGGGGCGGCGCCCCCCCTTTCCTTCTCCCACTCCACCACTTTCCCCCTCCTAGTAGGAGTCCTACTCCTACTAGGAGGAAGACTCCTCCTTGGCGCGCCACACCTGGCCGGCTGGGCTCCTCCCCTTGCTCCTTTATATATGGGGGCAGGGGGCACCCTAAGACACACAAGTTGATCCACGTGATCGTTCCTTAGCCGTGTGCGGTGCCCCCTGCCACCATATTCCACCTCGATCATATCGTTGTAGTGCTTAGGCGAAGCCCTGCGTCGGTAGAACATCAAGATCGTCATCACGCCGTCGTGATGACGGAACTCCTCCCCGAAGCTTTGCTGGATCGGAGCCCGGGGATCGTCATCGAGCTGTACGTGTGCTAAGAACTCGGAGGTGCCGGAGTAACGGTGCTTGGATCGATCGGATCGGGAAGAAGACGTACGACTATGTGACGCCCGGGTAATCATGCTACAGTAATTCCACGCTAATGATGCCACGTCACCTCGGTTACTGTTATTAATCTCGCGGTGGTTCAAAAACGGTTCGAATTCAAATTTAAAATCAAGTCAAACAATTAAAGTCTTCAAAAGTCAAAACTAAAATGTTCTTGATGTGACAAATAAATCATGGATATTATTGGTGGAGTAACAACATCTTTATAAAATATTTAAATACCCTTAAGTGATTAAAACAACATCAAAACAATTAGTTATACTCCTAAAATATTTTACCAAATACTAAACTATTTTTATTCTAAGGTAAAACTTCTTAGAACAGTGGATTAATTTGACACACTATTTTTTGAAGCTATTTTCATATTTTACTAAACCAAAAATATAGTGCAACTAAAATAAAAGAGAAATGAATAAAAGGTAAAACAAGAAAATAACAAAAAAAAGAGAACCCCCTGGTCTCCAGCCCAGCAGACCACAGCCCTACTGGGCTAGCCACCGGCCAAACCGGCCTCGCCCACTCTCCTTATCCCCCACCCGGTGAGACCCCGAACCCCCACGCACCCACTCGCCCCCCCACATCGCCCTCCCCCCGCTGGATTTGGATCGGGGCGACGCCCCCGACGACGACGCCCGCGTCCGCTGCCGCCCGAAGGCCTCCCCGTCGCCGGACCAGCACACCGTCGCTGCTCGTCATCGTCGCCCGGAGCTCGTCCGCCTCGTCCTCCACGTCTCCCTCGCCGCCTCGCCTTCCCCGACTCCTCTCCATCAGTCTCCCGAGGTCGTCGCCGTCACGTCCTCGCCGGACCGCCCCGTCCCCGCCTCTCCTTCGTCGGTCCTCCCCGCGCCTCACCGCCCTCTTCTCGCCAACGAGGGGTGAGCTCCCCGTCGACCCCCGTCCTTCTCCCCCTCCGAACGCTACGCCTCATGCCGTCCCGTCGCCGCGCCCGCCTCTGCGTGGTCGCGCCCCGTCGCGGCTACCGCACGCCCCCGCGCGCCTTCCCCTCTGCGGCCGTCGCCACGCCCGTCCCCTACAGCGCCTCCCGGTGGCGCTGCGTTGCGCGCGCGCTCGTGCGTGGCCACGCCTAGCGGATTCCCGCGTGCCCCGCTCCTCTGCCGTTGCTGCCGCTCCAGCCGTCGCTGCCGCCAGTGCCCTGCACCGTCCCGCCACCTCCCTGCTCCTCCATGGCCGCCGCCCCAACCGCTCCGCCCGTGGCCGTTCACCCTGTCGCCTCCTGCCTGGTGCACTTCGCCGCAGCCGCCGGCGCCCCAGCGCCTCCACTGGCTTGGGTAGGTGCCCAAACGGGCTGGCGCCCGCAACGCCCAGCGCCCGCACCCGCGACAACCGCAGCACCCGAACCCACTATGGCCCCTGTGCCTATGACATGAGGGGCCCACCAGCCCCAGAACGTTTTTTTAAAAGAATTAAAAAAATATAATAATGAAAATAATTAATTAATTAATTAATTAAAGAATTAATTAACTTAATTAAATCGGATTAGATTAACCTAATCATTTAGTTAAAGCTAATTAACCCTGTTAATTACTAGGAGTCTATGACGTACGGGCCCCACACGTCAGTTGACCCACTCAACGCCGTGTTGACTGCTGACATCATGCTGACGTCATCATGACGTCATCACACACTATTTTGGATAATGTTGATTAAATTAATTAAATAAATCCTAAAAATGATTTAACTCTTTTAAAATTAATATAAAATAAACCGTAGCTCGGATCGAAAAACTTTGTACATGAAAGTTGCTCAGAACGACGAGACGAACCCGGATACGCAGCCCGTTCGTCCGTCACGCATCCCTAGCATAGCAAACTCGCAACTTTCCCCCTCCGGTCCTCTACCCGAAAACGCAAAACACCGGGGATACTTTCCCGGATGTCATCCCCCTTCACCGGTATCACCTACTACCGCGTTAGGGCACCTCTAACGCCGTTACTTGTCATGTCATGCATCACTATGCATATGCTTGTTTAAATATTTATTGTTTCTCCCCCCTCTTCTCTCGATAGACACAGAGACCGACGCCGCTGCTACCCAGTACGACTACGGAGTTGACGCCCCCTCTCTCTTGCCAGAGCAACCAGGCAAGCCCCCCCTTTGATCACCAGATATCGCCTACTCTTCTCTATACTGCTTGCATTAGAGTAGTGTAGCATGTTACTGCTTCCCATTAATCCTATACTGATGCATAGCCTGTCCTTGCTACTACTGTTGTTACCTTTACCTGCAAACCTAATGCTTAGTATAGGATGCTAGCTTATCATCAGTGGCCCTACATTCTTGTCCGTCTGCCATGCTATACTATCGGGCCGTGATCACTCGGGAGGTGATCACGGGTATATACTATATACTTTATACATGATACATGTGGTGACTAAAGATGGGTAGGCTCGTAGGAGAACCCGCGAGTGGATCTTTGAGGCGGAGCGACAGGGCAGGTTCAGACCACCTAGGAGAGAGGTGGGCCTGGCCCTGGTCGGTGTTCGCGGATACTTAACATGCTTAACAAGATCTGGGTATTTGATCTGAGTCTGGCCATTTGGTCTATACGCACTAACCATCTACGCGGGAGTAGTTATGGGTATCCCGGCGTCGTGGTATCAGCCGAAGCCTTCGTGACGTCAGCGACTGAGTGGCGCGCACCAGATTGGAACGTAAGCCTGCTCTTGTATTAAGGGGGCTAGTTCTGCTTTCGGCCGCGTTCGCAACGTGCAGGTGTGCTAAGGGCGATGGGCCCAGACCCCTGCGCCATAGGGTTTAGACCGGCGTGCTGACCTCTCTGTTGTGCCTAGGTAGGGCTGCGACGTGTTGATCTTCCGAGGCCGGGCATGACCCAGGAAAGTGTGTCCAGCCAAATGGGATCGAGCGTGTTGGGGTATGTGGTGCACCCCTGCAGGGAAGTTTATCTATTCGAATAGCCGTGTCCCTCGGTAAAAGGACGACCCGGAGTTGTACTTTGACCTTATGACAACTAGAACCGGATACTTAATAAAACACACCCTTCCAAGTGCCAGATACAACCGGTGATCGCTCTCTCACAGGGCGACGAGGGGAGGATCATCGGTTAGGATTATGCTATGCGATGCTACTTGGAGGACTTCAGTCTACTCTCTTCTACATGCTGCAAGACGGAGGCTGCCAGAAGCGTAGTCTTCGACAGGATTAGTTATCCCCCTCTTATTCCGGCATTCTGCAGTTCAGTCCACATATGATACCCTTATTCCATTTGATACCCATGCATATGTAGTATAGCTCCTTGCTTGCGAGTACTTTGGATGAGTACTCACAGTTGCTTTCTCCCTCTTTTCCTCCTATCCCTTCTACCTGGTTGTCGCAACCAGATGTCGGAGCCCCGGATCCAGACGCCACCATCAACGACGACTCCTACTACACCAGAGGTGCCTACTACTATGTGCTGCCCGCTGACGGCGACCAGGAGTAGTTAGGAGGATCCCAGGCAGGAGGCCTGCGCCTCTTTCGATCTGTATCCCAGTTTGTGCTAGCCTTCTTAAGGCAGACTTGTTTCACTTATGTCTGTACTCAGATATTGTTGCTTCCGCTGACTCGTCTATGATCGAGCTCTTGTATTCGAGCCTTTGAGGCCCCTGGCTTGTAATATGATGCTTGTACGACTTATTTTATTTGTAGAGTTGTGTTGAGATATCTTCCCGTGAGTCCCTGATCTTGATCGTACACGTTTGCGTGTATGATTAGTGTACGATTAAATCGGGGGCGTCACAAGTTGGTATCAGAGCCGACTGCCTTTAGGAATCCCCCTTCCACACTCCTTGGCCGAAGTCGAGTCTAGACATTACAAAACTTTTACTAACATGGCTGTGCGGCTTACGGGCCCACGTCGCCATTTGGGTGGTATTAGGATCTTTTACTCCTCGGTCATTACTCTGGGGCTCTGATCTCTCTTCTATTCGGGTTAAAATGAATTTACTAACTCTGACTCTAGGATCTCGTGAATACTTTCTCTCGGAGAGCCCCTTCATTCCAGATGATGGCCTGCTTCACTAGAAGATTCCGTAGATACTCTTTGTTATTCCTCTCGAGACTTTGTGCCCATCACTTTTGCTATTCCCGACCACCGATAAATCCTTATGGATAAATACTTGCAGTTGTTATGCTTACATACATCCCTAGTTGGTCTTGTTATTACAAGATACTTCAAAATACTTGTCGTTGTTTCGATAATCCTTTGAGCTTACCGCCTTGCTGTACTTTGTCACCTGAATACCCCTTCAATTAAATCCTCGCACTTGTCGAGTATCCACTCATCCCCAGTTGTTCATGTGCTTCACAATGGTCTTCGAAATACTATTTGATCCTCCAAAAATCCTTAGTAGCTTATTGCTCTGCAATACTTGGCTGCTTGCATTATGGATGCTTTCCATATGTCTGGCGATATTCGTTAGTATCCTTAGGCATCGTCTTTTGATCCTATTGATTCAACTTGAGTGCGAATGCACGCAATCATCAATTGATCCTTTTAAATTATCTTTCCGGCTCATACGTTATTTTAAAACATGAGCTGGATCTCGACCAATCAAATTGCTGTCGATTGTACCCTTAAGGCTATTCAACTTATCCATCCCTGATCAGAGCATTGCTTCTGATCCCTTGACTTGGAATTGATAATTCCTGTGCATTTGAGCCTTGAATTAGTCAGTTGTTTCTAAAGTCTGATCTCCTTGCATTGTTTCTTCCTCTGGTTGAGTACCGATGCTCGCACCAGATCCCTTGAGGACCATCGGATCATTTGCTGGATTTTATCCGACAGCGTCCTTCATATTCAATAAGTCTGTGAGCCTTTCCTCGGATACATAATACCTTTGGTAAATTGTATCCTCTGCTTTCTCAAACATGCTCTACTATCGAGCTGGTGTTATTTATTCTTGAAACTTGGGGTATATGTTTCTAAGAAGCCCCTATGGGTTGAACCTATACCTGCTCTAAAACTGTGTGAACCCAAAAGATTTCACGGGTCATACTTATCTGGTATTGCACCAGGTAAAAACTTTCAACAAGTAATGTCATTTTTGAAATACGAGAGGTGAATGAAAGGTTATGCGTTGTACAAGTGGGAGTCGACCTTGAACCCTGTGTTCATGCCCATGGACACGATGTAGATCTTATCATTAAAGCTTCTGTTAAATTAATTATTCCTTTGGTATAAGTTCATCTTATATCTGGTTTCTGGCCTTTTACAATCGTGGTTCCGACCATGTTCTCTTTTAAATACCATTTTCGATGCAGGTGTAAGCACTTGTCTCATGTGGATCAATACCTCGGTCCAACCTCTACTTTGATCCGTCATCGAGTATTACCCCCTCTGGTATCTCGAGATTAGCATGGAACTGCATAACTTCTTATGAGTTCTTCTTCAAGTATTATTTGACTTTCGCTGCGTCATCATTTGACTTGATGTCATCACCAACCGATTACGTCTTCATGAAATTTCTCGACAAATGTGTCATGGTCATCATCAACATCCCGAGCTCTTCCAAGATATATATCGAATTCTTGATGAGAAATCCCGTCCTCGCCCCTCAATGGTTTGTATTATCACCGACCACTTTATTGCCTTCCGTTCAACACAAACTTATTCGTGTTTTGTGTTATACCTTGAGATCCTTGCTATCCAGCATTTGTTCTTCTTTACCTTGGAATGTTACCACCTTTTATGTCAAGAATGTCGTGGTAATTTTACCACCTCTTGAGAATTCTTGATATAGTAATATCTCTCGCCTTTTGCGTTCATTTCTTGGTCTCCGTGTTGTTTCTAATCGGAGTACCGATAAATGGTCTGTGATGTGTAAATTCTAAACTTCTAGCAACCCGATTGCTTGAAGTTATTGGTCTACAGTTTCATTCTAAGTCTATTGATTATTGAATCATCATTCAAACATTGATCGTGCTACCTAGTCCAGATTCCTGGGTGCACCCTTCTATCATTGTTCAGTTGTGTATGTTTCCCTCGAGCATACTTCATTATGACATTTGATTCGACAAATGATATTTCCTTGTTCACATAATTGTGGAAATCAATCCTTTGGAAATCTCGATGATTTGTTGCTGAGCCTATCAGCCACCTCCTCATCCTCTCCTTGGTATACTGATGACCTCTTATTTCAGAGCTCACTTACATAGATCACTTCTGAGAAACTCACAATGTCATCTCGTCAAATTGTGTTGCACCTTTTCTTCTCAGGCATCCCGAGTCTGAGGTATCCTGACACCCATCAAATCTGAAACTCAGTCAGATATGATGGTTGGAACATATTTCCAAGAGTTATAATGTTGGTCTTTAGATGACCCGGTAAGGTGGTATCATACCTAGCCCACCTGGCCGGAGGCCCTATTGTTATAGTTCCATTTTAGCAATGCTATCCATTCTTCCATGAGGAAACTGTAAGACTTATTCTACAAGTTATTCCTAATGGATCCTTTTTGTTTCCAAAGTCTGATTTTCACCTGTTGACCATGTCAGCGCTATCTCGAAGCATGTCTATGGTACTCCGATTTTCTATAAGAACATTTGAAGCGCCATGCTAAATGTTTCTTGTTGTAATTACCCAAACACCATTGGATGGGTAATGTCATGAAATTTGTCTCTCCTACCTAAAAGAGTTTTCTACCTTCTATCCGGTCTTGGATATCATACTCTGCTTGTTCTTGGGAAGGATATACCCTTGAAATATGTGTTTAATCACATTTTCCTTTCCATTCTTCTGTTTAATCTAAGAATCACATTTTTCCTTTCCATTGTTTTGTTTAACCTTTCTTGTGATCTATATGATCCAAGCAGAAATATTCTCCTGTTTATGTAAACACTGTGGTGTACAATTCTGTTAGCATGACCCTGTTACTATTGATTGATGACATTCCGGTAGCCACCGATGGACGAGAACTTTGCCTAATGGCTCGCCTCGTTCAACGAGCAGGAAAATGGTTCTCTTCGTCCCTCGCCCTTGGTACCGACATTGTTGCCAACATAAATGATAGGCTACCCTCTGACATGTCTTGCTATCACGACCGTGCAAGATATCAACGCTTTTCCTACTTTTAACCACATGGTGGGCCCATAACCCACAGGTCACAGGATCGAAACCTGACCCTCCATTACACCCCCGGTTTCCAAATTTAATTCCTCGCACTTGGCCTCGTTTGTGATTCACGAGCCACCTTCCGAGAAATCATCAAATTCTGGTATCGGACACAATACTTATTCCCATTGCGTTGGACCCCATTTCACGCCCTGTTTCAGGCATCAAGCGATTGCATGCCCGCTCGAAACTTCCCATGTTACCTCCTTACCTTGCTCTCGATATTTTCATAAATTCCAATTCGAGAGTTACTTTTCGCCACGTTCCCTAATGATTATCTACCGGATAAGCAACCATGCAGAATTCCATTCTTCCAGTATACCCATCCTTTACTCCTCTGTAAGTACGATGGAGTTCCCAAAGGAAGGACGACAGCTTCCTCATGATGCATTGATGTAGAGAAATGAAGACATCAACGCTATGGATCAACCTCTTCAAGAAGGGCAACCAAGACCGAGAAGACACGTTAGAATTTCGTAACCAGAACTTTCCCCCTACTCCCCTCTTAAATCTCGGGACGAGATTTCTTGTAGTGGAGGAGAATTGTGATGCCCGGGTAATCATGCTACAGTAATTCCACGCTAATGATGCCACGTCACCTCGGTTACTGTTATTAATCTCGCGGTGGTTCAAAAACGGTTCGAATTCAAATTTAAAATCAAGTCAAACAATTAAAGTCTTCAAAAGTCAAAACTAAAATGTTCTTGATGTGACAAATAAATCATGGATATTATTGGTGGAGTAACAACATCTTTATAAAATATTTAAATACCCTTAAGTGATTAAAACAACATCAAAACAATTAGTTATACTCCTAAAATATTTTACCAAATACTAAACTATTTTTATTCTAAGGTAAAACTTCTTAGAACAGTGGATTAATTTGACACACTATTTTTTGAAGCTATTTTCATATTTTACTAAACCAAAAATATAGTGCAACTAAAATAAAAGAGAAATGAATAAAAGGTAAAACAAGAAAATAACAAAAAAAAGAGAACCCCCTGGTCTCCGGCCCAGCAGACCACAGCCCTACTGGGCCAGCCACCGGCCAAACCGGCCTCGCCCACTCTCCTTATCCCCCACCCGGTGAGACCCCGAACCCCCACGCACCCACTCGCCCCCCCACATCGCCCTCCCCCCGCTGGATCTGGATCGGGGCGACGCCCCCGACGACGACGCCCGCGTCCGCTGCCGCCCGAAGGCCTCCCCGTCGCCGGACCAGCACGCCGTCGCTGCTCGTCATCATCGCCCGGAGCTCCTCCGCCTCGTCCTCCACGTCTCCCTCGCCGCCTCGCCTTCCCCGACTCCTCTCCATCGGTCTCCCGAGGTCGTCGCCGTCACGTCCTCGCCGGACCGCCCCGTCCCCGCCTCTCCTTCGTCGGTCCTCCCCGCGCCTCACCGCCCTCTTCTCGCCAACGAGGGGTGAGCTCCCCGTCGACCCCCGTCCTTCTCCCCCTCCGAACGCTACGCCTCATGCCGTCCCGTCGCCGCGCCCGCCTCTGCGTGGTCGCGCCCCGTCGCGGCTACTGCACGCCCGCGCGCGCCTTCCCCTCTGCGGCCGTCGCCACGCCCGTCCCCTACAGCGCCTCCCGGTGGCGCTGCGTTGCGCGCGCGCTCGTGCGTGGCCACGCCTAGCGGATTCCCGCGTGCCCCGCTCCTCTGCCGTTGCTGCCGCTCCAGCCGTCGCTGCCGCCGGTGCCCTGCACCGTCCCGCCGCCTCTCTGCTCCTCCATGGCCGCCGCCCCAACCGCTCCGCCCGTGGCCGTTCACCCTGCCGCCTCCTGCCTGGTGCACTTCGCCGCAGCCGCCGGCGCCCCAGCGCCTCCACTGGCTTGGGCAGGTGCCCAAACGGGCTGGCGCCCGCAACGCCCAGCGCCCGCACCCGCGACAGCCGCAGCACCCGAACCCACTATGGCCCCTGTGCCTATGACATGAGGGGCCCACCAGCCCCAGAACGTTTTTTTAAAGAATTAAAAAATATAATAATGAAAATAATTAATTAATTAATTAATTAATTAATTAAAGAATTAATTAACTTAATTAAATCGGATTAGATTAACCTAATCATTTAGTTAAAGCTAATTAACCCTGTTAATTACTAGGAGTCTATGACGTACGGGCCCCACACGTCAGTTGACCCACTCAACGCCGTGTTGACTGCTGACATCATGCTGACGTCATCATGACGTCAGCACACACTATTTTGGATAATGTTGATTAAATTAATTAAATAAATCCTAAAAATGATTTAACTCTTTTAAAATTAATATAAAATAAACCGTAGCTCGGATCAAAAAACTTTGTACATGAAAGTTGCTCAGAACGACGAGACGAACCCGGATACGCAGCCCGTTCGTCCGTCACGCATCCCTAGCATAGCAAACTCGCAACTTTCCCCCTCCGGTCCTCTGCCCGAAAACGCAAAACACCGGGGATACTTTCCCGGATGTCATCCCCCTTCATCGGTATCACCTACTACCGCGTTAGGGCACCTCTAACGCCGTTACTTGTCATGTCATGCATCACTATGCATATGCTTGTTAAAATATTTATTGTTTCTCCCCCCTCTTCTCTCGATAGACACCGAGACCGACGCCGCTGCTTCCTAGTACGACTACGGAGTTGACGCCCCCTCTCTCTTGCCAGAGCAACCAGGCAAGCCCCCCTTTGATCACCAGATATCGCCTACTCTTCTCTATACTGCTTGCATTAGAGTAGTGTAGCATGTTACTGCTGCCCATTAATCCTATACTGATGCATAGCCTGTCCTTGCTACTACTGTTGTTAATTTTACCTGCAAACCTAATGCTTAGTATAGGATGCTAGCTTATCATCAGTGGCCCTACATTCTTGTCCGTCTGCCATGCTATACTATCGGGCCGTGATCACTCGGGAGGTGATCACGGGTATATACTATATACTTTATACATGATACATGTGGTGACTAAAGACGGGTAGGCTCGTAGGAGCACCCGCGAGTGGATCTTTGAGGCGGAGCGGCAGGGCAGGTTCAGACCACCTAGGAGAGAGGTGGGCCTGGCCCTGGTCGGCGTTCGCGGATACTTAACACGCTTAACGAGATCTGGGTATTTGATCTGAGTCTGGCCATTTGGTCTATACGCACTAACCATCTACGCGGGAGTAGTTATGGGTATCCCGGCGTCGTGGTATCAGCCGAAGCCTTCGTGACGTCAGCGACTGAGTGGCGCGCGCCGGATTGGAACATAAGCCTGCTCTTGTATTAAGGGGGCTAGTTCTGCTTTCGGCCGCGTTCGCAACATGCAGGTGTGCTAAGGGCGATGGGCCCAGACCCCTGCGCCATAGGGTTTAGACCGGCATGCTGACCTCTCTGTTGTGCCTAGGTAGGGCTGCGACGTGTTGATCTTCCGAGGCCGGGCATGACCCAGGAAAGTGTGTCCGGCCAAATGGGATCGAGCGTGTTGGGGTATGTGGTGCACCCTTGCAGGGAAGTTTATCTATTCGAATAGCCGTGTCCCTCGGTAAAAGGACGACCCGGAGTTGTACTTTGACCTTATGACAACTAGAACCGGATACTTAATAAAACACACCCTTCCAAGTGCCAGATACAACCGGTGATCGCTCTCTCACAGGGCGACGAGGGGAGGATCGTCGGTTAGGATTATGTTATGCGATGCTACTTGGAGGACTTCAGTCTACTCTCTTCTACATGCTGCAAGACGGAGGCTGCCAGAAGCGTAGTCTTCGACAGGATTAGTTATCCCCCTCTTATTCTGGCATTCTGCAGTTCAGTCCACATATGATACCCTTATTCCATTTGATACCCATGCATATGTAGTATAGCTCCTTGCTTGCGAGTACTTTGGATGAGTACTCACGGTTGCTTTCTCCCTCTTTTCCTCCTATCCCTTCTACCTGGTTGTCGCAACCAGATGTCGGAGCCCCGGATCCAGACGCCACCATCGACGACGACTCCTACTACACCGGAGGTGCCTACTACTACGTGCTGCCCGCTGACGGCGACCAGGAGTAGTTAGGAGGATCCCAGGCAGGAGGCCTGCGCCTCTTTCGATCTGTATCCCAGTTTGTGCTAGCCTTCTTAAGGCAGACTTGTTTAACTTATGTCTGTACTCAGATATTGTTGCTTCCGCTGACTCGTCTACGATCGAGCTCTTGTATTCGAGCCTTCGAGGCCCCTGGCTTGTAATATGATGCTTGTACGACTTATTTTATTTGTAGAGTTGTGTTGAGATATCTTCCCGTGAGTCCCTGATCTTGATCGTACACGTTTGCGTGTATGATTAGTGTACGATTAAATCGGGGGCGTCACAGACTACTTCCTCTACGTTGTGTCAACGCTTCCGTTGTGATCTGCAAGGGTACGTAGATCAGACTCTCTCCCTCGTTGCTATGCATCACCATGATCTTGCGTGTGCATAGGAAAATTTTGAAATTACTACGTTCCCCAACAACGAATTCCCGTAACACTTCGGTACTCTGAAAAATACCCGACTCACTCGGAACCTTTCCGATGTCCGAATATAGCCTTCCAATATATCGATATTTACATCTCGACCATTTCGAGACCCCTCGTCATGTCCCCGATCTCATCCGAGACTCCGAACAAACTTAGGTACATCAAAACACATAAACTCATAATACCGATCGTCACCGAACGTTAAGCGTGCGGACCCTACGGGTTCGAGAACTATGTAGACATGACCGAGACACGTCTCCGGTCAATAACCAATAGTGGAACCTGGATGTCCATATTGGCTCCCACATATTCTACAAAGATCTTTATCGGTCAAACCACATAACGACATACGTTGTTCCCTTTGTCATCGGTATGTTACTTGCCCGAGATTTGATCGTCGGTATCCTCATAGCTAGTTCAATCTCGTTACCGGCAAGTCTCTTTACTTGTTCCGTAATGCATCATCCCGCAACTAACTCATTAGTCACAATGCTTGCAAGGCTTAGAGTGATGTGCATTACCGAGAGGGCCCAGAGATACCTCTTCGATACACGGAGTGACAAATCCTAATCTTGATCTATGCCAACTCAACAAACACGATCGGAGACACCTGTAGAGCATCTTTATAATCACCCGGTTATGTTGTGACGTTTGATAGCACACAAGGTGTTCCTTCGGTATTCGAGAGTTGCATAACCTCATAGTCTGAGGAACATGTATAAGTCATGAAGAAAGCAATAGCAATGAAACTGTAATGATCATCATGCTAAGCTAACGGATGGGTCAAGTCAATCACATCATTCTCTAATATTGTGATCCCGCTTATAAAATGACAACTCTTTGTCCATGGCTAGGAAACTTAACCATCTTTGATTTACGAGCTAGTCAAGTAGAGGCATACTAGTGACACTCTGTTTGTCTATGTATTCACACATGTACTAAGTTTCTAGTTAATACAATTCTAGCATGAATAATAAACATTTATCATGATATAAGGAAATATAAATAACAACTTTATTATTGCCTATAGGGCATATTTCCTTAGTCTCCCACTTGCACCAGAGTCAATAATCTAGTTCACATCGTCATGTGATTTAACACTAATAGTTCACATCTTTATGTGATTAGTTCACATCTCCATGTGACTAACACCCAAAGGGTTTACTAGAGTCGATAATCTAGTTCACATCGCTATGTGATTAACACCCAAAGAGTGATCATGTTTTGCTTGTGAGAGAAATTTAGTCAACGGGTCTGCCACATTTAGAGCCGTATGTATTTTGCAAATTTTCTATCTCTACAATGCTTTGCACTCTAGCTAATTTCTCCCACTTTCAATATGTATCTAGATCGAGACTTAGAGTCATCCAGACCAGTTTCAAAGCTTGCATTGACGTAACTCTTTAAGACGAACTCTTTGTCACCTCCATAATCGAGAAACATTTCCTTATTCCACTCATGATATTTTTGACCGCTGTCTAGTGATCCACTCCTGGATCACTATTGTACCATCTTGCCAAACTTATGGTGAGGTACACAATAGGTCTGGTACACAACATAGCATACTTTGTAGAACCTATGACTGAGGCATAGGGGATGACTTTTCATTCTCTTTCTTTTTTCTGCCGTGGTCAGGTTTTGAGTCTTTACTCAACTTCACACCTTGCAACACAGGCAAGAACTCCTTCTTTGACTGTTCCATTTTGAACTACTTCAAAATCTTGTCAAGGTATGTACTCATTGAAAATATATCAAGCATCTTGATCTATCTCTATAGATCTTGATGCTTAATATGTAAGTAGCTTCACTGAGGTCTTTCTTTGAAAAACTCCTTTCAAACATTCCTTTATGCTTTCCAGGAAATTCTACAGTATTTCCGATCAACAATATGTCATTCACATATACTTATCAGAAATGCTGTAGTGCTCCCACTCACTTTCTTGTAAATACAGGCTTCACCGCAAGTCTGTATAAAATCATATGCTTTGATCACTTTATCAAAGCATATATTCCAACTCCGACATGCTTGCACCAGTCCATAGATGGATCGCTGGAGCTTGCTCACTTTGTTAGCACCTTTAGGATTGACAAAACCTTGTGGTCGCATCATATACAACTCTTCTTTAAGAAATCCATTAAGGAATGCAATTTTTGTTGGGGAACGTAGTAATTTCAAAAAAATTCCTACGCACACGCAGGATCATGGTGATGCATAGCAACGGGAGGGGAGAGTGTTGTCTACGTACCCTCGTAGACCGTTCGCGAAAGCGTTACATCAACGCGATTGATGTAGTCGCACGTCTTCAGGATCCGACCGACCCAAGTACCAAAAGCATGGCACCTCCGAGTTCTGCACACGTTCGGCTCGGTGACGTCCTCGCCTTCTTGATCCAGCAAGAGGGGTGAAGTAGTAGATGAGTTCCGGTAGCACGACGGCGTGGTGACGGTGTTGGTGAAGAACAATCTCCGCAGGGCTTCGACTAAGCACTACGAAAACTATGACGGAGGATAAACTAGAGGGGACGGGGTTGTCGGCACACGGCTTGGTGTTTCTTGATGTGTCTTGGGTGCTAGCCCTACCCCTCTATTTATATGTTGAGCCTTGGGGTCGAAACTTGGAGCAAAGTCGGTTTCACCCGAAAGGCAAGAATCCTTCTCGGACTCCAGGGCCAGACGCCAGGGTTCCCGACGTCTAGACCCAGACGCCAGGGACCCTGGCGTCTGGCCCTTGGACTCCGCAAAACTTCCTTTTGTGCTTTCCAAAAACCTTGTGGGATTCCCCCTTTGGCCCAAATAAAGTGTTCTCGTACCCAAACATTTCGGTAAACATCCAGAACCCGTTCTGGTGATTTCCGGAACCCTTCCGGAGTCCAAACACTATTATCCCATATATCAATCCTTATCTCCGGACCATTCCAGAGTTCCTCGTCATGTCCGTGATCTTATCCGGAACTTCGAACAACATTCGGTCACCAACATACATAACTCATAGTACTATATCGTCAACGAACATTAAGCGTGCGGACCCTACGGGTTCAAGAACTATGTAGACATGACCGAGACACCTCTCTGGTCAATAACCAATAGCGGGACCTGGATGCCCATATTGGCTCCTACGTATTCTATGAAGATCTTTATCGGTCAGGCTGCATAACAACATACATTGTTCCCTTTGTCATCGGTATGTTACTTGCCCAAGATTCGATCATCGGTATCTCAATACCTAGTTCAATCTCGTTACCGGCAAGTCTATTTACTCGTTCCGTAATACATCATCCTGTAACTAACTCATTAGTTGTAATGCTTGCAAGGCTTATAGTGATGTGCATTACCGAGTGGGCCCAGAGATACCTTTCCGACAATCGGAGTGACAAATCCTAATCTCGAAATATGCCAACCCAACAAGTACCTTCGGAGACACCTGTAGAGCACCTTTATAATCACCCAGTTACGTTGTGACGCTTGGTGGCACACAAAGTGTTCCTCCGGTAAACGGGAGTTGCATAATCTCATAGTCATAGGAACATGTATAAGTCATGAAGAAAGCAATAACAACAAACTAAACGATCAAGTGCTAAGCTAACGGAATGGGTCAAGTCAATCACATCATTCACCTAATGATGTGATCCTGTTAATCAAATGACAACTCATGTCTATGGTTAGGAAACTTAACCATCTTTGATCAACGAGCTAGTCAAGTAGAGGCATACTAGTGACACTCTGTTTGTCTATGTATTCACACATGTATTATCCGGTTAATACAATTCTAGCATGAATAATAAACATTTATCATGAAATAAGGAAATAAATAGTAACTTTATTATTGCCTCTAGGGCATATTTCCTTCAGTCTCCCACTTGCACTAGAGTCAATAATCTAGATCACATCGCCATATGATTTATCATCAATAGTTCACATCACCATGTGATTAACACCCATAGTTCACATCGTCATGTGACCAACACCCAAAGGGTTTACTAGAGTCAATAATCTAGTTCACATTGCTATGTGATTAACACCCAAAGAGTACTAAGGTGTGATCATGTTTTGCTTGTGAGAGAAGTTTAGTCAACGGGTCTGCAACATTCAGATTCGTATGTATTTTGCAAATTTCTATGTCAACAATGCTCTGCACGGAGCTACTCTAGCTAATTGCTCCCACTTTCAATATGTATCCAGATTGAGACTTAGAGTCATCTGGATCAGTGTCAAAATTTGCATCGACGTAACCCTTTATGATGAACCTTTTTGTCACTTACATAATCGAGAAACATATCCTTATTTCACTAAGGATAATTTTGACCGATGTCCAGTGATCTACTCCTAGATCACTATTGTACTCCCTTGCCAAAAACAGTGTAGGGTATACAATAGATCTGGTACACAGCATGACATATTTTATAGAACCTATGGCCAAGGCATAGGGAATGACTTTCATTCTCTTTCTATCTTCTGCCGTGGTCGGGCTTTGAGTCTTACTCATTTTCACACCTTGTAACACAGGTAAGAACTCTTTCTTTGACTTGTTCCATTTTCAACTACTTCAAAATCTTGTCAAGGTATGTACTCATTGAAAAACTTATCAAGCGTCTTGATCTATCTCTATAGATCTTGATGCTCAATATGTAAGTAGCTTCACCGAGGTCTTTCTTTAAAAAACTCCTTTCAAACACTCCTTTTTGCTTTGCAGAATAATTCTACATTATCTCCGATCAACAATATGTCATTCACATATACTTATCAGAAATGCTGTAGTGCTCTCACTCACTTTCTTGTAAATACAGGCTTCACCGTAAGTCTGTATAAAACTATATGCTTTGATCAACTTATCAAAGCATATATTCCAACTCCGAGATACTTGCACTAGTCCATAGATGGATCGCTGGAGCTTGCATATTTTGTTAGCACCTTTAGGATTGACAAAACCTTCTGGTTGCATCATATACAACTCTTCCTTAATAAATCCATTAAGGAATGCAATTTTGTTTATCCATTTGCCAGATTTCATAAAATGCGGCAATTGCTAACATGATTCGAACAGACTTAAGCATAGATACGAGTGAGAAACTCTCATCGTAGTCAACACCTTGAACTTGTCGAAAACCTTTTGCGACAATTCTAGCTTTGTAGATAGTAACACTACTATCAGCGTTCGTCTTCCTCTTGAAGATCCATTTAATCTCAATGGCTCGCCGATCAATGGGAAAGTCAATCAAAGTCCATACTTTGTTCTCATACATGGATCTCATCTCAGATTTCATGGCCTCAAGCCATTTCGCGGAATCTGGGCTCATCATCGCTTCCTCATAGTTCGTAGGTTCGTCATGGTCAAGTAACATGACCTCCAGAACAAGATTACCGTACCATGCTAGTGCGAATCTCACTTTGGTTTACCTACGAGGTTCGGTAGTAACTTGATCTGAAGTTACATAATCATCATCATTAGCTTCCTCACTAATTGGTGTAGTAGTCACAGGAACAGATTTCTGTGATGAACTACTTTCCAATAAGGGAGCAGGTACAGTTACCTCCTCAAGGTCTACTTTCCTCCCACTCACTTCTTTCAAGAGAAACTCCTTCTCTAGAAAGGATCCATTCTCAGCAATGAATAACTTGCCTTCGGATCTGTGATAGAAGGTGTACCCAACATTTTCTTTTGGGTATCCTATGAAGACACACTTCTCCGATTTGGGTTTGAGCTTATCAGGTTGAAACTTTTTCACATAAGCATTGCAACCTCAAACTTTAAGAAACGACAGCATAGGTTTCTTGCCAAACCATAGTTCATACGGTGTCGTCTCAACGGATTTAGATGGTGCCCTATTTAACGTGAATGTAGCTGTCTCTAATGCATAACCCCAAAACGATAGTGGTAAATCGGTAAGAGACATCATAGATCACACCATATCTAATAAAGTACGGTTACGGCGTTCGGACACACCATTACACTGTGGTGTTCCAGGTGGCGTGAGTAGTGAAACTATTTCACTTTGTTTTAACTAAAGGCCAAACTCGTAACTCAAATATTTTACTTCTGCAATCATATCGGACACACCATTACACGATGATTCTCCACTTCACTCTGAAATTCTTTGAACTTTTCAACTGTTTCAGACTTGTGTTTCATCAAGTAGATATACTCATATCTGCTCAAATCATTTGTGAAGATCATAAAAATAATGATACCTGCCGCGAGCCTCAATATTCATCAGACCACATACATCAGTATGTATGATTTCCAACAAATCTATTGCTCGCTCCATTGTTCCGAAGAACTGAGTCTTAGTCATCTTGCCCATGAGGCATGGTTTGCAAGCATCAACTGATTCATAATCAAGTGATTCCAAAAGCCCATCAGCATGGATTTTCTTCATGCACTTTACACCAATATGACCTAAACGACAATGCCACAAATAAGTTGCACTATCATTATTAACTTTGCATCTTCTGGCTTCAATATTATGAAAATGTGTATCACCATGATCGAGATCCAAGAAACCATTTTCATTGGGTGTACGACCATAGAAGGTTTTGTTCATGTAAACAGAACAACAATTATTCTCTAACTTACATGAATAAGTGTATTGCAATAAACATGATCCAATCATATTCATGCTCAACGCAAACACTAAATAACATTTATTTTAGGTTTAACACTAATCCCGAAAGTATAGGGAGTGTGCGATGATGATCATATCAATTTTGGAACCATTTCCAATACACATCATCACTTCACCCTTAACTAGTCTCTGTTCATTCTGCAACTCCCGTTTCGAGTTACTATTCTTAGTAACTGAACTAGTATCAAATATCAAGGGGTTGCTATAAACACTAGTAAAGTACACATCAATAACATGTATATCAAATATACCTATGTTCACTTTGCCATCCTTCTTATCCGCCAATTACTTGGGTAGTTCCGCTTCCAGTGACCAGTCCCTTTGCAGTAGAAGCACTCAGTTTCAGGCTTAGGTCCAGACTTGGGTTTTTTCACTTGAGCAGCAACTTGCTTGCCATTATTCTTGAAGTTCCCCTTTCTTCCCTTTGTCCCTTTATGCTTTAGTTACAGGCTTGGGTCTAGCTTTGAGCTTCTTCATGGGAGTGGCAACTTGCTTGCCTTTCTTCTTTGAAGTTCCTCTTTCTTTGCCTTTGCCCTTTTCTTGAAACTAGTGGTCTTGTTAACCATCAACACTTGATGCTATTTCTTGATTTCTACCTTCACCGATTTCAGCATTGCAAAGAGCTTGGGAATTACTTTCATCATCCCTGGCATATTATAGTTCATCACTAAGTTCTAGTAACTTGGTGATAGTGACTAGAGAACTTTATCAATTACTATCTTATCTGGAAGATTAACTCCCACTTGATTCAAGCAATTGTAGCACCCAGACAATCTGAGCACATGCTCACTGGTTGAGCTATTCTCCTCCACCTTGTAGGCAAAGTACTGTCAGAGGTCTCATACCTCTCGACACGGGCATGAGTATGAAATACCAATTTCAACTCTTAGAACATCTTATATGTTCCGTGGCGTTCAAAACGTTTTTTTGAAGTCCCGGTTCTAAGCCGTAAAGCATGGTGCACTAAACTATTAAGTAGTCATCATATCGAGCTTTGTCAAACGCTCATAACGTGTGCATCTTCTCCTGCAATAGGTCTGTCACCTAGCGATGCATCAAGGACATAATTCTTCTGTGCAGCAATGAGGATAATCCTTAGATCACGGACCCAGTCCGCATCATTGCTACTTTCATCTTTCAACTTATTTTTCTCTAGGAACATATCAAAAAATAAACGGGGAGCTACATCGCAAGCTATTGATCTACATCATAGATATGCAAATACTATTAGGACTAAGTTCATGATAAATTAAAGTTCAATTAATCATATTATTTAAGAACTCCCACTTAGATAGATATCCCTCTAGTCATCTAAATGATCAGGTGATCCAAATCAACTAAACCATGTCCGATCATCACGTGAGATGGAGTAGTTTTCAATGGTGAACATCACTATGTTGATCATATCTACTATATGATTCACGCTCGACCTTTCGCTCTCTAGTGTTCCGAGGCCACATCTACATATGCTAGGCTCGTCAAGTTTAACCCGAGTATTCCACATGTGCAAAACTGGCTTGCACCCGTTGTATGTGAACATAGAGCTTATCACACCCGATCATCACGTGGTGCCTCGGCACGACGAACTATCGCAACGGTGCATACTCAAGGAGAACACTTATACCTTGAAATTTAGTGAGAGATCATCTTATAATGCTACCGCTGAACTAAGAAAAATAAGATACATAAAGGATAAACATCACATGCAATCAAAATATGTGACAGGATATGGCCATCATCATCTTGTGCCTTTGATCTCCATCTCCAAAACACCGTCATGATCTCTATCGTCACCGGCATGACACCATGATCTCCATCATCTTGATCTCTATCAACATGTCGTCACATGATCGTCTCACCAACTATTTCTTTTGCAACTATTTCTATCGCAAAGCGATAAAGTAAAGCAATTATATGGCGCTTACATCTTATGCAATAAAGAGATAACCATAAGGCTCTTGCCAGTTGCCGATAACTTCAACAAAACATGATCATCTCATACAACAATTTATATCTCATCACGTCTTGACCATATCACATCACAACATGCCCTGCAAAAACAAGTTAGATGTCCTCTACTTTGTTGTTGCAAGTTTTACGTGGCTGCTACGGGCTGAGCAAGAACTGTTCTTACCTACGCATCAAAAACCACAATGCGGTATAGTGATTGCTTTTTGATCTTCAGAAAGAACCCTGTTCATTGAATCCGATTCAACTAAAGTTGGAGAAACATACACCCACTAGCCACCTATGTGCGAAGCACGTTGGTAGAACCAGTCTCGCGTAAGCGTACACGTAATGTCGGTCTGAGCCACTACATCCAACAATACCGCCGAATCAAGAATCAACTAGTGACGGCAAGCAATACGTATATACCCATGCCAACAACTCCTTTGTGTTCTACTCGTGCATATAATATCTACGCATAGACCTGGCTCGGATGCCACTATTGGGGAACGCAGTAATTTCAAAAAATTACCTACGCATACGCAAGATCATGGTGATGCATAACAACAAGAGGGGAGAGTGTTTTCAACATACCCTCGTAGACCGTAAGCGGAAGCGTTATGACAACGCGATTGATGTAGTCGTACGTCTTCACGATCGACCGATCCTAGTACGGAAAGTACAACACCTTCGCGATCTGCACACGTTCAGCTCGATGACGTCCCACAAACTCATGATCCAGCAAAGTGTCGAGGGAGAGCTTCGTCAGCACGACGGCATGATGACGGTGATGATGATGCTACCGGAACAGGGCTTCACCTAAGCACGGCTACGATATGACCGATGTGGATTATGGTGGAGGGGGGCACCGCACACGGCTGGAAAAAACAACTTGTGTGTCTATGGGGTGCCCCTTGGCCACGTATATAAAGGATGGAGGGAGGAGGAGGCCGGCCATCATAGGGCGCGCCCAAAGTGTGGAGTCCTACTAGGACTCCCTAGTCCTAGTAGGATTCCACCTCCCACATGGAATAGGAAAAAGGGAAGGGAGAAGGAGAAGGAAGGAAGGAGGCACCTCCTTTCCCTAGTCCAATTCGGACCAGTCCATGGGGAAGGGGCACATCCACCCTTGAGGCCTTTCTCTCCTTTCCCGTATGGCCCATTAAGGCCCAATACTAATTCCCATAACTCTCTAGTACTCCGAAAAATACCCGAATCACTCGGAACCTTTACGATGTCCGAATATAGCCTTCCAATATATCGATCTTTACGTATCGACCATTTTGAGACTCCTCGTCATGTCCCCGATCTCATCCTGGACTCTGAAAAAATTTCGGTACATCAAAACACATAAACTCATAATACCGATCGTCACCAAACGTTAAGCGTGCGGACCCTACGGGTTCGAGAACTATGTAGACATGACCGAGACACGCCTCCGGTTAATAACCAATAGCGAAACTTGGATGTTCATATTGGCTCCCACATATTCTACAAAGATCTTTATTGGTCAAACCGCATAACGATAAACGTTGTTCCCTTTGTCATTGGTATGTTACTTGCCCGGGTTTCGATTGTCGGTATCCTCATACCTAGTTCAATCTCGTTACCGTCAAGTCTCTTTACTCGTTCCGTAATGCATCATCCCGCAACTAACTCATTAGTCACAATGCTTGCAAGGCTTAGAGTGATGTGCATTACCGAGAGGGCCCAGAGATACCTCTCCGATACACGGAGTGATAAATCCTAATCTTGATCTATTCCAACTCAACAAACACTATTGGAGACACCTGTAGAGCATCTTTATAATCACCCAGTTATGTTGTGACGTTTGATAGCACATAAAGTGTTCCTCCGGTATTTGGGAGTTGCATAATCTCATAGTCCGAGGAACATGTATAAGTCATGAATAAAGCAGTAGCAATGAATCTGTAACGATCATCGTGCTAAGCTAACGGATGGGTCAAGTCAATCACATCATTCTCCAATGATGTGATCCCGCTTATCAAATTACAACTCTTTGTCCATGGCTAGGAAACTTAACCATCTTTGATTTATGAGCTAGTCAAGTAGAGGCATACTAGTGACACTCAGTTTGTCTATGTATTCACACATGTACTAAGTTTCTAGTTAATACAATTCTAGCATGAATAATAAACATTTATCATGATATAAGGAAATATAAATAACGACTTTATTATTGCCTCTAGGGCATATTTCCTTCAGTACCAAGGTAAAATTTAATGACTGCTTTGCAAGCTAATTTTTTTTTCGTTATCCGGAATCAGTAATATGCCTACATACATGCAAGGAAGGATTTGGAAGGAAGTAGTGTAGTGTCATTATGACTACATGCATGCAAGTATTAAACAAGTTACTAGTACGAGAAAGCATCATTAATTTTTTCCTTGATTACTGTTAGTGGCCTTGTATAGATGCAAAATGTATTTTTCATAGTGGCCTTGTATAAGGGAATGGAGGAAGTATTAAAGTCCCAATCTATCTGACACGGAGTTTCTGCTCCCGGGCTCATCTGCACCCGCGCTTAGAAAAAAAATCAAAACAAATACTAGAAAAATTCAAAAAAATCCAGTTTTTGTGTGGTAGATAATTTGATGCGCGAGGTCCCCTCCAAATTTTAACTCATTTGGACATCTGAGCAGCTCTCGGCAATAAAGAAAATCCAGGGTCTGTAAAAAGTTAAATGTTCAGACACTTTTCTAACCTGATTTGTCTTTTTTGTCGAGAACTCTCAGATGTCCAAATGAGTTGAAATTTGGAGCGGATCTCATGCATCAAATTATCTACCATACATTTTTTTGGAATTTTTTAATTTTTTGTTGTATTTGTTTTGATTTTTCTGAGCGGGAGTAGATGAGCCTGGGCACCGAGTTGGATTTCCACAATCTATATCTACACCTAATATTAAAGGGAGGAGCCTTTCATAGTTATCCATACGTCATCCTTTTCTATCCGATTTTGTGTTAATAAACGATTGAGATTTAAAAGTAGATCTCTTCTAACAGATCGAAATAGGAAAACAACGAAGATTTCTTGACACTCCCTCTTGATAGAAGAAAAAGGAAACTAAGCGCTACACATAGGAAGGAAACCAAACGTTGCACGTAGGATGAAATAAACCAAAAACAAAGCACACACACGTACTTTCTCTGGAAAAAATCGTACACAATTGAATCTACTTCCTAGCCCCTGTGCACGAGACCCAAAAGGCCTCCACGCCATCCTATCCCAACACGAGTGACACGGGGCTCCACCGGTCTCAAACACTCCTGGTGGGCCGAGTCAACGTCGACGAGTGGCTTTTCTTGAGGGGAAGAGGTGCTCGGGACGAACGATCCACATGAGGTGGGAGGTCGAAACCAACGCAGTCCAACGAGGCGGGAGCTCCGGGCGGCGGCTGATACGTCCATTTTGCATCATTCTTTTATATTGATATTTATTGGATTACCGACTGTTATTACACATTGTGTCACAATACTTATGCCTATTCTCTCTTATTTTACAAGGTTTACACGAAGAGGGAGAATGCCGGCAACTGGGATTCTGGGCCGGAAAAGGAGCAAATATTAAAGACCTATTCTGCTCAAGTCCAAAAGTCCTAAAACTTCATGGGAGCACGTTTTACAATATATAAAAAATATTGGGCGAAGAAGTACCAGAGGGGGCCCACCCACCTTCCATGAGGGTGGGGGGGGGGCCTACCCCCTGGGCGCGTCCCCTGCCTCGTGGTCCCCCTGGCAGCCATCTGATGCCCAACTTTGGCTATATGGAGTCTTTCATCCTAGAAAAAAAAATCATAAGCAAGCTCACGGGATGAAACTCCGCCACCATGAGGCGGAACCTTGGCGGAACCAATCTAGTGCTCCGGCGGAGCTATTCTGCTGGGGAAACTTTCCTCCGGGAGGGGCAAATCATCACCATCGTCATCACCATCGATCCTCTCATCGGGAGGGGGTCAATCTCCATCATAATCTTCACCAACACCATCTCATCCCAAACCCTAGTTCATCTCTTGTATCCAATCTTTGTCCTAAAATCTCAGATTGGTACCTATGGGTTGCTAGTAGTGTTGATTACTCCTTGTAGTTGATGCTAGTTGGTTTAATCGATGGAAGATCATATGTTCAGATCCTTTATGCATATTAATACCCCTTTGATTAGGAACATGAATATGATTTGTGAGTAGTTACGTTTGTTCCCGAGGACATGGGAGAAGTCTTGCTATAAGTAGTCATGTGAATTTGGTATTCGTTCGATATTTTGATGAGATGTATGTTGTCTTTCCTCTAGTGGTGTCATGTGAACGTCGACTACATGACACTTCACCATTGTTTGGGCCTAGAGGAAGGCATTTGGGATTAATAAGTAGATGATGGGTTGCTAGAGTGATAGAAGCTTAAACCCTAGTTTATGAGTTGCTTCATAAGGGGCTAATTTGGATCCATATGTTTCATGCTATGGTTAGGTTTAACTTAATACTTCTTTCGTAGTTGCAGATGCTTGCAATAGGGGTTAATCATAAGTGGGATGCTTGTCCAAGGAAGGACAGTACCCAAGCACCGGTCCACCCACATATCAAATTATCAAAGTGCCGAACGCGAATCATATGAACATGATGAAAACTAGCTTGACGATAATTCCCATGTGTCCTCGGGAGCGCTTTCCTTCATATAAGAGTTTGTCCAGGCTTGTCCTTTGCTACAAAAAGGATTGGGCCATCTTGCTACACCTTATTTACTTTTATTACTTGTTACCTGTTACAAATTACCTTATCACAAAACTATCTGTTACCGATAATTTCAGTGCTTGCAGAGAATACCTTACTGAAAACTGCTTATCATTTCCTTCTGCTCCTCGTTGGGTTTGACACTCTTACTTATCAAAAGGACTACGATAGATCCCCTATACTTGTGGGTCATCAAGACTCTTTTCTGGCGCTGTTGCCGGGGAGTGAAGCACCTTTGGTAGGTGGAATTTGGTAAGGAAAAATTTATATAGTGTGCTGAAATTTACTGTCACTTGTTACTATGGAACATAATCCTTTGAGGGGCTTGTTCGTGGTATCTTCACCCCGACCAGTAGATCAAAGAGTTGCTCCTCAACGTACTAAACCTACTGAAAATGTTTACCTTGAAATTCCTTCAGGTATGATAAAGAAACTGCTAGCTAATCCTTTTACAGGAGATGGAACATTACATCCCGATTTGCACCTAATCTATGTGGATGAAGTTTGTGGATTATTTAAGCTTGTAGGTATGCCCGAGGATGTTATCAAGAAGAAGGTCTTCCCTTTATATTTGAAGGGAAAGGCATTGACATGGTTTAGGCTATGTGATGATATGGGATCATGGAACTACAACCGATTGAAATTGGAATTTCATCAGAAGTTTTATCTTATGCATCTTGTTAATCGTGATCGTAATTATATATATAATTTTTGGCCTCGCAAAGGAGAAAGCATCTCTCAATCTCGAGGGAGGCTTAAGTCAATGCTATATTCATGCCCCAATTATGAGCTCTCAAGAGAAATTATTATTCAAAACTTTTATGCTCGGCTTTCCCTTAATAATCGCTCCATGCTCGATACTTCTTGTACTGGTTCTTTTATGATGAAGACTATTGAATTCAAATGGGATTGCTTGGAAAATGCAACTCTGAAGATTGGGATCTCGACGAAGGTAAGGAGTAAGGTATAACACCTAAGTTTGATTGTGTTAAATCTTTTATGGATACGGATGCTATCCGTGAATTTAGCACTAAACCTGGACTTGACTCTAAGATAATAGCTTCTTTCTATGAATCCTTTGCTACTAATGTTGATCTCCCTAAGGAGAAGTGGTTTAAATATAATCCTCCCATTGAAGTAAAAGTAGTTGCTCCTATTAAAGTTTAAGAAAATACTATCACTTATAATGATTCTGTTGTTCCTACTGCTTATATTGAGAAACCACCTTTCCCAATTAGAATAAAGGATCATGTTAAAGCTTCAACTGTAGTTCGTAAGAGTAATACTAGAACACCTACTCCCTCTGAGCAAATTAAAGTTGAACCTAGTGTTGCTATGGTTTAAAGATCTCTTGGCTGATAATATTGATGGGCACGTTATTTACTTCTGTGATGAAGCTGCTAGAATTGCTAGACCCGATACTAAAAATAAACATAGACCTGTTGTAGGCATGCCTGTTATTTCTGTTAAAATAGGAGATCATGGCTTATGTGATATGGGTGCTAGTGCAAGTGCAATACCTCATTCCTTATATAAAGAACTTATGCATGATATTGAACCTGCTGAGATAGAGGAAATTGATGTTACTATTAAGCTTGCCAATAGAGACACTATTTCACCAGTTGGGATTGTTAGAGATGTTGAAGTCTTGTGTGGGAAAGTTAAATATCCTGCTGATTTTCTTGTTCTTGGTTCCCCCCAAGACAACTTTTGTCCCATTATATTTGGTAGACCCTTCTTGAATACTGTTAATGCTAAGATAGACTGCAAAAAGGATGTAGTTACTATTGGTTTGGGGGATATGTCTCATGAGTTTAATTTTGCTAAATTTCGTAGACAACTCCATGATAAAGAATTGCCGAGTAAAGATGAATTATTGGTCTCGCTTCTATTGCCGTGCCTCCTAGTGATTCTTTAGAACAATATTTTCTAGACCATGAAAATGATATGTTTATGAATGAAAGAAGGGAAATAAATGAAGTATTCTTTAAACAGGGACCAATTTTGAAACACAACTTGCATGTTGAAATCCTAGGGGATCCTCCTCCACCCAAGGGTAACCCCGTGATTGAGCTTAGACCTTTACCTCATACTATTAAATATGCTTATCTTAATGAGAAAGAGATATATCCTGTTATTATTAGTGCTAACCTTTCAGAGCATGAAGAAAAGAAATTATTGAAAACTCTGAAGAAGCACCGTGCTGCTATTGGATATACTCTTGATGATCTTAAGGGCATTAGTCCCACTCTATGCCAGCACAAAATGAAATTGGAGAAAGACGTGAAACCGGTTGTTGATCACCAACGATGGTTAAATCCTAAGATGAAAGAAGTGGTAAGAAAAGAAATACTAGAGCTTCTGGAGGCAGGTATAATTTATCCCATTGCTGATAGTCAGTGGGTAAGTCCTGTCCATTGTGTCCCTAAGAAGGGAGGTATTACTGTTGTTTCTAATGATAAAGATGAACTGATCCCACAAAGAATTGTTACATGTTATAGAATGGTAATTGATTTCTGCAAATTAAGTAAAGCTACTAAAAAGGATCATTACCCTTTACCTTTTATTGATCAAATGCTAGAAAGATTATCCAAACATACACATTTTTGCTTTCTAGATGGTTATTCTGGTTTCTCTCAAATACCTATGTCAAAAGAGGATCAAGAAAAGACCACTTTTACTTGCCCTTTTGGTACTTTTGCTTATAGACGTATGCCTTTTGGTTTATGTAATGCACCTGCTAACTTTCAAAGATGCATGATGGCTATAATTTCTGACTTTTGTGAAAAGATATGTGAGGTTTTCATGGACGATTTCTCCGTTTATGGATCCTCTTTTGATGATTGCTTGAGCAACCTTGATTGAGTTTTGCAGAGATGTGAAGAAACTAATCTTGTCTTGAATTGGGAGAAGTGCCACTTTATGGTTAATGAAGGTATTGTCTTGGGGCATAAAATTTCTGAAAGAGGTATTGAAGTTGATAAAGCTAAGCTTGATGCTATTGAAAAGATGCCGTGTCCTAAGGACATCAAAGGTATAAGAAGTTTCCTTGGTCATGCCGGTTTTTATAGGAGGTTCATTAAGGACTTCTCTAAAATTTCTAGGCCTCTGACTAATCTCTTACAAAAAGATGTTCCTTTTGTCTTTGATGAGGATTGTGTAGAAGCATTTTAAGTACTTAAGAAAGCTTTGATTTCTGCACCTATTGTTCAGCCACTTGATTGGAATTTACCCTTTGAAATTATGTGTGATGCTAGTGATTATGCTGTAGGGACTGTTCTAGGACAAAGAGTTGATAAGAAATTAAATGTTATCCAATATGCTAGTAAGACTCTGGACAGTGCCCAGAGAAATTATGCTACTACTGAAAAGGAATTTTTAGCAGTTGTATGTGCTTGTGATAAGTTTAGACCTTATATTGTTGATTCTAAAGTAACTGTTCACACTGATCATGCTGCTATTAAATATCTTATGGAAAAGAAAGATGGTAAACCTAGACTTATTAGATGGGTTCTCTTGCTACAAGAATTTGATTTGCATATTATTGATACTTGATAGAAAGGGAGTTGAGAACCCCGTTGCAGATAACTTGTCTAGGTTAGAGAATGTTCTTGATGACCCACTACCTATTGATGACAGCTTTCCTGATGAACAATTAGCTGTCATAAATGCTTCTCGTACTGCTCCATGGTATGTTGATTATGCTAATTATATTGTTGCTAAATTTATACCACCTAGTTTCACATACCAGCAAAAGAAAAAGTTCTTCTATGATTTAAGACATTACTTTTGGGATGACCTACACCTTTATAAAGAAGGAGTAGATGGTGTTATTAGACATTGTGTACCTGAGCATGAACTGGAACAGATCCTATGCAAGTGTCACTCTGAGGCTTATGGAGGACACCATGCTGGCGATAGAACTGCACATAAGGTATTGCAATCCGGTTTTTATTGGCCTACTCTCTTCAAGGATGCCCGTAAGTTTGTTTTGTCTTGTGATGAATGTGAAAGAATTGGTAATTTTAGTAGACATCAATAAATGCCTATGAATTATTCACTTGTTATTGAACCATTTGATGTTTGGGGCTTTGCTTATATGGGACCGTTTCCTTCCTCTAATACGGATATACACATATTTTAGTTGTTGTTGATTACATTACTAAGTGGGTAGAAGCTATTCCAACTAGTAGTGCTGATCATAACACCTCTATTAAGATGCTTAAAGAAGTTATTTTTCCGAGGTTTGGAGTCCCTAGATATTTAATGACTGATGGTGGTTCACATTTTATTCATGGTGCTTTCCGTAAAATGCTTGCTAAGTATGATGTTATTCATAGAATTGCATCTCCATATCATCCACAGTCTAGTGGTCAAGTAGAACTGAGTAATAGAGAGCTTAAATTAATTTTGCAAAAGACTGTTAATAGATCTAGAAAGAATTGGTCCAGGAAACTTGATGATGCATTATGGGCTTATAGAACTACATATAAAAATCCTATGGGTATGTCTCCGTATAAGATGGTTTATGGTAAAGCATGTCACTTACCTCTTGTACTAGAACATAAGGCATACTGGGCCATTAAAGAGCTCAATTATGATTTCAAACTTGCCGGTGAGAAGAGGCATTTTGAGATTAGCTCACTTGATGAATGGAGAACCTAGGTGTCGGTGTCAAAACTGGCGGATCTCGGGTAGGGGGTCCCGAACTGTGCGTCTAGGCCGGATGGTAACAGGAGGCAAGGGACACAAAGTTTTACCCAGGTTCGGGCCCTCTCGATGGAGGTAAAACCCTACGTCCTACTTGATTAATATTGATGATATGGGTAGTACAAGAGTAGATCTACCACGAGATCGGAGAGGCTAAACCCTAGAAGCTAGCCTATGGTATGATTGTTGTTGTGTATGTTGTCCTACGGACTAAAACCCTCCGGTTTATATAGACACCGAAGAGGGTTAGGGTTACACAAAGTCGGTTACAATGGTAGGAGATCTGCATATCCGTATCGCCAAGCTTGCCTTCCACGCCAAGGAAAGTCCCTTCCGGACACGGGACGAAGTCTTCAATCTTGTATCTTCATAGTCCAGGAGTCCGGCTGAAGGTATAGTCCGGCCATCCGGACACCCCCTAATCCAGGACTCCCTCAGTAGCCCCTGAACCAGGCTTCAATGACGACAAGTCCGGCGCGCAGATTGTCTTCGGCATTGCAAGGTGGGTTCCTCCTCCAAGTACTTCATGGAAGATTTTGAACACAAAGATAGTGTCTGGCTCTGCAAAATAAGTTTCCACATATTGCCATAGAGAGAATAATATTTACACAAATCTAATCTGCTGACGTATTTCGTAGTGTGACACACCACAACCAAGCCTTTATCCGAGTCGTTTCATTATCCCACCTCAGCGCGTCATGCGAGGCGGTTTTCTTGGCATGTCTTGTTAAAGCAGAGATTGTGTCCCCTTATTCTGGGATTCTCATCAATACGGGCGTGGGTAACCCAACCGCTCCATTGATTACGGCGCTTGGAGATAAGCGAGTTTTACCAGGCTGGTGGGGACACATAGTTGCGTCCACCCATATAAGGGGATAAGGATCCACCTTTTCACCTACGCCTTCTTCCTCCCTTGCTTATCCATTCTCGCGCACTCGAGCTCTAGCGCCCAAGTCCGCACTCCCCACCTAAACCTTCTCCAGCCATGTCCGGAGCGGGAGGCAAGTGGATGGTCTCCTCCGTCACGGAGGGACACATCAAAAAACTGAGGAAGGCCGGATACTTGTCTAACGACATTGCGTACCGGCTTCCCAAAAAGGGGTAGCTCATCCCCACCCCTAGGCCCCATGAGAGGGTGGTGTTCCTCCCGCATTTCCTCCGCGGACTGGGCTTCCCTCTTCACCCATTTGTTCAGGGGCTCATGTTCTACTATGGCCTGGATTTCCACGATCTGGCCCCGAACTTTGTCCTCAACATCTCGGCGTTTATCGTTGTGTGCGAGGCTTTGCTCCGCATCCGCCCCCATTTCGGCCTATGGCTCAAGACTTTCAATGTCAAGCCGAAGGTGGTGCGCGGCAACCAGGCGGAGTGCGAAGGCGCCATGGTGGGCAAGATGGCCAACGTCTTATGGCTCGAGGGCTCCTTTGTGGAGACCCTTAAGGGGTGGCAATCGGGGTGGTTTTACATCACCGAGCCGCGCGACCCCGAATGGGTCGCAGCCCTCGAGTTTCGATCCGGACCCCCTACGCGGCTCACCTCCTGGAAGGAGACGAGCCTGTCGTGGGGTAAAAAAGGAGAGCTGACCGGACTCCAAACATGCGTGCAAACCCTGGTGGACAAGAAGCTCAAACTTGTCAACGTAGTCCAGGTTATGCTCATCCGCCTGATCCTCCCGTGTGAACAACGGGCTTTCAACCTGTGGGAGTTCGACCCGGCGCGGCACCAAACTCTGAGCAGGCTCTTCAACACGACGTACAAAGATGCTTGGAAGGTGCTTTTCAAGGGTGCCGAGGCCCCCGCATCCACTAGCAAGGATCGCAGATTCAGTACGCAGCGTCACGCTCATGCGGTAAGCTGTTTTTTCCTTTTATAGGGTATCAGTTTTTCATAGTTTGACTCCATGCGGGATCTTAGCTCCCTTACCTTTGACAGGATTGGAAGGTGACGTCCGAATAGATCAACTGTCCGGCTCCTTTGCCCGAAGGCCCAACGGATGCTCGCTTGGCGAAGCTGCTGGTTCCGGCACCCTATGTGGTGCCGGAGAAGAAGGCCGCGAAAAAGGCCATGGGGACTCGAAAGAGTGCCCGGCGCCAGGAGGTGTCAGATCCATCATCCGACGGTTCTGAGGCGCATTCCTCCCATGAAGACGAGGAGGAAGAAGAAGAGACCTCTCCCCCTCCAGTGGGAGGGGAGAAGAAAAGGAAGGCCGCCCTCTCTGGGGAGGCCGGAGGCTCCAAGAGGGGGAAAACCCTTCCTCCGGACTACTCCACCGACGCCGACGACGGCGGAGAGGAGTGGCCGCCTAGGGCCAAGCCCCTGGCAAAATCATGAGTATCTGGATACCAGAGTAATTCATAGTATTCGTTTATTGCACAGCTTTCCCTTATGTCGAATATGTTTATGCAGCCCACCCAAAGACCGGCTCCACGCGTCGTTGAGCGGCTCACTGGACTCATCGGATGTGAACTCGCTTCCGACGGCTTCCTCCCCCCGCCCTACGGACGACACCGAAGTGTTGTCCCAACAGGTTCCAAGCCGGGAGGAGGTGGTCCTGAAGGCGCCGCAAGGCGACCTCCCGGACTCCAGGAGTAAAGGGGATGAAACCCCCCCCCAGGGCTCCAAGTCCGGCTCTAGGCCGAACACCACTCCGGAACCTTCAAAGGTTCCAGAGTCCGGCGGGGGACCTCCTTCCAAGAGGAGCAAGCCCACCGTGCCGGTGACCCCCGTCCAACCGGAGGCGTCGGACAATCTGTTGGAGGCCCTCCAAGGCGCCTCCATCGACGAGGAGCACCACACCATTATGAGTGCGGTGGTCCAGAAGGTTCAGTCCGCCAAGAGCGGACTGACTGAAGCTTGTACTAGCCTTTTAACAGGCTTTGAGGTAAGTAAAGAATGTGTAAATAATATTACCGCATAGACAGTAGCCCCTGATGCTCTGTTTGGCGTCCGGGAAGAAAAGCCGAATAGAGGATCAAATAAAATTCGCAGGAGTCTAACAAAAAGGAGTCAATATGTGTAAGCAGGCTTCTCTGCTTGCGTCCGCCGCACTGACTGCGGAAGTGGACACGCTAAAGCAGGACCTCGAGCGGTCTGAGCAAGAGCTCGGGCGTGCCAAGAAGTAGCTCGAGGACAATGAAGGTAAGAAATACCTTGTTTAAATATATATAAAAAGGTGCAATTGCAAAAAATGATAGGATTATCGTGGCTATTGTAGGGGCCATGTCTGAGGTGGTGACCCTTAAGCAAGCGCTGGTCGAGGCCGAGAAGAGGGCAGCCACGGAGCACACCGAGCGGGAGAAGTATGAGGCCGAGGTTGGCAAGGTACGGCAAGAGCTCTAGGCTCTCATGGAAAAACATGAGAGTTTGGAGCTTGACTCAAAGACGCGAGCGTCCGAGCTTGCGGTGGCTATTGAAAATGCCAAATCTGCCAAGGCCGAATCCCAGAAGACCCTCCAGGAGTTGGATGAGGTGAAGAAGATAGCGGCGGGTAAGGCATTCTTTATGCAAAGCAAACACATAAACATGAGTTACTTGTTACTTACCCGAATCCGGAGCTCTCTAGGAGCGTTCGCAGATCTTCCCCGGAGTGTGTCCGATGCCGCCGCATTCTATCGAGCCGAGGAGGGCAGCTCGACAGAGAAGGTGTTCTGGTCTCAGTATGCTGAGGCCGGACACCCCGTGCCCCTGAGCGACCAGCTGAAGCAACTGGTTGAGCTCCACAAGGCGGCCGAACAGGCCACGAAGGGCCTCATAGTTCGGCTGTGTCCTGGAGGGGCTCTGCTTGGGAGCTATTTCGGGCTGGTGCGGCGGCTAGTGGAGGCTCCAAGGCTCGAAGTCATCAAGCGCTCCGTCTGCATTGAAGGTGCCCGTAGGGCCCTTGCCCATGCTAAGGTGCACTGGGGCAAGCTCGATGCTGAGAAGCTTGTGAAGGACGGGCCACCACCGGGGAAAGAGCATCGCAAGCCCGAGAATTATTATAAGGATGTTCTGAAGGGTGCCTGCCTTGTGGCGGATGAATGTTCTAGGGATGTAATTTTTGAGTGAAACTTGCTCGTTTTGTCCTGTGCACTGAAAACTTGTTCATATGCGCTAACCAATGTTGTTGGAATTTAAAATATTACCTTTTGTGCGGCTGTTTATCAATTCTGAGAGATGGCAAGTCGTCGACTTCTGCCCCCGTGCCGCTAGTGCTACGGTGTTTGGGGATAAACCTGAGTGCTCTTTTTCCCATGTTTGGGTCCTTCGAGGGAGGCGCTCAGCCCAACGAACAAGGCAATCGGACTATAATGCGTGAACACTCTCACTTAGCCATAGAATTCTATAATTTTAAATTTCGGCGAAGCCCCTGGTATTCGGAAGACCGAGTTCGGGGCGCTATCCACGCCTTGGCCGGACAGAGCCGGCTCCTCGCTCTAAGCGGCATAAGTCTTTAGGGACTCGAAAAACCTCTCGAACAGCGACCAGCTCTCGCTTCATCATGACAGTCAGTTTTAGCTTTCTCCACTGAGGTGCTCGACCCAGCTCAACTGGGGCACAATCGCAGTGGTTCTCCTAGTGCTACCTTAGCCGATATAGCGGAACGTAAGGCACCAAAACATAGGAGCCGGGCAAACCCAACTATTGACCCAAGACATGATTCGGAGCCGATGCATATAATGCTATAAGTTCAGGGTGCCGCACTTGTTAAAGTGTTCGGACTTCTCACACCATATTGAGGGGTACTAAAGCCCCTGGCGTATTTTGGTCGTACCAAAGTGTACGGATGCAACATGTTGTTAAGGAACATATATTAAAAAAGAGTAATGCAAAAATAGACAAAAGCTATGCATTGTTTATTAAAGAGGGCTCCGATCAAAGCAGAACGATACAAATAATGCGATAAGAAAAAGGCTGGACTATGTAACATGTTTGTTCCACGGGCAAGCTGCGGAATAGTATGCGAAACAGGTACACTGCTCGTGATAGAGACCACCTGGGAGTTCTGTAATGCGGCGTGGCTTGTCTGCTTCCCTGGTTCTTGCATCGTTTCTGCGGCAATTGAACTGCCGAACAGGCCTTCCGAAGAGTGGAGTCCTGAAAGTAAGAGAAAATTAAAAAATCGGCAGCCCCTGGTACGGTTTAAGCCGTGTTTCGGGCGTGCCGTGATGGTGCCCCTCCCCCCTGTACCCATGGTATTTCTAGAGCGTAGTTATGTACACGAAGTACTGGTATCGCATTTTTGCGAGGGCTGGGGTTGGGGCCGCATTGCTACACCTGCTCGGGTCGTGCTAGGCGGTCTTGTTGTAGGTTACTCCGGGCACGCTTGACGGTGTCCGGTCGTTTAATGGCCGGACTGGAGAACTGCCTGGAGAGGCTGCTTTGTACTTCTGCTGCAAGGGCCGCCGTGTGATCCTCCGTTCGGAGGGAGCGTTCGGTGTTTCCATTAACCGTAATTACTCCTCGAGGGCCTGGCATTTTGAGCTTAAGGTATGCGTAGTGCGGTACCGCATTGAACTTGGCAAATGTGGTTCGCCCGAGCAGTGCGTGATAGCCACTGCGGAATGGGACTATGTCGAAGATTAACTCCTCGCTTCGGAAATTATCCGGAGATCCGAAGACCACTGTAACATCCCAAATTTTCAATTTGGAATGTTATACACTAGATCACCATGCATATCATATTTTCTTGCATTTTTGTCGATCCTAGAAATTTCACGCAACTCAAGGACCCTCGGAGAGAGTTGGAGATTTCGTCTTTTTCATATTTGAGTCCTCTCAAATTTTGAAGAAAGGATCATTGGATTTGTCGGAGTTTCATTTGCCTTTTATTTGGATAGGGAAAAATGCGCGTTTTCAAAATTTGCATTTTAGGCCCGGGGAAAAGTTCATTTTGTTCGACTCATTTTTAGGAGTCGGGGAAAATTGACTTTAGAAGTTTTGGAGTTCGTTTAGATCTCTTTTCTGTTTTTTTTGCGCGTGAAACCGTTTAAAAAAAAATCTTCGGAGCGCCTGGGCCAAAGGCCCAAGCCAAGCCGCCGGCCGGGCCAAGCCCCTCCCCACCGCGCGCGCGCCTGGCGCCAGGGAGCCGCCGCCGCTGCCTGGAGTCCTTCTAGGACTTAGTTTGCATTTTTTTAGGACTCTTCTCCTATTCCTTTTCCTACTCTATTTCTTGTTCCCTCCCCCAAGTAATCTCTCCTCTCCCCTCTTTATATACCCCAACACCCCCCCTCTAAATCATCAAATCAAGCCCCAAGCCACCACCGCGCCCTACCCCCGTGCTGCGCCCAAGCCGCCGCCGCCCTAGTGCCGCGCCGCCTTTACCCCGCGCCGCCGCCTACACCGCCGCCGCCGCCACCCGTGCTCGCCGCCGCCGGAGTTCCTCGCCGGAGACCTCGCCGGAGTTCCTCGCCGGAGACCTCGCCGGAGGTACCGCGTCGCATCTTTTCTTTTCCTCGGATCGGTTTTCTTCTAAATCATTCCGATTCTTTTCTTCTCTTAACCATTCCGGTTTTTTAGATCGGTTTTTCGTTCGGTTTTCTTTTCTCGAAACCCTAGATCGGATTCGTTTTCTTTTCCGGTTTAGTTGCCTCGAGACCGTTCGTCGGACCGTTCGTCTTAACGAACGTGACCACCGGATTCTTCTAGGTTAACGAACATCCGTTCGTCTAACCGTTCTTCTTTTTCTTTCCGTCGGATTTATTCCACGATCGCGATCCCAGATCCGATCTTCGTTCTAGTCTATCTTCTCGCTCGTTTATCGGAATCAGGTGATTCAAGTGCCTGGAGTTTCGTTTCGAAACCGCCATTCCGACTAATCAACTTAAACAAGTTTTTGCTACGGTAAAATTTGACCTAGTTTCAACTTGCTAGAACCGAGTTGTTTTCTGCCGTTTGTTTTCGGTTTCTTTGTCGGTTCTTTCTCTCTTTGCAACCGGAGTTCTTAAGTTGAACTATCTGGTTCGATCTCTTGTTCGAGTTTTACCTGTGCATTAGATGAGTACTTATTGTATGCTTGTTGTTTGTCTGCGATAGATTACCCGGATTGCGCCGCCTGTTACTTCGAATCTCTAGGACTCGCGGATCATCAGCAAGGCAAGTAACACTTTGATCATACCTTTTCTACAACCCAGTTTTATTGCATTAGATCCATCCTCACACATTGCATGATTAGGATCTAATTAAATTGTGGGATGGGAAGTAGATGAGGTAGTACCTATTACCTGTTACTATGAAACCTTTGGGAGTTACTTCTAGGTTTGCTTATTATGCCATGCTATGCTAGTAGACGTGGATTGGGTGAGTGATATCCATGACAGATGTGAGATTGATAATTTTAATGGTTTATCTAAGGTGGCAACTTAAACACACATCTGGGTGGATTGAGGCACCTGATGTCTATCAGGACTTGCCTGTTTTATTTTTGGACCGCCACCCAGGCCCAAAGGGATCATAAGATCGTTCATGCTCAATACTTACGTGTGCAGCCACAAGCCATTATGGGCTCTGGCATAGTTGACTAAGTCGTGCGAACTCTTATAGGGGTAGACTAGCAGATGTAGGGGTTGTAGGTGGTACGGTCTACTCCATTGTAAGGTGCTAGCGCTTCTGAAAGACTATGTCTCGGTCATTTGTTTCTCAAACACCAGTAGTGCGAGAAATCCAACGGAGGCGATCGAGTCTTGTGGGGAAAAGTGTGCAAACCTCTGCAGAGTGTAACAAACTAATCATGATTAGCCGTGTCCCCGGTTATGGACAATCTTGAGTATCTAGTACTTGAATATCATGTGAATCTCATCATGTTACTTCTAATTAATATTGTTGGGTTCTAATTGTTCACTTTTAATTGGGATTGAGAATGCTGTCAACCATTCTCAATGTTTAACAACCACCATGATAGTTAAATAAATTTATTCCTTTGTAGTAGGGAAAAATTGTCTTTACGCAAAACAGTAACCATAGAGCTTTCCATCAGCCAAATATGCATATAGTATAGCTGTTTCATTCCATTACTCTCTATGTGTTACTTTGCCAGCATATTCCATGTGCTGACCCATTTTCGGGCTGCAACGTTAATGTTGCAGACTTTTCAGACGATGATTAAGGTGCTTTTAGGTCGTGGTTCTATACTCAGTGATGCCGTTGGAGTTGATGGACCCATTTACCTTCCAAGTCTTCCGCTGTTATCGATATTAGATGGCCTTAAGCCATATTATTGTAATAAGTTATCTTTTGAGACAACGATGTAATAAGTGTGTGATTGCCACTCTGCTATAAATCCTTCGTTGTACTGTGTGGTGTCAGCATTACTGATCCAGGGATGACACCGGAGCATAGTAGACTTGATCCATTCGGGTTTGGTCGCTACAGAGATGGTATCAGAGCACACGCTGACTGTAGGACACGACCATTAAGTAAAAGCCATAGGTCACTATTCTCTCCTCATTTTCTAACTCCTCATCTTTACTACTCTTTAGGATGAAGGACGCGAAGATTAAGTACGCCCAACCGGATGAAGGCACACCTTTTGGATTTCACTTGAAGGAAGTCACTTTGCCTGAAGAGGAGCGCTGGAAGATTCAAGCTCACGTTCCAGGAAGAACATTCGCGCCAATCACGAAGCCCATAGATAGTGTTTTCAATGCACCAACTTGGAGTCTAGGAAGGAGCATGGCAGCCCATATCACCATAGGACGCATTGGAGAAGTTTATCAAGAAGACCTCAAGGACACTATCTACCAGATTTGTGGACGCCGAGATGAACAATGGGAGTTAGTCAGCACCAAGAAGGATAGATCCATTGCAGCTTTTATCCAGGAGTTAAACCAGCACATTCGACGCCACAAGAACCAGATGTGCAATGATATGATGGAGTTGAAGAATGCGAAGACAAGGATCATCGAGCTAGAAGGAGAACTGAAGGCTACACGCAAGGACTACATGGACGAGATCATAGCTCTGGCAAGGCACAACGTCGATCTTAAACAAGAGATTGAAGAACTCAAGTGGGAGTTAGCATCCAGGAAGGAAGACGAGTACGTCGCATGTCTGGATAATTACATCATCATCGACGACACCGATTCGGATCCAAGTGAACCCGACTTTGAAGACGAAGCTGGAGCGGACATCATGGAGTCTTCCACCAATTCAAATTTTTAGATGACCACCAACTATTAGTAGTATTTCCCCCATGTAAACGCTATAGTTCGAGCACTTTTGCGATAGCTAGATCGATTGTAAGCCCTTGTTTGATTGAATGAAGTGATTTTGTGTGAATTTGCTCATGTGGATTGGGGTAGTGTTTTCTCTTTAGACCTCATTCTATTCTTATATCTCTTCTTTTCTAAACCCTTAGATGCCTCCGAGACGTGACAATGGATTTCCACCGAAGCTCACTCAGTTGATCCAACAGTAGAATCAGTTAATGCAGATGTTAGTCCAGAACCAGCAGAACAACAACAACAACCCACCACCACCACCACCACCACCTGTTGACCACTTAGCCCGTTTCCTTAGGCTGAATCCACCGGTGTTCTCTAGTAGCATCGAGCCGATAGTAGCAGACGATTGGCTCCGCAAGATAGGAAGGGAGTTGACCACTGCAGGATGCACGGATGGTGAGAAAGTGAAGTTTGCCGCACATCAGTTAGAAGGACCCGCGGCAGCATGGTGGGAGAATTTCATAGCCACTTTCCCAGTTGACACTGTCACATGGGATCAGTTTCAGCAAGCTTTCCGCACTGCACATGTTTCAGCAGGAGCTATGGCCATGAAGAAGTGTGAGTTTCGCAACTTACGCCAAGGAGGAAGGACAGTTGGCCAGTATGTTGATGACTTCAGCAAGTTAGCACGTTATGCCCCAGATGACGTTGCTACGGATGCGGCTAAGCAGGAGAAGTTTCTGGAAGGATTAAATGATGAGTTAAGCATGCAGTTGATGGTAGCAAGTTTCAGAAACTACCAGGAGTTGGTAGATCGTGCCATCATGATCGAAGGGAAGCAACAGCAGATTGAGAACCGCAAGAGGAAGTATGGACAGGGCAAGTATAACTCTGGAGCCTAGCAGAAGCCCCGTTTTACCCCTAAATCGGGATTTCAGTTTCAGCATACCCATGGAGGAAGTAGTTCGCACAACCACAATGGCCACAAGAATGGAAATGGGAATGGAGGAAGCAACTGCCAGAACCGGACCACCCCATCAACCCCAACCAAGAGAGATCTAAGTCAAGTCACCTGTTTCAAGTGTTCCAAGACCGGACATTATGCCAATGAATGTCCTGAAGGCCAGAATGGAAATGGCAATGGAAGCTCAGGGAAGAAGCCGAACCCTTTCAATAGGGGACAGGTGAACCACGTTAGCGTGGAGGAGGTTGAAGATCAGCCTGATGCAGTGATCGGTAAGTTTTTGGTTAAGTCATTTACCGCACTCGTTCTTTTCGATACTGGCGCATCGCATTCATACATATCAAGGGGATTTGTGGATAAATATAACCTGCCAACCCAAGCCCTTAGGTCACCCATGTTAGTAAGCTCACCAGGAGCGGAGTTTATGGCTAGACAATGGTGTGATCGGTTACCATTAAGGATTGGTAACTATGTTTTTCCCTCAAACCTAATAGTACTGGAATCTCAAGGATTGGATGTAATCCTCGGTATGGATTGGTTGTCGATGTATGGAGGAAACATCGATTGTGCTAGTAAGTCAATTTTGCTTACAACGCCAGAAGGAAGAAGGATCAAGTATGTATCCCGGCATGTGCCAAATAGGACACAAGTAAATTGCCTGACAGGAGTCGTGCAGGAGGAAGTACCAGTGGTAAAGGATTTTCCTGATGTATTTCCGGAAGAGTTGCCAGGCATGCCACCGGATAGAGACATTGAGTTTTTGATTGAGTTGTTGCCAGGTACAGGCCCAATATCAAAGAGACCCTACCGGATGCCAGCAAAGGATTTGGTAGAAATTAAGAATCAGATTAAGGAGTTACTGGAGAAAGGTTACATTCGCCCAAGTTCTTCGCCTTGGGGATCACCCGTACTTCTAGTGGAGAAGAAGGATGGATCATTAAGAATGGTTGTTGATTATCGTGGACTGAACGAAGTAACCATCAAGAACAAGTACCCACTGCCAATGATTAATGATCTGTTTGATCATTTGCAAGGAGCTAAAGTGTTTTCCAAGATCGATTTGCGATCAGGGTACCACCAGTTGAAGATTCGAGAGCAGGACATACCTAAGACAGCATTCACCACAAGATATGGACTGTATGAGTATACCGTTATGTCATTTGGATTGACTAACGCACCTGCCTATTTTATGAATCTGATGAACAAAGTGTTTATGGAGTTTTTGGATAAGTTCGTCGTAGTGTTCATTGATGATATCCTGGTTTATTCGAAGAATGAAGAAGAGCATAAGGAACATTTGCGTTTGGTTTTGGTGAAACTAAGGGAACATCAGTTATATGCCAAATTTAGCAAATGTGAATTTTGGTTGAAGGAAGTAGGATTTCTCGGACACGTTATATCCGGAGAAGGGATAGCAGTTGACCCCGCAAAGGTTGAGACCGTAACCGAATGGGAAGCACCAGCGACAGTTGGAGAGATCTGGAGTTTTCTTGGACTCGCAGGATACTACCGGAGATTCATTGAGAACTTTTCAAAGATTGCGAAGCCTATGACGGAGTTGTTGAAGAAGGATACCAAGTTCAATTGGACTGAGGAGTGTGAGGCTAGTTTTCAGGAGTTGAAGAAACGTTTGGTTACCCCACCAGTGTTGATTTTGCCAGATCAGACCAAGGATTATGAGGTATATTGCGACGCTTCACATCGAGGACTTGGAGCAGTGCTTATGCAGGAAGGTAGAGTTGTTTCGTATGCTTCACGACAACTGAAGCCTCATGAGTTGAATTATGCCACACATGATTTGGAGTTAGCAGCCGTAGTGCATGCATTGAAGACATGGAGACATTTCCTCATTGGAAATCATTGTGAGGTGTACACAGATCATAAGAGTTTGAAGTACATTTTCACGCAGAAGGAGTTGAATCTTAGACAAAGGAGATGGTTGGAGCTCATCAAGGATTATGATATGAGATTGCATTACCATCCCGGTAAAGCTAATGTAGTAGCTGACGCATTGAGCCGTAAGAGCCATGTCAATATGATAATGACGGGAAGTATACCAAAGGAGTTAGCAGAAAACCTTCGTGAACTAAGTTTAGAGATAGTTCCGAAAGGCTATGTAGCAGCATTGGAGATTCAGTCAACATTGATGGATAAAATCAGAGAAGCTCAGAAATCTGACAAGGAAATTGCTGCTATAAAGGAGAAACTAAGCAAAGGAAAAGCAAAGGGATTTCGTGAGGATGGGCACGATACCCTATGGTTTGAGGACCGTGTTTACGTGCCAAATGACCCAGAGATCAGGAAGTTGATTTTGCAAGAGGCACATGATTCACCATATTCGATTCACCCAGGAAATACCAAGATGTATTTGGATTTGAAGGAGACATTCTGGTGGACCAGAATGAAGAAGGATATTGCAGCATATGTAGCAGTTTGTGACGTATGTCATAGAGTAAAGGCAGAACATCAGAAGCCAGCTGGATTGTTACAACCATTGCCGATACCCGAATGGAAGTGGGATAAGATAGGCATGGATTTTATCACAGGACTACCCAGGATGAAAGCAGGATATGACTCGATATGGGTAGTAGTTGATCGTTTGACGAAGGTAGCACATTTCATTCCAGTCAAGACCACTTACACCAGTGCTAAGTTGGCAAAGATATACATGACTAGGATCATATGTTTGCATGGAGTTCCGAGGAGTATTGTATCGGATAGAGGAACCCAATTTACCTCAAAGTTTTGGAATCAGTTGCATGAAACTTTGGGAACCAGGCTAGAGTTCAGCACCGCTTTTCATCCGCAGACAGATGGACAGACCGAGAGAGTCAACCAGATTTTGGAAGATATGCTGAGAGCTTGTGCACTAGATTATGGATCTAGTTGGGACGATAATTTGCCGTATGCGGAGTTTTCCTATAACAACAATTACCAAACCAGTCTGAAGATGGCACCTTTCGAAGCATTGTACGGAAGGAGGTGCAGGACACCGTTGTCATGGGACGAAGTTGGAGACCGTCAATTCTTTGGACCAGATTTGATTAAGGAATCTAAACAGAAGGTTAAGTTGATTCACGATAGGATCAAGGTAGCCCAGTCCAGGCAGAAGAGCTACGCAGATTCTAAACGCAAGGAGACAGTTTATGCAACCGGAGACAGAGTGTATCTCCGAGTATCCCCACTACGAGGAGTTAAGCGCTTTGGAGTTAAGGGAAAGTTAGCACCGCGTTTCATTGGACCATATAAGATCTTGCAACGTATGGGAGAAGTCGCTTATAAGTTGGAATTACCAGAGGGACTGTCAGGAGTTCATGATGTATCCCATGTGTCTCAGCTGAAGAAATGTCACGCCGAGATGGCGGAGGTACCGTTAAGAGATACCGTGCCATTGGAAGCGATTCAGTTGAAGGACGACTTAACGTATGAAGAGAAACCAGTCAAGATTCTCGATTATGCCAGCAGAGTTACCCGCAGCAAGGTTATCAAGTTTTGTAAAGTTCAGTGGAACCACCACTCAGAAGATGAAGCCACCTGGGAGAGAGAAGAAGATTTGCTCAAGGACCACCCTCACCTATTTTCTAGCCAACCCGAATCTCGAGGGCGAGATTCATCTTAAGGGGGTAGGTTTGTAACATCCCAAATTTTCAATTTGGAATGTTATACACTAGATCATCATGCATATCATATTTTCTTGCATTTTTGTCGATCCTAGAAATTTCACGCAACTCAAGGACCCTCAGAGAGAGTTGGAGATTTCGTCTTTTTCATATTTGAGTCCTCTCAAATTTTGAAGAAAGGATCATTGGGTTTGTCGGAGTTTCATTTGCCTTTTATTTGGATAGGGAAAAATGCGCGTTTTCAAAATTTGCATTTTAGGCCCGGAGAAAAGTTCATTTTGTTCGACTCATTTTTAGGAGTCGGGGAAAATTGACTTTAGAAGTTTTGGAGTTCGTTTAGATCTCTTTTCTGGGTTTTTTTCGCGCGCGAAACCGTTAAAAAAAATCTTCGGAGCGCCTAGGCCAAAGGCCCAAGCCAAGCCACCGGCCGGGCCAAGCCCCTCCCCACCGCGCGCGCGCCTGGCGCCAGGGAGCCGCCGCCGCTGCCTGGAGTCCTTCTAGGACTCCGTTTGCATTTTTTTAGGACTCTTCTCCTATTCCTTTTCCTACTCTATTTCTTGTTCCCTCCCCCAAGTAATCTCTCCTCTCCCCTCTTTATATACCCCAACACCCCCCCTCTAAATCATCAAATCAAGCCCCAAGCCACCACTGCGCCCTACCCCCGCGCCGCGCCCAAGCCGCCGCCGCCCTAGTGCCGCGCCGCCGCCTTGCCCTAGCGCCGCCGCCTACACCGCCACCGCTGCCGCCCATGCTCGCCGCCGCCGGAGTTCCTCGCCGGAGGTACCGCGCCGCATCTTTTCTTTTCCTCGGATCGGTTTTCTTCTAAATCGTTCCGATTCTTTTCTTCTCTTAACCGTTCCGGTTTTCTAGATCGGTTTTTCATTCGGTTTTCTTTTCTCGAAACCCTAGATCGGATTCATTTTCTTTTCCGGTTTAGTTGCCTCGAGACCGTTCGCCGGACCGTTCGTCTTAACGAACATGACCACCGGATTCTTCTAGGTTAACGAACATCCGTTCGTCTAACCGTTCTTCTTTTTCTTTCCGTCGGATTTATTCCGCAATCGCGATCCCAGATCCGATCTTCGTTCTAGTCTATCTTCTCGCTCGTTTATCGGAATCAGGTGATTCAAGCGCCTGGAGTTTCGTTTCGAAACCGCCGTTCCGACCAATCAACTTAAACAAATTTTTTCTACGGTAAAATTTGACCTAGTTTCAACTTGCTAGAACCGAGTTGTTTTCCGCCGTTTGTTTTCGGTTTCTTTGTCGATTCTTTCTCTCTTTGCAACCGGAGTTCTTAAGTTGAACTATCTGGTTCGATCTCTTGTTCGAGTTTTACCAGTGCATTAGATGAGTACTTATTGTATGCTTGTTGTTTGTCTGTGATAGATTACCCGGATTGTGCCGCCTGTTACTTCGAATCTCTAGGACTCGCGGATCATCAGCAAGGCAAGTAACACTTTGATCATACCTTTTCTACAACCCAGTTTTATTGCATTAGATCCATCCTCACACATTGCATGATTAGGATCTAATTAAATTGTGGGATGGGAAGTAGATGAGGTAGTACCTATTACCTGTTACTATGAAACCTTTGGGAGTTACTTCTACGTTTGCTTATTATGCCATGCTATGCTAGTAGACGTGGATTGGGTGAGTGATATCCATGACAGATGTGAGATTGATAATTTTAATGGTTTATCTAAGGTGGCAACTTAAACACACATCTGGGTGGATTGAGGCACCTGGTGTCTGTCAGGACTTGCCTGTTTTATTTTTGGACCGCCACCCAGGCCCAAAGGGATCATAAGATCTTTCATGCTAAATACTTACGTGTGCAGCCACAAGCCATTATGGGCTCTGGCATAGTTGACTAAGTCGTGCGAACTCTTATAGGGGTAGACTAGCAGATGTAGGGGTTGTAGGTGGTACGGTCTACTCCATCGTAAGGTGCTAGCGCTTCTGAAAGACTATGTCTCGGTCATCCGTTTCTCAAACACCAGTAGTGCGAGAAATCCAACGGAGGCGATCGAGTCTTGTGGGGAAAAGTGCGCAAACCTCTGCAGAGTGTAACAAACTAATCATGATTAGCCGTGTCCCCGGTTATGGACAATCTTGAGTATCTAGTACTTGAATATCATGTGAATCTCATCATGTTACTTCTAATTAATATTGTTGGGTTCTAATTGTTCACTTTTAATAGGGATTGAGAATGCTGTCAACCATTCTCAATGTTTAACAACCACCATGATAGTTAAATGAATTTATTCCTTTGCAGTAGGGAAAAATTGGCTTTACGCAAAACAGTAACCATAGAGCTTTCCACCAGCCAAATATGCATATAGTATAGCTGTTTCATTCCATTACTCTCTATGTGTCACTTTGCCAGCATATTCCATGTGCTGACCCGTTTTCGGGCTGCAACGTTAATGTTGCAGACTTTTCAGACGACGATTAAGGTGCTTTTAGGTCGTGGTTCTATACTCAGTGATGCCGTTGGAGTTGATGGACCCATTTACCTTCCAAGTCTTCTGATGTTATCGATATTAGATGGCCTTAAGCCATATTATTGTAATAAGTTCTCTTTTGAGACAACGATGTAATAAGTGTGTGATTGCCACTCTGCTATAAATCCTTCGATGTACTGTGTGGTGTCAGCATTACTGATCTAGGGATGACACCGGAGCATAGTAGACTTGATCCATTCAGGTCTGGTCGCTACAACCACTTCAAGTGTGACTGAGCCTGTACAGTTGGCCTCTACACCTGGTATTACGCCTTTAAAGGTCGTTTTGGTGGGCTTAATCCTCGAGGGATCTATGCCCATTTTCCGCACTGTATCCTGGTAAAGCAGGTTCAGGCTGCTGCCGCCGTCCATAAGGACTCTAGTGAGATGAAATCCGTCAATAATTGGGTCTAGAACCAATGCGGCAAATCCGCCATGACGGATGCTAGTGGGATGGTCCCTTCAATCAAAGGTGATTGGGCAGGAGGACCATGGGTTGAACTGTGGGGCGACTAGCTCTACCGCATATACGTCCCTTAACGCGCGCTTCAGCTCCCTTTTGGGGACGTGGGTTACGTATATCATGTTCACCGTCCGCACTTGTGGGGGAAAACCCTTCTGTCCACTGTTGTTCGGTGGCCGGGGCTCCACGTCGTCATCGCTATGCAGCCCCTTGTCTTCATTTTCGGCATTTAACTTGCATGCCTGCTTGAACACCCAACAATCCCTGTTGGTGTGATTGGCCGGCTTTTCAGGGGTGCCATGTATCTGGCATAAGCGGTCGAGTATTCGGTCCAAACTGGACGGGCCCCTAGGATTCCTTTTGAATGGCTTTTCCATTGACCGGATTTAGAGCCTCTGAATCCGGCATTAACTGCCGTATCCTCAGTATTGTCGCCGTTAATGCGGCGCTTCTGCTTGTTGCGACGCAACCTGCCACTACTATCCCTGGTATCCGAATTACCAGGGTTCTTGGTCATATTGTTGCTACGAGCAAGCCAGCTGTCTTCTCTTGCGCAAAAGCGGGTCATGAGTGTCGTGAGTGCTGCCATAGACTTCGGCTTTTCCTGTCCAAGGTGTCGGGCAAGCCACTCGTCACGGATATTGTGCTTGAAGGCTGCTAGGGCCTCAGCGTCCGGACAGTCGACTATTTGATTTTTCTTTGTTAGGAACCGTGTCCAGAATTGCCTGGCCGATTCCTCTGGCTGCTGAATTACGTGACTTAGGTCATCAGTGTCTGGGGGTCGCACATAAGTGCCTTGGAAATTGTCGAGGAATGCGGCTTCGAGGTCCTCCCAACAACTGATTGATCCTGTTGGCAAGCTGTTAAGCCAATGCCGAGCTGGTCCTTTAAGCTTGAGTGGGAGGTATTTGATGGCGTGGAAATCATCGCCGCGGGCCATGTGGATATGAAGGAGATAATCCTCGATCCATACCGCAGGATCTGTTGTGACATCATATGATTCGATGTTTACGGGTTTGAAACCCTCGGGGATTTGATGATCCATTATTTCGTCTGTGAAGCATAGTGGGTGTGCGGCGCCTCTGTACTGGGCTATATCACGACGTAGCTCCAATGAGCTTTGTCTACTGTGTTCGACCCTGCCGAATTTGTGGCCAGCGTGACGGTTACCATCTCGAGCCGTGGGGCGCCCACGCGATCCGTAGATCGATCTTGTTTGCCTTGCCTTGTCCTCCAAGATATCTCGTAAGTCCGGCGCATATTCCCGTGCCTTGGTACGGGGTGCGGCTTGAGTGGAGGGCCGAGAGGCCTCTCTGTCGCGGCCACGAGGTGGCCGGTCGGCCGCATCTAGTGCTTCCTCCTCTAATCGGGTTAGCAACCTGCGCTTTGGGTAGCTCTTGGAGGGGCGTTCGAGTTTATGCTCTTCGGCCGCAAGGACTTCAGTCCATCTGTCGACTAGCAAATCTTGGTCAGCTCTAAGCTGTTGCTATTTTTTCTTGAGGCTTCTTGCCATGGCCATAAGCCTGCGTTGAAAACGCTCTTGCGCGACGGGATCCTCTGGCACGACGAATTCATCGTCGTTGAGGCTTGCCTCGTCTTCGGAGGGAGGCATATAATTATCGTCCTCGACCTCTCTGTCTGCCGCTCTCTCATGAGGGCTGGTTTCTCCTTCCTCCTATGCTAAATCTTGCTGGAGGGGGTTTTCTTCGGCACTTTCCAGAGTATTATTATCTCCCGTGCTGGAATCACCGTATTTTTTTTGGCGGGATTTTGAGCGGCACCGCTGACGCCGGCGCTTAGGCTGTTTCTTGGAGGGGTCATCCTCCGCTATTCCATCGCCATCTCCTTCTTTTGGGGTGTCCACCATGTATATTTCATATGACGAGGTGGCTTTCCAGGGCCTGATAGGCGCTAGTTCTTCATCGTCTCCTTCATCAGCGTCCATACCGTCGATGTCTTCAGAGTCGAAGTCGAGCATGTCGGTTAAGTCGTCGATAGTGGCTACAAAGTGGGTGGTGGGTGGGCTTTGAATTTCTTCATCGTCCGAATCCCAACCTTGCTGACCGTAGTCTAGCCAGGGCTCTCCTGATAAAGAGAGAGACTTTAGTGTCTTCAGAATATCGTCCAAAGGCGAGTGCTGAAAGATGTCCGCAGCAGTAAACTCCATGATCGGCGCCCAATCGGGTTGATCGGCAGGGGCGCGGAGGGTTTGGAGTCCAGAGAGGAGTCCGGCTCCTTGGAGTCACGAGTCTCGCAGAGTGTAGGGCTGGTGTTCGGCTCGATCGCTGTTGGGATCGCAGCCCCTGAGGCGGCGTCCAACCACCCATCCTCGATCGGCGTAGTTGGCTCCGAATTAAGGGTCGAAGCCGATGCGGGTGCGGCCTCCAGGGCACTGTTCGGTGGCAGAGCTAGATCATGCTCGTCGTGACAGTGCGGCGCGCTCGGCAGTGGCTCGAATCCGTCGAAGATCAAGTCCCCGCGGATGTCAGCTGTGTAGTTTAAGCTTCCAAATCTGACCTGACGGCCAGGGGCATAGCTTTTGATCTGCTCCAGATGGCCAACTGAATTGGCCCGCAGTGCGAAGCCGCCGAAGACGAAGATCTGTCTGGGGAGGAAGGTCTCACCTTGGACTACATCGCCATTGATGATCGTAGGAGCCATCAAGCCTGACGGCGATGACATAGAGGAACTCTCAATGAAAGCACCAATGTCGGTGTCAAAACCGGCGGATCTCGGGTAGGGGGTCCCGAACTGTGCGTCTAGACCGGATGGTAACAGGAGGCAAGGGACACGAAGTTTTACCCAGGTTCGGGCCCTCTTGATGGAGGTAAAACCCTACGTCCTGCTTGATTAATATTGATGATATGGGTAGTACAAGAGTAGATCTACCACGAGATCGGAGAGACTAAACCCTAGAAGCTAGCCTATGGTATGATTGTTGTTGTGTATGTTGTCCTACGGACTAAAACCCTTCGGTTTATATAGACACCAGAGAGGGTTAGGGTTACACAAAGTCGGTTACAATGGTAGGAGATGTGCATATCTGTATCGTCAAGCTTGCCTTCCACGCCAAGGAAAGTCCCTTCCGGACACGGGACGAAGTCTTCAATCTTGTATCTTCATAGTCCAGGAGTCCGACTGAAGGTATAGTCCGGCCATCCGGACACCCCCTAATCCAGGACTCCCTCACCAGGCTTATGAGAATGCCAAACTATTTAAAGAAAAAGTTAAAAGATGGCATGACAAAAGGATACAAAAATGTGAGTTTAATGTAGGTGATTATGTATTGTTATACAACTCTCGTTTAAGATTTTTTACAGGAAAACTCCTCTCTAAATGGGAAGTACCTTACATCATCGAGGAGGTCTATCGTTTCGGTGCCATAAAAATCAACAACTTCGAAGGCACAAATCTGAGGGTGGTGAACAATCAAAGAATCAAACATTATATCTCAAGTAATCCCATAAATGTTGAAACTAATGTTATTGAAACCATAACCCTAGAGGAATACATAAGGGACAATTTCCAAAACATTTCAGACTCCAAAAAGGAAGAGATATGTGGTACAGTAAGTAAACCGACTCCAAAACAGTTCTAATAGCAATTTTCTCCGTTTTGGAATATTTAAGAAAATAGGAAAATAAGAAGTAGTCCGGGAAGGACACGAGGCGTTCACGAGGGTGGAGGGCGCGCCCTACCCCCTGGGCGCGCCCCCTGCCTCATGGGCACCTCGTGTGCCCTCCGGACTCCGATATCTTGCACGATACTTCTTTCGGTCAGTAAAAAATCATTATATAATGTCCCGAAGGTTTTGATCACCGTACCACACAAATATCTCATGTTTTTGTTTTGAGCTGTTTTCTGCCCGGGTTGTCAAGGCCATGCATCATGTCGTCTCCCTCCTCCAACAATGAGGGCAACGATGCTTGGCTAATGAAGATAGAGCTGAAGAGAGAAGAGCTCAGAGAGATCAACAAGGATGATGGGATCAAGAAGGCCATGGGGGATCAAGTTCCGGCCGTAGTGGACGAAGACACCCTTCAACCTCATCACAATCTCTTTACCCCAACGGAGATTGAAGCTTTCAAGATGATTGAGTTAGCTCGCATTCAAAACAAGTATCTCACAAGTGAAAATATTTTGTTGAAGGAGCATATCATCACACTCAAGGGCATTATCCACAAATTGGAGGATCTCCTACGCTCAATGTGCTACTATCCATCATCATTAACACCTTCTTCACCAACAAAGAAGAACTGAGTATCGGGTATGGGCACTCCCCTTGGCAACTGCCAAGCTTGGGGGAGTGCCCCGGTATCGTATCATCATCACACTTTTATCTTTACCGTTTTTCTTAGTTAGATCCTTTTGGTAATATCTTGATCTAGTAGAATAAAGTTTTAGTATGATCTAGCCTTGAGTTTTGCTTTATGATCCTTCTATGTAATCGAGTCCGTGAGCTATATATAATAAAGATTAGTGTTGGGTCAAGGGCTTGATTATCTTGCTATGATCCTGAGGGAATAAAAATAAAAGAGAAAGAATAAAAAGAAATAAAGAGATCATATGGATCTTATGGAGAGTAATGACTTCACATATAAAGAGTATGATGAATAAAAGTTGTTGAGAGTTGACAAACATAGCTTTGGTCATCGTTGCAATTAATAGTAAGTAATAAAGAAAGAGAGGTTTTCACATATAAATATACTATCTTGGACATCTTTTATGATTGTGAGCACTCATTAAAATATGACATGCTAAACAGTTGATGTTGGACAAGGAAGACAACATAATGGGTTATGTTTTCTTATATCCGAAATAAATTATATTGTCATGGATCATCCAACATGTTGAGCTTGCCTTTCCCTCTCATGCTAGCCAAATTCTTTGCACAAAGTAGAGGTACTACTTGTGCTTCCAAATATCCTCAAACCCAGTTTTGCCATAAGAATCCACCATATCTACCTATGGATTGAGTAAGGTCCTTCAAGTAAGTTGTCATTGTTGCAAGCAATAAAAATTGCTCTCTAAATATGTATGACTTATTAGTGTGGAGAAAATAAGCTTTATACGATCTTGTGATGTGGAAGAAATGAAAGCGACAGACTGCATAATAAAGGTCCATATCACAAGTGGAAATATAAAGTGACGTTCTTTCACATTAAGATTTTGTGCATCCAACCATAAAAGCACATGACAACCTTTGCTTCCCTCTGCGAAGGGCCTATCTTTTATTCTTGTCTTATACTTCATGCAAGAGTCACGGTGATCTTCACCTTTCCTTTTTACATTTTATCCTTTGGCAAGCACAATGTGTTGGAAAGATCCTGATATATATAGCTAATTAGATGTGAGTTTTTATGAACTATTATCGTTGACATTACCCTTGAGGTAAAAGGTTGGGAGGCAAAACTATAAGCCCCTATGTTTCTCTGTGTCTGACTAAAACTTCATAGCCATAAATAATGCGTGAGTGTTAGCAATTGTGAAAGACTAAATGATGGTTGAGTATGTGGAATTGCTGAAAAGCTCTTATATTGACTTCTTATGTTATGATAAATTGCAATTGGTTCAATGACTGAGATTATAGTTTGTTGGTTCTCAATGAAGTTTCTGATTCATACTTGAAATTGTGAATGAATTGTTACTTTAGCATAAGAAATCATATGGCAATATTTATATATGTTGCTATTATAAGAATGATCATGATGCCCTCATGTACGCATTTTACTTTATCGAACCTCTATCTCTAAACATGTGGACATATTTTTCGATATCGGCTTTCGCTTGAGGACAAGCGAGGTCTAAGCTTGGGGAGTTGATACGTCCATTTTGTATCATGCTTTTATATTGCTGTTTATTACATTATGGGCTGTTATTACACATTATGTCACAATACTTATGCCTATTCTCTCTTATTTTACAAGGTTTACATGAAGAGGGAGAATGCCGGCAGCTGGAATTCTAGGCTGGAAAAGGAGCAAATATTATAGACCTATTCTGAACTCCAAAAGTCATGAAACTTCACAGGAGCATGTTTCAGAATATATAAAAAATATTGGGCGAAGGAAGTGGGTGGGGGGCGCGCCCTACCCCCTGGGTGCGCCCCCTACCTCGTGGGCCCCCTGGCAGCCCTCTGATGCCCATCTTCCCATCTTCCCATCTTTGGCTATATGGAGTCTTTCGTCCTGGAAAAAAAAATCATAACCAAGCTCACGGGACAAAACTTCGCCGCCACGAGGCGGAACCTTGGCGGAACCAATCTAGGGCTCCGGGGGAGCTGTTCTGCCAGGGAAACTTCCCTCCGGGAGGGGGAAATCATCACCATCGTCATCACCATTGACCCTCTCATCGGGAGGGTGTCAATCTCCATCAACATCTTCACCAGCACCATCTCATCCCAAACCCTAGTTCATCTCTTGTATCCAATCTTTGTCCAAAAACTTAGATTGGTACATGTGGGTTGCTAGTAGTGTTGATTACTCCTTGTAGTTGATGCTAGTTGGTTTATTCGGTAGAAGATCATATGTTCAGATCCTTTATGCATATTAATACCCCTCTGATTATGGACATGAATATGATTTGTGAGTAGTTACGTTTGTTCCTGAGGACATGGGAGAAGTCTTGCTATAAGTAGTCATGTGAATTTGGTATTCGTTCGTTATTTTGATGAGATGTATGTTGTCTTTCCTCTAGTGGTGTCATGTGAACATCGACTACATGACACTTCACCATTGTTTGGGCCTAGAGGAAGGCATTGGGGAGTAATAAGTAGATGATGGGTTGCTAGAGTGACAAAAGTTTAAACCCTAGTTTATGAGTTGCTTCGTAAGGGGCTGATTTGGATCCATATGTTTCATGCTATGGTTAGGTTTACCTTAATACTTCTTTTGTAGTCGCGGATGCTTGCAATAGGGGTTAATCATAAGTGGGATGCTTGTCCAAGGAAGGACAGTACCCAATCACCGGTGCACCCACATATCAAATTATCAAAGTACTAAACGCGAATCATATGGACGTGATGAAAACTAGCTTGACGATAATTCCCATGTGTCCTCGGGAGTGCTTTCCTTCATATAAGAGTTTGCCCAGGCTTGTCCTTTTCTACAAAAAGGATTGGGCATCTTGCTTCACCTTATTTACTTTTATTACTTGTTACCTATTACAAATTACCTTATCACAAAACTATCTGTTATTGATAATTTCAGTGCTTGCAGAGAATACCTTACTGAAAACTGCTTATCATTTCCTTCTGCTCCTCGTTGGGTTCGACACTCTTACATATCGAAAGGACTATGATAGATCCCCTATACTTGTGGGTCATTAGCGGCATCACCTCAATTGTTGCTATGTGGGGAAAGGAGGGGTGGAGGAGCCGGTGTGGTCGTCGCTGCCACATCCAGCCTACCTCTACCACCACCTACACTGCCATTGCTCATCGGGGGAGGATCCCAATCTCCTCTTTTTTGGCCACAACGAGATCCACATGGAAGAGATGCTCGGGTTGGAGGAGGCCACAAGACGCGGGAGATCGAGATCAACGCTGTCCAGGAGGCGGGAGGTCCGGGCAGCGGCATCGCCTCGTTTGTTTCCGTGTTGGGAAGAGGAGGGGTGCAGGAGTCGGCGTTGCATCTTCCACTGCGTGTGATGGAAGTGATGGTGCCAGAGCTTGCCATGTCCACCGTCAGTTTTATCTTGATGAGGTGCACTATGATTGGAATCTCCAGCGCTTTGCACAGTAGATCGTTGCCCATCACCATAGGCGTGCCTGGGAGCAGTTAGTCGGCAAACCACGACGCTGCCAGCGGCTGCTGCTCCTACTGCTGCATCACCAGCCACAACCACTGTGTGAAGTACACCGTGAGTTCCTTGATCCCTCCTTATCCTTCTCCCTCCCCGTTCCCTTCGCCTAGGGTTCAAACATGGAAATATTTTATTCTGCTATTAGTTTGGTCCAGCTTGTTGTTGGGCATATGACGTGATTTGTGAATTTTGCCCCAAAAGATGATTTTGTGAGCTGAAGTTTTTGTGTAATTCCCGAGTATGTGTTCCTATCAAGGGAATATCTAGGTGGGATTAGATTTATGGAGATATCATCTTATCAGTGGCTGCTTCATTGTTGAACCTACTTGCTATATGAGTATTATTTTGCTAAATAGTACTCCCTCTGTAAACTAATATAAGAGCATTTAGATCACTACTTTAGTAATCGAAACACTTATATTAGTTTACAGAGGGAGTACTGTTCATCTAGATAACTATAGGCACAACTTTGATGATAAAAGATTCATATAAAAACTATGTGAAATATTGTGATTATTAATTTCTTGAGAACTATTCAATTATATTTTTTACCGAATACATTAGCCTTTAGATTTTGGTTGACCTTGAGTTTCTTCAGTAATGTTTTCAGTCTCATCCTTCTCCAATTTTCCCCCACTGGTGCTCCAGGCTTGGACACGAGCTCGCAGGGGTTGTTGCCGCTTCCGAGGACATGGAAGCCTCCATAGCCAGCGAGTATGTGGGCGCACTCAGGGACCATGGCTTTCGAGAATGCAAGAGATCTCTCAGCTATAGAGGATGCACAAACCATCTCCAGGTATCTAGCACTAGTTGTTTACCTAGCATACTCACCCAGCCTTGAACAACATCTCTCCCTTACCAGAAAAATCCCGAATATCTCTCCCTAACCCCTCTCTGATTTGTAGCATTTTCTGCTCTCCTATTGTGAGGTTGCAATGTGTGCAAAAAGTGTTCTTGTAAATTTGTAAGCGTAAAGACTGCTCCTGGGAGATGCCTACCAGACCTCTATGTATGTTCTTTGTGGGTTGCTTTCCTATTAAATACTATATTGTCATTGCCATATTAACTATGTACTACACTATTAGAAAATTACAAGGTACTTTCAGCGTTGTTCTCAACCATGTTACCCTTAAGTGCAAGACATTAGTTGTGATGCCCCGATTCAATTGTACACTAATCATACATGCAAATGTGTATGATCAAGATTAGGGATTCACGGGTAGATATCATAACACAACTCTAGATACCAATAAGAATAATACACTGGTACGCGTCAGTGCTATATAAATGGTTTTTAACCCTTTCCGCAACGACATTTGGAACCGTCGCTTAGTGAGTGACGGTGATAGGGGGGTCCTTCCCACACGACCCAGAAACCGTCGGGGATATACCCTCCTGGCACACACGCTCGGCACAATGAGGTTGTGTGTGACCGGCGAGCGCTCAAATATGGAAATACGTACAATAGAGCTAAAAAATACAATTACACATGCGAAATTGTTTCCGATCGCAAGTACATCCCACACAGTCAGTGCCCGCTAAACATTTCTATTCTTATGTACATCTCACACAGTCGCTCCAAGGAAAATGTTTCCGTTCACAGGTACATCACACAAAATTTTCCCCGTTAAATCATTTGTGATAGTGTTGCCATTGCACACGATATTAACAATTTTATCATTTGCGTTATTGAATGCATCACACAAGGTGCGTAGAAGAAACTGTGTGGCAAAGGCAGTCCATCACACACAGTTTTTATGTGGTAAATGTTTGCGCAAGGTGGCCTAATGCAAACAGTTTTCAAGAGGATGTTGTGTATGCAGTGGAGATTGATTGCATATGTAGCGGATCCTAGAAACGTTTCTGATCTCCACATCTATCGCACACGTTTCGCTTTCGCAAACCGTGTGAAGTGTAATCCCCAATTAATCCCTAATTTGAAAATCACATGTTTTGAATTTGGAAGTAGGCAACCACTTATTTCATATCCAACCATGTTTATTATGAATATAGGTTCAACCACAAATGCATAATTCAATGCACATGTACATATACTAAAGAACTACAGAAGCACCAAGTAAAAAATGATGAACGACAGTTGTACTGAAGACTGTAATGAGAGAGGCGAAAGACATTCTGGTTGCTGAAGAAGGTGAAGCAGAATGCCCATATTGTGCCCTCCTCCATGCGTAATGCACGCACGACTCTAGGCCAACCCCTTGTGATGACTGCCCGTCCATCCTTCATTGTCTTTATTATGACTTCTCGATGCTCATTGTAGTCTAGATGAAATACTTTAACCTTCATTGTGTGTCCACCAATCATGTACTTTGCGAGGTAATCTTGAGTGAACTGCTCCGGGAACCACTGCGAATGAAAAAGATCCAGACATTGTTGTCTAACAACTCATTATGGGCAATAAAAAGAGAAGGCTGCAGAGTTTGTAGTTACCATCCTACAGCTCACTGTTGTGTTAGATAGAGCATAAACAAATAATTTGCTTGCCACCATTTGTATCTTTTTGCTAATAATCCTTATCCGTTTTCTCACTTGATGCTTGTTCATGAATATCTCATTGCCCCATACGCAAAAAGGGTCGATGTGTGGATCCTTGCCAAGGGCATATGTACCTACAAGCAACAAGTTAATATTAGAAGCTAGAAAGTGTCCAAGGCTGGATCTATATGCACTACATTATGGAACGACGGGGGGAGTATAAGCCGAGGGATGAAGCTAACCTCGGCAGAAAATGGTGGCCACTCCCGTTGTTGTCCTACATAAGTAGTGGAAAGGCATGATAAGTACAACAACCTTAACATCAAACAAATATAGCAAAGGTAAACAACATCATCTCCAAATGATAGCTTGAATGTGTTGGTTTCAGCATGCTGTTAAAGCAGATATAAAATGGATGGCAATGTTACTTACAGCAGGCTTAACAACCATCAAATATTGCAATTCAAACTAGTATTGTTGTAAATGAATAGAACGTAGGTAATGCTTAAACATCACAATGGACAAATGTGTAAAACTGAAATAAAGGGCATGTGTTAACTACACCAGGAATAACTGGAACCAAATATAGCCGTTCAAACTGGTATTGATGTAGTCGAGCGGCACAGTTCCGACTTGCACATAATGAACAACACATTGTGAATGACTAAAATAAATAAGGTATAAATGACCAGTATAGCAACCAAATATAGCCATTGAAAACTGGACAGAGTCTCACTGCAACCAACCTAACAAGCAAATACAGATAAACAGGGCATATGCTTGAAAACTGGACAAATGCTCACTGCAACCAACCTAACAAGTAGATACAGATAAACAAGGCATCTGCTTGATAACTGGACAAATGCTAAAAAACAACCTAACAACCAAATACAGATAAATAAGACATCTGCTTGATAACTAGACAAATGCTCACTGCAACCAAACTAAGAACCAAATACATATAAACAAGGCATCTGCTCGATAACTGGAAAAATGCTCACTCCAACCAACCTAACAAGCAAATGCAGATAAACAAGGCATCTACTCACTATAAACAACCGAATATAGCCATTCATGAAACTGAAGTGGACAATTCATACTTAAACATCACATAGCCCTATTGAACAATACATTTTTGCATAACTGAAATAATTAAACATGGCACAGTTAAAGCACCGCATGATAAATGCTACTACAACAAAGGGTACGGGTTGGCAAGCTAGAAAATGTAAGATTTGCTGATAGAATGTTGCCTCACATTTCATGGACGGGATCCTTCCAGTTGAAAGAGCATAGACCCATGGTGCGCTCTCTGATGTCACAGATGGGCTGTTTCACCTTGGAAGAACCTTCATGGGTGCCCTCCTCGTGGTCATGGTCGATGAGATCTGACTTGGCAATTGAGGATCCCAAGCCGCCGCCGTAGAATGTGTCCTTCAGAAATGACAAAATGGGCTCAATGGCGTATAAAGCTCACAAATCCTTGACCGCTTGGTGGAGGAGATCAGCGGCAGGGCCGTCGAAGAGATCGATGGCAGTTGATCCAGAGGGGTTGGGGATCGACCACTTAACCTGTGACATGGCCAAGTGAAGCCGTCGCTGTGGCCGAGCTTGATGTCGTAGCCAACTTTCCCGAGATACAGTAATACGCTAGACCGCTGACATGAAGCCTTCGGCATGGCAACATAGTCAACGTCTTCGCCGGTTTCCGCGGTGACATGTTGCTCCGGGATCTGCATGTCGGGGCGAACGGCGGCCACCTCACCAACGTCCACCGGAGAGGCCATGATAAACCTCTTCTTGGCCGAACGCTTGTCGGGCTCCCCGGGATACATGGTCGAGCTTAGGCTACGACATTCTGGAGCAGGGGATGTGGATCTGGCGGGGAGGGACATCGCAAGCCTCATCTAAAAACTCAGGGGAGTGGGGCGACGGTATGGGAATAGTTGGGTAACCTAAACTCTATTATCTAAGCTAGGAGGAACTGGCAGACTGACAGGGGTTGGCGGCAGCGCCGGCGGCGGCCGTGAGCTAGGGTTCGAGGGGGGGGGACTGTGGAGGGGGCGTGTTTGAGGATACGCCGTGGCTACTAAAAACTTTAGTAATGGTGGGTGGAGATGGTGGTGGACGAGGGTGGGCGACGGTTCAAATGCCTCGGCTACTGCAATTTTACTATAAGGTTGGTGCTGGAGGAGTGTGGGCGACAATTGAAGTATGACGCTACTAAAATTTGGGTAAAGGAATTGATGCAGGGCGGGAGTGCCCAAGATCGTGCACAATCCAATAACAATATGTGTGTATGATAATAAGGAAAAGTGGCGCGGAACCGCTGATTTTTGCAACGCTCAAGGCGGGTAGTTTGTCTTTATATTTCTAGCTAGCTGGTCTATCACACACGGTTAATCCTAATTTCCAAATAAACTTACCCGCCTTTAGCTTGCACATGTGGTGGTTTTACAACGCACTTGCATCGCACACGGTTAAGCCAGTACCTCCACCCTTCGCTCGCGCTTGCGCGGTCATGGTGATTTTACAACGCACTTGCATCGCACATGGTTGAGCCAGTACCTCCACATTTGCCCGCGCTTGCGCAGGCGTGGTGATTCATAGTGCACTTGTATCGCACACGGTTAAGATATTATACCCGTGTCCGTTGAGCGTCATCAGATTCTTTGCAGCAAAAAATAAAGTTAGAGATGGTCATAAGACAGCCACACCACCATGTGTCTCAAATATATATGAGTGAAAAGGGTGGTCTGTGATGTTCAAAATTCCAATGCACAACTTTGACCGCACGGGCCCATGGTTGGGCGCGTCGTCGAAGATCGATGAGAGGGGCCAGAAGTCAAGAACCACCTGGAAGTGGCCAAATATATGTAGGAATATTGGGGATGTTTAAAACTTTAAATACACAATGCATAACTTTGGTGGCACATGCCCCACAAACCCAAAAGCACCCTTGGATATATATATTTATATTACCTAGCTATGATGCTTGGCTGTGGCACCCCGGCTCAGAGAAGAACCGGAACGCCCCATATTCCAATCCAGAGATCGAGGTGAAGTCTTCTGGAATACGGCACTGCTTAGTATAGAACAAACCGATCTCTATTACAATACGAATATGGATACAAGGATTTCGGTATTACAATGAATAACATCGGCACGACGACACTACGCCAACCACGGTTTCTCTATACAAGCAACATAACAACTCAAAGCAGCGGAACAACTACAGGCAGCGGAACAACGAACGACGATGATGGACTCCAATCAGCAGGGACTCTGGCTGGAATGTTTATCCTAGCTCGCGAACACGGGAACAACACCAACCAAGCAAGCAATCCAGGCACAACCTGCAAACTGGCATGACACGCCAGGTCAGTACATTGAATGTAATTGCAAGCTCACAATAACCAGAAGCATTCAAGACAAACAACATCATGACAATTACAAGTTAAGCAAGAATTATCATTGGATCATCAGGATAACATGGCATGAACAACAAGAATGTAATATCGCTATAAGAATTTGATCATGGCATGAACATATAAATATGATGATACTAGCATGCAACATGATGACACTACATGCACCATTTATTCTGCTCGGGTTACCTCGTAACCATCACATGCATCACTTACCAAACTCGGACATTACACGATCATCTCAGGATCAAATCAAGCTTGGTATAAACAATACCGTAGTAATCATCGAATGACAACAAGGAGCTTGATCCTTACCCATGATTCTCGCACGACATCACGAATATCCAACAACTCGGTATCCTCGAAACCACGGTGATCATTCCGGCGATCACAACCCTGACCAACACTTGGTCTCAAACGGTGATCTTTCCGGCGATCACAACCAACTTATCTCATCATTGAACCGGGGTTGTTATTAAGCACATTATTATTATTATTATTATTACTGTTGACTCATAGTGTGACCAACTACGAACTGGGCCCTTATATGCGGGCGCGGCTATCGATAGCTTTAATATACACTCTGCAGAGGTTAGTACACTGTACCCACACTACAGAACCCATGGCCTCGCACTCCCGTTCGGGTGGACCAACGGCGTTCCGACAAAACCGATCTACTGCCATGACACTCTCCCGGCCACTCCGACTCGCTCCCCACTGGGCTGGTCCTGGGTGGCCCCGTGTCTACCAAAGACACAATGACCACCGTCGTGGCCAAACATAAATGGTCCCAAATAGGGACCCGAATCCATAACAACAACAACGGGCACACAAGGTTATGTCTACTTACCGGGCCAGGGTACCGCATGCCCATAACATTCCCTCGTTGGAGGCACTGGCGAGAGGCACGACAATAGACCCAGTTAGGACCTTCCCATACAGGTAAGCATGGTTGCACTGGTCAGTTCGATATGGTGGCACCATGACTCAGCCAACAGTTGTTCAAGTTCAATTTAATCCAGTTAAACTTGAATGCAAATATGCTAAGCCATGATGAAATACATGATGCAATTAAAATGCATGAGCATGATATCAACATAATCATGAGAGAACCACATAACTATCCACCATATCAACAATGAATCATATCCAACTAAGCATGGCATACTGAACATCATAAGTACATACTTCTCCAAAACATAGCATGACCACTAGTATCAGGCCGGGCCCAGCGGCAGGGGAGGCGGCCAGGCGCGGGCGTCGTCTTCCTCCTCGCTGCTCCCCCATGCGGGACAGAGGAGGCAGGGGAGGGGGCCAGCTGCTGGCAACGGGGCGGGCTGCTCCGGCCGTCTCCCGCTCGGCTGAGGGCACTGGCGGGACGGAAGAGCCGAGCTGCGCCCGTTCCTGGCGAAGGACGATGCTGGGGAGGGCTAGGGCGGCCGCGGTGAGGGGCACCCGAGAAGAGCGGCCGGCGGCGGCTGAGCTTGGGGGCGAGGGGCTCCGGTCCTCCGGTGACGAAAGAAGGGTGGGGGAGGGTGCGCAGGACTCCGGTGAGGCTGCTGGCGCGGTCGGGAGGGAGAGGGAGAGCTCAGATGGCTCGGATGCGGTGGAGGCCGGGAGGAGTGGGCGGCGGCCGAACATGGAGACCACGACCACGGTGCACTCCGGCGATGGGAAAGTGGGTTGGGCGGCTCAGTGGGATGAGGGGGAGTCGGTGGACATGTCAGGGAGGCGAGAGGAGGCTTGGCTTGGCCGGAATCACGCCGAGGTTGAGGCGGCCATGGAGGACAGAGGCGAACTCCAGCGAGATGGGGCGATCCTGGTGACCAAATGAGGCGAGGGAGATATGGGTGTGCTGAGGGAGGACTCGGGGCACGCTTATATAGCTGAGGGGAAGGCTCTGGAGCATCGCTAGCGAGCTCGAGCAGTGCTCTAATGGAGGTCAGAGGCTGGGCATGGCACGTGAACTGTTCTAGCGGCGCATTTATGGCGAACGACGACGAGGCAGTGACACAGGGCGATGCAGTCGAGCACGGGCGAGCTCCAGGACATGAATGGAGGTCGAGACGAGGAGGGAGGAGACGAGCACAGTGGCTGGGCCGAGCCCGAGCACGCGTTCAGCCATGACGCAAGCGTGATCACCACGCGCATTGGCTCAAGCGGCACTCTTTGGCGTGGCCGACCATGTCCAGTAGATTGACCTTGGTGTCCTTAGTCAAAATGATGAAATAAATCGGTCCAAGGGCAAAGAAGAGATTTGCACTTAGCTCCAAAGTAAATCAGGAAGAAGGTGCTTGTAACTTGCTGTGGTTAAACCAGCTAGGTAACATGGTGAAGAGTTTGTCTGCTGATGATCACACACTAAGGTGATGCTGATCACCAAAAATCAGACCAAGAGGAGGAATTTAGATGAGGGTTGCAGTAGAAAGTGCAAAAACTGGCCAGAATTAGAGATTTGGATGATACACTCACATACTTGATTTCTGTGAGCTGACATTTGGCAGAGAGGGGTTAGATGATGATATGAAGCTGTTGTAAAAGTTTCATGCCATTTGGAAATACCAAAGTGGCACTTGCTCCACAAAGCTTCATTTTGGATAGAAACTTGGAAAAATTACACAGGGAAATTGGATTAACCAATTGAGGTAAAACTTGGTGGAAGTAGTTGATATAGGTAGAAGCATGTCCTGGTAAAGTTTCTGCTCAATTGAAGCAATATAAAATATAGTTTCTTCACAAACTGAAAATCTAACCAGAAACTAAGATTTGGGGCTGAGCTCACATAGATGAGTTACAAGAGCTCATATTTGGTGGAGTGTCATTATAAGATCGTATAAAGGACTTTGCAAAATTTCAACTCATTTGGATATGCCTAGCTTATACTTCCTTCACAATCACTTCCCTCAGACAGGAACTTTTGAAAAATTTCTCGGGAATATTTACTTGGCAAATTGAGTTGAATTTTGGGACAGGTCAATTATTTAGACAGGAAAAGATGTCCAAGAAGTTTGGGTTCAAATGGGCAAAGATAAATAGCACTTGCTTCACAATGTGCCATTTAGGACGGAATAGAAAATGAATTTATTGAGCATGATGGGAAACATGGCCAATGATATATTTTACTATATTTGAGGAATATAGGACCCAAAAAATTTATGAGAATTATTTGGGAGTTTTAGGAGTGACAGAAATATAGGTTGCTTCACAACCTAGGGTTTTAAGGGTTATTCCTTTATCAGGAAAGGAATATTCCCAACAAAAGAATATTGGATTAGGTCAAGGATGGAAATGACATGATATTGGGATGATGAACAGGGTGACAAGCCACTATAAAACCTAGGAAGACATGATCTTCCCAAGTTTCAGAACCACATAGCCACGGAAACGCAAAACAAAACAGGAAATCCAAGAAAATCAAAGGAAAAAGAAAAGGGCAAAAATCCAGGTTGTTACAAACCTTACACCCTTAAAGAAATCTCGTGCTCGAGATTTGGTTGTTTAGTGTTAAATTATTTTCTTGACTTGAAGAAACCGTTTCCAACTCAGGTTTCTTTTATTCATAATATTTCCACTGAATTGGATCTGACCGACTGTCTTGATCTGGGGTGGTTTGCTTCGTCGTATCTGACATTCTGACAGGACGTACCTCATATGTTCCTGTTTATACTGACTCAAATTTCCTTTCCATATTTGTTGGCTGAGCTAGCATCTGAAATATTATTTTTACGGACATACTTGTCCTTCTTGATATTGACCATTGCTGGAAATGTTATTCTAGTATCGAATACCGAGAATATTCCACGGAGTTGGGGAACATATCTTCCCGTGGAACAAAGAATCTCTTCTATCCAGGCATCGGATTCCTTGAACATAGACATGCCTTCGGGGTTCAAAACAGTGAGGTGGATCATATCTGTTTTGCTAACGGATTCTGACATCTTGCAGAAGTTTCTGACTTATCTTAACTAGCTTCACAGTCTTGAGTACCCAAGTTGTACCAAAGGTTTGACTGTCGCTTGTCGCGACCAATAGAAAAATGCACCATCTCCCGATGATAAGATTTGCAGACTTGACTAGCGGTGATCTTGGCAAAGAATCCCGTCCACACGGGCTATTCTTTTAATTGCTTCCCCTATGCGAGAGATAACAATCCTCAAAGTATATATTTCCACACTGATTCTTCATTTTTTTGCCAGTATCTCCCTGGGAATAACTGTCTATGCGATGCTCCACCGCGGGTGTTGAGGTCAATATATTGAGCTGTCCATGAGTCTGACTGGACAGACTCGGGTATTCAATACTAACAGTTCTGAGCATACCGTGGACTGAGATGGTTGCCTCGCTATGAGGTCCTTACCACAATGGAGTATACCTCTTGGGTGGATCTTTACTTGGCTTTGCCGCGGAATAAGACGGACTTGGGCATCCACATTTTTCACATAATAACCGGCATACCTGTATTGTTGGTCTTTCTCTTTCATTATTACTTTCTTCATCTGGATCCTCAACTGAAAGAGTGGGGCCTTATATATATCCTTGATTATTTTCGCGGCCCTGAATACTGTTACATACAATATCTGGCAATCATACCTTGGTCTAGTTCATGTTTTGAGCCTCGGTATATTTATCCGGCTCATGTGTGGTTATACAGATCTCAATACTGTTGTGGATTATGCCGGAAAGTGACAGGGTTAATAACATCATATTGTTGGATGTGTGGGACTGATCTTGATAATCGCTGCCAAGATTATTGTCTCAATGTTGTCTTTCCTTCACGACTTGTTGATTATGGCATCACCCACTGGTTTTTGTTTCTTGAATAACCGGTGAGGTTGTCGGATGTGCACCGTGAATTCTTCCTTGTGCGCGAGACTTGCATGGACTTGACAGCATACTGAATGAACTAATATCTGATTCTCGAGGCATACCTCTGACCGATTTTTGTTCCAGACCAAATGTTGCAAATCGGCCACTTGGAAAACACTGCCATATGCTGACCATTCATAATTTGATGTCTTGTACTAGTGTCGTACAGAAGAATACTGGGCAGCTTGCGTTCGAAAACCACCAGGGTGTCGTGCTGAGGAGGACTGGGTGGCTTATGCTCGAAGCCTTCGGTGGATATCTTATTGAGGAAATTGGGGTACCGTACCTCATAAGCTTCCCCCCTTAAATACTTTGCTAGGGAAGACTCGGTACCTTATGCCAGAAGCTTTTGTAGTATTTTATCGAGAAGACTGAGTATCTTGTATGGGAATCCATTCATTCCCTACCGATGCAGACTGGGAACCCTATCTTTGTACACTTCGTCAATAAATTGTGGAGAAGGACGGGACTGATCTTCTTGGTGAATGGAATGACATATATATATATATATATATATATATATATTTGTCAGTCCGGTAGCTGATTATTTATATGACAAGAATTGTCTGACTATCCTTACTGATTTCACCATGCATTTGGACTGACCTCTAGGTGTCGCAAGGTTTTAATTTTGCCTTACGGCAGATTCAATCATTGTGCATAGCCCATTCCTTTGACTTGAAATGCACTATTGATCCAATTTTGTCCCCTTTCTGATTTAAGCTTTACTGTGATAAAGTGTATCTCTGACAGGTACTTGTTGCTGAAAGCCTGATTAATACAGTTTGTATCCGGACGGATGTCTGCAATACAATGATGTCGGCTGAAAACCTCATTGTTTTTAACTAAATTTCTTGGTTTATATCTGTACTGCTTACGGCTTCTTCTGATCTGGTGTCGGTCTAGGAATAATTTCCACAAGGGGGTAACACCGAGGATTCAAAACAAAGAAGCACGAGAAAACGATTTATTGCAACAAACCACACATCAAACAAGCTACAAAGCTGCTCCACACAGGCACACACAAGCATGATAATACATCAGATGCACATGCACTACACGAAGGATTACATCCTACGCTTGAGAAAACGCTCGTGAACTGACGAGGAAGCTAAGGGCGTAGCGAGTGGAACCGCTGACTCTAAAACTCCGGATGGACGAGGCGGAGGAGTGGGAGAAGCTGGCGGAGACTGAGGTATAGCGACACCAAGCAATCTCCTGGCTCAAATGGCGTCTCGGACTAACTCAGAAATAAGAAGACACTCGGCCGTCATGTAACGAGACATGGCGAGGATGGCTGGGTCATCTTGAGGGTTGACGGAGGGAAATTGGATACGCCTAGGATTCTCGATGATGGTGGGATAGTATTGATAAGCACAATTATCTTGCACCATGCTCTCTTGATGACGAAGACCGGTGACTCCTGCCATTGCGGCAAGGTGAACGGCACGCTCAGGAGTACCCCGTAACCACCATGGAAACTGTAGGTGCGCTTACCGACAGGAATCGAGGCTGACAGATGAACATGAGTAACATATTCTCGAATTCTTCCTCCAGCAGAAAACTGGAATACTTGATAATGAGGTGGGTCTCCGAGGGATAGACACTACGCCACATGTCGCCAAGGAGGGTGCCAAAGCTGAGAGGTGCAGGAGTGGGACTGAACTCAATAGGAACAACACCGGGAGCTAAGGGAAGAGCACTGAACTCATGGAAGTTGACTGTCATCTACGCATGAAACAGGGGTTAATGGTAACCGAAATAAGACTATATGCAGCAAACAAATGCAACAACCAAATGCAGCAAGCAAGGGCAACAACCAGACCCTATACTACCGTTTTCTAACGTTCCAACGGACTAGGATGCTCTACATCCAGACCTGCTCTGATACCAAGCCTGTGGCACCCCGGCTCAGAGAAAAACCGGAACACATCGTATTCTAGCCTAGAGATCGAGGTGAAGTCTTCTAGAATACGACACTTCTTAGTATAGAACAAACCAGTTCTCTATTACAATACGAATTTGAATACAAGGGTTCTGATATTACAATGAATAACATCGGCACGGCGACACTACGCCAACCACGGTTGCTCTATACAAGCAACATAACAACTCGAAGCAGCGGAACAACTACTGGCAACGGAACAACGAACGACGACTATGGACTCCAATCCACAGGGACTCTGGCTGGAACATTTATCCTAGCTCGCAAACACGGGAACAACACCAACCAAGCAAGCAATCCAGGCACGACATGTAAACTGACATGACACGCCAGGTCAGTACATTGAATGTACTTGCAAGCTCACAATAATAAGAAGCATTCAAGACAAACAACAACATGGCAATTACAGGTTAAGCAGGAATTATCATTGGATCATCAGGATAACATGGCATGAACAACATGAACATAATATCGCTAGAACAATATGATCATGGCATGAACATATAGATATGATGATACTAGCATGCAACATGATGACACTAGATGCACCATTTATTCTGCTCGGGTTACCTCGTAACCATCACATGCATCACTTACCAAACTCGGACATTACACGATCATCTCAGGATCAAATCAATCTTGGTATAAACAATACCGTAGTAATCATCAAATGACCACAAGGAGCTTGATCCTTATCCATGATTCTCGCATGACATCACAAATATCCAACAACTCGGCATCTTCGATACCATGGTGATCATTCCGGCGATCACAACCCTGACCAACACTTGGTCTCAAACGGTGATCTTTCCGGCGATCACAACCAACTTATCTCATCATTGAACTGGGGTTGTTATTAAGCACATCATCATTATTATTATTACTGTTGACTCATAGTGTGACCAACTACGAACTGGGCCCTTATCCGCGGGCGCGACTATCGATAGCTTTAATATACACTCTCAGAGGTTAGTACACTGTACCCACGCTATGGAACCCATGGCCTCGCACTCCCATTTGGGTGGACCAACGGCGTTCTGACAAAACCGATCTACTGCCATGACACTCTCCCGGCCACTCGGACTCACTCCACATTGGGCTGGTCCTGGGTGGCCCCGTGTCTACCAAAGACATAATGACCACCGTCGTGGCCAAACATAAACGGTCCCAAACAAGGAACCGGATCCATAACAACAACAACGGGCACACAAGGTTATGTCTGCTTACCGGGCCAGGGTACCGCACACCCATAACCTTCCCTCATTGGAGGCACCGGCGAGAGGCACGACAATAGACCCAGTTAGGACCTTCCCATACAGGAAAACGTGGTTGCACTGGTCAGTTCGATATGGTGGCACCATGACTCAGCCAACAGTTGTTCAAGTTCAATTTAATCCGGTCAAACTTGAATGCAAATATGCTGATCCATGATGAAATACATGATGCAATTATAATGCATGAGCATGATATCAACATAATCATGAGAGAATCACATAACTACCCACCATATCAACAATGAATCATATCCAACTAAGCATGGCATATTGAACATCATAAGTACATACTTCTTCGAAACATAGCATGACCACTAGCATCAACAATAAATATCATGCAAGAACATATCAACAATGCCCTCATGCAAGCATTTAACCAACTGGATGCAATGGAACATGCATAGCAACGGTACTTGGGATAGACGGCAGTCATGCACCGAAGACCATCACCAACATCAACATGTACTACTAGAAATCATAATCATATGAAAAGAATACTAGCAACTAGTAGGGCATGACAACCAGGTGCATAACAACATGAAAATAAAGTAAGCACTAACCAAGAATCATTACCGAACAACGATAACCATATTTTAAGCAAGCAAACATTTAATAACTATTCAAGTTGAAAACCATGGCTACTGCATGACTATCATGCAAGTGGGTATTGTGTCTTGCCTGGGGTGACGGAGACTCCAGGAAGAAGTGCGGTGAAGCCGCGGAACAAAACGCCGGCCGAGTCTTACTCGGAGGGGGCTGATTAGAGGCAAGGGCAAAATGGTAATTTTCATTATGAGAACACCTAGTGAAAATGCTACCAAAAGATAGAGCTCGACGAGACGAAGAAGTGAGCGCTGGTTTCACCTCAATCGGAGTTATGGTTGCGGAGTTATGAGGTGTAGAAAATCAGGGACCAATCTGTGAAACTTTTTCAGCAAACAGGCCCCTGGGAGGAAAATGAAAGCGCCTTCGGGCAGTTCGGGTTTTCTGAAAAGGAAAACATATTCAGAGCCGCAGTAGAGAGAAATATGTTTTCCTCAAAAGAAACACACTTTAGGCAAAGCAGCAACGGAACACACTGTCAGGCAATGAAAACGTACAACCGAAAATACACTTTCTGGAAATGAAAGCGAACTCACCTGGAGCGTTTCCACTTGCCACGTCAGCGGGGCGTCTGGGACACTGACGGGCCGGGCCCAGCGGCAGGGGAGGGGGCCAGGCGCGGGCGTCGTCTTCCTCCTCGCTGCTCCCCCATGCGGGACAGAGGAGGCAGGGGAGGGGGCCAGCTGCCGGCGACGGGGCGGGCTGCTCCGGCCGTCTCCCGCCCGGATGAGGGCACCGGCGGGACGACAGAGCCGAGCCGTGCCCGTTCCCGGTGAAGGACGACGCTGGGGAGGGCTAGGGCGGCCGCGGTGAGGGGCACCCAAGAGGAGCGGCCGGCGGCGGCTGAGCTTGGGGGCGAGGGGCTCCGGTCCTTCGGCGAAGAATGAAGGGTGGTGGAGGGTGCGCATGACTCTGGTGAGGCTGCTGGCGCGGTCGGGAGGGAGAGGGAGAGCTCAGATGGCTCGGATGAGGTGGAGGCCGAGAGGAGTGGGCGGCGGCCGAACGTGGAGACCACGACCACGGTGCACTCCGGCGATGGGAAAGTGGGTGGGGCAGCTCAGTGGGACGAGGGGGAGTCGGTGGACATGTCAGGGAGGTGAGAGGAGGCTTGTCTTGGCCGGAATCACGCCGAGGCCGAGGCGGCCATGGAGGACAGAGGCGAACTCCGGCGAGATGGGGCGATCCTGGTGACCAAATGAGGCGAGGGAGATATGGGTGTGCTGAGGGAGGACCCGGGGCACGCTTATATAGCCGATGGGAAGGCTCTGGATCATCGCTAGCGAGCTCGAGCAGTGCTCTAATGGAGGTCAGAGGCTGGGCATGGCATGAGCACTGTTCTAGCGGCGCATTTATGGCGAACGACGACAGGCAGCGACGCAGGGCGATGCAGTCGAGCACGGTCGAGATCCAGGACATGAATGGAGGTCGAGACGAGGAGGGAGGAGACGAGCACAGTGGCCGGACCGAGCCAGAGCACGCGTTCAGCCATGACGCAAGCGTGATCACCATGCGCACTGGCGAAAGAGGCGCTCTTTGGCGTGGCCGACCATGTCCAGTAGATTGACCTTGGCGTCCTTAGTCAAAATGATGAAATAAATCGGTCCAAAGGCAAATAAGATATTTGCACTTAGCTCCAAAGTAAATCAGTAAGAAGGTGCTTGTAACTTGCTGTGATTAAACCAGCTAGGTAACGTCGTAAAGAGTTTGTCTTCTGATGATCACACACTAGGTTGATGCTGATCACCAAAAATCAGACCAATAGGAGGAGTTTGGATGAGAGTTGCAGTATAAAGTGCAAAACTGGCCAGAATTAGGGATTTGGATGATACACTCACATACTTGATTTCTGCGAGCTTCCATTTGGCAGATAGGGGTCATATGATGATATGAAGCTTCTGTAAAATTTTCATGCCATTTGGAAATACCAAAGTGGCACTTGCTTCACAAAGCTTCATTCTAGACAGAAATTTGGAAAAATTACACAGGACAATTGGATTAACCAATGGAGGTAAAACCTGGTGGAAGGAGTTGATATGGGTAGAAGCATGTCCTGATAAAGTTTCATCTCAATTGAAGCAATATAAAATATAGTTTCTTCACAAACTGAAAATCTGACCAGAAACTAAGATTTGGGGCTGGGCTCACATAGTTGTGTTACATGAGCTCATATTTGGTGGAGATTCATTATAAGATCATATAAAAGACTTTGAAAAATTTAAACTTATTTGGATATACCTAGCTTATACTTCCTTCACAATCACTTCCCTCAGACAAGAACTTTTGAAAAATTGCTCAGGAATATTTACTAGGCGAATTGAGTTGAATTTTGGCACAGATCGATTATTTGGACAGGAAAAGATTTCAAAGAAGTTTGGGTTCAAATGGGCAAATATAAATAACACTTGCTTCACAATGTGCCATTTAGGACAGAATAGAAAATGAATTTATTGAGCATGGTGGGAAACATGGACATTGATATATTTTACCATATTTGAAGAAGATAGGACCCAAAAAATTTATGAGAATTATTTGGGAATTTTAGGAGTGACATAAATATAGGTTGCTTCACAACCTAGGGTTTTAAGGGTTATTCCTTTATCTGGAAAGGAATATTCCCAACAAAAGAATATTGGGTTAGGTCAAGGATGGAAATGACATGATATTGTGATGATGAAGAGGGTGAAAAGCCACTATAAAACCTAGGAAGACATGATCTTCCCAAGTTTCAGAACCACATAACCACGAAAACACAAAACAAAACAGGAAATCCAAGAAAATCAAAGGAAAAAGAAAAGGGCGAATATCCAGGCTGTTACATTGGCCCACCACCTCCCATTTCGTGTCAATGGGGCGGATGCTCGTAATGATTGATACTTTGGTCATACATGCATGTCGACATGACCTCATAAGAAGGACCAATGAATCTATCTTTGGTCAAACGACAGATGTTGTTGTCGATAAACCGCTTGGGCCAATAGATTGAAACATCATAAAAATCGCACGAGAGGGACCACAAAACCAGCACCTCTTGCATGCGGCCCAAAATGATGTACATTGGGAAGGGGTGATGTGTGTTTTCAATATAGAATAATGTATAACTTAGATGTGGTGCCTACCTCTCGATTCAGACAACAACCATGAAGGCAAGGTAGTTAAGGACGAGATACACAAGGTATGATGTAGGTCGAACCCAGCAATCCGAGGATGTGGGAGGGAATCCTGACAACTCATGAGCTCGAGCTTTGGTTGAGTGACATGTGACGATGATCGGCCCTAACACGAACTAGGAGGAATCGATTCATGGCCAACACATACCCCTCATTATCAGTCAAAGGGATGATATATATATATATATATATATATATATATATATATATATATATATATATATATATACACTCAGGGAGCCCACAAATATGTGTGTCGTCACAAAAAACCACACAAGGGAGATGTGGTCGATCAAAAGACCCCGTATACACTGCATGCGGCCCGAAAATCTGTATGGTACGGTGGCTTGTGATGTGTTTAAATCCCAAATGCACAACTTAGATGGGCCACCAACTACATTACAAACAGAACACCGTACCCGACTCCAAGCTTGGTTCAATACGTACGATGTCAGTTTCCCAACTTCATGGCAGCGGCAGGGGGGCGTCGTCCCACGCATGCGCTCAAACTTTATTTGGTCTAGCATGGGACACATCTATATCTATACCCCTATATAGTGTGCGAATAACTTTGTAAGTTGGTCGTTGGATGAAGCCAATCCGACGGTACAGAGCTGGCAAATCCAAGCACCACTAGCCGTTGGATATCATCTATATTCCACCAGATTCTGCCACATGTACAATCTGGAAGACTCCATGGTTGAACTTAAGCATAATGCACAAACCTCAAAACACAAGCACTTCTCCTTTGTTCTCTAGAATCTTCCATATCTTAATTGCCCAAACTTTTTTAAATGAATTGTCACTTTTGTATTTACTTTATGTTTTACAATGCACAATTCCATGAATCTTAAAATAGATTTTTTTTATAAAAACTAATTGATTTTGGATGAGATGAACTATAAGAATTAAACGAACATCATCATGCATATTTGACTCAAAGCTTACATCTATAGTGTGGTATTTATTCATAATTTGGTTACCAAATCTCATGCGTGCAATGCACGTGTACCTTGCTAGTATCAATAGGAAACCATCATGGTCAAATCCTTCTCGTTGTTGGGTCAAAGGGATAGATTGTGTGCCCCCCTAATTGTCGGTAAAGGATAGTATATATACCTCGGGGAGCCCACAGATATGTGCTGCGTCTATAAGCCGCACAAGGGAGACATGCTCGAGAAGAACACCCTGCCCCCTATACCCTGCATGCAACCTGAAAAAAGTTTATATACTCGCCATGACAGGTCAAGTCAATCATTCTTTAATTTTTTAGAGGAAAAATAACCCATAAAAACATAGTAGGTTTATATAATCGCCATGACAGGTCAAGTCAATCATTCTTTAATTCTTTAGAGCAAAAAATAACCCATAAAATATAGTCTACAAATTAGCAAAACAAGGATCCCAAGGTTTATATAAATGCCATGATAGGTCACTATAGAGATATAATATATCTCTATAATGACCGTGTCGTAGCATTTAAATGAAGCTTGAGATATGCAACCTCCCACCGGGTCACCCATCTTTGGAATACTCTAGCTCGAGCATGCTTAACTTCTGCGTTCTATTTGACTAGGCTAGCGGATGGGAAGCCGACCCTTGCTGATAAGAATTGCCTCCTTGCCATTAAGGCGTTTCACGCTGGTCACCCTATGGGACCTACTCCCTCCTATCACACACATTTGTGCTTTTAGAAACTGTGTGGGATATTTACATGGCCGGTGTTTCGCCGCTAGCCTTCAATGAGCACTGACACTGGTAGCGGGAAAACGATGGGAGAAGAGGCGGGAAACCGATGAGAGGAGTGGCGAGAAACGGTAGCCTGTTTAGAAAACCAAGTAGAGAAGGAAGCGTGAGGTAGCACAACTGAAAGGATCGATATAGTTGACTAGAGGGGGGGGGGTGAATAGGCAACTAACCAATTTTTAACTTTTCTTTACCAAATTAAAGTTTGCATCAAAGTAGGTTATCTAGACATGCAACTATGTGAGCAACCTATATGATGCAACAACAACAAGCACACTATCAAGCAAGGGAAATAACACAAAAGCTTGCACAAGTAAAGGTACGAGATAACCAAGAGTGGGGCCGGTGGAGACGAGGATGTGTTACCGAAGTTCCTTCCTTTTGAGGGGAAGCACGTCTCCGTTGGAGCAGTGTGGAGGCACAATGCTCCCCAAGAAGCCACTAGGGCCACCGTATTCTCCTCACGCCATCACACAATGCAAGATGCCATGATTCCACTATTGGTGCCCTTGGAGGCGGTGACCGGACCTTTACAAACAAGGTTGGGGCAATCTCCACAACTTAATCGGAGGCTCCCAACAACACCACGAAGCTTCACCACAATGGAATATGGCTCCGCGGTGACCTCAACTGTCTAGGGTGCTCAAACATCCAAGAGTAACAAGATCCGCAAGGGATTAGTGGGGGGGGGGGGAATCGAATTTATCCGTGTGGAAGTGTAGATCGAGGCCTTCTCAACCAATCCCTAGAAAAGCAACAAGTTTGATTGGCTAGGGAGAGAGATCGGGCGAAAATGGAGCTTGGAGCAACAATGGAGCTTAGGGTTGGAAGAGGTGGTCAACTCGGAGAAGAAGATACCCCTTATATAGTGGAGAGAGAAATCCAACCGTTATCCACTTAACCAGCCCGCGACAAGCGGTACTACCGCGCCTGCCAAGCGGTACTACCGCACCCCCTTGCAGTACTACCGCAAGGCAGGGTTGGACCAGCCCGGGAAGGCCGTGGACAAATAAACGTCCGTGGCCAGTTCCGCTGATTTCCAAATAGTGCAAAAGTCCGACACGGTACTACCGCTGAAGGAAAGCGGTACTACCGGGCGGGGAGCGGATGTAAAAAATTACATCCGCTCCTACTTCCGCTACTGGTGTTGTGCCGGACCAGGGCTCACGGTACTACGGCTCCCAAGGAGCGTTACTACCGTGACCACATGCGGTACTACCGCAGGGGCCTGCGGTACTACCGCTCCAAAGAGCAGTACTACCGCAAGCCTCAGAACAACAACAAATAGGAAAACTTCTTTTTGCACAAACAAGAAGAAACGGAGGATGCTCCAAAGTGCTAAAGGAAAGGCAGTGCAAAGAGGAGTAAAAACGTCTACGTGACGATTCCACCCAAACCTTTCCAAAGCGGCCCCCTCTTAATAGTATGGCTTTCCTATGACTCAAATCCACCCAAAAAGGAACGTAGAAAAACGCCGTCTTCAATAATCTTCGAGGGGCTCCTAACCATCTTGTGCCTAGTCATGAAATATCTGAAATACTCGAGACACACAATTAGTCCACAAATGCATTGTCATCAATCACCAAAACACCTTAGGGATAAATATGCCCTTACAATCTCCCCCTTTTTGGTGGATTGATGACAATACGGGATTTGCACAAGGGAGAAAGAATAGAACATGAGAAAACCATACATCTCTAAAATATAGACGGGCTCCCCCTAGATGTGTGCTATTTAGATGAGTGCTTTGGACTGCACGGCACACATACTAGGATCAACACTCCCCCTATATTTTATAGACATGACATATCTTGCAATAACAATGCTAACACTAAGCATGATAGTAGATAAGAGCATGAACTAAGTAGCACAATATATCATAAGCTCAGTAAGGTGCGATGGATATAGTGCATATGTCATACACCATATGATAGATAAGTCTCACATGCTCAAATAAACTCAAACCAAACCAAAGCAAACAAGGTTCAACAAACCAAACACAAGCGAAGCAAACACGACACGACATAGCAAATCCCTACACTCTCTCCCCCTTTGGCATCGAGATGCCAAAATGGCAGAGAGGACACCTACAAGACAAGTGGTGGCTCAAGCGGAGTAGTCGCTCGAACGCTCCTCGTCGGACTCGGCAGCGGGAATGTGCTCCTCCCCAGAATCAGTACACCTGTAGCCTTGTTTTGCCATCCATTCATCCTCTGGAGTGATGTGCTCCTCGGAGCCGCCAGAAACATCCTCTCCAAAAACCCTCATGATCTTCTTGTCGTGGCGGCGACTCTCCTTGGAGGCCACGTGAGTCCGATACTACCCCTTGGCCTGCATGTAGAACAAGGCCTTCATCTTGGCCTTCAGCTTCTTCGCCCATGAGGGCTCAGTGGAGGGAGGTGCATATCCTGCAGAGCTGTCCTCAGCTGCACTCTCCTCCTCATCAGCAGCCCTCTTAGCAACCTCAGCCTCGGCACGAGTTGTAGTGTTAGCCCACTAGGGCTTGATGCGGAGTCTGATGGAGTCATGGCGGATCCACTCAGGGGCCAGAAACTCCTCATTGGGATAGATCTTCTCCCAAGTCTTCGAGATCAGGAGGAACAGATATGGACCATAGATGGGTACCTTGCGGGTGAATACCGCGAACCGAAGCTCACACCACATGATATGTGAGACATCAAGTGGTTGAGTCTGAGAAACTCGGGCCTCCTCACAAATGAGCAACATGTCCACAAGAAAGGCATGCACCTTGTCCTTGTCCCCAATGCGAGGAAAGAGGGAGTGGCGGAAAATCCGGTGCATGAAGTCAAGGAACGGGTTGAGCACCCACGTCGACTTGCCACTGGCTAGTTTCTTCTCAACATAGAACGGAAGAAACTTGTCCTTGTTAGCTGACTCGGCGTTGGCATGAGGGTGAACACCAACCGGCGTGTGGAGCCCCTCATCAGGTACTCTGAGCAAATCCATGAACTCCTTCCAAGTAGCAGTCAATTGACGTCCATTGGTCATCCAGGTCATCCTCCGATCCTCCCCAGAGTGGAAGTGGACCGAAGCAAAGAACTGGGCCACTAGCTCGGGGTCATAGTCCAGATGAAAAGAGATAACATCCTCAATGGCAAACTGCTCCACGAGATCCAAGGCCTCACCAAAGTAGTGACGATGGTTATCCTCCCTCATGTGATGCATGTCGATCCAGTGCACATCCACATACAGATTCTGCTTGGCCTTGATCACATCTAAGTAAATGAGATTCTACTGCTTGGTCCAGAACAGTTCATTCCCTCTGAAGTTTGCACGAGGATGCGCATAAGGGTTGATCTTCCTGAGAGAGACAAACTCAGCAAGAGGTATCTCATCCATGTCCTTTCATGGTTCCTTGACCTTGCTAGCAGTGGTCTTGACATTGCACTTGGGGGCATTGGAGCCCTCTGGAACATCCTCTTGGTTGCGTAGACGCTTGGAACCCATCTCACGGCTTGGATTGGAACACCGAGCAGGGACACCGGAGCCACCACCTATGACACACACAAAACACAAACACACACGAGAAGCGAGACGAGTCAAAACAAAGACCACAACAAAGCAAAAGAAACCTGTAGAAAGTGCATATGGTAATTGCCACGAAGGAGATTTGACAGCAGCGGTAGTACTACCCGTTCGCGCGGTACTAAAATTTTAGTGCTGCTCCTAGTCGTGGTAGTACCGCGCTGTGGCACGGTAGTACCGGGGCTCGGAGCGGCAGTAGAACTTTAGTACCGCGGCCCGCACGGTAGTACCGTGCCTGAGGAGCGGTAGTACCACACCTGAGGAGCGGTAGTACCGCACGACATCAGATCTAAAAAAATGAATCTGAGAACAACCGCGACAACGAGGCGGTACTACGGTTGATCAAATCTACCATGGGACAACATATCAAATACACTTTCTATGCATCACTACTCTCCTACATCCTACTCTTGCAAAGATTTGGCCTAAAATCTCAAGAATCAACATGCATCTCCCGAAAACCTAGAAGCGAAAGCATGAGCAAAAGAGAGAGGGATTTGGAGAGAGACCTTGATCCATGGAAAGAGGGAGTGGTGGGGAACGATCCCACTGGTCGGAATCTAAGGAGAGCGGCCAGGGACGGAGATCCGGCGAGGCTCTCCGGCGCCGTTCTTGAGCAGGAGAGAGAGAGAGAGAGAGGCAGTGGGGAGAGAAACAGACGAATGGGTATGGGGGAGTTGGAACCCCCTTGCCCGGGTCTTAACCCCACGCGCCCTCGGCAGCACGGTAGTACCGCACCTCATCACGGTAGTACAGCTCGGGTGGAAGTGCTGCACCGAAGCGGTAGTACCGCTCCCCCAGACGGCAGTAAAAAATTACTGCCACGCTGGGTGCGGAAGTACCGTGCACTCCACAAGCGGTAGTACCGTGGCAAGCCGCGGTAGTACCGTGAGCTCAAAACGATGCAAGTTTCAAACATAGAGAAAGGAGCTACGCAAGAAAATGACAAGCGAACGAGACACCGCAAGAACACGCTCAGCACGAAGAAAGAAAGAAAGGCAAGAGACAAAAAGGACCAACCACGAGACACAACCTCTCCAAGGAGAGGGCGGTGGCTGGAGCCACCTATGTTTGAGTCAAATGGTATGGCACCGCGAAGAATTATCCTTGGGCCCATGACCAAAACTCGTCTTTGAAGCACAAGTGCCATAAAAATGGCTAATGTGAAAGAGTTGATCAATTTATGCATAATGGGGGAGGGATAGTTCATTGAGAGAACAACACCCCCTATGTCCATGCCTACACCTAAACAAGATAACAAGTTGAGTATGGTGGGGTGTGCACGGGTTCAAGCAACATTGCTCGAATCAATGATATTTAGCTCATGCCTTAACTCGCGAAATCTTGCTTCATCCAAGGGCTTCATGAAGATATCTGCAAGGTTATCAAGAGTGTTGACATAGTTGACTTCGATCTCCCCTCACCTAATATGATCCCGGATGAAGTGATACCGGATCTCAATATGCTTTGTCTTGAAGTGTTGCACCGGGTTGAGAGAAATCTTGATTGCACTTTCATTGTCACACCAAAGAGGCACTTTGTCACAAATGACACCGTAATCCTTTAAAGTCTGCCTCATCCATAAGAGTTGTGCACAACAACTACCGGCCGCTACATACCCCGCTTCAGTGGATGAGAGAGACACACAACTTTGCTTCTTGGAAGACCAACTCACCAAAGAGCAACCGAGAAATTGGCACCCTCCGGAAGTGGACATCCTATCCACTTTGTCTCCCACGCAATCCGAGTCCGAATAACCTACAAGCGTGAAGTTTGCTCCTCTTGGGTACCATAAGACAAAGTTTGGGGTATGAGCCAAATATCGAAAGATTCGCTTGACCGCCATGAAGTGACTTTCCTTAGGTGCGGCTTGAAACCATGCACAAATTCCCACACTCAACATGATATCAGGTCTAGATGCACAAAGGTAAAGCAAGGAGCCAATCATGGAGCGATATACCTTTTGGTCCGCCGCTTTACCATTGGGATCTATGTCAAGTTGGCATTTGACGGGCATAGGAGTGGACGTCGGCTTGACATCACTTAGCTTGAATCTCTTGAGCATGTCTTGAGTGTATTTGGATTGGTTGATGAAGGTTCCTTCTCTTCTTTGCTTCACTTCGAACCCGAGAAAGAACTTCAACTCTCCCATGGAAGACATCTCGAACTTTGAGGTCATGAGAGTGACAAATTCCTCATTGAAAGCTTTGTTAGGGGAACCAAAGATAATATCATCAACATATAATTGGCACACAAACAACTCCCCTTTGACCTTCTTAGTAAAAAGAGTGGGGTCGATTTGCCCAACTTCAAAACCACGGTCTTGTAACAACTCGGTAAGGTGGTCATACCACGCACGTGGGGCTTGTTTAAGGCCATAGAGTGCCTTATCGAGTTGATACACATGATCAGGAAAGTAGGGATCCTCGAACCCGGGGGGTTGCTTGACATATACCAACTCATTAATGGGACCATTAAGAAAAGCACTCTTCACATCCATTTGTTGTAACTTAAAGTTATGATGAGAAGCATATGCAATAAACATGCAAATGGATTCAAGACGAGTAATAGGGGAAAAGGTTTCACCGTAGTTGATACCCTCGACTTGGGAATAGCCTTGTGCTACCAAATGAGCCTTGTTGTGAATGATAATCCCATGAGCATCTTGCTTGTTCTTGAATATCCACTTGGTTCCAATGACATTGTGGTTCCCTGTTGGCCTTGGCACCAATCTCCACACCTTGTTGCGCTCGAAGTTATTGAGTTCTTCATGCATGGCATTGAACCAATCTGGATCTTCGTGCGCCTCATAGACCTTTTGGGGTTCAACACAAGAGACAAACGTGTGATGTTCACAATAGTTTGCTAATTGTCTACGAGTGCTTACCCCCTTTCTTAAGCTTCCAAGCACATTGTTCATGAGATGATCCTTGGTGGAGAGCTTGGAAGCAATCTTGGCGTCACGATGCTCCAATTCCTCCTCGGGGGAGAGTCGAGGAGTGGTCACTTGATCATCTTGAGCGCCGTCTTGAGCTTGTTCTTGATCTCGAAGAAGCTCTTGATCTAGAACTTGCTCGGAGGAGAGAACTTGACCTTGGGCATCACTTGATGTTACAACACCATCTTGAGATTGACCTTGCCCTTGGTCTTGTTCTTGAGGTTGAGGGCCTTCACTTTGTTCTTCGGAAGCGTGTGGGCCTTGGGTTGGTGATGGCTCCACTTGAGTGGAGCATTGTACTTCTCCTTCGACCACAAGGGGTTCCTCAATGGGAGGATAAAACCAACACCCATTCTTCTTATGGCTTGGGGAGGAATTTCATCACCTACATCACAAGTGCCACTTTGCTCCACTTGGGAGCCATTATTCTCATCAAACTCCACGTTACATGTCTCCTCAATAAGTCCCGTGGACTTATTGAGGACACGGTAAGCATGGGAGTTTGTAGCATAACCAACAAATATGCCCTCATGAGCTCTAGCCTCAAATTTAGACAAACGAACACCTTTCTTGAGAATGAAACACTTACACCCGAACACCTGGAAGTACTTGAGGTTGGGCTTGTTCCCGGTGAGTATCTCATATGGAGGCTTGTTCAAGCCTTTGCGTAGGTAGAGCCGATTCGATGCATGACATGCGGTGTTGATGGCTTCGGCCCAAAAGTTGTATGGAGACTTGAACTCCGCCATCATGGTCCTTGCCGCATCCATCAACGTCCGGTTCTTCCTCTCCGCTACACCATTTTGCTGAGGGGTGTATGTGTCGAGGTATGGGGTCCCGGCAAACACTTAAGGTTCGAACATTGGGGTGCGCATGAAGTCTTTCCCTCCAACCGATCTACGCTCTAGCTCGCTAGGATCTTACGGACAAACTCGACAAACTTGCAACACAGAAGGACACATGGTTTATACTGGTTCGGGCCACCGTTGTGGTGTAATACCCTACTCCAGTGTGGTGGTGGTGGATTGCCTCTTGGGCTGATGATGAACAATACAAAGGAAGAACGACCTCCTGAGGTTGAGGCGTTCTTAAGCTCGGTGAGCTTGTTAGTGTGGGGGTGGTCTCTCTCAAGATCCCTTCCTTTCACTGTGGTGGCTAGTCCTATTTATAGAGGCCCTGGTTCTCTTCCCAAATATCGAGCGGGAAGCGAGCCAACAATGGCGGGCTAATTTTAAGGGGGACAGCTAGTACAAGCTATCCTGACAAAAGTAGTCTTCGCCTGCACAAAGTTCTGGTGGTGACGCTGTCCTGGGCTCCACGGTGACCTCCGTCTTGCAGTCCTGGGTCTTGGTCTTGTTGCACCGAAATGGCAACCTTTGCCTGAGGCCTCGGTACTCCGCGGCTGCGCTTGCCCCCTTTGCACCAAAAAGGAAACAAGGATGCTGTGTGCGTTGGTGCCCGCCTGGCGCCCGCCTGGTGTCGATCATCACGGCTCACGTCACGAGAACCTCGTGAGGTTCGCCTCGCCTTGATATCTCCGCTCCTTGTAAGCCTGCCTGGCTAGGCCACTCTAGAGGAGGTCTTGTGTCGTCCGCCTCGCGAGGCTTGGCCCCCCGCGAGGGTCTTGGGTGCTTTGTTGGTGAGGATGGGCCGTATGGCCTGCTGGCTTAGCCACGTAGTGGGCTGCAGGCAGGCAAGTCTGGGGACCCCCGTTCCTAGAACGCCGATAGTAGCCGTCGGGCCCAAGGTGCGCGCGGGCTTGGCTTCACGGCGAAGCCAAGGGTCAAGCTCGAAGCGCCACGGGCCCCAAAGCCTGCGGCCTCGGTTAACGCGTGACGATTGATTGGACGTGGGCGTCTCCGCTTCCCCACGCTGCTTCGGCGACTACACGACTTGACAAGTCCCTGCGACATGCAAGGGAAACCATCATTACATGTGATCATGGGAGACGCCGGTTGGCCTTCTCTTGCTATAAATGGGGAGGGGGGTGAAGCCCCCGTTGCCCATCTCTTCCTCGCTTGCTTCCTCCTTCTTGCTCCACTGCTTGCTCCGATGGCGCCCATCAGAAGATTCTCCGCCGAGGAGAAGGGGAAAGCCACCCGGGATGCCCCGGAGCCGCTCCCGCCGAAGAAGAGGCTGATCCATCGCCGTGATGAGGCGGCGATGCAGGTGGTGGCGAGGCCTTTGTGCGAGCGGCCTCCACCGGGGTATCCACTACCCCTGTACGCCCAAGCCGCAGGCTCGAGAGGAAGAAGTGGCGAGCAGCGTCACCCACACCGCCCGGGGTCGCCGCGCCTCGGCGATGTGGGCCTTCCATGCGGCGGACGCCTCGCGCGAGCTAGTGCCGTGGACGCCGACGCCTCCAAATCCTGGATCTGCTTCCCGCGGTTCTTCTCCGACGTGATGCCGCCGAGGGGGCCTCTCGAGCTCTGGCTGTAGCATGCCGATTGTGGCGCTCCAGTGATCAAAGCGAAGATCGAAGCGGTACCTATTGGCAAAATCTTTATGACTCACGGCTGGGGCGAGATTGCACGGATCTGCCGCGCGAGGGGTTCCCTCGCGATCCACTTTGAGTACGACGATGCCTCCACGCTTCTCTTCAAGGTCTTCGACACAGAGGGCCGCCGCCTGGATTACTGCTCTGGAGAAGAGCGCGAGGCTGATGCACGCTCCGCCCGCGACTACTCCAGCAGCAGCAGCCCTTGGGAGTCCATCAGTTCTCCTGAGCTCTATGAGAGTTTGGAGACGAGCGATGACAGCTACGTCCCCCCGAGCTTTCGCCGTGCCCGGGGCAATGCCGCGGCGTCCAGCCGCCGCGGCCGCTGATCTGGATGGGGTTGGCGCCGGCCTCATGCTACCTCTTGAGCACTGCGTTGGTTTTCCCCAAAGAGGAAGGGATGATGCAGCAAAGCAGCGTAAGTATTGCCCTCAGTTTTTGAGAACCAAGGTATCAATCCAGTAGGAGGCTACGCGCTAGTGCCTTGTACCTGCACAAGACAAATAAATCCTCACAACCAACGCAAATAGGGGTTGTGAATCCCTATAGGGCCACTTACGAGAGTGAGATCTGATAGATATGATAAAGATAATATTTTTGGTATTTTTGTGATAAAGATGCAAAGTAAAATAAAGGCAAAGTAAATAACAAAGGAAATAACTAAGTAATAGAAGATCAATATGATAAAGATAGACCTGGGGGCAATAGGTTTCACTAGTGGCTTCTCTCGAGAGCATAAGTATTCTACGGTGGGTGAACAAATTACTGTTGAGCAAATGACAGAATTGAGCATAGTTATGAGAATATCTAGGTATGATCATGTATATAGGCATCACGTCCGAGACAAGTAGACCGACTCCTGCCTGCATCTACTACTATTACTCCACTCATCGACCGCTATCCAGCATGCATCTAGAGTATTAAGTTAAAAATAGAGTAACGCCTTAAGCAAGATGACATGATGTAGAGGGATAAACTCATGCAATATGAAGAAAACCCCATCTTGTTATCCTCGATGGCAACAATACAATACGTGCCTTGCTGCCCTTACTGTCACCGGGAAAGGACACCGCAAGATTGAACCCAAAGCTAAGCACTTCTCCCATTGCAAGAAAGATCAATCTAGTAGGCCAAACCAAACTGATAATTCGAAGAGACTTGCAAAGATAACCAATCATACATAAAAGAATTCAGAGAAGATTCAAATATTATTCATAGATAGACTTGATCATAAACCCACAATTCATCGGTCTCAACAAACACACCGCAAAAAGAAGATTACATCGAATAGTTCTCCACAAGAGAAGGGGAGAACATTGTATTGAGATCCAAAAAGAGAGAAGAAGCCATCTAGCTACTAACTATGGTCCCGTAGGTCTGAGGTAAACTACTCACACTTCATCGAAGGGGCTATGGTGTTGATGTAGAAGCCCTCCATGATCGATGCCCGCTCCGGCGGAGCTCTGGAACAGGCCCCAAGATGGGATCTCATGGATACAGAAAGTTACGGCAGTGGAATTAGGGTTTTGGCTCCGTATCTGATCGTTTGGGGGTACGTGGATATATATAGGAGGAAGGAGTACGTCGGTGGAGCAATAGGGGGCCCACGAGGTTGGAGGGCGCGCCTGGGGTAGGCAGGCACGCCCCCTACCTCGTGGCCTCCTGTTTCATGCCTTGACGTGGGGTCCAAGTCTCATGGGTCTTATTTGTTAAGAAAATCACGTTCCCGAAGGTTTCATTCCGTTTGGACTCCGTTTGATATTCCTTTTCTTTGAAACCCTAAAAAGGAAAGAACAACAATTCTGGGCAGGGCCTCCGGTTAATATGTTAGTCCCAAAAATAATATAAAAGTGGATAATAAAGCCCAATAATGTCCAAAACAGTAGATAATATAACATGGAGCAATAAAAATTATAGATACATTGGAGACGTATCAAGCATCCCCAAGCTTAATTCTTGCTCGTCCTCGAGTAGGTAAATGATAAAAACACAATTTTTGATGCGGAGTGCTACTTGGCATAATTTTAATGTAATTCTTCTTAATTGTGGTAGGAATATTCAGATTCGAAAGATTCAAGACAAAAGTTCATATTGACATAAAAATAATAATACTTCAAGCATACTAACTAAGCAATTATGTCTTCTCAAAATAACATGGCTAAAGAAAGTTATCCCTACAAAATCATATAGTCTGGCTATGCTCCATCTTCACCAAACAAAATATTTAAATCATGCACAACCCCGATGACAAGCCAAGCAATTGTTTCATAATTTTGACATTCTCAAAACTTTTTCAATTTTCACGCAATACATGAGCGTGAGCCATGGACATAGCACTATAGGTGGAATAGAATGGTGGTTGTGGAGAAGACAAAAAAGGAGAAGATAGTCTCACATCAACTAGGCGTATCAACGGGCTATGGAGATGCCCATCAATAGATATCAATGTGAGTGAGTAGGGATTGCCATGCAACGGATGCACTAGAGCTATAAGTATATGAAAGCACAAAAATAAACTAAGTGGGTGTGCATCCAACTTGCTTGCTCATGAAGACCTAGGGCAATTTGAGGAAGCCCATCATTGGAATATACAAAGCCAAGTTCTATAGTGAAAAATTCCCACTAGTATATGAAAGTGATAACATGAGAGACTCTCTACTATGAAGATCATGGTGCTACTTTGAAGCACAAGTGTGGTAAAAGGATAGTAGCATTGTCCCTTCTCTCTTTCTCTCTCATTTTTTTCTTTGGGCCTTTTCTCTTTTTTTATGGCCTCTTTTTTTCGTCCGGAGTCTCATCCCGACTTGTGGGGGAATCATAGTCTCCATCATCCTTTCCTCACTGGGACAATGCTCTAATAATGATGATCATCACACTTTTATTTTTCTTACAAATCAAGAATTACAACTCGATTCTTAGAACAAAATATGACTCTATATGAATGCCTCTGGCGGTGTACCAGGATATGCAATGACTCATGAGTGACATGTATGAAAGAATTATGAACGGTGGCTTTGCCACAAATACGATGTTGACTACATGATCATGCTAAGCAATATGATAATGATGGAGTGTGTCATAATAAATGGAATGGTGGAAAGTTGCATGGCAATATATCTCGGAATGGCTATGGAAATGCCATAATAGGTAGGTATGCTGGCTGTTTTGAGAAAGGTATATGGTGGGTGTATGATATCGGCGAAAAGGTGCACGGTATTAGAGAGGCTAGCAAAGGTGGAAGGGTGAGAGTGCGTATAATCCATGGACTTAACATTAGTCATAAAGAACTCATATACTTATTGCAAAAATCTACAAGTTATCAAAGCAAAGTATTACGAGCATGCTCCTAGGGGGATAGATTGGTAGGAAAAGACCATCGCTCGTCCCGACCGCCACTCATAAGGAAGAAAATCAAAACATAAATCATGCTCCGACTTCATCACATAACGGTTCATCATACGTGCATGCTACGTGAATCACAAACTACAACACAAGTATTTCTCAAATTCACAGCTACTCAACTAGCACAATTTTAATATCACCATCTTCATATCTCAAAACAATTATCAAGTATCAAACTTATCATACTATTCAACACACTCATAAGAAAGTTTTATTATTAATCTTGTGTACCAAGCATATTAGGATTTTAAGAAAATTACCATGCTATTAAAGACTCTCAAAATAATATAAGTGAAGCATGAGAGATCAATAGTTTTTATAAAACAAATCCACCATCGTGCTCTAAAAGATATAAGTGAAGCACTAGAGCAAAATTATATAACTCAAAAGATATAAGCGAAGCACATAGAGTATTCTAACAAATTCCAAATCAAGTATGGCTCTCTCAAAAGGTGTGTATAGAAAGGATGATTGTGCTAAACAAATAAGCAAAGACTCAAATCATACAAGACGCTCCAAGCAAAACACATATCATGTGGCGAATAAAAATATAGCTCCAAGTAAAGTTACCGATTGAAGTAGACGAAAGAGGGGATGCCTTCCGGGGCATCCCCAAGCTTTGGATTTTAGGTGTCCTTAGATTATCTTGGGGGTGCCATGGGCATCCCCAAGCTTAGGCTCTTGCCACTCCTTGTTCCATAATCCATCAAATCTTTACCCAAAACTTGAAAACTTCACAACACAAAACTTAAAGTAGAAAATCTCGTGAGCTCCGTTAGTGAAAGAAAACAAAAGACCACTTCAAGGTACTGTAATGAACTCATTCTTTATTTATATTGGTGTTATACCTAATGTATTCCAACTTCTCTATGGTTTACAAACTATTTTACTAGCCATAGATTCATCAAAATAAGCAAACAACACACGAAAAACAGAATCTGTCAAAAACAAAACAGTCTGTAGTAATCTGTAGCCAGCGCAAGATCTGGAACCCCAAAAATTCCAAAATAAATTTCTGGACGTGAGGAATTTATCTATTAATCGTCTTCAAAAAGAATTAACTAAATATCACTTTCCAAATAAAAATGACAGCAGTTCTCGTGAGCGCTAAAGTTTCTGTTATTTTACAGCAAGTTCAACAAGACTTTCCCCAAGTCTTCCCAACGGTTCTACTTGGCACAAACACTAATTAAACACAAAAAACACAACCAAAACAAAGTCTAGATAAATTATTTATTAAATAACAGCAAGGATAAATATTTGCTTGACTCCCAACAAGCGCTTTTCTTTAAAGCCTTATAGCTAGGCATAATATTTCAATGATGCTCACATGAAAGACAAGAATTGAAGCACAAAGAGAGCATCATAAAACAAGTGACAAACACATCTTAAGTCTAACATACTTCCTATGCATAGGCATTTTATAGGCAAACAAATTGTCAAGGCAAGCAAAAACTAGCATATGCAAGGAAGCGGAAAGAAACAATAGAATCTCAACATAAGGAGAGGTAATTTAGTAACATGAAAATTTCTACCACCATATTTTCCTCTCTCATAATAATTGCATGAGGGATCATAAGAAAATCCAACAAAATAGCTATAACTCAAAATATTTTCAACACGATCCATATGCATGCAAAGTTGACACTCTTCCAAAATAGTGGGATTAACATTAACTAAAGTCATGACCTTTCCAAACCCACTTTTATAAAAAAATTCATAAGATTGAACATTCTCCAAATATGTGGGATCTAAGGTCGACACTCTTCCAAACCCACCTTTCAATAATATTGCAAACACTATCATCAATATCATATTCATCATGGGGCTTAAATAAATTTTCAATATCATAAGAAGAATCACCCCAATCATGATCATTACAACAAGTAGTAGACATAGCAAAACTAGCATCCCCAAGCTTAGGGTTTTGCATATTATTAGCACAATTGGCATCAAGAGAATTTATAGTAATACCATTGCAATCATGCTTTTTACTCAAAGATCTATCATGAATCGCTTCATAAAGTAATTCATCACACGTTTTAGATTCACGAATTTCAAGCAAACCTTCATAAAGATAATCTAGTGCACAAAACTCACTAGCAATTGGTTCATCATAATTGGATCTCTTAAAAAGATTAGCAAGTGGATGAGGATCCATATATCTTAGGTTCTCTATTTAGTAATAAATAAACAACTATTCCAACCATACCGGCAAACAAGAAATGGGCAAAAAGAGGCAAATAGAGAAAGAGAGGGAGGATAGAGAGGGCGAATAAAATGGCAAGGGTGAAGTGGGGGAGAGGAAAACGAGAGGCAAATGGCAAATAATGTAATGCGGGAGATAAGGGTATGTGATGGGTACTTGGTATGTTGAATTTTGTGTAGACCTCCCCGGCAATGGTGCCAGAAATCCTTCTTGCTACCTCTTGAGCACTGCGTTGGTTTTCCCCAAATAGGAAGGGATGACGCAGCAAAGTAGCGTAAGTATTTCCCTCAGTTTTCGAGAACCAATGTATCAATCCAGTAGGAGGCTACGCGCTAGTCCCTTGTACCTGCACAAGACAAATAAATCCTCGCAACCAACGCAAATAGGGGTTGTCAATCCCTATAGGTCCATTTACGAGAGTGAGATCTGATAGATATGATAAAGATAATATTTTTGGTATTTTTGTGATAAAGATGCAAAGTAAATAAAGGCAAAGTAAATAACAAAGGAAATAACTAAGTAATAGAAGATCAATATGATAAAGATAGACCTGGGGGCCATAGGTTTCACTAGTGGCTTCTCTCGAGAGCATAAGTATTCTACAGTGGGTGAACAAATTACTATTGAGCAATTGACAGAATTGAGCATAGTTATGAGAATATCTAGGTATGATCATGTATATATGCATCACGTCTGAGACAAGTAGACCGACTCCTGCCTGCGTCTACTACTATTACTCCACTCATGGACCGCTATCCAGCATGCATCTAGAGTATTAAGTTAAAAATAGAGTAACGCCTTAAGCAAGATGACATGATGTAGAGGGATAGACTCATGCAATATGAAGAAAACCCCATCTTGTTATCCTCGATGGCAACAATACAATATGTGCCTTGCCGCCCTTACTGTCACCGGGAAAGGACACCGCAAGATTGAACCCAAAGCTAAGCACTTCTCCCATTGCAAGAAAGATCAATCTAGTGGGCGAAACCAAACTGATAATTCGAAGAGACTTGCAAAGATAACCAATCATACATAAAAGAATTCGGGGAAGATTCAAATATTATTCATAGATAGACTTGATCATATACCCACAATTCATCGGTCTCAACAAACACACCGCAAAAAGAAGATTACATCGAATAGTTCTCCACAAGAGAGGGGGAGAACATTGTATTGAGGTCCAAAAAGAGAGAATAAGCCATCTAGCTTCTAACTATGGACCCGTAGGTCTGAGGTAAACTACTCACACTTCATCGGAGGGGCTATGGTGTTGATGTAGAAGCCCTCCGTGATCGATGCCCCCTCCGGCGGAGCTCCAGAACAGGCCCCAAGATGGGATCTCGTGGATACAGAAAGTTACGGCGGTGGAACTAGGGTTTTGGCTCCGTATCTGATCGTTTGGGGGTACGTGGATATATATAGGAGGAAGGAGTACGTCGGTGGAGCAACAGGGGGCCCACGAGGGTGGAGGGCGCGCCTGGGGTAGGTAGGCGCGCCCCCTACCTCGTGGCCTCCTGTTTCGTGCCTTGACGTGGGGTCGAAGTCTCCTAGGTCTTATTTGTTGAGAAAATCACGTTCCTGAAGGTTTCATTCCGTTTGGACTCTGTTTGATATTCCTTTTCTTCGAAACCCTAAAACATGCAAAAACAACAATTCTGGGCTGGGCCTCCGGTTAATAGGTTAGTCCCAAAAATAATATAAAAGTGGATAATAAAGCCCAATAATGTCCAAAACAGTAGATAATATAGCATGCAACAATAAAAAATTATAGATACGTTGGATACGTATCACCTCCCGTGGCCCACTATTGATGATGGCGTCCGCCATGGGAGGATGTAGATAGGACCCCCCTTAGCATTAGCTTTTGTTTCCTATGAAGGATCATGAATCACCTCGTGGGGGCATGTAAGGATCTGCAATGCCTTTGTAACTATTTTCCTTGTTATGAAGATTTGACTAACGCGCGTCCCGTTAAGGCTTGGCCTCCCCTTTCTTTCCTCGCGATAGCTTGTTCCTCTATGTTGACGGGTCCCGGTCCCAAGGCGGCTATAGCCATCGCTGGTATGCCAGGTCGCGATGCCGTGGTCAAGGCCAGGAGGTGCGCGGCCCGAGGTCCAGTAAGAGCCCTTGAGGCGCGATGCTCAGGAGGTCCCCCTTAGCGCCCGAGCGGCCATGGCAAGGAGAGAAAGGAAGATGACTTGGCCGCAACGGGGTTGCGGCATGGCGTGAGCGACTATTAGGCCCAAATATTTTGCTGATCCATGGGCGAGTGTCGGTGTCAAAACTAGCGGATCTCGGGTAGGGGGTCCCGAACTGTGCGTCTAAGGCGGATGGTAACATGAGGCAGGGGACACGATGTTTTATCCAGGTTCGGGCCCTCTTGATGGAGGTAAAACCCTACGTCCTGCTTGATTATACTTGATAATATGAGTATTACAAGAGTTGATCTACCACGAGATCGGAGAGGGTAAACCCTAGAAGCTAGCCTATGGTATGATTGTCTGTTGTCCTACGGACTAAAACCCTCCAGTTTATATAGACACCGGAGGGGGCTAGGGTTACACAAGGTCGGTTACAAAGGAGGAGATATACATATCCGCATTGCCTAGCTTGCCTTCCACGCCAAGGAGAGTCCCATCCGGACACGGGACGAAGTCTTCAATCTTGAATCTTCATAGTCCAACAGTCCGGCCAAAGGATATAGTCCGGCTGTCCGAGGACCCCCTAATCCAGGACTCCCTCAGTAGCCCCTGAACCAGGCTTCAACGACGATGAGTCCGGCGCGCAGTGTTGTCTTCGGCATTACAAGGTGGGTTCCTCCTCTGAATACACCACGGAAGAATTTGAATACAAGGATAGTGTCCGACCCTGCGAAATAAGTTCCACATACCACCTAGAGAGAATAATATTACCATAAATCTAATATGCTGACACATTTTGGCAGCATGGCATCACGCCACGGCCCGGTAATTATTTGAACCGTTTTTCTTTAACCAGCCCCGCACATAACGCGAGGCAGTTTCTTGACACGTCTTGTCAAAGCAGAGATCGTGTTCCCCTCATTACGTGATTCTCATCAATACAGACGTGGGTAACCCAACCGCGCCATCAATTACGGTGCTTGGTGGATAAGCGAGTTTTACCAGGCTAGTGGGGGCGCATAGTTTAGTCCGCCCTTATAAAGGGATAAGATCTCACCTTTTTCTACCCACACCTTCTTCCTCCTTGCTCATCCATTCTTGCGCACTTGATCCCCAGCGCCCAAGTCCGCATCTTCCTCCTCAACTCTCTCCAAAACATGTACGGAGCGGGAGGCAAGTGGATGGCCTCCTCCGTCATGGAGGGGCACATCAAAAAGTTACGCGGATCCGGATACTTAGCCGCGGATATCGCGCACTGACTGCCAGCCGCGGGGCAGGTCATCCCTACCCCAGAACCTCACGAGAGGGTGGTCTTCCTTCCCCACTTCGTCCGCAGACTGGGGTTTCCCCTCCATCCATTTGTCTGCGACCTCATGTTCTATTATGGGCTGGACTTTCATGATCTGGCCCCGAACTTCATCCTCAACATATTGGCATTCATCGTCGTGAAAGAGGCTTTCCTCCGCATCCGTCCCCACTTCGGCCTGTGGCTGAAGACCTTCAATATCAAGCCGAAGGTGGTGGGCGGCCAACAAGCAGAATGCAGCGGAGCCATGGTGGGCAAGATGCCCAACGTTACATGGCTCAAGGGCTCCTTTGTGGAGAACATAAAGGGGTGGCAATCGGGGTGGTTCTACATCACCGAGCCGCGCGATACCAACTGGATGGCGGCCCCCGAGTTTTGATCCGGAATCCCCACGTGGCTCACTTCCTGGAAGGAGAAGGGCCCGTCCTGGGGTTCATTGGTGGAGCTGGACGGACTCTAGAAGTGTATCCGGAACATGAAAAGCAAGAAACTTAAGCTTGTCAACATAGTCCAGGTCATGCTCTTCCGTCGGATCCTCCCGTGTCAACAACGGGACTTCAACTTATGGGAGTTCGACCCGGCCCAGCACCAGACTCTACACGAGCTCTTCAACACGACGCATAAGGACGTCTGGAGGGTGCTATTCAAGGGCGCCGAGGTCCCTCCCTCTCTTACCGAGGACCGCGGGCTAAGCGCGAAGCGCCCTACGAATCCGGTAAGTTCTGTACATCTGGTAGGATATTTATTTCCCATAGCTTAACCATGTGCGGGGTCTGAGCTCCCATGCCCTTGACAGGACTGGGTGGAGGCATCGGAGCAGATTAACTGTTCGCCCCCCTGCCCGAAGACACCGCGGACGCTCTCCTGACGGAGATGCTGACTCCGGCTCCTTATAAGGTGCCGGAGAAGACCAAGAAGAAGGCCAAGGGAACCCGAAAGAGTTCCCGGTGCCAGGTGGTATCAGACTCATCGTCCGATAACTCCGCGACGCACTCCTCCCATGAAGACAACGAGGAAGATGAAGATTCTCCCTCTCCAGCCGGGGGAGACAAGAAAAGGAAGGCCGCCCCAACCGGGGAGGACGAAGGGTCCAAGAAGGGAAGGACTCTTCTTCCGGATTGCTCCACCACCGTCGCCGAAGGCGAAGACGAGTGGCTGCTCAGGGCCAAGCCCCTGGCGAAGCCGTAAGTATTCGGATACCAGAGTAACTCATAGCATACCGTTGTCGCACTGCTTTTCCTAACACCGAATATGATTATGCAGACCGCCCCAAGCCCGTATCGACGTATCTTCGTCGGACGGTTCCTTGGACTCATCGGATATGGATAGCAATCCACTTCTGACTGCCTCCTTCCCTTGCCCTACGGACAATGCCGAGGTATTGTCTCAAGGGGCGCTGAGCCGGGGGAGACAGTCCCGTAGGCGCCTCAAGGCGACCTTCCGGACTCCAGGAGCAAAGGGAGCAAGGCTCCCGGGGGCTCCAAGTTCGGCTCTTAGCCGAACACCGCACCGGAACCTCTAGTGGTTTTGGACTCGGGCAGGCGGCTCCCTTCCAAAAGGGGAAAGACGCCTGTGCCGGTGACCTTTGTCCATCCAGAGGCACCGGACAACCTGTTGGGAGCGCTTCGCGGTGCTTCCATCGACGAAGAGCACCGCACTATTATGAGTGCGTTGATCAAGAAGGTTCAGTCCGCCAAGAGCGGACTGACTGAAGCCTGTGCCAGCCTTCTAACAGGCTTTGAGGTAAGTATTTAAAATATAGGAAAAATATTACCGCATAGACAGTAGCCCCTGATGCTCTGTTTGGTGTTCACAAAGAAAAGCCGAATAGAGGATCAAATAACATCTGCAGGAGTCTAATATAAGTATGTCTATATGCGTATGCAGGCTTCGCTGCTGACCTCTGCCGCACTGACTGCGGAGGTCGCCGCACTGAAGCAGGACCTCGAGGGGTCCGAGAAAGAGCTCGGCCTTGCTAAGAGGCAGCTCGACGAGAACAAAGGTAAGTAATACCTAATATATATATATATATATATATATATATATATATATATATATATATATATATATATATATATATAAAAGATGCGATTGCAAAATGACAGGATCATCATGAATTTGCCAGGGGCCATGACCGAAGTGGAGACCCTGAAGCAAGCGCTGTCCGAGACCGAGAACAAAGCGGCCCAGGAGCGCACCGAGCGGGAAAAGCAAGAGGCACAGGTGGGCGAGGTGAAGCAAGAGCTCCAAGCTCTCATGAGGAAGCCCGAGGCGTTGGAGCTTGACTGGAAGACGCGAGAGTCTGAGCTTGTCGCGGCCCTTGAGAGCGCAAAGGATGCCAAGGCTGAAGCCCAAAAGGCCCTCCAGGAGATTGAGGCGAAGAGGAAGATAGCGGCGGGTAAGGCATTCAATATGCAAAGCAAGCATGTGAAAGTAAATTACTTGTTACTTACCCGAGTCCGGAGCTCTCCAGGAGCATTCACAAATTTGCCCCACAGCGTGTCGGACGCCGCAAAGTTTTACCAGGCCGAGGAGGGAAGCTCGACGGAGAAGCTGTTCTGGTCTCAGTATACTGGGACCAAACACCCGATACCTACGAGCGACCAGCTGAAGCAACTGGTCGAGCTGCACAAGGCGGCCGAACAGGCCATGAAGGGCTTTATAGTCCGGATGTGGCCTGGCGACGCCTTTCCCAACAGCTACTTTGGCCTGGTGAGGCGGCTTGTGGATGCCTGCCCACGGCTGGAAGTCATCAAGCGGTCCGTCTGCATCGAAGGTGCACGCAGGGCTTTCGCCCGTGCGAAGGTGCACTGGGCCAAGATGGACGCCGAGAAGCTGGTGAAGGCGGGGCCACCGTAGGGCAAGGAGCATCGCCACCCCGAGATGTATTATGAGGGTGTCCTGAAGGGTGCCCGTCTTGTAGCGGACGAGTGTGCGAAAGATGTATTATTTGAATGAACTTGCTCGTGTGATCCTGTGGTATGAAAACTTGTTCATATGCGCTATGCAATGCTTGTTTGAATTTAAAATATTACCTTCTGTTCGTCTGTTTATCAAATCTGAGAGATGGCTAGTCGTCGCCTTCTGCGCCCATGCCACGAGTGCTGGGGTGTTCGGGATAAACCTGAGCACTCTTGTTCCCATTTTTGGGTCCTTCGAGGGAGGTGCTCAGCGCAGCGAACAAGGCAATCGTATTATAATGCTTTATCACTCTCACTTAGCCATAGAATTCTGTAATTTTAAATTTTGGCGAAGCCCCTAGTATTCGGAAGGCCGAATTTGGGGCGCTATACACGCCTTAAGCCGGATAAAGCCGACTCCTCGCTCTAAGCGGCATAAGTCTTTAGGGACTCGAAACCTCTCGAACAGCGACTAGTCTCTCGCCTTATCATGACAGTCAATTTTAGCTTTCTCTACTAAGGTGCTTAGCCCAGCTGAACCGGGGCACAATCGCAGTAGTTCTCCCAGTGCTACCTTAGCTGATATAGCGGAACGTAAGGTACCAAAACATGGGAGCCGGGCAAACCCAACTATTGACCCAAGACATGATTCGGAGCTGATGCATATAATGCTATAAGTTCGGCGTGCCGCACTGTTGAAAGTGTTCGGACTTCTCACGCCGTAATATGGGGTATGCTTAAGCCCCTAGCGTATTAGCCGTACCAGAGTGTACGGGTGCTAGATGTCATGAATGAACATATATATGTATAAAAAAGGAAGAATAAAGAATGTGATAATAGTCTAATGCTATGCATTGTTTATTCAAAAAAGGTGCGTTAGAGCAGAATGATACAAGTAGTGCGATAAGCAAAGGAGGACTATTTGACATGTCCCCTCCAAGGGCAAGCCGAGGAATGGTATTAAAGCAAGTATTTCACTCGTTATCGTAATCCACCTGGGAGTTCTGTGGTGCGACGTAGCTTTCTGCTTCCTTGGTTGCTGCATCATGTGTTCGGCAATCATACTGCCGGACATGGTTTCCAGAGATTAAAGTCCTAAAAGAGAGAAAAAACAACAAAGCAGGAAGCCCCTAGTGCGGTTGAGCCGTGTCTTGGGGCGTGCCATAGTCGTGCCCCTCCCCACCTATGCCCATGGTATTTTCAATGGGTAATTATGTACACATGGCACGGATTTCGCCGTTTGGCTGGGACTGGGGTGGGGGCCGCATTGCTATGCGAGCTCGGAACATGCCAGGCAGTCTTGTTGCCGATTACTCCGGGCGCGCTTGAAGGTGTCCGGGTCCTTAATCGCCGAACTAGTGGATTGCCTTAAGAGGCTGCTTTACGCTTCTGCTGCGAGGGCCGCAGTGTGCTCCTCCGTGCGGAGAGAGCGCTCTGTGTTTCCATTGACTATGATGACCCCCCGTGGTCCTAGCATCTTGAGCTTGAGGTATGCATAATGCAGTACCGCATTGAATCTCGCAAATGCAGTTCGCCCGAGTAGTGCATGATAGCCACTGCGGAACGGGACTATATCGAAGATTAACTCCTCGCTTCGGAAGTTATCCGGGGATCCGAAGACCACTTCCAGTGTGACTGAGCCTGTGCAATGGGCCTCTACACCAGGTATGACGCTTTTGAAGGTCATTTTTGTGGGTTTGATCCTTGAGGGGTCAATACCCATTTTGCGCACTGTGTCCTGATAAAGCAGGTTCAGGCTGCTGCCGCCATCCATAAGGACTCGAGTGAGGTGAAATCCGTCAATGATTGGGTCTAGGACCAGTGTGCCGAATCCGCCATGACGGATACTAGTGGGGTGGTCCTGCGATCGAAGGTGATCGGGCAGGAGGACCATGGGTTGAACTTTGGGGCGACTAGCTCCAACGCATATACGTCCCTTAGCGCACGCTTACGCTCCCTCTTGGGGATGTGGGTTGCGTATATCATGTTCACCTCCGCACTTGTGGGGGGAACCTCTTCTGTCCTCCGGTGTTCGGCTGCCGGGGCTCCTCCTCGTGATCGCTATGCGACCCCTTATCTTTGTTTTCGGCATTTAACTTGCCGGCCTGCTTGAACACACAACAATCCCTGTTGGTGTGGTTGACTGGCTTGTCGGGGGTGCCGTGTATTTGACACGAGCGATCGAGTATACGGTCCAAACTGGACGGGCCCGGAGTGCTTCTTTTAAATGACTTTTTCCGCTGACCGGGTTTAGAGCCTTTGAATCCGGCATTGACTGCCGTATCCTCGATATTGTCATTGTTGATGCGGCGCTTGTGTTTGTTGCAACGTGACCTGCCATTGCCATCCTTGGTATCCGAAGTGCCATGGTTCTTTGATATGTTATTGCTGCGAGCCAACCAACTGTCTTCTCCCGCGCAAAAGCGGGTCATGAGTGTCTTGAGGGCTGCCATGGATTTCGGCTTTTCTTGGCCAAGGTGCCGGGCGAGCCACTCGTCGCGGATGTTGTGCTTAAAAGCTGCTAGGGCCTCTGCATCCGGACAGTCGACAATTTGATTTTTCTTTGTTAGGAACCGTGTCCAGAATTGCCTGGCCGATTCCTCTGGCTGCTGAATTATGTGGCTCAAGTCATCAACATCTGATGGTCGCACATAAGTGCCTTGGAAGTTGTCGAGGAATGCGGCTTCTAGATCTTCCCAACAGCCAATGGATTCTGCTGGCAGGCTGTTGAGCCAATGCCGAGCTGGTCCTTTGAGCTTGAGTGGGAGGTATTTGATAGCGTGTAGATCATCACCGCGGGCCATGTGGATGTGCAGGAGGAAATCCTCGATCCATACCGCAGGATCTGTTGTGCCGTCGTATGATTCGATATTTACGGGTTTGAAACCCTCTGGGATTTGGTGATCCACTACTTCGTCTGTGAAGCATAGGGGGTGTGCGGCGCCTCTGTACTGGGCTATATCGCGACGCAGATCAAATGAGTCTTGCCCGCTGTGTTCAGCCCGGCCGGACTTACTTTTACTGTATCCAGCATGACGGTTATCGTCTCGCATAGTGGCGCGCCCTCGTGATCCGTAGATCGATCTTGCATGTTTTGCTTTGTCCTCCAATACGTCTCGCAGGTCTGGCGTATTTCCCCATGCCTTGACATTTTTATTTGAGTGGCGTCGGAGTGCGGGCTGAGCTTTTGGCTGAAATGCCTCTCTATCGCGGCCACGAGGTGGCCGGTCAGCCGCGTCATATGCTAGAGATGTAGGTTTGAGTGCTTCCTCCTCTAGTCGGGGTAGCAATCTATGGTTTGGGTAACTCTTGGAGGGGCGTTCAAGTTTATATTCCTCGGCCGTAAGGACTTCGGTCCATCAGTCAGCTAGCAAATCTTGATCAGCTTGAAGCTGCTGTTGCTTTTTCTTAAGGCTATTTGTCGTGGCTATAAGCCGGCGCTTGAAGCGCTCTTGTTCGACGGGATCCTCAGGCACGACGAATTCATCATCGTCGAGGCTTGCCTCGTCTTCGGAGGGAGGCATGTAATTATCATCCTCCGCCTCTCCATCTGCCACTCTCTCGGGAGGGCTGGCTTTTCCATCCTCCTGCCCTAAATCTTGCTGGAGGGGATTGTTGTCGTCTTTGACACTGTCCGGAGTGGTGTTATCTCCTGTGCCGGTGTCACCGCTTTTGCTTTGGCGAGACTTAGAGCGGCGCCACTAACGTCGGCACTTGGGTTGCTTCTTGGAGGGGTCATCCCACTACAAGAATCCTGTTAATACATGACAATTTCAGTCCGTCACAGACCTCTACAAAACTGTCATGCAAAGGTATGTGTGACGGATTTAAAATCCGTCATGTATATCGCGTCATAATTTGACCACCGTACACTCCATGACGGATCATTGAAAACCGTCACCGACCATGATGGATCTTGACCGTCATGGCTATAGTGCTCATAACGGTGTTAACTTCCGTGCCACATCATCATCTGACATGGATCTGACATGGCAGCCTGTGTAGTAATCAGCCCATCTAAGTTTTGGCCCACTAAATTTCAGCCTTGTCCAAGAGTGGCGGCCCATATAGTAATCAACCCAATTATAATTTAAGCCCATTAATTTCAAGGCCCACTAATTTCATTCCAAGAGATTCACGCATCTCTCATTTTCCATGGAAAATTTACACCAATAAGAATTTGACAGAAAGTATATGCTCATGTCATTAGAAAAAGAAAATTACAACAACATATCCAAAAATACACCTCTACAGGAGCGGAAAAAAGACCCAAAAAACATTAATTTTACAAGCATGTGCCGAAGAACACTATCCTACTCTACAACCAGCACCACGCCCACAAAGCGATGGCCACTCTTATCAGGCAGCCACACACCAACTAGGGGTCATGCAAGCAGCAAATCCACCCGTCCATGCCAAAGTTGTCAAAACGCATGTCTTTCTTGCTGAAAATGCTCCCATAACCAATATCTGCCACATGATGAAAAATATGTCGCGTTATAAAATATTACAGCCAGTAGGTTAAACTACAAGTAGCTTACTACAGATTATCAAGTTCTATATTTTTTCACTCCCAGGATGCAAAGTAGTGCAACAAATTAACCAAGGTGTGAAAAGAAACAACTGGTGGCAACAAAAAGAAATGATGAGCATACATAGACCAATAGAGTTGGAAGTAAACTCCGTTTTTTCTTATTTTAAACAATCACCACAATAAAAGATATATGCAATACACATCGACTAACAATTTTTTAGTTCCAGCCTACTTATCACGTAGTACATTTTCTCCATTTTCAATGAGAAAATACTATTACAGTGACCTACATATATTTGTAATAGAATCTGACCTACATATATGAATGTTTTATCATCTCTCAGTTCTTTTTAATTCACACACCAGGCTAAACATCCGGTCAGCCATACTTTTCTACCTTATCTTACCAGGCTAAAGATCATCATCAACTCTGGAGCTATTCCTGTAGCATTAAAATGATGTTTTTGGGCATCAAGAGAGAAGGTTAATTCCAATTTTGCAACTCTCAACACTTGAACTGATTAGAAAAGTCACATCAACATAACGACAGACACGACTAAACTACAATTTATAAATCCATGCAAGTTAAACATGTCAAAACTAAGTTGAAATCCGAATATATCATTTTCCTTTTAATATGTGTATATCTAGGAAATCAGACATACTAACACATGGATGCTGCGCTACATATATACGATTACTTAGCATGATACATAATCCAGATAAACGGCTTGCATATTCTAACAATGTGTGTGGTTTCTTGATATTTATGCATTTTTTTATGTGTAACAGTGCAAGAGTACCAGATCCACATAAGCATCGGCAACTAACAAACCTCACATGTTCATCTAAGCAATTGAATTCACCACTAAACTGAACAAAAACATGATTCGTATTTAGATTGCAGGTATCATCCAGATTTGGGCGTAAAGGGGGGAGATGGGAGAAGCTCACCACACTAGGAGGGCAGAACGCAGCTGTCAGTGAGCTCGTCCATGTGCTGCAGGATAGGAGGCCAAGGGGGTGCTGGACATGCTGCTCCACCTCCTCCGGCGAAGAGAGCTCATTGGGGACAGCCGCATCAAGGAGGAGGACGTCCTGTACACCATTGGATGGGTGGAGAAGGCAGTAGTCATTAGTAGCACAGAAAACAACCCTAATAAATAGTATAGCCAAGTACACCAAGTAACCAAAAGACATCATTTTGTTGCTTCGTATGTTATCTCCAGTGCTTCAAATTATTCAGCGAAGTCTTGTGCGTGTTTGTTTACCTGTAAATTGTTGAGTGCTGGTTGTAGAACAGGTCCTAAGTCTATATCATATATGTTATTTTTTATCTTTATATCCAGCTACAACTATGGTTCAGAATTTGATATTATGTAGCTATGTAGCTAAAGAGCAGCTGCAATAACTTATGTACACACTGAGCTTCTGTACATAGGCTACACAATCAACTTGCCATATAATATAAACATATAAAGTCAAGTCAGATTTGATATTATGTAGCTATGTAGCTAAAGAGCAGCTGCAATAACAAATTTTCAGGATATAGAATGTTAATCCTTCCAACAGGTAGTATATTCCAAGGTACTGATGTTACGTAGACACTAAAATTTTAAAATACTAATTCTTCGAACGAGAATTATATGTCAAGGACCGGACTGCAAAGCCAAATCCATCATGATAGAGAGGTAAACATTACAAGGGAAACACAAACTAGTGAGCTACAGGCCCAATGAACTACACATACACGCGGATGTATTATTATCTCACAGGGTACATTTGCATGAAAGAGATCATCTTTTTTCTTTTTATAAAAATGCAAGACTGTAGTTAATGGAAGGCAAGTCATTTACCCAATGCCAGCAAGTATTGTGTTACAAAGATTTGAGATTTCTACATACAAAAATGCATGCTCGGCAGTGTGCACTGTGAAAACTGTATGCTGCTGCTACATTTAACTATGCCTAGAACTCAACCCATAAATTACTTGAGCACTAATTTTTATTTTTATTTGAAAATATTCTATTAGGTTGAGCACGGTCATGCACCTACATCCAGTCATCCACACTAGCTAAGCAATATCAACAATATAAACAAATCCACACAGCAGCAGCACCAACGCAAGAGATGATTGGTACTTGACCAGCAAGCATGCAGCAGCAACCAATCGATAGAGAGGAAGAGGGAGGGAGCGAGCAGGGGAAGAACAACCTGGGGACGAGAAGCTCACGGTGGAGTAGCTAGGCGGCGAGGTCAGGGAAGGAAATCACCCAACCTCTGTCCGGCCATGGTATTGAGTGCCTCACCTGCGACCAACCAGAGCAGTAGGAAAACACATCAACCATGGAGATCCATCTATCAATTTAGGGGTGGGATTGGGAACCGGAGAGGCGGTACCGTCCGGGATTAGCGCCATGGACCACGCGGAGAAGGAAGAGGAGGCCAACCTTGGCGCAGAACAACACGGAGAAGGAGCCGACCTTTGGCTCTTCTCAGGCGGATCTGGAAGCAGCGCCGCAAATCGGGAAGCGCCTTGGCCTGCTCGTTCTGGTGGCCGCCTAGTTTAAGGAGAGAAGGTGGGAGCAGGGGATGGGGGAGAGGGTGGGGTTGGTGGCGGTGGCGGTTGGGGAGGGGGGCACCGAGGTTGCCGGTGGTGGCGGCGGACGAGGGAGAGGGAGATGGATATGGTTGAATTGGGGGATGGAGGATGGAGAAGAAGATGGGGAGCAGCGGTGGTGGAGGCGGTCAACCACCGTTGGGCCATGTGCCTACCGTGTGATCTGAGGGAGTGGACGGTTGTGATGCGCGATCCGCGAGAAGGGTGGATTGACCAATCAGGATTCAGCATACGCATCACACCGGATACATGCCACATCAGCACGAGCCATCAGTGACGGTCCTGCTTAGGTCCACATGGTCTGTCCGTGACGTTTTCCATGACAGTCTTTTATTGTCCGTCATAATGGGGCATCATTTCAGTGGCCATTCGCATCTTGTTGATCCGTGACAATTTCTGTGACGACCCGGAGGGACCGGTGCTGTATCTGTGATGGTTTTCAGGAACGTCACCAGAATTGCATCATGGATTAACAGATTTCTTGTAGTGTCCTCTGCGGTCTCGTCGCCATTGCCTTCTTTGGGTGTGTCCACCATGTATATATCATATGATGAGGTAGCTGTCTAGTGCCCCGTGGGTAGTGGTTCCTCTTCGTCACCCGCATCGTTGTCCATACCGTCGATGTCTTTGGAGTTGAAGTCGAGCATGTCGGTTAAGTCATCAACAGTGGCTACTAAGTGGGTGGTGGGTGGGTGGCGAATTTCTTCGTCATCCGCATCCCAATCCCGCCGGACATGGTTCGGCCAGGATTCTCCTGACAAGGAGAGAGACCTTAGTGAGTTCAGTATGTCACCGAAGGGCGAGTGCTGAAAAATATCCGTGGAGGTAAACTCTATGATCGGTGCCCAATCGGATTCGATAGGCACGGGTGCAGGCGGTTCGGACTTCATGGCCGGGGAGGAATCCGGTAGTTCGGCGTCACGGCTCTCGTGAAGGGTAAGGTCGATACTTGGCTCGATCGCCGATGAGAGTGCGGCCTCCGTGGCGGGGTCTATCCACCCACCCATGGATGGCGCAACTGGCTCCGAATTGAGGGTCGGAGCGGTTGCCGGCGCGATCTCCTGGACACTGTCCGATGGCAGAGCTAAATCATGCTCATCGTGGCCGTGCGGCGCACTAGGCAGGGGCTCGAATCCGTCGAAGATCAAGTCTCCGTGGATATTGGCCGTGTAGTTTAAGCTTCCAAACCTCACCTGATGGCCAGGGGCATAACTCTCGATCTGCTCCAGATGGCCAAGCGAGTTGGCCCGCAGTGTGAAGCCGCCGAATACAAAGATCTGTCCGGGGAGAAAAGTCTCACGCCCTGGACCGCATCACTATCGATGATCGAAGGAGCCATCAAGCCTAACGGTGATGACACAGAGGAACTCTCAATGAAAGCACCAATGTCGGTGTCAAAACCGGTGGATCTTGGGTAGGGGGTCCCGAACTGTGCGTCTAAGGCGGATGGTAATAGGAGGCAGGGGACACGATGTTTTGCCCAGGTTCGGGCCCTCTTGATGGAGGTAAAACCCTACGTCCTGCTTGATTATACTTGATAATATGAGTATTACAAGAGTTGATCTACCACGAGATCGGAGAGGCTAAACCCTAGAAGCCAGCCTATGGTATGATTGTCTGTTGTCCTATGGACTAAAACCCTACGGTTTATATAGACACCGGAGGGGGCTAGGGTTACACAAGGTCGGTTACGAAGGAGGAGATATACATATCCGTATTGCCTAGCTTGCCTTCCATGCCAAGGAGAGTCCCATCCGGACACGGGAAGGAGTCTTCAATCTTATATCTTCATAGTCCAACAGTCCGGCCAAAGGATATAGTTCGGCTGTCCGAGGACCCCCTAATCCAGGACTCCCTCGGCGAGACTTATCTTGATGACTTCGCGGTGATTCCTGATGTTGCGCTAGGGACGCGCGCCAACTTATGCGATATAGCTAGGCCGGTCTGTGCGAGTTTTCCTTCTCCCGAGCTCCTCTTAATGCTCTACGTCCTCAGGTCCCAGCCCTCGAGCGAGCTCAGCCGCCGTTGGTATGCCAGGTCGCGATGCCGTGGTCAAGGCCAGGTGGTGAGGGCTGGAGAGCCAGTAAGAGCTCCTGAGTCGCGATGCTTGGAAGCCCCCCCTTTAACGCGCAAGCGAGTCGCACGAGAGGAAAGGAGACTCGTGGTGCCGCCTGCTACCCTTCCTGTGGGGTTCCTGTGAACAAGCATAAGGAGAAGCATGGTTTCCCGTTACTGCCGCCTGCCTACCGCTGGTTGGTCCGGATGAAGTGAAGGCGCTGAGGGCCTGGTGAGGTGACATGCACGGCGCGTGCCGAGAGCTAGAGCTCGACCACTCAGATTTGTCGGTCGTGGCAGGGATGGACCCATGCACCAGCATCGTGCCTGTGTAGAGGCCCCGAGGGAGGTGATGGTCGAGCATGCAATAGCAGTTGGCAGGTTAAACATGAAGAGTAGATTATCTGGGATAAATCCAGGAAGGTACATGCCACTGGGTCTGGCCCGAGCGGCGTGGGGATGATGCAGCCCGAGGGGCGCCCCAGCGAGGTAAGGTTAGAAACATAAGCAGAAAGGATACATGCCATAGGGATGGACCCATGTGGCCTGGGAATAGTGCAGCTCGAGGTGCGCTCCCAGCTTAAATGAACTTGGGAGATGTCACTTGGGTCTGTAGACGAAGTAGAGCTGGTGCAGCTGAAGCCACGCGTTGAAGGAATGACTCCTCATGAGCCACCGGGACCCTGAGCCTCGGGAGGCTTTGGGGGCTCAGGAGGTTCCCTGAAGGCCGTTGTCATCTCCTCCAGAACGGCGTGGAACCTGGCCTCCTGAGCCGCCTGGACTTGCCGCATATTGCGCTGATGGGCCGATGCCATGCTCGGCAGGCCGAAGGGCTTGTCAACGAAGCTGTGTGGTGGACCCTCACAGCGGCCTGCGCGTGATGGCCAGATGAAAGTGCAACTATCCCTAGGTGGTTTTGGTAATTCATAACAACATATAGCTCATTGAGCTAATGCTATTTCAAGATGATTATTTCAGGAAAGCTCAATGATTGACATGGCATGGATGTGAAAGTGGAACCCTCAAAATGCTAAGGACAAAGAATTGGCTCAAGCTCAAAAGTTCAAGACTCTTCATTTTATGTTTTAGTGATCCAAGATCACATTGAGTCTTTAGGAAAAGCCAATACTATCAAGGAGGGATGAGGTGTTGCTTAATGAGCCTCTTGCTTTATGTGCTTAATGATATGCTCCAAAATCCTCAGCTACTTTCCCATATCCACAAATGACCTAAACCCTAAGCCAAACTCGGTCATACCGATTCTTTCATTCCGGCGCCACCGAGTTTTACTTGTCATTTGCCACTGCCAAACCCTAGCAATTCGGTCCTACCGATAAGGATCTCGGTCACACCGAGATGGGGTTGCAAACTCTCTGTTTCCCTTTCATAACTTTTCGGTCTCACCGAAAGAGCGAATCGGTCCCATCGAGGATGCAATGCAAACTCTCTGTTTCCTTCTTGTAACTTTTCAGTCTCACCGAAAGAGCAAGTCGGTCCCACCGAGTTTGCCTGACCAACTCTCTGGTTAGCTAATTGCCGAACTCGGTCTCACCGAGTTTGTGCGATCGGTCTCACCGAGATTACGTTATGCCCAAACCCTAACCGAATCAGTCCTACCGAGTTGCATCTCAGTCCCACCGAAATTCCTAACAGTCACTAGGTTTACTATTTCGGTCAGACCGAGTTTTCTGATTCGGTCCCACCGAGATTGGTAGATTGTGTGTAACGGTTGGATTTTGTGTGGAGGCTATATATACCCCTCGACCTCCTCTTCATTCGGGGAGAGAGCCATCAGAACACATACACCATTCCTACTCATATGTTCTAAGAAAGAACCACCTACTCATGTGTTGAGACCAAGATATTCCATTCCTACCATATGAATCTTGATCTCTAGCCTTCCCCAAGTTGCTTTCCACTCAAATCTTCTTTCCATCAGATCCAAATCCCATGAGAGAGAGTTGAGTGTTGGGGAGACTATCATTTGAAGCACAAGAGCAAGGAGTTCATCATCAACACACCATTTGTTACTTCTTGGAGAGTGGTGTCTCCTAGATTGGCTAGGTGTCATTTGGGAGCCTCCGACAAGATTGTGGAGTTGAACCAAGGAGTTTGTAAGGGCAAGGAGATCGCTTACTTCGTGAAGATCTACCGCTAGTGAGGCAAGTCCTTCGTGGGCGATGGCCATGGTGGAATAGACAAGGTTGCTTCTTCGTGGACCCTTTGTGGGTGGAGCCCTCCGTGGACTCGCGCAACCGTTACCCTCCGTGGGTTGAAGTCTCCATCAACCTGGATGTAGGATAGCACCACCTATCCGAACCACGGGAAAACATCCGTGTCTCCAATTGCGTTTGAATCCTCCAAACCCTTCCCTTTACATTCTTGCAAGTTGCATGCTTTAGTTTCCGCTGCCAATAAACTCTTTGCATGCTTGCTTGAATTGTGTGATGATTGCTTGACTTGCTCTAAGATAGCTAAAATCTGCCAAGAACTAAAATTGGGAAAAGGCTAAGCTTTTAGTTGGTCAAGTAGTCTAATCACCCCCCTCTAGACATACTTTCGATCCTACAAGTGGTATCAGAGCTTTGGTCTCCATTTGGCTTGATCTCCATAGCTTTTGGTGGTGATAGCCTTGGTTTCACAACCTAGGAGAGTATGGCATCTAGCGAGGGAAATTATCACCGTAGAGGTCCTTACTTTGATAGCACTAATTTTGCTAGTTGGAAGCATAAAATAAAAATGCATATTCTTGGACATAACCCCGCCGTATGGGCTATTGTTTGTGTTGGTTTGCAAGGTGAGTTCTTTGATGGGAGAGAACCAAACCGTGAAGCTACCGCGGATGAGTTGAAGATGTTGCAATACAATGCTCAAGCTTGTGATATTCTCTTCAACGGATTGTGCCCCGAAGAATTCAACAAAATCAGCCGCCTTGAGAATGCAAAGGAAATTTGGGATACTTTGATTGATATGCACGAAGGTACCGACTCCGTCAAGGAATCCAAGTTGGATGTGCTCCAAAGTCAACTTGACAAGTTCAAGATGAAGGATGGTGAAGGTGTCGCTGAAATGTACTCTAGGCTTTCTCTCATCACAAATGAGATTGCCGGCTTAGGAAGTGAAGAGATGACCGATAGATTCATCATCAAGAAGATCCTAAGAGCCTTGGATGGGAAATATGATACCGTGTGCACATTAATCCAAATGATGCCCAACTACAAAGATCTCAAGCCAACGGAAGTAATTGGAAGGATTGTTGCTCATGAGATGTCACTCAAGGATAAAGAGGAACTTCACAATAAATCAAGTGGTGCCTACAAAGCGTCATGTGAAGTCCCCACATCATCAAGTGAGAAACAAAACTTCAATGAAGAATTGAGCTTAATGGTGAAGAACTTCAACAAGTTCTACAAGAGTAGAAACAAAGATAGAAGCTTCAAGTCAAGGTCCTACAGTGACAAAAGATCTTCTAGTCGAGAGCGAAACTGCTATAATTGTGGAAGACCCGGACACTATACAATGAGTGTACGGCTCCCTACAAGAGAAGAGAAGATTCTCCAAAAAGAAGAAGCAAAGAATCTCCACCAAGAGAGAGAAGGAGTAGAGATGATCGTTATGAACGAAGATACTCACGGAGAAGCAAGGACTCGGAAAGGAAGGAAAAATCATCAAGGAGCTATAAAAAATGAAGACATCAAGCTCATGTTGGTGAATGGGTATCCGGCTCCGACTCCGACAGCCACTCCGAGAGAAGTTATCACTCCGACTCCGAAGATACTCAAGATGAAGGTGTTGCCGGTCTAGCACTTGTGTCAACCAACTCCTACGACATATTTGACTCACCAAATGAAGGAATTGGAAGATGCTTCATGGACAAAGGTCCTAAGGTAACACACCCCGAGTATGTTGACTTTAATAGTGATGAAGATGACTTGTTAGGTGATGATGATTTGCTTGTTGACAACTCTAGTGAGGAATATTATGGTGAAATATCAATTAATCATGCTAAAATGAATGACAATGATAAGGAGAAGATTGAGGCTCTAACTAAAGAACTAAACACTCTTAAGTTAGCCCATGAAACTATCTTCGAAGATCATCGAGAACTTTTAAGAGCTCATGAGAAACTACGCTTTGAAAAGCTTAATCTTGAGCAAGAGCATGAGTTCTTAAAAGCAATCAATGATGATCTCCGCAAGAAAAGTTCTTCTCACATTGCCAAGCATTTACTTTTATCCACCTACATGCCTCAAGTCAAGACTAGTAACAAGAATAAGAAAGATTCTTCCTCTAGTAGTAACAATGATCATGCTAAATCCAATATTGTTGCTTCTAGTAGTTCTCTTGATTCCACTAATGATTCTCTTAGCCAAGTTACACTTGAGCAAGAAAATAGCTTATTGAAGGGAATTATAGAGAAAGGTGTTTACAAGAGCCTTGCTGGAAGTAAGCAATTCGAGGAAATTGTGCGCAAGCAAGGAATGCACCGGAAGAATCAAGGAGTTGGTTTTGAACGAAAGTTCAATGCCAATGGAGTTGAATGGGAAGAAGATCAATACCCCAAGACAAAGTTTGTTCCTCAACAAGAGAAGTAGGACACTTCTTTCAAGGGGACACAAGCTCAAGATGATCTTCCACCACAAGACTGCAAGCAAAAAGGCAAGGACAAGCTTCAAGAGGAGATTGATGCATTTGAAGAAGCTCCTAAGACCCTAGTCAAGTGGATTCCCAAGACCACGTCAAGTTCCACTTCATCAAGTACGACTACAACTCCAAGGATTCCCATCAAGATGGTGTGGATCCAAAAGAAGAAGAAGTAGAGAGTTCTTGAGGGTGACTTCGCCAACATACTTCACTCTTATCATTTTGGCAAGAACAAGTGCAATCAACTTCCACATCTTGCACTAGTTCAAGGAGTCACAAACCCTCTTGTTGGTAAGACAAGGGACAAGGTAACCTAAAGTTTTCATGGACATCATCTTGTGTGTGCATCACTCTATGTCTATGGATATCCTTGTTTGTTCCTTGTGGGACTAACCCATGTAGGTATTGAAAGTGCAATTCACTCAAATGGATAGCTCCAAGTGATCTACATCAACATTGAGCATCCACATCTTCAACATCTACATGAAGTCATCATCGACAAAACCCAAGGTTAGTTCATCCCTCTTAGGGGGGATATCACATCTTGGGGGAGCTTTACTCTAAGACTTGAGCTAAAGCAACTCTAAAGATGTGAATACAACAATGCTTTATGTAAAAGTGGTAACCCCACTTGAGCTTAAATGATGAGTATGACCTATGATCAAGTGTTCTCACTTGACTCCTAAGTCAATATACTCATATATAGATGACCTAGTCATCGCAAATTGCTTGATAGATGCTAGAATTGGTTGTGCATGCTTTGCCACATATTTCATTTGCCATCTTATTGTGTGAGCATGTTGGTTGCATATTTTACTCATTCGAGGACATCCACTTGTTGTTTTGATTGTTTGGATTTCTTCTTTTGCCAAGTGGATGGACAAGAATGCCTAAGAACCTCCTCTAGATATCTATGCTTTTCTCGTCTCAAACTCTATTCATGCTGCATCACAAAACTTGATCAAGTCAGATTCGAACCACTCTGTGTGAGGAGCGCTCGGAGTCCCCGATTCGTCATAGACTTAAACTTCCAAAACCTCTTTATGAATCTCGGTCTGACCGATACTCCATTTTTGGTCCTACCGAGTTCATTAAGTTGATCTAGGTTTTCGATCTCGGTGCAACCGATTTGAACTTTTCGGTCACACCGAGTTGCAATAACTGCACACAGTTTTGCATCTCGGTGCCACTGAGTTGTTCCACTCGGTCACACCGACAGGGTCGGGCTATATATAGTGACGGGCAAAATTTTGGAAATTTCTCCGAAACCTCTTCGCCCGCGCGATAGCCTGCTCTGCCTTCGTGGTCTCCGGATCGTCTTCTCGCCACGAGCAGCCTCCAGTCGCTGGTCTCCGCCGCTGTCAACGGAATTCTGCCCCGCCATTGCCGCCGTAGCGAGTCTCCGCCGAACTAGGGTACGGACTCGATCTTTGTGCTATTCTCCACTCCGATTCCTAGCACATTGTGATCATCATGATTCTTGCCATGATTGAAACACTCCTATCCAGTCAATGAACTCGTAGATTAGGTTTAATTCGAAAATTTTAGGGTTAGGTTTCCGCCGAAACCATCTCGGACCCACCGAGTTGAAAAACTCGGTCCCACCGATCTGGCTTTTGCCATTGCACAAGTGAAACTCGGTCTGACCGAGAATAACTTATCGGTGCGACCGATTTTGGAATTCTGTGAAACCCTAGCAGTCTCGGTGCCACCGAACTGTGACTCGGTCTGACCGAGTTCACCAGTTCTGGTGCCAAAACTGCTTCGGTGTCACCGAGTTTGAAAATCGGTAGATCCGAGATGCTTTCTGTGGAAAACTAAAACTAAGTTTTTGAATTAATCTTTTGCAAAAATCTCTGCCTTTTGTGATGCTCATCCACTCTATCTTATCCATAATCTATTCACAGGGTCAGCAGTCAGTTTGCAACATGTCTGATCAAAGTGACATTCAGAATGTGTCTGAGCAGCAAGTTGTGATGAGTGAGGGTACTAGCCCCTCAAGTTCTTCTGATGATGGCAGTAGGAGCACCCCCAGCAATCTGCCTAAGGCTGCCACACGTCAAAGGAAGAAGAGAATGTCTGATTCTGAGGATGAAGACTATGTGGCAGAGGAAGAGGCCACATCAAAGAGAGTTGAGCCAACTCAAGGCACAAAGCCAGGCCTGAAAATCAAAAGGCCAGCAGGCAGGCATCCCATGTCAAAGGCTAGAGCTTCAACTATGAAGCCTTCTCCCGTTGAGCCCGTTGCTGCTGAGGGCAAAAAGAGGAAAGAAAGAGTGAAGAAGTCTGTAGCCAGAGTGCTTGGGAAGGCTTCCATCATGGTAGATGAGGAGGAGGAAGAAGAAGAGGTTGCTGCACCAGCACCCAAGGCAGCCAAACTCATGGGAGATGCTATAAGGTCAGGAAAAGCTGCATCCAAGCCCAAGGAAGCACCTAAGGCTGCATCTAAGCTTAAGAGTGCACCAAAGAGAAACACACGAAGCATCCCAGCTGCAGAAAAGAACAAGGCCCCAGTGCCTGAAGCTATCGAAGAAGAGGAAGAGAGTGTCCTTAGGAAGCTCAAGCCCAAGATCCCAGACCACAACGATGCTCATCCTGTGGCTGAGGATATGAAGCTCAGGAGAGATTCAGGGCTGAGGAAATGGAGAGAAGAAGATCCGTATGCTTCTAGGAGAAGGACTGCCGTGGATTACAGATTTCATACCAAGGAGCAGCAAGATTTCTATGACACTGTTTTGCTTGACAAGAAGCCAATCGTTTGTGACATGAGATGGGTCGACTGGACCTACATCAAGGACAATGAAGAGTACTACCCCGGTGTATTTGAGAGCTTTAGTGCGTGTGGAGTTGCAGACTTTGTTGGGCAGAAGCTCACAAAGTGGAACGAGGAGCTGATCATGCAATTCTACTCCACAGCACACTTTTATCCGGATGGCAGGATCACATGGATGTCAAAGGGTACAAGGTACCAATCCACTGTTGAAGAATGGGCGAAGTTGATCAATGCCCCAGAGGAGCAAGCTGATGACTTGGACATTTATGCCAAGAAAAAGATGGATCATAACTCCATGTCCAACATGTACAAGGAGATCCCGAATGAAGCGCTCGACACGTTCAAGTTTGGCTCAGTGCACTATCTGCTCTCAGGATTGCCTACGATCAGCTGGATCCTTAGGCACACCCTTCTACCCAAATCTGGAGATCACAAGATGATCAGAGGTCACGCGATCAACTTGCTTCATGTCTTTGACGTGCCTCAGAAATTCAAGGTCATGAGTCTCATTGTGGAAACAATCAAGAGGACAGCTGCAGACCAGAAAAGGAGTTGTGGGTATGCCCCACAGATTCAGGAGCTCATCAACTCCAAGATGGGCACAGGCGTGTATTTATTGGATAAGGAACACCTGTCCATCCGTCCAGATTTTGAGGATAACCAAGTGGTTATGACTGAGAATGAACCCTCATCTGCCCATGCACAAGCTCAGAAGGAGAAAGCTGCCAGGATGCCTACTCAAGCGGAGGCATCTGATTACTTCTTGAAGACCAAACAAGAGCAGCTCGGTTACCTGATAGCGTCCACCCTAAGGATTGAGCAGAGTATAGCTACCCTGACTCAGAACCAGGCGAGCCTAGAGAGGATCATGGAACAAAGGTTCTATGACCTGGACATCAAAGTGACTGAGATACAGACTGCCGTGGAGCTGCTCCAGGACGACATGAACGAGAGAAGAGGTAGAACCACAACTGATGCTTTTGCCAGGGTGCCACAAGGTCCGAGGTCGTCTGCACTACCAGTTGCTGACACCAGAGCCACAACGTCTGCGCCAGCCACAGCCTCAGTTCCACCAGCTCCAGCATCCACTTCAGCCTCGACTCCGACCACTTCTACCGAAGGCTTCGTCCTTGGAGTGCTCCGGACTCCACCACCACCTGAAGATCAAGCCTGAGCGTCGACTTAGCACTATGCATTCTCTAGGAACTTTTTGGTAACTTGTTGCCAAAGGGGGAGAAAATGTATAGATCATAGGCTTCGAGAGAGAGTGCTGCTTTTATTCTCTCTTGTTTTTATTTGGTGGTTTTTCGAACTTTGTTTGCTTGCGTGTGCTATACTATGTCAATATTCGTGAGACATCGATGATCATGTGTTTGATCATAAGCTACACTTAATGCTTGCTTAATGCTATTATCCTATCTATCGTTTGTGATCATTCACTATTCTTGGTGATGAGTGCATGTATTTCAATCTTATCATTTTTGAGCGCTCCACCAAGATGTATGTGACATGGAAGAGTAACCCATGATTCTAACTCCTTGTGCATTTGCAGTCCAAAGCAAATTTTAAAATATGCACAAATTTAGGGGGAGCTCTTACTTATCACATACTTCTCAAAGCGACGATGTATTTCATGATTATTATTATTTGTCGAAGCTTTGATCTATATGTTGTCATCAATTACCAAAAAGGGGGAGATTGAAAGTGCAACTATCCCTTGGTGGTTTTGGTAATTCATAACAACATATAGCTCATTGAGCTAATGCTATTTCAAGATGATTATTTCAGGAAAGCTCAATGATTGGCATGGCATGGATGTGAAAGTGGAACCCTCAAAATGCTAAGGACAAAGAATTGGCTCAAGCTCAAAAGTTCAAGACTCTTCATTTTATGTTTTAGTGATCCAAGATCACATTGAGTCTTTAGGAAAAGCCAATACTATCAAGGAGGGATGAGGTGTTGCTTAATGAGCCTCTTGCTTTATGTGCTTAATGATATGCTCCAAAATCCTCAGCTACTTTCCCATATCCACAAATGACCTAAACCCTAAGCCAAACTCGGTCATACCGATTCTTTCATTCTGACGCCACCGAGTTTTACTTGTCATTTGCCACTGCCAAACCCTAGCAATTCGGTCCTACCGATAAGGATCTCGGTCACACCGAGATGGGGTTGCAAACTCTCTATTTCCCTTTCGTAACTTTTCGGTCTCACCGAAAGAGCGAATCGGTCCCACCGAGAATGCAATGCAAACTCTCTGTTTCCTTCTTGTAACTTTTCGGTCTCACCGAAAGAGCAAGTTGGTCCCACTGAGTTTGCCTGACCAACTCTCTGGTTAGCTAATTGCCGAACTCGGTCTCACCGAGTTTGTGCGATCGGTCTCACCGAGATTACGTTATGCCCAAACCCTAACCGAATCGGTCCTACCGAGTTGCATCTCAGTCCCACCGAAATTCCTAACGATCACTAGGTTTACTATTTTGGTCAGAACGAGTTTTCTGATTCGGTCCCACCGAGATTGGTAGATTGTGTGTAATGGTTGGATTTTGTGTGGAGGCTATATATACCCCTCCACCTCCTCTTCATTCGGGGAGAGAGCCATCAGAACACATACACCATTCCTACTCATATGTTCTGAGAAAGAACCACCTACTCATGTGTTGAGACCAAGATATTCCATTCCTACCATATGAATCTTGATCTCTAGCCTTCCCCAAGTTGCTTTCCACTCAAATCTTCTTTCCATCAGATCCAAATCCCATGAGAGAGAGTTGAGTGTTGGGGAGACTATCATTTGAAGCACAAGAGCAAGGAGTTCATCATCAACACACCATTTGTTACTTCTTGGAGAGTGGTGTCTCCTAGATTGGCTAGGTGTCATTTGGGAGCCTCCGACAAGATTGTGGAGTTGAACCAAGGAGTTTGTAAGGGCAAGGAGATCGCCTACTTCGTGAAGATCTACCGCTAGTGAGGCAAGTCCTTTGTGGGCGATGGCCATGGTGGAATAGACAAGGTTGCTTCTTCGTGGACCCTTCATGGGTGGAGCCCGCCGTGGACTCGCGCAACCGTTACCCTCCGTGGGTTGAAGTCTCCATCAACGTGGATGTAGGATAGCACCACCTATCCGAACCACAGGAAAACATCCGTGTCTTCAATTGCATTTGCATCCTCCAAACCCTTCCCTTTACATTCTTGCAAGTTGCATGCTTTACTTTCCACTGCCAATAAACTCTTTATATGCTTGCTTGAATTGTGTGATGATTGCTTGACTTGCTCTAATATAGCTAAAATCTGCCAAGAACTAAAATTGGGAAAAGGCTAAGCTTTTAGTTGGTCAAGTAGTCTAATCACCCCCTCTAGACATACTTTTGATGCTACACCAGAAGCATTCCTGAGATGCGGCCCTGTTGAGCCCTGGAATGTCGATGCAGGTGCACAGCTCAGCACCCTCGCCTGGGTGGTGAGCCACACTCTGTGAACGGCTGTCGCCACGCATGGCTCTTGCATCTTGTAGCTCTTGGGTGGTCTTGGTGATGAACTCCTGGGTGGTGGGCATTCCTCGCCCCATGCTCTCCTGAGGAACACGTGCCGTGAAGCACTCTTCCAAGTGGTGCCCAAGCGCCTCCCTCGTGATATTGGCAAGGTCTGAGGCCCTCCAGAAGAGAGCCCCCGAGCCTTGCCTAAGGAGGGCATTGGGCGCGCTTTCCTATGCGGTGGAGGAGGGCACCCCTGGAGCGGGCACCGATCCTGATGAGGCTCCTGATGCGACGCCATCTTCTTGGGGTCCTGCATGGCGTGGTAGCTTCTTCTTGGGGATGGTCTCTGGAGGGCCTTCACTTCTACTATCAGGGTTGTCGATTGCCGCAACTTGGAAGGCGCGCTCAAGGGAGCACACTGCATCCCTTTCTTCACATGGGACCATGATGATCCCCCCCCCCCGCTTCCTGGCATCTTGAGAACGTTGTAGCCATGGTGAGTGACTGCCATGAACTTGGCCAGGGCTGGATACCCAAGGATGGCATTGTACGGTAGGCGGATGTGCGCAACGTCGAAGTCGATGAGCTCGATGCGGTAATTCTTGCGCTCCCCGAAGGTGACAGGTAGGCGGACTTGCCCTATTGGTGTGGTGGAACCGTCAGTCACTCATGAGAAAGGCTTGATTGGCTGGAGCTGCTCATAGGGTACTTGGAGGCTGTCGAATGTGTCAGCAGATAGGACGTTGAGCCCTGCGCCGCCGTCGATGAGAGTCTTGGTGACTTGCACATTGCTGATGACTAGGGAGCACAACATAGGGAGTGTGCCGGCGGTGGCTGCGCACTTGAGCAGGTCGGCCGAGCTGAAGGTGATGGCGCACTGGGACCACCGGAGCAGGCGCAAGGCCTCGAGCTTGGGGAGCACTGCATTCACCTCGCGAGCGAACTGTTTGAAGATGCACTGAGAGGCTGGGGCCTGAGCGCCGCCCAAGATGCAAGCAACCGCACGTGGCTCCTGGAAGCCCCCACCCCCCTCGTCCTCGTGGTGGTCGTCGTTCCTCCTTGGCGGCGGCAACAGGGGAAGACCAGCGTTGCCCTGGGGGCGATCCTCACAAGGCGGATCCCTCCAGGCGCCCTCGCGAGGCTGGTCCTGCCAGCGGTCCTCACGAGGCTGGTCACGCCACTCCTGGCGCGAGCCATGGTCGTCCTAGCGTCCGCCTCCACGTCCTCCTCCGCGGCCGTAGCCCCGGTCGTTGCGCTTGGGGCATCGGCCGAAGCGTCCTTCCCAAATGGCTCTGAGCTCTTGACAGTCGCTGGTGTTGTGGGTGTTCAGGTTGTGGAAGGCGCAGAATTGGCGGCCGTTCTTGGTTGACTCGGGCTGATCTCTACCTCGCTTGGTGTCGGGCTCTGCTGCGAGCACTACTGCCTCCTTGTGCTTCACGTCCCTGGCCTTGGTCTTCTTTTCCTCCACTCCTGCAGCTGGAAGCTCAAGGAGAGAGAGGCGCCCCTCCTCAGCTCTTGCGCACCTGGTCGCCAGGTTGAACAACTCCTGAGATGTGCAAAGCTCCTCATGGATAGCCAGCTCTTCCTTCATCTTGACGTCGCGGACGCCGTCGGAAAACGCGGAGATGATGGCCTCGTCCGTGACCTTGGGGATCTTGAGGCGAGTGCTGTTGAAGCGCTGGATGTACTTCTGGAGGGTCTCTCCTGGCTGTTGCTTGATGCAGCGTAGGTCACCTGCGACTAGTGGGCGGTCATGAGTGCCTTGGAAGTTGGCGACAAAGCGGTCGCGCATCTCGTCCCAGGAGGAGATCGAGCCATGCTGCAGGTTCAGGAGCCAGGAGCAGGCCCCATCCTTGAGAGCCATGGGAAACCAGTTCGCCATGAATTTTTCGTCGCCGTTGGCCGCTTCGATGCTCAACTCATAGAGCTACAGGAACTCCGCGGGGTCGGCGGTGCCGTCATACCGGGGAGGCAGATCTGGCATGAACTTGCCTGGCCAGGCAACGCTACGCAGCTCAGGGGTGAAGGGGCGGCAGCCTGCCGGGGTTGCCGGGGCCAGCTTCGGGGGCAGGGCTTGGTCTTGGCGAGGTCCGCGCTGTGCCACCGCAGGCGGCACGCGGTCTTGACGAGGTGGCACGGGGAGCGCTGGCGCAGCTTCTCGCGGCCATGGGATTTCTTGGCAGCTCCTTTCTTCACGCACGGGCGCCGGGTGCAGCGAATCACGCCGCGAAGGCGCGTGCCTTGGCGCCAAGGCACCGTCTTGGGGTCGAGGCGGTGGAGGCGCACCGCGAGCCCCGTCGCCCGCGGCCTGCTGAGGGGGAGGCGGAGAGTGGGACGGCGCCAGAGAGCCCCCCATGGGACAGACGAGCTTGGCGACGCGGTCGAGCCACTCCTCATAGACGTCATCGACGGGACGGTAACGCAGGAGCTCGTTCGCCGCGATGAGCACGGCCCGTGCCTCCATGGGGGCGCGGTGCGCGTGGGACGAAGAGCCAGCAGGAGCGAGTGATGGAGTAGCGGTGCGGCCGTCCTGCCGCACCGAAGGATGTTGCAAGGACGCCTGCTGCTCGTTTCCCACCGGGCCGATGGCAGCGTTGGCGGCGGGGGACAGAGAACGACGAGGCGGCCCACCAACGGGAGCTGTCTGAGCGACGCGGGCGGCGAGGGCGGCCCGACGCTCCGCTCGAGCGCGGCTAGCGTCCGACATGGAGACGACGGAGTGACAGAGAGACGAACTGATGGAAGGGAAGCTACGACGCACCCCTACCCGGCGCACCAAATGTCGGGGTATGGGGTCCCGACAAACCCTTAAGGTTCGAACACTGGGGTGCGCGCGAAGTCTTTCCCTCCAACCGATCTACGCTCTAGCTCGCTAGGATATTATGGACGAACACGACGATCTCGCAACACAGAAGGACACAGGGTTTATACTGGTTCGGGCCACCGTTGTGGTGTAATACCCTACTCCAGTGTGGTAGTGGTGGATTGCCTCTTGGGCTGATGATGAACAATACAAAGGAAGAACGGCCTCCTGAGGTTGAGGTGTTCTTGAGCTCGGTGAGCTTGTTAGTGTTGGGGTGGTCTCTCTCAAACTCCCTTCCTTTCACTATGGTGGCTAGTCCTATTTATAGAGGCCCTGGTCCTCTTCCCAAATATCGAGTGGGAAGGGAGCCAACAATGGCATGCTAATTTGAAGGGGGACAGCTAGTACAAGCTATCCTGACAAAAGTAGTCTTCGCCTACACAAAGTTCTGGTGGTGACGCTATCCTGGGCTCCATGGTGACCTCCATCTTGCAGTCCTGGGTCTTGGTCTTGTTGCACCGAAATGGCAACCTTTGCCTGAGGCCTCGGTACTCCGCGGCTGCGCTTGCCCCCTTTGCACCAAAGAGGAAACAAGGACGATGTGCACGCTGGCGCCCGCCTAGTGTCGATCGTCACGGCTCACGTCACGAGAACCTCGTGAGGTTCGCCTCGCCTTGATATCTCCACTCCTCGTGAGCCTGCCTGGCTACACCACTCCAGAGGAGGTCTTGCGTCATCTGCCTCGCGAGGGTCTTGGGTGCTTTGTTGGTGAGGATGGGCCGTACGGCCTGCTGGCTTAGCCACGCGGCGGGCCGCAGGCAGGCAAGTCTGGGGACCCCCGTTCCCAGAACACCGACAGTATGGTGCGGAATATTGATGCTTGATCCCCTCATCACTAAGAAACTCATACAAGGTGTAGTTCTTGAACTCGGTGCCGTTATCACTTCTTATTATCAAGATCTTTGCATTGTGTTGACGTTGAGCTTCATTTGCATAGTCGATGACGGTTTGTTTGGTCTCACTCTTCCTCTTGAAGAAATATACCCAAGTGTATCTTGAATAATCATCCACAATCACCAAGCCATACTTCCTACCCCAAGACTATCAAAAGATGGAGGCCCAAAGAGATCCATGTGAAGGAGCTCCAAAGGCCTCTTCGAGAAAATGATAGTCATGGGAGGGTGAGCCTTTTCATGTAGCTTTCCTTCGATACAAGCACTGCAAGCACGATCTTTGGCAAAACTAACATTTTTTAGTCCACGGACATGGTCCCCCTTGAGAAGACTTTGCAAAGATCTCATATTGACATGGGCTAGACGGCAATGCCAAAGCCATCCCACGTCAACTTTAGCCATTAGGCATGTCGCGGTCTTAGTGAGTCGCTCCAAAAAGTTGATCACATAGAGACCATTTTCGACATGCCCAACAAAGGCTACTTTAAGAGTCTTGCTCCAAAAGAGGGCCACGATATCAACATCAAAGAAGGTGGCAAAACCCATGAGTGCTAGTTGACGAGCGGAAAGTAAATTGTATGCAAGGGACTCAACAAGCATGACCTTCTCAATCATAAGATCATGATAAATGACAACCTTGCCGAGTCCCAATACCTTAGAGGATGAGGCGTCACCCCACTCGACGTTGGTGGGCATGGATGGAATCTTTTGCACGTCTACCACCAAGTCCTTGCTTCCAGTCATATGACTAGTAGCTCCACTATCGAGCAACCATGAACCCCCACCGGAAGCAAACACCTACAAGATATCAATGCTTGGTTTTAGGTACCCATTTTGTAATGGGTCCTTTGATGTTAGTAACAAGGGTCTTAGGAACCCAAATAGACCATTCAATGTACTCATAAGGAGAACCAACAAATTTTGCATAAACATGCCCATCACTAGCACGACACGACACATAAGAAGGGTTAAAGTCGTCGGATTTGTTGGGAAGGGAAGCGTTGACCTTCTTGGCATCACTACCCCTCACGGTGTTCTTCTACTTCTCCTTAGTAGCACCCTCTCCCTCCTTCACAAAGGTTTGCTTGAGAGGAGGAGGTCGTTTGGCCTTGTCATTCTTCTTCTTGTTCTTAGACTTGGGCACGTACCCAATCCCTTCCTTGGCCACAACTTCCTTTTGGTTGCTCAAAAGGTCGTTGAGGTTCTTCTCGCCTTGTATGCAAGACACAAGACCTTTCTCAAGTTGCACCTTCAACTTAGCATTCTCCTCAACAAGATGCACATGCTCACAACTTGGGTTAGTAGCATTTGCATTATCAATTAACATCATATGAGGAAAAGTGGCTTTATCCTTGGTTAGCTTTACTTGAAGTTGATCATGAGACTCTTTGAGGCTAGCATGAGCACCCTTCAAGACTTTGTGAGCCTTGTCAGGTAGGTCAAACTCCTCTTTGAGTCTAGCAAGATCAACCCCAAGGTTAGCCTTCTCGGAGTTTAGCACACGAGAAACAACAAGAGCATGATCAAAATCTTTCTTTAACTTAGCGTGATCAACGTTTTGTGACTCCTCAAGAGCCAAATGAAGACCACGCTCTTCCTCAAGAGCATTGGAAAGATCCGAAATCTCATCGGCATAGTCACGACTATGCCCTTCCATCTTGGAGATAGTATCTTCGTGAGCCTCGATCATGTCATTGGCTTCGCCAAGTTATTCCAAGAGAGCAACGAAATGCTTCTTGGATTTACCCTTGAGTTTACCCATAAAGGACTCAAACTCATTTTCCTCCACACTAGATCCCTCATATTCATCAATGCAATCCGTCAAGGAAGGATTTTTAATGATGGTAGTTTTTATGTTGGGGGTTACCTTGTTGGTGGCTTTAGCCATGAGGCACTTGCCGGTGATGTTCTCATTGGGTGAGTCAAAGAGAGACACTCGTGGAGTTGTTGCAATGGCAACGGAGGCCATGGCAACCGACTCACCATCATCACCATCATCATCATCATCATCATCATCCTCATGGTACTCTTCTTGAACCACCAACGCCTTGTGAGGGGTATTCTTGGTGAAGTTGCTCTTGTTTGGGAAAGACTTGGCTTTGTCCTTTCGGATGAGCTTGCCACCATTATCTTCCCTCTTCTCATATAGGCACTCCGCAACAAAATGGCTCACATTGCCACAATTATAGCAAGTCCTCACACGTTGCTTGCTCTTCGTGCCACTTGAGTTGTTCTTGTTGAAGTTTGGCCTTGAGTTTTTCTTGCTCCAAAATTGCCTTGAAGCAAGTGCCATGTGTTCATGATAGGCATACTTTGTATCTTCGGGGTTGCTTTCCTCTTCTTCTTCCTCTTCTTCTTCTTCTACAAAAACCTTGGCCTTCAATGCAAGGTTGGGCTTCTTTGCCCTTTGAGAGCGAAGCACCGCATTGTCGCCGGTCTTGTCCAAGATGCTCATAGCCACAAACTCATCTACCACTTCACTTGAGGACAAGGTGTGGAAGTCTGGCCTTTGACGAATGACGGAGGACATAGCCTTGTGGTAAGGCATCCTTGCCTTGAGAAATTTGCGCTTGATCCAATTGTCATCCGTGTCCTTGATCCCATGATCTCGGAGTGAAACCGCAAGTTTGGTTACTCTTCGATAAAGCTCACGAGGTTCTTCATCTTCCTTCATTGCAAACTCATCGGCTTCATCTTGCACCACTTCATAGTTGGAGCGTTGAATGCTTGCGCTTCCCCGGTAGAGAGAAACAACTTGGTGCCATGCATCTTTGGCTATGGCGTAGGGCCGGAGGTGAGGAAGATCTTTGGGTGGAATTGCATCTTGGATGATGAAGAGAGCATTCTCATTGAACTGATTATCCGTGGCTTCTCTTGGAGTGAAGTTGCTTTGGTCATGCGGATAGAAACCTTCTTCAATGATTCTCCAAAGATTAGTATTCACATGATTTACATGACGCTTAAACCGATAGACCCAAGAATCAAAGTCCTCATTTTCACAATCTTAGGGGGAGGACCGGCATGATTCAAATGAGTGGAAGGAATCGGTCCACCATAAACAAGTGGAGGTTCCACATGGGAAAAGATGTCGGTGCCATTTTTACCACTAGAGGAAGGAGCCTTTTCACTAGTAGCTCCCCCCTTGTCGGAGTTAGCATCCATCACCTTGTTAGTGGGATCACCCACTTCCAACGGTGCGGTGGATAGTTTAAGCCCTTCAATGAATTTAGTAAACATGCTTTCAACCTCGGTCTTCATGGAGGTTTTCAATGTCTCCAAGGCCACATTGAATTCCTCACGAGAGACCGAGGTTCCCCCATTGCCCGTAGACGAGATCGGATTGACACCGGAGTGCTCCTCCACACCGTCTATGGTGTCAACCATACTCTTTGGATGGAAAAGTCTTTAGTAAAGAGACGAGGCTCTGATACCAATTGCGAGGATCGATATAGTTGACTAGAGGGGGGGGGGGTGAATAGGCAACTAACAATTTTTAACTTTTCTTTACCAAATTAAAGTTTGCATCAAAGTAGGTTGTCTAGACATGCAACTATGTGAGCAACCTATATGATGCAACAACAACAAGCACACTAGCAAGCAAGGGAAATTACACAAAAGCTTGCACAAGTAAAGGTACGAGATAACCAAGAGTGGAGCCGGTGGATACGAGGATGTGTTACCGAAGTTCCTTCCTTTGAGGGGAAGTATGTCTCTGTTGGAGCGTTGTGGAGGCACAATGCTCCCCAAGAGGCCACCAGGGCCACATTATTCTACTCACGTCCTCACACAATGCGAGATGCCGTGATTCCACTATTGGTTCCCTTGGAGGCGGTGACCGGACCTTTACAAACAAGGTTGGGGCAATCTCCACAACTTAATCGGAGGCTCCCAATAACACCACGAAGCTTCACCACAATGTAATATGTCTACGTGGTGACCTCAACCATCTAGGGTGCTCAAACACCCAAGAGTAACAAGATCCGCAAGGGATTAGTGGGGGGGGGATCGAATTTCTCTTGGTGGAAGTGTAGATCGAGGCCTTCTCAACCAATCCCTAGAAAATCAACAAGTTTGATTGGCTAGGGAGAGAGATCGGGCAAAAATGGAGCTTGGAGCAACAATGGAGCTTAGGGTTGGAAGAGGTGGTCAACTCGAAGAAGAAGATACCCCTTATATAGTGGAGAGAGAAATCCAACTGTTATCCACTTAACCAGCCCGCGACAAGCGGTACCACTGCGCCTGCCAAGCGGTACTACCGCAAGGCCTCACGGTACTACCACACCCCCTTGCGGTACTACCGCAAGGCAGGGTTGGACCAGCCTAGGAAGGCCGTGGACAAATAAACGTCCGTGGCCAGTTCCACTGATTTCCAAATAGTGCAAAAGTCCGACACAGTACTACCGCTGAAGTCAAGCGGTACTACCGCGCGGGGAGCGGATGTAAAAAATTACATCCGCTCCTAGTTCCGCTACTGGGCTATGTTGGACCAGGGCTCACGCTACTACGGCTCCCAAGGAGCGGTACTACTGTGACCACCAACGGTACTGCCGCAAAGGCATGCGGTACTACCACAGGGCCTGCAGTACTACCGCTCCGAAGAGCAGTACTACCGCAAGCCTCAGAACAGCAACAAATAGGAAAACTTCTTTTTGCACAAACAAGAAGAAACGGAGGATGCTCGAAAGTGCTAAAGGAAAGGCGGTGCAAAGAGGAGTAAACGTGTACGTGACGTTTCCACCCAAGCCTTTCCAAAGTGGACCCCCCCTTAATAGTACGGCTTTCCTACGACTCAAATCCACTGAAAAAGGAACATAGAAAAACGCTGTCTTCAATAATCTTCGAGGGGCTCCTAACCATCTTGTGCCTAGTCATGAAATATCTGAAAGACTCGAGACACACGATTAGTCCGCAAATGCATTGTCATCAATCACCAAAACACCTTAGGGATAAATATGCCCTTACAACAACGCATGCGCACAGTGCTTACCCATGCACTGCATTTGCCGCCGAAAGGGCTCAGGGTTGCCGTTTGATCTGGGAGCATCCAACGGTGCACATGTTTGATCCGTGGGGTTTGGGTTCTGGCCAATGAGAACACACAACTTAGATCACGCGCGCAGCAGGGGGAGGGGGGTATGGGCCACTGTTTCGTAGGCACACGACTTCCATGAGTGAACCATGCGCTATTTGAAAATATTTCGTGAGAAGAATCTTGGTTTTTAAATCCCCGTAAATTGAAAACTAACCCAAAATAGTGAAACCTGGCATGGTGTCATGACATGGCACATATATGTCAAGGAATTTTTTCGTCCATTTTGGCGCAAGTTTTATTACAAGCCTCTGACAAACCGGAGCTTCTCTCAAAGAAGCCTCGTGGTTCCGATAGGGAAACGTGTCCCCCTTGTGGGAGAAACGTAATCACTGCCTCTTTTCGCCTTGTATTTTCTGCTACGGGCAACATGAACGACATGATATCCGTGCTGAAATTTAAACTTATTCAGGGTTTATTTGGCCTTTTTATACACTAATTGAGTTTCCTAGGCATTTGACGTCCATAATTCAAATCTGAACTTCAAATACATGCTCCATTTCACCAAAATGGCTAGAAAAATTATACATGTGTCCTTGGGTGCATGTTTAGGTCCCATGCCAGGAATGGGAATGAATTACAACCATACATGTCTGTTGACTCGTCCTCAAACATTTCGAATCTCGGTTTTTAAATCCCCATAAATCCAAAACTCACCAGAAAGTCATCAAAGGTGGCATGGTGTCACGTCATGGCACATATATGTCGTGGTAAAAACATTGCTAATTTGGGCCAAGCTCTATTACAAACCTCTTACAAACCGGAGCCTATCGCAAGAACCCTCGTGGTTTCGATATGGAAATGTGTCCCCTTATGGGTCAAACGATAATCGCTCCCTCTTCTAGCCTTGTAGTATTTTCTTCTACACGCAACACCGAACAACGGGAGATTCGCGCTGAACTTTGAAATTATTCAGGGTTCATTTGACCTTTTTTATTCATTAATTGAGTTTTCTAGGCATTTAATTTTTAGAGCAAAAAATAATCAATAAAAATATAGTCTACAAATTAGCAAAAGAAAGATCCTTTATCTCTATAATGACCGTGTCATAGCATTTAAATGAAGCTTGAGGTCACCCATCCTTGGGCTACTCCAGCCCAAGCACGCTTAACTTCTGCGTTGTATTCAACTAGACTAGCGGATGGGAAGCCGCACCTTGCTGATAGGAATTGCCTCCTTGCCTTTAAGGCGTTTCACGCTGGTCACCCTATGGGACCTACTCCCTCTTGTCACACACATTTGTGCTTTTAGAAACTGTGTGCAATATTTACATGGCCGGTGTGTCGCCGCCTAGCCTTCAATGAGCACTAACGTTGGTAGCAGGAAAACGATGGGAGAAGAGGCGGGAAACCGATGAGAGGAGTGGCTAGAAATGGCAGCCTGTTTGGATATATAACACCATTAATACAGAAAACTTAGTAGAGAAGGAAGCGTGAGCTAGCACGACACATGCGCACAGTGCTTACCCATGTACTGCACGTGCTGTCGAAAGGGCTGAGGATTGCCGTTTGATCTGGGAGAATCCAACAGTGTAGATGTACGATCCGTGGGGTTTGGCTTCTGGCCAATCAGAATGCGTGACTTAGATCGCACAAGCAGCAGGGGGAGAGGGGGCATCGGCCACGGTTTGGTAGGCACACAACTTTCGTGAGTGAACCATGTGCTATTTGAAAATATTTCGTGAGAAGAATCTCGGGTTTTAAATCCCCGTAAATCCAAAACTCACGCAAAAATCGTGAAACTTGGCATGGTGTCACGACATGGCACATATATGTCGAGGAATTTTTTTCGTCCATTTTGGCACAAGTTTTATTACAAGCCTCTTACAAACCGGAGCTTCTCTCAAAGAACCGTCGTGGTTCCGATAGGGAAACGTGTTCCCCTTGTGGGCGAAACATAATCACTGCCTCTTTTCACCTTGTATTTTCTTCTACGGCAATGCTACCTCTTGAGCACTGCGTTGGTTTTCCCCGAAGAGGAAGGGATGATGCAGCAAAGTAGCGTAAGTATTTCCCTCAGTTTTTGAGAACCAAGGTATCAATCCAGTAGGAGGCTATGCGCGAGTCCCTCGTACCTGCTCAAAACAAATAAATCCTCGCAACCAACACGAATAGGGGCTGTCAATCCCTATACGGCCACTTACGAGAGTGAGATCTGATAGATACGATAAGATAATATTTTTGGTATTTTTGTGATAAAGATGCAAAGTAAAATAAAGGCAAAGTAAAAAAGCAATGGAAATAACTAAGTAGTAGGAGATTAATATGATAAAGATAGACCCGGGGGCCATAGGTTTCACTAGTGGCTTCTCTCGAGAGCATAAGTATTCTACGGTGGGTGAACAAATTACTGTTGAGCAATTGACAGAATTGTGCATAGTTATGAGAATATCTAGGTATGATCATGTATAGAGGCATCACGTCCGAGACAAGTAGACCGACTCTTGCCTGCATCTACTACTATTACTCCACTCATCGACCGCTATCCAGCATGCATCTAGAGTATTAAGTTAAAAACAGAGTAACGCCTTAAGCAAGATGACATGATGTAGAGGGATAAACTCATGCAATATGATGAAAACCCCAACTTGTTATCCTCGATGGCAATAATACAATATGTGCCTTGCTGCCCCTACTGTCACTGGGAAAGGACACCGCAAGATTGAACCCAAAGATAAGCACTTCTCCCATTGCAAGAAAGATCAATCTAGTAGGCCAAACCAAACTGAAAATTCGAAGAGACTTGCAAAGATAACCAATCATACATAAAATAATTCAGAGAAGATTCAAATATTATTCATAGATAGACTTGATCATAAACCCACAATTCATCGGTCTCAACAAACACACCGTAAAAAGGAGATTACATCGAATAGTTCTCTACAAGAGATGGGGAGAACATTGTATTGAGATCCAAAAAGAGAGAAGAAGCCATCTAGCTAATAACTATGGACCCGTAGGTCTGAGGTAAACTACTCACACTTCATCGAAGGGGCTATGCTGTTGATGTAGAAGTCCTCCGTGATCGATGCCCCCTCCGGCGGAGCTCCGAAACAGGCCCCAAGATGGGATCTCGTGGATACAGAAAGTTGCGGCTGTGGAATTAGGTTTTTGGCTCCGTATCTAATCGTTTGGGGGTACGCAGGTATATATAGGAGGAAGGAGTATGTTGGTGGAGCAACAGGGGGCCCATGAGGGTGGAGGGCGTGCCAGGGGGGGGGGGGGGGGGTAGGCGCGCCCCCGTACCTCGTGGCCTCCTCTTTTTTGTCTTGACGTAGGGTCCAAGTCTCCTGGGTCTTGTTCGTTGAGAAAATCACGTTCCCGAAGGTTTCATTCCGTTTAGACTCCGTTTGATATTCCTTTTCTTTGAAACCCTAAAACATGCAAAAAACAACAATTCTGGGCCGGGCCTCCGGTTAATAGGTTAGTCCCAAAAATAATATAAAAGTGAATAATAAAGCCCAATAATGTCCAAAACAGTAGATAATATAGCATGGAGCAATCAAAAATTATAGATACGTTGGAGACGTATCAAGCATCCCCAAGCTTAATTCCTGCTCGTCCTCGAGTAGGTAAATGATAAAAACAGAATTTTTGATGCGGAGTGCTACTTGGCATAATTTTAATATAATTCTTCTTATTTGTGGTATGAATATTCAGATCCGAAAGATTCAAGATGAAAGTTCATAAAAATAATAATACCTCAAGCATACTAAGAAAGCAATTATGTCTTCTCAAAATAACATGGCCAAAGAAAATTATCCCCACAAAATCATATAGTCTGGCTATGCTGCATCTTCACCACACAAAATATTTAAATCATGCACAACCCCGATGACAAGCCAAGCAATTGTTTCATACATTTGACATTCTCAAAACTTTTTCAATCTTCACGCAATACATGAGCGTGAGCCATGGACATAGCACTATAGGTGGAATAGAATGGTGGTTGTGGAGAAGACAAAAAGGGAGAAGATAGTCTAACATCAATGATGTCTAGTACACAACCTTCTTATTGTATACGTTGTTGGGCCTCCAAGTGCAGAGGTTTGTAGGACAGTAGCAAATTTCCATCAACTGGATGACCTAAGGTTTATCAATCCGTAGGAGGCGTAGGATGAATATGATCTCTCTCAAGCAACCCTGTAACCAAATAACAAAGAGTCTCTTGTGTCCCCAGCACACCCAAACAATGGTAAATTGTATAGGTGCACTAGTTCGGCGAAGAGATGGTGATACAAGTGCAATATGGATAGTAGATAATAGTTTTTGTAATCTGAAAATATAAAAACAGCAAGGTAACAAATGATAAAAGTGAGCGTAAACGGTATTGCAATGTGTTGAAACAAGGCCCAGGGTTCATACTTTCGCTAGTGCAAGTCCTCACAACAATAATAACATAATTGGATCATATAACTATCCCTCAACATGCAACAAAGAGTCACTCCAAAGTCACTAATAGCGGAGAACAAACGAAGAGATTATGGTAGGGTATGAAACCACCTCAAAGTTATTCTTTCCAATCAATCCGTTGGGCTATTCCTATAAGTGTCACAAACAGACCTAGAGTTCGTACTAGAATAACACCTTAAGACACAAATCAACCAAAACCCTAATGTCACCTAGATACTCCAATGTCACCTCAAGTATCCGTGGGTATGATTATACGATATGCATCACACAATCTCATATTCATCTATTCAACCAACACATAGGACCTCAAAGAGTGCCCCATGTTGGGGAACGTAGTAATTTCGAAAATTTTCCTACGCACACGCAAGATCATGGTGATGCATAGCAACGAGGGGGAGAGTCTGATCTACGTACCCTTGTAGATCGCAACGGAAGCGTTGACACAACATAGAGGAAGTAGTCGTACGTCTTCTTCCCGATCTGACCGATCCAAGCACCGTTACTCCGGCACCTCCGTGTTCTTAGCACACGTTCAGCTCGATGACGATCCTCGGGCTCCGATCCAGCAAAGCGTCGAGGAAGAATTCCGTCAGCACGATGGCGTGGTGACGATCTTGATGTACTACCGACGCAGGGCTTCGCCTAAGCTCTACAACGATATGACCGAGGTGGAATTTGGTGGCAGGGGGCACCGCACACGGCTAAGGAATGATCAACAATGATCAACTTGTGTGTCTATGGGGTGCCCCTGCCCCCGTATATAAAGGAGCAGGGGGAGGGGTTCGGCCGGCTAGGGAGAGGGGCGCAGGAGGAGTCCTACTCCTACCGGGAGTAGGACTCCCCCCCCCAATCCTATTCCTAATAGGATTCTCCAAAGAGAAGAGAGAAAGAGGGGGGCCGGCCCCTTCTCCTAGTCCTAATAGGACTAGGGAAGGGGGGGAGGCGCGCAGCCCTTGTGGGCAGCCCCTTTCACTTTTCCACTAAGGCCCAATAGGCCCATTTGTCTCCCGGGGGTTCCGGTAACCCTCCCGGTATTCTGGTAAAATCCCGATTTCACCCGGAACACTTCCGATGTCCAAACATAGCCTTCCAATATATCAATCTTTACGTCTCGACCATTTCGAGACTCCTCGTCATGTCCGTGATCACATCCGGGACTCCGAACAACCTTCGGTACATCAAAATGCATAAACTCATAATAACTGTCATCGTAACGTTAAGCGTGCGGACCCTACGGTTCGAGAACAATGTAGACATGACCGAGACACGTCTCCGGTCAATAACCAATAGCGAGACCTGGATGCCCATATTGGCTCCTACATATTCTACGAAGATCTTTATCGGTCAGACCGCATAACAACATACGTTGTTCCCTTTGTCATCGGTATGTTACTTGCCCGAGATTCGATCGTCGGTATCCAATACCTAGTTCAATCTCGTTACCGGCAAGTCTCTTTACTCGTTTCGTAATACATCATCTCACAACTAACTCATTAGTTGCAATGCTTGCAAGGCTTATGTGATGTGCATTACCGAGAGGGCCCAGAGATACCTCTCCGACAATCGGAGTGACAAACCCTAATCTCGAAATACGCCAACCCAACATCTACCATTGGAGACACCTGTAATACTCCTTTATAATCACCCAGTTACGTTGTGACGTTTGGTAGTACCCAAAGTGTTCCTCCGGTAAACGGGAGTTGCATAATCTCATAGTCATAGGAACATGTATAAGTCATGAAGAAAGCAATAGCAACATACTAAACGATCGGGTGCTAAGCTAATGGAATGGGTCATGTCAATCAGATCATTCAACTAATGATGTGACCCCGTTAATCAAATAACAACTCTTTGTTCATGGTTAGGAAACATAACCATCTTTGATTAACGAGCTAGTCAAGTAGAGGCATACTAGTGACACTCTGTTTGTTTATGTATTCACACATGTATTATGTTTCCGTTTAATACAATTCTAGCATGAATAATAAACATTTATCATGATATAAGGAAATAAATAATAACTTTATTATTGCCTCTAGGGCATATTTCCTTCAGTCTCCCACTTGCACTAGAGTCAATAATCTAGTTCACATCGCCATGTGATTTAATAGCAATAGTTCACATCACCATGTGATTAACACCCATAGTTCACATCGTCATGTGACCAACACTGAAAGGGTTTACTAGAGTCAGTAATCTAGTTCACATATCTATGTGATTAACACCCAAAGAGTACTAAGGTGTGATCATGTTTTGCTTGTGAGATAATTTTAGTCAACGGGTCTGTCACATTCAGATTCGTAAGTATTTTGCAAGTTCTATGTCTACAATGCTCTACACGGAGCTACTCTAGCTAATTGCTCCCACTTTCAATATGTATCCAGATTGAGACTTTAGTTTCATCTGGATCAGTGTCAAAAACTTGCATCGACGTAACCCTTTACGACGAACCTTTTTGTCACGTCCATAATCGAGAAACATATCCTTATTTCACTAAGGATAATTCTGACCGCTGTCCAGTGATCTACTCCTAGATCACTATTGTACTCCCTTGCCAAATCAATGCAGGGTATACAATAGATCTGGTATACAGCATGACATACTTTATAGAACCTATGGCTGAGGCATAGGGAATGACTTTCATTCTCTTTCTATCTTCTGCCGTGGTCGGGCTTTGAGTCTTACTCAACTTTACACCTTGTACTACAGGCAAGAACTCTTTCTTTGACTGCTCCATTTTTGAACTACTTCAAAATCTTGTCAAGGTATGTACTCATTGAAAAACTTATCAAACGTCTTGATCTATCTCTATAGATCTTGACGCTTAATATGTAAGCAGCTTCACCGAGGTCTTTCTTTGAAAAACTCCTTTTAAACACTCCTTTATGCTTTACAGAATAATTCTACATTATTTCCGATCAACAATATGTCATACACATATACTTATCAGAAATGTTGTAGTGCTCCCACTCACTTTCTTGTAAATACAGGCTTCACCGCAAGTCTGTATAAAACTATATGCTTTGATCAACTCATCAAAGCGTATATTCCAACTCCGAGATGCTTGCACCAGTCCACTGATGGATCGCTGGAGCTTGCACATTTTGTTAGCACCTTTCGGATTGACAAAACCTTCTGTTGCATCATATACAACTCTTCTTTAATAAATCCATTAAGGAATGGAGTTTTGTTTATCCATTTGCCAGATTTCATAAAATGCGGCAATTACTAACATGATTCGGACAGACTCAAGCATAGATACGAGTGAGAAGCTCTCGTCGTAGTCAACACCTTGAACTTGTCGAAAACCTTTTGCGACAATTCTAGCTTTGTAGATAGTAACACTACTATCAGCGTCCGTCTTCCTCTTGAAGATCCATTTATTCTCAATTGCTTGCCGATCATCGGGAAAGTCAACCAAAGTCCAAACTTTGTTCTCATACATGGATCATATCTCAGATTTCATGGCCTCAAACCATTTCGCGGAATCTGGGCTCATCATCGCTTCCTCATAGTTCGTAGGTTCGTCATGGTCAAGTAACATGACCTCCAGAACAGGATTACCGTACCACTCTGGTGTGGATCTCACTCTGGTTTACCTACAAGATTCGGTAGTAACTTGATCTGAAGTTACATGATCATCATCATTAGCTTCCTCACTAATTGGTGTAGTAGTCACAAGAACAGATTTCTGTGATGAACTACTTTCCAATAAGTGAGAAGGTACAATTACCTTATCAAGTTCTACTTTCCTCCCACTCACTTCTTTCAAGAGAAACTCCTTCTCTAGAAAGGATCCATTATAAGCAACGAATGTCTTGTCTTAGGATCTGTGATAGAAGGTGTACCCAACAGTCTCCTGTGGGTATCCTATGAAGACATATTTCTCCGATTTGGGTTCGAGCTTATCAGGTTGAAGCTTTTTCACATAAGCATCGCAGCCCCAAACTATAAGAAACGACAACTTTGGTTTCTTGCCAAACCATAGTTCATAAGGCGTCGTCTCAACGGATTTTGATGGTGCCCTATTTAACGTGAATGCGGCCGTCTCTAAAGCATAACCCCAAAACGATAGCAGTAAATCAGTAAGAGACATCATAGATCGCACCATATCCAGTAAAGTACGATTACGACGTTCGGACACACCATTACGCTGTGGTGTTCCGGGTGGCGTGAGTTGCGAAACTATTCCACAATTTTTCAAATGTACACCAAACTCGTAACTCAAATATTCTCCTCCACGATCAGATCGTAGAAACTTTATTTTCTTGTTACGATGATTTTCAACTTCACTCTGAAATTCCTTGAACTTTTCAAATGTTTCAGACTTATGTTTCATTAAGTAGATATACCCATATCTGCTTAAATCATCTGTGAAGGTGAGAAAATAATGATATCCGCCACGAGCCTCAATATTCATCGGACCACATACATCGGTATGTATGATTTCCAATAAATCTGTTGCTCTCTCCATAGTACCGGAGAACGGTGTTTTAGTCATCTTGCCTATGAGGCACGGTTCGCAAGTACCAAGTGATTCATAATCAAGTGGTTCCAAAAGCCCATCAGTATGGAGTTTCTTCATGCGCTTTACACCGATATGACCTAAACGGCAGTGCCACAAATAAGTTGCACTATCATTATCAACTCTGCATCTTTTGGCTTCTACATTATGAATATGTGTATCACTACTATCGAGATTCAACAAGAATAGACCACTCTTCAAAGGTGCATGACCATAAAAGATATTACTCATATAAATAGAACAACCATTATTCTCTGATTTAAATGAATAACCGTCTCGCATTAAACAAGATCCAGATATAATGTTCATGCTCAACGCTGGCACCAAATAACAATTATTTAGGTCTAATATTAATCCCGAAGGTAGATGTAGAGGTAGCGTGCCGACCGCGATCACATCGACTTTGGAACCGTTTCCCACGCGCATCGTCACCTCGTCCTTTGCTAGCGTCCGCTTATTCCGTAGTCCCTGTTTCGAGTTGCAAATATTAGCAACAGAACCAGTATCAAAAACCCAGGTGCTACTGCGAGCTCTAGTAAGGTACACATCAATAACATGTATATCACATATACCTTTGTTCACCTTGCCATCCTTCTTATCCGCCAAATACTTGGGGCAGTTCCGCTTCCAGTGACCAGTCTGCTTGCAGTAGAAGCACTCAGTTTCAGGCTTCGGTCCAGACTTGGGTTTCTTCTCCTGAGCAGCAACTTGCTTGCTGTTCTTCTTGAAGTTCCCCTTCTTCTTCCCTTTGCCCTTTTTCTTGAAACTAGTGGTCTTGTTGACCATCAACACTTGATGCTCCTTCTTGATTTCTACCTCCGCAGCTTTCAGCATTGCGAAGAGCTCAGGAATAGTCTTGTTCATCCCTTGCATATTATAGTTCATCACGAAGCTCTTGTAGCTTGGTGGCAGTGATTGGAGAATTCTGTCAATGACGCAATCATCTGGAAGATTAACTCCCATCTGAATCAAGTGATTATTATACCCAGACATTTTGAGTATATGCTCACTGACAGAACTGTTCTCCTCCATCTTGCAGCTATAGAACTTATTGGAGACTTCATATCTCTCAATTCGGGCATTTGCTTGAAATATTAACTTCAACTCCTGGAACATCTCATATGCTCCATGACGTTCAAAACGTCGTTGAAGTCCCGATTCTAAGCCGTAAAGCATGGCACACTAAACTATCGAGTAGTCATCAGCTTTGCTCTGCCAGACGTTCATAACATCTGGTGTTGCTCCAGCAGCAGGCCTGGCACCTAGCGGTGCTTCCAGGACGTAATTCTTCTGTGCAACAATGAGGATAATCCTCAGGTTACGGACCCAGTCCGTGTAATTGCTACCATCATCTTTCAACTTTGCTTTCTCAAGGAACGCATTAAAATTCAACGGAACAACAGCACGAGCCATCTATCTACAATCAACATAAACAAGCAAGATACTATCAGGTACTAAGTTCATGATAAGTTTAAGTTCAGTTAATCAAATTACTTAGGAACTCCCACTTAGATAGACATCCCTCTAATCCTCTAAGTGATCACGTGATCCAAATCAACTAAACCATAACCGATCATCACATGAGATGGAGTAGTTTTGAATGGTGAACATTGTCATGTTGATCATATCTACTATATGATTCACGCTCGACCTTTCGGTCTCTGTGTTCCGAGGCCATATCTGCATATGCTAGGCTCGTCAAGTTTAACCTGAGTATTCTGCGTGTGCAAAACTGGCTTGCACCCGTTGTAGATGGACGTAGAGCTTATCACACCCGATCATCACGTGGTGTCTGGGCACGACGAACTTTGGCAATGGTGCATACTCAGGGAGAACACTTCTTGATAATTTAGTGAGAGATCATCTTATATTGCTACCGTCAATCAAAGCAAGATAAGATGCATAAAAGATAAACATCACATGCAATCAATATAAGTGATATGATATGGCCATCATCATCTTGTGCTTGTGATCTCCATCTCCGAAGCACCGTCATGATCACCATCGTCACCGGCGCGACACCTTGATCTCCATCGTAGCATCGTTGTCGTCTCGCCAATCTTATGCTTCCACGACTATCACTACCGCTTAGTAATAAAGTAAAGCATTACATCGCGATTGCATTGCATACAATAAAGCGACAACCATATGGCTCCTGCCAGTTGCCGATAACTTGGTTACAAAACATGATCATCTCATACAATAAAATCAGCATCATGCCTTGACCATATCACATCACAACATGCCCTGCAAAAACAAGTTAGACGTCCTCTACTTTGTTGTTGCAAGTTTTACGTGGCTGCTACGGGCTTAAGTAAGAACTCATCTCACCTACGCATCAAAACCACAACGATAGTTTGTCAAATAGACTCCGTTTTAACCTTCTCAAGGACCGGGCGTAGCCACACTTGGTTCAACTAAAGTTGGAGAGACAGTCTTCCGCAAGCCATCTATGTGCAAAGCACGTCGAGGGAACCAGTCTCGCGTAAGAGTACGCGTAAGGTTGGTCCGGATCGTCTCGTCCAACAATACCGCTGAACCAAAGTGTGACATGCTGGTAGGCAGTATGACTTGTATCGCCCACAACTCACTTGTGTTCTACTCGTGCAAATAACATCAAACCATAAAACCTAGGCTCGGATGCCACTGTTGGGGAACGTAGTAATTTTGAAAATTTTCCTACGCAGACGCAAGATCATGGTGATGCATAGCAACGAGGGGGAGAGTCTGATCTACGTACCCTTGTAGATCGCAACGGAAGCGTTGACACAACGTAGAGGAAGTAGTCGTACGTCTTCTTCCCGATCCGACCGATCCAAGCACCGTTACTCAGGCACCTCCGAGTTCTTAGCACACGTTCAGCTCGATGACGATCCTCGGGCTCTGATCCAGCAAAGCGTCGAGGAAGAGTTCCGTCAGCACGATGGCGTGGTGACGATCTTGATGTACTACCGACGCAGGGCTTCGCCTAAGCTCTACAACGATATGACCGAGGTGGAATTTGGTGGCAGGGGGCACCGCACACGGCTAAGGAACGATCAACAATGATCAACTTGTGTGTCTATGGGGTGCCCCCTGCCCCCGTATATAAAGGAGCAGGGGGAGGGGTTCGGCCGGCTAGGGAGAGGGGCGCAGGAGGAGTCCTACTCCTACCGGGAGTAGGACCCCCCCCCCAATCCTATTCCTAATAGGATTCTCCAAAGAGAAGAGAGAAAGAGGGGGGCCGGCCCCTTCTCCTAGTCCTAATAGGACTAGGGAAGGGGGGGAGGCGCGCAGCCCTTGTGGGCAGCCCCTTTCACTTTTCCACTAAGGCCCAATAGGCCCATTTGTCTCCCGGGGGGTTCCGGTAACCCTCCCGATATTCTGGTAAAATCCCGATTTCACCCAGAACACTTCCGATGTCCAAACATAGCCTTCCAATATATCAATCTTTACGTCTCGACCATTTCGAGACTCCTCGTCATGTCCGTGATCACATCCGGGACTCCGAACAACCTTCGGTACATCAAAATGCATAAACTCATAATAACTGTCATCATAACGTTAAGCGTGTGGACCCTACGGTTCGAGAACAATGTAGACATGACCGAGACACGTTTCCGGTCAATAACCAATAGCGGGACCTGGATGCCCATATTGGCTCCTACATATTCTACGAAGATCTTTATCGGTCAGACCGCATAACAACATACGTTGTTCCCTTTGTCATCGGTATGTTACTTGCCCGAGATTTGACCGTCGGTATCCAATACCTAGTTCAATCTCGTTACCGGCAAGTCTCTTTACTCGTTCCGTAATACATCATCTCACAACTAACTCATTAGTTGCAATGCTTGCAAGGCTTATGTGATGTGCATTACCGAGAGGGCCCAGAGATACCTCTCCGACAATCGGAGTGACAAACCCTAATCTCGAAATACGCCAACCCAACATCTACCATTGGAGACACCTGTAATACTCCTTTATAATCACCCAGTTACGTTGTGACGTTTGGTAGTACCCAAAGTGTTCCTCCGGTAAACGGGAGTTGCATAATCTCATAGTCATAGGAACATGTATAAGTCATGAAGAAAGCAATAGCAACATACTAAACGATCGGGTGCTAAGCTAATGGAATGGCTCATGTCAATCAGATCATTCAACTAATGATGTGACCCCGTTAATCAAATAACAACTCTTTGTTCATGGTTAGGAAACATAACCATCTTTGATTAATGAGCTAGTCAAGTAGAGGCATACTAGTGACACTCTGTTTGTCTATGTATTCACACATGTATTATGTTTCCGTTTAATACAATTCTAGCATGAATAATAAACATTTATCATGATATAAGGAAATAAATAATAACTTTATTATTGCCTCTAGGGCATATTTCCTTCACCCCAAAGTTTCTACCAGAGAATCATGACGAAAACGTGTGCCAACCCCTATGCATAGGTTCATGGGCGGAACCCGCAAGTTGATCACCAAAACATACATCAAGTGAATCACGTGGTATCCCATTGTCACCATAGGTACGCACGGAAAGACATACATCAAGTGTTCTCAAATCTTTAAAGACTCAATCCGATAAGATAACTTCAAAGGGGAAACTCAGTCCATTACAAGAGAGTAGAGGGGGGAAGAAACATCATAGGATCCAAATATAATAGCAAAGCTCGCGATACATCAAGATCGTATCACCTCAAGAACACTAGAGAGAGAGAGAGATCAAGCACATAGCTACTGGTACATACCCTCAGCCCCGAGGGAGAACTACTCCCTCCTCGTCATGGAGAGCACCGGGATGATGAAGATGGCCACCGGAGAAGGATTCCCCCTCCGGTAGGGTGCTGGAATGGGTCTAGATTGGCTTTTGGTGGCTATAGAGGCTTCTGGAGGCGAAACTCATGATCTATTGTGCTCCCGGATGTTTTTAGGGTATATGGAGATATATAGGCGAAAGAAGTACGTCATGGGAGCCACGAGGGGCCCACGAGGGGCCCACGAGGGTGGAGGGCGCGCCCCCTACCTCGTGGCCTCCTTGAAGCTTCCCTTACATGCACTTCAAGTCTTCTAGGCTTCTTTCCTTCCAAAAATGAGTTCCATGAAGTTTTAGGTCAATTGGACTTTTTTTGATTTTCCTTTTCATCAAAACCCTAAAACAAGGTAAAAACAGAAACTGGCACTGGGCTCTGGGTTAATAGGTTAGTGCCAAAAATGATATAAAAGTGTATAATAAAGCCCATAAACATCCAAAATAGTAGATAATATAGCATGGAGCAATCAAAAATTATGGATACGTTGGAGACGTATCAGCATCCCCAAGCTTAATTCCTGCTCGTCCTCGAGTAGGTAAATGAGAAAAACATAATTTTTGATGCGGAGTGCTACTTGGCATAATTTCAATGTAATTCTTCTTAATTGTGGCATGAATATTCAGATCCATAAGATTCAAGACAAAAGTTTAATATTGACATAAAAACAATAATACTTCAAGCATACTAACTAAGCAATCATGTCTTCTCAAAATAACATGGCCAAAGAAAGCTATCCCTACAAAATCATATAGTCTGGCTATGGTCTATCTTCACCACACAAAATATTTAAATCATGTACAACCTCGATGACAAGCCAAGCAATTGTTTCATACTTTTGATGTTCTCAAACCTTTTCAATCTTCATGCAATACACGAGCGTGAGCCATGGATATAGCACTATAGGTGGAATAGAGTGGTGGTTGTGGAGAAGACAAAAAGGGAGAAGATAGTCTCACATCAACTAGGCGTATCAATGGGCTATGGAGATGCCCATCAATAGATATCAATGTGAGTGAGTAGGGATTGCCATGCAATGGATGCACTAGAGCTATAAGTGTATGAAAGCTCAACAAAAGAAACTAGTGGGTGTGCATCCAACTCGCTTGCTCACGAAGACCTAGGGCATCTTAAGGAAGCCCATCATTGGAATATACAAGCCAAGTTCTATAATGAAAGATTCCCACTAGTAAATGAAAGTGACAACATAGGAGACTCTCTATCATGAAGATCATGGTGCTACTTTGAAGCACAAGTATGGTAAAAAGGATAGTAGCATTGTCCCTTCTCTCTTTTTCTCTCATTTTTTTATCTTTTTTATTTGGGCCTTTTTCTTTTTTATGGCATCTTTTTTTTGGGCTTCTTTGGCCTCTTTTATTTATTTATTCCGTCCAGAGCCTCATCCCGACTTGTGGGGGAATCATAGTCTCCAACATCCTTTCCTCACTGGGACAATGCTCTAATAATGATGATCATCACACTTTTATTTACTTACAGCTCAAGAATTACAACTCGATACTTAGAACAAGATATGACTCTATATGAATGCCTCCGGCGGTGTACCAACTCTATATGAATGACTCATGAGTGACATGTATGAAAGAATTATGAACGGTGGCTTTGCCACAAATACGATGTCAACTACATGATCATGCAAAGCAATATGACAATGATGGGGCGTGTCATAATAAACGGAACGGTGGAAAGTTGCATGGCAACATATCTCGGAATGGCTATGGAAATGCCATAATAGGTAGGTATGGTGGATGTTTTGAGGAAGGTATATGGTGGGTTTATGGTACCAGCGAAAGTTGCGGGGTACTAGAGAGGCTAGCAAAGCTGGAAGGGTGAGAGTGCGTATAATCCATGGACTCAACATTAGTCATAAAGAACTCATATACTTATTGCAAAAATATACAAGTTATCAAAGCAAAGTATTACGCACATGCTCCTAGGGGGATAGATTGGTAGGAAAAGACCATCGCTCGTCCCCGACCGCCACTCATAAGGAAGGCAATCAATAAATAAATCATGCTCTGACTTCATCACATAACGGTTCACCATACGTGCATGCTATGGGAATCACAAACTTCAAAATAAGTATTTCTCAAATTCAAAACTACTCAACTAGCATGACTCTAATATTACCATCCTCATATCTCAAAACAATCATCAAGTATCAAACTTCTCATAGTATTCAATGCACTTTATATGAAAGTTTTTATTATATCCCTCTTGGATGCCCATCATATTAGGACTAAATTCATAACCAAAGCAAATTACCATGATGTTTAGGACTCTCAAAATAATATAAGTGAAGCATGAGAGATCAATTATTTTTTAAAATAAAACCACCACCGTGCTCTAAAAGGATATAAGTGAAGCACTAGAGCAAATGACAAACTACTCCGAAGGATATAAGTGAAGATCAATGAGCAGTCGAATAATTATGCAACTATGTGAAGACCCTCTAACATTTAAGAATTTCATATCTTGGTATTTTATTCAAACAGCAAGCAAAACTAAATAAAACGACATCTAAGAATAGCAAACATCATGTGAAGAAGCAAAAACTTAGGATCAACCGATACTAACCGATAGTTGTTGAAGAAGAAAAATGGGATGCCAACCGGGGCATCCCCAAGCTTAGATGCTTGAGACTTCTTGAAATATTATCTTGGGATGCCTTGGGCATCCCCAAGCTTGAGATTTTGTGTCTCCTTAATTCCTCTCATATCACGGTCTCCCTAAATCTCAAAAGCTTCATCCACACAAAACTCAACAAGGACTCGTGAGATAAGTTAGTATAAACCATTGCCAAAAACCTTATCATACTCTACTTTAGCAAATCACTAAAATTAGTATTCAACATTGCATACTAAATGCCTCTGCATATTTAATAGTCCTATCCTCAAATAGAATCATTAAAGAAGCAATCATATGCAAACAATACAAACATAACAGCAATCTGCCTAAACAGGACGGTCTGTAAAGAATGCAGCAACATCCATACTTCCCTAGCTCCAAAAATTATGAAAAAGAATTCCCACTGTAGTAAATTTATGAGAGCTTAATATGCAAAATGTTTCAATATTTTATCACATTCTGACTTTTCTAGGGAATTATTGCAACAGCGGTAAACTTTCTGTTTTCAAACAGCAACATGAAGACTTGTAAAATAGGCATCGTAAAGGCTATCAATGCCACTTTTATTGAAATAAAATATGCAAAACATTGTTCTAAATAACATCAAGCAAATCCTAACAAAATAAATTGACGCTCCAATCAAAACACATATCATGTGGTGAATAAAAATATAGCTCCAAGTAAAGTTACCGATGAACGAAGACAAAAGAGGGGATGCCTTCCAGGGCATCCCCAAGCTTAGGATCTTGGTTGTCCTTTAATATTACCTTGGGGTGCCTTGGGAATCCCCAAGCTTAGGCTCTTTCCACTCCTTATTCCATAGTCCATCGAATCTTTACCCAAAACTTGAAAACTTCGCAACACAAAACTTAACAGAAAAGTCGTAAGCTCCGTTAGCAAAAGAAAACAAAACACCACTTCAAGGTACTGTAATGAACTCATTATTTATTTATATTCGTGTTAGACCTACTGTATTCCAACTTCTCTATGGTTTATAAACTCTTTTACTAGCCATAGATTCATTAAAATAAGCAAACAACACATAGAAAACAGAATCTGTCAAAAACAGAAGAGTCTGCAGTAATCTGTATCAAACGTATACTTATGGAACTCATAAAATTCTAAAATAAATTGGTGGATCTGAGTAATTTTTCTATTAATCATCTGCAAAAATAATTAACTAAATAGCACTCTCCAGTAAAAAAAATGGCAGCAATTCTCGTGAGCGCTAAAGTTTCTGTTTTTTACAGCATGATTAACAAGACTTTCCCCAAGTCTTCCCAAAGGTTCTTGTCGGTGTCAAAACCGGCGGATCTCGGGTAGGGGGTCCCGAACTGTGCGTCTAGGCCGGATGGTAACAGGAGGCAGGGAACACGATGTTTTACCCAGGTTCGGGCCCTCTTGATGGAGGTAAACCCTACGTCCTGCTTGATTAATATTGAAGATATGGGTAGTACAAGAGTAGATCTACCACGAGATCAAGGAGGCTAAACCCTAGAAGCTAGCCTATGGTATGATTGTTGTCTATGGAGTTTATGAAGTTGTCCTATGGACTAAAACCCTCTGGTTTATATAGACACCGAATAGGATTAGGGTTACATAGAGTCGGTTACAATGGTAGGAGATCTTGAATATCCGCACTGCCAAGCTTGCCTTCCACGCCAAGGAAAGTCCCATCCGGACACGGGACGAAATCTTCAATCTTGTATCTTCATAGTCCAGGAGTCCGGCTGACGTATAGTCCGGCTACCCGAACACCCCTAATCCAGGACTCCCTCAGTAGCCCCTGAACCAGGCTTCAATGACGATGAGTTCGGCGTGCAAATTGTCTTCGGCATTGCAAGGCGGGTTCCTCCTCCAAGTCCTTCATAGAAGATTGTAAACACCAAGAGTAGTGTCCGGCTCTGCAAAATAAGTTTCCACATATTGCCATAGAGAGAATAATATTAACACAAATCAAATATGCTGACGTATTCCGCAGAGCGTTATCACACTACGGCCAAGTCCTTTACCCGAATTGTTTTTACTTTTCCACCTCAGCACATTTTGCGAGGCGGTTTCCTTGGCACGTCTTGTTAAAGCAGAGATCGTGTGCCCCCTTTTTACGGGATTCTCATCAATACGGACGTGGGTAATCCAACCGCGCCACTTATTACGGCGCTTGGGAGGCAAGCGAGTTTTACTAGGCTGGTGGGGACGCACAACTGCATCCGCCCATATAAGGGGATAAGGATCCACCTTTTTACCTACGCCCTCTTCCTCCTTTGCCTATCCATCTCCTGCGCTCTCGAGCTCCAGCGCCCAAGCCCACACTTCCCACCTCAACCTTCTCCAGCAATGTCCGGAGCGGGAGGCAAGTGGAAGGCCTCCTCCGTTACGGAGGGCCAAGTTAAGAAGCTAAGGAAGGCCGGATACTTGTCCAAGGACATCGCGCACCGGCTTCCCGAGGAGGGGCAGCTTCTCCCCACCCCAAGGCCCCATGAGAGGGTAGTATTCCTTCCCCACTTCCTCCGCAGACTGGCCTTTCCACTCCACCCATTTTTCCGGGGGCTCATGTTCTACTACGGCCTGGATTCCCACGATCTGGCCCCGAACTTCATCCTCAACATCTCGGCAGTTATCGTCGTGTGCGAGGCTTTTCTCCGTGTCCGCCCCCATTTCGGCCTCTGGCTCAAGACCTTCAACGTCAAGCCCAAGGTGGTGCGCGGCAGCCAGGCGGAGTGTGGAGGCGCCATGGCGGGCAAGATGGCCAACGTCCTATGGTTCGAGGGCTCTTTTGTGGAGACCCTAAAGGGATGGCAAGCCGGGTGGTTTTATATCACCGAACCGCGCGATCTGAAATGGACCGCAGCCCCCGAGTTCCGATCCAGACCCCCCCACGCGGCTTATGTCCTGGAAAGAGACGTGCCTGTCGTGGGGTGACGAAAAGAGGTGACCGGATTGCAAACATGCATCCAGTCCCTGGTGAACAAGCCAGTCCGGCTTGTTAATGTAATCCAGGTTATGCTCATCCGCCGGATCCTCCCGTGCCAACAACGGGATTTTAATCTGTGGGAGTTCAACCCGGCGCAGCATCAAACCCTCAGCAGGCTTTTCGACACAACGTATGAAGATGCCTGGAGGTTGCTATTTAAGGGCGCCGAGGCCCCTGCATCCGCTTCCGAGGACCGCGGATACAGCTCGCAGCATCATGCTAATGAGGTAAGCCATCTACACCTTTTACAGGATGTTAAGCTTTTTCCACAGTTTGACTCTATGAGGGATCTAAACTCTCTTACCTTTGACAGGCTTGGCGGGCGATATCCGGACCGATTAACTCTCCGGCTCCGCTGCCCGAAGACCCAGCCCCAGCTCTACTACTGAAGCTGCTGGCACCGGCGCCTTATGTGGTGCCGGAGAAGAAGGCCAAGAAGAAGAAGGCCACGGGGACTCGAAAGAGTTCCCGTAATATGGTGGTGTCGGACTCGTCATCCGACGAGTCCGAGACGCACTCCTCCCATGAAAACGAGGAGGAGGAAGAAGAAACCTCTCCCCCTCCAGCGGGGGAAGGAAAGAAGAGGAAGGCCGCCCCAACGGGGGAGGCCGCAGGGTCCAGGAAGAGGAAGACCCCTCCGCCAGACTACTCCCCCGACGCCGAAGAGGACGAAGAGGAGTGGCCAGACAGGGCCAAGCGTCCGGCGAAATCATAAGTTCGGATATCAGAGTAACTCATGACATTCCTTTGTTGCACAGCTTTCCCTAATGTCAAATATAATTATGCAGCCCGCCCCGGACCGGACTCGACGAATCGTCGGGCGGCTCCCTGGACTCATCGGACGTGAACTCAGTTCCACCTGCTGCTTCCACCCGCACTGCAGATGATGCCAAAGTGGCATCGCGACAAGCTCCGGGGCAGGAGGAGGTGGTCCCGGAGGAGCCGCAAGGCAACCTCCCGGACTCCAGGAGTGAAGGGGACAAGACCCCCCCAGGGCTCCAAGTCCAGCTTTGAGCCGGACACTGCACCGGAATCTACAATAGTTCCGGGCCGCGGTAGGCGAACTCCTTCCAAGAGGGGTAAGCCTTCTGAGCCGGCAGCCTCCGTCCAACCAGAGGTGCCGGACAATCTGCTGGAGGTGCTTGATGGCGCCTCCATCGACGAGGAGCACCGTACTATTATGAGTACGGTGATCCAGAAGGTTCAGTCCACCAAGAGCGGACTGACTGAAGCTTGCGCTAGCCTTCTGACAGGCTTCGAGGTAAGTAAAAATATGTAAAAATATAACCGCATAGACAGTAGCCCCTGATGCTCTATTTGGCGTTCGGAAAGAAAAACCGAATAGAGTATCTATTAAATTTCGTAGGAGTCTAACAACAAAGAGTCAATATGCGTATGCAGGCTTCGCTACTGGCCACCGCCGCACTGACTGCGGAGGTGGGTGCCCTGAAACAGGGCCTCGAGCGGACCGAGTAAGAGCTCGGCCTTGCCAAACGGCAGCTCGAGGAGAAAGAAGGTAGGAAATACCTTACAGAAAAAGGGCCTATAGAAAGGCTTGATTGCAAAAAATAACAGGATTGTACTGCTAATTGTAGGGGCCACGACTGAGGTGGCGACCCTCAAGCAGGCGTTGTCCGAGGCCGAAAAGAAAACGGCCGCGGAGTGCTCCGAGCGAGAGAAACTTGAGGGCCAGGTTGGCGAGTTGCAGCAGGAGCTTCAGGCTCTCATGAAAAAACATGAGAATTTGGAGCTTGAGTCCAAGACGCAAGCGTCCGAGCTCGCGGCGGCTGTGACGCCCCTGATTCAATCGTACACTAATCATACACGCAAACGTGTACGATCAAGATCAGGGACTCACGGGAAGATATCACAACACAACTCTACAAATAAAATAAGTCATACAAGCATCATATTACAAGCCAGGGGCCTCGAGGGCTCGAATACAAGAGCTCGATCATAGACGAGTCAGCAGAAGCAACAATATCTGAGTACAGACATGAGTTAAACAAGTTGCCATAAGATGGCTAGCACAAACTGGGATACAGATCGAAAGAGGCGCATGCCTCCTGCCTGGGATCCTCCTAACTACTCCTGGTCGTCATCAGCGGGCAGCACGTAGTAGTAGGCACCTCCGGTGTAGTAGGAGTCGTCGTCGACGGTGGCGTCTGGCTCCTGGGCTCCAACATCTGGTTGCGACAACCAGGTAGAAGGGATAGAGGGAAAAGAAGGAGAAAGCAACCGTGAGTACTCTTCCAAAGTACTCGCAAGCAAGGAGCTACACTACTTATGCATGGGTAAATGTGTAAAGGGCCATATCAGTGGACTGAACTGCAGAAAGCCAGAATAAGAGGGGGATAGCTAGTCCTGTCGAAGACTACGCTTCTGGCAGCCCCCGTCTTGCAGCATGTAGAAGAGAATAGACTGAAGTCCTCCAAGTAGCAACGCATAGCATAATCCTAACCGATGATCCTCCCCTCGTCGCCCTGTGAGAGAGCGATCACCGGTTGTATCTGGCACTTGGAAGGGTGTGTTTTATTAAGTATCCAATTCTAGTTGTCATAAGGTCAAGGTACAACTCCAAGTCGTCCTGTTACCGAAGATCACGGCTATTCGAATAGATTAACTTCCCTGCAGGGGTGCACCACATAACCCAACACGCTCGATCCCATTTGGCCGGACACACTTTTCTGGGTCATGCCCGGCCTCGGAAGATCAACACGTCGCAGCCCCACCTAGGCACAACAGAGAGGTCAGCCCGCCGGTCTAAATCCTAAGGCGCAGGGGTCTGGGCCCATCGCCCTTTGCACACCTGCACGTTGCGAACGCGGCCGGAGAGCAAACCTAGCAACCTCCATTACAAAGGAAGTTGCGTTACGCGGTCCAACCCGGCGCGCGCCACTCAGTCGCTAACGTCACGAAGGCTTCGGCTGATACCACGACGTCGAGTGCCCACAACTATCCCCGCGTAGATGGTTAGTGCGTATAAGCCAGTGGCCAGACTCAGATCAAATACCAAGATCTCGTTAAACGTGTTAAGTATCCGCGAACACCGACCAGGGCCAGGCCCACCTCTCTCCTAGGTGGTCTCAACCTGCCCTGTCGCTCCGCCTCAAAGTAATAGTCGGGGGCCGTCGGGAACTCAGGCCCACCACTACCTGGATGGAGCCACCTGCCCCTTCAGCCCCATCTCCAAACAGTATCACCGGTAATGTAACAGTGTAAAGTATATAGTATATGCCCGTGATCACCTCCCGAAGTGATCACGGCCCAGTAGTATAGCATGGAAGACGGACAAGAGTATAGGGCCACTGATGGAACACTAGCATCTTATACTAAGCAGTAGGATAACAGGTAAGGTATCAACAGTTGTAGCAACAATGACAGGCTATGCATCAGGATAGGATTAACGGAAAGCAGTAACATGCTACACTACTCTAATGCAAGCAGTAGAGAGAAGAATAGGCGATATCTGGTCATCAAAGGGGGGGGGGGCTTGCCTGGTTGCTCTGGCAAGAGAGAGTGGTCGTCAACACCGTAGTCGTACTAGGTAGCAGCGGCTTCGGTCTCGGTGTCTAGCAAGAGAAGAGGGGGAAGAAACAATAAATATAATGCAAACAAATGCATGACAATGCATGACATGGCAAAGCGTGATGCTAGTTGTGCCCTAACGCGGTACGAGGTGGTACTGGTGAAGGGGGGAAACATCCGGGAAAGTATCCCCGGTGTTTCACGTTTTTGGGCAAAGGAGCCGAAGGGGGAAAGTTGCGTATTTGCTATGCTAGGGATGCGTGGCAGACGAAGGGGCTGCGCATCCGGGTTCGTCTTGTCGTTCTAAGCAACTTTCATGTTGAAAATAATTTAATCCGAGTTACGGATTAAAAGATATGATTTTCTAAAGATTTTATTAATTTCTGGAATTTATTTAATTATTTAAATTCATTCAAAAATGGATTTATGACATCAGCATGATGTCATGATGACGTCAGCAGTCAATATGGGTTGACTGGTCAACCTGACCAATTGGTCCCACAGGTCAGAGACACATGTTAATTATCCAAATTTTAATTAATCTAATCAGAATTAATTAGGGGTGGGCCCCACTGTCATTGATTGATTAATTAACTAACAGTTAATTAGGTTAATCTAATTATGATTAATTAACTTAATTAATTCCTTAATTCATTATTTAATTTAATTATTATTTATTTATTTAATTATTTAATAATTATTATTATTATTTTAAATCATTTAAAAAAACGTTCTCAGGGGTGGGCCCCGTTTGTCATGTGCACTGGGGTCCTTAGCGGGCAGGCTAACGGGCGCAGGGGCGGGCGCCAGGTGCGGTGCGGGCACGCCCAAGCCGGCGCTGCAGGCCGGCAAGGTCAGTGGCCAGGACAGCCGCGGTGGTGGCTGCGGGCGGTGTGCAGAGCAGGCGGGGATGGCCGGAGCGGCGCACGGAGAGGGAAGACGAGGTCAACAGCGGGGCGGCGGGCGGCTGCAGCCGCATGACGAAGCAGCAGGAGGCGGTGGTGGTGGCGAGCAAGGACGGGGCCTAGGCGTGGCGCGGCCGGATGGGCGAGCGCGCGCGTAGCGGGATGCAGGGGGACGGCATGGCGGGGCGCGCACGCCCAGGCAGGGCAAGTCGGGGCCGCGCGGGCGTAGGACGCGCACGGACGTGGAGGGCGTGGCGAGGCGCGCGCGAGCTAGGGCGCCCGTCGGCGACGTGCAACAGAGAGGGAAAGAAGAGGAGAGGGAGGCCGTGGCCTCACCGACGGTCGTAGGGCAGCGGCAATGAGCTCGGGGAGGCGCCGCAGTAGCAGATCGACGGTGATGACCGGTGGGGCAGAGAACGAGGATGAGGCCGTTTCGGCGAGGTAGGGGTCCCGAGCTCGTGCTCGTGGTCGGAGAGGAGGTAGCAGACGATGGTGGTGCGGGCAGAGAGGAAGGATGACAGGAGGGGCGGCGCCAGCGAGGTGGCATCGTGAAGGAGGTCGGAGGCGCGCGGGGGGGGGGGGGGGTGCGTCAGGGGGCATGGTCGCCCCGATCCCGATCTGGATCGGGGGAGTGGGGGAGAGAGCGAGTGGGAGGTGCGTGGTGGTAGTGGGTTAGGGTTTTCGTCGGGTGGGCATAAGGGGAGTGGGTGGTGGCTGGCTGGGCCGGCCGGTTGGCCAACTGGGCTGGGTGGTCCAGTGGGGGGTTCCTTTTCTTTCTCTTCTCTTTCTTTTTGTTTAGACCTTTTCATTTTTCTTTTTATTTATTTTCTTTTTACTATTTTCTCTAATTTTCAATATATCTCAGTTTTAGTATAATATCAAAGTTGCACCTAATTTAGTATATGTAAATATGCCGCAACCACATTTAACTTGGCACACAAAGTAAAATAGTTTGTGATGGTTTCTTAATACAAAAGCTTCTAAATATTTGTTTTTGCTACTGTTTTGCTCATTTTAGAGTATTTAAATAATTTATAAAATTGTGGATTCTCCACCATAACTACCTAAGCATTATTTGTCACAATCCGAACATTTTAGTTTTAAATTTGAAAACTTTTGTGGTTTGCCTTTAACTCAAATTTGAATTTGATTTGTTTTGAACTAACGTGAGATTAGCAACAGTAACCGCGATGTTGTGGCATCATTAGCAGAGGTTTACTGTAGCTTAATTATCCGGGCGTCACAATTCTCCTCCACTACAAGAAATCTCGTCCCGAGATTTAGGAGCGGGAGTAAGGGGGAAGGGATCTGGTTACGAAATTCTAACGAATCTTCTCGATCTTGGTTGCTCTTCTCGAAGAGGTCGATCCATTACGTGGATGTATTCATTACTCTGCTTCAGGTCAACACGATGAAGTCATCATCCTTTTCTCCAAGAACTCCAACGCACTTATGAATAGTTAAGGGGCAACTTGGCTACGTCTGAATGCTTAGGAGGGAAATAATCTGGGGCTTAACCCATGAATGAGCATAAGACTAACTCTCGAGTTGAACATATAAAATACATCGTGAGTAAGGTACGAAGGTTCAATGAGAGGGTCCAAGCGGATAGGTAGCTGCTCAAAGTCTGAACCATAGTGAGAAAGGGTTCAGAGCAGCAAGAGTAAGTATTGTGTCTGATACTAGAATGGAGCACTAGGAAGGTGGATCACGAATTACCTACGAAACCAAGAGCAAGGGATAACTTTGTTAACAAGGCATACAGGAGAGTCAGGTTTCGATCCTGTGGAACTGTGGGTTATGGGCCCACCATGTGGTTAAAAGTAGGAAGGTCGGTGACATCTTGCACGATCATGTAAGCAAGGCATGTCAGAGGATAGTCTGTCGGTCATGCCGGCAACACATCGGTACCAAGGGCGAGGGACGGAGAGAACCATTTTCCTGCTCGTTGAACGAGGTGGACCAGTAGGCAAGATTCTCGTCCATCGGTGGTTACCGGAATGCCATCAACAAAAGTAACAGGGTCTTTCTATCAGAGTGGTACAACGAGGTGTTTACATAAGCAGGGATATATTACTGCTTATACAATATAGATCACAAGAAGGTTTAAACAAACCAATGGAAAGGAAAAGTGATTATCAGGTTTAAACAGAACAATGGAAAGGAAAATGTGTTTAAACGCATACTTCAAGGGTATATTCTTCCCAAGGACAAGTAGAGCATGATATCCATGATAGGATATAATGTAGAAAACCCTTTAGGTAAGGGGAGAAAAATTTCATGATATTATCCATACAATGGTGTTTGGATAGTTGAGCAAGAAACAATTAGCATTGGGCTTCAAATGTTCTTGTTGAAGAACGGAGTACGATAGACGTGCTTCGAGATAGCATTGACATGGTCAACAGGTGAAAATCAGACTTTGGAAACAAAAAGGATCCATCAGGAACAACTTGTAGAATAAGTCTTACCATTTCTCATGGAAGTATAGATAACCTTGCTAAAAAGGAAAACTATAACATTAGGCCCTCCGGCTAGGTGTGCTAGGCATGACACCTTATCGGGTTAAAGACCAATGTTATAACTCTTGCCAATATGTTCCAGCCATCATATCTGACCGAATTTCAGATCTGATTGGTGTCAGGATACCTCGGACTCGGGATGCCTGAGAAGAAAAGGTACAACACAATTGACGAGATGACAATGTAAGATTCTCGGGAAATGAACTATGGAAGCGAGTTCCGAACAAGGGTTCATCATTAAGCCAAGGAGAGGATGAGGAGGTGGCTGATGGACTCAGCGATAATTCAACGAGGTATCCAAAAGGATGCATCTCCACAATTATGTGGATAGGGAGATAGCATTTGTCAAATCAAATAATATAATGAAGTATGCTCGAGGAAAACATACACAATTAAACATTGGTTGAAAGGTGCGCCCGAATTATGGGTTGGGTTGCACAACCAATGTCAGAATGGTGATTCAATAATCAATAGTCTAAGAATGAACGGATTTGGCAAGAAGTATCACTTGTACCAAGAATGCATAAGAGGTGGTGAAATTCCCACAACATTCTTGACATAAAAGGTGGTAATATCCAAGGTAAAGAAGAACATTGCTGGGTAGCAAGGAACTCAAGGTATAACACAAAACACGAACAAGTTTGTGTCAAACGGAAGGCAATAACGTGGTAGATGATAAAACAAATCATCAAGGGCAAGGATGGTATTTCTCATCATGAATTCGGTATATATCTTGGAAGATCTCAGGATGTTGTTGATAACCATGACACATTTGTCGAGAGATTTCATGAAGATGTAATCGGTCGGCGATGACATCAAGTCAAATGATGATGCAGCGAAAGTCAAATAATACTTGAAGAAGAACTCATAAGAAGTTATGCAGTTCCGTGATAATCTCGAGATACCAGAGGGGGTAATACTCGATGACAGATCAAAGTAGAGGTTGGACCGGGGTATTGCTCTACAGAAGACAAGCGCTTAAACTTGCACGCAAAATGGTATTTAAAGGAGAACATGGTCGGAACCACGATTGCAAAAGGCCAGATCTCGGATATAAGATGAACTTATACCAAAGGAATAATTTAATTTAAGAGAAGCTTTAATGATAAGATCTACATCGTGTCCATGGGCATGAACACAAAGTTCAAGGTCGACTCCCACTTCTCCAATGCATAACCTTTCATTCACTTCACACTTTCGAAGAAGTTGTAGTGTTGAAATTTTATGTGGAAAATACCAGAAGTGTATGACTCGTGAAAACTTTCGAGTTCACACAATTTAGAGAAGGCATATGTTCAACCCATAGGGGCTTCTTAGAAACATATACCACAAGTTTCAAGAGTAAATATCACAAGCTCGAAAAGTAGAGCAAGGTTGAGAAAGTAGATGATACCATTTACCAAAGGCATTATGTATCCGACGAAAGGCTCACAAGGTTACTGAATATGAAGGACGCTGTCGGATAAAATCCATTAAAGGATCTACCGGTCCATAACAGAGCTGACGTGAGCATCGGCACACAACCAGAGGAAGTAACAATGCAAATGCATTGGATTAGGGAAACAACTGACTAATCCAGAGCTTAAATGCAAAGGAATTATGATTTTCAAATCAAAGGATCAGAAGCAATGTTCTGATTAGGGATGGATAAGTTGAATAGCCTTAGGGGTACAATCGACAGCAATTGGATTTGTTGAGAACCAGCTCATGTTTAAAATGACGTGTGAGCCAAAAAGATAATTTAAAAGGATCAACTGATGATTGCGTGCATTCACACTCATGTTGAATCAAAGGGATCAAAATGACGGCGCCTAAGGATACTATCGAATATTGCCAGACATATGGAAAGCATCCATCATGTAAGCAGACAAGTATTGCAGAGCAATAAGCTACTAAGGATTTTTGGAGGATCGAATAGTATTTCAATGACCATTGTGAAACACATGAACAACTAGGGGATGAGCGGATACTCGATAACTGCGAGAATTATCCGTAGGGGTATTCAGGTGACAAAGAACAGCAAGGCAGTAAGCTCAAAGGATTATCGAAACAACGACGAGTATTTCGGGGTATCTTGTAATAACAAGACCAACTGGGAATAAAAGTAAGAACGACAGGTGTAAGTATTTATCCATAGGGATTTTTCGGTGGTAGGGAATTGCAAAAGCAATGGCACAAAGTTTCAGGAGAACATCGGAGAGTATTATCAGAATCTTCTGTTGAAGCAGTCGATCATCTGTAATGAAGGGCTCTCCGGGAGAAAGTGATAACGAGATCCTAATGTTAGATTTTAGCAAAATTCATTTAACCCAAATAGAAGAGAGTTCAGAGTCCCAGAGTAAGGATCGAGGAGTAAAAGATCCTAATACCACCCAGATGGCGACATGGGCCCATAAGGCAAACAACCATGTTAGTAAAAGTTTTTAAAATGTCTAGACTCAACTTCGGCCAAGGAGTGTGGAAGGGGGATTCCTACAGCCAGTCGGCTCTGATACCAACTTGTGACGCCCCCGATTCAATCGTACACTAATCATACACGCAAACGTGTACGATCAAGATCAGGGACTCATGGGAAGATATCACAACACAACTCTACAAATAAAATAAGTCATACAAGCATCATATTACAAGCTAGGGGCCTCGAGGGCTCGAATACAAGAGCTCGATCATAGACGAGTCAGCAGAAGCAACAATATCTGAGTACAGACATGAGTTAAACAAGTTGCCATAAGATGGCTAGCACAAACTGGGATACAGATCGAAAGAGGTGCATGCCTCCTGCCTGGGATCCTCCAAACTACTCCTGGTCGTCATCAGTGGGCAGCACGTAGTAGTAGGCACCTCCGGTGTAGTAGGAGTTGTCGTCGATGGTGGCGTCTGGCTCCTGGGCTCCAACATCTGGTTGCGACAACCAGGTAGAAGGGATAGAGGGGAAAGAAGGAGAAAGCAACCGTGAGTACTCATCCAAAGTACTCGGAAGCAAGGAGCTACACTACTTATGCATGGGTAAATGTATAAAGGGCCATATCGGTGGACTGAACTACAGAAAGCCAGAATAAGAGGGGGATAGCTAGTCCTGTCGAAGACTACGCTTCTTGCAGCCCCCGTCTTGCAGCATGTAGAAGAGAATAGACTGAAGTCCTCCAAGTAGCAACGCATAGCATAATCCTAACCGATGATCCTCCCCTCGTCGCCCTGTGAGAGAGCGATCACCGGTTGTATCTGGCACTTGGAAGGGTGTGTTTTATTAAGCATCCAGTTCTAGTTGTCATAAGGTTAAGGTACAACTCCAAGTCGTCCTGTTACCGAAGATCACGGCTATTCGAATAGATTAACTTCCCTGCAGGGGTGCACCACATAACCCAACACGCTCGATCCCATTTGGCCGGACACACTTTTCTGGGTCATGCCCGGCCTCAGAAGATCAACACGTCGCAGCTCCACCTAGGCACAACATAGAGGTCAGCACGCCGGTCTAAATCCTAAGGCGCAGGGGTCTGGGCCCATCGCCCTTTGCACACCTGCACATTGCGAACGCGGCCGGAGAGCAGACCTAGCAACCTCCATTACAAAGGAAGTTGCGTTACGCGGTCCAACCCGGCGCGCGCCACTCAGTCGCTGACGTCACAAAGGCTTCGGCTGATACCACGACGGCGAGTGCCCATAACTATCCCCGCGTAGATGGTTAGTGCGTATAAGCCAGTGGCCAGACTCAGATGAAATACCAAGATCTCGTTAAACGTGTTAAGTTTCCGCGAACGCCGACCAGGGCCAGGCCCACCTCTCTCCTAGGTGGTCTCAACCTGCCCTGTCGCTCTGCCTCAAAGTAACTGTCGGGGGCCGTCGGGAACTCAGGCCCACCACTACCTAGATGGAGCCACCTGCCCCTTCAGCCCCCATCTCCAAACAGTATCACCGGTAATGTAACAGTGTAAAGTATATAGTATATGCCCGTGATCACCTCCCGAAGTGATCACGGCCCAGTAGTATAGCATGGCAGACGGACAAGAGTATAGGGCCACTGATGGAACACTAGCATCTTATACTAAGTAGTAGGATAACAGGTAAGGTATCAACAGTTGTAGCAACAATGACAGGCTATGCATCAGGATAGGATTAACGGAAAGCAGTAACATGCTACACTACTCTAATGCAAGCAGTAGAGAGAAGAATAGGCGATATCTGGTGATCAAAGGGGGGGGGGCTTGCCTGGTTGCTCTGGCAAGAGAGGGTGGTCGTCACCACCGTAGTCGTACTAGGTAGCAGCGGCTTCGGTCTCGGTGTCTAGCGAGAGAAGAGGGGGAAGAAACAATAAATATAATGCAAACAAATGCATGACGATGCATGACATGGCAAAGCGTGACGCTAGTTGTGCCCTAACGCGGTACGAGGTGGTACCGGTGAAGGGGGGAAACATCCGGGAAAGTATCCCTGGTGTTTCACGTTTTCGGGCAAAGGAGCCGGAGGGGGAAAGTTGCGTATTTTCTATGCTAGGGATGCGTGGAGGACGAATGGGCTGCGTATTCGGGTTCGTCTCGTCGTTCTGAGCAACTTTCATGTTGAAAATAATTTAATCCGAGTTACGGATTAAAAGATATGATTTTCTAAAGATTTTATTAATTTCTGGAATTTAATTAATTATTTAAATTAATTCGAAAATGGATTTATGACATCAGCATGATGTCATGCTGACATCAGCAGTCAACATGGGTTGACTGGTCAACCTAACCAATGGGTCCCACAGGTCAGAGACACATGTTAATTATCCAAATTTTAATTAATCTAATCAGAATTAATTAGGGGTGGGCCCCACTGTCATTGATTGATTAATTAACTAACAGTTAATTAGGTTAATCTAATTATGATTAATTAACTTAGTTAATTCCTTAATTCATTATTTAATTTAATTATTATTATTTAATTATTATTATTATTATTTTAAATCATTTAAAAAAACGTTCTCAGGGGTGGGCCCCATTTGTCATGTGCACTGGGGTCCTTAGAGGGCAGGCTAATGGGCGCAGGGGCGGGCGCCAGGTGCGGTGCGGGCACGCCCAAGCGGGCGCTGCAGGCCGGCAAGGTCAGTGGCCAAGACAGCCGCGGTGGTGGCTGCAGGCGGTGTGCAGAGGAGGCGGGGATGGCCGGAGCGGCGCACGGAGAGGGAAGGCGAGGTCAACAGCGGGGCGGCGGGCGGCTGCAGCCGCATGACGAAGCAGCAGGAGGCGGCGGTGGTGGCGAGCAAGGACGGGGCCTAGGCGTGGCGCGACCGGATGGGCGAGCGCGCGCGCAGCGGGATGCAGGGGGACGGCATGGCGGGGCGCGCGCCCAGGCAGGGCAAGTCGGGGCCGCGCGGGCGTAGGACGCGCGCGGGCGTAGGACGCGCACGGACGTGGAGGGCATGGCGAGGCGCGTGCGAGCTCGGGCGCCCGTCGGCGACGTGCAACAGAGAGGGAAAGAAGAGGAGAGGGAGGCCGTGGCCTCACCGACGGTCGTAGGGCAGCGACAATGGGCTCGGGGAGGCGCCGGAGTAGCAGATCGACGGTGATGACCGGTGGGGCAGAGAACGAGGATGAGGCCGTTTCGGCGAGGTAGGGGTCCCGAGCTCGTGCTCGTGGTCGGAGAGGAGGTAGCAGACGATGGTGGTGCGGGCGGAGAGGAAGGAAGACGGGAGGGGCGGCGCCAGCGAGGTGGCGTTGTGAAGGAGGTCGGAGGCGCGCGGGAGGGGGGGGCGTCAGGGGGCATGGTCGCCCTGATCCCGATCTGGATCGGGGGAGTGGGGGAGAGAGCGAGTGGGAGGTGCTTGGTGGTAGTGGGTTAGGGTTTTCGTCGGGTGGGGATAAGGGGAGTGGGTGGTGGCTGGCTGGGCCGGCCGGTTGGCCAACTGGGCTGGGTGGTCCAGTGGGGGGGTTCCTTTTCTTTCTCTTCTCTTTCTTTTTGTTTAGACCTTTTCATTTTTCTTTTTATTTATTTTCTTTTTACTATTTTCTCTAATTTTCAATATATCTCAGTTTTAGTAAAATATCAAAGTTGCACCTAATTTAGTATATGTAAATATGCCGCAACCACATTTAACTTGGCACACAAAGTAAAATATTTTGTGATGGTTTCTTAATACAAAAGCTTCTAAATATTTGTTTTTGCTACTGTTTTGCTCATTTTAGAGTATTTAAATAATTTATAAAATTGTGGATTCTCCACCATAACTACCTATGCATTATTTGTCACAATCCGAACATTTTAGTTTTAAATTTGAAAACTTTTGTGGTTTGCCTTTAACTCAAATTTGAATTTGATTTGTTTTGAACTAACGTGAGATTAACAACAGTAACCGCGATGTTGTGGCATCATTAGCAGAGGTTTACTGTAGCTTAATTATCCGGGCGTCACAGCGGCCCTTGAGACTGCCAAGTCCGCCAAGGCCGAAGCCGAAAAAGCCCTCCAAGAGTTGGAGGAGATGAAAAAGATAGCGGCGGGTAAGGCATTCTTTATGCAAAGCAGAAGTATAAAAGTAAAGTACTTGTTACTTACCCGAATCCGGAGCTCTCCAGGGGCATTCGAAGATCTTCCCCGCAGCGTATCCGACGCTGCCGCATTCTACCGAGCCGAAGAGGGCAGCTCGACGGAGAAGGTGTTCTGGTCTCAGTATGCTGAGGCCGGACACTCTGTGCCCTTGAGCGACCAGCTGAAACAGCTGGTCGAGCTCCACAAGGCGGCCGAACAGGCTATGAAGGGCTTCATAGTTCGGCTGTGGCCCGGAGAGGCCCTGCCTGGGAGCTACTTCGGGCTGGTGCGGCGACTGGTGGAGGCCTGTCCAAGGCTCGAGGTCATCAAGCGCTCCGTCTGCATCGAAGGTGCCCGTAGGGCCCTTGCCCTTGCAAAGGTGCACTGGGGTAAGCTGGACGATGAGAAGCTTGTGAGCGACGGGGCGCCGCCGGGGAAGGAGCATCGCAAGCCCGAGAACTACGATAAGGATGTTCTTGCGGGTGCCCGCCTTGTTGCGGATGAATGTACCAAGGATGTAATTTTTGAATGAACTCGCTCGTGTTTATCCTGTGCGCTGAAAACTTGTTCATATGCGCTAAGCAATGCTTATTGAATTTAAAATATTACTTTCTGTGCGGCCGTTTATCAAAAATTGAGAGATGGCCAGTCGTCGGCTTCTGCCCCCGTGCCACTAGTGCTGGGGTGTTCGGGATAAACCTGAGCACTCTTTTTCCCATAGTTGTGTCCTTCGAGGGAGGCGCTCAGCACAACGAACCAGGCAATCGGACTATAATGCTTGAACACTCTCACTTAGCCATAGAACTCTATAATTTTATATTTCGGCGAAGCCCCTAGTTCGGAAGACCGAGTTCGGGGCGCTATCCACGCCTTGGCCGGACCATGCCAGCTCCTCGCTCGAAGCGGCATAAGCCTTTAGGGACTCGAAAAACCTCTCGAACAGCGACCGGTCTCTCGCCACATCATGACAGTCAGTTTTAGCTTTCTCCACTGAGGTGCTTAGCCCAGCTCAACCGAGGCACAATCGCAGTGGTTCTCCTAGTGCTACCTTAGCCGATATAGCGGAATGTAAGGCACCAAAACATAGGAGCTGGGCAAACCCAACTATTGACCCAAATCATGATTCGGAGCTGATGCATATAGTGCTATAAGTTCGGGGTGCCGCACTTGTGAAAGTGTACGGACTTCTCACGCCATATTAATGGGTACTAAAGCCCCTGGTGTATTTTGCCGTACCACAGTGTACGGGTGCAACATGTCATAAACATATATATGAAAAGATGATAATGCAAAAAATAGACAGAAAGCTATGCATTGTTTATAAAGAGGCTATTTATCAAAGCCGAACGATACAAGTGGTGCGATAAGCAAAAAGATATTGGACTATTTAGTATGTCCTGACCAGGGGCAGGCCGCGGAGTTGTATTTAAAACAGGTATACCGCTCGTAACGGAGACCACCTGGGAGTTCCATAATGCGGCATGGCTTGTCTGCCTCCTGGATCTTGCATCGTTTGTGCGGCAGTCAAATTGCCGAACAGGTCGTCCGAAGTATGGAGTCCTGAAAGTAAGAAAAAGTTGAAAAAAGAATCCGGCAGCCCCTAGTACGTTTTAAGCCATATTTTTGGCATGCCGTTATTGTGCCCCTTCCCCTGTGCCCATGGTATCTCAAGGGCGTAGTTATGTACGCGAGGTACTGGTTTCGCTATGTCGCGAGAGCTGGTGTTGGGGCCACATTGCTACGCTTGCTCATAGTGTGCCAGGCGGTGCTGCTGTGGGTTACTCCGGGCACGCTTGGCAGTGTCTGGCTTATTAACGGCCGGACTGGAGAATTGCCTGAAAAGGCTACTTTGTACTTCCGCTGCGAGAGCCGCTGTGTGCTCCTCCGTACGGAGGGAGCGTTCGGTGTTTCCGTTGACCGTGATTACTCCTCGAGGGCCTGACATCCTGAGCTTGAGATATGCGTAGTGCGGCACCGCATTGAACTTTGCGAATGCGGTTCGTCCGAGCAGGGCGTGATAGCCACTGCAAAACGGGACTATATCGAAGATTAACTCTTCGCTTCGGAAATTGTCTGGGGATCCGAAGACCATGCCAAGTGTTACTGAGCCTGTACAGTTGGCTTCTACACCTGGTATAACGCCTTTAAAGGTCGTTTTTGTGGGCTTAATCCTTGAGGGATCTATGCCCATTTTTCGCACTGTATCCTGATAAAGCAGGTTCAGGCTACTGCCGCCGTCCATGAGGACTCTTGTGAGATGAAATCCGTCGATGATTGGGTCAAGAACCAATGCGGCGAAGCCGCCATGACGGATGCTAGTGGGATGGTCCCTTCGATCAAAAGTGATCGGGCAGGAGGACCATGGGTTGAACTTCGGGGCGACTGGCTCCATCGTGTATATGTCCCGTAGCACACGCTTCCGCTCCCTCTTGGGAATATGGGTTGCCTATATCATGTTCACCGTCCGCACTTGTGGGGGAAAGCCCTTCTGTCCATTGTTGTTCAGTGGCTTGGGCTCCTCATCGTCGTCGCTGTGCAGCCCCTTGTCTTTGTTTTCGGCTCTTAATTTGCCTGCCTGCTTGAACACCCAACAATCTTTGTTAGTGTGATTGGCTGGCCTTTCGGGGGTGCCATGTATCTGGCACAAGCGGTCGAGTATTCGGTCCAAACTGGACGGGCCCTGAGTATTCTTTTTGAATCGATTTTTCCGCTGACCGGATTTATAGCCTTTGAATCTGGCATTGACTGCCGTGTCTTCATTGCTGTCGCTGCTGACGCGGCGTTTTTGCTTATTCTGACGTGTCCTGCCACTTTTGTCCTTGGTATCCGAATTACCATGGTTCTTTGATAAGTTGTTACTGCGAGCTAGCCAGCTGTCTTCTCCCGCGCAAAAGCGGGTCATGAGTGTCGTGAGGGCTGCCATAGATTTCGGCTTTTCCTGTCCCAGGTGCCGGGCAAGCCACTCGTCCCGGATGCTATGCTTGAATGCTGCTAAGGCCTCTGCGTCCGGACAGTCGACTATCTGGTTTTTCTTTGTTAGGAACCGTGTCCAAAATTGTCTAGCCGATTCCTCTGGCTGCTGAATTATGTGGCTTAAGTCGTCGGCATCCGGTGGTCGCACGTAAGTGCCCTGGAAGTTGTCGAGGATTGCGGCTTCTAGGTCCTCCCAAGAACCGATTGAGTCTGCTGGCAAGCTGTTAAGCCAATGCTGGGCCGGTCCTTTAAGTTTGAGCGGGAGGTATTTGATGGCGTGTAGATCATCGCCATGTGCCATGTGGATGTGAAGGAGATAATCCTCGATCCATACCGCCGGATCTGTTGTGCCATCGTATGATTCGATGTTTACGGGTTTGAAACCCTCTGGGATTTTATGCTCCATTACTTCATTCGTGAAGCATAGCGGGTGTGCGGCGCCTCTGTACTGGGCTATATCACGACGCAGCTCGGAAAAGCTATATCTGTTGTGTTCGGCCCGGCCGGATTTGTTGTATCCAGAGTAAAGATCATCGTCACGTGCCGTAGGGCACCTGCGCGATCCGTAGATCGATCTTGTTTGTCTTGCCTTGTCCTCCAGTACGTCTTGCAGGTCTGGCACATTTTCCCGTGCCTTAGTTGAGCGGCGTCGGGGCATGGCTTGGGTGTAGGGCCGAGACTCTCTGTCGCGGCCGCGAGGTGGCCGGTCTGCCATGTCATGCGCTGGTGATGTAGGTGCTTCCTCCTCTGATCGGGGTAGCGGCCTGCGCTTTGGGTAACTCTTGGAGGGGCGTTCGAGTTCGTACTCTTCGGCCGCAAGGACTTCAGTCCATCTGTCAGCTAGCAAATCTTGGGCAGCTCTAAGCTACTGCTGCTTTTTCTTGAGGCTGCTTGCCGTGGCTAAAAGCCTGCGTCTAAAACGCTCTTGTTCGGCGGGGTCTGATGATATGACGAATTCGTCGTCATCGAGGCTTGCCTCGTCTTCAGAGGGAGGCATATAGTTATCATCCTCGACCTCTTGGTCTGCCACTCTCTCATGAGGGCTGGCTTCTCCATCTTCCTGTGCCAAATCTTGCTGAGGTGGGTGTTCTTCGGCGCTGTCCGGGGTAGACCGTGCCGGAATCACCATTTTTGCTTTGGCGGGATTTAGAGGGGCGCCGCTGACGCCGGCGCTTTGGCTGTTTCTTGGGGGTGTCATCCCCCGCTGTCCATCGCCATCTCCATCCTTTGGAGTGTCCACCATATATATGTCATATGACAAGGTGGCCTTCCAGCGCCCTGCAGGTGCTGGTTCCTGTTTGTCTCCTACATCGTCGTCCATACCGTCGATGTCTTCGGAGCCGAAGTCAAGCATGTCGGTTAAATCGTCGACAGTGGCTACAAAGTGGGTGGCGGGTGGGCTTTGAATTTCTTATCGTCCGCATCCCATCCTCGCTGACCGTAATCCGGCCAGGGCTCTCCTGATAAAGAGAGAGACTTAAGAGAATTCAGGATGACGCCAAAAGGCGAGTGCTGAAAGATGTCTGCGGCGGTGAACTCCATTATCGGCGCCCAATCGGATTCGATAGGCAGGGGCGCATGGGGTTCGGAGTCCGGGGAGGAGTCCGGATCCTCGGAGTCACGGATCATGCAGAGTGCGGGGCTAGCGTTCGGCTCGATCGCCTTTGAGATTGCATCCCCCGAGGTGGCGTCCAACCGCTCATCCTCGATTGGCACAATAGGCTCCGAGTTAGAGGTCGGAACCGATGCGTGTGCGGCCTCCAGTACACTATCCAGAGGCAGAGCTAGATCATGCCCCTCGAGATGGTGCGGCGCGCTTGGCCGTGGCTCGAACCCGTCGAAGATCAAGTCTCCGCGGATGTCAGCCGTGTAGTTTAAGCTTCCAAACCTGACTTGATGGCCAGGGGCATAGCTTTCGATCTGCTCCAAGTGGCCAAGAGAGTTGGCCCGCAGAGCGAAGCCGCCGAAGACGAAGATCTGTCCGGGGAGAAAAGTCTCACCCTAGATCGCATCGTTGTTGATGATCAAAGGAGCCATCGGGCCTAAAGGCGACGACACAGAGGAACTCTCAATCAAAGCACCAATGTCGGTGTCAAAACCGGCGGATCTCGGGTAGGGGGTCCCGAACTATGCGTCTAGGCCGGATGGTAACAGGAGGCAGGGAACACGATGTTTTACCCAGGTTCGGGCCCTCTTGATGGAGGTAAAACCCTACGTCCTGCTTGATTAATATTGAAGATATGGGTAGTACAAGAGTAGATCTACCACGAGATCAAGGAGGCTAAACCCTAGAAGCTAGCCTATGGTATGATTGTTGTCTATGGAGTTGATGAAGTTGTCCTACGTACTAAAACCCTCCGGTTTATATAGACACCGGATAGGGTTAGGGTTACATAAAGTCGGTTACAATGGTAGGAGATCTTGAATATCCGCATCGCCAAGCTTGCCTTCCACGCCAAGGAAAGTCCCATCCGGACACGGGACAAAATCTTCAATCCTATATCTTCATAGTCCAGGAGTCCGGCTGAAGGTATAGTCCGGCTACCCGAACACCCCCTAATCCAGGACTCCCTCAGTTCTACTTGGCACAAACACTAATTAAAAGCATAAAGCCACATCTAAACAGAGGCTAGATGAATTATTTATTACTAAACAGTAGCAAAAAGAAAGGAACAAAAATAAAGTTGGGTTGCCACCCAACAAGCGCTATCGTTTAATGCCCCTAGCTAGGCATGATGATTTCAACGATGCTCACATAAAAGATAAGAATTGAAACATAAAGAGAGCATCTTGAAGAATATGACTAGCACATTTAAGTCTAACCCACTTCCTATGCATAGGGATTTTGTGAGCAAACAACTTACGGGAACACAAATCAACTTGCATAGGAAGGTAAAAAACCATAACTTCAAAATTTTAAGCACATAGAGAGGAAACTTGATATTATTGCAATTCCTACAAGCATAAGTTCCTCCCTCATAATAATTTTCAGTAGCATCATGAATGAATTCAACAATATAACCAGCACCTAAAGCATTCTTTTCATGATCTACAAGCATAGAAATTTTACTACTCTCCACATAAGCAAAATTCTTCTCATGAATAATAGTGGGAGTAAACTCAACAAAATAATTATCATGTGATTGAAAATGAAGATCAAGATGACAAGTTTCATGGTTATCATTATTCTTTAAAGCATACGTGTCATCACAATAATCATCATAGATAGGAGGCATGCTTTCATCATAGTAAATTTGCTGATCAAAGCTTGGGGGACAAAAAATATCATCTTCATCAAACATAGCTTCCCCAAGCTTGTGGCTTTGCATATCATTAGCATCATGGATATTCAAGTAATTAATACTAACAACATTGCAATCATGCTCATCATTCAAATATTTAGTGCCAAACATTTTAATGCATTCTTCTTCTAACACTTTGGCACAATTTTCCTTTCCATCATACTCACGAAAGATATTAAAAAGATGAAGCATATGAGGCAAACTTAATTCCATTTTTCTGTAATTTTATATTATAAACTAAACTAGTGATAAAACAAGAAACTAAAAGACTCGATTGCAAGATCTAAAGATATACCTTCAAGCACTAACCTCCCCGGCAACGGCGCCAGAAAAGAGCTTTATGTCTACTACACAGCCTTCTTCTTGTAGACGTTGTTGGGCCTCCAAGTGCAGAGGTTTGTAGGACAGTAGCAAATTTCCCTCAAGTGGATGACCTAAGGTTTATCAATCCATAGGAGGTGCAGGATGAAGTTGGTCTCTCTCAAGCAACCCTGCAACCAAATAACAAAGAGTCTCTTGTGTCCCCAATACACCCAATACAATGGTAAATTGTATAGGTGCACTAGTTCGGCGAAGAGATGGTGATACTAGTGCAATATGGATAGTAGATAATAGTTTTTGTAATTTGAAAATATAAAAACAGAAAGGTAACAAATGATAAAAGTGAGCGTAAACGGTATTGCAATGTGTTGAAACAAGGCCTAGGGTTCATACTTTCTCTAGTGCAAGTCCTCTCAGCAATAATAACATAATTGGATCATATAACTATCCCTCAACATGCAACAAAGAGTCACTCCAAAGTCACTAATAGCGGAGAACAAACGAAGAGATTATGGTAGGGTACGAAACCACCTCAAAGTTATTCTTTCCAATCAATCCGTTGGGCTATTCCTATAAGTGTCACAAACAGCCATAGAGTTCGTACTAGAATAACACCTTAAGACACAAATCAACCGAAACCCTAATGTCACCTAGATACTCCAATGTCACCTCAAGTATCCGAGGGTATGATTATACGATATGCATCACACAATCTCAGATTCATCTATTCAACCAACACATAGGACCTCAAAGAGTGCCCCAAAGTTTCTACCGTAGAATCACGGCGAAAACGTGTGCCAACCCCTATGCATAGGTTCATGGGCGGAACCCGCAAGTTGATCACCAAAACATACATCAAGTGAATCACGTGGTATCCCATTGTCACCACAGATACGCACGGCAAGACATACATCAAGTGTTCTCAAATCTTTAAAGACTCAATCCGATAAGATAACTTCAAAGGGGAAACTCAATCCATTACAAGAGAGTAGAGGGGGGAAGAAACATCATAGGATCCAAATATAATAGCAAAGCTCGCGATACATCAAGATCGTATCACCTGAAGAACACGAGAGAGAGAGAGATCAAACACATAGCTACTGGTACATACCCTCAGCGTCCAGGGAGAACTACTCCCTCCTTGTCATGGAGAGCACCAGGATGATGAAGATGGCCACCGGAGAAGTATTCCCCCTCCAGCAGGGTGCCAGAATGGGTCTAGATTGGCTTTCGGTGGCTACGGAGGCTTCTGGAGGCGGAACTCCCGATCTATTGTGCTCCCGGATGTTTTTAGGGTATATGGAGATATATAGGCGGAAGAAGTACGTCAGGGGAGCCACGAGGGGCCCATGAGGGTGGAGGGCGCGCCCTAGGGGGGTGGGCGCGCCCCCTACCTCGTGGCCTCCTCGAAGCTTCCCTTACGCGCACTTCAAGTCTTCTGGGCTTCTTTCCTTCCAAAAAGAGTTCCGTGAAGTTTCAGGTTAATTGGACTCCATTTGATTTTCCTTTTCTTCGAAACCCTAAAACAAGGTAAAAACAGAAACTGGCACTGGGCTCCGGGTTAATAGGTTAGTCCCAAAAATGATATAAAAGTGTATAATAAAGCCCATAAACATCCAAAACAGTAGATAATATAGCATGGAGCAATCAAAATTATAGATACGTTGGAGACGTATCAATCAACTAGGCGTATCAACGGGCTATGGAGGTGCCCATCAATAGATATCAATGTGAGTGAGTAGGGATTGCCATGCAACGGATGCACTAGAGCTATAAGTATATGAAAGCTCAAAAGGAAACTAAGTGGGTGTGCATCCAACTTGCTTGCTCATGAAGACCTAGGGCATTTTGACGAAGCCCATCATTGGAATATACAAGCCAAGTTCTATAACTAAAAATTCCCACTAGTATATGAAAGTGATAACATAGGAGACACTCTATCATGAATATCACGGTGCTACTTTGAAGCACAAGTGTGGTAAAAGGATAGTAACATTGTCCCTTCTCTCTTTTTCTCTCAATTTTTTATTTGGGCCTTTTCTCTCTTTTTTATGGCCTCTTTTCTTCCTCCCTTTTATTTTTATTTTTTTCGTCCGTAGTCTCATCCCGACTTGTGGGGGAATCATAGTCTCCATCATCCTTTCCTCACTTGGACATTGCTCTAATAATGATGATCATCACACTTTTATTTTTCTTACAACTCAACAATTACAACTCGATACTTAGAACAAAATATGACTCTATATGAATGCCTCCGGCAGTATACCGGGATATACAATGGACCAAGAGTGACATGTATGAAAGAATTATGAATGGTGGCTTTGCCACAAATTCTATGTCAACTACATGATCATGCTAAGCAATATGACAATGATGGAGTGTGTCATAATAAACGGAACGGTGGAAAGTTGCATGGCAATATATCTCGGAATGGCTATGGAAATGCCATAATAGGTAGGTATGGTGGCTGTTTTGAGGAATGTATATGGTGGGTGTATGATATCGGCGAAAGGTACGCTGTATTAGAGAGGCTAGCAAAGGTGGAAGGTAAGAAAAGTGCGTATAATCCATGGACTCAACATTATCCATAAGAACTCATATACTTATTGCAAAAATCTACAAGTTATCAAAGCAAAGTATTACGCGCATGCTCCTAGGGGGATAGATTGGTAGGAAAAGACCATCGCTCGTCCCCGACCGCCACTCATAAGGAAGACAATCAAAAAATAAATCATGCTCCAACTTCATCACATAACGGTTCACCATACGTGCATGCTACGGGAATCACAAACTTTAATACAAGTATTTCTCAAATTCACAACTACTCAACTAGCACAACTTTAATATCACCATCTTTATATCTCAAAACAATTATCAAGCATCAAACTTCTCATAGTATTCAACACACTCATAAGAAATTTTTATTATTAATCTTGTATACCAAGCATATTAAGACTTTAAGCAAATTACCATGCTATTTAAGACTCTCAAAATAATCTAAGTGAAGCATGAGAGATCAATAGTTTCTATAAAATAAATCCACCACCGTGCTCTAAAAGATATAAGTGAAGTACTAGAGCAAAACTATATAACTCAAAAGATATAAGCGAAGCATATAGAGTATTCTAACAAATTCCAAATCATGTATGGCTCTCTCAAAAGGTGTGTATAGCAAGGATGATTTTGGTAAACTAAATAGTAAAGACTCAAATCATACAGGACGCTCCAAGCAAAACACATATCATGTGGCGAATAAAAATATAGCTCCAAGTAAAGTTACCGATAGAAGTAGACGAAAGAGGGGATGCCTTCCGGGGCATCCCCAAGCTTTGGCTTTTAGGTGTCCTTAGATTATCTTGGGGGTGCCATGGGAATCCCCAAGCTTAGTATCTTGCCACTCCTTGTTCCATAATCCATCAAATCTTTACCCAAAACTTGAAAACTTCACAACACAAAACTTAAAGTAGAAAATCTCGTGAGCTCCGTTAGCGAAAGAAAACAAAAGACCACTTCAAGGTACTGTAATGAAATCATTATTTATTTATATTGGTGTTATACCTACTGTATTCCAACTTCTCTATGGTTTATAAACTATTTTACTAGCCATAGATTCATCAAAATAAGCAAACAACACACGAAAAAACAGAATCTGTCAAAAACAGAACAGTCTGTAGTAATCTGTAGCTAGCGCAAGATCTGGAACCCCAAAAATTCTAAAATAAATTGATGGACGTGAGGAATTTATCTGTTAATCATCTCCAAAAATAATTAACTAAATAGAACTTTCCAAATAAAAATGGCAGAAGTTCTCGTGAGCGCTAAAGTTTCTGTTTTTTACAGCAAGTGTAACAAGACTTTCCCCAAGTCTTCCCAACGGTTATACTTGGCACAAACACTAATTAAACACAAAAAACACAACCAAAACAGATGATAGATAAATTATTTATTACTAAACAGGAGCAAAAAGTAAGGAATAAAAATAAAATTGGGTTGCCTCCCAACAAGCGCTATCGTTTAACGCCCCTAGCTAGGCATAACAAGCAAGGATAGATCTACGTATTGCCATATTTGGTAGGCAATCCATAAGTGGCTCTCATAATAGATTCATAAGGTAATTTAATTTTGTTTCTATGAAAGTGTTCCATGCCTTTCCTTAACGGAAATTGGAATCTAGTATTTCCTTCCTTCATATCAATAATTGCACCAATCGTTCTAAGGAAAGGTCTACCAAGAATAATAGGACATGAAGGATTGCAATCTATGTCAAGAACAATAAAATCCACGGGCACATAATTCCTATCCGCAACAATAAGGAAATCATTAATTCTTCCCATAGGTTTCTTAATAGTGGAATCCGCAAGGTGCAAGTTTAAAGAGCAATCTTCAAAATCACGGAAACCTAACAAATCACATAAAGTCTTTGGAATCGTGGAAACACTAGCACCCAAATCACATAAAGCATGGCATTCATGATATTTAATTTTAATTTTAATAGTTGGTTCCCACTCATCATAAAGCTTTCTAGGGATAGAAACTTCTAATTCAAGTTTTTCTTCATAAGATTGCATCAAGGCATCAACGATATGTTTAGTAAACGCTTTATTTTGACTATAAGCATGAGGAGAATTTAGCATGGATTGCAACAAGGAAATACAATCAATCAAAGAGCAATTTTCATAGTTAAATTCCTCGAAATCCATAATAGTGGATTTAGCAACATCTAGGGTTTTAATTTCTTCAATCCCACTTTTATCAATTTTAGCATCAAGATCAACAAATTCCGAATTCTTGGAATGCCTTCTAGGTAAAGGTGGATCATATTCAGTCCCATCATTATCAAGATTCATATTGCAAAACAAAGATTTAATAGGGTGCACATCAATAACTTTTAGATCTTCATCATTATTTTCATAGCAATCTGGTTTAGCAGCCATCCTATTAACTAAGGTGGCTTGCTTATCCGAAATTTCAGTAGTCAATATCTCAAGACAAGCAATCTGGGATCTTAAACCATCGAATTCTTTAGACATATCATCAAGCTCTTTATTCATAAAACTCATAAAACTTTTTCTATTCCTTAAGCTCGTTTCTAAAGAAACTATTATGTTCAAATTGAAAAACGATAAAACTCCTGACATTGCTTTCGATATATTCTAACCTTTTAAGGTGGAGATAACCAAATTTAGGTAAAGCCATTGAGGCAAGCAAGCAAACTAACACACAAGCAAACAAAGAAACAAACGGGCAAAAAGAGGCAAATAGAGAAAGAGATGGAGGATAGAGAGAGAGAGAGGGTGAATAAAACAGCAAGGGTGGAGTGAGGGAGAGGAAAACAAGAGGCAAATGGCAACTAATGTAATGCAGGAGATAAGGGTATGTGATGGGTACTTGGTATGTTGACTTTTGCGTAGACCTCCCCGGCAACGGCGCCAGAAATCCTTCTTGCTACCTCTTGAGCACTGCGTTGGTTTTTCCCGAAGAGGAAGGGATGATGCAACAAAGTAGCGTAAGTATTTCCCTCAGTTTTTGAGAACCAAGGTATCAATCCAGTAGGAGGCTACGCGTGAGTCCCTCGTACCTGCACAAAACAAATAAATCCTCGCAAGAAACGTGGATAGGGGTTGTCAATCCCTATACGGCCACTTACGAGAGTGAGATCTGATAGATATGATAAAATAATATTTTTGGTATTTTTGTGATAAAGATGCAAAGTAAAAAAGTAAAGGAAATAACTAAGTAGTAGGAGATTAATATGATAAAGATAGACCCGAGGGCCATAGGTTTCACTAGTGGCTTCTCTCGAGAGCATAGGTATTCTACGGTTGGTGAACAAATTACTGTTGAGCAATTGACAGAATTGAGCATAGTTATGAGAATATTTAGGTATGATCATGTATATAGGCATCACGTCCGAGACAAGTAGACCAACTCCTGCCTGCATCTACTACTATTACTCCACTCATCGACCGCTATCCAGCATGCATCTAGAGTATTAAGTTCATGAAAACAGAGTAATGCCTTAAGCAAGATGAAATGATGTAGAGGGATAAACTCATGCAATATGATGAAAACCCCATCTTGTTATCCTCGATGGCAACAATACAATACGTGCCTTGTTGCCCCTACTGTCACTGGGAAAGGACACCGCAGGATTCAACCCAAAGCTAAGCACTTCTCCCATTGCAAGAAAGATCAATCTAGTAGGCCAAACCAAACTGATAATTCGAAGAGACTTGCAAAGATAACCAATCATACATAAAAGAATTCAGAGAAGATTCAAATATTATTCATAGATAGACTTGATCATAAACCCACAATTCATCGGTCTCAACAAACACACCGCAAAAAGAAGATTACATCGAATAGTTCTCCACAAGAGAGGGGGAGAACATTGTATTGAGATCCAAAAAGAGAGAAGAAGCCATCTAGCTAATAACTATGGACCCGTAGGTCTAAGGTAAACTACCCACACTTCATCGGAGGGGCTATGGTGTTGATGTAGAAGCCCTCCGTGATCGATGCCCCCTCCGGCGGAGCTCCGGAACAGGCCCAAGATGTGATCTCGTGTATACAGAAAGTTGCGGCGGTGGAATTAGGTTTTTGGCTCCGTATCTGATCGTTTGGGGGTATGTAGGTATATATAGGAGGAAGGACTACATCGGTGGAGCAACAGGGGGCCCACGAGGGTGGAGGGTGCGCCTGGGGGGGGGGGGGCGGGTAGGCGCGCCCCCTACCTCGTGGCATCCTCTTTTGTGTCTTGACGTAGGGTCCAAGTCTCCCGGGTCTTGTTCATTGAGAAAATCACATTCCCGAAGGTTTATTACGTTTGGACTCCGTTTGATATTCCTTTTCTTCGAAACCCTAAAACAACAATTACGGGCTGGGCCTTCGGTTAATAGGCTAGTCCCAAAAATAATATAAAAGTGAATAATAAAGCCCAATAATGTCCAAAACAGTAGATAATATAGCATGGAGCAATCAAAAATTATAGATACGTTGGAGACGTATCAGGCAACATGGAACGACAGGATATCCGTGCTGAAATTTAAACTTATTTAGGGTTCGTTTGGCCTTTTATACACTAATTGAGTTTCCTAGGCATTTAATGTCCATAATTCAAATCTAAACTACAAACACATGCTCTAGTTCACCGAAATGGCTCAAAAATTATACATGTGTCCTTGGGTGCATGTTTAGTCCCATGTCAGGAATGGGAATGAATTACAACTGTACCGGTGCCCTGGCTCGTCCTCAAACATTTGGAATCTCGGTTTTTAAATCCCCATAAATCCAAAACTCACAAGAAAGTCATCAAAGGTGGCATGGTGTCACATCACGGCACATATATGTTGTGGTAAAAACATTGCCAATTTGGGCCAAGCTTTATTACAAACCGGAGCCTGTCGCAAGAACCCTCGTGGTTTTGATAGGGAAACATGTCCCCTTGTGGGTGAAACGATAATCGCTCCCTCTTCTAGCCTTGTACTTTCTTCTACACGCAACATGGAACAACGGGAGATTCGCGCTGAACTTTGAAATTATTCAGGGTTCGTTTGACCTTTTTTATTCATTAATTGATTTTTATAGGCATTTAATGTCCATAATTCAAATCCGAACTACAAATACATGCTCCAGTGCACCAAAATGGATAGAAAAAATGTACATGTTTCCTTGGGGTGCATTTTTAGGTCCCATGGAACGAATGGGAACGAATTCAACCATCTCGCCATCCTGGCTTGGCCACAAACATTGCGAATGTCAAGTTTTTAAATCTCTGTAAATCCAAAACTCACCAGGAAATCATGAAACTTGGCATGGTGTCACTACATGGTACATATAATTGTCCAATTTGGGCGAAGCTATATTACAAGCCTCTTACAAACCGGAGTCTGTCGCAACCCTCGTGGTTCCGGTAGGGAAACATGCCCCTCTTGGGAGCAAAACGACAATCGCTGCCTCTTCTCGCCTTGAACTTTGTTTTCTATAGGCAACATAGAATAACAGGAGTGTCGGGATGAAATTTGAAACTGTTCAGGGTTTGTTTGGCCATTGTATATATTACTAATTACTAAGTTTTCTATGCATTTAATGTAGTCCATAATTCAAATTTGAACTACAAGCACATGTTCCAGTGAAGCAAAATGGGTGGGAAATCGTACATGTGTCATTGGGTGCATGTTCAGGTCTCATTTAAGGAATGGGAATGAATTACAAACTTGTAGTCGTCCTGAAACATTGAGAATCTTGGTTTTTAAATCCCAGTAAATCAAGAACTCACCCAAAAAACATGAAACTTGGCATGGTTTCATGACATGGCACATATATGCCGTGGTAAAAAATCATCCAGTTTGAGAAGAGGCGCACACATTAGTAGCCAACGAAGTCCTTTCTGAAACAAAAGGCTGACACATTAATATCGCAAACAGTTGTATTATGTTAACCGTGTCGAAATTTAACCATACTCGGTGGCATGCGTGCGGCTGTTTGATTAGATGAGATGAGCGCGAGAAGTCCGTCGTGCAAGCTCGACGGGACGCGTGCAAGCAGTCCACCGTGCAGGCTCGATGGGACACGTGCATCCTGTCCACCTCGCAGGCTCGACGGGACATGTGCGAGCAGCAAGGCCACCCATGCCCACCGGGAAGCGAGCTTTTTGACCTCCATGCACCAGCCGCCGCCCGCGTTGCTCACAACTTCTGCATTAATGGGTTAATTAAAGCACCTGGATGGAGGGTGTTTGCTTGTGATCCCATGGGAGCATTTGCTTTGTTCGTGTTTTCAACTTGCATCCCACCCTAATATAAATTGCCACATAGGGCAACGGATAATACAACCACAAATAAAATGGCAACGGATAATACGACGACAAATTAATGGCGCAGATAATAATTGTCTTACATATTCCGTATAATTTAAAATGCCACATGCAGCAAAGCCCGGAAGACATGGGGGCAAGAGAAGAAGGAAATTGCAGACAACGATCTGGGTCGTTACTGTCTCTACTCGTCGATGGATCGCTGGCCGACGACATCCTCCAGCTCCTTCTTCAATTCCTCACAACTTTGCTTGAAGGCAACCACAGATTCCTCCACCTCCTGCTCGCGCTTGATCCGGAGCTTCCTCAAGTCACCCATCAGTTCCTCAACGACCGCTATCAGTGTCATCCTCGAGGCACTTCTCTGCTCATGCAACATCTTCCAGCCGGCGGCCTCCTCCTCCTTCTCGGTGAGCGCCTTGAGGAGCTTCGCATTGTCACCCATGAGTTGCTCGACGAGGCCGGTCGCCTTGTCAACCGAGGCATCGCTGATCTTGAGCAGCTTCATCAAGCCGTCAACCAGCTCCTGCTGCATAGTGACGCCAACGAGAATGCCATCGTCGCCGGTGAAGGACTTCAGGTATGACAGCTCGTCGCAATGGCCGGCGCCACGAATGCGCTTGTGAGAGCCCTCGCGTGCCCATGAGAGCTCGTTCGAGGGCTCCGCGGCGTGTCGGGACATCTCCGCTGCGGCTTCGCGGCAGGACCTCTCTAGTGCTTCCACGGCCTTGGTATTTGCTGCCTGGTTATATGTCCACCCTAAACTCCTCCTACCGGTCATGGCGGAATGACTTGACAGGAAAGACCAGTTTTGTGGGTGATGAGGAGAGGAACTGTGAAGTAATTTTCGAGTGGGTAGTGTTTATAGCCCGGTACTAAGTGTGAACACATATTAATTTGATAGGTGTGAACAGATTTGCAATTACTTATTGTGTTGTAATCTACAATGTGACGAGAAACAAGGTCAAAATTTATTGATGGCAGAAGGTTGCCCACGTGGTTGCTCGCTGTTGAGGCGGCCGCGGTGCGCTCTGCTCATGTCCGTCCTCGCATTTTGCTCGCCATTGAGGCGGCCGTGGCGCACTCTGCTCTAGCGTCCCTGCGCGCGCTCTGCTCGCCGTTGAGGCAAATTTACAATGGCAACATTTAATAATTCTTAATAATTGTCTTACATATTCAGGATAATTTAAAATGCCACATGCAGCAAGGCCCAGAACACTCACGACCTACACATGCTTACAATTATAATAAAATATAAGCTAAAAGGCTGAGCTGGCGGCCTTCCGACGATGGTCTTCTTGGACTCCATGATCAGCATAGCACCCTTGCGGCTGTATGTGTAACTTACTAATCATCACACACGAGTACTCGCAGACGCATCATGTGCAATACTCCTAGGCACCACAAGCAACTAGTTTGCATTTTTCAATGTTTTTTGTACACACAGAATCACACACAAACTAACTGTATTAGCCGTCTATGTTATAATTTCACATCGCAAACAGTTCATCCGAGTCGGCTGTTTGCCATGTAGCACACACATCTTGTTATGTTGAACCATTTCTGTTGTGTTTGCTAATTGAAAACAGTTCGTCCGAGTGAACCGTATGTCCTATATCACACACATCTTGATTTGGCTAACCGTTTCTGTTGCACTCCCTAATAGCAAATAGTTCATCGAAGCGAATTGTATGCCGTATATCGCACACACATTGATATGGCTGCCCGTTTCTGTTGTTATGCCTCATCGCAAACAGTTCGAACAGGTTAATAGTGTGCCCTGAATCACACACACAACCAAAATTTGAACCATGTTTGATGGCTCTGATGTCTACTACACAACTTTATTCTTGTAGACACGTGTTGGGTCTCCAAGCACAGAGTTTTGGAGGAAAGTAGCAATTTTCCCTCAAGTGGATGACCTAAGGTTTATCAATCCGTGAGAGGTGTAGGATGAAGATGGTCTCTCTCAAATGACCCTGCAACCAAATACAAGAAATCTCTTGTGTCCCCAACACACCCAATACAATGGCAAATTGTATAGGTGCACTAGTTCGGCGAAGAGATGGTGATAAAAGTGTAATATGGATGGTAGAAATATATTTTTTATAATCTGAATAAATAAAAATAGCAAGGTAGCAAGTAGCAAATTGGCACAAAAACGGTGTTTCAATGCTTAAAACAAGGCCGAGGGTCCGTACTTTCGCTAGTGCAATCTCTCAACAATGCTAACATAGTTGGATCATATAATTATCCCTCAAAGTACAGCAAAGAATAACTCCCGAGTTACTTTTAGCGGAGAACAAAAGTTAGAAATTGTTTGTAGGGTACGAAGCCACCTCAAAGCTATTCTTTCCGATCAATTTATTCAATATTTCATACTGAAAGAACACAAAGCTATTGTTTCCGTTCGATCTATCCAAGAGTTCGTACTAGAATAACACCAAATCAAATTCAGATTCATAATACTTAATCCACACAAAGAACTATAAAGAGTGCCCCAAGATTTCTACCGAAGAAACAAAGACAAGAACATGCATTAACCCCTATGCATAGATTACCCCAATGTCACCGCAGGAATCCGCAAGTTGAGTGCCAAAACATATATCAAGTGAATCAATATGATACCCCATTGTCACCACGAGTATTCAATTGCAAGACATATATCAAGTGTTCTCAAATCCATAAAAGTATTCAATCCGATGACAACGAGATCTCAAAGGGAAAAACTCAATTCATCACAACAAGATAGAGAGGGGAAAACACCATATGATCCAATTATATTAACAAAGCCCGCGATACATCAAGATCGTGACATCTCAAGAACATGAGAGAGAGAGAGAGATTAAACACGTAGCTACTGGTACAAACCCTCATCCCCGAGGGTGGACTACTCCCTCCCCATCGTGGTGGCTGCCGGGATGATGAAGATGGCCACCGGAGATGATTCCCCCCTTCGGCAGGGTGCCGGAACTAGTCTAGATTGGTTTTCGGTGGCTACGGAGCCTTGCGGCGGCGGAACTTCTGATCTAGGTTAACCCCGAAGGGTTTCGGAATATTGGGGAATTTATAGTCCAAAGAGGGGGTGCGGGAGGCCACCGAGGTGGGCAACCCACCTGGGCGCGCCAGGGGGCCCTGGTAGGTTGTGGCCCCCTCGAGGCACCCTCAGGTGCTGCTTTGGCCCATCGGGACTCTTCTGGCCCATAAAAATCCACAAAAAGTTTCGCGGTGTTTGGACTCTGTTTGATATTGATTTTTCGCGATGTCAAAAACAAGCAAAAAACTACAACTGGCACTCAGCACTGGGTCAATAGGTTTGTCCCAAAAATGATATAAAGTTGCTATAAAGTGATTGTAAAACACCCAAGCATGATAAAATAACAGCATGAATACTTCATAAATTATAGATACGTTGGAGACGTATCAGGCTCCGCCATCGTAAATGTTTTGCACCTTTTTTGACGTGTTTTTACATCCCCATTTGTGATTAATGCATCGCACATAGTTTAGTCAAAGGGTCTTTGAGCATAGTGTCGCATTAGCAGCATCCTGCAGTAGTGATACAAGATTCATATTACAAGCCAGGGGTCTCGAGGGCTCAAATACAGAAGTTCGAAAGCACAAGAGTCATCAGCAGAAAAAATATTTGAGTATAGACGTAAGTTAGACAAGACCGCCTTAAGAAGGCTAGCACAAAAGCAACATCGATCGAAAAGGCAAGGCCTCCTGTCTGGGACCTCCTAACTACTCATGGTCGTCAGCGGTCTCCATGTAGAAGTAGGCACCCTCTGGGTAGTAGAAGCTGTCGGTGGTGGCAGCTGGCTCCTGGGATCCGCCATCTGGTTGCAACAACTGGAAAGAGGAAAGAAGGGGGGAAAGGGTAGAAAAGCAACCATGAGTACTCATCCAAAGTACTCGCAAGCATCAGATCTATACTAAGTATGCATTGATATCAAAGGAAGGGATGTATCTGTGGACTATACTGCAGAATGCCAAAAAAGAAGGGAAAGCCTAGCCTATCAAAGACTAGCATATTCAAGCATCTTGCAGCATTCAGAAGAGTACAAAATAGAGTATTATAATTAACAAGCATGTTATAGTATTAACGCACAGAGATCCTTCCTCGACTCTCTGCGAGAAAGCAACCCCGGAGCAAGCATATACATCTCATGTCTCAAGTATCCACTTCTAGTTGTAATAGATCAGGACACAACTCCGAGCATCCATTACCATGGACACGACTATTCGAATAGATAACTTCCCTACATGGGTGCACCACATTACCCAACATGCTTGATTACTCTGGCTGGACACACTTTCCTGGGTCATGCCCGGCCTCGGAAGATCATAATGTCGTAGTCCTACCTAGACTCTATAGAGAGGTCCCTCCAGTCTACATCCTAAGCGCTTCGGGGTCTTGGGACCATCGCCCATTGCACTCCGGGTCGTTGCATGTAGGGCAGGTCCAGGCACCACCTCTGTCATGGATGGCGCCGGCCCAGCCGTGCCGCAATACTGAACTGGACGTCTGACAGAGCTTTCGGAAGAAACGTTCGACGCCGAGTGCCCATAACTATTCCTGCATGGAAGTTAGTGCGTATAGGCCAGTGGCCAACTCAGAACTGACGGAAATATGCCCTAGAGGCAATAATAAAGTTGTTATTTATATTTCCTTATATCATGATAAATGTTTATTATTCATGCTAGACTTGTATTAACCGGAAACTTAGTACATGTGTGAATACATAGACAAACAAAGTGTCACTAGTTTGCCTCTACTTGACTAGCTCGCTGAATCAATGATGGTTATGTTTCCTAACCATAGACATGAGTTTTCATTTGATTAACGGGATCACATCATTAGAGAATGATGTGATTGACTTGACCCATCCGTTAGCTTAGCACGATGATCGTTTAGTTTGTTTCTATTGCTTTCTCCATAACTTATACATGTTCCTATGACTGTGAGATAATGCAACTCCGGAATACTAGAGGAACACTTTGGGTGCTACCAAACGTCACAACGTAACTGGGTGATTATAAAGGTGCTCTACGGTGTCTCCGATGGTGTTTGTTGAGTTGGCATAGATCGAGATTAGGATCTGTCACTCCGATTGTCGGGGAGGTATCTCCGGGCCCTCTCGGTAATGTACATCACTATAGGCCTTGCAAGCAATGTAGCCATGAGTTAGTTACGGGATATAGCATTACAGAATGAGTAAAGAGACTTGCCGGTAACGAGATTGAACTAGGTATTCAGATACCGACGATCAAATCTCGGGCAAGTAACATACCGATGACAAAAGGAACACCATATATCGTTATGCGGTTTGACCGATAAAGATCTTCGAAGAATATGTAGGAACCAATATGAGCATCTAGGTTCCGCTATTGGTTATTGATCGAAGACGTGTCTCGGTTATGTCTACATAGTTCTCGAACCCGTAGGGTCTGCATGCTTAACGTTCAGTGACGATCGTATTATGAGTTTATGTGTTTTGATGTACCGAAGGTAGTTCAGAGTCCTAGATATGATCACGGACATGATGAGGAGTCTCAAAATGGTCGAGACATAAAGATCGATATATTGGTCGACTATATTTGGACATCGGAATGGTTCCGGGTGAGATCGGGCATTTACGGATGTACCAGGAGGTTACCGGAACCCCCCTGGGAGGTATATGGGCCTTATTGGGCCATAGTGGGAGAGAGGAGAAGGAAGCAAAGGAGGGGGCGCGCCCCCAAGCCCAATCCAAATTGGGAGGGGCCCGACCCCCATTTCCTTCCTCCCCCTTCCTTCTCTCCTAATCCAACTATGGAAGGGGGGGGGGATCCTACTCCCGGTGGGAGTAGGACTCCCCTTGGGGCACGCCTAGGAGGGCACCCCTCCCCTTCCTCCAGTCCTTTATATACGGAGGAGGGGGGCACCCCATAGACACACAAGTTGATCATTGATCTCTTAGCCGTGTGCGGTGCCCCCTCCACCATAATCCACCTCGATCATATCGCAGTGGTGCTTAGGTGAAGCCCTGTTCCGGTAGCATCATCATCACCGTCATCACACCGTCGTGCTGACGAAGCTCTCCCTCGACACTCTACTGGATCGTGAGTTCGTGGGACGTCATCGAGACAAACGTGTGCAGATCGCGGAGGTGTCATACCTTCGGTGCTAGGATCGGTCGATCGTGAAGACGTACAACTACATCAACCGCGTTTTCATAACGCTTCCGCTTACGGTCTATGAGGGTACCTGGACAACACTCTTCCCTCTCGTTGCTATGCATCACCATGATCTTGCATGTGCATAGGATTTTTTTGGAAATTACTACGTTCCCCATCAGTGGCATCAGAGCCAGGTTTATGCGTAGATGTTATATGCACGAGTAGAACACAAAGGAGTTGTGGGAGTCGGTGTATACATATTGCTTGCCGTCACTAGTTGATTCTTGATTCGGTGGTATTGTTGGATGAAGCAGCCCAGACCAACATTACGTGTACGCTTACGCGAGACTAGTTCTACCGACGTGCTTTGCACACATGTGGCTGGTGGGTGTCAGTCTATCCAACTTTAGTTGAATCGGATTCAATGAACATGGTTCTTTCTGAAGAGAAAAAAGCAATCACTATACTGCATTGTGGTTTTTGATGCGTAGGTAAAAACGGTTCTTGCTCAGCCCATAGTAGCCACGTAAAACTTGCAACAACAAAGTAGAGGACGTCTAACTTTTTTTTGTAGGTCATGTTATGATGTGATATGGTCAAGACATGATGCTAAATTTTATTATATGAGATGATCATGTTTTGTAACATAGTTATCGGCAACTGGCAGGAGCCATATGGTTGTCGCTTTATTGTATGAAATGCAATCGCCATGTAATTGCTTTACTTTATCACTAAACAGTAGCGATAGTCATAGAAGCAATAGTTGGCGAGACGACAACGATGCTTCGATGGAGATCAAGGTATCAAGCTGGTGACGATGGTGATCATGACGGTACTTTGGAGATGGAGATCAAAGGCATAAGATGATGATGGCCATATCATATCACTTATATTGATTGCATGTGATGTTTATCCTTTATGCATGTTATTTTGCTTAGTTCGACGGTAGCTGATACGTCTCCAACGTATCTGTCACATCCCTAGTTCTGGTATGACCTAGGCTAGCCCTTCATGCTTGCATCATGTTTAAACTCCATTTAAATTTGAAATGGGGATTTGTGGACCCTCAGAAATCATTTTTTGAAAATGACCTAGATAAAAAGTGCTCCAAAAGGGCCCAAGAAAATGTTCATGTCTCTCTCTAAAAATATTGGTGAGAGGTAAAATTCAAACCAATATTTTTAGGAGCTCATAAATATTTATTTTGGCCATTTGGAATTAATGCATAACTAATTGTATTGGATTTATATTTGTTATATATTCAAATATACTCCAATAATTCTGATTTTTAATGTGGGGCTTTGGAATAATCCAATTAGTTCCTACTATAATTTTCAGAAGCATATAAAATGGTTTAGTATTTTATTTAAATCAAAACAAATGTCAGAAAATTAGAAAAGAAAACAAAAAAAGGGAGAGAGACCTACCTGGGCTTCTTACCAGGCGCCTCTGGCCGGCCCATCCCTGTTCTGGCCCAGCCCACCAGGGGCATGGGCGTCTTCCTCCTCTTGCCAGTAGGCAGAGGGGAAGCTGCACCCGACGCCGTGCGCGCCGGCACGCAGCTGCCTGCCTGGCGCCCTCCTCGTCGCCCTGGAACGCCCGAACAACGCCACGCGCCTCCCCTTACCCCTCTCACTCCCCCCAGCTCTCTCCTCTCCTCTCCCGCGCTCTCTCTCTCAAGGCCGAGCGCCACCGCCGCCACCGACGAGCACCACCGCGGCCACCGGCCACCCCTCGCCCTGCCGCTGCGCCCAAGAGCTCCGCCACATTGCCGGCTACCTCTCCGTCAAGTCACGCGCCTCGGGAAGCCCTACGGCGTCGCCTTCGAGCTCTTCCTCAACCTGCGGCCGCCGGCGACTTCATCGTCGATTCGCCGAACCCCGTGCCTCCCCTGCCTCGCCAGTAGCACCAGAAGAACCACGGTGAGCCATTGACCCGGTTCCCCCTTGCCCCGTCGTCCCTCGCGTCCTCTAGCGCTAGCACCACCACGCCCGCGAGCTCCTCGCCGCCGGCCATGGCGCCACCATGGCCAGGGGCCGAGCCAGCCGCACCCGCACACGTCGTCGTGTTCCTGGTGACGCCAGGAGCCCGTAGAACCTATCCGCATGCCTCCCCGTGCCTTATAGCCTCGAACCCGAGCTCGCCAGAGCTCCGGCCGCCGCCTCGAGCCTGACTCCGGCGAGCTCCGGCCGCCCCGCAGCCTCCCGTGTGTCCCACTGGATTCGCGCGAGTCTGGGCATCGTGTAGATGAGCTCCACCGCCCGAATGGTCGCCGGAGCGGCGATCCCGAGCCCCTCCGCCGTGTCTGACTCGCCGGCGTCAAGCCGCCGACGGGTGTTGACCCCGCTGACCAGGAGGTTTGACCTCCCGTGGGTCGCTGACATGTGGGCCCGGCCCTATTAATCTTTAGTTAGGATTAGTTTAACAACTAATTTAACCCTTCTAATTAAATGGGTCACTGACGCGTGGGCCCAACCCCATTAACCAAGCTAGTTTAGTTTTAATTTAATTAGGATTAGCTACAGACACTGACGTGTGGACCCCACACGTCAGGTTTGACTGGGTCAGCCGTTTTTGACCTGCTGACACAATGCTGTTGTCATGCTGACGCAATATATCTTTTCTGGAATTAAAATAAATCAGGAAATTCCAGAATATATTCAAAACTTCAAAAATTCATAGAAATTCAACCGTAACTCAGATTGAAATAATTTATATATGAAAAATTATCAGAAAAATTCAATCTATCCATCTGTACCATTTTCATGCATGACAAACCAACCTATACATGCTGTATATGTGAAAACACACTTATGGCATATATAAAGAGCTTATTTGGAGATGCATTTGAATCTTTGGTTCAAATGGACTTCATGCAAATGAATACTAGTTGCATTAGCCCAAACAGCATCACATCTTCATGCCATGTTCATGCATCATAATGTTGCATATGCTTGTGTTTGATTGCCGACACCGTTCCTTCTCGATAGGTCCTGCTCCGGAGACCGTTCCAGAGTACCTGTCTGAGGAGCAGTGCCTTCCTCGTTGTTCTACCAGGCAAGCAACCCCCCCTTGTTCATTCCGATACAACCCACTCTCTCGCTCCTGCTCTCTTTTATTGCATTAGGACAACCACGATTCAACTGCTACTTTATGCTGCGGTAGATGAACCCATTCCTCTGCATGACCTGTCATTGCCACAGTAAATAGTTGAAACCCACTAGCATGTGTAGGGGTTGATTGAGCCATGCTGTGTTCTTACCATGCCATGCCTGCTATTGCTTAGAGTTGTGTCAGGTCTGATTCATCGGGAATGAATTGGAGTGTTATGATATGTTCTGGTGCTGAGAGTTAAACGTGTGAACATGATTTGGTAAAGGTAGCGGTGAGAGGCCATGTAGGAGTACATGGTGGGTTGTCTCATTGGGACCGTCCTTAAGAACTGAGTTCTGTGTAAGTTGTCCAATGACTAGCTACTACCACACATTGGGCTCCGGGCGCTCCAAGCTCTCTCGACTTATTAACCGCCTTGAGCTCTGTCCAGGAGTTGCAAATAGTTTCTGGTGTTTGTAGGTAGTGCTATTTTTCTACCGAGTGGCACCCGGCAGGGTGGACTTGGGACAGACTAGGCACACGTGGCCCGGTGTACCGAGTGGCACCCGGATGGTGGGCTCGGGAACCCTGTACACATCGTTTGGGGCCGTGAGCGAAACCTCGGCCGGATCTCCTTGCGGATGGAACCCGAATAGGCGATAAACCTGGACTAGAGTCTTGTGTGGTTAGTCAGGTCGTGGCCGACACCCTCGCCAGGCTTCCGCTTGAAGGTTGCCGAGATACATGACGTGTACATGGCGGTAAGTGGCGAGAGCGTGTGTGATGAAGTACACCCCTGCAGGGTTATCATGATCTATTCGAATAGCCGTGTCCTCGGTTATGGACTTCTTGGATGCTTACATGGTACATAGACAACTTAAAGTGGGTACTCTAAAATGCTCCAGACAAGTGTGAGTGCTATGGATGGCCTCCTCGTAGGGAGACGAGGATGAATCCTTAGTGGTGTATTGATGTGGTGATTAGTGGACTCGTGTGCGCTGCCTCATCTGAAAGAAGTTTCTCGTTGTCATAGAACAGGATAGCCACTGAGTCAAAGCTGGCTTGCTGCAACTAAACCCCACATTACCTTCTTGATACTGATGCATATATGATAGGATCTGATGTAAGTCTTGCTGAGTACCTTTGTACTCACGTTTGCTTTATTTATGTTTTGCAGATGAGACATCTGTCTTACTAGTAGTTCCGTTTGGACTTCGACGAGTAGCTTGTTACCTCAGCTACGATCTTGTACCCTTGGGAGGGTCTTATAGATAGTCAGGCTTTCCAGCTCTTTTCTTTTGTAGTTGTCTGTACTCAGACATGTAATGCTTCCGTTGCTTGTATGCTCTGAATGATGGGTCATGTGACCCCTGCTTGTATTTATGCTATGTGGCTCTTCTGAGCCTTTATCTATTTGAGTTTGCGTTATGTTGTGATGCCATGTTGTACAGCACATACTTGCATGTTATGCGTACGTGTAGCGTGTATTGCTATGTGTGGGATCCGACAATCTGGTTGTTTATCCTTGGCAGCCTATCATATGGGGAAATGTAGTCTAAGTGTCTGCTGAGCGATAGTAGTCCGCTACAGCCCGGACCACCGGAGCCCTGCTAGCCCAGCACTACTGCTCGGAACACCTGACTGGCCGGCATGTGTTTCACTTCGTTCCTGTGTCTGTCCCTTCGGGGAAATGTCACGCGGTGACGACCGGAGTCCTGCCTAGCCTGCTACAGCCCGGGTTACCGGAGTCCTGTTAGCCTAGTGCTACAGCCCGGATTCACGCGCTGTTGACCGACATGCTCGAGGTTGATTCATGTATGCCTGTCCCCATGGGTTAGTGCCGCTTTGGGTTCACGACTAGCCATGTCGGCCGGGTTCTTGTCATATGGATGCTAGCGACACTATCATATACGTGAGCCAAAAGGCGCAAACGGTCCCGGGCCAGGTAAGGTGGCACCCGTGGGAATACCGTGCGTGAGGCCACAAAGTGATATGATGTGTTACATGCTAGATCGGTGTGACCTAGGATCGGGGTCCCGACAGCCTTGGTATCAGAGCCTGACTGCCTGTAGGATTTCCAAGCCAACCTGGTCGAAGTTGTGTCTAGAAATTCTTTAGTTATGTAAGGGATTTGATTGTGGAAGGGAACGTAAGGCTCTTTTTACTCCTTATACCTCATGCCTTCTGATCTGAGTCATCCTATCTTTCCTACGGGGTTAAGGAACTAGGTTTCCTCTTTTGTCTATCAGGATCACGTGTTACTACTCCGTAGTCTCTTAGGATTGGTTGATCAGAGTCATATCCCAGTTTGAGTACCTCTGGTGTAGCCTGTTTAGTAATATCTCAGAACCTTGAGTAATGATGTTGAGCATGGTGCTACCCCATCTTTTGCAGAATGTCTCATTTTGAGCAGTTTGCTGCCGTTATGCTGCCGGATTTGTCCTAGGAGTTCAAGAGATAGTATTTTTCTCGTACTATAATCTACATCTTTATGATGATGCTGAATCCATCCTTGTTTCCTTGGTTGGCTCTTCAGGATGTTGCCGGTTACCCGAAGTTCTGTTGCTCATATTCGGAACCACGGAGATGGTAGGGATGAGGATCCTCCTGACCAGTCTTCATTGGCAGAGTTCATGTTAGAAATGGAGAAGAACAAGCGAGAGTCAAACCACTTGTTAGCACATATTGAGGAGAACACCTCCCGCCAGCACAAAGAGTTTGTGTCCATCCATGACTTCATTGGTCTGAAACCACCCACCTTTCATCATTCCATTGAGCCACTCGATGCAGATGACTGGCTCCGTAGTATTACACACAAGATGCGTTCTGCGAACGTAGCTGAAAGTGACAGGGTCACCTATGCTACTTATCACCTGGAAGGTCCTGCCAGTATTTGGTGGCGGAACTACGAGGCTATGCTTCCAACTGGCCAGATAATCACCTGGAGAGATTTCACCGAGGCTTTCCATGAGCATCACATTCCTCAGGCTCTCGTTGATCGCAAGAGAGAAGAGTTTTGTAGTTTCACCCAGAGTAAGATGGCTGTAGATGCTTACAGTAGAGAATTTGAGAACCTCGCCCGCTATGCTACAGAAGAAGTGTCCACAGACGCCAAGAAGCTGGCTAGGTTCCGGAAGGGTCTCAACCCCAAGTTGCGCCGTGATCTCCACCTGCACCATTGCAATACATTCCAGGCTCTTGTGAACAAGGCCATTAATGCGGAGACAGCTCAGCTCACTTACGAGGAGTCTCATAAGCACACCCGTGATTTGGTTTCTTCCTCCGGCTCTACCTTGCAGAAGCGCCGGTTTTGGGTTCCGAACTCCGCTCTTCCACCCGGTTACTCACCGAGGCCCTATTATGTGGCACCTCACCCAGTCCAGTTACATGCTCCACCCAGGCTTATTGGTAGACCGCTTGTCAAGGCGGGCCCACGTCCTACTTCAGGGACTTGCTTCACATGCGGAGAGCCAGGACACTATGCACGTGACTGCTCTCAAACCAGCTATGCCCCACCCCAGCCTGAGAAGTCTGTTGGCCGTGATAAGCCATCACGCAAGCTGAGTAGTGTCAAGCCAGCTCCCCCTAAACGTGGATGTGTGCATCACGTCTCAGCTAAAGATACTCGTGATGATCCAGATGTCGTTCTTGGTACCCTTCCGTTCAATTGCCATCCAGCTTCGGTTTTGTTCGATACTGGAGCATCTCACTCCTTCATCTCTGAAGGCTATGCTCGTTTGCAGGACATGTCATTCTGTGATATGCCAACTCCACTTGAAATCCAATCTCCTGGGTCTAGATGGCAAACTACCCGAATAAGCCATGGTAATGAAATCCTTGTTGACAGACTTGTATTCCTTGCATCACTTATAGCCCTCAAGTCTACAGATATTAACATCATCTTGGGTATGGACTGGATGAAAGCTCATCATGCTAAGATTGATTGTTACACAAGGTCTGTTCATCTTACACACCAATCTGGCAAGATAGTCACCGTCTCCACTAGAGTTGCAAAGCGTCAACTCTATTCTCTTAATGCCAACCCTCTTCCAGAGCTTGAAGATATCCCGGTAGTCCGTGACTTTCCGGATGTCTTTCCAGAGGAACTGCCAGGTATTCCACCCGACAGAGATGTAGAATTTGTCATAGATCTTATCCCAGGAACCGCTCCAATCTCTAGGAGACCTTACAAGATGGCACCCTTAGAACTAGCTGAGCTTAAGAAACAACTCGATGAATCCTTGCAAAAGGGTTTCATCCGTCCCAGTTCTTCTCCCTAGGCTTGCCCCGTTCTCTTCGTCAAGAAGAAGGATGGTACGGACCGGATGGTTGTAGATTATCGTCCCGTTAATCTGGTCACGATAAAGAACAAGTATCCGCTCCCCAGGATCAACGACCTGTATGATCAGCTCGCTGGATCCTCAGTCTTTTCCAAGATGGATTTGAGGTTAGGCTACCACCAAATCAAGATCAGGAATGGGGACATTCCTAAGACGGCTTTTGTCACTCGTTATGGTCAGTACGAGTACACCGTCATGTCCTTTGGTCTAACCAACGCTCCAGCTACTTTCTCTCGCTTGATGAACTCGATCTTCATGGAGTACCTAGACAAGTTTGTCGTGGTTTACCTCGATGATATCCTTATTTACTCGAAGAACGAGGAAGAGCATGCCGAACATCTTAGACTTGTGCTAGAAAAACTCAGAGCACACCGCCTTTACGCCAAGTTCTCCAAGTGCGAATTTTGGTTACTAGAAGTGACCTATCTCGGCCACGTAATCTCTGGTAAGGGCATTGCTGTCAATCCCGAAAGAGTTCAGGCCGTTCTTGATTGGACTCCGCCTGAAACAGTTAAGCAAGTTAGGAGTTTCCTTGGTCTAGCCAGTTATTGTCGCCGCTTCGTTGAGAACTTCTCCAAAGTGGCCAAACCTCTCACGGAACTTCTCAAGAAAGATAAAAAGTTTGAGTGGTCCCCACAGTGTGAACACAGTTTTCAGGAACTGAAAAGACGTCTTACTTCTGCTCCCATACTTGTGCCACCGGACTTCACCAAAGACTTTGTTATCTACTGCGACGCCTCACGACAGGGACTAGGTTGCATTCTTATGCAAGATTGCCATGTGATTGCCTATGCATCTCGACAGTTGCATCCACATGAGGAGAATTATCCTACCCATGATCTGGAGCTTGCAGCCGTAGTCTATGCACTTAAGACCTGGCGACATTACCTTCTTGGTAAACGTTGCGAGATTTACACCGATCACCAGAGTCTCAAGTATATCTTCACCCAACCAGATTTGAACCTTAGGCAAAGACGTTGGTTGGAGTTGATCTCAGATTACGACTTAGGGATTACCTACACCCCAGGCAAGGGGAATGTCATGGCTGATGCGCTAAGTCGTAAGTCCTATTGCAACAATCTCATGTTGCAGCAGGGCCAACCACTTCTCCAGGAGGAATTATGTAAGCTTAACCTTCACATTGCTCCTCACGGATTCCTTTCTACCTTGGTGGCGAAACCTACTCTTGTGGATCAGATTATCTCTGCTCAGAAGCAGGATACGGGAATTTCCCGGATCAAGAGAAACATTAACAAGGGAGTTAGTGGTAGTTTTTCTATAGATGGTCGCGGTGTTGTTTTCTTTGAGAATCGCTTGGTGGTTCCCAAGAATCAACATCTTCGACAATTAATCCTTAAGGAGGCGCATGAATCTCCTCTCATGATTCATCCCGGTAGTACTAAGATGTATCAGGACCTATGCCAGAGGTTCTGGTGGACTAGGATGAAGAGAGAAATTGCTCAGTTTATAGCTAACTGTGACGTTTGTCGCCGCGTTAAGGCAGAGCATCAAAGACCTGCTGGCACCCTTCAGCCTTTAGCTATTCCTGAATGGAAATGGGATAAAGTTGGTATGGACTTCATCACCGGCTTTCCCAGGACCAAGAAAGGGAATAACGCTATCTTCGTAGTCATTGATCGTCTTTCCAAAGTGGCTCACTTCCTACCTGTTCGAGAGAGTATCACTGCTAGTCAGCTCGCTGACTTATATATCTCTCGAATAGTGTCACTTCATGGTGTTCCACTAGAGATCAATTCAGACCGTGGTAGTCTTTTCACTTCTCATTTCTGGGAGAGTTTCCAAACTGCCATGGGCACCCATCTCTCTTTCAGTACCGCTTTCCACCCTCAATCAAGTGGTCAGGTGGAAAGGGTCAACCAGATTCTTGAAGACATGCTTAGAGCTTGTGTTATCTCATTCGGTATGTATTGGGAGAAGTGTCTTCCTTTTGCCGAGTTTGCTTATAACAATAGCTATCAATCCAGCCTCAAGAAAGCTCCTTTTGAGGTTCTGTATGGACGAAGATGTCGAACACCTTTGAACTGGTCAGAAACCGGTGAACGGCAATTCTTTGGACCGGATATGATCTAGGAGGCAGAAGAGCAAGTTCGCATCATTCGTGAGAATTTGAAAACATCCCAATCTCGTCAAAAGAGCCAGTATGACCGTAGTCATAAGGAGGTGGCTTATGAAGTTGGCGATAAGGCTTATCTTCGGGTTACTCCTCTAAAGGGTACCCATCGATTCGGTATCAAGGGCAAGTTGGCTCCTCGTTACATTGGTCCCTTTCTCATTCTCGCTAAACGAGGAGAGGTTGCCTACCAGTTGGAACTACCACCACATCTTTCTCGAGTTCATGATGTCTTCCACGTCTCTCAACTCAGGCGTTGCTTCTCGGATCCCCTCCGCGAAGTGGACCACGAAACGCTTGATCTCCAAGATAACCTCACCTATCGAGAGTACCTTGTATGCATCCTTGACCAAGCAGAGCGTGTCACCCGACGTCATAACATCAAGTTCCTCAAGATTCAGTGGTCTCATCATTCTGAGAGAGAAGCCACTTGGGAGCGTGAAGATCGTCTTCGACTCGAGTACCCCGCTTTCTTCCCGCCGACTCCTGAATCTCGGGATGAGATTTCTTCGAGTGGGGGCGAGTTGTCACATCCCTAGTTCTGGTATGACCTAGGCTAGCCCTTCATGCTTGCATCATGTTTAAACTCCATTTAAATTTGAAATGGGGATTTGTGGACCCTCAGAAATCATTTTTTGAAAATGACCTAGATAAAAAGTGCTCCAAAAGGGCCCAAGAAAATGTTCATGTCTCTCTCTGAAAATATTGGTGAGAGGTAAAATTCAAACCAATATTTTTAGGAGCTCATAAATATTTATTTTGGCCATTTGGAATTAATGCATAACTAATTGTATTGGATTTATATTTGTTATATATTCAAATATACTCCAATAATTCTGATTTTTAATGTGGGGCTTTGGAATAATCCAATTAGTTCCTACAATAATTTTCAGAAGCATATAAAATGGTTTAGTATTTTATTTAAATCAAAACAAATGTCAGAAAATTAGAAAAGAAAACAAAAAAAGGGAGAGAGACCTACCTGGGCTTCTTACCAGGCGCCTCTGGCCGGCCCATCCCTGTTCTGGCCCAGCCCACCAGGGGCATGGGCGTCTTCCTCCTCTTGCCAGTAGGCAGAGGGGAAGCTGCACCCGACGCCGTGCGCGCCGGCACACAGCTGCCTGCCTGGCGCCCTCCTCGTCGCCCTGGAACGCCCGAACAACGCCACGCGCCGCCCCTTACCCCTCTCACTCCCCCCCAGCTCTCTCCTCTCCTCTCCCGCGCTCTCTCTCTCTCTCACGGCCGAGCGCCACCGCCGCCACCGACGAGCACCACCGCGGCCACCGGCCACCCCTCGCCCTGCCGCTGCGCCCAAGAGCTCCGCCACATTGCCGGCTACCTCTCCGTCAAGTCACGCGCCTCGGGAAGCCCTACGGCGTCGCCTTCGAGCTCTTCCTCAACCTGCGGCCGCCGACGACTTCATCGTCGATTCGCCGAACCCCGTGCCTCCCCTGCCTCGCCAGTAGCACCAGAAGAACCACGGTGAGCCATTGACCCGGTTCCCCCTTGCCCTGTCGTCCCTCGCGTCCTCTAGCGCTAGCACCACCGCGCCCGCGAGCTCCTCGCCGCCGGCCATGGCGCCACCATGGCCAGGGGCCGAGCCAGCCACACCCGCACACGTCGTCGTGTTCCTGGTGACGCCAGGAGCCCGTAGAACCTATCCGCATGCCTCCCCGTGCCTTATAGCCTCGAACCCGAGCTCGCCCGAGCTCCGGCCGCCGCCTCGAGCCTGATTCCGGCGAGCTCCGGCCGCCCCGCAGCCTCCCGTGTGTCCCACTGGATTCGCGCGAGTCTGGGCATCGTGTAGATGAGCTCCACCGCCCGAATGGTCGCCGGAGCGGCGATCCCGAGCCCCTCCGCCGTGTCTGACTCGCCGGCGTCAAGCCGCCGACGGGTGTTGACCCCGCTGACCAGGAGGTTTGACCTCCCGTGGGTCGCTGACATGTGGGCCCGGCCCTATTAATCTTTAGTTAGGATTAGTTTAACAACTAATTTAACCCTTCTAATTAAATGGGTCACTGACGCGTGGGCCCAACCCCATTAACCAAGCCAGTTTAGTTTTAATTTAATTAGGATTAGCTACAGACACTGACGTGTGGACCCCACACGTCAGGTTTGACTGGGTCAGCCGTTTTTGACCTACTGACGCAATGCTGTTGTCATGCTGACGCAATATATCTTTTCTGGAATTAAAATAAATCAGGAAATTCCAGAATATATTCAAAACTTCAAAAATTCATAGAAATTCAACCGTAACTCAGATTGAAATAATTTATATATGAAAAATTATCAGAAAAATTCAATCTATCCATCTGTACCATTTTCATGCATGACAAACCAACCTATACATGCTGTATATGTGAAAACACACTTATGGCATATATAAAGAGCTTATTTGGAGATGCATTTGAATCTTTGGTTCAAATGGACTTCATGCAAATGAATACTAGTTGCATTAGCCCAAACAGCATCACATCTTCATGCCATGTTCATGCATCATAATGTTGCATATGCTTGTGTTTGATTGCCGACACCGTTCCTTCTCGATAGGTCCTGCTCCGGAGACCGTTCCAGAGTACCTGTCTGAGGAGCAGTGCCTTCCTCGTTGTTCTACCAGGCAAGCAACCCCCCTTGTTCATTCTGATACAACCCACTCTCTCGCTCCTGCTCTCTTTTATTGCATTAGGACAACCACGATTCAACTGCTACTTTATGCTGCGGTAGATGAACCCATTCCTCTGCATGACCTGTCATTGCCACAGTAAATAGTTGAAACCCACTAGCATGTGTAGGGGTTGATTGAGCCATGCTGTGTTCTTACCATGCCATGCCTGCTATTGCTTAGAGTTGTGTCAGGTCTGATTCATCGGGAATGAATTGGAGTGTTATGATATGTTCTGGTGCTGAGAGTTAAACGTGTGAACATGATTTGGTAAAGGTAGCGGTGAGAGGCCATGTAGGAGTACATGGTGGGTTGTCTCATTGGGACCGTCCTTAAGAACTGAGTTCTGTGTAAGTTGTCCAATGACTAGCTACTACCACACATTGGGCTCCGGGCGCTCCAAGCTCTCTCGACTTATTAACCGCCTTGAGCTCTGTCCAGGAGTTGCAAATAGTTTCTGGTGTTTGTAGGTAGTGCTATTTTTCTACCGAGTGGCACCCGGCAGGGTGGACTTGGGACAGACTAGGCACACGTGGCCCGGTGTACCGAGTGGCACCCGGATGGTGGGCTCGGGAACCCTGTACACATCGTTTGGGGCCGTGAGCGAAACCTCGGCCGGATCTCCTTGCGGATGGAACCCGAATAGGCGATAAACCTGGACTAGAGTCTTGTGTGGTTAGTCAGGTCGTGGCCGACACCCTCGCCAGGCTTCCGCTTGAAGGTTGCCGAGATACATGACGTGTACATGGCGGTAAGTGGCGAGAGCATGTGTGATGAAGTACACCCCTGCAGGGTTATCATGATCTATTCGAATAGCCGTGTCCTCGGTTATGGACTTCTTGGATGCTTACGTGGTACATAGACAACTTAAAGTGGGTACTCTAAAATGCTCCAGACAAGTGTGAGTGCTATGGATGGCCTCCTCGTAGGGAGACGAGGATGAATCCTTAGTGGTGTATTGATGTGGTGATTAGTGGACTCGTGTGCGCTGCCTCATCTGAAAGAAGTTTCTCGTTGTCATAGAACAGGATAGCCACTGAGTCAAAGCTGGCTTGCTGCAACTAAACCCCACATTACCTTCTTGATACTGATGCATATATGATAGGATCTGATGTAAGTCTTGCTGAGTACCTTTGTACTCACGTTTGCTTTATTTATGTTTTGCAGATGAGACATCTGTCTTACTAGTAGTTCCGTTTGGACTTCGACGAGTAGCTTGTTACCTCAGCTACGATCTTGTACCCTTGGGAGGGTCTTATAGATAGTCAGGCTTTCCAGCTCTTTTCTTTTGTAGTTGTCTGTACTCAGACATGTAATGCTTCCGTTGCTTGTATGCTCTGAATGATGGGTCATGTGAACCCTGCTTGTATTTATGCTATGTGGCTCTTCTGAGCCTTTATCTATTTGAGTTTGCGTTATGTTGTGATGCCATGTTGTACAGCACATACTTGCATGTTATGCGTACGTGTAGCGTGTATTGCTATGTGTGGGATCCGACAATCTGGTTGTTTATCCTTGGCAGCCTATCATATGGGGAAATGTAGTCTAAGTGTCTACTGAGCGATAGTAGTCCGCTACAGCCCGGACCACCGGAGCCCTGCTAGCCCAGCACTACTGCTCGGAACACCTGACTGGCCGGCATGTGTTTCACTTCGTTCCTGTGTATGTCCCTTCGGGGAAATGTCACGCGGTGACGACCGGAGTCCTGCCTAGCCTGCTACAGCCCGGGTTACCGGAGTCCTGTTAGCCTAGTGCTACAGCCCGGATTCACACGCTGTTGACCGACATGCTCGAGGTTGATTCATGTATGCCTGTCCCTATGGGTTAGTGCCGCTTTGGGTTCACGACTAGCCATGTCGGCCCGGGTTCTTGTCATATGGATTCTAGCGACACTATCATATACGTGAGCCAAAAGGCGCAAACGGTCCCGGGCCAGGTAAGGTGGCACCCGTGGGAATACCGTGCGTGAGGCCACAAAGTGATATGATGTGTTACATGCTAGATCGGTGTGACCTAGGATCGGGGTCCCGACAGTATCTATAATTTTTGATTGCTCCATGCTATATTATCTACTGTTTTGGACTATATTGGGCTTTATTTTCCACTTTTATATTATTTTTGGGACTAACCTATTAACTGGAGGCCCAGCCCAGAATTGCTGTTTTTTGCCTATTTTAGTGTTTCAAAGAAATGAAATATCAGATGGAGTCCAAACGGAATAAAATCTTCGGGAACGTGATTTTCTCACCGAACGTGATCCAGGAGACTTGGACCCTGCTCCAAGGAACAAAAGAGGCGGTCATGAGGGTGGGGGGCGCGCCCCGTAGGGCGCGCCCCTGCCTCATGGGCCATGTCGGTGTCAAAATCGGCGGATCTCGGGTAGGGGGTCCCGAACTGTGCGTCTAGGCCGGATGGTAACAGGAGGCAGGGGACACAATGTTTTACCCAGGTTCGGGCCCTCTTGATGGAGGTAAAACCCTACGTCCTGCTTGATTGATATTGATGACATGGGTAGTACAAGAGTAGATCTACCACGAGATCAGAGAGGCTAAACCCTAGAAGCTAGCCTATGGTATGATTGTATGTTGTGGTTGTTGTCCTATGGACTAAAACCCTTCGGTTTATATAGACACCGGAGAGGGTTAGGGTTACACAAGGTCGGTTACAAAGGAGGAGATATCCATATCCGTATTGCCTAGCTTGCCTTCCACGCCAAGTAGAGTCCCATCCGGACACGAGACGAAGTCTTCAATCTTGTATCTTCATAGTCTAACAGTCCGGCCAATGGAGATAGTCCGGCTGACCGGAGACCCCCTAATCCAGGACTCCCTCAGTAGCCCCTGAACCAGGCTTCAATGATGATGAGTCCGGCGCGCAGTATTGTCTTCGGCATTGCAAGGCAGGTTCCTTCTCCAAATACATCACAGAAGAACTTGAAAACGAGGATAGTGTCAGACCCTGCAAAATAAGTTCCACATACCACCGTAGAGAGAATAATATTTTCGCAATTCTAATTTGCTGACTTGTCTTGATAGTATGACGTTATGTCATGGCCCGGTGATCATTCGAACCGTTCCCTTTAACCAACCCCGCACATAACACGAGGCAGTTTTCCAACACGTCTTGTCAAAGCAGAGATTGTGTCCCCTTATTACGGGATTCTCATCAATACGGGCGTGGGTAACCCAACCGCGCCATCAATTACAGCGCTTGGTGGATAAGCGAGTTTTACCAGGCAAGTGGGAATGCTTAGTTTCGTCCGCCCATATAAAGGGATAAGGATTCACCTTCCTATCCACGCCTTCTTCCTCCTTTGCTCATCCGTTTTTGCATACTCGAGCTCTAGCGCCCAAGTCCACACTTCCCACCTCAACCTTCTCCAACCATGTCCGGAGCGGGAGGCAGGTGGATGGTCTCCTCCGTCACGGAGGGAGACATCAAGAAGCTGCGCGGAGCCGGATACTTAGCCGCGAATATCGCGCATCGGCTTCCCGCTGTGGGCCGATCGTCCCTACCTCGGAACCTCACAAGAGGGTAGTTTTCCTCCACCACTTCCTCCGCGGACTGGTGTTTCCCCTCCATCCATTCGTCCCTGGTCTCATGTTCTACTACGGGCTGGATTTTCATGATCTGGCCCCAAACTTTGTGCTCAATATATCAGCGTTCATCGTCGTGTGTGAGGCTTTCCTCCATATCCGGCCCCACTTCGGCCTGTGGTTAAAGACCTTCAATATCAAGCCGAAGGTGGTATGAGGCCAACAAGTAGAATGCGGCAGAGCCATGGTGGGCAAGATGCCCAATGTTATATGGCTTGAAGGCTCCTTCGTGGAGACAATAAAGGGATGGCAATAGCCATGGTTCTACATCACCGAGCCGCGTGACGCCGAATGGGCGGCAGCCCCCGAGTTTCGATCCGGATTCCCTACATGGCTCACTTCCTGGAAAGAGAAGGGCTTGTCATGGGGGTCATCGGTGGAGCTGGACGGACTCCAGAAATGTATCCAGAGTATGGCGAGCAAGAAGCTCAAGCTTGTCAACATAGTCCAAGTTATGCTCATCCGCCGGATCCTCCCGTGCCAACAACGGGATTTTACTTTGTGGGAGTTCGACCCGGCCCAGCACCAGACTCTGAGTGAGCTCTTTGATATGACACACAAGGACGTCTGGAAGGTGCTGTTCAAGGGCGCTGAGGTCCCTCCTTCTCTCGCCGAGGACCGCGGACTAAGCGCAAAGCGCCTAGCGTGTTCAGTGAGTTCAATACGTCCCGTAGGACATTTATTTTCCCTGGCTTAATTATGTGCAGGGTCTAATCTCCATGCCTTTAACAGGACTGGGTGGAGATGTCGGGGCAGATTAACTGTCTGGCCCCTTTGCCCGAAGATATTGCGGGTGCTCTCCTGACGGAGATGCTGACTCCGGCCCCTTACAAGGTGTCGGAGAAGACCAAGAAGGCCAAGGCAACCCAAAAGAGTTCCCGGCGCCAGGTGTTATCGGACTCATCGTCCGATAACTCTGCGGCACACTCCTCCCCCGAAGACGAGGAGGAAGAAGAAGATGCTCCCCCTCCAGGTGGGGGAGACAAGAAAAGGAAGGCCGCCCCAACTGTGGAGGCCGAAGGGTCCAAGAAGGGAAGGACTCTCCTTCCGGACAGTTCCACCGCCGCCGACGAAGGCGAAGACGAGTGGTTGCCCAGGGCCAAGCCCCCGGGGAGACCGTAAGTATTCGGATACCAGAGTAACTCATAGAATTCCTTCGTCGCCTTGTTTTCCCTAACGCCGAACGTAATTATACAGGCTGCCACGAGCCAGTATCGATGTATCATCGGACGGCTCCCTGGGCTCGTCGGACATGGATAGCGATCCAGTCCCGACCGCCACTTCCCCTCATCCTGCCGACGACGCTGAGGTGCTATCTCAAGGGGCACCAGATCGAGGGGAGACAGTCTCGGAGGCGTCTCATGGCGACCTTCCGGACTCCGGGAGCTGAGGGGACGGAGCCCCTGAGAGCTCTGAGTTTGGCCCTCAGCCGAACACCACGCCGGAACCTCCAGCGGTTCCAGGCTCGGGCAGGCGGCCTCCTTCTAAGAGGGGCAAGACACCTGTGCCGGTGACCTCAGTCCATCCAGAGGCGTCGGACAATCTGCTGGAAGCGCTTCGCAGCGCTTCCATCGACGAGGAGCACCGCACTATCATGAGTGTGGTGATCCAGAAGGTTCAGTCCGCCAAGAGCGGATTGACTGAAGCCTGTGCCAGCCTTCTAACAGGATTTGAGGTAAGTGTTTTAAAATGTAGTAGAAATATTACCGCATAGACAGTAGCCCCTGATGCTTTGTTCGGTGTTCACAAAGAAAAGCCGAACAGAGGATCAAATAATATCGCAGGAGTCTAATATAAGTATGTCAATATGCATATGCAGGCTTCTCTGCTGGCGTCCGCTGCACTGACTGCGAAGGTTGCCGTACTGAAGCAGGACCTCGAGGGGTCCAGGAAAGAGCTCGGCCTTGCCAAGAGGCAGCTCGAGGAGAACAAGGGTAAGTAATACCCTGTCTATAGATATGTATATATAAAAGAAGACGCGATTGCAAAATGATAGGATCGACGTATATTTGCCAGGGGCCACGACCGAGGTGGCGACCCTGAAGCAAGCGCTAACCAAGGCCGAGGATCTAGCGGCCAAGGAGCACACCGAGCGAGAGAAGCACAAGGCTCGGGTGGGCGAGGTGTAGCAAGAGCTCCAGGCTCTCGTGGCGAAGCACGAGGCGTTGGAGCTTGACTCAAAGACGCGGGAGTCTGAGCTTGCCGCGGCCCTCGAGAGCGCAAAAAGTGCCAAGGCCGAAGACCAAAAGGCCCTCCAGGAGATCGATGCGATGAAGAAGATAGCGGCGGGTAAGGCTTTCTATATGCAAATCAAGCATGTAAAAGTAAATTACCGATTACTTACCCGAATCCGGAGCTCTCCAAGAGCATTCGCAGATTTGCCCCGCAGCATGTCCGATGCCGCACAATTTTACCAGGCCAAGGATGGAAGCTCAACGGAGAAGTTGTTCTGGTCTCAGTATGCTAAGGCCGAACACCCGGTGCCAATGAGCGACCAGATGAAGCAGATGGTCGAGCTACATAAGGCGGCCGATCTGGCCATGAGGAGCTTTATAGTCCGGCTGTGGCCTGGCGACGCCCTTCCGAACAGCTTCTTTGGCCTGGTGAGGCGGCTTGTCGATGCCTGCCCGCGGCTAGAGGTCGTCAAGGGATCTGTCTGCATTGAAGGTGCACGCCGGGCTTTTGCCCGTGTGAAATTGCAGTGGGTCAAGCTAGACGCCATGAAGCTGATCAAGGAGGGGCCGCCGGAGGGAAAGGAACACCGCCACCTCGAGATGTACTATGACGGTGTTCTGCCGGGTGCCCGTCTCATAGCGGACGAGTGTTCAAAAGATGTAATATTTGAGTGAGACTTGCTCGTTTTATCCTGTATTTATGAAAACTTGTTTCGTATGCGCTATGCAACGCTTGTTTGAATTTAAAATATTACCTTCTGTTTGGCTGTTTATCCAATCTGAGAGATGGCTAGTCCTCGGCTTCTGCCCCCATGCCACGAGTGCTGGGGTGTTCGGGATAAACCTAAGCACTCTTGTTCCCATGTTTGGGTCCTTTGAGGGAGGTGCTCAGCACAGCAAACAAGGCAACCAGACTAATAATGCTTTATCACTCTCACTTAGCCATAGAATTCTATAATTTTAAATTTCGGCGAAGGCCTTGGTATTCGGTAGGCCGAATTTGGGGCGCGATACACGCCTTTAAGCCGGACAGGGCCGGCCCCTCGCTCTAAGCGGCATAAGTCTTTAGGGACTCAAAAACCTCGCCGAACAGCGACCAGTCTCTCACCTTATCATGACAGTCAGTTTTAGCTTTCTCTAGTGAGGTGCTGAACCCAGCAGAACGGGGGCACAATCGCAGTAGTTCTCCTAGCGCTACCTTAGCCGATAGAGCGGAATGTAAGGTACCAAAACATAGGAGCCGGGCAAACCCAACATTTGACCAAAGACATGATTCGAAGTTGATGCATATAATGCTATAAGTTTGGGGTGCCGCACTTGTGAAAGTGTTCGGACTTTTCACACCGTATTGTGACGTACGTAAGCCCCTAGTGTATTAGCCGTACCAAGGTGTACGGTTGCAAGGTGTCATTAATGAACGCATATATATATATATATATATAAAACAAGAATGCAATAATAGTCGTAATGTCATGTATTGTTTATTAAAAAATCGCGTTAATGTAGAGTGACACAGATAGTGCGATAAGCAAAGAGTAGGACTATGTCCCTTCCAAGGGCAAGCTGAGGAATGATATTAAATCGAATATTTCGCTCGTTACTGTAATCAACCTGGGAATTCCATGGTATGACGTAGCTGTCTGCCTCCTTGGTTGCTGCATCATGTGTTCGGCAATAGTGCTGCCGGAGAGTGTTTCCAGAGATTAGCATCCTGAAAAAAAAAGAAAAATAACCAAACGGGAAGCTCCTATTGCGGTTTAAGCCGCGTCTTGGGGCGTGCCGCAGTTGTGCCCCCTCCCCACCTGTGCCCATGGTATTTTTAATGCATGATTATGTACGCGCGACACGAGTTTCGCCGTTGGGCTGGGATTGGGGTGGCCGCCGTATTGCTACGCGAGGTCAGATCGCGCCAGGCGGTCTATTTGTCGATTGCCCCGAGCGCGCTTGAAGGTGTCCGGGCTTTGAAGCGCTGAACTGGTTGATTGCCTTGAGAGGCTGCTTTGCGCTTCTGCTGCGAGGGCCACCGTGTGCTCCTCTATTCGGAGAGAGCGCTCTGTGTTTCCATTGACTGTAATAACTCTACGAGGTCCTGGCATCTTGAGCTTGAGGTATGCAAATGCGGTACCGCATTGAATCAAGCATGTCAGGACCCCGATTCCAAACCACATCGATCTAGCCGGTAACACCTCATATCACTTTGCGGCCTCATGCACGGTATCCCACGGGTGTCGCCTTACCATGGCCCAGGACCGTTTGAGCCTTTTGGCTCATGTATATGATAGTGTCGCTAGCATCCATATGACAGAGAACCCGGGCCGACATGGCTAGTCGTGAACCCAAAGCGGCACAAACCTATGGAGACAGGCATACATGAATCACATCGAGCATGTCGGTCATCAGCGAGTGATTCCGGGATGTAGCACTGGGCTAACAGGACTCCGGGGAACCCAGGCTATAGCAGGCTAGGCAGGACTCCGGATATCACCGCGTGACATTTCCCCGAAGGGACAGACATAGGAACGAAGTGAAACACATGCCGGCCAGTCAAGTGTCCTGAACAGTAGTGCTGGGCTAGCAGGACTCCGGTGAACCAGGCTGTAGCGGACTACTATGGCTCAAGGAACACTAGACTACATTTCCCCATAAGAAAGGCTGCCAAGGATAGACAACTAGATTGTCGGATCCCACTCATACCAAGCATATCAATCATACACACAATATGCCCGATATGAGTACATACAACATGGCATCACAACAAAACTCTACAACTCAAATACTTTATTTAAAGGCTCCAGAGACCCATAAATAACATGTTCATACACATAGGGGTCACATGACCCGACACTCAAGTCATACAATCATACAAGCACATGCGGAAGAAACTAGTCTGAGTACAGACACTACAAAGAAAGAAGGCTTCTCGAAGCCTGTCTATCTACATAGGGCCCTCCATGGCCAGGATCACCACCTGGGTGGCTAGTCACTCGTCGACGTCAAGGTCTACGTAGAACCCATCGGAGGGGGTGGTGTTGTCGTCTGAAAACAGTAATTAAGCAAACATGAGTACAAAGGTACTATACAAGTCTTACATCAGAACCTAATATACATGCTCATTCTCAAGAAGGTGGTGGGGTTGTTGCAGCAAGCCAGCTTTGACTCTTGGCTAAGCTATCCTACGGAATTTCACTAGTAAAATAGTTTTCGCACACGAGTCCACTACTCACCAACACAATACTCCACCGTGGATCCTCCCTCGTGATCCTACGAGAGGGCCATCCTCGGTACTCACACTTATCTTGAGTCTTTTAGTGGTATCCATTAACTTGTCTATGAACTGTATAGGCAACCAAGTAGTCCTTTACCACGGATGCGGCTATTCAAATAGTTTTATACCCTGTAGGGGTGTACTTTGTCATACACGCTTTCACCACTTACCACCGTTTACGCGACATGTACTTGGCAACCTTCAAGCGGAGGCCCAACGAGGGTGTCGACCACGGCCTACCTAAACACTCAAGTCTCTAGTCCAGGTTCATCGCCTATCCAGGTTCCATCCGCAGGGAGTCCGGCCGAGGTATCCACATACGGCCCCGAACGATGTGAACAGGGTTCCCGAGACACCAAACGGGTGACTCGGTACACCGTGCCATGGTGTATCTACCGCAACATAGCCCACCCCTAGGGTCAGCGCTACGCACGGCCGCCAACACATAACCTACAACACCAGAAACTATTTGCAACTCCTGGACAGAGTACTAAGGTATTTAAGAAGCCGAGAGGGTCAATTAAGGATCCCAATGCATGGTAGTAGCTGAATCTTAAATCACACATACAGATCTCAGTTCTTAGGGACGGCCTCAATGAAACAACCCACCATGTACTCCTACATGGCCTCTCATCGATACCTTTACCAAAACATATTCCACACATCCCTCATGTTACCGACGTAATCATTTCACTCTAGCCCATCACCCGGATGAACCAGACCTGACACAACTCTAAGCATAGCAGGCATAGCAAAGTAGGAATCACATACATGGCTCAATCAACTCCTACACATGCTAGTGGGTTTCATCTAGTTACTGTGGCAATGACAGGTCATGCAGAGGATAAGGGTTCAGCTACCGTAGCACACAGTAGTTTGAAACGCGTTATCTTAATGCAGTAAACAAGAGTAGAAGCGGGAACATGGGTTGCATCGGAATGATCAATGGGTTGCTTGCCTGTTGTAGAGGTAGTAGGGTACTGCCCTTCAGACGGATACTCGGGGTTATCCTCGGAGGCAGAACCTACCACGAAAGACACACTGAACATAATCAACACATGGCAATATGCAACAATATGATGCATGCTATGACGTGGCAAGATGAAAGTGTCTTGGCCTAATGCAAGCTAATACAGAAGGGAATGAACTCATTTGAATCAAAAATTCAAATATTAGCTCATTAAACATGGCCTTTTAGTGCATTACCTTATTCTTCTTAAACAGCAAGGTTAACTTGTTTTGTCATGCATGAAACCATTACAGATGGATAGATTGAATTTTTCTGATCACTTTTCATATATAAACCTTTGCATTTGGAGCTATGGTTGATTTTCTATGATTTTTAGAAGTTTTGACTATTTTCTGGAATTTCCTATTAAAGAATAAATCCAGTAATTGAATTAATGCGTCAGCACTACATCACTGTGACATCAGCGGGTCCAAGGCGCCAGCCCAGGTCAAACCTGACTGGTGGGCCCCTTCTGTCAGTCTCTCAGCTAACTAACAGAGTTAGTTAGAGTTTAGTTAGCACTAAACTGGGTTAGTTAGGCTCTGGGCCCACATGTCAGTGAGAGAGGGTTAGTTAACAACGTCATTATCCTCTAACAGAGTGATCAGCTCTAATTTAAACTAATCTAAATTAGTTAGGAGCCAGCCCCACCTATCAGTGTCTCAGGCGGAGTCAAACTGGGGTCAAACCCCTGGTCAGCGGGGTTAATCCCGCCGGCGTTGAGTCGCCGGCGAGGCTGAGACATCGGAGAGCTTCGGAAATCGCCCACAGGCGACCAAATCGACTGCGGTTTGGTCCTACGCGTAGCCGGGGCTCGCGCGCATCTAGTGGGGCAAGTGGGAGGAGCTGGGGTGGAGCGAGCTCACCAGAATCGAGCTCGTGGCGGCGGCCAGAGCTCGGCCGTTGGCGGTTTTGCTGCTGCAGCGAGCTAGCGGGGAAACGGACACTCTAGCGAGGCGCTACGAGGTGCGGTGAGTGCGGTAGGCACCCGCGCCTGACCAAAAGGTCACCGGGGTGACGCCGGCGTCGAGCTCGCACGGCGGCGTGCTACAGTGAGCAAGGGGGCGCCGTCTACGGCGAGCAAACGAAGCAGAGAAGAGGGGGGTTCGGTGGAGGAGCTCACGGTGGTTGCAGAACGTGTCTCAGCGGGCTCGGGGGAGGTCGGACGTCGTCGGGGCGTTGCCGGCGATCTCAGCGGACCAGGGAAGAAGAAGGCGTCGGGGAGGCACTTGGAGGCGTCCGGCATCGCGTGAGTCTACGAGGAGGTCGAGGACGGCAGCGCGGAGCTAATGGGCTTGTTGGAGGGGCGAGGGGGTGGCTCTGGTGACGACTACGTTGAACGGCGGCGAGGATGGTGCTCGGCCATCGCGGGAGAGGGTGAGGGAGACGAGGGGGAGAGTGAGGGAGGAAGAGAGGGGGATGTGGGGGTCGGCGTGGCACCCCTGGACACCTCCAGGGTGTCGACAAAAGCAGGAGGTGGCCGGCGTGTGGCCGCGGGCGCCGGCCACGCGCTCCTCGTCCTCCTGGCGGGAGGAGGAGGACGAATGGCAAGGCCAGTCGGCTGGGCCGAGCCAGGTGGGCTGGGCTAGCACAGGTGAGGCCCAGGTGGTGTCCCTCTCTCTCTTTTTCTTATTTGTTTCTGTTTTCTATTTTTTTCTGCAACTGTTGGGCTTTATTAAAAATACTAAAATGTTTCCAAAAATCCTGAAAATAATTGTGGGCTCTGTTTAGAATATTTCCAACAGCAAACATTTATTTCCAGAATTATTTGAGCATTTAAATTATTTATAGCATTTAAATGCCGAAAATCAAATACTTATGATTTAATTCAATGACCTTCTGTTGACGTAGAAAATTGTGCACCAATTTTGCCAGAGGTTCTAACCCAAGACAAAGAAAGTGAACTTTTCAGAAGGGCATTTCAGGTTCATTGAAAATAATTTTAGTAAACCCTAGTTGTTTCCAGGGGGGTGTTGGGGGTTCTATCATCCCCATTTCAAACTTAAAAGGAAATTAAACATGATGCACACTCTAATGCTTGAACTAGCTAGGGTGTGACAACTCACCCCCACTCAAAAGAATCTCGTCCCGAGATTTAGGATCCTCCGGAAAGAAGGTGGGATACTCGAGTCGAAGACAATCCTCCCTTTCCCAAGTGGCTTCTTTCTCGGAATGGTGTGACCATTGAACCTGGAGAAACTTGATATTACGACATCGAGTGGTACGCTCGGCTTGATCAAGGATACGAATGGGATATTCCCGGTATGAGAGGTTATCTTGTAGATCAAGCGTTTCGTGGTCCACTCCACGGATAGGATCCGCGAAGCAACGCCTGAGTTGAGAAACGTGGAAGACATCGTGAACTCTGGAAAGATGCAAAGGTAGTTCCAATTGGTAGGCAACTTCTCCTTGTTTGGCAAGAATGTGAAAGGGTCCAATGTAACGAGGAGCCAATTTGCCTTTGATACCGAAACGATGGGTTCCCTTTAACGAAGTAACCCGAAGGTAAGCCTTCTCGTCGACTTCATAAGTCGTAGGCTTATGTTTACGATCATATTGACTCTTTTGACGAGATTGGGCTGTTTTCAATTTCTCACGAATTACGCGAACCTGCTCTTCTGCTTCCTGAATCATATCCGGGCCAAAGAGTTGTCTTTCCCTGGTTTCTGACCAGTTAAGAGGCGTTCGACATTTTCGTCCATAGAGAACTTCGAAAGGAGCCTTGCCTAAGCTAGCTTGATAACTATTGTTATAAGCAAACTCCGCGAATGGAAGGCATTTCTCCCAACTCATTCCGAACGAGACGACAGAAGCTCGGAGCATATCTTCCAGAATTTGATTGACTCGCTCTACTTGACCACTTGATTGAGGATGGAAGGCGGAACTAAAAGAGAGACGAGTTCCCATAGCATTTTGGAAACTTTCCCAAAATTGAGAGGTGAAGAGACTCCCACGGTCTGAGTTAATTTCCAATGGAACACCATGAAGAGACACTATTCTGGAGATGTATAAATCGGCTAGCTGGCTAGCGGTGATACTCTCACAAACAGGTAGGAAATGGGCTACTTAGGAAAGACGGTCGATCACGACGAAGATGGCATTATTCCCTCTCTTGGTCCTGGGAAACCCAGTGATGAAATTGTTGGGGAACGTAGTAATTTCAAAAAATTTCCTACGCACACGCAAGATCATGGTGATGCATAGCAACGAGGGGGAGAGTATGATCTACGTACCCTTGTAGATCGCAACGGAAGCATTGACACAACATAGAGGAAGTAGTCGTACGTCTTCTTCCCGATCCGACTGATCCAAGCACCGTTACTCCGGCACCTCCGAGTTCTTAGCACACGTTCAGCTCGATGACGATCCCCGGGCTCCGATCCAGCAAAGCTTCGGGGAGGAGTTCCGTCAGCACGACGGCGTGGTGACGATCTTGATGTACTACCGACGCAGGGCTTCGCCTAAGCACTACAACGATATGATCAAGGTGGAATTTGGTGGCAGGGGGCACCGCACACGGCTAAGGAACGATCTCAAGGATCAACTTGTGTGTCTAGAGGTGCCCCCTGCCCCCGTATATAAAGTATGAGAGGGGGAGGGCTGGCCGGCCAAGCTAGGGAGGCGCAGGAGGAGTCCTAGTCCTACCGGGAGTAGGACTCCCCCCCCCCAATCCTATTCCTAATAGGACTCCCAAGTGGAAAGAGAGGGAGAGAGGTGGCCGCCCACCTCTCCTAGTCCTAATAGGACTAGGGGAGGGGGGTGGCGCGCAGCCCACCTTGGGCTGCCCCTTTCACCTTTCCACTAAGGCCCAATAAGGCCCATTTGGTTCCCGGGGGGTTCCGGTAACCTCCCGGTACTCCGGTAAAATTCCCGATTTCACCCGGAACACTTCCGATGTCCAAACATAGGCTTCCAATATATCAATCTTTATGTCTCGACCATTTCGAGACTCCTCGTCATGTCCGTGATCACATCCGGGACTCCGAACAACCTTCGGTACATCAAAATTCATAAACTCATAATAACTGTCATCGTAACGTTTAAGCGTGCGGACCCTACGGTTCGAGAACAATGTAGACATGACCGAGACACGTCTCCGGTCAATAACCAATAGCGGGACCTGGATGCCCATATTGGCTCCTACATATTCTACGAAGATCTTTATCGGTCAGACCGCATAACAACATACGTTGTTCCCTTTGTCATCGGTATGTTACTTGCCCGAGATTCGATCGTCGGTATCCAATACCTAGTTCAATCTCGTTACTGGCAAGTCTCTTTACTCGTTCCGTAATACATCATCTCACAACTAACATCTTAGTTATAATGCTTGCAAGGCTTATGTGATGTGTATTACCGAGAGGGCCCAGAGATACCTCTCCGACAATCGGAGTGACAAACCCTAATCTCGAAATACGCCAACCCAACATCTACCATTGGAGACACATGTAGTACTCCTTTATAATCACCCAGTTACGTTGTGACGTTTGGTAGTACCCAAAGTGTTCCTCCGGTAAACGGGAGTTGCATAATCTCATAGTCATAGGAACATGTATAAGTCATGAAGAAAGCAATATCAACATACTAAACGATCGGGTGCTAAGCTAATGAAATGGGTCATGTCAATCAGATCATTCAGCTAATGATGTGACCTCGTTAATCAAATAACAACTCTTTGTTCATGGTTAGGAAACATAACCATCTTTGATTAATGAGCTAGTCAAGTAGAGGCATACTAGTGACACTCTGTTTGTCTATGTATTCACACATGTATTATGTTTCCGGTTAATACAATTCTAGCATGAATAATAAACATTTATCATGATATAAGGAAATAAATAATAACTTTCTTATCGCCTCTAGGGCATATTTCCTTCAGTCTCCCACTTGCACTAGAGTCAATAATCTAGATTACACAGTAATGATTCTAACACCCATGGAGCCTTGGTGCTGATCATGTTTTGCTCGTGGAAGAGGCTTAGTCAACGGGTCTGCAACATTCAGATCCGTATGTATCTTGCAAATCTCTATGTCTCCCACCTGGACTAGATCCCGGATGGAGTTGAAGCGTCTCTTGATGTGTTTGGTCCTTTTGTGAAATCTGGATTCCTTTGCTAAAGCAATTGCACCAGTATTGTCACAAAAGATTTTCATTGGACCCGATGCACTAGGTATGACACCTAGATCGGATATGAACTCCTTCATCCAGACTCCTTCGTTCGCTGCTTCTGAAGAAGCTATGTACTCCGCTTCACATGTAGATCCCGCTACGACGCTTTGTTTAGAACTGCACCAACTGACAGCTCCACCGTTTAAAGTAAACACGTATCCGGTTTGCGATTTAGAATCGTCCGGATCAGTGTCAAAGCTTGCATCAACGTAACCTCTTACGGTGAGCTCTTTGTCACCTCCATATACGAGAAACATATCCTTAGTCCTTTTCAGGTATTTCAGGATGTTCTTGACCGCTGTCCAGTGATCCACTCCTGGATTACTTTGGTACCTCCCTGCTAAACTTATAGCAAGGCACACATCAGGTCTGGTACACAGCATTGCATACATGATAGAGCCTATGGCTGAAGCATAGGGAACATCTTTCATTTTCTCTCTATCTTCTGCAGTGGTCAGGCATTGAGTCTGACTCAACTTCACACCTTGTAACACAGGCAAGAACCCTTTCTTTGCTTGATCCATTTTGAACTTCTTCAAAATCTTGTCAAGGTATGTGCTTTGTGAAAGTCCAATTAAGCGTCTTGATCTATCTCTATAGATCTTTATGCCTAATATGTAAGCAGCTTCCCCGAGGTCTTTCATCGAAAAACTTTTATTCAAGTATCCCTTTATGCTATCCAGAAATTCTATATCATTTCCAATCAGCAATATGTCATCCACATATAATATCAGAAATGCTACAGAGCTCCCACTCACTTTCTTGTAAATACAGGCTTCTCCAAAAGTCTGTATAAAGCCAAATGCTTTGATCACACTATCAAAGCGTTTATTCCAACTCCGAGATGCTTGCACCAGTCCATAAATGGATCGCTGGAGTTTGCACACTTTGTTAGCTCCCTTTGGATCGACAAAACCTTCCGGTTGCATCATATACAACTCTTCTTCCAGAAATCCATTCAGGAATGCAGTTTTGACATCCATCTGCCAAATTTCATAATCATAAAATGCGGCAATTGCTAACATGATTCTGACAGACTTAAGCATCCCTACAGGTGACAAGGTCTCATCGTAGTCAACCCCTTGAACTTGTCGAAAACCTTTTGCGACAAGTCGAGCTTTATAGACAGTAATATTACCGTCAGCGTCAGTCTTTTTCTTGAAGATCCATTTATTCTCAATTGCTTGCCGATCATCGGGCAAGTCAACCAAAGTCCATACTTTGTTCTCATACATGGACCCCATCTCAGATTTCATGGCTTCAAGCCACTTTGCGGAATCTGGGCTCACCATCGCTTCTTCATAGTTCGTAGGTTCATCATGATCTAGTAGCATGACTTCCAGAATTGGATTACCGTACCACTCTGGTGCGGATCTCACTTTGTTTGATCTACGTGGTTCAGTAGTATCTTATCCTGAAGTTTCATGATCATCATCATTAGCTTCCTCACTAATTGGTATAGGTGTCGCAGAAACAGTTTTCTGTGATGTACTATTTTCCAATAATGGAGCAGGTACAGTTACCTCGTCAAGTTCTACTTTCCTCCCACTCACTTCTTTCGAGAGAAACTCCTTCTCTAGAAATGATCCATTCTTAGCAACGAATGTCTTGCCTTCGGATCTGTGATAGAAGGTGTACCCAACAGTCTCCTTTGGGTATCCTATGAAGACACATTTCTCCGCTTTGGGTTCAAGCTTATCAGGTTTAAGCTTTTTCACATAAGCATCGCAGCCCCAAACTTTAAGAAACGACAACTTTGGTTTCTTGCCAAACCATAGTTCATAAGGCGTCGTCTCAACGGATTTTGATGGTGCCCTATTTAACGTGAATGCGGCCGTCTCTAAAGCATAACCCCAAAACGATAGCGGTAAATCAGTAAGAGACATCATAGATCGCACCATATCTAGTAAAGTACGATTACGACGTTCGGACACACCATTACGCTGTGGTGTTCCGGGTGGTGTGAGTTGCGAAACTATTCCACAATTTTTCAAATGTACACCAAACTCGTAACTCAAATATTCTCCTCCACGATCAGATCGTAGAAACTTTATTTTCTTGTTACGATGATTTTCAACTTCACTCTGAAATTCTTTGAACTTTTCAAATGTTTCAGACTTGTGTTTCATTAAGTAGATATACCCATATCTACTTAAATCATCTGTGAAGGTGAGAAAATAACGATATCCGCCACGAGCCTCAATATTCATCGGACCACATACGTCGGTATGTATGATTTCCAATAAATCTGTTGCTCTCTCCATAGTACCAGAGAACGGTGTTTTAGTCATCTTGCCTATGAGGCACGGTTCGCAAGTACCAAGTGATTCATAATCAAGTGGTTCCAAAAGCCCATCAGTATGGAGTTTCTTCATGCGCTTTACACCGATATGACCTAAACGGCAGTGCCACAAATAAGTTGCACTATCATTATCAACTCTGCGTCTTTTGGCTTCTACATTATGAATATGTGTATCACTACTATCGAGATTTAACAAGAATAGACCACTCTTCAAAGGTGCATGACCATAAAAGATATTACTCATATAAATAGAACAACCATTATTCTCTAATTTAAATGAATAACCGTCTCGCATTAAACAAGATACGGATATAATGTTCATGCTCAACGCTGGCACCAAATAACAATTATTTAGGTCTAATATTAATCCCGAAGGTAGATGTAGAGGTAGCGTGCCGACCGCGATCATATCGACTTTGGAACCGTTTCCCACGCGCATCGTCACCTCGTCCTTTGCTAGTGTCCGCTTATTCCGTAGTCCCTGTTTCGAGTTGCAAATATTAGCAACAGAACCAGTATCAAATACTCAGGTGCTACTGCGAGCTCTAGTAAGGTACACATCAATAACATGTATATCACATATACCTTTGTTCACCTTGCCATCCTTCTTATCCGCCAAATACTTGGGGCAGTTCCGCTTCCAGTGACCAGTCTGCTTGCAGTAGAAGCACTCAGTTTCAGGCTTAGGTCCAGACTTGGGTTTCTTCTCCTGAGCAGCAACTTGCTTGCTGTTCTTCTTGAAGTTCCCCTTCTTCTTCCCTTTGCCCTTTTTCTTGAAACTAGTGGTCTTGTTGACCATCAACACTTGATGCTCCTTCTTGATTTCTACCTCCGCAGCTTTCAGCATTGCGAAGAGCTCGGGAATAGTCTTGTTCATCCCTTGCATATTATAGTTCATCACGAAGCTCTTGTAGCTTGGTGGCAGTGATTGGAGAATTCTGTCAATGACGCAATCGTCTGGAAGATTAACTCCCATCTGAATCATGTGATTATTATACCCAGACATTTTGAGTATATGCTCACTGACAGAACTGTTCTCCTCCATCTTGCAGCTATAGAACTTATTGGAGACTTCATATCTCTCAATTCGGGCATTTGCTTGAAATATTAACTTCAACTCCTAGAACATCTCATATGCTCCATGACGTTCAAAACGTCGTTGAAGTCCCGATTCTAAGCCGTAAAGCATGGCACACTGAACTATCGAGTAGTCATCAGCTTTGCTCTGCCAGACGTTCATAACATCTGGTGTTGCTCTAGCAGCAGGCCTGGCACCCAGCGGTGCTTCCAGGACGTAATTCTTCTGTGCAGCAATGAGGATAATCCTTAGGTTACGGACCCAGTCCGTGTAATTGCTACCATCATCTTTCAACTTTGCTTTCTCAAGGAACGCATTAAAATTCAACGGAACAACAGCACGAGCCATCTATCTACAATCAACATAAACAAGCAAGATACTATCAGGTACTAAGTTCATGATAAGTTTAAGTTCAATTAATCAAATTACTTAAGAACTCCCACTTAGATAGACATCCCTCTAATCCTCTAAGTGATCACGTGATCCAAATCAACTAAACCATAACCGATCATCACGTGAGATGGAGTAGTTTTCAATGGTGAACATCGTTATGTTGATCATATCTACTATATGATTCACGCTCGACCTTTCGGTCTCTGTGTTCCGAGGCCATATCTGCATATGCTAGGCTCGTCAAGTTTAACCTGAGTATTCTGCGTGTGCAAAACTGGCTTGCACCCGTTGTAGATGGACGTAGAGCTTATCACACCCGATCATCACGTGGTGTCTGGGCACGATGAACTTTGGCAACGGTGCATACTCAGGGAGAACACTTCTTGATAATTTAGTGAGAGATCATCTTATAATGCTACCGTCAATCAAAGCAAGATAAGATGCATAAAAGATAAACATCACATGCAATCAATATAAGTGATATGATATGGCCATCATCATCTTGTGCTTGTGATCTCCATCTCCGAAGCACCGTCATGATCACCATCGTCACCGGCGTGACACCTTGATCTCCATCGTAGCATCGTTGTCGTCTCGCCAATCTTATGCTTCCACGACTATCACTATCGCTTAGCAATAAAGTAAAGCATTACATCGCGATTGCATTGCATACAATAAAGCGACAACCATATGGCTCCTGCCAGTTGCTGATAACTTGGTTACAAAACATGATCATCTCATACAATAAAATCAGCATCATGCCTTGACCATATCACATCACAACATGCCCTGCAAAAATAAGTTAGACGTCCTCTACTTTGTTGTTCCAAGTTTTACGTGGCTGCTACGGGCTTAAGCAAGAACTCATCTCACCTACGCATCAAAACCACAACGATAGTTTGTCAAATAGACTCTGTTTTAACCTTCTCAAGGACCGGGCATAGCCACACTTGGTTCAACTAAAGTTGGAGAGACAGTCGTCCGCAAGCCATCTATGTGCAAAGCACGTCAAGGGAACCGGTCTCGCATAAGCGTACACGTAAGGTTGGTCCGGGTCGTCTCGTCCAACAATACCGCCGAACCAAAGTATGACATGCTGGTAGGCAGTATGACTTGTATCACCCACAACTCACTTGTGTTCTACTCGTGCAAATAACATCAAACCATAAAACCTAGGCTCTGATACCACTGTTGGGGAACATAGTAATTTCAAAAAATTTCCTACGCACACGCAAGATCATGGTGATGCATATCAACGAGGGGGAGAGTCTGATCTACGTACCCTTGTAGATCGCAACGGAAGCGTTGACACAACGTAGAGGAAGTAGTCGTACATCTTCTTCCCGATCCGACCGATCCAAGCACCGTTACTCCGGCACCTCCGAGTTCTTAGCACATGTTCAGCTCGATGACGATCCCCGGGCTCCAATCCAGCAAAGCTTCGGGGAGGAGTTCCGTCAGCATGACAGCGTGGTGACGATCTTGATGTACTACCGACGCAGGGCTTCGCCTAAGCACTACAACGGTATGATCGAGGTGGAATTTGGTGGCAGGGGGCACCGCACACGGCTAAGGAACGATCTCAAGGATCAACTTGTGTGTCTAGAGGTGCCCCCTGCCCCCGTATATAAAGGTTGAGAGGGGGAGGGCTAGCCGGCCAAGCTAGGGAGGCGCAGGAGGAGTCCTACTCCTACCGGGAGTAGGACTCCCTCCCCAATCCTATTCCTAATAGGACTCCCAAGTGGAAAGAGAGGGAGAGAGGTGGCCGGCCACCTCTCCTAGTCCTAATAGGACTAGGGGAGGGGGGTGGCGCGCAGCCCACCTTGGGCTGCCCCTTTCACCTTTCCACTAAGGCCCAATAAGGCCCATTTGGTTCCCGGGGGGTTCCGGTAACCTCCCGGTACTCCGGTAAAATTCCCGATTTCACCCGGAACACTTCCGATGTCCAAACATAGGCTTCCAATATATCAATCTTTATGTCTCGACCATTTTGAGACTCCTCGTCATGTCCGTGATCACATCCGGGACTCCGAACAAACTTTGGTACATCAAAATGCATAAACTCATAATAACTGTCATCGTAACGTTTAAGCGTGCGGACCCTACGGTTCGAGAACAATGTAGACATGACCGAGACACGTCTCCGGTCAATAACCAATAGCGGGACCTAGATGCCCATATTGGCTCCTACATATTCTACGAAGATCTTTATCGGCCAGACCGCATAACAACGTACGTTGTTCCCTTTGTCATCGGTATGTTACTTGCCCGAGATTCGATCATCGGTATCCAATACCTAGTTCAATCTCGTTACTGGCAAGTCTCTTTACTCGTTCCATAATACATCATCTCACAACTAACATCTTAGTTATAATGCTTGCAAGGCTTATGTGATGTGTATTACCGAGAGGGCCCAGAGATACCTCTCCGACAATCGGAGTGACAAACCCTAATCTCGAAATACGCCAACCCAACATCTACCATTGGAGACACCTGTAGTACTCCTTTATAATCACCCAGTTACGTTGTGACGTTTGGTAGTACCCAAAGTGTTCCTCCGGTAAACGGGAGTTGCATAATCTCATAGTCATAAGAACATGTATAAGTCATGAAGAAAGCAATAGCAACATACTAAACGATCGGGTGCTAAGCTAATGAAATGGGTCATGTCAATCAGATCATTCAACTAATGATGTGACCTCGTTAATCAAATAACAACTCTTTGTTCATGGTTAGGAAACATAACCATCTTTGATTAACGAGCTAGTCAAGTAGAGGCATACTAGTGACACTCTGTTTGTCTATGTATTCACACATGTATTATGTTTCTGGTTAATACAATTCTAGCATGAATAATAAACATTTATCATGATATAAGGAAATAAATAATAACTTTATTATTGCCTCTAGGGCATATTTCCTTCAGAAATCCATACTGATTTTATCCCATTTCCACTCAGGAATAGCCAAAGGTTGGAGGGTGCCAGCAGGCCGTTGGTGCTCTGCTTGAACATGATGACAGACGTCGCAGCTAGCAATGTATTGAGCGATTTCTCTTTTCATCCTAGTCCACCAAAACCTCTGGCGTAGGTCTTGATACATTTTAGTACTACCGGGATGAATGGTGAGAGGGGATTCATGAGCTTCCTTAAGGATCAACTGGCGTAGATGTTGTTTCTTGGGAACCACCAAACGGTTCTCGAAGAAGACATCACCTCCCTCATCCATGGAGAAACATTTAGCAACTCCGCTAGTGATGTTTTCCTTAATTCGGGATATGCCCTTATCATACCACTGGGCGGTTATGATTTGATCCATAAGGTTAGGTTTCACTACCAGGGTGGATAGAAAACCTCGAGGAACAATGTGAAGATTAAGCTTACGAAATTGCTCGTGGAGAAGTGGTTGACTTTGTTGTAACATCAGGTTGTTACAATAGGACTTACGGCTTAGTGCATCAGCCATGACATTGGCTTTGCCCGGGGTGTAAGTTATTCCCAAGTCGTAATCCGAGATCAACTCGACCCAATGTCTTTGCCTGAGATTCAAATCTGGTTGGGTGAAGATATATTTCAAACTTTGGTGATCGGTGAAGATCTCGCAACGATTACCGAGGAGGTAATGTCGCCAAGTTTTGAGTGCATTGGACTACAGCTGCAAGCTCTAGATCATGTGTGGGATAATTTTCCTCATGTGGGTGTAATTGCCGTGAAGCATAGGCAATTACCTGACGATCTTGCATGAGTATGCAACCTAGTCCTTGTCGCGAGGCGTCGCAATAAATAATAAAGTCCTTGGAGAAATCTGGTGGTACCAGTACGGGAGCAAATGTCAGGCATCTTTTCAGTTCCTGAAAGCTGAACTCACACTGTGGAGTCCACTCGAACTTTTTATCTTTCTTGAGGAGTTCAGTTAGAGGTTTAGCAACCTTGGAGAAATTCTCGATGAAGCGGCGGCAATAGCTCGCTAAGCCAAGGAAACTCCGAACTTGCTTGACCGTCTCAGGTGGAGTCCAATCAAGGACGGCTTGAACTCGCTCGGGATTGACAACAATACCCTTGCCAGAGATTACATGCCCTAGATAGGTCACTTCTGGCAACCAAAATTCACACTTGGACAATTTGGCATAAAGGCGATGCTCTCGAAGTTTCATCAATACCAGCCTTAGATGTTCGGCATGTTCCTCTTCGTTCTTGGAGTAGATGAGTATGTCATCGAGGTATACTACGACGAATTTATCCAAAAACTCCATGAAGACCGAGTTCATGAACCGAGAGAAGGTAGCTGGGGTATTGGTTAAACCGAAGGACATAACGGTGTACTCGTATTGGCCATAACGAGTAACAAAGGCCGTTTTGGGAATGTTCCCGTTTCTAATTTTGATTTGATGGTAGCCCAACCTAAAATCCATCTTGGAAAAGACTGAGGATCCAGCAAGCCGATCATACAGATTGTTGATCCTGGGAAGCGGGTATTTGTTCTTGATGGTGACCAAGTTGACAGGTCGGTAATCCACAACCATTCGATCCGTTCCATCCTTCTTCTTGACGAAGAGGACGGGGCAAGCCCAAGGAGAGGAACTAGGACGGATGAAACCCTTTTTCAAGGACTCATCGAGTTGGTTCTTAAGCTCGGCTAGTTCTAAGGGTGCCATCTTGTAGGGTCTTCTAGAAATTGGAACGGTTCCTAGAACAAGGTCTATCACAAACTCGACATCCCTGTGAGGTGGAACACCTGGCAGTTCTTCTAGAAAGACATTCGGAAAGTCTCGGACTACCAGAACATCCTCAAGGTCTGGAAGGGGGTTGGCATTTAGGGAGTAGAGCTGGCGCTTGGACACTCGAGTTAAGACATTGACTGTCTTGCCCGATGGGTGAGTAAGTTGAACGGTTCTAGTGGCACAATCAATCTTAGCATAATGAGCTGACATCCAGTCGATACCCAAGATGATGTTTATGTCTGAGGACTTGAGAGCTATTAAGGATGCAAGGAAGACAAGTCTATCGACAAGAATTTCGTTCCCATGGCTTACTCTAGAAGTTTGCCATTTGGAACCCGGAGTTTGAATTACCATGGAAGTGGGCATGTCACAGAATGTCGTGTTATGCATTCGAGCATAGCTCTCGGATATGAATGAATGAGATGCTCCAGTATCGAAAAGAACAGATGCCGGATGGCAGTTAATAAGGAGCGTACCAAGGACGACGTTAGGGTCCTCATGAGTCTCCTCGGCTGAAACATAGTTGACATGGCCACGGGCAGTGGTGGCCGGCTTGGCGTAGAATGTCTTCCCCGCGGGCTTACCACGGCCAACAGACTTTCCAGTTTGATTGGGGTTGTTGTTCTGGGGACACTCTCGGCTATAGTGACCCGGCTCTCCACACTTGAAACAAGTCACAACATTGGGGCGTGGAGCAGCATTAGTAGCAGGGCCACCATAGGGCTTGGGCAGTGCAAACTGCTGGTTGGGACGAGGCGCCTCAAAGGATGGCCTCGGGATGAACCTTTGTGGCAGTGCCGTGCTTGGGATCCACACCCGGCGCTTCTGAGCTCCAGAGCCGGATGAAGAGCCAAAATCACGGGAGTGCTTGCGTGAAGCATCATAATCAGTCTGGCCTGTCTCAGCACTGATAGCTTTATTGACCAACTTCTGAAAGGAGGTGCACTCATGCAGACGAAGATCGCGGCGAAGTTCAGGGCTAAGTCCCTTGCGGAACCTTGCCTGCTTCTTAGCGTCAGTAGATACCTCTTCAGGGGCATAGCGTGCCAGATTCCCAAATTCACGACTATATGCATCCACAGTCAGTCTTCCTTGGGCGAAATTGCAAAACTCCTCCCTCTTGCGATCCATGAGACCTTCCGGAATGTGATGCTCACGGAAAGCCTCACTGAATTCAGCCCAAGTAGTGATTTGGCCGACCGGGCGCATAGCTTTAAAATTTTCCCACCAGAGGCTAGTAGGGCCTTCGAGATGGTAGGCAGCGTAAGTAACCTTGTCGGCTTCGGCTACGTTGGCAGAACGTAGCTTGTGGGTGATGCTGCGAAGCCAGTCATCCGCGTCGAGGGGCTCGACGGAATGGTTAAACTTTGGTGGGTACAGCTTGATAAAGTCATTGATTGACACCAAGTCATTTCGCGGATGGCGTGCAGTGTTCTGCTCAATGCGCTCCAGCAGGCGGTTAGTCTCACGCTTGTTTCTTTCTGCCTCTAGCATTACTTCGACCAGAGAAGGCGGGTGAGGCAGATTTTCACCCCTAGCTGCACTGGCTTCCCCCTGCTCCGGGGCAGCAGGGTTGCTGTGGGTGTTGACCATCCTAGGAGAAAACAAGACAATGGTTTAAATAAGGATGACTCAAACTTAGCAAGGAAGTGCAGAATGTAATGGATAACACGGAATGCAGAGATGTTCATCCGTATGTCATGGTAATATAAAACTACCATATATATACCAACAGTCATACACATCATACATAGTTTAGTACAAGCCCAGGCTACAATACAACTATGATGAAAGACGTTACATCTCATCGGAGGCATTCCAAGCTCCTATACATTATTTCACTACACCTCCGGAATTGATTACACACAAAGTCATATTCCACAAGTCACGCAGGACAGTGGAGATACAACTACTACAATACTAGTGATACTACTACTAACTCAGACAGCTCCGTAGTAGTCCTCATAGAAGTCACCTCCATAGCCTGGAAGTTCAACGTGATCATCCGGAAACAGACGGTCCTGAGGAGCCTGTGGACCATAGGGGCTAGGATGAGGTCTTGGACCAACAAACGGTGGCCTGCGGGGACCACGAGGTGGGGTGATGCCTTCCACATCACACCAATCCACCATGTCTGGCAGAGCAGATCTCACAGGATACAGATCCCTTGTATCCATACATCCAGCTTGCACCGCAGGTGCAAACCGAGTCAATGTAGCCCAATGATCAGCACGGGTATTGAAAAGCTCCAGCCTCAAGGCCCGATTCTCTCGGTCCTTATCTTCGAGCATCTCAGCAGTGGTACGAGTTAATGAGTCCTCCTGAGTGGAGTCAGCATAGATAGCCTGAAGATACCCTTGCGCTCCCGGAAGTGAAGCTGGCATGTAACGGAAGTCGGTGTTCCGAAGCAGGCCAGTCCGGACTCGCATGATGGTCATCATGGAATAGGCAGCATCCTGCACAGCCATCTCAACAGTAACCCCGAGTCCATAGGAACAGTGAAGGGGCTCGGTAGATCCAGGATAAGAAGGAAATATCCTGACAGTGCAGAAATATTGGCTTTGATTAAAGTCTCAGAATTTCTCTTCGACGGTGTATTCGGGATACCAATGGTAACCCGTCTCGATCATTACCCGCACTAACATAGCAGTATGACCGGGCATGTCGAGGCACCGGGTCAGGTAAACCCCTTGGTTTTGAGCACGGTTGGCCATCTGAAAGCACAACCACAATGCAAAGACATTAGAATTTCTAGGGAAAATTGGACAACATAACAACTATAAATGCTCAAAAAAAGATTTGAGACATCCACAACAGACTGCAATACCACTCAACAACATCATATCAAGGTTCTGATTCAAATAGCAACATACTGAAAATAGTAGAAACTGAACTAGGGCTTGTAACAACAATCCTATAATCTACTATGGATTAGTAACACGTGAACCTGATAGAAGAAGAGAGCCTAGTCCTTAACCCACGTTGCATGAGAAGAGAATGACTCAGATCAGAGGGCATAGGGTAAAGGAGTAAAAGAGCCTTACGTTCCCTCCCACAATCAATTCCCCTACATATAACTAAAGCATTTCTAGACTCGACATCGACCAGTTTGGCTCAATGAACCTACAGGCAGTCCGGCTTTGATGCCAACGCTGTCAGGACCCCGATTCCAAACTACATCGATCTAGCCGGTAACACCTCATATCACTTTGCAGCCTCACACACGGTATCCCACGGGTGTCGCCTTAACATGGCCCGGGACCGTTTGCGTCTTTTGGCTCATGTATATGATAGTGTCACTAGCATCCATATGACAGAGAACCCGGGCCGACATGGCTAGTCGTGAACCCAAAGCGGCACAGACTTATGGAGACAGGAATACATGAATCACATCGAGCATGTCGGTCATCAGCGAGTGATTCGGGGCTGTAGCACTGGGCTAACAGGACTCCGGGGAACCCGGGCTGTAGCAGGCTAGGCAGGACTCCGGATATCACCGCGTGACATTTCCCCGAAGGGACAGACATAGGAACGAAGTGAAACACATGCCGGCCAGTCAAGTGTCCTGAACAGTAGTGCTGGGCTAGCAGGACTCCGGTGAACCGGGCTGTAGCGGACTACTATGGCTCGAGGAACACTAGACTACATTTCCCCATAAGAAAGGCTGCCAAGGATAGACAACTAGATTGTCGGATCCCACTCATACCAAGCATATCAATCATACACACAATATGCCCGATATGAGTATATACAACATGGCATCACAACAAAACTCTACAACTCAAATACTTTATTTAAAGGCTCCAGAGAGCCAAACATAACATGTTCTTACAGATAGGGGTCACATGACCCGACACTCCTGTCATACAATCATACAAGCACATGCGGAAGCAACTAGTCTGAGTACAGACACTAGAAAGAAAGAAGGCTTCTCGAAGCCTGTCTATCTACATAGGGCCCTCCATGGCCAGGATCACCACCTGGGTGGCTAGTCACTCATCGACGTCAAGGTCTACGTAGAACCCATCGGAGGGGGTGGTGTTGTCGTCTGAAAACAGTAATTAAGCAAACATGAGTACAAAGGTACTCAGCAAGTCTTACATCAGAACCTAATATACATGCTCATTCTCAAGAAGGTGGTGGGGTTGTTGCAGCAAGCCAGCTTTGACTCTTGGCTAAGCTATCCTATGGAATTTCACTAGTAAAATAGTTTTCGGACACGAGTCCACTACTCACCAACACAATACTCCACCGTGGATCCTCCCTCGTCATTCTACGAGAGGGCCATCCTCGGTACTCACACTTATCTTGAGTCTTTTAGTAGTATCCATTAACTTGTCTATGAACTGTATAGGCAACCAAGTAGTCCTTTACCACGGACGCGGCTATTCGAATAGTTTTATACCCTGTAGGGGTGTACTTCGTCATACACGCTTTCACCACTTACCGCCGTTTACACGACATGTACTCGGCAACCTTCAAGCGGAGGCCCAACGAGGGTGTCGGCCATGGCCTACGTAAACACTCAAGTCTCTAGTCCAGGTTCATCGCCTATCCAGGTTCCATCCGCAGGGAGTCCGGTCGAGGTTTCCACATACGGCCCCGAACGATGTGAACAGGGTTCCCGAGACACCAAACGGGTAACTTGGTACACCGTGCCACGGTGTATCTACCGCAACATAGCCCACCCCTAGGGTCAGCGCTACGCACGGCCGCCAACACATAACCTACAACACCAGAAACTATTTGCAACTCCTGGACAGAGTACTAAGGTATTTAAGAAGCCGAGAGGGTCAATTAAGGATCCCAATGCATGGTAGTAGCTGAATCTTAAATCACACATACAGATCTCAGTTCTTAGGGACGGCCTCAATGAAACAACCCACCATGTACTCCTACATGGCCTCTCATCGATACCTTTACCAAAACATATTCCACACATCCCTCACGTTACCGACGTAATCATTTCACTCTAGCCCATCACCCGGATGAACCAGACCTGACACAACTCTAAGCATAGCAGGCATAGCAAAGTAGGGATCACATACATGGCTCAATCAACTCCTACACATGCTAGTGGGTTTCATCTAGTTACTGTGGCAATGACAGGTCATGCAGAGGATAAGGGTTCAACTACCGTAGCACACAGCAGTTTGAAACTCGTTGTCTTAATGCAGTAAACAAGAGCAGAAGCGGGAACATGGGTTGTATTGGAATGATCAATGGGTTGCATGCCTGTTGTAGAGGTAGTAGGGTACTGCCCTTCAGACGGATACTCGGGGTTATCCTCGGAGGCAGAACCTACCACGAAAGACACACTGAACATAATCAACACATGGCAATATGCAACAATATGATGCATGCTATGACATGGCAAGATGAAAGTGTCTTGGCCTAATGCAAGCTAATACAGAAGGGAATGAACTCATTTGAATCAAAAATTCAAATGTTAGCTCATTAAACATGGCCTTATTAGTGCATTACCTTATTCTGCTTAAACAGCAAGGTTAACTTGTTTTGTCATGCATGAAACCATTACAGATGGATAGATTGAATTTTTCTGATCATTTTTCATATATAAACCTTTGCATTTGGAGCTATGGTTGATTTTCTATGATTTTTAGAAGTTTTGACTATTTTCTGGAATTTCCTATTAAAGAATAAATCCAGTAATTGAATTAATGCGTCAGCACTGCGTCACTGTGACGTCAGCGGGTCAAAGGCGCCAGCCCAGGTCAAACCTAACTGGTGGGCCCCTTCTGTCAGTCTCTTAGCTAACTAACAGAGCTAGTTAGTGTTTAGTTAGCACTAAACTGGGTTAGTTAGGCTCTGGGCCCACATGTCAGTGAGAGAGGGTTAGTTAACGACGTCATTAACCTCTAACATAGTGATTAGCTCTAATTTAAACTAATCTAAATTAGTTAGGAGCCGGCCCCACCTATCAGTGTCTCAGGCGGAGTCAAACTGGGGTCAAACCCCTGGTTAGCGGGGTTAATCCCGCCGGTGTTGAGTCGCCGGCGAGGCCGAGACGATGGAGAGCTTCAGAAATCGCCCACAGGTGACCAAATCGACCGCGGTTTGGTCCTACGCGTAGCTGGGGCTCGCGCGCATCTAGTGGGGCAAGTGGGAGGAGCTGGGGTGGAGCGAGCTTGCCGGAATCGAGCTCGTGGTGGCGGCCGGAGCTCGGCCGTTGGCGGTTTTGCTGCTGCAGCGAGCTAGCGGGGAAACGGACATAATAGCGAGGCGCTACGAGGTGCAGTGAGTGCGTTAGGCACCCGCGCCTGACCAAAAGGTCACCGGAGTGACGCCGGCGTCAAGCTCGCGCGGCGGCGTGCTACGGTGAGCAAGGGGGCGGCGTCTACGGCGAGCAAACGAAGTAGAGAAGAGGGGGGTTCAGTGGAGGAGCTCACGGCGGTTGCTGAACGCGTCTCAGCGGGCTCGGGGGAGGTCGGATGTCGTCAGGGCGTTGCCGGCGATCTCAGCGGACCGAGGAAGAAGAAGATGTCGGGGAGGCGCTTGGAGGTGTCCGACATTGCGTGAGTCGACGAGGAGGTCGAGGACGGCAGCGCGGAGCTAATGGGCTTGTCGGAGGGGCGAGGGGGTGGCTCTGGTGACGACTACAGCGAACGACGGCGAGGATGGCACTCGGCCATCGCAGGAGAGGGTGAGGGAGACGAGGGGGAGAGTGAGGGAGGAAGAGTAGGGGGCGTGGGGGTCGGCGTGGCACCCCTCGACGCCTCCAGGGCGTCGGTAGAAGCAGGAGGTGGCCGGCGTGTGGCCGCGGGCGCCGGCCACGCGCTCCTCGTCCTCCTGGCGGGAGGAGGAGGACGACTGGCAAGGCCAGTCGGCTAGGCCAAGCCAGGTGGGCTGGGCCAGCACAGGTGAGGCCCAGGTGGTTTCCTTCTCTCTCTTTTTCTTATTTGTTTCTATTTTCTATTTTTTTCTGCAACTGTTGGGCTTTATTAAAAATACTAAAACATTTCCAAAAATCCTGAAAATAATTGTGGGCTCTGTTTAGAATATTTCCAACAGCAAACATTTATTTCCAGAATTATTTGAGCATTTAAATTATTTTATAGCATTTAAATGCCGAAAATCAAATACTTATGATTTAATTCAATGACCTTCTGTTGACCTAGAAAATTGTGCACCAATTTTGCTAGAGGTTCTAACCCAAGACAAAGAGAGTGAACTTTTTAGAAGGGCATTTCAGGTTCATTGAAAATAATTTTAGTAAACCCTAGTTGTTTTCAGGGGGGGTGTGTTGGGGTTCTGTCATCCCCATTTCAAACTTAAAAGGAAATTAAACATGATGCACACTCTAAGGCTTGACCTTGCTAGGGTGTGACAAAGCAAATGCGGTTCGCCCGAGCAGCGCGTGATAACCACTGCGGAACAGGACTATATCGAAGATTAACTATTCGCTTCGGAAATTATTCGGGGATCCGAAGACCACTTCCAGTGTAATTGAGCCTGTGCAATGGGCCTCCACACCTGGAATGACGCCTTTAAAGGTCGTTTTTGTGGGTTTGATCCTTGAGGGGTCTAAACCCATTTTGCATGCTGTGTCCTGATAAAGCAGGTTCAGGCTGCTGCCGCCATCCATAAGGACTCGAGTGAGGTGGAATCCGTCAATGATTGGGTCTAGGACCAGTGCGGCAAATCCGCCATGACGGATACTAGTGGGATGGTCCCTGCGATCGAAGGTGATCGGACAGGAGGACCAAGGGTTGAATTTTGGGGCTACTGGCTCCAATTCATATCTGGGAATTGATGTTCCATTACTTCGTCTGTGAAGAATAAGGGGTGTGCGGCGCCTCTGTATTGGGCTATATCGCGACGTAGCTCGAAAGGGTCTTGCCCGCTGTGTTCGGCCCGACGGGATTTTCTTTTACAGTATCCGGCGTGATGTTTATCGTCTCGTAGAGTAGTGCGCCCTCGTGATCCGTAGATCGATCTTGCATGCTTTTCTTTGTCATCAAATATGTCTCACAGGTCTGGCGTATCTCCCCATGCCTTTTTATGGCGTCAAAGTGGAGGCTGAGCTTTTGGCTGGAATGCCTCTCTATCGCGGCCACGAGGTGGCCGATCAGCCGTATCATACGCTTCCTCCTCCAGTCGGGGTAGTAACCTGCACTTTGGGTAATTCTTGGAGGGGCACTCGAGTTTATATTCCTCGGCCATGAGGACTTCAGTCCATCTGTCACCTAGCAGATCTTGATCAGCTTGAAGCTGCTGCTACTTTTTCTTCAGGCTATTTGCCGTGGCCATAAGCCGGCGCTTGAAGCGCTCTTGTTCGACGGGATCCTCTGGTACGGCGAATTCATCGTCGCCAAGGCTTGCCTCGTCTTCGGAGGGGGGCATGTAATTGTCATCCTCCTTCTCTCCATCTGCCGCTTTCTCAGGAGAGCTGGCTCCTCCATCCTCCTGCTCTGAATCTTGCTGGATGGGAATGTTGTTGTCTTTGGCACTATCCGGGGTGTTATTATCTCCTGTGCCGGTATCACCACTTTTGCTTTGGCGGGACCTAGAGCGGCGCCGCTGACGTCGGCGCTTGGGTTGCTTCTTGGAGGGGTCATCCTCCACTATCTCATCGCCATTGCCTTCTTTGGGTGTATCCACCATGTATATGTCATATGACGAGGTGGCTTTCCAGTGCCCTATAGGCGCTGGTTCATGTTCGTCTCCTACATCGTCGTCCATACTGTCGATGTCTTCGGAGTCGAAGTCGAGCATGTCGGTTAAATCATCGACAGTGGCTACGAAGTGGGTGGTGGGTGGGCATCGAATCTCTTCGTCGTCCACATCCCAATCCTGTTGGCCATAGTCCGGCAAGGGATCTCCTGACAAAGAGAGAGACCTTAGTGAATTCAGAATGTCGCCGAAGGGCGAGTGCTGAAAGATATCTGCGGCGGTGAATTCCATGATCGGCGCCCAATCAGATTCGATTGGCAGGGGCGCAGACGGTTCAGAGTCCGGAAAAGAGTCCGGCACCTTGGAGTCACGGGCTTCGCAGAGGATTAGGCTGGTGTTCGGCTCGATCGCCGTTGAGACTGCAGCCCCTGAGGCAGTGTCTAGCCACCCGTCCTCGATTGGCGCGGTTGGCTCTGAGCTAAGGGTCGGAGCTGATGCCGGTGCGGCCTCTGGGGTACTGTTCGGCGGTAGAGCTAGGTCATACCCGTCGTGACAGTGCGGCGCGCCCGGCTGTGGCTCGAATCCGTCGAAGATCAAGTCTCCGCGGATGTCGGTCATGTAGTTCAAACTTCCAAATCTGACCTGACGGCCAGGGGCGTAGCTTTCAATCTGCTCCAGATGGCCAAGCGAATTAGCCCGCAGTGCAAAGCCGCCGAATACGAAGATCTGTCCGGGGAGAAAAGTCTCACCCTGGACCGCATCACTATCGATGATAGTAGGGGCCATCAAGCCTAAGGGCGACGACCCAGAGGAACTCTCAATGAAAACACCAATGTCGGTGTCAAAACCGGCGGATCTCGGGTAGGGGGTCCCGAACTGTGCGTCTAGGCCGGATGGTGTCGGGAGGCAGGGGACACAATGTTTTACCCAGGTTCGGGCACTCTTGATGGAGGTAAAACCCTACATCCTGCTTGATTGATATTGATGATATGGGTAGTACAAGAGTAGATCTACCACGAGATCAGAGATGCTAAACCCTAGAAACTAGCCTATGGTATGATTGTATGTTGTGGTTGTTGTCCTACGGACTAAAACCCTTCGGTTTACATAGACACCGGAGAGGGTTAGGGTTACACAAGGTCGGTTACAAAGGAGGAGATATCCATATCCATATTGCCTAGCTTGCCTTACACGCCAAGTAGAGTCCCATCCGAACACGAGACGAAGTCTTCAATCTTGTATCTTCATAGTCTAACAGTCTGGCCAATGGAGATAGTCCGGATGTCCGGAGACCCCCTAATCCAGTACTCCCTCAGGCCCCTCGTTGCTCCTCCGGCTTACTTCTTCCTCCTATATATACACACATACCCCCAAACGATCAGAAGAGGAGCCAAAAACCTAATTCCACCGCTGCAACTTTCTGTATCCACGAGATCCCATCTTGGGGCCTGTTCTGGAGCTCCGCCGGAAGAGGGCCGTCATCACGGAGGGCTTCTACATCATCCTAGCCCCTCCGATGAAGTGTGAGTAGTTTACCTCAGACCTTTTGGTCCATAGCTAGTAGCTAGATGGCTGCTTCTCTCTCTTTGAATCTCAATACAAAGTTCTCCCCCTCTCTTGTGGAGATCAATTCGATGTAATCTTCTTTTTGTGGTGTGTTTGTTGAGACCGATAATTGTGGGTTCATGATCAAGTCTATCTATGAATAATATTTAAATCTTATCTGAATTCTTTTATGTATGATTGGTTATCTTTGCAAGTCTCTTCGAATTATCCATTTGGTTTGGCCAACTAGATTGGTAATTCTTGCCATGGGAGAAGTGCTTAGCTTTGGGTTCGATCTTGCGGTGTCCTTATCCAGTGACAGAAGGGGCAGCAAGACACATATTGTATCGTTGCCATCGAGGATAACAAGATGGGGTTTATTTCATATTGCATGAATTTATCTCTCTACATCATGTCATCTTGCTTAAGGCGTTACCCTGTTTTTAACTTAATACTCCAGATGCATGCTGGATAGCGGTCGATGAGTGGAGTAATAGTAGTAGATGCAGAATCGTTTCGATCTACTTGTCACGGATGTGATGCCTATATACATGATCATTCCTAGATATTCTCATAACTATGCTCAATTCTGTCAATTGCTCAACATTAATTTGTTCACCCATCGTAGAATACTTATGCTCTTGAGAGAAGCCACTAGTGAAACCTAAGGCCCCCGGGTCTATTCTCATCATATCAATCTTCATCACTTTAATCTTGTTTTGCTTTTTTACCTTGCCTTTACTTTTTTACTTTGCATCTTTATACCAAAAATACCAAAAATATTAGATCTATCAGATCTCACTCTCGTAAGTGACCGTGAAGGGCTTGACAACCCCTAATCGCGTTGGTTGCGAGTAGCTATCGCTTTGTGCAGGTACGAGGGACTTGAGCGTGGGCTCCTACTGGATTGATACCTTGGTTCTCAAAAACTGAGGGAAATACTTACGCTACTCTGCTGCATCATCCCTTCCTCTTTGGGGAAAACCAACGCAAGCTGAAGACGTAGCAAGAAGGATTTATGGCACCGTTGCCGGGGAGTCTACGCAAAAAGTCAACATACCAAGTACCCATCACAATCCCTATCTCTCGCATTACATTATTTGCCATTTGCCTCTCGTTTTCCTCTCCCCCCAATTCACCCTTGCCGTTTTATTCACCCTCTCTCTCTCTATCCTCCCTCTCTATTTGCCTCTTTTTGCCCGTTTGCTTTTGTTTGCTCGTGTGTTAGATTGCTTGTTTGTCGCTATGGCTCAAGATACTACCAAATTGTGTGACTTCACCAATACCAATAATAATGATTTCCTTAGCACTCCGATTGCTCCTCTTACCGATGTTGAATCTTGTTAAATTAATACTGCTTTATTGAATCTTGTTGCGAAAGATCAATTCGCCGGCCTTCCTAGCGAAGATGCCGCTACTCATTTGAATAGCTTCGTTGATTTATGTGATATGCAAAAGAAAAAAGATGTCAATAATGATGTCGTTAAATTGAAGCTATTTCCTTTTTCGCTTAGAGATCGTGCTAAAGCTTGGTTTTCGTCTTTGCCTAAGAATAGTATTGATTCATGGAACAAGTGCGAAGATGCTTTTATCTCTAAGTATTTTCCTCCCGCTAAGATCATCTCTCTTAGAAACGATATTATGAACTTTAAACAACTTGATCATGAACTTGTTGCACAAGCTTGGGAGAGAATGAAATTAATGATACGTAATTACCCTACTCATGGTTTGAATTTGTGGATGATCATACAATTTTTTTATGCTGGATTGAATTTTGCTTCTAGAAATCTTTTAGATTCAACCGCGGGAGGCACTTTTATGGAAATCACTTTAGTTGATGCTACTAAACTCCTAGATAATATTATGGTTAATTATTCTCAATGGCATACTGAAAGATCTTCTAATAAAAAACTGCATGCGATAGAAAAAATCAATGTGTTGAGTGGAAAGATGGATGAACTTATGAAATTATTTGCTAATAAAAGTGTTTCTTCTAATCCTAATGATATGCCTTTGTCTACTTTGATTGAGAATAACAATGAATCTATGGATGTGAATTTTGTTGGTAGGAATAATTTTTGGTAACAACACTTATAGAGGGAATTTTAATCCTAGGCCATATCCTAGCAATCCTTCTAATAATTATGGTAATTTCTACAACAACTCTTATGGAAATTATAATAAGATGCCCTCTGAATTTGAGAATAGTGTTAAAGAGTTTATGAATTCACAAAAGAATTTTAATGCTTTGCTTGAGGAGAAATTGCTTAAAGTTGATGATTTGGCTAGAAAGGTTGATATAATTTCTCTTGAGGTTGATTCTTTAAAGCTTAGATCTATTCCTCCTAAATATGATATCAATGAGTCTCTCAAATCCATGAGAATTTCCATTGATGAGTGCAAAGAAAGAACCGCTAGGATGCGTGCTTCCAAAGATGCCTTTATTAAAGCGTGTTCCTCCAATTCATATGAAAATCAAGATGAAGATCTAAAAGTTATTGATGTGTCCCCTATTAAATCTTTATTTTGCAATATTAATCTTGATGAAACTGAATATGATCTTCCTTTACCTAGAAGGCGTTATAAAAATTCGGAGTGTTTAGATCTTAATGATGAAATTGATGAACGTGGGATTGAAAGAAATAAAAATCTAGATGTTGCTAAACCCACTATATTGGATTTCAAGGAATTTAATTATGAAAGTTGTTCTTTAATTGATTGTATTTCGTTGTTGCAATCCGTGCTAAATTCTCCACATGCTTATAGTCAAAATAAAGCCTTCACCGAACATATTGTTGATGCCTTGGTGCAATCTTATGAAGAAAAACTTGAGTTGAAAGTTTCTATCCCTAGAAAACTCTATGATGAGTGGGAACCAACTATTAAAATTAAAATTAAATATCATTAGTTTTATTCTTTGTGTGATTTGGGTGCTAGTGTCTCTACTATTCCCAAGACTTTGTGTGATTTACTAGATTTCCGTAATTTTGATGATTGCTCTCTAAACTTGCATCTTGCGGATTCCACTATTAAGAAACCTATGGTAAGGATTAATGATGTTCTTATTGTTGCAAATAGGAATTATGTGCCCATAGATTTCATTGTTCTTGATATAGATTGCAATCCTTCTTGCCCTATTATTCTTGGTAGACCTTTGCTTAGAACGGTTGGTGTGATTATTGATATGAAGGAAGGGAATATTAGATTTAAATTTCCATTAAAAAGGGCATGGAACACTTTCCAAGAAAGAAAATAAAATTACCATATGAAACTATCATGAGAGCCACTTATGGATTTCCTACCAAAGATGGCAATACCTAGATCTATCCTCGCTTTTATGCCTAGCTAGGGGCGTTAAACGATAGCGCTTGTTGGGAGGCAACCCAATTTTATTTTTATTCCTTGCTTTTTTCTCCTGCTTAGTAATAAATAAATTATTTAGCCTCTGTTTTGGTTGTGTTTTTGTGTTTAATTAGTGTTTGTGCCAAGTAGAACCGTTGGGAAGACTTGGGGAAAGTCTTGTTGAACTTGCTGTAAAAAACAGAAACTTTAGCGCTCACGAGAACTGCTGTAATTTTTATTTGAAGAGTTCTATTTAGTTAATTATTTTTGAATATGATTAATAGATAAATTACTCAAGTCCAGCAATTTATTTTATAATTTTTGGGGTTCCAGATCTTGCGCTAGCTACATATTACTACAGACTGTTCTGTTTTTGACAGATTCTGTTTTTCATGTGTTGTTCGCCTATTTTGATGAATCTATGGCTAGTAAAATAGTTTATAATCCATAGAGAAGTTGGAATACAGTAGGTTTAACACTGATATAAATAAAGAATGAGTTCATTACAGTACCTTGAAGTGGTCTTTTGTTTTCTTTCACTAACGGAGCTCACGAGTTTTCTATTTTGAGTTTTGTGTTGTGAAGTTTTCAAGTTTTGGGTGAATTCTTTTGATGGATCATGGAACAAGGAGGGGCAAGATCCTAATCTTGGGATGCCCATGGCACCCCCAAAATAATCCAAGGACACCAAAAAGTCAAAGCTTGGGGATGTCCCGGAAGGCGTCCCCTCTTTCGTCCACCTCCATCGGTAATTTACTTGGAGCTATATTTTTATTCACCAACATGATATGTGTTTTGCTTGGAGCGTCTTTTATTATCTGTGTCTTTGTATCTTAGTATGCCACAATCATACTTGCTGTACACACCTTTTGAGAGAGCCATACATGAATTAAAATTTGATAGAATACTCTATGTGCTTCACTTATATCTTTTGAGCTAAGTAGTTTTGATCTATGTGCTTCACTTATATCTTTTGAGTGTTATAATTTTGCTCTATGTGCTTCACTTAGATCTTTTAGAGCACGGTGGTGGATTCATTTTAAAGAAACTATTGATCTCTCATGCTTCACTTAAATTATTTTGAGAGTCTCTTAATAGCATGGTAATTTGCTTAATAATAATATGCTTGGTATTCAAGATTTGTCAAACTTTCTTTTGAGTGTGTTGAATACTCAGAAAAGATTGAAGCATGATAATTGTTTTGAGACATGGAGGTGATAATATTAAAGTCATGCTAGTTGAGTAGTTGTGAATTTAAAGAATACTTGTGTTAGAGTTTGTGATTCCCGTAGCATGCACGTATGGTGAACCGTTATGTAACGAAGTTGGAGCATGATTTGTTTATTGATTGTCTTCCTTATGAGTGGCGGTCGGGGACGAGCGATGGTCTTTTCCTACCAATCTATCCCCCTAGGAGCATGCGCGTAATACTTTGCTTTGATAACTTCTAGATTTTTGCAATAAGTATATGAGTTCTTTATGACTAATGTTGAGTCCATGGATTATACGCACTCTCACCCTTCCACCTTTGCTAGCCTCTCTAATACCACGCACCTTTCGCCGGTATCATACACCTACCATATACCTTCCTCAAAACAGCCACCATACCTACCTATTATGGCATTTCCATAGCCATTCCGAGATATATTGCCATGCAACTTTCCACCATCTAGTTCATCAGGACACATTCATCATTGTCATATTGCTTAGCATGATCATGTAGTTGACATAGTATTTGTGGCAAAGCCACCGTTCATAATTTCTTCATACTTGTCACTCTTGATTCATTGCTTATCCCGGTACACCACCGGAGGCATCCATATAGAGTCATACTTTGTTTTAGAATCGAGTTGTAAATAAATAAAAGTGTGATGATCATCATTCAATAGAGCATTGTCCCAATAAAAAAAAGAGAAAGGCCAAAGAAAAAAAGGCCAAAAAAAGAAAATAAATAAAAAGGGGCAATGCTACTATCCTTTTTCCACACTTGTGCTTCAAAGTAGCACCATGATATAGCAAGTCTCATATATTGTGCTTCAAAGTAGTACCATGTTCTTCATATAGAGAGTCTCATATGTTGTCACTTTCAGATACTAGTGGGAATTTTACATTATAGAACTTGGCTTGTATATTCCAATGATGGGCTTCCTCAAAATTTCCCTAGGTATTCGTGAGCAAGCAAGTTGGATGCACACCCACTTAGTTTCTTGTTGAGCTTCCATACATTTATAGCTCTAGTGCATCCGTTGCATGGCAATCCCTACTCACTCACATTGATATCTATTGATGGACATCTCCATAGCCCGTTGATACACCTAGTTGATGTGAGACCATCTTCTCCTTTTTGTCTTCTCCACAACCACCATTCTATTCCACCTATAGTGCTATATCCATGGCTCACGCTCATGTATTGCGTGAAGATTGAAAAAGTTTTGAAAAAGTTAGAGTATGAAACAATTGCTTGGCTTGTCATCGGGGTTGTGCATGATTTAAATACTTTGTGTGGTGAAGATGGAGCATAGCCAAACTATATGGTTTTGTAGGGATAACTTTCTTTGGCCATGTTATTTTGAGAAGACATAATTCCTTTGTTAATATGCTTGAAGTAATATTATTTTTATGTCAGTATAAACTTTTGTCTTGAATCTTTCTAATCTGAATATTCATACCACAATTAAGAAGATTTACATTGAAATTATGCCAAGTAGCACCTCCGCATAAAAAATTCTCTTTTTATCATTTACCTACTCGAGGACGAGCATGAATTAAGTTTGGGGATGCCTGATACGTCTCCAACGTATCTATAATTTTTGATTGCTCCATGCTATATTATCTACTGTCTTGGACTATATTGGGCTTTATTTTCCACTTCTATATTATTTTTTGGACTAACCTATTAACCGGAGGCCCAGCCCAGAATTGCAGTTTTTTTGCCAATTTCAGTGTTTCGAAGAAACAGAATATCAAACGGAGTCCAAACGGAATAAAATCTTTGGGAATGTGATTTTCTCACCGAACGTGATCCAGGAGACTTGGACCCTGCTCCAAGGAACAAAAGAGGCGGTCACGAGGGTGGGGGGCGCGCCCCCTGCCTCGTGGGCCTCCCGTTGCTCCTCCGACGTACTTCTTCCTCCTATATATACACACGTACCCCCAAACGATAAGAAGAGGAGCCAAAAACCTAATTCCACCGCCGCAACTTTCTGTATCCACGAGATCCCATCTTGGGGCCTGTTCCGGGGCTCCGCCGGAAGAGGGCCGTCATCATGAAGGGCTTCTAAATCTTCCTAGCCCCTCCGATGAAGTGTGAGTAGTTTACCTCAGACCTTCGGGTCCATAGTTAGTAGCTAGATGGCTTATTCTCTCTCTGTTTGAATCTCAATACAAAGTTCTCCCCCTCTCTTGTGGATATCTATTCGATGTAATCTTCTTTTTGCGGTGTGTTTGTTGAGACCGATGAATTGTGGGTTTATGATCAAGTCTATCTATGAATAATATTTGAATCTTCTCTGTATTCTTTTATGTATGATTGGTTATCTTTGCAAGTCTCCTCGAATTATCCGTTTGGTTTGGCCAACTAGATTGGTAGTTCTTGCCATGTGAGAAGTGCTTAGCTTTGGGTTCGATCTTGTGGTGTCCTTACCCAGTGACAGAAGGGGCAGCAAGGCACGTATTGTATCATTGCCATCGAGGATAACAAGATGGGGTTTATTTCATATTGCATGAATTTATCTCTCTACATCATGTCATCTTGCTTAAGGCGTTACTCTGTTTTTAACTTAATACTCTAGATGCATGCTGGATAGCGGTCAATGAGTGGAGTAATAGTAGTAGATGAAGAATCGTTTCGATCTACTTGTCACGGACGTGATGCCTATATACATGATCATGCCTAGATATTCTCATAACTATGCTCAATTCTGTCAATTGCTCAACAGTAATTTGTTCACCCACCGTAGAATACTTATGCTCTTGAGAGAAGCCACTAGTGAAACCTATGGCCCCCGGGTCTATTCTCATCATATCAATCTCCATCACTTTAATCTTGTTTTGCTTTTTACTTTGCCTTTACTTTTTACTTTGCATCTTTATACCAAAAATACCAAAAATATTAGATCTATCAGATCTCACTGTCGTAAGTGACCGTGAAGGGCTTGACAACCCCTAATCGCGTTGGTTGCGAGTAGCTATTGCTTTGTGCAGGTACGAGGGACTTGAGCGTGGGCTCCTACTGGATTGTTACCTTGGTTCTCAAAAACTGAGGGAAATACTTATGCTACTCTGCTGCATCATCCCTTCCTCTTCAGGGAAAACCAAAACAATCTCAAGACATAGCAGTAGCATTATAAGATGATCTCTCACTAAATTTCAAGATATAAGTGTTCTCCCTGAGTATGCACCATTGCTATAGTTCGTCGTGCCGAGACACAACGTGATGATCGGGTGTGATAAGCTCTACGTTCACATACAACACGTGCAAGCCAGTTTTGCACACGCAGAATACTCGGGTTAAACATGACGATCCTAGAATATGCAGATATGGCCTCGGAACACTAAGAACGAAAGGTCGAGCGGGAATCATATAGTAGATATGATCAACATAGTGATGTTCACCATTGAAAACTACTCCATCTCACGTGATGACCGGACATGGTTTAGTTGATGTGGATCATGTGATCACTTAGATGATTAGAGAGATGTCTATCTAAGTGGCATGTAATGCCCTTGATGCGGCTATATCTCCCACGTGTCGAAGCACAACTTAGAGGCATAACCGCATTGAAAGCAATGTCGCAAGTGAGGTAATCTTCGCACACAACCCATGTACATAAATAAAGGGGAAAGATACATAGTTGGCTTACACTCGCCACGTCACACAATTACATAAATAAGTCATTACATTCATCCAATACACTCAAGGTCCGACTATGGAACCAAAATAAAGATCAACCCCCAAATGCGACAAAGTCCCCGATCGCCCCAACTGGGCACCACTACTGATCATCTGGGAAAGACACGTAGTAACGGCGAGAGTCTTCATCGAACTCCCGCTTGAGCTCGGTCATATCATCTGGAATGGTATCATCGGTCCCTGCATCTGGTTTTGGAAGGAGTCTGTGATTCACGGGGACTCAGCAATCTCACACCCTCGCAATCAAGACTATTTAAGCTTATAGGCAAGGTAAAGTTATGATGTGGAGCTGCAGCAAGCGACTAGCATATATGGTGGCTAACATATTTGCAAAAGAGAGCGATAAGAGAAGGCAAAAGCACGGTCGAACAACTATGATCAAGAAGTGATCCTGGAACAACCTACGTCAAGCATTACTCCAACACCGTGTTCACTTCCCGGACTCCGCCGAGAAGAGACCATCACGGTTACACACGCGGTTGGTGCATTTTAATTAAGTTAAGTTACAGGTTATCTACAACTGGACATTAACAAATTCCCATCTGCCCATAACTGCAGGCATGGCTTTCGAAAGTTCAAATCCTTGCAAGGGAGTCCCAACTTAGCCCATCACAAGCTCTCATGGTCAACAAAGGATATTCCTTCTCCCAAGACAATCCGATCAGCCTCGGCATCCCGGTTACAAGACATCCTCGACAATGGTAAAACAAGTCCAGCAATACCACCCAGATGTGCCGACAAATCCCGATAGGAGCTGCACATATCTCGTTCTCTGGGCACACTAGATGAGCAAGACGTCGGGTAGGCCAGCCCAGAGTTTCCCTGGTAGCCCCGGACATCGCTCAGTTGGACCAACACTTAGAGAATCACTGATCCCGAGGGAGGGGGGGGTTAAAATAATGATGACCCCTGAGTCCGCGAAACCCAAGGGAAAAGGCTAGGTGGCGAATGGTAAAACCAATGTTGGGCATTGCTGGAAGAGTTTTATTCAAGGTGTACTGTCAAGTGGTTCCCATTATAACCCAACTGTGTAAGGAACGCAAAATCCGGGAACATAACACCGATATGACGGAAACTAGGGTGGCAAGAGTGGAACAAAACACCAGGCATAAGGCCGAGCCTTCCACCCTTTACAAAGTATATAGGTGCATTAAGATAAGCAAGATAATATTGTGATATCCCAACAATAAACAATGTTCCAACAAGGAACGGTATCCAATCTTCACCTACAACTAGCAACTCTATAAGAGGGGCTGAGCAAAACGGTAACGTAGCCAAACAACGGTTTGCTAGGACAAGGTGGGTTAGAGGTTTGACATGGCAATAAGGGAGGCATGATAAGCAAGTGGTAGGCATCATAGCATAGGCATAGCAAAAGAGCGAGCATCTAGCAAGCAAAGATAGAAGTGATTTCGAGGGTAAGGTCATCTTGCCTGCAAAGTTCTCAGAGTTGCCTTGATCCTCGTAAGCGAACTCGACGGGCTCCTCGTTCACGCACTCGTCTCCCGGCTCTACCCAAAGCAAGACAACAAGCAAAAGGGAACACAATCAACCATGTGCAATGCTCAAGCAACATGATGCAAAACATGGTATGATATGCGGGATGCGGTATGGGATGCATAGGCATGATTTGGAAAGGAATGATAGAACCTGGCCTCAACTTGGAAATCCAAGAGTGTCACTGGAAAGGTGAGTTGATTTCGGTCGAAATCGATATAAAGATCACCAAAATCGGATGCACGGTCTGGAAATGGCAAGCAAAACAAATAAGGCACCAGTCTGCAATAAACAACTAGTAGCCTTCTAAATGCATCACAATAAATAAGCTACTGCACTCAAACATGGCAACAAAGTGCATGGCAGGGAACCACTCATGATGCTTGAAAAAAGATGAACACTGAGCTATGGCTAAATCACGCAATAGCAGGTTCAAACAAGCATGGCAAAAGAGCAAAAGATTACAGGTTTCAGACTTAGTGGAATTAACAGCATGACAGGAATTTATCACCAGGAAGCAATGTTTAGAGCACGATGACTATATGCTATAGGAACATATCATGACAAAGCAAGGCATGGAATGAAGCTACTCAAAGCATGTAACAAAAGTCCCTTAGTGACCATAAGCCAAAAGGGATCAGAAAATACAATTGCAAGCATGTTAACGTAGCAAAAAACATAAACAGATTCAGACTTTGTGCAAAACTGGAGCATGCAAAACTGATTAACAAGTAGACATGTTTATGAGCTCGATGAACTCACTACAAGGCATTGCATGACAAACTAAGCATACACCCATCAAATAGACATGGCATAGAAGCTAGACATGGCAAGAACAATATCATAGCATGCACGGATCAACAACACCATCCTCGGCAAAATTGCTAAACGTGTTAACAATCTGCCAGGAACATTTTATATCAAAAGTAGAGCTCGATTGACTCAAGCTAGGTTTCTCCATAATTTCAAACAAAGACATGGATGGATATAGCACAACATTATCTACAAAACATCCTTACTGATCATGCTCCAAAGAGGCAATGATCACTAGGAAACAACATGAACATACGACGTAAAAATAATGACAGGGCAAGGACTTAGTGAAATTCTAAGTCCCTGAAATCAGCATCATTGAGTAGGCTACTTTGCATGCTTGTGCTAGTCACCACAAAGATCACAAAAATACATGGCATACACCCCTGCAAAGATGGCATGTCATTCTTCAAAAAACATGTAGAGCTCAGGATCATAGCATGCACACATTAATCATGGCAAAAATGACAAAAGCACATTTGCTGAAACAGATCTGAAACTTTCCTCACATAGCCCTCTTCCAACAGCATTTCGGGCACCAAGATGAGCTCAAATGAAAATGGTGCAATGAGATGAAATGATGTACTCGTCGAGACGAACATTTTGATATGCTACACACATGAATCGGAGCCATGATGAGGGAGTTATGATGCGTCAAATATAGCAAAAAATATGTGGGATTAGGGTTTCGGGGGAAAGTCAACCGAGTCTAGATTGCAGATCTGGCGGGTACTGTAGCAGTTACTGCAGCCCGTGCACTCCGAGGATGGCCGACCGAAGTCGAGGTCGCCAGAGCTGAGCAGGGCGTCGCCGGACTTGGACCAAAGTCGCCAGACTTGGCGGATCCGGTTGGAGGAGGACGACGACGGCGGAGCGGAGCGGCGAGGCGGCGCCGAGCGGCAAGGGTAGCGCGGGGCGCGGTCGCCGGAGATGGAGCGGCCCAGTGGTGGTGCTCGCCGGCGGCGGTGGTGCAGCGGCCGGAGCTGGGCGGCTCGGGCGGCGTGTGGGGAGGACGAGGGCGGCGCCAGCGCGATGGAGCGGCGCGGCGATGGCGGGCCGCGGGGGCCGGGCGTGGGCTCGGCGGGCCGTGCGGCCAGCGGGGGCGGCGGCGACAGGTGGCAGCCGTTCACTGGCTCGGGTCGGTGTCCAGCGCGGAGGCGGACATTGTCCGGCGGCGGCGGGGACATTTAGGGTTAGGGGGGAAGAGAAGATCCAGGATTTTCAGGAGGAGGTCTAGTTTTATCGGTAGAGGGAGCTAGGAAGCTCCTAATGAGGTGCGCTTTGCGGTCACACGATTGTGATCGAACGCTCTAGATGATGGAGGAGGTTTAGGTGGGTTTTGGTCCACTAGGGGTGTTGGGCTGCAACACACACAAGGCCTTTTCGGTCCCTCGGTTAACCGTTGGAGTATCAAACGAAGTCCAAATGGCACGAAACATGACAGGCGGTCTACCGGTAGTAAACCAAGGCCGCATGACAAGTCTCGGTCCAATCCAGAAATGTTTAACACCCACACATGAAAAGAGGTAGAAAGGACCACCGGAGGACATAGGAGCGCCGGAATGCAAAACGGACAACAGGGAAAATGCTCGGATGCATGAGACGAGCACGTATGCAAATGCAATGCACATGATAACATGATATGAAATGCATGACAAGGACAAAACACACAGAGACAAAAACCCGACAACGAGGAAATAATATAACTTAGTACCGGAAACGGCAAGAGTTGGAATACAAATAAGGTAAATTACATCCGGGGTGTTACAACACTCCACCACTACGAAAGGATCTCCTCCCGAGATGTAGGACTGGAAAAACTCCGGGTACTCAGAACGGAGGTGATCCTCGCGTTCCCAGGTGGCTTCACGGTCCGAATGATGTGACCACTTGACTTTGAGGAATTTGATAGACTTGTTGCAAGTCTTGCGCTCAGTTTCTTCAAGATTAGCAAATGGGTGCTCATGATAAGACATGTCTTCTTGGAGATCAATGTCTTCGAAGTTGACGGCGCGGTCAGGGGTCTTGAAGCACTTGCGGAGTTGAGAGACATGAAACACGTTGTGCACGTTTGCAAAGTTGGAGGGAAGCTCAAGTTCATAGGCGAGATCGCCTCTCTTGCTGACGATCTTGAAAGGACCCACGTATCTAGGTGCAAGCTTCCCTTTGATACCGAAGCGACGAGTACCTTTCATTGGAGAGACACGGAGGTAGACATGGTCTCCGATCTCGAAAACCAAGTCACGATGTTTGCTATCATAGTATCTCTTCTGGCGCGATTGCGCGGCTTTGAGATTATCACGAATGACTTTGCACATCTCTTCTGCCTCTATGATCAAGTCATTGCCAAGAAGTTGACGTTCACCAGTATCTGACCAGTTAAGAGGAGTACGACACTTCCTACCATAGATAATTTCGAATGGGGCCTTGCCGGAACTCGCTTGAAAGCTGTTGTTGTAGGAGAACTCAGCATATGGAAGACAATCTTCCCACTTCATACCGAAAGAGATGATGCAAGACCTGAGCATATCTTCAAGAATCTCATTGACATGCTCGACTTGGCCACTAGTTTGAGGATGAAAAGCTGTGCTGAAACGGATGTTGGTGCCCATGGCCTTCTGAAAAGAATCCCAAAACTTGGAGGTGAAGATGCTGCCACGATCTGAAGAAATCAACTGTGGAATGCCGTGCAGAGAGACAATCCGGGAGGTATATAGCTCTGCCAATTGAGCTGATGTGATAGGTTCTTTGATCGGAAGGAAATGAGCCACTTTAGTGAGTTTGTCGGTGACAACGAAGATAGCATCATTAGCACGCTTGGACTTTGGAAATCCAGTCACGAAGTCCATCTCAGTATGGTCAAACTTCCATTCAGGAATGGCAAGAGGTTGGAGGAGACGAGCTGGTTGTTGGTGTTCTGCCTTCACTCTTCTGCAGACATCACATTCATTCACAAACTAAGCAATCTCATGCTTCATTCGAGTCCACCAATACGACTGCTTGAGGTCATGGTACATCTTTGTACTTCCAGGGTGGATAGAGAGGAGTGAATTGTGAGCCTCGTTCATAATGACTTTACGAAGGTCACTTTTAGGCGCAACAATGCGATCCTCGAAGAATAGAGTATCCTTGTCATCAAGGCGATAGCACTTGTACTTGGGTTGACTCTTGGCAATCCCAATCTTCACCTTCTTCACCATAGCATCAAGAAGTTGAGCCTCGCGAATCTGATCCTCCAAGGTAGGAGAGACTTGAAGGTTGGCGAGAAATCCTTGAGGAACAACTTGCAGATTGAGTTTGCAGAAAGCTTCACAAAGCTCGGGTTGGTAAGGCTTGAGAATCAAACTGTTGCAGTAAGCCTTCCTGCTCAATGCATCAGCAATTACATTGGCCTTGCCTGGAGTATATTCGATACTCGGATTATACTCTTGAATCATTTCGACCCAACGAGTCTGTCTGAGGTTGAGGTTAGGCTGAGTGAAGATGTACTTGAGACTCTTGTGGTCAGTGAAGATGTCCACTTTTCTTCCCAATAAGAGATGTCTCCAAGTTAAAAGAGCATGCACAACTGCCGCCAAATTGAGGTTATGCGTGGGGTAGTTCTTCTCATTGGGCTTCAACTGGCGAGAAGTATAGGCCACAAATTTCTTCTCTTGCATCAACACTGCACCAAGACCTTGAAGGGAAGCATCACAGAAGACCTCAAATGGTTTGGATGCATTAGGAGGAGTCAGAACTGGAGCAGTGACTAACTTCTCTTTCAGGGTGTTCAAAGCGATGTGACATTCAGGCGACCAGACATACTTGACGTGCTTCTAGAGAAGGTTGGAAAGAGGCTTCGGGATCTTAGAGAAGTTGTCAACGAACCTTCGACAATAGCTTGCGAGCCCAAGGAAGCTGCGGAGTTGCTTCACGTTCTGAGGTGGTTCACAATTCACAATTGCAGACACCTTCTCAGGATCACCGCTATGCCCTTGGCAGAGATGATATGCCCAAGGTAGAGAACCTCGTTGAGCCAAAACTCGCACTTTGAAAACTTGGCATAGAACTGATGTTCTCTGAGCTTATCCAACACCAAACGCAAGTGCTTGGCATGATCCTCATTGTTCTTGGAAAAGACCAAAATGTCATCGAGGTAGACCAAGACGAAGTCATTTGTGTAGGGGTTGAAGATGAAGTTCATCATACGAGAGAATGTTGGCGGAGCATTGACGAGGCCAAAAGACATGACAGTGTATTCATATGAACCATAGCTTGTTCTGAATGCTATCTTAGGGATATCTTGCTCACGAATGCGAATCTGATGATAGCCCATACGGAGATCAAGCTTGGCGAATACTTGAGCACCTTTGAGTTGTTCAAACAGCTCGTTGATGTTGGGAAGTGGGTACTTGTTCTTAATAGTCTTCTTATTCAATGGACTGTAGTCGACACAAAGTCGGTCCGTTCCATCCTTCTTCTTCACAAAAAGAACTCCACAACCCCATGGAGAAGAACTAGGTCGGATGAGACCCATTCGCTCTTGAATACCAAGTTGCTTCTTCAGCTCCTTCAACTCTTCAGGTCCAAGCTTGTAAGGACGTTTGCAAACAGGTTCCGTGCCAGGCTCAAGATCGATGATGAATTCAACTGGCCGGTGCGGAGGCATTCCTGGAAGCTCTTATGGGAAGACGTCTTGATATTCGCAAACGACTGGAATTTGAGAGATGGCATCCAGCTCACCCTTCTCATTGAGAGAAAACAGTCGAATTGTATCATCCCGAGCGACAAAGACAATAACATCCTCGGACGAATGAGTCAATTGAATCTGCCTGGCAGCACAATCAAGCTGAGCCTTGTGCTTAGAAAGCCAGTCCATTCCGAGAATAAGATCAATATCCGAGTTACCAAGGACCATTGGCGAAGAAAGAAACTTATAGTCGCCCAATGTGATAGTAACATCCGGAGCCATCATTTTGGTGTTCATGAACAAACCCGGAGAAGAAATCGCTATCGGCTTAGGCAAATCAACAGTATGCACATCATGCTTGGATGCAAAAGGCTTCGATAAGAATGACAAAGATGCACCAGTATCAAAAAGAACTCTTGCAGGAATATCATTGACAGGAAGGTTACCCATGATGACATCTGACAAGTCCTCTGCCTGAGATGCATTCATCATGTTGATCTTAGCAGACTTGGGGTTATGCTTGACCACTGCGGTGCTATTAGATCTCACAGGAGGAGGAGGAGGGAGACGCCTATGATTGAAGCATTTGTTGGCATAGTGACCCTTCTGTTGGCACTTGTTGCACGTGACCTCCGAGAGCGGACGGTGATACGGAGCACTTGATCTTGGAGCTTGAGACGAAGTCTTGTTCTGAAAGCCTGGGTTGGGTGGGTGGGAAGATCCATTGCCACCTTTGCTCTTCTGCTGATAAGGCTAACGGAACGGAGGAGGAGGAAGCCAATACTTTTGCTGCTTAGAAGCCACTTAAGTTGAGGAAGGAGTTGCATCTCTGACTCGCTTCTTGGAAGCATCGCACTTGAGTTGAGCAGTCTCTTGCTTCATTGCCATATTGTAGAACTCATCGCACTTCTTTGGCTCAAAAAGGACGAGAGATAGTTGGAGATCTTCCCTGAGGCCACCCCTGAATTGATAAATCATGCTCTTCTCATCAGGGACATCTTGCTTGGCGAAACGAGCGAGCCTCTGGAACAGAATGTTATACTGGTAAACAGACAAGCTGCCTTGCTTCAAGTTGCGGAATTCCTCACGCTTGCTTTCAACAACACTCTGAGGAATGTGATGAGCTTTGAAGTCTTGACGGAATTCATCCCAGGTAATCACACGACCTCCTCTGGAATCTTTGTATTGCTGAAACCATTCTGCAGCTTGGTCTTTGAGTTGGAAGGAGGCAAACTTGACAAAGTCCTCAGGCCTGACGTTGCTTCACCCGAAATGCTTGCATATATCCACGAGCCAATCATTAGCATCTGAGGCCTCGACACAATTGCTGAAGGTCTTTGGCTGGTTAGCAAGGAACTGGTTGAGTGTAGCAAACTGATTCTGATTGTTGGCATGGCTTTGGTTGCGCTCTTGCAGAATTTGCATGATCAGCTGCGTGTTTGCATTGGTAGCGGCCATCACAGCTTGCCATGCCTCCAGAGGTGGAGGTGGTGGTGGCGGATCCTGATTCTGATTCTGACCCTTAGCCGGAGCCATCCTGAAGAGGGTGGCATCCGTTAGCATCTTGACAGACAAATATTCAAGCTGAACCAAACAGATTGAAATTGCAACATAAAGTCTTCACATCCGAACAAAATGAATGAATGCATTCCAATCGAAATGGTCACATTTCCATAAATTGAGAAGCCACTTAGAAAGAGGTAGAAGAATAAAAGAACGAGGTACGGACAAGAACGAATACTTGGTGAGGATTACCCAATCAGAAACCAAATATCCGCGGAAGAAAAGCTAGAGCTACAAGAATTCCCACCTATGAAACTCCCGAACCTTTCTGGTTATGCAAGCAGGTGTTGGGGATACAGGGGAAGCATAATATCTCACCCAAAGCTAGCAAATTCTACATCCAGCTGTATCCACACTTCGACACATAACCAAGAAACCTTCGGAAATAATTTACCTCAACCTTCAAAAAGCATCCGTTGTACAAGTTATGGCAATACTCCCGAACTCCCGCCCCAGTACTGGGTGGCGTCAAGGTTATCTCACCAACAACTGCATAAAAGAGATTTTCGATGTCGGCAAAACACAGGTATTCCAGAATCTCAACGATAAAATTGTGACGACAACACCTCGGAGCTCAACTCCCCGGGACACTGCCACAACCCCTAAATGTCAGGAGGCACCAAGAACAATGTTCTCGTCACAAAACCATCGGAACGATTCCAAGATACCCGCGTGATCCTAATTTTTTTAGTGAAATTTGACAAAAGAAGAGTCAAAACTCTACGTCAGGATGCTTCACCAAAGCGATGAAGGGACTAAGGAGTAAAAAGAATTCCTAACTCTCCGATATATGTAATCCTAAATGACTCAAAACATTTTTCTAGACTCAACAACGCCAACGATTCGATCAAGCAGGGGGCTCCTAAAGTCGGGGAAGGCTCTGATTACCAACTTGTAACACCCTCGATGCGGCTATATCTCCCACGTGTCGAAGCACGACTTAGAGGCATAACCGCATTGAAAGCAATGTCTCAAGTGAGGTATTCTTCGCAAACAACCCATGTACATAAATAAAGGGGAGAGATACATAGTTGGCTTACACTCGCCACATCACACAATTACATAAATAAGTCATTACATTCATCCAATACACTCAAGGTCCGACTACGGAACCAAAATAAAGATCAACCCCCAAATGCGACAAAGTCCCCGATCGCCCCAACTGGGCACCACTACTGATCATTTGGGAAAGACACATAGTAACGGCGAGAGTCTTCATCGAAGTCCCACTTGAGCTCGGCCATATCATCTGGAACGCTATCATCGGTCCCTGCATCTGGTTTTGGAAGGAATCTGTGAGTCCCGGGGACTCAACAATCTCACACCCTCGCGATCAAGACTATTTAAGCTTATAGGCAAGGTAAAGGTATGATGTGGAGCTGCAGCAAGCGACTAGCATATATGGTGGCTAACAAGAGAAGGCAAAAGCACGTTCGAACAACTATGATCAAGAAGTGATCCTAGAACAACCTACGCCAAGCATTACTCCAACACCATGTTCACTTCCCGGACTCTGCCGAGAAGAGACCATCATGGTTATACACGCGGTTGGTGCATTTTAATTAAATTAAGTTACATGTTATCCACAACCGGACATTAACAAATTCCCATCTGCCCATAACCGTGGGCACAGCTTTCGAAAGTTCAAATCCCTGCAGGGGAGTCCCAACTTAGCCCATCACAAGCTCTCACGGTCAACGAAGGATATTCCTTCTGCCAAGACAATCCGATCAGACTCGGCATCCCGGTTACAAGACATCCTCGACAATGGTAAAACAAGTCCAGCAACACCACCCAGATGTGCCGACAAATCTCGATAGGAGCTGCACATATCTCGTTCTCACGGCACACCGGATGAGCAAGATGTCGGGTAGGCCAGCCCAGAGTTGCCCCTGGTAGCCCCGAACATCGCTTAGTTGGACCAACACTTAGAGAAGGACTGGACCGGAGGGGCGGGGGGTCAAAATAAAGATGACCCCTGAGTCCGCGAAACCCAAGGGAAAAGGCTAGGTGGAGAATGGTAAAACCAATGTTGGGCATTGCTGGAAGAGTTTTATTCAAGGCGAATTGTCAAGGGGTTCCCATTATAACCCAACCGTGTAAGGAACGCAAAATCCAGGAACATAACACCGATATGTCATAAACTAGGGCGACATGAGTGGAACAAAACACCAGGCATAAGGCCGAGCCTTCCACCCTTTACCAAGTATATAGGTGCATTAAGATAAGCAAGATAATATTGTGATATCCCAACAATAAACAATGTTCCAACAAGGAACGATCTCCAATCTTCACCTTCAACTAGCAACGCTATAAGAGGGGTTGAGCAAAACGGTAACATAGCCAAACAACGGTTTTCTAGGACAAGGTGGGTTAGAGGTTTGAAATGGCAATAAGGGAGGCATCATAATCAAGTTGTAGGCATCGTAGCATAGGCATATCAAAAGAGCGAGCATCTAGCAAGCAAAGATAGAAGAGATTTCGAGGGTATGGTCATCTTGCCTGCAAAGTTCTCAGAGTTGCCTTGATCATCGTAAGCGAACTTGACGGGCTCCTCATTCACATACTCGTCTCCTGGCTCTACAAAAAGCAATACAACAAGCAAAAGGGAACACAATCAACCACGTGCAATGCTCAAGCAACATGATGCAAAACATGGTATGATATGCGGGATGCGGTATGTGATGCATAGGCATGATTTGGAAAGGAATGATAGAACCTGGCAGCAACCTAGAAATCCAAGAGTGCCACTGGAAAGGTGAGTTGATTTCGGTCGAAATCGATATAAAGATCACCGGAATCGGATGCACGGTTTGGAAATGGCAAGCAAAACAAATATGGCACCGGTCTGCGATAAACAACAAGTAGCCTTCTAAATGCATCACAATAAATAAGCTACTGCACTCAAACATGGAAAAAAGTACATGGCAGGGATCCACTCATGATGCTTGACAAAAGATGAACACTGAGCTACGGCTAAATCACCCAATAGCAGCTTCAAACAAGCATGGCAAAAGAGCAAAAGATTACAGGTTTCAGACTTTGTGGAATTAACAGCATGACATGAATTTATCATCAGGAAGAAATGTTTAGAGCACGATAACTATATGCTACAGGAACATATCATGACAAAGCAAGGCATGGCATGAAGCTACTCAAAGCATGTAACAAAAGTCCCTTAGTGAGCCAAAAGGGATCAGAAAATACATTTGCAAGCATGTGAACGTAGCAAAAAACATAAACAGATTCAGACTTAGTGCAAAACTGGAGCATGCAAAACAGATTAACAAGTAGGCATGTTTACGAGCTCGATGCACTCACTACGAGTCATTGCATGACAAACCAAGCATACACCCATCAAATATACATGGCATAGAAGCTAGACATGGCAATAACAACATCATAGCATGCACGGATCAACAACACCATCCTCGGCAAAATTGCTAAACATGTTGACAATCTGCCAGGAACATTTTATAGCAAAAGTAGAGCTTGATTGAGTCACGCTAGGGTGCTCCATAATTTCAAACAAAGACATGGATGGATAGAGCACAACATTATGTACAAAACATCCTTACTAGTCATGCTCAAAAGAGGCACAGATCACTAGGAAACAACATGAACATACGGCATAAAAATAATGACAGGGCAAGGACTTAGTGAAATTTGAAGTCCCTGAAATCAACATCATTGAGTAGGCTACTTTTCATGCTTGCGCTAGTCACCAAAAAGATCACAAAAATACATGGCATACACCCCTGTAAAGATGGCTTGGCCTTCTTCAAAAAACATGTAGAGCTCAGGATCATAGCATGCACACATTAATCATGGCAAAAATGACAAAAGTGCATTTGCTGAAACAGATCTAAAACTGTTGAGGATATAACCACTAAGGGTAAACTGCCCAGGAGGGGGCGGTTCACCTTCACCTATACTGAAGCGCAAGGAAACCCAGAAGATGGCGCTTTACGGACAAGGCTTAGAGGCCTAGAGCCCGCAGGCGATTTAGGGCCCATGGTAGTAAACCGCCATGATTGTATAACCTTGCATTGTAAGATAGAAAAGAGGAGACCGAGGCGGACACTTGTATGAGCCAGCCTCGGGACTCTGTAGACCGGCCGGGGCCCTCCACCTGAGTATATAAAGGTGTGACCCGGCGGCGGTTCAGGGACAGAGAACAACAACTCGAGAGCCAGACAAAGCGGAATCGCTCCCTGGCCTTCGAAACCCTAGCAATACCAATCACAACTAGACGTAGGCTTTTACCTTCATCGAAGGGGCCGAACTAGTATAAAACACCCGTGTCGCCTTGTCTGGTTTAACACCTTCAAGCTAACCCGTAGCGATGGCTCCGCGACTAAGTCCTTTCACGAGGACATCTGCCATGACAATTCCATGACAGTTGGCGCCCATCATGGGGCTGTCGCACGGTGGTTTTGAGTTCTTGAAGGGCAGCTTCGATGGACTCAAGGGATACGCCGTGGGCCAGATGACGAAGAGTCACCGTGGAAAGCTCTACATCGACAACGCAGGATGGTGTCCCAAGGCCGATTCAATCGAATACGGGTACCGGGTCCCCTTTGGTGGGATTCACGTCTTCATCGGCAAGATCGGTGAACCGGCCCCCGAGCCGGACATCTGCACCGACATCATCGAAACGGCCCGGCGTGCAAGTTCTACACCGGTTCAGCCTGAGGCAAGGCATGTTTTCGTAGGTGTCGTCCATGGATCGGGGTACGAGGAGGAACCGGTCTCCGATGGAGAAACCGTAGTCTGCAGTGGCGACGAGTCTTCTGGAGAAACCGAATCGCTTTACCAGTTGCAGGACGGCCGGATTGAGGGAGGATCTGAGGGCAACAGTATTCCGGATTCCCTCGGTCTGCCAAACCGGGCCGCCGTCTTCATGGCCGGCACACGATCAGCGCCTCATTCATCTACCACCGCAGAAGTGTTCTCCGGTTCAACGACGTCCACGCCAGTAGGGGTAGGAAGCTCGGCGCCGCCTCCGGCCCAAGTCTTGTCTGATTTGTTCGGCGCTCTAGCAGCACTGATGTCCATGGAGGTAGACGCAGCAGCTAGGGATCAACACGATGCGGAGATTCTAAAGGTGAAAGATCAGATAGCCCAGGCTAAAGCGGACCTGGTAGCAGAGAACACCAGGATGGCTACAGAGCGGGCCGAGTTGGAAGCACAGGCTTATTGGATTAGACTGGATCAGAATGCTTCAGAAGAGGTCATGAGAAGAAGGTACCGATCATGTCTCCCATTGGTTTATGAGGTGCAGAATCTTTTCAACACGCCAGGTGCAGGAGCTGGTAACCAACCCACGCTAAACCAGGTGGAGGCGCCGGGAGCAGGAGCGCCGGTTCAGCCACGCGCAACAGACCTGCCTCGCCAGAACAACGTTGTACCATCAACGCCGCCCAGGCATTATTCCAACCCGTTGGATAATATTGTGGCCGCCGCTTCGCGTCTAGCGGCCCTCCCAACCGACGGCGAGTCACCAGTTGCAGTGGAAGCGCGTCGGGCCAGGGATCTCCTTCAGACATCACTAAATCAACAACAAGCGTATGCACATAGCCGTGAGAGGATTCATTCCACTCCCCGTCCAAGCCAGAGTTATAGCAGACACGTGGAAGACGAACCGGCCGTGCCCAGTAGCGCACGCCACCGAAATTCGCCATGGGGGAACAACCCGGCCGGGGGAGGTGCTAATGCGCAAGATGTTGTGGACCACGGCCGCGCACGACGAGAGGCTGAGTTGACAGCTCGACACGAAGCACGACAATATACTCCGGTTCACCCCACTGCCTCCGTGGAGCCAGGGGTGATGTTCAGTTCCCTAGGGGTACCATGTTTAACTCCCGCATTGCGTACTGTGTGGTTACCCAAGGATTTCAAGGGACCTTGTAAGGTACCAAATTACACCGCCGATTTGCAGCCAGAGGCATGGGTGGAGAGCTATGAGATGGCAATGGAGATGTTAGATGTGGATGAGGCGGTATGTGCTAAATATTTCACCATGATGTTGGAAGGAACAACTCACACTTGGTTGAAGAGCTTGCCGACCAACTCTATCGGTTCATGGGCCGAATTAAAGCGCCGGTTTATCCAGAACTTCAAGGATACGTGTAAGCAGCCAATGTCAATTGTAGATCTAGCCGCTTGTGTCCAAGAGGAAGGGGAGTCCATGACCCATTGGGTCAAACGGGTCTCGGCGAGTTTGCATTCATCAGATCGTATCAATGTAGACACCGCAGTGTTAACATTAGAGGGCAATTGCCGTTTCAAGCTGTTGAAACAGAAGTTGGGGAGGCTCAAATGTCACTGCAACGACATGTCAACACTCATGGCCGCTTTGGTTAAGTATGCCAATTCAGATAATACCAAGGATCCGGATTCAGAGGAGGACAAACCGGAGAAGGGAAAGAAGAACGGCGGTGCAAAAGGGCAGCACCACAACCAAGGAGGCCATGGGAATAATGGTACGCGTAAAGCGGATAGTTCAGATTTGGTGGCTAACACAAATATGCAGCGTCGCAAAGGTAAACCGCCCCAGCGCGGTGGAGGGATGAATCTGGAGCGTTTGTTAAACCAACCCTGCCCGAAGCATGGAACCAAAGAGGCCCCTTCCACACATCTTTGGAAGGATTGTCATATAATGAGGGAGTTCAAAAATTCTGATCTATACCGGTATGATCAGGATCCACCGGGCGGTTCAGGCCCAGGTTTCCACGGGGACGGCAGTTCAAGCTCTAGATTTCAGAACAACCAGGGCCATCAGAACAACCAGCAGAATAACCAAGGGAATTAGCAACAGTCAGGTTACCAGAGTCACCCCAAGCAGCTGAACAGCGGACAGTATCATGTGTTCACTACTAGCCTATGCAAGCGGGATCAGAAACTTCACAAGAGGGCAGCCAATACTGTTGAACCGGCCGTACCACGTTATCTACGATGGTCGGAGCAGCCCATTGTGTGGAGCAGAGAGGATCACCCGCCTCGGGTTGACATTCCAGGTCAACTAGCCTTGGTGGTAGCACCTCAGGTGGGGGGCTATAAGTTTACCAAGGTTCTGATGGATGGAGGGAGCAGTATCAACATCCTGTACTATGAGACTTTCCGTCGCATGGAGTTGACAGATAAGAATCTTAAACCGTCAAACACTATTTTTCATGGTGTAGTACCAGGTAAATCAGCATACCCTGTTGGTAAGATTACTTTGGAAGTCGTGTTTGGAGATGAGCTTGATTCCAGGTCTGAGACTTTGACCTTTGAGGTGGTGAAAATCCAGAGTCCATATCACGCGCTATTTGGACAGCTGGCTTATGCGAAATTCATGGCGAGACCCTGCTATGTTTATTTACAGCTCAAAATGCCGGGTAATAAGGGGACGATCATAGTACATGGGAGTCGAAAGATTGCCTTGGATTGCGAGGAAGGTGAAGCGGCCTATGCTGAATCGGTTTGTGCTACAGAGGAGCTGAAATTCTATAAGGACATTGTTGATCCGACGGACAAGACCCCCCTGAAGAAACCTACGACTGAGCATGACCCGGCCCTGACGTTCAAACCGGCTAATGAGACTAAACTCGTTGACTTCGTCCCTGGTGATTCATCCAAGCAGTTTAGTATCAGTGCCAATCTGGATCCGAAATAGGAAAGCGCGCTCATTGAGTTCATCTGTGAGAACTGGGACATCTTTGCTTGGAAACCTTCTGACATGCCAGGTGTACCGAGGGAACTCGCTGATCACACTCTCAATATTGATCCTAAGTTTAAACCGGTCAAGTAGTAACTTCGCCGTTTTAACTAAGAAAGACGCAAGGCCATCGGCGAAGAGGTAGCCCGGCTACTGGCAGCTGGGTTTATTGTTGAAGTGTTTCATCCCGAATGGTTGGCTAATCCGGTGCTTGTTCTTAAGAAAATTGGCACTTGGCGTATGTGTGTGGACTACACTGATTTGAAAAAAGCTTGCCCGGCAGATCCTTTCGCTCTCCCGCGTATTGATCAGATCATTGATGCAATGGCGGGTTGTGAGCGCCTGAGTTTCTTGGATGCTTATTCAAGTTACCATCAGATTAAAATGGCAGTTAAGGACCAGGAGAAGACAGCCTTCATCACTCCCTTTGGAGCCTTCTGCTATGTTTCTATGCCCTTTGGGCTCAAGAGTGCCCAAGCAACCTACCAGCGTTGTGTACAAAATTGTCTTCACAAGCAGATAAGGCGTAATGTTCATGCCTATGTGGATGATATTGTGGTGAAGTCCAGGAAGTAGGAAACCTTGATAAATGATCTCAAGGAGACGTTCGACAATCTTCGGGTTTACAAAATGATGCTCAACCCGGAAAAATGCGTTTTTGGTGTTCCGGCAGGCAAACTCTTGGGTTTTCTTGTGTCTACAGAGGTATTGAGGCAAATCCGGAAAAAATCAAAGCAATCACATCCTTGGGTAAACCGGCGTGTATCAATGATGTTCAGCGTCTGGTGGGCCGGATTGCAGCCCTCAGCCGGTTTATCAGCCGTTTGGGAGAGAAGGAGATTCCCCTGTATCAGATGTTGAAGAAAACAGATAAATTCGTCTGGAGTGACGCCGCCAATGCGGCATTCGAGGAATTGAAGCGGCAGCTAGCTGAACCACCAGTCCTTGCCGCTCCAGTTGATAAAGAGCCTCTATTATTGTACCTAGCTGCCAATGCCCGAGCGGTCAGTGTGGCGATTATGGTTGAGCGTAAGGAGGCTAGAAGAGAATATCCGGTTCAACGACCAGTTTATTATATCAGTGAGGTACTGATTGAATCAAAGCAAAGATATCCGCATTGGCAGAAGCTAGTGTATGGAGTTTTTATGGCAAGTAGGAAACTCAAGCAATATTTTCAAGGCCATCCTATCACAGTGGTTAGTTCTGCTCCCTTGGGCGATATAATCCAGAATAGAGAAGGAACTGGCCGGGTTACGAAGTGGGCGATTGAGCTTGGTCCCCATGGCTTGAAGTATACGCCCCGAACAGCCATCAAATCTCAGGCGCTTGTTGACTTCATCAATGATTGGACCGAGTTACAGGCACCAGAGGACAAACTGGATAATACATACTGGACCATTCACTTTGATGGATCCAGGAAGTTGGAAGGCTCGGGGGCTGGGGTTTTCCTCACTTCCCCTCGAGGATATAAGATTTGTTATGTTCTCCGCTTAATGTTTCCTTGTACTAACAATGCAGCGGAGTACGAGGCCTTGCTCCACGGCCTTCGTGTAGCTAAGGAAATGAACTTAAGCCGGGTTCGGTGCTTTGGAGATTCTGATCTGGTGGCTTTGCAAGTTTCTGGTACTTGGGATTCTAAGGACCCACTCATGGCGGCTTATAGGCGCGAGGTGGATATTGTAGCAGGTCACTTTAAGGGTTATCAGGTGGAACACATCGACCGGCACAAGAATGAGGTAGCAGATGCTCTAAGCCGGCTGGGATCTCAGCGTAAGCCGGTACCACCCAATATCTTTCTAGATATCTTGCATAACCCATCTGTAAAGTTGCCTACAGAGGAGGATTTAGCTGTTCCTAATCCGGAGGCCCAGTTGGTAGCCGTTTTACATGCCACTCCGGATTGGACGGTTCCATATTTGGCGTATCTGAACCGGGGCAAATTACCAGAAGACGAACTTTTCGCTAGACAAATAGTCAGGCGGTCCAAGTCTATGTTTGTTCGCAATGGCGAGTTGCACCGTTCTAGCGTTTCAGGCGTATTCCAACATTGTGTTTCTCCTGAAGAAGGACAAGAGATTCTACGGGAAATCCATGAAGGAGGTTGCGGCCACCATGCCGGTTCAAAGTCCTTGGTTGCTAAAGCTTTCCGACATGGGTTCTACTGGCTGACAGCTCATTCTGATGCGGAAGACTTGGTAAAGACGTGTGACGCTTGTCAGAAATTTTCTTGTCAAGCTCATGTTCCGGCTCAAGAGTTACGCATGATTCCCATCACTTGGCCGTTTGCTACTTGGGGGCTTGATATGGTTGAACCCTTTAAGCCCTCCAAGGACAAGAAGACCCACCTATTGGTGGCGGTTGACAAGTTCACCAAATGGGTTGAAGCGGAGCCCGTCAGTAAATGTGATGCAGCCACAGTGGTTCAATTTCTCAAAAAGATTATTTTGCGTTTCGGCTTTCCACATAGCATCATCACAGATAATGGTATGAACCTTTCTAAAGGTGAGATGGAGGAGTTCTGCCAACGAGAGCACATCCGGCTTGATGTAGCGTCCATGGCTCACCCCTAGTCTAATGGTCAAGCGGAGAGGGTGAATCAAGAAATCCTGAAGGGTATCAAGCCTCGGCTTATGGTCCCTTTGAAGCGGATGCCGGGTTGTTGGGTGGAAGAATTACCATCTGTGTTATGGAGTATAATTACCACCCCAAATCGATCTACGGGATATACACCATTTTTCTTGGTCTATGGGGCTGAGGATGTCCTCCCAAGTGATATTCGTCACGACTCGCCCCGGGTCGCGAAGTATGTTGAAACGGATGACGAGCAAGCACGCCAAGAGGCGCTGGACCTGTTAGATGAGAAACGAGACATGGCTTTGGCTCGGTCGGCGGTTTATCAACAAGACCTGCAGCGTTATCACAGCCGCCGGGTTAAGACAAGAGCTTTTCAAGAAGGATATTTAGTACTTCGGCTCATTCAAGACCAGACTGATATGCACAAGTTATCCCCACCTTGGGAAGGGCCCTTTGTGGTCAGCAAAAATCCGCACAACGGATCATACTACCTCATTGACGTTCGAGAAGACTCACGTAGCTCTAAGGAGGAGACCCGGCGGCCATGGAACATAGCTCCCCTACGGCCTTATTACACTTGAAGCCACCGGCTTTTCATATGTACATATTTCAACAATGTATATATTATGATCAATATAATAAACCGGCATCCTTGCTATCAAGCAGGGTCTCCGCCATTTTTTCTTTAAATATCTGTTAAATTGGGGGCTTCAGCTAATACCACGAAGTACTACCTGTTAGCCCGGCTACCATGCCATCATCTAGCTTGGGAGCTTCACACCCAAGGGGCCAAAGAGGGTTTGATTGCGTAAAGCACGGCTCAAACATAGCTAGGCACCCATTGAGCACAGCTCACAAAGTTACTTGGGGGCTCTTTGTGTCAAATACCAAAGAGTTTGAAAGGACCCTTGTAGCTGGGTATCGACCCACGGCTTGGAAGCCTGGTGTATTCACCTAAAACCTCGGGTTAACCTGCCTTCATCAAGTAAGCAACTCCTATCCAGGTAATCCTGGCGTGACCCGTCGAACGTTTGATAGTTACTCTCATTGAGACCCTGAACTTGTGAAAGTTAAAACGATGATTGGTTAGTTGGAGGGCCATCTTAAAAGGCTTCATCAAAATGGTTTAACTCAGTGGCCTGGCAGCCCATGAAAAGCCTCGATTTGGGCCTGGCAGCCCTTGAAAAGCCTCGACCATGGTTTTTTGTTTGCTTTTTTGCCAAGTTTTTGTTTTTCGTAAGGTTTATGTTAAACAGGTGTTTTTTAACCCGGTATGGCTTACGGATCTTCTGTTAAAGCATACAATTATAGGTAACCCGACATCCTTCAAAACCGGTCTGGCTTTGACACCTTGTCTCCAGCAAATCGGCCGGTGTTCATCACAACCCGTTTCTATATCTTATATATACCAGCACGACATGGTGGAAGTTGGGTTTTCACCCTTCTTCAAATCACAATTGGTAAACCAACAACAATGTTTTGTATCACAGGTATGATTTATTATTGCTGCAACCATAGTTGCTTACCAAGTTGTGTTGGGTATTTTGACCCGTCCGGTGGTAAACCGCCTGGACAGATTTTCCTTATGCAGACACAGGGATTACATAATATTGTAAAAATATATAAGCAAAGTACTGAAATTCTCATGACGAATCAACGCAAAGTGTATCCCAGTGCACGATGGCAACGGATCAAAGTACTTTCACTAGCCTATTACAAGGCGTTTGAAGGCCCAAAATATGGTGTTTCCATCAAAACAAGGTTTATGGAGCATCACTCTAATTGCCGGATCAAGTCTCATTACCATGTTGATGCGAAGTTGATGGGTCATCTGGCGTCGGATCAGCCTCCTCCTCCCCACCTAGCGGCTGGAAGTTTGTGGTGGTCCAGTCAATCTGGGTTAAGGCCTGAAAGATAGCTTCTTCACTGATAAGTTCTGACAGATCAATGTCAGGGGCATAAGTGTGCTTACGGATTCCCGGAATAAGATTTTGTGCCTCCGGGATGACAGGGTTAACCTGTTTGTTGTTGGCGTCATAATAAGACCGCTGAACAGTCAAGTTAGCATCTTCTGCCAGCTGACTCGCCAGAGGACGCATTTCCCTTGTCACTCTTTTAAGGGCTTCATCATCAAAATCTGCCCCGTTTTCTTGTGTGCTTGGAAAGCATTTGGTAAGGTCAACCGGGTCCAAGTCAGCTATCCATGCTTTGGCTCAGGTAAGTGCCAACAAAGCGCCAGCCCTGGCAGCAGATCGCTTTACCTCTTCTATCTGTGCTGGTACCATGGATAGCCTTGCCAGAGTGTCCTTGATCAGTGTTGGGGCCGGATTGTCATAGGATGCTGCACAGATAACCCGTTGAGCATCGGTGTATAGTTGTTCAAGCAGAGTATATGCTGCTTTCAGCTTCATCCGTACATCTGAGCCCAGATGAGTAATGTGGCTACCTGCAACGGTTTAAGAATTTCATATTTTAACCGGCACCTTACAAGATGGATATTTCAGATGCCTTGCTAGGAGTACTTACCAAATACTGCGGAGGTCATGGCATTCACTTGACGCTTTAACCCAGAAAGTTCTTCTGCCACCGGTTTAAGAACAGATTCGGCATCTTCAGCCCGTTTCAGCAATGTACCCTTCTCAGTGTCCCAATTGGCACGTTCAGTCTTGAATTCTTCCTTCAGTTTTTCTATGGAAGTTAAAGCGGCTCGAAGTTCATCTTTGGCTTTGGAAGATTCTTCTTGATGAGATTTGATACTCTCTTGAAGATCGGCAATCTGCGTCCGTTGATGGTTTATGTCAGCCTGCCACAATCAGAGGAGCATATCAATATTTTATCAAAAGTCCCAAGCATACAACTGGTTCTACACTTGGCACTTGGGGGCTAATGCGGATTGTTTCTTTCTTACTGCTTACTCAAAGTCCCGAGGATTCATACATGTTTCAATCCTGGCACTTGGGGGCTAATGCAGATTGCTTCTTTTTTACTGCTTATTCAAAGTCCCAAGGATTCATACAAGTTTCAATCCTGGCACTTGGGGGCTAATGTGTATTTGTTCAAAAAAAATCTTAAAAGTCAACAAATGTGCACTTTGGAAATTCAAAAGTCCCGGTTTGTCTTTACAAGCTAAACCGGCCCTTGGGGGCTACAGGATACAAGGCAATGAAAATACAAAGATAAGGATGAAAATGCTTACCTCATAACGTTCCTTCATCATATTTACCAAGTCAGCTCATTGTCTCGGCTTGTATAAAGCCGGTTCAAGAATCCGGAATGAAGATCCCGGGCAGAAAGATTAGCATATTTTGACAAGTCAGCTTCCATCTTCCTCTTGTCCATAGAAGTAAACTCATCCTTGGCGGTATGTTTTGCCAAGATAACTGGATCTCCCGGGGCGGTATAAGCAGTGCCAGTAACAATAACGTCATCATCTTTTGCTGGGCTTGGTGGATTAGCAGTTAACCTTAGTGGATCAGCAACCGGACTTGCAGGTATAGCGTGTGGACTTGAGGTATCTTCATGTGTGGCCGGATCAGCTTCCGGCGGATCAGCGTTGTTAGTTGGCTCTGGCGGGATAGAATCATCCATGACATTATCAAGATTTTCATCAGGATTTTCAGGAGGTTTCTCCGGTTCAACTTCGCCAGTAGGGGCACTGGTCTTGGCTTTCTTACTCAGACGAGCTTTAGCACTAATATAAAAACAAGGATTAGCATGATTAACTGAATTATGAAGGAGAAGGGAGTACAACATGCCTACCCAGGGACGGTTTTCAGTGGAGGCAGCTGAGTGGTTGATGAACCGCCAGACGAATTAGAAGATGCCTGATAGTTTGAATCAGATGAATTGAGAGGGCATCGGAAGAAACCATTCAAAAGATAACATTTTTTAGGAGAACATGCAACCTCTGGACGACATTTTCGGTTTGGTGTGTGAGGTAAACCGGAAGAAGGGACTTGCTGACCACTGTGCCGGGTTGTGCAACGCCCTTCGGCTTGCTGTGTCTTCAAAGGAAGTTTTTGATCCAAATGAGCAACAGGGTGAGAGCATTTCACTTTCCGAACTGCACGGTGAAATTGTTTAACCGGCACAAGTTCTAAGTCAGAAAGACAAATTACCTCAACATGATCTGCATGGCTGGCCTCCGCATCATCTTGGGAATAATCATTATCAGTAAAATATATGAATAAAAGTCAAAGGAGTCAAACTTTACCTCTTCAGCCGAGTCACCAACATCTTCTGGCGGTTCCGAAGACTCAGCGGTTTTCTTTTTGGCAGCTCTCTTGATGACCTTGGTTTTACCATGAGGAGCCTTAGCCGCTTTGTCTTGAGATTTCCTTTTCCAGAAGGAGCTATTGGCCTATGAAATTGCACAAAAGGGTTATTATAGTAGTGTCAAAGCGGAGAAGGATCAGGAAAAGTACAAGGTTAAAGTCTTTACCGCTGGCGGTTTGTTGGAGGCATAAAAGGGATGCAGACCAATTTGAGTACATACGGTGAGCGGTTCATCAAGTATTTTCTTTACACCTTCACTGACTTCATCATCAGTCAGTTCTATTTCATTAAACCGTTGTGGATCATTGGTATTGCCAATATATTCAAACATCAATCTGGGCCGGCGGCTTAAAGGTAGAATGCACCATGAAATCCAACAACGGACGAGATCAACACCAGTTAAACCGTTGGCAAGGAGAGCCTGGAGTTTGGCGAGTTTAGGTGCATAGGCTTGTCGGTCTTTGGCAGACAATCTCTAAGGTAAAGGGTGATTATTGCTGAGCCGGTGCGAACGGTAGCCCGGTAAAGGGTTCTCTTCAGCAGGGGCAGTATTCTGATAGTAGAACCAGGTTTGGTTCCAGTCTTTTGGATGGCTGTGAAGTTTTGCGTGAGGAAATTCAACCTCTTTCCTCTTTTGGATCGACACACCGCCAAGTTCAGTATTGGGTCCATCAGAAAATTCAGTCCGGCGGTTTAAGTGAAAGAGGTCGACAGTTGGTTCTTCTTGCAGATAAACCTCGCAGAATACTTGGAAATCGCATATGTTAGACACAGAATTGGGTCCAATATCTTGAGGATGAAGTTGGAACTTGGCAAAAACATCCTGGAAATTTTTTGATCCGGGAGGACTGAAACCTCGAGCTAAATGTTGCAGGAACACAATCACTTCTCCATCTTGAGGCTCAGGAGGGCACTCAGGGCCAGGAATTCGCCAATGGAGGACATTTTTTTGAAGCTAAAGCGCCTGTGGTGACATATTCATTGATTTGCGTTTCTGTGATCTGAGATGGAACCCAGTTGCAGGCAGCAAATTGCTTCGTCATCTTACAAAGTCTGTAAAAGGAAAATGGACGGTTTACGATTGGCGGTTCATATGTGTTTGTCAAATGTTAAACCGGCCATTCAAGGTATACGTATGAAGTGAACCAGGCATGACTATTCAAAGTCTAGATGGCGGTTTAAGAGAGGGCTAATGACATACGACGGATTATCAATACTAAAGGGTAAACCGCCTCTTGGAGGCAGAACCCAATCTAAAAATTTGTGAAGTGTTGCGGAAACAAGTTTCATAAGATGGTGATATAATTTTGGATCTACCGTTGTTCAAAAGACAAATTTTTCTGAGCTTTACAACGGTGTTAAACAGAACAGAGAAGATTCAGATAAGGATTTATACAGGAACAGTAAGATGCTGTAGTACGGCAGATTAAATTTACAGATCCAGTCGCAAGGAGAAACTATCAGGCCTAGCTAGATTCAGTACGATGCTAAAGAAAAAGCAGAGAAGTGCTAATGAACATTGACGAACACCGAAGAAGCTTCGAAACCCTAAGGCAGATTTAACAAGTAACGGGAAGGAGTATTTACCAGGAACACGCAGCGGCGGAGTATCTTCAGAGATCTGGTACGAACAGGGTGATGCTGCGGCCTGGTTGGTGCGGACTGGAAGATCGACGACGGCGGCGGCGGCGATGCTTGAGGTCTTCGGGTCGCGAGGAGGAAGATGATGCGGATTGGAAAGGGGGGAATTGGAAGGCGCCCCGGTCTTATTTATAAGGGAAGTGGGATAAAATAGCAGCCGCGAAAATCAAGGAGTCGGAAGCAGCAAAAGAGGATGCAACTGTCGCCTCGATCTTCGGGAATTAAATAAAGAGAAGGGAATCTTTATAAATCTTTTATACAGGGATGATGTCACAATGATTTGCTGCAGTAACAGAAGATGATGTCATGGAGATTCACCAAAGTTCACAATGAGAAGACAATATGGCGGTCTACAAGAATTGTCAGAAATTCAGGTAGTTTTTTCCAAGGATTGAATATTGACATGAACATGTTCAAATCAATCTGGGGCCTAATGTTGATGATATAACCACTAAGAGTAAACCGCTCAGGAGGGGGCGGTTCACCTTCACCTATACTGAAGCCCAAGGAAACCCAGAAGATGGCACTTTACGGACGAGGCTTAGAGGCCGAGAGCCCGCAGGAGATTTAGGGCCCATGGTAGTAAACCGCCATGATTGTACAAACTTGCATTGTAAGATAGAAAAGAGGAGACCGAGGCGGACACTTGTATGAGGCAGCCTCGGTACTCTGTAGACCGGCCGGGGCCCTCCACCTGAGTATATAAAGGTGTGACCCGACGGCAGTTCAGGCACAGAGAACAACAACTCGAGAGCCAGACAAAGCGGATTCGCTCCCTGGCCTTCGAAACCCTAGCAATACCAATCACAACTAGACGTAGGATTTTACTTTCATCGAAGGGGCCGAACTAGTATAAAACACCCGTGTCCCCTTGTCCGGTTTCACCCCTTCAAGCTAACCCGTAGCGATGGCTCCGCGACTAAGTCCTTTCACGAGGACATCTGCCGTGACAATTCCACGACAGAAACTTTCCTCACATAGCCGTCTTCCAACAGCATTTCGGGCATCAAGATGAGCTCAAATGAAAATGATGCAATGAGATGAAATGATGTACTCATCGAGACAAACATTTTCATATGCTACACGCACGAATCGGAGCCACGATGAGGGAGTTATGATGCGTCAAAGATAGCAAAAAATATGTGGGATTAGGGTTTCGGGGGAAAGTCAACCGAGTCTATATCTCAGATCTGGTGGGTACTGTAGCACGTGCACTCCGAGGATGACCGGCCGGAGTCGAGGTCGTCGGAGCTGAGCAGGGCGTCGCCGGACTTGGACCGAAGTCGCCGGACTTGGCGGATCCGGCCGGAGGAGGAGGACGACGGCGGAGCGGAGCGGCGAGGCGGCGCCGGGCGGCAAGGGCGGTGCGGGGCGCGGTCGCCGGAGACGGAGCAGCCCGGTGGTGGTGCTCGCCGGCGGCGGTGGTGTGGCGGCCATAGCGGGGAGGCTCGGGCGGCGCGTGGGGAGGACGAGGGCGGCGGCAGCGCGATGGAGCGGTGCGGTAATGGCGGGCCGCGGGGGCCGGGCGTGGGCTCGGCGGGCCGTGTGGCCAGCGGGGGCACCGGCGATAGGTGGAAGCCGTTCACTGGCTCGGGTCGGTGTCCGGGGCGGAGGCGGACATTGTCTGGCGGCCGCGGGGAAATTTAGGGTTAGGGGGAAGAGAAGATCCGGGATTTTCGAGAGGAGGTCTAGTTTTATAGGTAGAGGGAGCTAGGAAGCTCCAAATGAGGTGCAGTTTGCGGTCACGCGATCGTGATCGAACGCTCTAGATGATTGAGGAGGTTTGGGTGGCTTTTGGGCCACTTTGGAGGGGTTTTGGGCTGCAACACACATGAGGCCTTTTCGGTCCCTCGGTTAACCGTTGGAGTATCAAACGAAGTCCAAATGGCTCGAAACTTGACAGGCGGTCTACCGGTAGTAAACCAAGGTCGCATGGTAAGTCTCGGTCTAATCCGGAAATGTTTAACGCCCACACACGAAAAGAGGTAGAAAGGACCACCAGAGGACATAGGAGCGCCGAAATGCAAAACGGACAACGGGGAGAATGCTCGGATGCATGAGACAAGCACGTATGCAAATGCAATGCACATGATAACATGATATGAAATGCATGACACACGTCAGGGGTCTTGAAGCACTTGCGGAGTTGAGAGACATGAAACACGTCGTGCACGTTTGCAAAGTTGGAGGGAAGCTCAAGTTGATAGGCGAGATCGCCTCTCTTGCGGACGATCTTGAAAGGACCCACGTATCTAGGGGCAAGCTTCCCTTTGATACCGAAGCGACGAGTACCTTTCATTGGAGGGACGCGGAGGTAGACATGGTCTCCGATCTTGAAAACCAAGGTACGATGTTTGCTATCATAGTAACTCTTCTGGCGCGATTGCGTGGCTTTGAGATTATCACGAATGACTTTGCACATCTCTTCTGCCTCTGTGATCAAGTCATTGCCAAGAAGTTGACGTTCACTAGTCTCTGACCAGCTAAGAGGAGTACGACACTTCCTGCCATAGAGAATTTCGAATGGGGCCTTGCCCGAAATTGCTTGAAAGCTATTGTTGTAGGAGAACTCGGCATATGGAAGACAATCTTCCCACTTCATACCGAAAGAGATGACGCAAGCCCTGAGCATATCTTCAAGAATCTGATTGACACGCTCGACTTGGCCACTAGTTTGAGGATGAAAAGTTGTGCTGAAACGGATGTTGGTGCCCATGGCCTTCTGAAAAGAATCCCAAAACTTGGAGGTGAAGATGTTGCCACGATCTGAAGAAATCAACTGCGAAATGCCGTGCAGAGAGACAATCCGGGAGGTATATAGCTCTGCTAATTGAGCTGCTGTGATAGATTCTTTGATCGGAAGGAAATGAGCCACTTTAGTGAGTTTTTCGATGACAACGAAGATATCATCATTGCCACACTTGGACTTTGGAAATCCAGTCACGAAGTCCATCTCAATATGGTCAAACTTCCATTCAGGAATGGCAAGAGGTTGGAGGAGACCAGTTGGTCGTTGGTGTTCTGCCTTCACTCTTCTGCAGACATCACATTCATTCACGAACTGAGCAATCTCACGCTTCATTCGAGTCCACCAATACGACTGCTTGAGGTCATGTTACATCTTTGTACTTCCAGGGTGGATAGAGAGGAGTGAATTATGAGCCTCGTTCATGATGACTTTCGAAGGTCACCTTTAGGCACAACAATGTGATCCTTGAAGAATAGAGTATCCTTGTCATCAAGGCGATAGCACTTGTACTTGGGTTGACTCTTGGCAATCCCAATCTTCACCTTCTTCACCATAGCATCAAGAAGTTGAGCCTCGCGAATCTGATCCTCCAAGGTAGGAGAGACTTGAAGGTTGGCGAGAAATCCTTGAGGAACAACTTGTAGATTGAGTTTGCGGACAGCTTCACAAAGCTCGGGTTGCTAAGGCTTGAGAATCAAACTGTTGCAGTAAGCCTTCCTGCTCAATGCGTCAGCAATTACATTGACCTTGCCTGGAGTATATACGATACTCGGATTATACTCTTGAATCATTTCGACAAAACGAGTCTGCCTGAGGTTGAGGTTAGGCTGAGTGAAGATGTACTTGAGACTCTTGTGGTCAGTGAAGATGTCCACTTTTCTTCCCAATAAGAGATGTCTCCAAGTTAAAAGAGCATGCACAACTGCCGCCAACTCGAGGTCATGAGTGGGGTAGTTCTTCTCATTGGGCTTCAACTGGCGAGAAGTATAGGCCACAAATTTCTTCTCTTGCATCAACACTGCACCAAGACCTTGAAGGGAAGCATCACAGAAGACCTCAAACGGTTTGGATTCATCAGGAGGAGTCAGAACTGGCAAGAGTTGGAATACAAATAAGGTAAACTACATCCGGGGTGTTACATGGGAGTTCTTAAGTAATTGGATTAATTGAACTTTAATTTATCATGAACTTAGTACCTGATAGTATTTTGCATATCTATGTTGCTGTAGATAGATGGCCCGTGATGTTTTTCCATTGATTTTTAATGTGTTCCTAGAGAAAGCTAAGTTGAAAGGTGATGGTAGCAACTACACGGACTCCGTAACTTGAGATTATCCTCATTGCTGCACAGAAAAGTTACATCCTGGAAGAACCGCTAGGTGACAAACCCGCTGCAGGAGCAACACTAGATGTTATGAACACCTGGATGAGCAAAGCTGGTGACTACTCGATAGTTCAGTGTGCCATGCTTTACGTCTTAGAACCGAGACTTCAATGACATTTTGAACGTCATGGAGCATATGAGATGTTCCAAGAGTTGAAGTTAATATTTCAAGCAAATGCCCGGATTGAGAGATATGAAGTCTCCAATAAGTTCTACAGCTGAAAGATGGAGGAGAATAGTTCTGTCAATGAACATACACTCAGAATGTCTAGGTACCTGAGGGAGTGCTGGATTAGGGGGTCTCCGGACAGCCGGACTATATCCTTTGGCCGGACTGTTGGACTTTGAAGATACAAGATTGAAGACTTCCTCTCGTGTCTGTATGGGACTCTACTTGGCGTGGAAGGCAAGCTAGGCAATATAGATATGTATATCTCCTCCCTTGTAAGCGACCTTGTGTAACCCTAGCCCCCTCCGGTGTCTATATAAACCGGAGGGTTTTAGTCCGTAGGACAATATACAATCATACCATAGGCTAGCTTCTAGGGTTTAGCCTCTATGATCTCATGGTAGATCAACTCTTGTAATACTCATATCATCAAGAACAATCAAGCAGGACGTAGGGTATTACGTCCATCAAGAGGGCCCGAACCTGGGCAAACATCGTGTCCCCTACCTCTTGTTACCATCCACCTTAGACGCACAGTTCGGGACCCCCTACCGGAGATCCGCCGGTTTTGACACTGACATTGGTGCTTTCATTGAGAGTTCCACTATGCCATCACCATAAGGCTCGATGGCTCCTTCGATCATTGGTAATGATGCGGTCCAGGGTGAGGTTTTCCTCCCTAGACAGATCTTCATATTCGGCGGTTTCGCACTACGGGCCAATTCACTTGGCCATCCGGAGCAGATCGAGAGCTACGCCCCTGGCCATCAGGTCAGATTTGGAAACTTGAATTACACGGCCGACATCAGTGGAGACTTGATCTTCGACGGATTCGAGCCCATGTCGGACGCGCTGCATAGTCATGACGAGCATGACGTAACCCTGCCATCGGACAATGTTCGGGAGATCGCATCTGCAACTACTCCGGCCATTAATCCGGAGCAAGTCACGCCATCTGAGAGCGGAGGGATGGACTCCACCATGGAGGCCGCACTCTCAGTAGTGATAGAGCCGGATACTGACTTCACCCCTTACGAGAGCCGTGTCGCCGAACCACTGGATTCATCTCGCTTACATCCATACCCGTCGAATCCGACTGGGCGCCGATCATGGAGTTCACCTCCGCGGATATCTTTCTGCACTCGCCCTTCGGCGATGTGCTAAATTCATTAAGGTCTCTCTCCCTATCAGGAGAACCTTGGCTGAACTATGTCCGGCTAGAATGGGATGCGGACGACCAAGAAATCCGCTGCCCACCCACCACCCACTTAGTAGCCACTGTCGACGACTTAATCGACATGCTTGACTTCGACTCCGAGGACTTCGACGGTATGGACGACGATGCCGGAGACGAACAGGAACCACCGCCCATAGGGCGCTGGACCGCCACCTCAGCATATGATATATACATGGTGGACACCCCCAAAGAAGGCAATGGCGACGAGACAGCAGAGGATGACCCCTCAAAGAAGCAACGCAAACGCCGACGTCACCGACGCCGCACTAAGTCCCGCCCCAACAAGAGCAATGATACCGGCACAGGAGATACTAACACTCCGAATAGTGCCGAAGACAACAACAATCCCCTCCAGTGTGATGTAGAGCCGGAGGATGAAAAAGCTAGCCCCCCAGAGCGGGTAGCAGATGGAGAACCGGAGGAGGACAATTACATGCCTCTCTTCGAAGACGAGGCGAGCCTCGGCGACGAAGAATTTATCGCGCCTGAGGACCCCATTGAGCACGAGCACTTCAAGCGCCGGCTTATGGCCACGGCAAATAGCCTGAAGAAAAAGCAGCAACAACTTCAAGCTGATCAAGACTTGCTAGGAGACAGGTTGACCAAGGTGCTTGCGGCCGAGGAGTATGAACTCGAGCGCCCCACCAAGAGTTACCCAAAATGCAGGTTGCTACCTCACCTCGAGGAGGAAGCATTGAAACCTCAATCACCAGTGTAAGATGCTGCTGACCGGCCACCGCGTGGCCGAGCCAGAGAGGCGTTTCAGCCTGAAGTTTAGCCCGCACCCCGCCGCCACTCAATAAAAAATACTAAGGCCCGGGACAATACAAGGGACCTGCGAGACGTATTGGACAGTAAGGAAAAAATCGCAAGGTCAATATACGGGTCACGGACACGCGTGCCAACACGGGACGATGATCGTCGCGTCGGATACACCAAGAGTAAATCCGGCCGGGCTGAATATAGTAGACAAGATTCGTATGAACTGCGTCGGGATATAGCCCGGCACAGAGGCGCCGCACACCCCCTATGCTTCACTGATGAAGTTATGAATCACGAATTCCTGGAAGGTTTCAAACCCGTGAATATCGAGTCATACGATGGCACAACAAATCCTGCTGTATGGATTGAGGATTTCCTCCTTCACATCCACATGGCTCGTGGTGATGATCTATAGGCCATCAAGTACTTCCCACTAAAACTCAAAGGACCAGCTCGACATTGGCTAAACAGCTTGCCAGCAGATTCCGTCGGCAGTTGGGAGGATCTGTAAGACGCATTTCTTGACAACTTCCAGGGCACTTATGTGCGGCCACCGGATGCTGATGACTTGCGCCATATAACCCAGCAGCCAGGAGAATCAGCCAGACAATTCTAGTCTCGGTTCCTGACTAAGAAAAACCAAATTGTAGACTGTTCGGCCATAGAGGCCCTAGTGGTATTCAAGCATAACATCCGCGACGAGTGGCTTGCCCACCACCTCGGCTAGGAGAAGCCGAAATCTATGGCAGCCCTCACAACACTCATGTCCCGCTTTTGCGCGGGCGAGGATAGCTGGCTGGCTCGCAGCAACAACACATCGAGGAATCCGGACACCTCGGATACCAAAGATGTTAACGGTAGGCAACATCGTAATAGACCAAAGCGCCGCAATAACGGCGATAACACTGAAGATACGGCAGTCAATGCCGGATTCAAAGGCTCTAGATCCGGTCAGCGGAAAAAGCCATTTAAAAGAAATAATCCGGCTTCGTCTAGTTTGGATCGCATACTGGATCGCTCGTGTCAAATCCACGGCACCCCCAACAAGCCAGCCAATCACACCAATAGAGAATGCTGGGTGTTCAAGCAGGCCGACAAGTTAAATGCCGAAAACAGGGACAAGGGGCTGCATAGTGATGACGAGGAAGAGCCCCGACCGCCAAACACAGGAGGACAGAAGGGGTTTCCCCCACAAGTGAAGACGGTGAACATGATATACGCAACCCACATTCCCAAGAGGGAACGGAAGTGTGCAGTAAGGGGTGTCTATGCAATGGAGCCCATCACCCCAAAGTTCAACCCATGGTCCGCTTGCCCGAGCACCTTCGATCGCATGGACCACCCCACTAGCATTTGTCATGGCGGATCCGCTGCACTGGTCCTGGACCCCATCATTGACGGATTTCACCTCACTCGAGTCCTTATGGATGGCGGCAGCAGCCTGAACCTGCTCTATCAAGATACAGTGCAAAAAATTGGTATCGATCCCTTGAGGATCAAACCCAGCAAAACCACCTCTAAAGGCGTCATCCCAGGTGTAGAGGCCCATTGCACAGGTTCAATCACACTGGAAGTGGTCTTCGGATCACCGGACAACTTCCGAAGCGAAGAGTTAATCTTCGATATCGTCCCGTTTCGCAGTGGCTATCATGCATTGCTCGGACGGACAACATTCACAAAATTTAATGCCGTGCTGCATTACGCATACCACAAGCTCAAGATGCCAGGACCCAGGGGGGTCATAATAGTAAATGGAAACACAAAACGCTCGCTTCGCACGGAAGAGCACACTGCGGCCCTTGCAGCAGAAGCACAAAGCAGCCTTTTAAGGCAGACCACTCATTCGGCGTCACAGCCCCCGGACACCTTCAAGCGAGTCCGGAACAAGCTGCAACAGGATCGCCTGGCACGATCAGAGCTCGCCTAGCAATTCGCCCCCCGTCCCAGTCCCAGTCAAGCGACGAAATTCGTGCCGCGCGTACATAACTATGCACTAAAAATACCATGGACATAGGCGGGGGCATAATCAGGACACTCCCCGCAATGTGGCTTAACTGCCCTAGGGGCTGTATACCTTTATCATTCCTTTTCTCTTTCAAGGCCTAACTCTCTGAAAGCCCTTTCCGGCAGTATGATTGTCGGACACATTCCGGAAGCGACAACCAAGGTGACAAGAAGCTAAGATGAACACGGGAACCCCCGGGTGGTCTCTAATAATAATTGATATACCCGTTTTTTACTAATGTATGTGCAGCTCGCCCTGGGATAGGACATTTCAAATTGTCCTGCTTTCTGCTTATTGCACTACTTGTACCAGTACGCTTCGACGTATTATTTAAATAACAATGCATATCGATAGTCTATCATTGCATTATTTAAGTTTTTCTTCTTTTCTCTTATATGTCCATTTACGACAATCCACACCCATACGTTCGGGTACGGTAAGTACGCCAGGGGATCTCATTTACCCCATAATACGATGCAAGAAGTCCGAACACTTTTGACAGTGCGGCAACCCCAAACTTATAGCATTATATGCACCAGCTCCGAATCATGTCTTTGGTCAAATGTTCGGTTTGCCTAGCTCCCATGGTTTGGTACCTTACGTTCCGTTATATTGGCCACGGTAGCGGTGGGAGAACTACTGCGATTGTGTCCCGGTTCTTCCGGACGAACACCTTAGTAGAGAAAGCCGAAAACTGACTGTCATGATAAGGCGAGAGACTGGTCGCTGTTCGAGAGGTCTCAAGTCCTTAAAGACTTTTTCTGCTTCGGGCGAGGAGTCGGCCTTGTCCGGCTTAGGCATGTATAGCGCCCCAAATTTGGCCCTCTGAATACCAGGGGCTTCGCCAAAATTTAAAATTCTAGACTTCTATGGCTAACTGAGAGTGATAAAGCATTATAGTCCGATTGCCTGGTTCGTTCCGCTGAACACCTCCCTCGAAGGACCCAAAATTGGGGTAAAGAGTGCTCATTTTTATCCCGAACACATCAGTACTAGTTACATTGGGGCAGAAGCCGACGACTGGCCAACTCAGATTTTATAAATGGCCGCACAGAAGGTAATATTTTAAATTATGAAAGTGTCTCATGGTGCAAATGAACTCGTTTCACATTACAGGATCACATGAGCATGTTCATTCAAAAATTACATCCTTGGCACACTCATCCGCCACTAGGCGGGAACCCTTCAGGACACTATCATAATAATTCTCGGGGCAGCGATGTGATAACCCACAAGTATAGGGGATCGCAACAGTTTTCGATAAGTAAGAGTGTCGAACCCAACGAGGAGATAAAGGTAGTACAAATATTCCCTCAAGTTCTATCGACTACCGATACAACTCTATGCACGCTTGACGTTCGCTTTACCTAGAACAAGTATGAAGCTAGAAGTACTTTGTAGGTGTTGTTGGATAGGTTTGCAAGATAATAAAGATTATGTAAATAAAAAGTAGGGTCTATTTAGATAAAGAAACAATAAAGTAACTATAGGGAGTATGGAAAAGTGGTGGTAGGAGTTGCGAAATTGTCCCTAAGCAATTGACTACTTTACTAGACCGATAGCAAGTATTATGTGGGAGAGGCCACTGCTAGCATGTCATCCCTGACTTGGAATTCTATGCACGTATGATTGGAACTATTAGCAAGCATCCGCAACTACTAATATTCATTAAGGTAAAACCCAACCATAGCATTAAGATATATTGGCCCCCCTTCAATCCCATATGCATCAATTTCTATGCTAGGTTGAAGCTTTTGTCACTTTTGCCCTCCAATACATAGTCCTATCAACATACAACTAACCCTAGGGTGTGATCCACACGCGCAATCATGTGATGGGCACCAAAGGATAGCAACATAACCACAAGCAAATTAAATCAATCATAGCAATTCATCAACCACCGATAGGACAACGAAAATCTACTCAAACATCATAGGATGGCAACACATCAATGGATAATAATATGAAGCATAAAGCACCATGTTCAAGTAGAGGGTACAATGGGGTGCGGGAGAGTGGACCACTGTAGATAGAGGGGGGAAGGTGATGGAGATGTGGGTGAAGATGGCGGAGGTCTTGGTGTAGATCGCGGTGATGATGATGGCCCCCGGTGGCACTCCGGTGCCACCGGAAGCGAGGGGGAGAGAGCCCCTGTCGTGACCAGACCTCAAACAGTCTGATCTCTGTGCTCCGGTGTCATCCCTGGATCAGTAATGCTGACACCACACAGTACTCGGAGGATTTATAACAGAGTAGCAATCACACACTTATTACATCGAGTGTCTCCATAGAGAACTTATTACAATAAATATGGCTTAAGGTCATCTAATAACGATAACAACGGAAGGCTTGGAAGATAAGTGAGTCCATCAACTCCAACGGCATCACTGAGTATAGAACCACGACCTAAAAACTCCTTAATCGTCGTATGAAAAGTCTGCAACATTAACGTTGCAACCCGAAATGGGTCAGCACATGGAATATGTTGGCAATGTAACACATAGAGAGTAATTGAATGGAACTCCCAAAGGTTTGATAAATAACAGGTAATAGGTACTACCTCAACTACTCCCCATCCCACAATTTAATTAGATCCTAATCATGCAATGTTTGAGGATTGATCTAATGCAATAAAACTGGGTAGTAGAAAAGGTATGATCAAAGTGTTACTTGCCTTGCTGATGATCCGGGAAACCTAGTGATTCGAAGTAACGGCCGGCGCACTCCGGGTATTCTATCGCAGACAAACAAACAAGCATACAATAAGTACTCATCTAATGCACATGTAAAACTCAAATAAGAGATCTAACCAGAAGGTTCAACTTAAGAACTCCGGTTTGCGAAAAAATCAAATCAAACGAAGCAACGAAAGTCAAACGGCGAAAGAAAACAACTTCGTTCTACTAATCTGGATCTAGGGCAATTTTTATAGTAGCAAAAACTTGTTTAAGTTGGTTAAATGGATAGAGGGTTTCGAGACGAAACTCAAGGCGCTTGAATCGCCTGATTCCGAATAACGAGCGAAAAGTTATACTAAAACGAAAATCAGATCAGGAATCGTGAACGAAGCAACGAAAGTCAAACGGCGAAAGAAAACAACTTCATTCTACTAATCTGGATCTAGGGAAATTTTTACAGTAGCAAAAACTTGTTTAAGTTGGTTAAACGGATAGAGGCTTTCGAGACAAAACTCCAGGCGCTTGAATCGCCTGATTCCGAATAATGAGCGAAAAGTTATACTAAAACGAAAATCGGATCAGGAATCGTGATCAGAAAAATCGCGGATTTAATCTGAGAATAAGAAAAACGACGGACGTTCGTTAGAACGAGCGAACGGACGAACGCTCGCTAATTAAATAAATTAGAAAAACCGATCTATTTAAAAAAAACCAAATCTAAAAAAACCCGACAGTTTTTCGAAGAAAAAAAAACGGCGCGGACTTCGAGGCGAGGCGAACCTCAGGCGGCGGGTCTGCGACGTCCGGCGGCGGCGCGGCGGGCGATGCGCGGCGGCTAGGGTTCGGGGGCGCGGGCGGGCTGGCTGGCTGGCTGGGATCCCTCCCCCGGCTTATAAAGCCTAGCGGGCCGAGAGTCCGGGTCGGACACGGCCCCTAGGTCGGTTCGTTTTTTTAAAATAATTACGCGCAGAAGAAAAATAAAAAGAAATACTAAACGGACTCCAAAAATCCCGAAATAAATTTTCCCGGGCTTCTAAAATCAAGCCACACAAGCTGAACATTTATTTGGGGCCTAAATGCAATTTTGAAAAACACACATTTTTCCTAAATCCAAATAAAATAATGTAAAACTCCGAAATAAAATCCTATTTGATTTTTTTATTAAATCCTCAATATTTCTTCATTTTGGTAAAGTCATTTTATTCCCTCTCTCATATTTTTGTAATGGAAATAATTGATGATAAAATAAATAAAATAAAATGATCCTATTCTCAAAATTTGAGAAAACTCAAATATGAAAATAACGGAATCCCCAACTCTCTCCGTGGGTCCTTGAGTTGCATAGAATTTCTTGGATCAAAACCAAAAGCAAATAAAATATGATATGCATTGATGATCTAATGTATAACATTCCAAATTGAAAATTTGGGATGTTACAAACCTACCCCCCTTAAGATGAATCTCGCCCTCGAGATTCGGGTTGGCTTGAAAATAGGTGAGGGTGGTCCTTGAGTAAATCTTCCTCTCGTTCCCAGGTGGCTTCGTCCTCCGTGTGGTGGCTCCACTGAACTTTGCAAAACTTGATAACCTTGCTGCGAGTGACTCGACTGGCATACTCTAAAATCTAAATTGGTTTCTCCTCATAGGTCAAATCGTTATCCAATTGAATTGTTTCCAATGGCACTGTATCCCTCAAAGGTATGTCAGCAATCTCCGCGTGGCACTTCTTCAACTGAGAAACGTGGAACACATCCGGAACTCCTGACAATTCTTCGAGCAATTCCAACTTGTAGGCCACTTCTCCCATACGCTCCAAAACTCGATATGGTCCTACAAATCGTGGCGTTAACTTTCCTCTAACTCCAAAACGCTTTGTTCCCCGAAGTGGTGATACTCGAAGATAAGCTCTATCTCCAACTTCGTAAGCTGTCTCCTTGCGTTTAGAATCTGCATAACTCTTCTGTCTGGACTGGGCTATCTTGAGCCTATCGCGAATCAATTTCACCTTCTGTTCAGACTCTTTAATCAAATCAGGCCCAAACAACTGGCGGTCTCCAACTTCGTCCCATGACAACGGTGTCCTACACCTCCTTCCGTACAAGGCTTCAAAAGGGGCCATCTTTAAACTGGTTTGGTAACTGTTGTTGTAAGAGAACTCTGCATATGGCAAATTGTCGTCCCAACTAGATCCGTAATCTAGCACACAAGCTCTTAGCATATCCTCCAAATTCTGATTGACTTTCTCGGTCTGTCCATCTGTCTGTGGATGAAAAGCTGTGCTGAACTCTAGCCTGGTACCCAAAGTTTCATGCAACTACTTCCAGAACTTTGAGGTAAACTGGGTTCCTCTATCTGATACGATACTCCTCGGAACTCCATGCAGACATACGATCCTGGTCATGTATATCTTTGCCAACTTAGCACTGGTGTAAGTGGTCTTTACCGAGATGAAATGAGCTACTTTCGTCAATCGATCAACTACAACCCAAATCGAGTCATAGCCTGAACGAGTCCTGGGTAATCCCGTGATAAAATCCATGCCTATCTTATCCCACTTCCATTCAGGTATCGGCAATGGTTGTAACAATCCTGCTGGCTTCTGATGCTCTGCCTTTACTCTCTGACATACATCACAAACTGCTACATACTCCGCAATATCCTTCTTCATTCCTGTCCACCAGAAAATATCTTTCAAATCCAAATACATCTTGGTATTTCCTGGATGAATCGAATATGGTGAATTGAGTGCCTCTTGCAGTATCAACTTCCTGATCTCCGGGTCATTGGGCACATAAACACGGTCTTCAAACCATAGGGTATTGTGCTCATCTTCACGAAATCCCTTAGCCTTTCCTTTGCTAAGTTTCTCCTTTATAGTGGCAATCTCCTTGTCATTTCTTTGAGCTTCTCTGGTTCTATCCATCAAAGTTAACTGAATTTCCAATGCTGCTACATAGCCTCTCGGAACTATTTCCAAACATAGTTCACGAAGATTTTCTGCTAACTCCTTTGGTATTTTTCCCGTCATTAACGTATTGACATGGCTCTTACGGCTTAATGCGTTAGCTACTACATTAGGCTTTCCGGGATGATAATGCAATTTCATATCATAATCCTTGATGAGCTCTAACCATCTCCTTTGTCTGAGCTTTAACTCCTTCTACGTGAAAATGTACTTCAAACTCTTATGATCCGTGTACACCTCACAATGATTTCCAATGAGGAAATGTCTCCAAGTCTTCAGTGCATGCACTATGGCTGCTAACTCCAAATCATGCGTAGCATAATTCAACTCGTGAGGTTTAAGCTGTCGTGAGGCATATGAAACAACTCTCCCTTCCTGCATAAGCACTGCTCCAACTCCTCGACGTGAAGCGTCGCAGTACACCTCATAATCCTTGGTCTGGTCTGGCAAAATCAACACTGGTGAGGTAACCAAATGTTTCTTCTGCTCCTGGAAACTAGCCTCACATTCCTCCGTCCATATGAACTTGGTATCTTTCTTCAACAACTCAGTCATAGGTTTCACAATCTTTGAGAAATTCTCAATAAATCTCCGGTAGTATCTTGCGAGTCCAAGAAAACTCCGGATCTCTCCCACGGTGGTTGGTGCTTCCCACTTGGTCACGGTATCAACTTTAGTGGGGTCAACTGCTATTCCTTCTCCAGATATAACGTGTCCGAGGAATCCTACTTCCTTCAACCAAAACTCACATTTGCTAAACTTGGCATATAATTGATGTTCTCTAAGTTTTCCAAGAACCAAACGCAAATGCTCCTTATGCTCCTCTTCATTCTTCGAGTAAACCAGGATATCATCAATGAACACTACGACGAACTTATCCAAGAACTCCATAAACAATTTGTTCATCATGTTCATGAAATATGCAGGTGCGTTAGTCAGACCAAATGACATAATGGTATATTCGTACAGCCCATACCTAGTGGTAAAAGCTGTCTTAGGTATATCTTGTTCTCGAATCTTCAACCGGTGGTATCCTGATCGCAGATCGATCTTGGAAAATACCTTAGCTCCTTCCAATCGATCAAACAGATCATTGATCATTGGTAGTGGGTACTTGTTCTTGATTGTTACTTCATTCGATCCTCGATAATCGACAACCATCCTTAACAATCCATCCTTCTTCTCCACTAGAAGTACTGGCGATCCCCAAGGCGAAGAACTTGGGCGAATATATCCCTTATCCAGTAACTCCTTAATCTGCTTCTTAATTTCCACCAAATCCTTTGCAGGCATTCTGTATGGTCTCTTCGATATTAGCCCTGTGCCTGGCAATAGCTCAATCAAAAACTCAATATCTCTATCCGGTGGTATGCCTGGCAACTCTTCTGGGAATACATCAGGGAAATCCTTCACTACTGGTACTTCCTCCTGCACAACTCCTGTTAAGCAATTTACTTGAGTCCTCTTTGGCACATGCCGGGATACATACTTGATCCTTCTCCCTTCTGGGGTGGTAAGTAAAATTGACTTACTAGCACATTCAATATTACCTTCATACTTTGATAACCAATCCATACCTAATATCACATCCAATCCTTGGGATTCCAATACTATTAGGTCTGAGGGAAAAACATAGTTACCAATCCTTAATGGTAACCGATCACACCGTCGACTGGCCATATACTCCGCTCCTGGTGAGCTTACTAACATGGGTGACCTAAGGGCTTGGGTTGACAGGTTATACTTATCCACAAATCCCCTTGAGATGTATGAATGCGATGCACCAGTATCAAAAAGAACAAGTGCAGTAAATGACTTAACCAAAAACTTACCTATTACTGCATCAGGCTGAGCTTCAACCTCCTCCACGTTATCGTGGTTCACCTGTCCCCTGTTGAAAGGGTTCGGCTTCTTCCCAGAACTTCCATTGCCATTCTGGCCTTCAGGACATTCATTGGCATAATGTCCGGTCTTCTGACACTTAAAGCAAGTGACTTGGCTCAGGTCCTTCTTGGCTGGGGTTGATGGGTTGGTGCGATTCTGGCCATTGCTTCCTCCATTGCCATTACCATTCTTGGTGCCATTGTGATTGTGCGAGCTACCTCCTCCATGGGTATGCTGAAAATGTCCTCCCGGTCTAGGGGTAAAACGTGGCTTCTGCTGAGCTCCTGAATTGTACTTTCCTTGTCCATACTTCCTCTTGCGGTTCTCAATTTGCTGCTGCTTGCCTTCAATCATAAGAGCATGATCTACCAACTCCTGGTAGTTGTTGAAGGTTTCTACCATCAACTGCATGCTCAACTCATCATTCAGTCCTTCCAGAAACTTCTCCTGCTTAGCTGCATCCGTAGCGACGTCATTTGGGGCATAACGTGCTAGCTTACTAAAATCCTCCACATACTGGCCAACTGTCCGTCCTCCTTGGCGCAAGTTGCGAAACTCACGCTTCTTCATGGCCATAGCTCTTGCTGAAACATGGGCAGTACGAAAAGCCTGCTGAAACTGGTCCCATGTGACAGTGTCGACAGGGAAAGTGGCTATGAAATTCCCCCACCATGATGCTGTGGGTCCTTCAAGCTGATGTGCGACAAACTTCACCTTCTCCGCATCTGTGCATCCTGCTGTGGTCAACTCTCTAGCTCTCTTGTGGAGCCAATCGTCTGCCACTATCGGCTCGGTGCTACTGGAAAACACCGGCGGATTTAGCCTAAGAAAACAAGCTAAGTGATCAACAGGTGGTGGTGGTGGTGGTGGGTTGTTGTTGTTGTTCCCCTGATTCTTATTCTGGACTAGCAACTGCATCAATGTGTTCTGCTGCTGGATCAACTGGGTGAGCTCCGGTGGAAAGGTAAATCCGGGGTCATGTCTCGGAGGAATCTGAGGGTTTAGAAAAGATGAGATGTAAGAATAGAGGGGGTCTAAAGAGAAAACACTACCCATATGCACATGAGGCAAAAGCAAACAATTTACTTCATTCAATCAAACAAGGGCATACAATCGATCTAACTATCACAAAAGTGCTTGGACTACTGTATTTACATGGTGGACTACTACTACTGATGAGGTGGTCTACTAGAAATATTCTTCGGTTGTAGACTCCATGATATCTGCTCCGGCTTCATCAACATAGTCATCATCGCTATCATCTGGATCCGAGTCGGTGTCGTCGATGATGATGTAGTCTTCCGGGCGAATCTCTTTGGGTTCTTCGTCTTCATCTACTGGTGTAGGGCCTCCCATAAATATCGCTAGCTTCATTGTTAGGTCGGCATTCTTTTCCACCAATACTTGAATTTCTCCTTCATAATCTTCACGTGTAGCCTTGAGTTCTTCCTCCAGTTCCCTGATTCTTGTCCTTGCCTTCTTCAGGTCTATCATGTCGGCGCACATCTGGTTCTCCTGTCGTCGAATGTGCTGGTTTAACACCTGGATAAAAGCTGCAATTGATCTATCCTTCCTGGTGCTGATCATCTCCCAGTGTTCATCTCAGCGTCCACAAATCTGGTAGATAGTATCCTTGAGATCATTGCGGTAGACTTCTCCAATGCGTCCCATGGCGATGTGAGCTGCCATGTTCTTTCCTAGACTCCAAGTTGGTGCATCAAAAGAAAACTCTATGGGCTCAGTGACTGGCATGAACGTCCTTCCTGGAACTTGAACTTGAATCATCCAGCGCTCTTCTTCAGGTAAAGTGGCGTTGTAGGTTCCGGTGAAGCTTGGTACTCCTATGTTCAGGTATCTAGTGACTTCCTTCAAGTGACGTCCAAAGGGTGTATCGTCATCCGGTTGCGTGAACTTGTTCCTTGCATCTGCCATCCTAAAAGAGTAGAAAAGATGAGGAGTCAGAAGAGAAGAGAGTGAATAGTGATCTAGGTCTTTAGCTTAGTGGTCGTGTCCTACAGTCAGTGTGTGCTCTGATACCATCTCTGTAGCGACCAGACCTCAAACAGTCTGATCTCTGTGCTCCGGTGTCATCCCTGGATCAGTAATGCTGACACCACACACTACTCGGAGGATTTATAACAGAGTAGCAACCACATACTTATTTACATCGAGTGTCTCCATAGAGAACTTATTACAATAAATATGGCTTAAGGCCATCTAATAACGATAACAGCGGAAGGCTTGGAAGATAAGTGAGTCCATCAACTCCAACGACATCACTGAGTATAGAACCATGACCTAGAAACTCCTTAATCGTTGTCTGAAAAGTCTGCAACATTAACGTTGCAGCCCGAAACGGGCAAGCACATGGAATATGCTGGCAATGTAACACATACAGAGTAATTGAATGGACCAGCTATACTATATGCATATTTGGCTGGTGGAAAGCTCTATCGTTACAGTTTTGCGTAAAGCCAATTTTTCCCTACTACAAAGGAATAAATTTATTTAACTATCAGGGTAGTTGTTAAACTTTGAGAATGGTTGACAATATTCTCAATCCCAATTAAACATCATCATTAAACAAAACCCAGCAAAATTAATTTTTAGAGTAACATGTTGAGATTCACATGGTAATCCAAGTACTAGATACTCAAGATGTCCATAACCGGGGACTCGGCTAACCATGATTAGTTTAATACACTTTGCAGAGGTTTGCACACTTTTCCCCACAAGACTCGATTGCCTCCGCTTGGTTTCTCGCACTACATGGTGTTTGAGAAGACGGATGACCGAGACATAGTCTTTCAGAAGCGCTCGCACCTTACGATCGGGTAGACCGTACCACCTACATCCCCTACATCTGCTAGTCTACCATTGTAAGAGTTCGCACGACTTAGTCAACTATGCTAGAGCCCATAATAGCTTGTGGCTGCACACGGAAGTTTCTAGTATGAATAGTCTCATGATCCCTTTGAGCCTGGGTGGCCGTCCAAAAGAAAACAGGCAAATCCTGGATTACCCAGGTGCCTCAATCCACCCAGATGTGTGTTTAAGTTGCCACCTTAGATAAACCATTAATTAACAATAATCACATCTGTCATGGATATCACTCACCCAATCCACGTCTACTAGCATAACATGGCACAATAAGCAAACATAGAAGTAACTCCCAAAGGTTTGATAAATAACAGGTAATAGGTACTACCTCAACTACTCCCCATCCCACAATTTAATTAGATCCTAATCATGCAATGTTTGAGGATTGATCTAATGCAATAAAACTGGGTAGTAGAAAAGGTATGATCAAAGTATTACTTGCCTTGCTGATGATCCGGGAAACCTAGTGATTCGAAGTAACAGGCGGCGCACTCCGGGTATTCTATCGCAGACAAACAAACAAGCATACAATAAGTACTCATCTAATGCACATGTAAAACTCAAATAAGAGATCTAACCAGAAGGTTCAACTTAAGAATTCCGGTTTGCAAAAAGAGTCAAATCGAACGAAGCAACGAAAGTCAAACGGCGAAAGAAAACAACTTCGTTCTACTAATCTGGATCTAGGGCAAAACTTGTTTAAGTTGGTTAAACAGATAGAGGGTTTCGAGACGAAACTCCAGGCGCTTGAATCGCCTGATTCTGAATAACGAGCGAAAAGTTATACTAAAACAAAAATCGGATCAGGAATCGTGATCAGAAAAATCGTGGATTTAATCCGAGAAAAAGAAAAAACGACGGACGTTCGTTAGAACGAACGAACGGACGAACGCTCGCTAATTAAATAAATCGGAAAAACAGATCTATTTAAAAAACCGAATCTAAAAAAACCCGACAAAAAACCGATGGTTTTTCGAAAAAAATTAAAAAAACCGGCATGGACTTTGAGGCAAGGTGAACCTCGGGCGGCGGGTCGGCGGCGTCCGGCGGCGGCGGCTGCGGGGCGGCTACGGCGGCTGGCGGCAGTGGCCCGCGGCGGCGCGGCGGGCGAGGCGCGGCGGCTAGGGTTCGGGGGTGCGGGCGAGCTGGCTGGCTGGCTGGGCTCCCTCCCCCCGGCTTATAAAGCCTAGCGGGCCGGGAGTCTGGGTCGGACACGGCCCCTAGGTCGGTTCGTTTTTTAAAATAATTACGCGCAGAAGAAAAATAAAAAGAAATACTAAATGGACTCCAAAAATCCCGAAATAAATTTTCCCAGGCTTCTAAAATCAAGCTGTACAAGGTGAACATTTATTTGGGGCCTAATTGCAATTTTGAAAAACACACATTTTTCCTAAATTCAAATAAAATAACGAAAAACACCGAAATAAAATCTTATTTGATTTTTTATTAAATCCTCAATATTTCTTTATTTTGGGAAGTCATTTTATTCCATCTCTCATATTTTTGTAATGGAAATAATTGATGATAAAATAAATAAAATCAAATGATCCTATTCTACAAATTTGAGAAAACTCAGATATGAAAATAACGAAATCCCCAACTCTCTCCGTGGGTCCTTGAGTTGCGTAGAATTTCTAGGATCAAAACCAAAAGCAAATAAAATATGATATGCATTGATGATCTAATGTATAACATTCCAAATTGAAAATTTGGGATGTTACAGCCCCCTTCCTTCTTCTTCTTCCTTGACCTCCTCCCTAGATGGGAGAAGGGTTTCCCCTCTAGTCCATGGCCTCCATGGCACTAGAGGGGCGAGAGCCCCTCCGAGATTGGATCTGTCTCTCTATCTCTCTCTATTTCTGCGTTCTCTCCTGGCTCTGTTTCACCGTTTCATGTATATGTTTAGATTCGTAACTCCGATTGGCCTGAAACCTTCGTCGTGATTTTTTCTCCCGAAAATTAGCTTTCTTGCAGCAAAAGAAGAGCGTCAACCGCCTTACGGGTGGCTCACAAGGGTAGGGGGCGCGGCCCCCTGCCTCGTGACCACCTCGGGCACCGCCTCGCGTGGATTTTTCTTCCGGAATTTTCCAAATATTCCAAAAAGTATCTCCGTCCATTTTTATCCCGTTTGGACTCCATTTGATATGGATATTCTGCGAAACCAAAAACATGCAACAAACAGGAACTGGCACTGGGCACTGGATAAATATGTTAGTCCCAAAAATAGTATAAAAAGTTGCCAAAAGTATATGAAAGTTGTAGAATATTGGCATGGAACAATCAAAAATTATAGATACGATGGAGACATATCAGCATCGCCAAGCTTAATTCCTGCTCGTCCTCGAGTAGGTAAATGATAAAAAAGATAATTTTTGATGTGGAATGCTACCTAGCATAATCTTGATCACATATCTAATCATGGCATGAATATTAAGATACAAGTGATTCAAAGCAATAGTCTATCATTTGACATAAAAACATTAATACTTCAATCCTACTAATAAAGCAATCATGTCTTTTCAAAATAACAAGGCCAAAGAAAGTTATCCCTATAAAATCATATAGTCTGGCTATGCTACATCTTCTTCACACAAAATACTCACATCATGCACAACCCCGATGACAAGCCAAGCAATTGTTTCATACTTTTGATGTTCTCAAACCTTTTCAACTTGCACGCAATACATGAGCGTGAGCCATGGACATAGCACTATAGGTGGAATTGAGTGATGGTTGTGGGGAAGACAAAAAGGAGAAGATAGTCTCACATCAACTAGGCATATCAATGGGCTATGGAGATGCCCATCAATAGATATCAATGTGAGTGAGTAGGGATTGCCATGCAACGGATGCACTAGAGCTATAAGTATATGAAAGCTCAAACTGAAACTAAGTGGGTGTGCATCCAACTTGCTTGGTCATGAAGACCTAGGGCATTTGAGGAAGCCCATCGTTGGAATATACAAGCCCAGTTCTATAATGAAAATTCCCACTAGTATACGAAAGTGATAACTCAAGAGACACTCTATATGAAGAACATGGTGCTACTTTGAAGCACAAGTGTGGCAAAGGATAGTAACATTGTCCCTTCTCTCTTTTTCTCTCATTTTTGGGGCCTTTTTATGGCCTTTCCTTTTTTGGGCCTTCTCCTTTTTTATGGCCTTTCCTCTTCTTTTATTTGGGCTTCTTTGGCCACTTTTATTTTGATAACCTCACATGGGACAATGTTCTAATAATGATGATCATCACACTTTTATTTACTTACCTCGATATCTAGAACAAAGATATGACTCTATATGAATGCCTCCGGTGGTGTACCAGTATGTGCAATGATCTAGTGTAGCAATGGCATCAAAAAACGGACAAGCCATGAAAACAACATGCTAGCTATATTATGATCATGCAAAGCAATATGACAATGATGCTCAAGTCATGTATATGATGATGATGGAAGTTGCATGGCAATATATCTCAGAATGGCTATGGAAATGCCATGATAGGTAGGTATGGTGGCTGTTTTGAGGAAGGTATATGGTGGGTTTATGGTACCGGCGAAAGTTGCGCGGTACTTGAGAGGCTAGCAATGGTGGAAGGGTGAGAGTGCGTATAATCCATGGACTCAACATTAGTCATAAATAACTCACATACTTATTGAAAAAAATCTATTAGTCATCGAAACAAAGTACTACGCGCATGCTCCTAGGGGGATAGATTGGTAGGAAAAGACCATCGCTCATCCCCGACCGCCACTCATAAGGAAGACAATCAATAAATACCTCATGCTCCAACTTCGTTACATAACGGTTCACCATACGTGCATGCTACGGGAATCACAAACCTCAACACAAGTATTTCTACAATTCACAACCACCCACTAGCATGACTCTAATATCACCATCTTTATATCGCAAAACTATTGCAAGGAATCAAACATATCATATTCAGTGATCTACAAGTTTTATGTAGGATTTTATGACTAACCATGTGAATGACTAATTCCTGTCATCTCTCTAAATAGATATAAGTGAAGCAAGAGAGTTCAATTCTTTCTGCAAAAGATATGCCCACGCTCTAACAAATATAAGTGAAGCAAAAGAGCATTCTACAAATGGCGGTTGTCTATGTAAAGAGAAACATGCAATCCAAACTTCAAATGATGTAAGTGAAGCACATGAAGCATTCTATAAAGCCATACTCAAAAGATATAAGTGAAGTGCATAGATCATTCTATAAATCAACCAAGGACTATCTCATACCAGCATGGTGCATAAAAGAAAAGAGAAAACTAAAGCAAAATACGCTCCAAGATTGCACATATCGCATGAACGAAATGAATTCGAAAACATACCGATACTTGTTGAAGAAAGAGGGGATGCCTTTCGGGGCATCCCCAAGCTTAGACGATTGAGTCTCCTTGAATATTTACTTGGGGTGCCTCGGGCATCCCCAAGCTTGAGCTCTTGCCTCTCTTCCTTCTTCTCACATCGAGACCTTCTCGATCAATACTACTCTAAGTACTGTTGCAAACCAATTCATATTTTGTTTTTGCATTTTTTATACTGTAGTATAACTTTTTCGTGGCTTAATCCACTAATATAAATTGATAGTTTCATCAAAACAAGCAAACTATGCATCAAAAACAGAATCTGTCTAAAAAGAACAGTCTGTAATAATCTGAACATTCACCATACTTCTGATACTTGAAAAATTCTAGAAAAATTAGGAAAAATAAACAATTTGTATAGGAAGACACTGAAAAGAGAATCAGAACCATTTGACATTCCATCTAAAAGTGTAAAATCGCGCACTACAGCCAAAGTTTCTGTCCTGCACCGTACAAACCATCAAGCAAATGTAAACATCCTAAAGGCAAACCTTGGCACATTATTTTTATATTTAAACTTTATAAAATAACACAACAGAAATAAATGACTCTCTATAACTTCCGGGTTGTCTCCCAGGCAGCGCTTTCTTTAAAGCCATTAAGCTAGGCATATAGTGCTCAAATAATGGATCCACCCGGATCCCAAGGTATATCAAAGCCGATTGTAATTAGCAATGATTTAGCATTTAGTAGTGAGCACAAAGCAACATATATCAAGCAATGACAAAGTCTAACTATCTTCCTATGCATCGGCATGTCATAAAAGAACAATTCATGCACACATAGTAAAGGCCAATGCATAGTATAAACAGTTTCTTGCAATTTTGTTGTATTGGAAACATAGAGAGGTGGAGATATAGTCCCTCTCTCATAATAATTGCAAGTAGGAGCAGCAAGCACATGCATATTATATCTATCAAAATCATCATGTGTAGTAGTAAAACGCAACCCATCAATATATTCCTTAATAAGAGCAAACTTCTCCGATATAGTGTAGTTTGGAGAATTCAAAGAGATAATAGGACTATCATGTGTGGGTGCAATAGCAACAATTTCATGATTAACATAAGGAACTATAGCAAGTTCATCTCCATAAGCATAATTCATATTTGCATCTTGGCCACAAGCATCATCAAAAAGGGATATTTCAAGAGAATCAACGGGATCATAACAATCATCATAGCAATCATCCTCCGGTAAGCACGAAGGGAAATTAAACAATGTATGAGTTGAAGAGTTACTCTCATTAGAAGGTGGGCACGGGTAGCTAATCCGCTCTTCCTCCTTATGTTCTTCGCTCTCCTCATCATCTTTTTCATCCAATGAGCTCACAGTTTCATCAATTTCTTCTTCCATAGACTCCTGCAAAATATTAGTATCTTCTTGGACAGTGGAGTAGTAGTCAATATATGGTTCAACATAGGCATTAGAAGCATAATTATCATAGCAATATTTAAGTATGGCAAAATTTTCAGATTTGTAAAGAGTAGCATCATACTTTTCAATCAAGGAAGAAATTTCGTAAGCACCCTTAAAAGCAACAAATTATTCAATTTGTTGAACATCATAGTAACTATAAACACTCTTAGCATAAGAGGATACGATTCCATTATAGCTAAACAAACATTGGTAGGGAAGGTGTTTCTTAGGGTTTTCAGAACAACAAGTATAATCATATATTTCACATAAATTCCAAGCATAGCATTGCAAACGATGAATTTGATCCAGTAAAGTTTTCCCTTTTTCAGATATTCGGTGTCGCACATAACAAGCATGCTCATCTAAATATTTGCCCTCAACTAAGCTAGTTGGGGTTTCAGCACGAGCACATAGGGATCGAAGGTGATCAGAGTAATAAGCTTCAGCAGTGTAATAGATTTTGAGTGGTTCTTCAACCATTGGTTTAGTAGGTACAACTATTTTTTTGGTATTTTGCGTTTCCTACCCATAACTAAAGATAGAAAACAACTAAGAGCAGCAAATAAAAATTACTTAGTGATAAAGAAAACAAGCACACACACACACGAGAATATTCACCCCACGCTATTGCTCCCCGGCAACGGCGCTAGAAAAAGGTCTTGATAACCCACAAGTATAGGGGATCGCAACAGTTTTCGATAAGTAAGAGTGTCGAACCCAACGAGGAGCTAAAGGTAGAAAAAATATTCCCTCAAGTTCCATCGACCACCGATACAACTCTATGCATGCTTGACGTTCGCTTTACCTAGAAAAGTATGAAGCTAGAAGTACTTTGTAGGTGTTGTTGGATAGGTTTGCAAGATAATAAAGATTACGTAAATAAAAAGTAGGGGCTGTTTAGATAAAGAAACAATAAAGTAAATATAGCGAGTGTGGAAAAGTGGTGGTAGGAGTTGCGAAATTGTCCCTAAGCAATTGACTACTTTACTAGACCGATAGCAAGTATTATGTGGGAGAGGCCACTGCTAGCATGTCATCCCTGACTTGGAATTCTATGAACTTATGATTGGAACTATTAGCAAGCATCCGCAACTAATAATGTTCATTAAGGTAAAACCCAACCATAGCATTAAGATATATGGTCCCCTTCAATCCCGTATGCATCAATTTCTATGCTAGGTTGAAGCTTCTGTCACTCTTGCCCTCCAATACATAGTCCTATCAACATACAACTAACCCTAGGGTGTGATCCATGCGCACAATCATATGATGGGCACCAAAGGACAGCAACATAACCACAAGCAAATTAAATCAATCATAGCAATTCATCAACCACCGATAGGACAACGAAAATCTACTCAGACATCATAGGATGGCAACACATCATTGGATAATAATATGAAGCATAAAGCACCATGTTCAAGTAGAGGGTACAATGGGTTGCGGGAGAGTGGACCGCTGTAGATAGAGAGGGAAGGTGATGTATATGTTGGTGTAGATGGCGGAGGTGTTGGTGTAGATCGCGGTGGTGATGATGGCCCTCGGTAGCACTCCGGTGCCACCGGAAGCAAGGGGGAGAGAGCCCCCCTCCTTCTTCTTCTTCCTTGACCTCCTACCTAGATGGGAGAAGGGTTTCCCCTTTGGTCCATGGCCTCCATGGCACGGGAGGGGCGAGAGCCCCTCCGAGATTGGATCTGTCTCTCTGTCTCTCTCTGTTTCCGCGTTCTCTCCTGGCTCTGTTTCACCGTTTCATGTATATATGGAGATCCGTAACTCCGATTGCCCTGAAACCTTTGCCGTGATTTTTCCCCAAAAATTAGCTTTCTTGCAGCAAAAGAAGAGCATCAACCGCCTTACGGGTGGCTCACAAGGGTAGGGGGCGCGGCCCCCTGCCTCGTGACCACCTCGGGCACCGTCTCGCGTGGATTTTTCTTCCGGAATTTTCCAAATATTCCAAAAAGTATCTCCATCCGTTTTTATCCCGTTTGGACTCTGTTTGATATGGATATTCTGCGAAACCAAAAACATGCAACAAACAGGAACTGGCACTGGGCACGGGATCAATATGTTGGTCCCAAAAATAGTATAAAAAGTTGCCAAAAGTATATGAAAGTTGTAGAATATTGGCATGGAACAATAAAAAATTATAGATATGACGGAGGCGTATCACGATGCTCCTTGCCCTCCGGCGGCCCCTCCTTCACCAGCTTCATGGCGTCCAGCTTCGCCCAGTGCACCTTCGCCCGGGCAAAAGCCCTGCGTGCACCTTCGATGCAGACGGACCGCTTTATGACTTCAAGCCGTGGGCAGGCTTCCACAAGACACCTCACCAGACTGAAGTAGCTACAGGGCAGGGGCTCGCCAGGCCACATCCGGACTATAAGGTCCCTCATGGCCTGTTCGGCCGCCTTGTGAAGCTCGACCAACTACTTTAGCTGGTCGCTCAAGGGCACGGGTTGTTCGGTCCTAGTATACTGAGACCAGAACAACTTCTCCGTCGAGCTCCCCTCCTCAGCTCGGTAAAACTCCGCGGCATCCAATACACTACGGGGAAGATCTGCAAACGCTCTTGGAGAGCTCCGAACTCGGGTAAGAAAAAGGAAAGTCTCCTTCACATGCTTGCTTTGCATAATGAATGCCTTACCCGCTGCTATCTTCTTCACCGCATCAATCTCCTAAAGGGCCTTGTGGGATTCGGCCTTGGCGCTCTGGACGCTTTCAAGCGCCTGCGCGAGCTCGGACTCTCGCGTCTTAGAGTCGCTCCAAGGACTCGTGCTTTTTGACAAGAGCCTCGAGCTCTTGCTGCACCTCGCCTACTCGGGCTTCTTGCTTCTCCCGTTCAATGCGTTCCTTGGCCGCTTTGTCTTCGGCCTTGGCCAATGCCTTCCTCAGGGTCACCACTTCGGTCATGGCCCCTGACAAATCCATGATGATCCTATTACTTTACACCTGAACTTCTTTTTAATCTATAGAAAAAGGTATTGCTTACCTCTGTTCTCCTCGAGCTGCCTCTTGGTAAGGCCGAGCTCGGTCTCGGACCGCTCTAGGTCCTGCTTCAGTGTAGAGACCTCCGCAGTATGTGCGACAGCGGCCAGCATGGAAGCCTGCACATACACATAGATACATTCTTAGACTTCTGAGTCATCATTTGATCCTCTATTCATCTTTTCTTCTTGAACACTGAACAGAGCATCAAGGGCTACTATCTATGCGGTACTGTTTTCTTATATTTTGATTGCGTACCTCAAAGCCTGTTAGGAGGCTGGCGCAAGCTTCGGTCAGTCCGTTCTTGGCAGACTAAACCTTTTCGACCACCGCGCTCATGATAGTGTGGTGCTCTTCGTCGATGGAAGCGCTGCGAAGCGCTTCCAGCAAGTTGTCCGGTGCCTCTGGATGGACAGAGGACACCGACACGGATGGTTGGCCCCCCTTAACAGGGGACCACCTGCCGGAGTCCGGAACCATCGGAGGTTCCGGCGCAGTGTCTGGCTGGGGCCCGAACTCGGAGCCCGTAGGAGCCTCGCTCCCTTGGTACCCAGGGTCCGGGAAGTCACCGCGAGGCGCCCCCAGGACCACCTCCCCTTGGCTCAGTGCCTTTTGAGACAACACCTCGGCGTTGTCCGTAGGGCGAGGGGTGGAAGCGGTCGAAAGAGAACTGCTGTTCATATCCGATGAGTCCAAAGAGCCGCTCGACGAGGGTATGTCAAGATGAGCTCGGGACGGACTGCATATTCATGTTCGGCATGAGGAGAGGCAGTGCAATATAACATACCATGAAGTACTATGGTGTCCGGACACTTACGACTTTGCCAGGGGCTTGTCCCTGGGTAGCCACTCGTCACCTCTGTCGGCGACCGTCGTGGCGCAGTCCGGAGGGAGGGTCCTTCCCTTCTTGGACCCTTCGGCCTCCCCGGATGGGCCGGCCTTCCTTTTCTTGTCTCCCCCGGCTGGGGGGGGGGGTGGAGAACTTTTCTCCTCCTCCTCCTCATTTCCGTGGGAGGAGTGCGCGTCGGAGTCATCGGATCATGAGTCCGATACAACCTTGCGCCGGAGACCCTTTCGGGTCCCCGTGGCCTTCTTCTTGGCCTTCTTTGCTGGCACCTCGTAAGGTGCCGGAGTAAGCATCTTCGTTAGAAGAGAGTCTGCAGGATCTTCGAGCAGGGGGGCTGGGCAATCAAGCTGCTCTGCTGTCTCTATCATGTCCTGTTAATGGCATGGAAGCTTAGATCCTACACATAACTAAACCGTGGCAAATATATACCCTGTGAGATATAAAAGCCTACCGGATTGGCGCGGCGCTTTGCGTTGAGTATGCGGTCCTCGGTGAGGGAGGGAGGAATCTCGGCGCTCTTGAACAGCACCCTCCAGACGTCCTCGTGCGTCATGTCATAGAGCTCTCGCAGCGTCTGGTGCTTGGCCGAGTCGAACTCCCGCAAAAAAAATGTCCGTCGTTTACACGGAAGGATCCGGCGGAAGAGCATAACCTAGACCATGTTGACAAGCTTGATTTTCTTGTTCTTCATGTTCTGGATGCAGGTCTGGAGTCCGGTCAGCTCTACCGAAGAACCCCAGGACAGGCCCTTCTCTTTCCAGAAGGTGAGCCGCGTGGGGACTCCGGATCGAAATTTGGGGGCCGCCGCCCAGTTGGAGTCGTGCAGCTCGGTGATGTAGAACCACCCCGATTGCCACCCCTTTATGGTCTCCACATAGGAGCCTTCGAGCCAAGTGACGTTAGGCATCTTGCCCACCATGGCGCCTCCACACTCTGCTTGCTGGCCGACCACCACCTTCGGTTTGACATTAAAAGTCTTCAGCCACATGCCGAAATGGGGCTTGATGCGGAGAAAGGCCTCACACACGACGATAAACGCCGAGATGTTGAGGATGAAATTGGGGGCCAGATCGTGAAAATCCAGCCCGTAGTAGAACCTGAGCCCGCAGACGAACGGGTGGAGCGGAAATCCCAGTCCGCGGATGAAGTGGGTAAGAATAACTACCCTCTCATGGGGTTTGGGCGTAGGGATGATCTGCCCCGCATCTGGTAGCCGGTGCGTGATATCCACGGCCAGATATCCGGCTTCTCGTAACTTCTTGATGTTCTCCTTCGTCACATCCACTTGCCTCCTGCTCTGGACATGCTAGGAGTGGTTTGAGAAGAAGAACGCGAGCTTGGGCGCTAGAGCTCGAGTGTGCGGGAATGGGTAAGCGAGGAAGAAGAAGGCGTGGGTGAAAAGGGTAAATTCTTGTCCCTTTATAAGGGCGGAAGAGGCAATGTGTCTCCCCACTCACCTGGTAAAAACCGCTTATTCCCCAGTGCCATAATTGATGGCGCGGTTGGGTTACCCACGTCCGTATTAATGACTGGGCCGTGGCGTGATGTCATACCGTCAAAACATGTTAGCAGATTAGATTTGTGGAAATATTATTCTCTCTACGGTGGTATGTGGAACTTGTTTTGTAGGGCCGGACACTATCCTTGTGTTAAAACTCTTTCATGGAGTATTCGGAGGAGGAACCCGCCTTGCAATGCCGAACATAGTACTGCGCGACGGACTCATCGTCATTGAAGCCTGGTTCAGGGGCTACTGAGGGAGTCCTGGATTAGGGGGTCTCTGGACAGCCGGACTATTGGACTATGAAGATACAAGATTGAAGACTTCGTCTCGTGTCCAGATGGGACTCTACTTGGCATGGAAGGCAAGCTAGGCAATACGGATATGTATATCTCCTCCCTTGTAACCGACCTTGTGTAACCCTAGCCCCCTCCGGTGTCTATATAAACCGGAGGGTTTTAGTCCGTAGGACAATATACAATCATACCATAGGCTAGCTTCTAGGGTTTAGCCTCTATGATCTCATGGTAGATCAACTCTTGTAATACTCATATCATCAAGAACAATCAAGAAGGACGTAGGGTATTACCTCCATCAAGAGGGCCCGAACCTGGGTAAACATTGTGTCCCCTGCCTCCTATTACCATCCGCCTTAGACGCACAGTTCGGGACCCCCTACCCGAGATCCGCCGGTTTTGACACCGACAGTACCACAACCACTTGACTCAACTGGGAGTTAATCTTCCTGATGATAGTGTCATTGCCATTGTTCTTCAATCACTGCCACCAAGCTACAAGAGCTTCATAATGAACTATAATATGCAGGGGATGGAGAAGACAATTCCAGAGCTCTTCGCAATGCTAAAGGATGCGGAGGTAGAAATCAAGAAGGAGCATCAAGTATTGATGGTTAAAAAGACCACCAGTTTCAAGAAAAAGGGTAAAAGGGAATAAGGGAAACTTCAAGAAGAACAGCAAGCCAGTTGCTGCTCAAGTGAAGAAACCCAAGTCTGGACCTAAGCCTGAGACTGAGAGTGCTTCTACTGCAAAGGAACTGGTCACTGGAAGCGGAGCTGCACCAAGTATTTGGTGGAGAAGAAGGATGGCAAAGCGAAAGGTATATTTGATATATATGCTATTGATGTGTACCTTGCTAATGCTTGCAGTAGTGCCTGGGTATTTGATACTGGTTCAATTGCTAACATTTGCAACTTGAAACAGGGGCTATGGATTAAGCGAAGATTTGCTAAGGACGAGGTGACGATGCGCGTGGGAAATGGTTCCAAAGTCGATGTGATCGCCGTCGGCACGCTACCTCTACATCTACGTTCGAGATTAGTTTTAGACCTAAATAATTGTTATTTGGTGCCATCGTTGAGCATGAACATTATATCTGGATCTTGTTTGATGCGAGACGGTTATTCATTTAAATCAAAGAATAATGGTTGTTCTATTTATATGAGTAATATCTTTTATGGTCATGCACCGTTCATGAGTGGTCTATTTTTACTAAATCTTGATAGTAGTGATACACATGTTCATTGTATTGAAGCCAAAAGATGCAGAGTTTATAATGATAGTGAAACTTATTTGTGGCACTGCCGTTTACGTCATATTTGTGTAAAGCGCATGAAGAAACTCCAAACTGATGGACTTCTGGAATCACTTGATTATGAATCACTTGGTACTTGCGAACCATGCCTCATGGGCAAGATGACTAAAACTCCGTTCTGCAGAACAATGGAGCAAGCAACAGAGTTATTAGAAATCATACATACTGATGTATGTGGTTAAATGAACGTTGAAGCTCGTGGCGGATATCGATATTTACTCACCTTCAAAGATGATTTGAGCAGATATGGGTATATCTACTTAATGAAACATAAGTCTGAAACATTTGAAAAGTTCAAAGAATTTCAGAGTGAAGTGGAAAATCATCATAACAAGAAAATGAAGTTTCTACGATCAGATCGTGGAGGTAAATATTTGAGTTATGAGTTTGGACTTCATTTGAAACAATGCAGAATAGTTTCACAACTCACTCCACCTGGAGCACCACAACGTAATGGTGTATCCGAACATCGTAACTGCACTTTATTAGATATGGTGTGATCTATGATGTCTCTCACTGATTTACCGCTACCGTTTTGGGGTTATGCTTTAGAGACGGTTGCATTCATGTTAAATAGGGCACTGATACGTCTCCAACGTATCTATAATTTTTGATTGTTCTGTGCTATTATATTATCAACCTTGGATGTTTTATATGCATTTATATGAAATTTTATATTATTTTTGGGACTAACATATTAACCTAGAGCCCAATGCAAGTTTCTGTTTTTTTCTTGTTTTTGAGTATTGTAGAAAAGGAAAACCAAACGGAGTCCAATTGACCTGAAAATTCACGGAGATAATTTTTGGACCAGAAGAAGCCCACAGAGTACTAGAGATGGTCCAAAAGAGTCCCGAGGCACCCACAAGGGTGGGGGCGCGCCCTACCCCCTGGACGCGCCCCCTACCTCGTGGCCGCCTCGAAGACCCCCTGACTTGTTCCCGACACCAAAACCTCTTATATACACCCAAACTTCTAGAACATAACCTAGATCGGGAGTTCCACCACCGCAAGCCTTTGTAGCCACCAAAACCAATCTAGACCCATTCCGGCACCCTACCGGAGGGGGGAATCCCTCTCTGGTGGCCATCTTCATCATCCCGGCGCTCTCCATGACGAGGAGGGAGTAGTTCACCCTCGGGGTTGAGGGTATGTACCAGTAGCTATGTGTTTGATCTCTTTCTCTCTCTCGTGTTCTTGATCCGTCACGATCTTGATGTATCGTGAGCCTTGCTATTATAGTTGGATCTTATGATGTTTCTCCCCCTCTACTCTCTTCTAATGGATTGAGTTTTCCCTTTGAAGTTATCTTATCGGATTGAGTCTTTAAGGATTTGAGAACACTTGATGTATGTTTTGCATGTGCTTATCTGTGGTGACAATGGGATATCACGTGATCCAATTGATGTATGTTTTGGTGATTGATACATCCATTTTGCATCATGCTTTTATTTCGATATTTATTGCATTATGGGCTGTTATTACAGATTATGTCACAATACTTATGCCTATTCTCTCTTATTTTACAAGGTTTACATGAAGAGGGAGAATGCCGGCAGCTGGAATTTTGGGCTGGAAAAGGAGCAAATATTAGAGACCTATTCTGCACAACTCCAAAAGTCCTGAAACTTCATGGGAGCAAGTTCCATAATAAAAAAATATTGGGCGAAAGAAGTACCAGAGGGGGGCCACCCACCTTCCACGAGGGTGGGGGCGCGCTCTACCATCCTGGGCGCGCCCCCTGCCTCGTGGGCCCCCTGGCAGCCCTCTGATGCTCATCTTCTGCTATATGAGGTCTTTCATCGAGGAAAAAATGATAAGCAAGCTTTCGGGAAGAATCTCCACCGCCACGAGGTGGAACCTTGGCGGAACCAATCTAGGGCTCCCGCGGAGTTGTTCTGCCGGGGAAACTTCCCTCCGGGAGGGGGAAATCGTCACCGACGACATCACCATCGATCATCTCATCGGGAGGGGGTCAATCTCCATCAACATCTTCACCAGCACCATCTCATCTCAAACCCTTGTTCATCTCTTGTATCCAATCTTTGTCCCAAAGCCTTAGATTGGTACCTGTGGGTTGCTAGTAGTGTTGATTACTCCTTGTAGTTGATGCTAGTTGGTTTATTCGGTGGAATATCATATGTTCAGATCCTTTATGCATATTAATACCCCTCTGATTATGAACATGAATATTATTTGTGAGTAGTTACGTTTGTTCCTGAGGACATGGGAGAAGTCTTGCTATAAGTAGTCATGTGAATTTGGTATTCGTTTCGTATTTTGATGAGATGCATGTTGTCTTTCCTCTAGTGGTGTTATGTGAACGTCAACTACATGACACTTCACCATTGTTTGGGCCTAGAGGAAGGCATTGGGGATTAATAAGTAGATGATGAGTTGCTAGAGTGACAGAAGCTTAAACCCTAGTTTATGAGTTGCTTCGTAAGGGGCTGATTTGGATCCATATGTTTCATGCTATGGTTAGGTTTACCTTAATACTTCTTTTGTAGTTGTGGATGCTTGCAATAGGGGTTAATCATAAGTGGGATGCTTGTCCAAGGAAGGGCAGTACCCAAGCAACGGTCCACCCACATATCAAATTATCAAAGTACCGAACGCGAATCATATGAACGTGATGAAAACTAGTTTGACGAGAATTCCCATGTGTCCTTGGGAGCGCTTTCCTTTATATAAGAGTTTTTCCAGGCTTGTCCTTTGCTACAAAAAGGATGGGGCCATCTTTCTGCACCTTATATACTTTTATTACTTGTTACCCGTTACAAATTACCTTATCACAAAACTATCTGTTACCGATAATTTCAGTGCTTACAGAGAATACCTTACTGAAAACTGCTTATCATTTCCTTCTGCTCCTCGTTGGTTTCGGACCTCTTACTTATCGAAAGGACTATGATAGATCCCCTACACTTGTGGGTCATCAAGACTCTTTTCTGGCGCCATTACCGGGGAGTGAAGCGCCTTTGGTAGGTGTAATTTGGTAAGGAAAAATTTATATAGTGTGCTGAAATTTACTGTCACTTGTTACTATGGAACATAATCCTTTGAGGGGCTTGTTCAGGGTATCTTCACCCCGACCAGTAGAGCAAAGAGTTGCTCCTCAACCTACTTAACCTACTGAAAATGTTTACTTTGAAATTCCTTCGGGTATGATAGAGAAACTGCTAGCTAATCCATTCACAAGTGATGGAACATTACATCCCATTTTGCACCTAATCTATGTGGATGAAGTTTGTGGATTATTTAAGCAAGCAGGTATGCCCGAGGATGTTATCAAGAAGAAGGTATTCCCTTTATCTTTGAAGGTAAAGGCATTGACATGGTTTAGGCTATGTGATGATATGGGATCATGGAACTACAACCGATTGACATTGGAATTTCATCAGAAGTTTTATCCTATGTATCTTGTTCATCGTGATCATAATTATATATATATATAATTTTTGGCCTCGCGAAGGATAAAGCATCGCTCAAGCTTGGGGGAGGCTTAATTCAATGTTATATTCATACCCCAATCATGACCTCTCAAGAGAAATTATTATTCAAAAATTTTATGCTCGGCTTTCTCTCGATAATCACTCCATGCATGATACTTCTTGTACTCGTTCTTTTATGATGAAGACTATTGAATTCAAATGGGATTTATTGGAAAGAATTAAATGCAACTATGAAGATTGGGATCTCGACGAAGGTATGGAGTCAGGTATAACACCTAAGTTTGATTGTGTTAAATCTTTTACGGATACCGATGCTTTTCGTGAATTTAGCACTAAATATGGACTTGACTCTGAGATAGTAGCTTCTTTCTGTGAATCATTTGCTACTCATGTTGATCTCCCTAAGGAGAAGTGGTTTAAATAGAATCCTCCCATTGAAGTAAAAGTATTTGAACCTATTAAAGTTGAAGAAAAGACTATCACTTATAATGATCCTGTTGTTCCTACTGCTTATATTGAGAAACCACCTTTCCCTATTAGAATAAAGGATCATGCTAAAGCTTCAACTATGGTTCGTAAGAGTAATACTAGAACACCTACTCCCTCTGAGCAAATTAAAGTTGAACCTAGTGTTGCTATGGTTAAAGATCTCTTGGCCAATAATATTGATGGGCATGTTATTTACTTTGATGATGAAGCTGCTAGAATTGCTAGACCCGATACTAAAAATAAGCATAGACCTGTTGTAGGCATGCCTGCTATTTCTGTTAAAATAGGAGATCATTGCTATCATGGCTTATGTGATATGGGTACTAGTGCAAGTGCAATACTCCATTCCTTATATAAAGAAATTATGCATGATATTGCACCTGCTGAGATAGAGGAAATTGATGTTACAATTAAGCTTGCAAACAGAGACACTATTTCACCAGTTGGGATAGTTAGAGATGTTGAAGTCTTGTGTGGGAAAGTTAAATATCTTGCTGATTTTCTTGTTCTTGGTTCCCCACAAGATAACTTTTGTCCCATTATATTTGGTAGACCCTTCTTGAATACTGTTAATGCTAAGATAGATTGCAATAAGGATATTGTTTCTGTTGGTTTAGGGGATATGTCTCATGAATTTAATTTTGCTAAATTTCGTAGACAACCCCATTATAAAGAATTACCTAGTAAAGATGAACTTATTGGTCTTGCTTCTATTTCCGTGCCTCCTAATGATCCTTTAGAACAATATTTGCTAGACCATGAAAATGATATGTTTATGAATGAAAGAAGGGAAATAGATGAAGTATTATTTAAACATGGACCTATTTTCAAACACAACTTGCCTATTTAAATCCTAGGGGATCCTCCCCCACCCAAGGCTGATCCCGTGTTTGAGATTAAACCTTTACCTGATACTCTTAAATATGCTTATCTTGATGAGAACGAGATATATCCTGTTATTATTAGTGCTAACCTTTCAGAGCATGAGGAAAAGAAATTATTGAAAACTCTGAAGAAGCATCGTGCTGCTATTGGATATACTCTTGATGATCTTAAGGGCATTAGTCCCACTTTATGCTAGCAAAAAATAAAATTGGAGAAAGATGCAAAACCGGTTGTTGATCACCAACGATGGTTAAATCCTAAGATAAAAGAAGTGGTAAGAAAAGAAATACTAAAGCTTCTGGAGGCGGGTATAATTTATGCCGTTGCTAATAGTCAGTGGGCAACTCTTTTTCCATTATGTCCATAAGAAGGGAGGTATTGATGACCCACAAGTATAGGGGATCTATCGTAGTCCTTTCGATAAGTAAGAGTGTCGAACCCAACGAGGAGCAGAAGGAAATGATAAGCGGTTTTCAGCAAGGTATTCTCTACAAGTACGGAAATAAGTGGTAACAGATAGTTTCATGATAAGATAAATTGTAATGAGCAAAAAGTAACAAAAGTACATAAAGTGCAGCAAGGTGGCCCAATCCTTTTTTGTAGCAAAGGACAAGCCGGAACAAACTCTTATAATAGGAAAAGCGCTCCCGAGGACACATGGGAATATCATCAAGCTAGTTTCCATCACGTTCATATGATTCGCGTTCGATACTTTGATAATTAGATATGTGGGTGGACCGGTGCTTGGGTGCTGTTCTTACTTGAACAAGCATCCCACTTATGATTAACCTCTATTGCAAGCATCCGCAACTACAACAAATGTATTAAGGTAAACCTAACCATAGCATGAAACATATGGATCCAAATCAGCCCCTTACGAAGCAACGCATAAACTAGGGTTTAAGCTTCTGTCACTCTAGCAACCCATCATCTACTTATTACTTCCCAATGCCTTCCTCTAGGCCCAAATAATGGTGAAGTGTTATGTAGTCAACATTCACATAACACCACTAGAGGAAAGACAACATAGATCTCATCAAAATATCGAACGAATACCAAATTCACATGACTACTTATAGCAAGACTTCTCCCATGTCCTCAGGAACAAATGTAACTACTCACAAATAATATTCATGGTCATAATCAGAGGGGTATTAATATGCATAAAGGATCTGAACCTATGATCTTCCACCGAATAAACCAACTAGCATCAACTACAAGGAGTAATCAACACTACCAGCAACCTACTAGCACCAATCCCGGACTTTGAGACAAGAATTAGATACAAGAGATGAACTAGGGTTTGCAGATGAGATGGTGCTGGTGAAGATGTTGACGGAGATTGCCCTCTCCCGATGGGAGGAGCGTTGGTGATGACGACGGTGATGATTTCCACCTCCCGAAGGGAAGAATCCCCGGCAGAACAGCTCTGCCGAAGCTCTAGATTGGTTTCGCCAAAGTTCCGCCTCGTAGTGGCGGAGTCTCGTCCCAAAGTTCCTTTTGATTTTCTTCTCATCGAAAGACTTCATATAGGAGAAGATGGTTGTCGGAGAGCCACCAGGGGGGCCACGAGGTAGGGGGGCGCGCCCTAGGGGGGCGCCCCCCACCCTCGTGAGCAGGGTGTGGGCCCCGTGGCCTTCATCTTTGGCGCGGATTTTTCTTTCTTTATTTTAAGATGTTTCGTGGAGTTTCAGGACTTTTGGAGTTGCGCAGAATAGGTCTCTAATATTTTCTCCTTTTCCAGCCCAGAATTCCAGCTGCCGGCATTCTCCCTCCTTATGTAAACCTTGTAAAATAAGAGAGAATAGCCATAAGTATTGTGACATAAAGTGAAATAACAGTCCATAATGCAATAAATATCGATATAAAAGCATGATGCAAAATGGACGTATCAGGTATCACTGTTGTTCCTAATGATAACAATGAATTGATCCCACAAAGAATTGTTACAGGTTATAGAATGGTAATTGATTTCCACAAATTAAATAAATCTACTAAAAAGGATCATTACCCTTTACCTTTTATTGATCAAATGCTAGAAAGATTATCCAGACATAGACATTTTTTGCTTTCTAGATGGTTATTCTGGTTTCTCTCAAATACCTGTGTCAAAAGAGGATCAAGAAAAGACAACTTTTACTTGCCCTTTCGGTACCTTTGCTTATAGACGTATGCCTTTTGGTTTATGCAATGCACTTGCTACCTTTCAAAGATGTATGACTGCTATATTCTCTGACTTTTGTGAAAAGATTGTTGAGGTATTCATGGATGATTTTTTTGTATACGGAACTTCTTTTGATGATTGCTTAAGCAACCTTGATCGAGTTTTGCCGAGATGTGAAGAAACAAATCTTGTCTTGAATTGGGGGAAGTTCCACTTTATGGTTAATGAAGGTATTGTCTTGGGGCATAAAATTTCTAAAAGAGGTCTTGAAGTTGGTAAAGCTAAATTGATGCTATTGAAAAGATGCCGTGTCCTAAGGACATTAAAGGTATAAGAAGTTTTCTTTGTCATGCCGGTTTTTATAGGAGGTTCATTAAGGACTTCTCTAAAATTTCTAGGCCTCTGACTAATCTCTTACAAAAATATGTTCCATTTGTCTTTGACGATGATTGTGTAGAAGCATTTGAAATACTTAAGAAAGCTTTGATTTCTGCACCTATTGTTCAGCCTCCTGATTGGAATTTACCATTTGAAATTATGTGTGATGCTAGTGATTATGCTGTAGGGGCTGTTCTAGGGCAAAGAGTTGATAAGAAATTAAATGTTATCCAATATGCTAGTAAAACTCTGGACAGTGCCCAGAGAAATTATGCTACTACTGAAAAAGAATTTTTAGTAGTTGTATTTGCTTGTGATAAGTTTAGACCTTATATTGTTGATTCTAAAGTAATTGTTCACACTGATCATGCTGCTATTAAATATCTTATGGAAAAGAAAGATGCTAAACCTAGAGTTATTAGATGGGTTCTCTTGCTTCAAGAATTTGATTTGCATATCATTGATAGAAAGGGAGCTGAGAACCATGTTGCAGACAACTTGTCTAGGTTAGAGAATGTTCTTGATGACTGAGGGAGTCCTGGATTAGGGGGTGTCCGGATAGCCGGACTATACCTTCGGCCGGACTCCTGGACTATGAAGATACAAGATTGAAGACTTCGTCCCGTGTCCGGAAGGGACTTTCCTTGGCGTGGAAGGCAAGCTTGGCGATACGGATATGTAGATCTCCTACCATTGTAACCGACTCTGTGTAACCCTAGCCATCTCCGCTGTCTATATAAACCGGAGGGTCTTAGTCCGTAGGACGAAGAACAATCATACCATAGGCTAGCTTCTAGGGTTTAGCCTCTTTGATCTCGTGGTAGATCTACTCTTGTACTACCCAGATCATCAATATTAATCAAGCAGGACGTAGGGTTTTATCTCCATCAAGAGGGACCAAACCTGGGTAAAACATCGTGTCCCTTGCCTCCTGTTACCATCCGCCTAGACGCACAATTCGGGACCCCCTACCCGAGATCCGCCGGTTTTGACACCGACATTGGTGCTTTCATTGAGAGTTCCTCTGTGTCGTCACTTTTAGGCCTGATGGCTTCTCCGATCATCAACAGCGATGCGATCCAGGGTGACACTTTTCTCCCTGGACAAATCTTCGTATTCGGTGGCTTTGCACTGCGGGTCAATTCGCTTGGTCATCTGGACCAGATCGAAAGCTACGCCCCTGGCCATCAGGTGAGATTTGGAAGTTTGAACTACACGGCCGACCTCGGAGACTTGATCTTCGATGGATTCGAGCCGCAGCCGAGCGCGCCGCACTGTCACGATGGGCATGATCTAGCTCTGCCGCCGAACAGTGCCCTAGAGGCCGCACCCGCATCAGCTCCGACCCTTAATTTGGAGCCAACTGCGCCAATCAAGGATGGGTGGCTAGACACCGCCTCAGGGGCTGCAATCTCTATGGCGATCAAGCCGAACACCAGCCCTATTGTCTGCGAAGCTCGTGACTCCAAGGAGCCGGACTCCTCTCCTGACTCCGAGCCCTCCGTGCCCCTACCGATCGAACCCGATTGGGCGCCGATCATGGAGTTCACCACCGCGAACATCTTTCAGCACTCGCCCTTCGGCGATATTCTCAATTCACTAAAGTCTCTCTCTTTATCAGGAGATCCCTGGCCGGACTATGGTCAGCAAGGTTGGGATGCTGATGATGAAGAAATTCAAAGCCCACCCATCACCCACTTCGTAGCCACTGTGGACACCGATGCAGGAGACGATCAAGAACCAGCGCCTATAGGGCACTGGAAAGCCACCTCGTCATATGATATATACATGGTGGACACCCCAAAAGAAGGCAATGGTGATGGAACTGCGGAGGATGACCCCTCTAAGAAGCAGCCTAAGCGCCGGCGTCAGCGGCGCCGCTCTAAATCCCGCCAAAGAAAAAACGGTGATTCCAGAACGGGAGATAATAACATCCCAGACAGTGCCGAAGACAACCACCTCCAGCAAGATTCAGCACAGGAGGATGGAGAAGCCAACCCTCATGAGAGAGCGGCAGACAGAGAGGTCGAGGATGATAATTATATGCCTCCCTCCGAAGACGAGGCAAGCCTCGACGACGACGAATTCGTCGTGCCGGAGGATCCCGTCGAACAAGAGCATTTCAAACGCAGGCTTATGGCCACGGCGAGCAGCCTCAAGAAAAAACAACAACAACTTAGATCTGATCAAGATTTGCTAGCTGGCAGATGGACTGAAGTCCTTGCGGCCAAAGAGTATGAACTCGAACGCCCCTCCAAGAGCTACCCAAAGCGTAGGTTGCTACCCCAATTATAGGAGGAGGCACCTAAACCTACATCACTAGCGCATGATGCGGCCGACCGGCCACCCCGTGGCCGCAACAGAGAGGCCTCTCGGCCCTCCACTCAAGCCACACCCCGGCGCCGCTCAAAAAATACCAAGGCATGGGAAAATACGCCAAACCTGCGAGATATATTGGAGGACAAGGGAAGGCAAACAAGATCGATCTACAGATCATGTGGGCGCCCCACGGCACGAGAGGGTACTCGTCATGCCGGATACAGTAAATCCGGCCGGGCCGAACACAGTAGACAAAGCTCGTTTGACCTGCGTCGTGATATAGCCCAATACAGAGGCACCGCACACCCACTATGCTTCACAGATGAAGTAATGGATTATCAAATCCTGGAGGGTTTCAAACCCATGAACATCGAATCATACGATGGCACAACAGATCCTGCGGTACGGATCGAGGACTATCTCCTTCATATCCACATGGCCCGCGGTGATGACCTACACGCCATCAAATACCTCCCACCGAAGCTTAAAGGACCAGCTCGGCATTGGCTTAACAGCTTGCCAGCAGAATCAATTGGTTGTTGGGAGGACCTGGAAGCCGCATTCCTTGACAATTTCCAGGGCACTTATGTGCGACCACCAGACGCCGATGACCTAAGCCACATAATTCAGCAGCCAGACGAATCGGCCAGACAATTCTGGACACGGTTCCTAACCAAGAAAAATCAAATCATCGACTGTCCGGACGCAGGGGCCCTAGAAGCCTTCAAGCATAACATCCGCGACGAGTGGCTTGCACGGCACCTAGGACAGGAATAGCCGAAATCTATGGCAGCCCTCACAACACTTATGACCCGCTTCTGCGCGGGAGAAGACAGCTGGCTAGCTCGCAGCAATAACATGACCAAGAGCCCTGGTAATTCGGATACCAAAGATAGCAGTGGCAGGTTGCGTCGCAACAAGCAAAAGCGCCGCATTAACGGCGACAATGCTGAGGATATGGCAGTTAATGCCGGATTCAGAGGCTCTAAACCCGGTCAGCGGAAAAAGCCATTCAAAAGAATTACTCCGGGCCCGTCCAGTTTGGACCGAATACTCGACCGCTCATGCCAGATACATGGCACCCCCGAAAAACAGGCCAATCACACCAACAGGGATTGTTGGGTGTTCAAGTAGGCAGGCAAGTTAAATGCCGAAAGCAGAGACAAGGAGCTGCATAGCGATGATGACGAGGAGCCCCGGCCGCCGAACAATAGTGGACAGAAAGGTTTTCCCCCACAAGTGCGGACGGTGAACATGATATACGCAACCCACGTCCCCAAGAGGGAGCGGAAGCGTGCGCTAAGGGACGTATACGCGATGGAGCCAGTCGCCCCAAAGTTCAATCCATGGTCTTCCTGCCCGATCACTTTTGATCAAAGGGACCACTCCACTAGCATCTGTCATGGCGGATTCGCCGCATTGGTCCTAGACCCAATTATTGACGGATTTCACCTCACTAGAGTCCTTATGGACGGCGGCGGCAGCCTGAACCTGCTTTACCAGGATACAGTGCGGAAAATGGGCATCGATCCCTCGAGGATTAAACCCACTAAAACGACCTTTAAAGGCGTCATACCAGGTGTAGAGGCCAACTGTACAGGATCAGTTACACTTGAAGTGGTCTTCGGATCTCCGGATAATTTCCGAAGCGAGGAGTTAATCTTTGACATAGTCCCTTTCCGTAGTGGCTATCACGCACTGCTTAGGCGAACCGCATTTGCCAAGTTCAATGCGGTGCCGCACTACGCATACCTCAAGCTCAAGATGCCAGGACCTCGATGAGTCATCACGGTCAATGGAAACACCGAACGCTCTCTCCGAACGGAGGAGCATACGGCGGCTATCGCAACGGAAGTACAAAGCAGCCTCTCATGGCAATTCTCCAGTCCGACCACTAAAACGTCTGGACGCCGTCAAGTGCGCCCGGAGTAACCTACAACAAGACCACCTGGCACGTTCCGAGCAAGCGTAGCAATGCGGCCCCAACCCCAGCCCTCGCGAACTTGCGAAACCAGTGTTGCACGTACATAACTACGCTCTGGAAATACCATGGGCACAGGGGGAGGGGCACCATCACGACACGCCTGAAACGCGGCTTAAACCGCACTAGGGGCTGCCGATTTCTTAATTTTCTCTTATTTCCAGGACTCCATTCTTCGGAAGGCTTGTCCGGCAGTACAATCGCCACACGAACGATACAACCAGGGAAGCAGAAAGCTACGCTGCACTACGGAACTCTAAGGTGGTCTCTATAACGAGCAGTATACCTGTTTCACATACCATTCCGCAGCTCACCCCTGGAAAGGACATGTCAAATAGTCCCATCTTTTGCTTATCGCACTATTTGTATCGTTCTGCTTTGATCGCATCTTTTTTAAATAAACAATGCATAGCTTCTGTCTATTATTGCATTACTCTTTTTATGAATATATGTTCATTAATGACATGTTGCACCCGTACACTTTGGTACGACCATTACGCCAGGGGCTTAAGTACCCCACAATACGGTGTGAGAAGTTTGAACACTTTCACAAGTGCCGCACCCCGAACTTATAGCATTATATGCATCGGCTCTGAATCATGTCTTGGGTTAATAGTTGGGTTTGCCCGGCTCCTATGTTTTGGTACCTTACGTTCCGTTATATCGGCTAAGGTAGCACTAGGAGAACTACTGCGATTGTGCCCCAGTTGAGCTGGGCTAAGCACCTCAGTAGAGAAAGCTAAAACTGACCGTCATGATGAGGCGAGAGCTGGTCGCTGTTCGAGAGGTTTTCGAGTCCCTAAATACTTATGCCGCTTAGAGCGAGGAGTCGGCTTTGTCCGGCCTAGGCATGGATAGTGCCCCGAACTCGGTCTTCCGAACACTAGGGGCTTCGCCGAAATTTAAAATTATAGAATTCTATGGCTAAGTGAGAGTGTTCAAGCATTGTAGTCCGATTGCCTTGTTCGTTGTGTTGAGAGCCTCCCTCGAAGGACCCAAGAATGGGAAAAAGAGCGCTCATGTTTATCCCGAACACCCCAGCACTCGTGGCATGGGGACAGAAGCCGGCGACTCGCCATCTCTCAAATTTGATAAACGGCCGCACAGAAGGTAATATTTTAAATTCAAAAGTGTTGCTTAGCGCATATGAACAAGTTTTCAGCGTACATGATCACAAATGCGAGTTTACTCAAAAACTACATCTTTGGAGCATTCATCCGCTATAAGGCGGGCACCCTTCAGGACGCCCTCATAATATGCTTCCGGGACGCGATGCTCCTTGCCCGGCGGCGGCCCGTCCTTCACTAGCTTCTCCGCATCCATTTTGCCCCAGTGCACTTTAGCATGGGCAAGCGCCCTACGGGCACCTTCGATGCAGACGGAGCGCTTGATTACTTCGAGCCGTGGACAGGCATCCACCAACCGCCTCACCAGCCCAAAGTAGCTACCAGGCAGAGCCTCTCTAGGCCAAAGCCGAACTATGAGGCCCTTTATGGCCTGTTCGGCCACCTTGTGGAGCTCGACCATTTGCTTCAGCTGGTCGCTCAAAGGCACCAGGTGTCCGGCCTCAGCATACTGAGACCAGAACACCTTCTCCGTCAAGCTCCCCTCCTCGGATCGGCAGTAGGCGGCGGCATCAGACGCACTACGGGGCAAATTTGCGAATGCTCCTGGAGAGCTCCGGACTCGGGTAAGTAACAAGTAATTCACTTTCACGTGCTTGCTTTGCATAATGAATGCCTTACCCGCCGCTATCTTCTTCATAGCTTCAATTTCTTGGAGGGCTTTCTGGGCTTCGGCCTTGGCAGACTTCGCGCTTTCGAGGGCTGCCGCAAGCTCGGACGCTTGCGTCTTTGAGTCAAGCTCCAAACTTTTGGGTTTTTTCACGAGAGCCTGGAGCTCTTTCTGCACCGCCTCCACCCGCGCCTCCTGCTGCCCTCTCTCTGTGCGCTCCGTGGCCGCTCTGTTTTCGGCCTCGGACAACGCTTTCTTAAGGGTTGCCACCTCGGTCGTGGCCCCTATAATAGCACGTTGATCCTATCATTTTTTGCAACCACATCTTCTCTATATACTTGCGCAAGGTATTACTTACCTTCCTGCTCCTCGAGTTGCCTCTTGGCATGGCCGAGCTCATTCTCGGACCGCGTGAGGTTTTGCTTCAGCGTATCCACCTCCGCAGTCAGTGCGGCGGAGGCCAGCAGCGAAGCCTGTATACGCATATTGACTTGATTATGTTAGACTCCTGCGAATGTTATTAGATCCTCTATTCGGCTTTTCTTTCCGAACACCGAACAGAGCATCAGGGGCTCATGTATATGCGGTAATATTTTTACATATTCTTTACTTACCTCAAAGCCTGTTAGAAGGCTGGCACATGCGTCAGTCAGTCTGCTCTTGGCGGACTGAACCTTCTGGATCACCGCACTCATAATAGTGCGGTGGTCCTCGTCGATGGAGGCGTCTTTAAGCACCTCCAGCAAATTGTTCGGTGCCCCCGGTTGGATGGAGATTGCCGGCTCGGTAGGCTAGCTCCTCTTGGAAGGAGGCTGCCTAGCGGAGTCTGGAACCGTTGAAGGTGCCGTCGCGGTGTTCGGCTCAAGGCCGGACTCGGGGCCCTTGGGGGTTTTATCCCCTTTGCGCCTGGAGTCTGGGAGGTCGCCTTGCGGCGCCTCCAGGACCACCTGCTCCTGGCTTGGAACTTGTTCGGACAGCACCTCGGCGTCGTCCATAGGGTGGGGGGAGGTAGCGGGCGGAAGTGAATTCATGTCCGACGAATCCAGGGAGCCGCTCGACGACTCGTCGAGCCCGGCCTTGGGCGGACTGCATCGTCATATTCAGCGTAAGGAGGAGCTGTGCAAGAAAGGAACACTATGAATTGCTCTGGTGTCTGAATACTTACGATCTCGCCAGGGGCTTGGCCCTGTGTGGCCACTCCTCTTCGCTATCGTCGGCATTGGTGGAGTAGTCCGGAGGAGGGGTCTTCCCCTTCTTGGACCCTTCGGCCTCCCCAGTTGGGGCGGCCTTCCTTTTCTTCCCTCCCCCCACTGGAGGGGGAGAGGTCTCTTCTTCCTCCTCCTCGTCTTCACGGGAGGAGTGCGCCTTGGAGTCGTTGAATGATGAACCCGACACCTCCTAGCGCCGGGCACTCTTTCGAGTCCCCGTGGCCTTCTTCTCCGGCACCACATAGGGTACCGGAGCCAGCAGCTTCGCCAAGCGAGCGTCCGCTGGGCCTTCGGGCAAAGGAGCCGGACAGTCGATCTGTCCGGACGTCTCCTGCCAATCTTGTCAAAGGTAAGGGAGCTTAGATCCCGCATGGAGTCAAACTATGAAAAACTAATACTCTGTAAAAGGTAAAAACAACTCACCACACGAGTGTGACGCTGCGCGCTGAATCCGTGATCCTCGGTAGCAGATGCGGGGGCCTCGGTGCCCTTGAAAAGCACCTTCCAGGCATCTTCATACGTCGTGTCGAAGAGCTTGCTCAGAGTTCAGTGCTGCACTTGGTCGAACTCCCACAGGTTGAAAGCCCGTTGTTGACACGGGATGATCCGGCAGATGAGCATAACCTGGACTACGTTGACAAGTTTGAGCTTCTTGTCCACCAGGGTTTGGACGCATGTTTGGAGTCCGGTCAGCTCTCCTTCTTGACCCCACGATAGGCCCGTCTCTTTCCAGGAGGTGAGCCGCGTAGGGGGTCCAGATCGGAACTCGGGGGTTGCGACCCATTCAGGGTCGCGCGGCTCGGTGATGTAAAACCACCCCGATTGCCACTCCTTTAGGGACTCCACGAAGGAGCCCTCGAGCCATAGGACATTGGGCATCTTGCCCACCATGGCGCCTCCGCACTCCGCCTGGGTGCCGCGCACCACCTTCGGATTGACATTGAAAGTCTTGAGCCATAGGCCGAAATGGGGGCGGATGCAGAAGAAAGCCTCGCACACGACGATAAACGCCGAGATATTGAGGACAAAGTTCAGGGCCAGATCGTGGAAATCCAGGCCATAGTAGAACATGAGCCCCCGGACAAATGGGTGGAGAGGGAAGCCCAGTCCGCGAAGGAAATGGGGGAGGAACACCATCCTCTCATGGGGCCTAGGGGTGGGGATGAGCTGCCCCTCTTCGGGAAGCCGGTGCGCAATGTCGTTAGAAAAGTATCCGGCCTTCCTCAGTTTTTTGATTTGTCCCTCCGTGACGGAGGAGACCATCCACTTGCCTCCCGCTCCGGACATGACTGGAGAAGGTTGAGGTGGGGTGTGCGGACTTGGGCGCTGGAGCTCGAGTGCGCAGAAATGGATATGCAAAGGAGGAAGAAGGCGTGGATGAAAAGGTGGATCCTTATCCCCTTATATGGGTGGACGCGACTATGCGCCCCCACCAGCCTGGTAAAACTCGCTTATCTCCCAAGTGCCATAATCAATGGCGCGCTTGAGTTACCCACACCCGTATTGATGAGAATCCCGGAATAAGGGGACACGATCTCTGCTTTGACAAGACGTGCCAAGGAAACCGCCTCGCTAAACGTGCTGAGGTGGGACAGTAAAACGATTCGAATGAAGACTTGGCCGTGGTGTGATGTCACGCTACGGAATATGTCAGCAGATTAGATTTGTGTAAATATTATTCTCTCTATGGTAATGCGTGGAAACTTATTTTGCAGAGCCGGACACTACCTTTGTGTTCAAAATCTTCTATGAAGCAATTGGAGGAGGAACCCGCCTGGCAATGCCGAAGACAATCTGCGCGCCGGACTCGTCGTCATTGAAGCCTGGTTCAGGGGCTACTGAGGGAGTCCTGGATTAGGGGGTGTCCGGATAGCCGGACTATACCTTTGGCCGGACTCCTGGACTATGAAGATACAAGATTGAAGACTTCGTCCCGTGTCCGGAAGGACTTTCCTTGGCATGGAAGGCAAGTTTGGCGATACGGATATGTAGATCTCCTACCATTGTAACCGACTCTGTGTAACCCTAGCCCTCTCCGGTGTCTATATAAATCGGAGGGTCTTAGTCCGTAGGACGAACAACAATCATACCATAGGCTAGCTTCTAGGGTTTAGCCTCTTTGATCTCGTGGTAGATCTACTCTTGTACTACCCATATCATCAATATTAATCAAGCAGGACGTAGGGTTTTACCTCCATCAAGAGGGCCCGAACCTGGGTAAAACACCGTGTCCCCTGCCTCCTGTTACCATCCGCCTAGACGCACTGTTCGGGACCGCCTACCCGAGATCCGCCGGTTTTGACACCGACAATGACCCACTACCTATTGATGATAGCTTTCCTGATGAACAACTAGTTGTCATAAATACTTCTCATTCTGCTCCATGGTATGCTGATTATGCTAATTATATTGTTGCTAAATTTCTACCACCTAGTTTCACATACCAGCAAAAGAAAAAGTTCTTGTATGATTTAAGGCATTACTTTTGGGATGACCCACACCTTTATAAAGAATAAGTAGATGGTGTTATTAGACGTTGTGTACCTGAGCATAAACAGGAACATATCCTACGCAAGTGTCACACTGAGGCTTATGGAGGACACCATCCTGGAGATAGAACTGCACATAAGGTATTGCAATCCGGTTTTTATTGGCCTACTCTCTTCAAGGATGCCTGTAAGTTTGTCTTGTCTTGTGATGAATGTCAAAGAATTGGTAATATTAGTAGACATCAAGAAATGCCTATGAATTATTCACTTGTTATTGAACCATTTTATGTTTGGGGCTTTGATTATATGGGACCTTTTCCTTCCTCTAATGGGTATACACATATTTTAGTTGCTGTTGATTACGTTACTAAGTAGGTAGAAGCTATTCCAACTAGTAGTGCTGATCATAACACCTCCATTAAGATGCTTAAAGAAGTTTTTTTTCCGAGGTTTGGAGTCCCTAGATACTTAATGACTGATGGCGGTTCACATTTTATTCATGGTGATTTCCGTAAAATGCTTGCTAAGTATGATGTTAATCATAGAATTGCATCTCCTTATCACCCACGGTCTAGTGGTCAAGTAGAATTGAGTAATAGAGAGCCTAAATTAATTTTGCAAAAGACTGTAAATAGATCTAGAAAGAATTGGTCCAAGAAACTTGATGATGCATTATGGGCTTATAGAACTGCATATAAAAATCCTATGGATATGTCTCAGTATAAGATGTAGGTGATTATGTATTATTATACAACTCTCATTTAAGATTTTTTGCAGGAAAACTCCTCTCTAAATGGGAAGGTCCTTATGTCATCGAGGAGGTCTATCATTCTGGTGCCATAAAGATCAACAACTTCTAAGGCATGCTACCTCTTGAGCACTGCGTTGGATTTCCCCGAAGAGGAAAGGATGATGCAGCAAAGTAGCATAAGTATTTCCTTCAGTTTTTGAGAACCAAGGTATCAACCCAGTAGGAGGCTATGGGGGAAGTCCCTAGTACCTGCACAAAACAAATAACTCCTCGCAACCAACACGATAAGGGGTTGTCAATCCATTCACGGTCACTTACGAGAGTGAGATCTAATAGATATGATAAGATAATATTTTTGGTATTTTTGTGATAAAGATGCAAAGTAGAATAAAGGCAAAGTAAAAGCAAAGTAAATAAATAACTAAGTATTGGAAGATTAGTATGATGAAGATAGACCCGGGGGTCATAGGTTTCACTAGTGGCTTCTCTCAAGAGCATAAGTATTCTACAGAAGATGAACGAATTACTGTTGAGCAATTGACAGAATTGAGCATAGTTATGAGAATATCTAGGTATGATCATGTATATAGGCATCACGTCCGAGACAAGTAGACCGACTCCTACCTAAATCTACTACTATTACTCCACTATCGACCGCTATCCAGCATGCATCTAGAGTATTAAGTTCATGAAAATAGAGTAACACCTTAAGCAAGATGACATGACGTAGAGGGATAAATTCATGCAATATGATAAAAACCCCATCTTGTTATCCTCGATGGCAACAATACAATACGTGCCTTGCTGCCCCTACTGTCACTGGGAAAGAACACCGCAAGATTGAACCCAAATCTAAGAACTTCTCCCATTGCAAGAATGATCAATCTAGTAGGCCAAACCAAACTGATAATTCAAAGAGACTTGCAAAGATAACCAATCATACATAAAAGAATTCAGAGAAGATTTAAATATTGTTCATAGATAAACTTGATCATAAACCCACAATTCATCGGTCTCAACAAACACACCGCAAAAAAAGATTACATCGAATAGATCTCCACAAGAGAGGAGGAGAACATTGTAGTGTGATCCAAAAAAGAGAGAAGAAGCCATCTAGCTAATAACTATAGACCCGAAGGTCTGAGGTAAACTACTCACACTTCATCGGAGAGGCTATGGTGTTGATGTAGAAGCCCTCCATGATGGATACCCCCTTCGGTGGAGCTCCGGAATTGGCCCCAAGATGGGATCTCGTGGATACAGAAAGTTACGGTGGTGGAATTAGGGTTTTGGCTCCGTATCTGATCGTTTCGGGGTACATAGGTATATATGGGAGGAAGGAGTACGTCGGTGGAGCAACAGGGGGCCCATGAGGGTGGAGGGCGTGCCTGGGGGGGGGGGGGGTAGGCACGCCCCCTACCTCGTGGCCTCCTCCTTTGTTTCTTGACATAGGGTCCAAGTCTCTTGGATCATGTTCGGCGAGAAAATCACGTTCCTGAAGGTTTCATTCCGTTTGGACTCCGTTTGATACTACTTTTCTTCAAAACCCTAAAATAGGCAAAAACAACAATTCTAGGATGGGCCTCCGGTTAATAGGTTAGTCCCAAAAATAATATAAAAGTGGAAAATAAAGCCCAATAATGTCCAAAACAGTAGATAATATAGCATGGAGCAATCAAAAATTATAGATACGTTGGAGACGTATCAAGCATCCCCAAGCGTAATTCCTGCTCGTCCTCGAGTAGGTAAATGATAAAAACAGAATTTTTGATGTGGAATGCTACTAGGCATAATTTTAATGTAATTCTTCTTAATCGTGGCATGAATATTCAGATGCAAAAGATTCAAGATAAAAGTTCATATTGACATAAAAATAATAACATTCAAGCATATTAACAAAGCAATTATGTCTTCTCAAAATAACATGGCCAAAGAAAGTTCATCCCTACAAAATCATATGGTTTAGTCATGGTCCATTTTCGTCACACAAGAATGCTCTCATCATGCACAACCCCGATGACAAGCCAATCAATTGTTTCATACTTTACTAATCTCATACCTATAAACTTTCACGCAATATATGAGCACGAGCCATGGACATAGCACTATGGGTGGAATAGAATATGATGATGAGGATTATGTGGAGAAGACAAAAAAGGAGAAAGTCTCACATCAATGAGGCTAATCAATGGGCTATGGAGATGCCCATCGATTGATGTTAATGCAAGGAGTAGGGATTTCCATGCAACAGATGCACTAGAGCTATAAATGTATGAAAGCTCCACAAAAGAAACTAAGTGGGTGTGCATCCAACTTGCTTTCTCACGAAGACCTGGGGCACTTGAGGAGGCCCATTGTTGGAATATACAAGACAAGTTCTATAACGAAAAATTCCCACTAGTATATGAAAGTGACAAAACAAAGTACTCTCTATCATGAAGATTATGGTGGTACTTTGAAGCACAAGTGTGGAAAAAGGCTAGTAGCATTGTCCCTTTTATATTTTTTTATTTGGCCTTCCCCCCTTTTTTTATTTGGCCTTTCTCTCTTTTTTGGGACAATGCTCTATGAATGATGATCATCACACTTCTATTTATTTACAACTTAATGATTACAACTCGATACTCGAACAAAGTACGACTCTATATGAATGCCTCCTACGGTGTATCGGGATATGCAATGAATCAAGAGTGACAAGTATGAAAATTATGAACGGTGGCTTTGCCACAAATACTATGTCAACTACATGATCATGCTAAGCAATATGACAATGATGAATGTGTCATGATGAACGGAATGGTGGAAAGTTGCATGGCAATATATCTCGGAATGGCTATGGAAATGCCATAATATGTAGGTACGGTGGCTGTTTTGAGGAAGATATAAGGATGTTTATGTGTGAAAGAGCGTATCATATCACGGGGTTTGGATGCACCGGCGAAGTTTGCACCAACTCTCAATGTGAGAAAGGGCAATGCACGGTACCGAAGAGGCTAGCAATGATGGAAAGGTGAGAGTGCGTATAATCCATGGACTCAACATTAGTCATAAAGAACTCACATACTTATTGCAAATATCTACAAGTCATCAAAAACCAAGCACTACGCGCATGCTCCTAGGGGGATAGATTGGTAGGAAAAGACCATCGCTCGTCCCCGACCGCCACTCATAAGGAGGACAATAAAAGAACACCTCATGTTTCAAATTTGTTACATAACGTTTACCATACGTGCATGCTACGGGACTTGCAAACTTCAACACAAGCATTTCTGAAATTCACAACTACTCAACTAGCATGACTTTGATATTTTTACCTCCATATCTCAAAACAATCATCAAGCATCAAACTTCTCTTAGTATTCAAAACACTCGTAAGAATTTTTTTACTAATCTTGAACATATAGCATATTAGGATTATTTAAGCAAATTACCATGCTATTTAAGACTCTCAAAATAATCTAAGTGAAGCATGAGAGATCAATAGTTTCTATATAATAAATCCACCATCATGCTCTAAAAGATATAAGTGAAGTACTAGAGCAAAACTATATAACTCAAAAGATATAAGTGAAGCACATCACTACAAAAAAAATACACTTCCATGATGATACATGTTTGTCACAGTAGGTCGCGTTTTTTGTCATGCATGTACATCCATGACAAATTTATGACAGAATCAAGATAGTCATACCTGTGCTTTCATAGATGTGTTCCATGACATTACCAAAATTATCATCACAGAAGTGTCCAATTCCATGAAGATAAATCACGCGTCACAGAAGTGCTTTCGTCAAGGGTGACCGACACGTGGCATCCACCGTAACGGAACGCCGTTAAGCTATCGGGTCGGGTTTTGGATCCGATAACCCATTAACAGCCCCGACCAATGGGGATTTTCCATGTGTAAAATCATCATTGGCTAGAGGAAACACGTGTCGGCTCATCGTTGGGACAGATGTCATCCACTCATTGGACATGAGGCACCTATGATAGGTCGACACGTGGCACGGCCCAACAGTGGCCCATTCTGGTGAAAAAGGCCGTCCTAGTAAAAATTAGCAGGCCGGCCCATATAAGGCCAACTTGTGTCAGGTCCATTTAAGCCCACGGCCCATACGAGATGTGCGAATTCGGCCTGTTAAAGATTTGACACCATTGCAACCCATCGTCAGTTCGAGCCCGTTAACAGCCCGCTATATATTTGGGCTCAATATCGGCCCGATGGGATTTCTGCCTGTTAACGGCCCATTTAATGGATAGGCCAATTTTTAGGATGTACATCTTTCGGCCCTTTAGCGACCCATTTAAATGTTGGGCTAATTTCCGACCTGGTGTGTCTTTCAGCCTGTTGACGGCCCATAAATCTGATGGGCCATTTGTAGTCGGACCTGAGTTTCGGCCTTTTAGCAGCCCATTTAAGTGTTGGGCCAATTTCTGGCCCGGTGTCACTTTGAGCCTATTGACGACCCATAAATTGGTTGTGCCAATTGTAGTCGGACCTGAGTTTTGGCCTTTTAGCGACCCATTTAAGTGTTGGGCCAATTCCCGGCCCTGTGTGCCTTTCGGCCTGTTAACGGACCATAAATGAGTTGGGCCATTTGTAGTCGGACCTTAGTTTTGGCCTCTTAATGGCCCATGCCCTTCATGGTCCAATACCAGCCCGGTTTCTCTTTCGGCCTGCTAAAGGTCCACAACACAGTTGGGCCGTTTACAATACGACCTGACTTTCGGCCTCTTAGCGGTCCATGCTCTTCATGGTCCAATACATGCCCGATGTCTCTTTCGGCCTGCTAAAGCCCTACAGTATAGTTGGGCCATATGTAGCCCAAACTTACTAACGACCTGTTAACGGCCCGTGAAATAAATTGGGGCCACCTGTTGCCCGCTTCGATGTTGGCCTGTTAACGACCCGGGAGGTAAGAGGGCCGACCATTACCTTTCGGCCTAGTAACGGCCCATTAACTTAATGGGCCCACTAAAGTTCGTTCATGTCTTTTGGCCAAATTAGATAATTTGAGCCCATTACGATGAGCAAAGGTACGACATACAGGGAATAACATGGCATATCCAGAATATATTACAGGAAATTACATCCACTTGGCAATCAAAGATTGATGCCAGTGCAAATAAATGAGTAGAACCTAACCATCTACAACGTCACAATCTGCAACCTCAGCATAGATGACGCCCATAAGCATGTGGGCAAGTTCTTGCTGCTTTGCCACACTGTCTCTGAAAACATTGATCAGTTGTTGTGTCGCACGACTTTGCACCTCTGATTCATCCACCATTTCCATCATTACTTCAGCCATTAATTGGTTCACAAACATACATTTATTCTGTTGCATTCGAGATAGAGGATACTGAATAGATTCAGATGGCGATTTTGGCAGGCTTGTATTATTGATAGTGGAGAGTGTCTTGACCACTACATCATAACATAAATTAGGACAGGAACCAAACAGATTAATCATGAGTTTTATTGCCATATTACCTGGCCTAGATTTACTGGAAAGAAACAATGGGGTTGCCTTGCTGTTTTCAGAGTTTGTTTTCTTGTCTTCAGCAGCCTGCACAAAATTAACACACTAGCATTGCTATCATTGGCCAAGTCATATAATAGGAAAGCAACATTGACACCACGAACGTTTGGGCAACTAGCCTACACCAAATTAACACAATATGGCACAGCTATCATCAGCCAAGTAAGGTAATACGAAAGAGAAGCACTACAATTCTGTAATGTGTGTGATATGAGATAGCACATTCATGCAGCTCAGTACACAAAACTACCAGACAGTTTTCCTTACAAAAATAACATTGGCGCCTTTAACATTTTGCTACAACTAATTTTAGATCAGATAAAGGTTAGATTCACGCCGATTAACAAAATACATGCTGATGTAAAAATATAGTGATATACAACAGGTACTTACATCAGCACTGGAGCACAGAGAATTCCCGCAAGATATTTTCCTCGAATACATGCTGAAGTCTTGTATCGTTTAAACTTATTTTCTAAAAGAGAGACGGGTAAGAAACATGTAGAAAATATGATCAAAATGCTATAAAATTTCATGATGCGAGGATACGCACACGCTTCTTAGAATGGAGTTGACATTCTTTTGCTGGACTGGAGCAGACTAGTTCTTTGGCCACTGTAATCTGCTTATTATCAGTGGGAGTTGGGTTTCTCTGTGCTGGAGCAGTATCTATGAAAAATGGATTTGGTTTATTATCTCCTGGTGTTTGGATCTTTTTCAAAGACTTGGTTTGTAACCCTTCAGATTCTAACATAGCCGTCTTCCCCTTGCATGCCTTATATAGAAGAATCGTGATTCAGTTATAAAACATGCTACAGCAGAGATGGAATAGGTACTGAAGAATAGAAAGGCATGACATATTGACATGTATTCACTCCATCCGGAAATAAATGGATAGGTCTAGGCGTATTTTAGTTCTAGATACATCCAGTTTTATCCATTTCCGCGACATTTAATCTGGACGGAGGGAGTATGATTTAAGAGCTAGGGATACGACATGACAACACAGTAAAAAACACTAAAAAACCCACTGCAGAACCAAAGTATTCGAACCCACTGTCATGAGATAGTACACTCATGTAGCTCAGGATGCAAAACTACCAGGCAGTTTTCCTTGCAAAAATCAACATTGTGGCCTTTAATCATACATTTTGCTACAACTAAATTTAGATCAGATAAAGGTTGGATTCACGCCGATTAACAAAATACAAGCTGATGTAAAAATATAGTGATATACAACAGGTACTTACATCTACATTGGAGCATAGAGAATTCCTGCAAGCATCTTTCCTCATAAACGATACCATTGCAGAAAATCTTCTATCTGTTAAGCTTATTTTCTAAAAGAGAGATGGGTAAGAAACATGTAGAAAATATGATCAGCATGCTATAAAATTTCATGATGCAAGGATACACACACGCTTCTTAGAATTGAGTTGACATATTTTTGCTGGACTGGAGAGGACTAGTTCTTTGGCCACTGGAATCTGCTTATTATCAATAGGTGTCGGTGTCAAAACCGACGGATCTCAGGTAGGGGGTCCCGAACTGTGCGTCTAGGCCGGATGGTAATAGGAGGCAGGGGACACAATGTTTTACCCAGGTTCGGGCCCTCTTGATGGAGGTAAAACTCTACGTCTTGCTTGATTGATATTGATGATATGGGTAGTACAAGAGTAGATCTACCATGAGATCAGAGACGCTAAACCCTAGAAGCTAGCCTATGGTATGATTGTATGTTATGGTTGTTGTCCTACGGACTAAAACCCTTCGGTTTATTTAGACACCGGAGAGGGTTAGGGTTACACAAGGTCGGTTACAAAGGAGGAGATATCCATATCCGTATTGCCTAGCTTGCCTTCCACGCTAAGTAGAGTCCCATCCGGACACGAGATGAAGTCTTCAATCTTGTATCTTCATAGTCTAACAGTCCGGCCAATGGAGATAGTCCGGCTATCCAGAGACCCCCTAATCCAGGACTCCCTCAGTAGCCCCTGAACCAGGCTTCAATGACGATGAGTCCGATGCGCAGTATTGTCTTCGGCATTACAAGGCGGGTTCCTTCTCCGAATACATCACAGAAGAATTTGAATATGAGGATAGTGTCCGACCCTGCAAAATAAGTTCCACATACCGTCGTAGAGAGAATAGTATTTTCGCAAATCCAATTTGCTGACTTGTTTTGGCAGCATGACGTTATGTCATGGCCCGGTGATTATTCGAACCGTTTTTCTTCAACCAGCTCCACACATAACGCGCGGCGGTTTCTTGACACGTCTTGTCAAAGCAGAGATCGTGTTCCCCCAATTACAGGATTCTCATTAATGCGGTCGTGGGTAACCCAACCGTGTCTAGGACTCCTAGATTATAGGCAAGTCCTAAACGGCTACGAAGAGGATGCTTGATATTCACTCTCTTTATAAAGGGACAAGGTTTTTGCTTTTTCCCTCTCGTGCTCAATCGAACCCTTCCCCCGCCTCGAGTTCCAACACCCAAAGCCCAGGTTAGGTGCTCGGGATCTTCACTCATGTCTGGATCCAGCCTTCAAGGCCGATGGATGCCCTCCTCTGTGATGGAAGAGGACATCAAGAAGTTGAGGGAGGCCAGATACCTGACCGCCGAGGTTTCGCATCAGCTACCTGCTCGAGGGCAGGTCGTCCCTACTCCTGAACCCAACGAGAACGTCGTGTTCGTCTCCCACTTCCTCTGAGGCGTAGGCCTCACTCTGGATCACTTCGTCTGGGGTTTGATGTTCTATTACGGGATAGATTTCCACGATCTAGCTCCGGACTCCTTTCTCCACATCTCGACATTTATTGTCGTGTGTGAGGCCTTCCTCCGCATTACCCCTCACTTCGGCCTGTGGCCCAAGACCTTTGATGTGAAGCCGAAGATGATCGAGGGGCAACATGCAGCGTGCGGAGGTGCATCAATATGCAAGATGGCAGGAGCTCCATGGCCGAAAGGTTCCTTTCTAGAGGTGTTCGAATTATGGCAACGGGAGTGGTTTTATGTCACGACTCCTAGAAGTGCCAAGTGGGCGGCTGCCCCCGCTTTCCGCTCGGGCCCCACACCACAACTAATGTCATGGATTAGCAGAGGTCTGAGCTGGGGTCCAGCCAAGGACGTGCCTATACTGCAAAGCCGCATTCGAGATCTCTTCGAGGGAGATTTTAATTTGGTCATGCTAATACAAGTTATGCTGGTTCGTCAAGTCCAGCCTTGCAAACTCCGGCCCCTCCCCTTGTGGGAGTTCAACCTAGAAGGACTATGTGCCATTCAAAGTTTCCTCGGCCAGACGCACGAGGAGATGTACAAGTCATTCTTTGCACCTCAAATAGAGTGTCCGAATACTACCAAGGACGTGGGCCTGAGAAGTAACCGTGCCTCCAAACAAGTAAGAAATCCTCTAGCCGAACACACTGTCTTTTATTCATCATGAAGTTATTTCTGAGAGTCCGCTCTTTGACCAGGACTGGCTAACAAAGGCGAAGATGTTTGGTGTTTGGCCCCCCTCCCTGAGGGTTTGGAAAATCCAGTATTGGAAAAGATGCTCGAGCTCGCACCTTGCCCGGAGCCCTCGAAGGAAGATACGGGGGGGGGGGGGGATAATACAGGCGGACACAGGCCCCCATCACTGCCAGTTCCAACCGAGGGAATGAGCATCTCCATGAAGGAGGATAATCGGGGGAGGAAAAGGACTACTTCTGAGGATCCGGAAGCCGAGGCCTCAAAACGGGAGAAGAAGTCTCCCACAGAGGGTCCTGCCTCGGGGGGTGCTTTTGCCGCACAAAGTCCGCGGGGGGATCAGCCCTCCAACGAGTCGTAAGTGATCCAAAATACTTTAATAGTGAAGGTATACTATCTTTTTTCTGAGAAAATAACCACCACATATATCTTGCAGTTCGGGCCTTAGCCCCTCTCAGCTGAGCTCGTCTTCGGGGGATCTTCTTCCAGAGATGATGGAGAGCGAAATGCCTCCCCCGGACTCCTCCGCTCAAGAAGCGGGCGACCCTGAAGTGTCGTCACGAAGGGCCTCTCCAGATCCGGTGAGGCCAGAAGATAATCGCATAGACCCCCGAAGTCCCCAGCGTCCGGCTCCCGAAGAGAGCAAACAAAAGAGTCCGGCACCATCTGGTATGCGGTCGGACGTTCTGAGGGAGCTGGTGGGGCGAGCGGTCATCTCAGAAGAACACCGTACACTGATGGGTACGGTGATGGAGAGAATTTCGTCCGCCGAAAGCAGATTACATGAAGCCTTTATGAGTCTACTGACAGGCTTTGAGGTACGTGAGATAATATGTGATAGTACCGCACATGTTTGGTGTGCCCTGTGTAGATAGTAGCCCTTGAGACTCTGGTTGTCGTCGAGAATGGCAGCGAACAGAGGATCATAGTCCCAGGCAATAACCAGACTGCCCTTATGTGTAGGTGGTGGAAGCTCCGGTGGCTAACTGGACTAGTGAGTTTGCCGAATTAAAACAGCAACTGGATGCGGCAGACCTCGACATCGAGCTTGTTAACAAGAGGCTTGACGAGGCACATGGTAAGTGTTATTATCTGGTGAACGTCACATAGTAAGAGCAGCATGATGCTAGAATCTTTAATATGTTGTGACTGCAGATGGAGCTGCCACTGTGGAAACCTTGCGGGTAGAACTTGCCCGAGGCAAGGAACAAGCGAGGATTAGTAATGCGGCTGCTTTGAAGGCGGCCGAAGAGTTGAAAGCCGAGAAGGCCGCACATTGCAAGAGCCAAGAGAAGATGGCCAAGATGGCCATAGAATTAAAAGACACTGCCGACCATTGCCGGCTCCTTGAAAAAGAAAACGGAGCGAAGGCAATGGACCTTGAGAAGGCCATAATGGCGGACAAAGACACCCACTTTGCTATGAGAGCGAAGAAGGAGGAGCTGCGGGAAGCCGGGGATATTGCGGCTGGGAAGCCCTTCATGCTACGGAGGAAGTTCGGAGATCCACGGTATGCCCCTCTGGATCGGCTGTGGAGTTCAGTAGATGCGTATATGGACTGGGCGGCGAGCGCTGCCGATACGGCCAAATACTTCCAATGTCAAACAAATCGTGAATTGGACAAGCTATTCTGGTCGCAATTCAACGTTTTAGAGCGTCCGCTTCCATTGACTGATCAGCTAGCCGAATGGGCCGAACTAAATAGGTTGTCCGGACTCGCCATGAGGTCTGTCGTGGATCAGCTATGGCTGGAAAAGCCAAAGCCGAACAACTATTTCAGATTAGTGCAGCGGTTCCTTTGCGCGGGGCCGCGCATTAATGCGATGAAGAGGTCGGCGTGCATAGAAGGCTCGCAGATGGCCCTTGCCCGTGTTAAAGCATACTGGGCGGAGATGGACGCTACCACTGTTGCGGCGCAGGGTTCGGCCATAGGCCGAGTGGCTGCCGAGCACTATTTCGAGGAGGTTCTCGAGGGTGCTCGTTTGATAGAGGCCCAGTGCTCGAAGAATATTATGTTTGAGTGATATGTATTCTCATTGTAAACAGAATGCTTTTATGAAATTTTATAAGGCTATGTTTATACTTTTGCCTGAAAGTAGTATGATGCCTCATGTGCGGCCGTTTATGTATACATGTGTATAACCTGAAAGATTGCAGTCGTTAGCTTCAACCCTCACGCATATAATGCGGAGGTGCTCGCGAAAAACACTCGTTCACACTTAACCCAACGTCTTGGTCCTATTAAGGAGGTGATAGCGTAGCGAACGAGGGAACCGGACTATAATGCTTTAACACTTTCTGTCGGAGTAATGGGCCATGGGTAGGCTAACCCAGGCCCAGAACCTTTCAAGACATTGAGGCAGACTGCCCCCCTCGAGACCCCAGGACGAAGAGCCGCCTTCTCAGAGTCGGTGGCGAGGCGGCCGGCTGCCCACTCGCGGCCGAGTCCTTGGGACGACTTCAGGATGAGCCGACTCCTGACTGGCGACTTCCAGAGAAGCCAGCCTTAGGGAGTCGGCCCACGATGCCAACAACCCCTATGCCCCCATAAAGAGGCATGGGACGGGGAGTGGCCACAGTAAGGTCCACCCCACCCCTTTTTCCAAGGGCAGGCGTGGCTACAGTACGCCGTACCCGCGGAGATCTCCGCGCGGCGCGACACTGTTGCCATGCCGGCCCTGTGCCCACGACGGCCTGCTAGTACGACCCAGGGATGATGGGTCCCACCAGTCGACGGGTGTACGAAAGACGGCAAAAGCACCACCAGTCGGCCCGGATGGGAGTCGGCCACCAGAAGTCGGCCGGCCCCTCCCACGGGCACCACGCGCCATTAATCAGACACGACAAGTAGTGGCCATAGTGGGGCTGTCGCCACAACCTCATGACCGAGCCTGCCTCATTAGAGGCACGACTCTAGTAATCTGCAGCCGGCAAAGACCCGCCCGCGGCGGACGCGGCCTGTCGGCTCCACACCAAGCCAGTCGGTGGGCCCCAGGAGTCGGTGGATAAGATGGCGGCCAGAGAGACTGACGGCTGGGCCCGCGCCCAGCCAGATTACCATTGTACCCCTGGGGGGTAGGCCTATATAGACCCCCCAGGGCATCCATGCAAAGGGTTGGAATCCATTAGCACTAGACCAGATCATATAGGAAGGAGAGAGCTAGCCTTGCCTTCTCCTGCCTCCAGGAAACAGCTCAAGGAGCAACCGTGTAAACACTTTGCCATTGTGATCATGCGGAGACCCCGTAGAGCAGCAGTGGGGGTATTATCTCCCCGGAGAGCCCTGAAGCTGGGTAAGATTCGCCGGCGTGCATGTCTTCGCCTTATCCCGTTTCCAGGCACCGGCGATGTTCTACTCGCCCCCACCATGATAAGCCATCCTTTGGCATATGTCGCACCCAACCCCCGACATTTGGCGCCCACCGTGGGGCATGGTGCACCGTCGTCCGGAGACCTGCTCTGGACGGGAACCCTTTTTCTCCCTGGCGAGCGCAGCCAGCCCAGCACGCCAGACGGAGTTTGCGCTGACGCGCTGCACGGCATTGAGATCGCCTGTGCAGCCAGCTGCCTCACCGATCTTGTCAGCGAGATTCGCCTCTCTGACGAACCTGCATCCAATGCAGGCACAGGCAGCCCCGAGAGCCTCCTCGACCAACTCCACGTCACCGGCGAGCCTGCCGTGGACTTGGAGTCTGTAGGCTCCACCGACCCGATGCTGGTCGACTCCGACACCGCGTCGCTCGACGCGTTCCCCACCAACATGGTGGTCTACGACGAGCCTCTCCCTTGCACGGAGAATGACAGAAGCACCGTCACCGAGGTGCTCGTCATCGGTCATGACGAGCCTCCCGGCGGAGCAGCGCATGACCCACTTGCCGCGGCACTACAAGACCTGACTGCGCCCATTCCAGAAGACGCTGACGCGGAGACGTTGGAGGCGCGCCGCCTTCAGCTCATCGAAGGAGCGAAGAAGCTGGCTAGCATGGGACGCTTGTCAGAAGCCTACCAGCGTGAGATGGATCGTGCTGTGGGTGGCTCGCCAACCCCAGCTGGGCCCTGCCGCCTTGGCGCGATCCAGCAGCGTGGCGTGGCCATCGCCAACCTGTTCGGGGCAAGTCGCCATGTGTACGCCACGCCTGCAGAGAACATTCGAGCCGCCCAGGCGGCGGCGGACGAGCCGGACAACTTTGAGGGCGAAGAACGCTGCCTGATGATGGAGCGAGTCTAGCGGCTCCTCGACACGGCTGCCGCGTAGAACGAGGTTGCCTGCCACACGGAGGTGCCGCAGCAGCAAAACGATGACCTTTGCCGAGATCAAGGCGCGACGTCTCGGACGCCAACTGGCGGCGCCCGAGGAAGGAAAGACAAGGATCCGGCTGTCAGCCACAGTCGGACTCACATTACCATAGAGCGTGCCCAAGCCGGCCGCCCAAGAGCAGTGGAACGACGGGACGACTGTGCGCCTCCTCCTCCTCGCAAGGAAAGGCGAGTCTCCCCACCGCCTGTTGACCATCCGACTCTCGGCGACCGCCTTGGCAGCTGAGAGGGAGTCGGAGAAAACGACGCCTGCCACCGAATCGACCGACTTCACCGATCCCTGGCGCTGGAAGAATAAGACGAGTTGGGTCCGCCTTGTTTCGGGCCCCGCAATCAAGACGAGCCCTTTCCCAAAGGGTTCACACTCCCAAGAGACACGCCCAAGTACACTGGCTCCGTGAAGCCGGAGGACTGGCTGGTTGACTACTCCACGGCTGTCAACATAGCGAACGGCGACAAGTGTGTCGCCATAAAATACGTTCCGCTCATGCTCCAGGGCACGTCCCGGACATGGCTAAACAGCCTGAAGCCCCGCAGCATCAACAGCTGGGTCGACTTCACCGAACCATTCGTCCGCAACTTCACATGCACGTACAAGCATCCTCCCAAGCCTCGTCAGCTTTCCTTATGCATGCAAGGCCCCAACGAGTCGACTCGCGACTACCTCACGCGTTGGGCCGAGCTTCGGAACTCCTGCGAGGGTGTGGATGAGGTGCAGGCTATCGAGTACTTCACCGCCGGGTGCAGAGAAGGCACCCTCCTCAAGCACAAGCTCCTTTGCGATGAGCCAGAAACCCTCGATGAGCTGCTGATCATAGCAGACAAGTATGCCACGACCGACTCCTCCATGAAGGCGGAGATTCATGTCAGTGCAACTAGCAAAGTGTCCCCTCAGGCTCCAAGAACTCCGGCAGGAGACGCCAGTTGGCGGCAACAGCAGAACGACCACAAGTGCAAGGCCCTGCATCTGTCTTCCAGCAGCCGGCAGGTCGCGACAGTAGAAGACCAGCAGCCGGATGGGCAGCCTCCACCCAAGCGACAGAAAGGTGGCAAGCCCAACTGGTTGCCGGCTTTCTCATACGAGCAGACTCTGGATGGTCCTTGCAAGTTCCATAGCAGCGCGAAGCCGTCGAATCACACCACCCAGAAGTGCCACTGGCTCACCAGGATCTCCAAAGGAGATGGCCTCCTACCTCCCCCGCCTGCTGGGCAGCAGCCTCCGCCTCCGCCCCAACAGCCGGCTGTTAGGCCAGTCGGCGCAGTACAAGACGAGTACCCCGAAGAGCACGGAGCCTACTGGATATTTACCAGCATGGCTGATGATCGACGCAGCGGGCGGCTACAGCGACCAGAGGTGAATGCAGTAGCATCAGAGACGCCAGAGTTCATGCACTAGTACGAGAAGCCTATCAACTGGAGCAGGGCTGATCACCTAGAGGTGATGCCGAGTCCGGGCTCTTATGCCTTGGTCTTGGATGCCACCTTTGCCACGGATAGACAAGTTGGTCATTTCTCGTGAGTTCTGATAGACGGAGGCAGCAACATCAACATCCTGTACAAGGACACCATGGAGAAGTTAGGAATCAAGCAAAGACAGCTTCAGAACAGCCGGACTGTGTTCCATGGCATTGTTCCTGGTCTTTCCTGCTCAGCAATCGGCAAGATCCTGATGGATGTCCTCTTTGGAGACAAAGATCACTTCCGCCGAGAGTCAGTTTGGTTTGAGGTGGTGGACCTCGGGAGCCCATACCATGCATTACTTGGCCGACCCGCCCTGGCCAAGTTCATGGCGGTCCCCCACTACGCCTACCTCAAAATGAAGATGCCCAGTTCTAGGGGGATTCTAACCGTAGCCGGCGACTACCGGAAGTCGTCTGCCTGCACGGCTGAGAGTAGTCGGCTGGCCGAGTCCCTGGTGATCGCGGCCGAGAAGCGGCTCCTTGACCGGGTTGTGGTGATAGCCGGCAAGCAGCTAGAGGTGTCGCCTAACCCAAAGGAGTCGGAGGCTGAGGGTTCGTTCAAGCCGGCCAAGGAGACAAAGAAGATACCCTTGGATCTGGAGCACCCAGAGAGGTACGCTGTCGTAGGCGCAAACCTCGACAGCAAATAGGAAGGCGAGCTTGTCGATTTCCTCCGTGAGAATCGGGACATCTTCGCATAGTCCCCCAAAGACATGCCAGGTGTGCCGACGGAATTCACCGAGCACAAGTTACATGTCCGATCTGATGCAAAGCCAGTCAGGCAGCCCTTGCGCCGCCTATCAGAAGAAAAGAGAAGAGTTCTCGAAGAAGAGATAGCCCGACTCCTAGCAGCCGACTTCATTATGGAAGTATTCTTTCCAGAGTGGCTAGCCAACCCGGTCCTGGTACTGAAGAAGAACAAGCAGTGGCGAATGTGTATTGACTACACAAGCCTTAACAAGGCCTGCCCCAAGGACCCACTCCCTTTACCAAGAATTGATCAGGTGATAGACTCCACAGCCGGATGCGAGCTGTTGAGCTTTTTGGATGCATATTCAGGATATCACCAGATCAAGCTGAACCCTGGTGACAGACTAAAGACCGCCTTCATCACGTCGTTTGGAGCCTTCTGCTACCTCACCATGACGTTTGGCTTGAGGAATGCTAGCGCCACCTTTCAGCGTTGCATGCAGAAGTGCCTCCTCAAGAAACTCGGCAGAAACGCCCATGTCTACATGGACGATGTGGTGGTGAAGACGGAAAAGCGTGGAACACTTCTGGAAGACCTCAAGGAGACCTTTGAGAACCTGCGCTGATTCCAGATCAAGCTCAACCCTGAGAAGTGCATCTTCGGAGTACCAGCCGGCCAACTCCTTGGCTTCCTGGTCTCTGAACGCGGCATAGAGTGCAATCCTGTAAAGATCAGCCGGGTAGTCAGCACAGTCATTGTAGTGGAACGCAAGGAGGAAGGCAAGGCACTACCTGTCCAGAGACCGGTATATTACCTGAGCGAAGTACTGTCGGCCTCCAAGCAGAACTACCCCCACTACCAGAAGATGTGCTACGGCGTGCACTTTGCCGCCAAGAAATTGAAGCCTTACTTTCAAGAGCATCCAATCACTGTGGTCTTCACGGCCCCACTTGCCGAGATCATCGGAAGCCGAGATGCTTCTGGCCGTGTGGCCAAATGGGCCATAGAGCTGGCTCCCTACACCATCCACTACCAGCCCCGCACCGCCATCAAGTCACAAGCACTGGCCGACTTTCTCGTCGACTGGGCCGAGACCCAGTACCTACCTCCAGTGCCCGACGCCACCCATTGGCGGATGCATTTCGACGACTCCAAGATGCGCACCGGCTTGGGAGCCCACGTTGTCCTCACTTCTCCTAAAGGCGACAAGCTCAAATATGCATTGCAAATCCGTTCTGCCACCTCCAACAACATCGCCGAGTACGAGGCGCTCATTCACGGGCTCCGGCTTGCCAAAGAACTTGGCATTTGCCGGATCCTGTGTTATGGCGACTCGGACTTAGTGGTCCAGCAGTCGTCTGGCGACTAGGACGCCAAAGATGCAAACATGGCGAGTTACCGTTTCCTCGTGTAGCAACTCAGTGGGTATTTCGAGGGGTGCGAGTTCTTCCATGTGCCAAGAAACAACAACGACCAAGCAGACGCCTTGGCACGAATCGGCTCTACCCGCCAACCAATACCATCCGGCGTCGCCCTTCAACGCCTCCTCAAGCCGTCTGTCAAGCCTTCACCAGAATCAGACTCCATCTTTGTGCCGGCTCCTCCCGAGGAAGTCGGATCCGACTCCAGAGCCCCGGCAGACGGTATGGGGATTTTTGCATATGGCTCCAAAGCCGCCGCCGTCGAGGCCGGCCCAGGGACTGCAGACCCCGGCCCGGGGACTACGGCGGCCGGCCCGAAGACTCCAGAACTCGGCCAAAGAGCTGCGCCAGTCGGCCCGGGGACTTCATTAATCCAGCAAGAGCTTGTTGACTCCAGCCTGCCGCCTCCCAGCCCAGCCGCCCTCGTCCAAGTCGCAGTTCTGGCAGTCGAGGAAATAGCAGCACCCTCATGGGCCCAGCCCATCCTCAAATTTCTGGTGAGCAAAGAGCTGCCGATTGATGAGACCTTAGCTCGGCAAGTACAACGCCGACCGGCAGCCTACACCATAGTCAACAGAGAGCTGGTCAGGAGCAGCGTCACTGTTGTCTACCAGCGCTGCGTAGAGCCAGAGCAAGGCCAAGCAATTCTCAAAAGACATCCATCAAGGCGAGTGCAGCCACCATGCGGCTTCAAGAGCACTCGTCGCCAAAGCTTTCTGACATGGTTTCTTTTGGCCAACGACCTTAGAAGAGGCCAAGAAATTGGTCCAAAATGCAAAGGGTGCCAGAAGTTCCGCTCCAAGCCGCATCATCTGGATTTTGCACTCAAGACCATCCCCATTGCCTGGCCTTTTGCAGTTTGGGGTCTAGACATGGTGGGACCATTCAAGACGGCATGAGGTGGCTTAACTCACTTACTTGTCGCGGTGGACAAGTTCACCAAGTGGATAGAAGCGAAGCCAATCAAGAAACTAAACGGTTCGACTGCCATGACTTTCATCTCCGACATCACAATTCTGTACGGCACACCACACAGCATCATCACCGACAACGGCACGAATTTTGCCAAAGGCACCTTGGCCCGTTTCTATGCGACACAGGGCATCCGACTGGACCTAGCATCCGTCACCCATCCACAGTCAAACGGCCAGGTGGAGCGAGCAAACGGCCTCATCCTGTCCGGCATCAAGCCCCGACTGATCGAGCCTCTGGAGCGCTTGGCTGGCTGCTGGCTCGGCGAGTTGCCAGCCGTCCTCTGAAGTCTGTGCATGACTCCAAACAAGTCAATCGGCTTCACGCCTTTCTTCCTCGTCTACGGTGCTGAAGCCGTCATCCCAACGGACATAGAGTTCGATTCCCCGCGAGTCACCATGTACATCGAGGAAGAAGCAGAAGAAGCAGAAGAAGCACGACAAGACGGTGTCGACCTGCTGGAAGAGGGCCGGCTGTTGGCACTCAGCCGGTCCAGCATCTACCAGCAGAGTCTGCAAGGATACTACAACAGGAAGGTCAGGCCGAGATCTTTCCAGGAGGGCGACCTCGTGTTCCGATTAATCCAGCGAACAGCCGGCCAGCACAAGCTGTCGGCACCTTGGGAAGGCCCCTTCATCATCAGCAAAGTGCTAGGCAACGACTCCTACTACCTGATCGACGCTCAGAAGCCCCGAGCACGCAAGAGGGACGACTCCGGCAAAGAGACAGAGCGGCCATGGAATGCAAATCTCCTCCGAAAATTTTACAGTTAAACGCAGTATGTATCACGCTACCTTTTGTATTAAAAGTACCAAGACTTCGGGCCCCGGGAGAAGAGCTCGGGGACTGCCCTCTTATATCTATATGATAAGAAATATGCCTTTGAGTATATTACACTTTGTTATGCCGTTTGGCACCGGGTTCGACTAGTCGGCCCGGGGACTTGCCGACCTGTGCTATGAAATGCTTCCTGTAGCCAGACAAGTAGTGTGTGGCGTCTAAACCGTCTCCTGCCAGAAGCCGCAGCTCACAGAGCGACTGTTTGGTGGGCAGGAGTAAGGAAGAATTGGCGTCCACGTGAAAAATGGATAAGGACTCAAAGCACAAACATAGCTTAAGGCCAGCTTCTAGCCTTTTTTTGCAAACCGACTCTTGAATAGTCGGCTTGCCGCCTTCTATCTGACTTGTTAAACAACCCTAAAAACGGCTAAGTACTTGCCTTCCCAAAGTGACCAAGAATTTGATCCAGCAGCAGTCCGCGGAGCGGCTGTCTGGCTGACAAAGACGGCAACTGTGGGAAGACGGCAAAGGAAAAAGCCAAAAGAACAATGAGCAAGAAAGATGGAAGTCAGATGAATATTTACATAACAAAGGCCCTTGGCCGAATCTTCGAGTAGAATTTCAAAATACACCCCGCGGGTGGAATTGTGCGGATTAACGAGTTCTTCAAAAACTATTAGAACAGATAAAACAAAGACAAGGTGGCAGCCTAAGGGGCGGCAGACGGGTTTGGAGGATTGGAGGAGACAGCGGTGTTGGATGTTGGGGCGGCCGGTTGGGCGGTCTCGGCTTGATCACCTCCGGCAGCAGTCGGCTCGGGCGGGCACGACTCGTTGCTGGAGGCACGGTCGAGCTCAGGCTGGCCGTCCGCTCCGTGTTCCGGTGCCTCCATCTTGCTTCCGTCCTCCGCCTCGTCTTCCGCCTCGACGCTGGAGCCGATCACCTCTGCCGAGTCCTCGCCGTAGTCGGGGTTCAGCCCAGACCACTCCGGCGGCACCTCCTCGCCGTCTTCAGCCCGCTCGGGGATAAAGATGCTGGTGTCGGTGTACTCGGTGATGGCCGCCGCACGCTTGACAAGGGCATCTTCTGCGGCTGCTAGCTCCGGCTGGGCCTATGACCGGAGTGTGGCCAGCCGGTCTAGGTCCAGCCCCAGATACCACGCCTTGATGAATTCCAAGGCTCGGCGCGCTCCCGCCCGGGCAGAGGAACCCTTCCAGGCCTCAAGACGGCTAGCCGCGACCTCCAGCCAGTCGGCAGTCCGACTGGGGGTGCGTGAAGCCTGCACGTCTGGCCACAGGGCGGCGATCGCTTGGGCGCCGACATGTTGAAGCCGGCGCATCATCTAGTGGGCCGGCCGCAGGCGAGCCCCAATACTCAGAATGTGCTTGTCAAGAGTCCGAGGGGCATCAGCGGTGATCTCTGCGCCACCCGCCCTCCGCTCCTTGCGGTCGGCCTCGATAGCTTGAATGGCGGCCTGCGAGTGGCCGGGGAAGAAGTCTGCCAAGACGGAAAAAATGAAGAACAAGTAGAAAAAACCAGGAGTCGGCTCGACATATAGTCGGCAGCTCGAAGAAGGAAAGCAAAGAAGCTCACCATCGACAAGGTCCTCGATCTCATGGAAGCCGGAGACCAGCATTGCCTCCTTGTCGGTCCAGGAGGAGCGCTCGCTCGCAAACTCGGCCAGGAGGGCGCTTCCGCCTCTTCCGCCTCCTTCTGCATCTTCATAAGCAGCTCCTTCTGCTCTGCCAATTGTGCGGCCAGTAGATCGCGCTCTACGGCGAGCTTGCTGCACTCCTCCCCCTTGGCGCGCAACGCGGAGTTGGCTTCGTTCAGCTGCTGTTGAAGAGCGGCGTTGGCCTCTGAAGAGAAAGAAGAAGAAGGTCACCGGGGAGATCCGGCCCGACTGCTCAACAGTCGGCCCGAATCTCGGGGACTACAGCCCGCAGGTGCACCAGCGCGCCCCCGCAAAGAAGAAAAAGGACTCACTCCGGCTCTCCAACAGGTCGGCAGTTCGCTTGCCCAGCTCTTCAACATTGCGGTTGAAGGTGGTGACACGGAGGTTGTGATAGTCCTGCAACAAGTATTTCAGAACAAAGGTTAGTACCCGAAACTTACCAATTGGAGTTCCGGGCCGCCTGCGCAGCAGCCGGCCAAGAACTCGGGGACTACACCCAGTGGGTGCGCTGGCGCGCCCTCACAGGGAGAAACAAGAAAACAGGGACAAAGGAGAAAGCATACCCGGATGGCTGCCCGCGACGCCAGGTGCGCCTTGGTGCAGTTCTGGATGCCGTCGCTCTTAGCTCGCAGCTTTGTCTGGACACCCAGAAGCGCCTGGTTCAGCGAGCCCGTGCCGCCTCCTCGTACCCACCTAATGGGCGCGGCGCTCATCGCTTCGGCGTCTGGAATTGTCAAGCTGGCTGTGGGGACCCCGACTCACAAGTCGTGATCATCGAATGCACGTGTACAGTGATCCCAGAGATCAATGTCACTGAACACATAGAAGCTGAATAACAAGAGTCTTACATCCATACATATCGTCTTACACAAATTATGACCATTATGGTCAAGTCTTACATAGATAAAGCCTTAAGGGCTGAACACCAAATGTAACATAAGCAGCGGAAATCTTCATCGATAAGTAGAACCCATGCCATCTGCCTTAACCCTACAGGCATTCTGACTGGGAAACGTCCTAGTTCGCATGTTCCTCTTCAAAGGACTCTTCTTCGAAGTCCTGTTCTTCCATGCCTGGCCAATTAAATAACTAGTGGCAAGCCAATGAGTACTTTGAATGTACTCGCAAACAACCCATGTTTTGGTTCAAGGTACAACAATGCATGATATAGGTAAATTTCTGCGAAAAGCTAGTTTTTGAGTGCAATGACATGGTCAACAACTTGTAAGACATGCATCAGGAGAATTCAAGTAACCATAAGGACAGGTTACAGATATTAACATAAATAGAGTGGGCACCAACCCAACTCAATCATGTCAAGTCCTTTGACTTGACCCGAGTAGTGGTATCAACATAAAAAGAGTGGGCACCAACCCAACTCAACCATGACTTGACCCGAGTGGTTCTTCTCACCTATCCAATCACTCACACTGGTTTGAAAACATGTGGATGTAGCCCAAGAGCGGTTACCCAACTGTCCTTGACCATGGACACGGCTATTCGAATAGTTTTACACTCTGCAGAGGTTGCACACTTTACCCACAAGATCCGGGGAACTTCCCTGTCATCCACGACCCGCGGTACCTCAAGTACCCGGGGTAAGCACCCGATCACTATCTTTCCCTAGATGACACTAACAAGGAGTCCACTTGTTGTTCCGTATGCTCACGATGTACATCATACGAGACTCACTCGAGATCGTAACATCCGAGAGGGGACACAACGGTGTATCCGGTGCCTTGTGAAAACAGTCATGGCTGCCCTACCTGGCACGACCCCGTCCCGAGAGTGAGAGCACCAACTCTCCCCCGTCACTAGTAATGCAGGCTCCAAGCTAGTATCGGCCTAGGTAATCAATAATGCCCTTTCCCATATAAGGGTAGAGTGGTTGCACATGTAAGGTTGGATTAACGGTCGCAACTTAAACCAATCCATTTTTGAGAACAACACACACACTTGCCTCGGTACTCCACTTCGTCATCAAGTGGCTACCCAACTCATTGTCTCCCTCGGGCATGAGTGGCTCCCGACGGGGTTTTTGAAAAGTCCTTTCAAAATACTTTGTCTCCATCACCATGCATATTCCCATCCCTTTTGTGTAGCACTACTTAGCATCCTATCAACTCCCACTGGCATAACCCTCATAAGGAGGTAGGGTCATGCATAATGCAAGTATCAATCAAGGAGGAAATGAAGGCAACCCACCTGAGTGGCTACCCTCTCATCATGATTCCGATGCAACATTAATAAAGTGCTATATGAAATGCATAGAAAGGGTTTCATAGACATGGTCAAAGGGCTGCTTGCCTGGCTCAACAAGGTCTTTCGGGTCTTCAAAGTCTTCTGGTCCAACTCCTTCGTCAGCAACGCAATCTATCGTCGCAAAATAATAACGAGAAAATAAGGCAATAATAAAACAGAAAAACCAAAGTGCTCAGAAAAATGTCAACTTATTTTTGTAAAATACTAGGTGGAAAACTAAGAAGGGGAAAATTCCTAGTTTCGGATTTCGAGTTGTATAATAGGAGAAATGGATTTACAAAGGCATATTTAAATGCATAAAATCACATTTAAATATTTACAGTGAAGAAAAGGTAGTTGGATTTGAATGAAAGTTGCACCATAAATAGGTGGGACTATTATAAGAATTTAGGAGTTGGAATTATTGCATTTGGATTAATATTTAATCCCGTGGAATTTTTGCAATTTTTCAGAAAAAGAAAAAGGGGAAGGGGCACTGTGCCTGCTGGGCCAGAACAGCCGCAGCACAGCAGGCCCAGCCAGAGAGGCGGCCCAGCGCACTGGTGCACGCGCGCGCGCCAGGTTTAAACCTGACGGGCGGGGACTAGGCGTCAGCGAGAGAGATGGGGGAGATGGAGGGGAGAGGCTGTCAGGCGGGGCCCGCCTGTCATCCCTAACCCCGAGTCCAGGTGGCCGGCGAGCTCACCGGCGATGATGCAGGGCACGGCGAGGTCAGGCGAGGGCACGGCTGGGCTCAGCGTCGTGTCGCCGTTCGGGTGGAGGTGGAGTTGGTCGCCAGGTGGCCTGGTTCACCGGCGACGAGGTTCGCGGCGGAGGAGCTTCGGGCGTCGATGGCTCCGACTGTTTCCGGCTGCAAAAGAGGCGGGGAAGAAGGGGGAAATGGTCAGGGGCGCCCGGGGGTTCCAAATCGAGGCAGAGGGGGAGCAGGGGAGGCCTGTACCATGGGATCGACGGCGACCCGAGGCGGCGGAGCTCGAGCTCGATCTCGAGCTCGGGCTCGTCTGGAGAGGGGTGAGAGGTGCAGGGCGGTGTTAGGGGAGTGAGAGGGCGAGTGGTGAGGAGAGAAGGGCTTGGGGAGGCCTTTAAATAGGCGAACGGCGAGGTCTAGTAGACCCGTGCGCCGGTGAGCTCACGCTCGTCGCTATAGGGCTTGCGAGGAGCTGGCGTCATGTCTGGGGCGTTCCTGGGTGCGGACTATGCCGAGAGGGATAGAGAGAGGGAGTGGGGAGAGGTCAGAGGCGCCGCGCGTGTGAGCTCGCTCACTGGAGCTCTCGGGCGGCCGGTGCGCGTGCGAGTAGGGGCAGGAGAGAGAGAGGGAGGAGGGGGCTGACCAGCTGCCGTGTTCCGGACGCCGAGGCGCATCGGCAAGCGCACGGGGGAGGCCCGAGGTGGCCGGATGTGCTTGGCAGGGGGCGCCTACAATGCGGGAGCGCACTGTAGCGCGCTCCAGAGCGCCCAAATGGCATGCCAAGCCATTTTCTATGCTTGTGGGCACGCCCTAGCATGTCTGGTAGCTCTAGGGAGGAGTAAAGAAAGGGGGGAGAGCATAGGATGCCATGGATGGCCACTGGAGTGAGGAGAGAGGAAGAAGAAGAGTGGAAATGGGGCTGTCCAGAGAGAGAAAGTGAGGGTTTCACCCCCAAATAATTGATCTGAGGTCTTGCCATTGCTAATGGAGGTATAAGGTGACTAGATTAAGCTCTGGTAAAAAGTTGAGCTTACCAAGAATAGTGGAAGGGGTCAAAACAGTGGTTTTTGCAAAATGTTAGAAGGTGTTTGATAATGGTTTGGGCAAGCAAATGATTTCCAATTGCCATGAAGCTCTACAGGGTGAAATGACACATATAATTAGGGTGTTCCACCAAATTTGAGCTCATTTGGGTAAAGTGTCCAATGTAACTTTGATAAACCCTAGAAATCAACAGAAAGGGGTTGGTGTAGATTTAGTCATGCAAAACCATTCTCCTTGATGCACCACTTGGTGTAGTGTTATCATTTGGTCATATGAACATGCTCACAAAAGTTGGGGTTAAGGAGAGAAAGTTGGTAGTGCAAACTTGCTCAAATTAGGTTCTGAACAGAAAGGGTTATGGGGCATTTTTGTGGACCAAACTGACCTTGATTGAAGTGAGACTTTGCAAGATCATCACAATATGCATTTGTGACTTGCTGGATTTTTCTTGGATTTTTATGAAAATATTTCTTGTAGAAATATTTCAAATCCTTGAAATGAGCAGAAATGGTTTTGGGAGGTTTTGTCCAATATTTTGAACATGACCATGTGTTGAAACTCTTATATATGGGAAATATATGTCCACTGAGTTTCCCTAAATTTTCTCAAATATTTCTAAAATAATAAAATAATTTTTCCCTATTAAAGACCATTTCTGGCCTTAAGAAAAAGCCTTTAAATAAAATAGGAAAATAACTTTTAAAATTATATTTTTGGGGTTTATGGGAATCCTATATCTAATAGGTTTCAAATATACCTTTTGAAATATTTTTCATACCCCAAATTAGGTACTTGCCGTGCAAACCTCAATCCAGGGGTGTTTGGAAAACTAATTTTTGAAAATACTATTTGGCCAAATTATTTTTGTAAGAAAATACTATATTGCTCTATACACATGGCATGATCATTGGGCAGAAGTTTGGGGCAAGGAGATGAAGTATAGCGGGTGGAGTTGTGTTGACTTTAAAGAGCACTTGAAAAGCACAGAGAGAAAACCAACTCCAAATAAAAGCCAAATAATGCAAAAGTTTTTGTTGGTCCAAATTTTCATGCTTTATTAATGCAAATGAAGAGTTACAAAATGCAGGGTGTGACAGATCTACCCCCCTTACAAGAATCTCGTCCCCGAGATTCCTAAACTAGGCTTTAAAGAGATACGGAAACTCAGATCTAAGGTAGTCTTCACGTTCCCAGGTTGCTTCTGCTTCAGTGTGGTTGCTCCACTGGACCTTGAAGTACTTGATAGTGCGGCTTCGAGTGCATTGCTCAGCCTCATCCAAAATGCACATGGGCCTCTCGCGGTAAGTCAAATCAGGCTGAAGGTCAATGGCTTGGTGATCGACGTCCTTGTAAAGATTAGGCTTGCCTGGGACTTGGAGACACTTCCGGAGTTGTGACACGTGGAATACGTTGTGCACATCGGATAGTTCAGGTGGCAGTTCCAACTGGTAATCCACTTCTCCTCGTCGGTCAGTGATCTTGAAGGGGCCAATGTATCTTGGTGCGAGTTTTCCTTTGACATGGAAGCACTGGGTCCCCTTGAGAGGTGTGACCCGGAGATAGACATGGTCTCCAACTCGGAAGGTCATGTCTCTTCGACGAGAGTCAGCGTAACTCTCCTGCCTTGACTTGGCAGTCTTCAAACGCTCTCTGACAAGCTGGACTTGCTCTTCTGCTTCACGGAGGATATCGGGCCCAAAGACTAGTCCATCTCTGGTTTCTGACCAATTGAGGGGTGTGCGACACTTGCGCCCATACAACACCTCAAATGGTGCCATCTGGAGGCTTGACTGATAACTGTTGTTGTAGGAGAACTCGGCGAAAGGGGGGCAATCTTCCCACCTAGCTCCATATGCTAAGACACAGGCTCGGAGCATGTCTTCGAGTATCTGATTTACTCGTTCTGTCTGACCTCCAGTCTGTGGGTGGAAAGTAGTGCCGAAGGACAACTTGGTCCCCATGGCCTCTTGGAACTTCTTCCAGAACCTTGAGGTAAAGTGGGTCCCTCGGTCTGACACAATCTCCTTGGGGATACCATGAAGGCTTACGATTCTGTTGATATAGAGGCTGGCTAGCTGATTTCCCTTGTAAGTCGTTTTGACAAGAATGAAATGGGCTACTTTGGTCAAATGGTCGACTATGACCCAGATGGAGTCATGTCCCTTATTTGACCTGGGTAATCCAGTGATGAAGTCCATTCCGATCTTATCCCATTTCCATTCAGGCACCTTGAGAGGCTGTAACAATCCAGCGGGCCGCTGATGTTTAGCTTTGACCCTTTGGCATATGTCACACTTAGCGACGAAAGTGGCTATCTCTCTCTTCATGCCATGCCACCAGAATCTTTCCTTTATGTCTTGATACATCTTGGTTCCTCCGGGGTGAATGGAATACGGGGTGTCATGAGCTTCTTGTAAGATCAAATTCTTGAGCTCAATCTTGTTGGGTATGCAAATGCGATTCCCAAACCACACAATTCCTTGCTCATCCTCTGAGAATCCTGGGGCCTTGCCTGCCTTGATCTTCCTCTTGATGCCTTCAATACTTTCGTGTCCCTCCTGAGCTTCCTTGATATCATCCATCAGGGTAGGCTTGACTTCAAGGTTGGCTAAGAATCCTGGTGCAACCAGTCCCAACCCGAAGCTTTCAAGTTCTTCATACAAGGCGGGTAGCCTTTCCTTAAGCATAGCATTCAAGGAACAAGCCTTCCTGCTTAATGCACCTGCCACCACATTAGCCTTTCCAGGGTGGTATTGAACACTGAGGTCATAATCCTTGATCAACTCTAGCCACCTTCTCTGCCTCATGTTCAATTCCTTTTGAGTGAAAATATACTTCAGACTTTTGTGATCCGTGTATATCTCACACCGCTTCCCTAGGAGGTAATGTCGCCATGTTCTCAGGGCATGAACTACAGCTGCCAACTCAAGGTCATGAGTAGCATAGTTCTCTTCATGAGGCCGTAGTTGCCTTGAAAGGTAAGCTACGACTCTGCATTCTTGCATCAGAACACCTCCCAGTGCGGTTCTTGACGCATCACAATATATCACAAACTCCTTGTGTATATCTGGTGTGGCTAGAACTGGGGCGGTGGTCAATCTCTTCTTCTGCTCCTGGAAGCTTTCTTCACACTTCGGCGTCCATTCAAACTTCTTGTCCTTCTTCAAAAGCTGAGTCATGGGTCGTGCAATGCTTGAGAATCCTTCAAAGAACTTGCGGTAATATCCCGCGAGTCCGAGGAAGCTTCTGACTTCCTTCACATTGCTTGGGGATTGCCATTCAGTCACGGCTTCAATCTTAGTGGGATCGACCGACAATCCTTCTTCAGTCAAAACATGACCCAAGAATCAAACTTCGCGCAGCCAAAATTTGCACTTGCCGAACTTGGCATATAGTTGGTGCTCTCGAAGCTTGTCTAGGACCATCCTCAAGTGTTGCTCGTGCTCTTCTTCCGTCTTCGAGAAGACAAGAATGTCATCAATGAAGACAACGACAAACTTGTCCAAATATTCCATGAAGACCTTATTCATGAGATACATGAAGTAAGCTGGGGCATTGGTCAATCCAAAGGACATGACCGTGCACTCATACATGCCATATCTAGTTACAAATGCCATCTTCGGAATATCTTGGGGTCTGATTTTCAGCTGGTAGTACCCAGATCTGAGATCAATCTTGGAGAACACCTTGGCTCCATTGAGTTGATCAAACAGATCTTCAATCTTGGGAAGTGTATACTTGTTTTTGACTGTAACTTCATTGAGGGAGCGGTAGTCAATGCATAAGCGGATGGTACCATCCTTCTTTGCCACAAACAGAACAGGTGATCCCCAAAGGGAGGCACTAGGGCGGATAAATCCCTTCCTCAACTACTCTTCCACTTGCTTCTTCAACTCTGCTAACTCTTCCGATCCCATTCTATAAGGCTTCTTATAGTTGGGTCCTGCTCCGGGTATGAGCTCGATGATGAACTCAATGTCTCGGTCAGGAGGCATTCCCGGTAGCTCATCAGGAAAGACATCGGGGTACTCGCATACTACCGGCACTTGCTCCAGTCCAACTTCTGACAGAGAGTTGACTTGGGTGGCTTGAGCAGAGGAGGGGTTGGAGGCATATCTAACTTCGACTCCTTGGTCATTGGTTACAGTGACGGTCCGGTTGGCACAATCTAGCAAACCTTGGTGCTTGGTGAGCCAATCCATTCCTAAGATCACATCCAAGCCTTGCGACCTTAAGATGATAAGGTCTGCTAGGAATTCTACCACATTAATGACAATCCCGACTCCTTTACATCCTATCTTGGCTCTCATCTCTGCTCCGGGGGTTTGTACCACCATAGGGTTATCCAGGGGTGTATGGGTCATGCCACTTTTTAATGCAAACTTTTGGGTGACAAATGAATGCGTGGCTCCAGAATCAAACAAGACAGTTGCAGGTGCTGAATTGACAAGGAACGTACCCAACACGACGTCCGGGTCTTCCTGGGCTTCTTCTGCAGTGACATGATTCACACGACCCTTGCCGTTGTTGGGCAGGTTGCGGGAAGCTTGGTTCCTTGGTGGCATTCCGCGGCCTTGTCCTGGGTTCTGCGCATTGGGGTGCGGGGCGTCGGGCTTCTTGTTGGGGCAATTCTTGGAGTAGTGTCCTGCCTGACCACATCCGAAGCAAGTGACTTGATTGGGGTTGCTGCTCTTGCCGGCATTGTTATTGGGGTTGTTGTAAGCTGGCCTGGGGTTGGCATACTGCTGAGGTGGATAGTTGGTGCGGGGTGCAGGAGCTCTTGGCTGCTGATAGGTTGGCTTGACTGGGGCTGGCTGCCACGGGCGAGGCTCCTGGTTGCTGGAGCTACCCTTGCTGATCATCTTGCGCTTACGGGTGTCATACAAAGCACGCCGCTTGTCCTCGAGCATGAGTGCCTTGTTCACCAGATCAGGAAAGGTCGGGCAGTCACACACAACAAGCGAGTACTGCAGAGTCTGGTTAAGGCCTTCCATGAAGCGCTCCCTTTTGGCAGCATCAGTGCTGACATCTTCAGGGGCATACCTTGAGAGAACACTGAACTTCTGCATGTACTCCTTGATAGTGGTACTACCTTGCTTCAGGGCTCGGAACTCACGCTTCTTGATGGCCATGATTCCGGAAGGAATGTGGGCCTTGCGGAATTCTGCCTTGAAGTTATTCCATGTGATGTTTTGCTCAGCATGCATGGCCTTGAATCCATCCCACCAAGCTCTAGCAGTTCCCCCGAGACAGTGAGCAGCATATGCCACCTTCTCACGGTCCTCAGTGCATCCGACTAGTTCCAGCAGATCCTCAATGGTGCGGACCCAGTCGTCTGCATCCAGGGGTTCAGCAGTCTCGATGAAGGTGGGTGGTGCATGCTTCTTGAACTCCACCAGCGTGGAACGTGCATTGCCGTTTCCCGCCGGCTGGCGGTTGACAACTTGAGCAATCATCTGGTGGGCTGCAGTGTTGGCTTGGCATTCCTCTCGGAAGGCTTGGAGAAGCCGAGCCATGTCCATGCTTGGAGGTGGTGGTGGTGGTGGAGCTTGTCCTTTGGTTTGGTCTTGACTGGCTCCTTCTCCGGCTTCTGGCTGCTGGGTAGAGGTACCAGTACGAGTTACAGCAAGCATCCTGTTGGAGCGGTCAAGGTCTCATGATTAGGAAAGATGGGGAAAGCAATATAAATGGGACGCCTAGTAAGGGGGTTGGTATGATACTAATTGTTTTCATGCAAGGGCCAAAAGGCCAAACACATTCATTAAAATCCAAATGGGTGATGTAGTCGCTTACAAGTTCCCGAGGGAAAGTACGACGTCCATCAAACTCATCAAAAGCAATCACCATACTACATGGTTTCATATGAACCATTACAAGGAATCATCTTCGCATAGGGCTACACGACCTATCCTACCGTAGGGGTTACTAACGGGCACATCCGGGTTGCGAATGATGCCTAAGTGGTGGAATGCTCGGTCGCGTAGTCTGGCTCTTCTAGGTCTTCCTCCTTGTCATCGGCGGCCTGACTTTCCGCTTCACTTGAAGGGGTGGGAGAGTGGAGGAGCTCAACACAGCGTTGCTTTGCCGGTGGTGCGAAGAGTTTGCAGTATTCCTTGGCGCTCATGCGGTGTTGCTGTGGTGGTTCTCCATCCTTTGGGGGTCTCTCGCCTCTGTATCCGATTGCGGGTTGACCAGGGGGAGCACCTTCCATCTTGATCCTATCCGTCTTCTCTTGTGCTTGGCGAAGAAGTGCCTTGGTCTCATGAAGTTCCTTTTGGAGCTCCATCAATTCCGAGGCCAAGCGTTGTGCCAAACTATCGGCACAAAGGCTGAAGTAGGTCTGGAATCAGTGTGGAAGTCCTTCTTCTAATGGTGGAGCTGGTGCACTGCTCTCATCCTCACCCTCCTTCCGATAAGGCAAGAAACGGGTTGCCAACTCGTCTGCCATCTCTGGAAAAAGGTCTCGGAGGCGGGTGAGTGCCTTGAGGGTTGCCGTCTCGAAGGCAAGGACTAGTGTTGCCATCTAGGGTCCCTCAAAGAACCAGCTTGTTGGGGAGTCATTGGCCTTCACGATCACTTCCACATGATACTCCGTCTCGGTGTCATTGATCCAATGCTCATGGTAGGTGAAAATGGGGGCTCGGTGGAACTGGCACTTCTTGAGGCTATCCTCGAGAAGTACGGTAAATCCTGTGGTCAGGAAGTCTTCAGGGACGGCAGCCATCTACAAAGGTTGAATGGGAGAGGTCAATATGGGAAATACGTCTTGGGTTGGGTAAGCTTTAGAAAAGAAGAGAAGTTTAGATGGTCTCAGACTAACTAACGCCCATGCTAACTAAGGCTTCCTACAGTCAGGATGGCTCTGATACCAGCTCCGTGGGGACACCGACTCACAAGTCGTGATCACCGAATGCACGTGTACAGTGATCCCAGAGATCAATGCTCACCGAACACACAGAAGCTGAATAACAAGAGTCTTACATCCATACATACCGTCTTACACAAATTATGACCATTATGGTCAAGTCTTACATAGATAAAGCCTTAAGGGCTGAACATCAAATGTAACATAAGCAGCGGAAATCTTCATCGATAAGTAGAACCCATGCCATCTGCCTTAACCCTACAGGCATTCTGACTAGGAAACGTCCTAGTTTGCATGTTCGTCTTCAAAGGACTCCTCTTGGAGCTCCTGTTCTTCCATGCCTGGCCAATTAAATAACCAGTGGCAAGCCAATGAGTACTTTGAATGTACTCGCAAGCAACCCATGTTTTGGTTCAAGGTACAACAATGCATGATATAGGTAAATTTTTGCGAAAAGCTAGTTTTCGAGTGCAATGACATGGTCAACAACTTGTAAGACATGCATCGGGAGAATTCAAGTAACCATAAGGACAGGTTACAGATATCAACATAAATAGAGTGGGCACCAACCCAACTCAATCATGTCATGTCCTTTGACTTGACCTGAGTAGTGGTATCAACATAAAAAGAGTGGGCACCAACCCAACTCAACCATGACTTGACCAGAGTGGTTCTTCTCACCTATCCAATCACTCACACTGGTTTGAAAACATGTGGACGTAGCCCAAGAGCGGTTACCCAAGTGTCCTTGACCATGGACACGGCTATTCGAATAGTTTTACACTCTGCAGAGGTTGCACACTTTACCCACAAGATCCGGGGAACTTCCGTGTCTTCCACGACCCGCGGTACCTCAAGTACCCGGGGTAAGCACCCGATCACTATCTTTCCCTAGACGACACTAACAAGGAGTCCACTCGTTGTTCCGTATCCTCATGATGTACATCATACGAGACTCACTCGAGATGGTAACATCCGAGAGGGGACACAACGGTGTATCCGGTGCCCTATGAAAACAGTCATGGCCGCCCTACCTGGCACGACCCCGTCCCGAGAGACAGAGAGAGAGCACCAACTCTCCCCCGTCACTAGTAATGCGGGCTCCAAGCTAGTATCGGCCTAGGTAATCAATAATGCCCTTTCCCATATAAGGGTAGAGTGGTTGCACATGTAAGGTTGGATTAACGGTCGCAACTTAAATCAATCCGTTTTTGAGAACAACACAGACACTTGCCTCGGTACTCCACTTCGTCATCAAGTGGCTACCCAACTCATTGTCTCCCTCGGGCATGAGTGGCACCCGACGGGGTTTTCGAAAAGTCCTTTCAAAATACTTTGTCTCCATCACCATGCATATTCCCATCCCTTTCGCGTAGCACTACTTAGCATCCTATCAACTCCCACCGGCATAACCCTCATAAGGAGGTAGGGTCATGCATAATGCAAGTATCAATCAAGGAGGAAATGAAGGCAACCCACCTGAGTGGCTACCCTCTCATCATGATTCCGATAAAACATTAATAAAGTGTTATATGAAACGCATAAAAAGGGTTTCATAGACATGTTCAAAGGGCTGCTTGCCTGGCTCAACAAGGTCTTCCGGGTATTCAAAGTCTTCTAGTCCAACTCCTTCGTCAGCAACGCAATCTATCGTCGCAAAATAATAACGAGAAAATAAGGCAATAATAAAACAGAAAAACCAAAGTGCTTAGAAAAATGTCAACTTATTTTTGTAAAATACTAGGTGGAACACTAAGAAGGGGAAAATTCCTAGTTTTGGATTTGGAGTTGTATAATAGGAGAAATGGATTTACAAAGGAATATTTAAATGCTTAAAATCACATTTAAATATTTACAGTGAAGAAAAGGTTGTTGGATTTGAATGAAAGTTGCACCATAAATAGGTGGGTTTATTACAAGAATTTAGGAGTTGGAATTATTGCATTTGGATTAATATTTAATCCTGTGGAATTTTTGCAATTTTTCAGAAAAAGAAAAAAGGGGAAGGGGCACTGTGCCTGCCGGGCCAGAACAGCCGCAGCGCAGCAGGCCCAGCCAGAGAGGCGGCCCAGCGCACTGGTGCACGCGCGCGCGCCAGGTTTAAACTTGACGGGTGGGGCCCAGGCGTCAGCGAGAGAGTGGGGGGCGATGGAGGGGAGAGCCTGACAGGTGGGGCCCGCCTGTCATCCCTAACCCCGAGTCCAGGCGGCCGGCGAGCTCACCGGCAATGATGCAGGGCACGGCGAGGTCGGGCGAGGGCATGGTTGGGTTCAACGTCGTGTCACCATTCGGGTGGAGGTGGAGTTGGTTGCCAGGGTGGCCTGGTTCGCCGGCGACGAGGTTTGCGGCGGAGGAGCTTCGGGCGTCGACGGCTCCGACCGTTTCCGGCTGCAAAAGAGGCGGGGAAGAAGGGGGAAATGGTCAGGGGCGCCCGGGGGTTCCAAATCGAGGCAGAGGAGGAGCAGGGGAGGCCTGTACCGTGGGATCGACGGCGACCCGAGGCGGCGGAGCTCGAGCTCGATCTTGAGCTCGGGCTCCTCTGGAGAGGGGTGAGTGGTGCAGGGGGGTGTTTAGGAGAGTGAGAGAGCGAGTGGTGAGGAGAGAAGGGCTCGCGGAGGCCTTTAAATAGGCGAACGACAAGGTCCAGTAGACCCGTGCACCGGCGAGCTCACGCTCGTCGCTCTAGGGCTCAGGAGGAGCTGGCGTCGTGTCTAGGGTGTTCCTGGGCGTGGACTACGCCGAGAGGGATAGAGAGAGGGAGTGGGGAGAGGTCAGAGGTGCCGCGCGTGTGAGCTCGCTCACTGGAGCTCTCGGGCGGCCGGTGCGCGTGCGAGCAGGGGCAGGAGAGAGAGAGAGAGGGAGGAGGGGCCAACCAGCTCCCGTGTCCCGGACGCCGAGGCGCATCGACAGGCGTGCGGGGGAGGCCCGAGGTGGCCGGATGTGCTTGGCAGGGGGCGCCTACAGTGCGGGAGCGCACTGTAGCGCGCTCCAGAGCGCCCAAATGGCATGCCAAGCCATTTTTCTATGCTTGTGGGCGCGCCCTAGCATATCTGGAATCTCTACGGAGGAGTAAAGAAAGGGGGGAGAGCATAGGATGCCATGGATGGCCACTGGAGTGAGGAGAGAGGAAGAAGAAGAGTGGAAATGGGGCTGTCTAGAGAGAGAAAGTGAGGGTTTCACCCCCAAATAATTGATTTGAGGTCTTGCCATTGCTAATGGAGGTATAACGTGACTAGATTAAGCTCTGGTAAAAAGTTGAGCTTACCAAGAATAGTGGAATGGGTCAAAAAGGTGGTTTTTGCAAAATGTCAGAAGGTGTTTGATAATGGTTTGGGCAAGAAAATGATTTTCAATTGCCATGAAGCTCTACAGGGTGAAATGACACATATAATTAGGGTGTTCCACCAAATTTGAGCTCATTTGGGGAAAGTGGCCAATGTAACTTTGGTAAACCCTAGAAATCAACAGAAAGGGGTTGGTGTAGATTTAGTCTTGCAAAACCATTCTCCTTGATGCACCACTTGATGTAGTGTCATAATTTGGTCATATGAACATGCTCACAAAAGTTGGGGTCAAGGAGAGAAAGTTGGTAGTGCAAACTTGCTCAAATTTGGTTCTGAACAGAAAGGGTTATGGGGCATTTTGGTGGACCAAAATGACCTTGATTGAAGTGAGGCTTTGCAAGATCATCACAATATGAATTTGTGACTTGCTGGATTTTTCTTTGATTTTTATGAAAATATTTCCTGTAGAAATATTTCAAATCCTTGAAATGAGCAGAAATGGTTTTAGGAGGTTTTGTCCAATATTTTGAACATGACCATGTGTTGAAACTCTTATATATGGGAAATATATGTCCACTGAGTTTCCCTAAATTTTCTCAAATATTTTTAAAATAATAAAATAATTTTTCCCTATTAAAGACCATTTCTGGCCTTAAGAAAAAGCTTTTAAATAAAATAGGAAAATAACTATTAAAATTATATTTTTGGGGTTTATGGGAATCCTATATCTAATAGGTTTCAAATATACCTTTTGAAATATTTTTCATACCCCAAATTAGGTACTTGCAGTGCAAACCTCAATCCAGGGGTGTTTGGAAAACTAATTTTTGAAAATACTATTTGGCCAAATTATTTTTGTAAGAAAATACTATATTGCTCTATATACATGGCATGATCATTGGGCAGAAGTTTGGGGCAAGGAGATAAAGTATAGGGGGTGGAGTTGTGTTGACTTTAAAGAGCACTTGAAAAGCATAGAGAGAAAACAAACTCCAAATAAAAGCCAAATAATGCAAAAGTTTTTGTTGGTCCAAATTTTCATGCTTTATTAATGCAAATGAAGAGTTACAAAATGCAGGGTGTGACACTGACGGTGCCGGTTTCCAAGGGGCGTGGCACCGAAGTCGCCTTCTCAAGACGGTGGCGCATTGGTGAGCCAACTTGAAGGAGTAGCCTTGCCACGACCTCGTCTTCAGTCGGCGGCAAGGGCGGATCCGCCGGCTGTTTGCCTTGCGCGCTTCTAGATGGCGACAGGGGCGGCTATGGCGGCGCGACCACGTCCGACATGGGGGCGTCGCCGCCACCTCTGTCCACGATCGGCACTCGCCGCTTACTTCCCCTGACTGCCCCGTGAACTCCGGGGGCGGCGGCGCGGAGTTCATAGGGGTGACGAACACCGCTGACCGCCGGGGCGCGACTTCCTTAGCCGGCTGCTTTGCCGCAGCGGCGGCCTCGGCCGCCTCCCGCTTCGTCAGGGCGGAGGCCTCCGCCTTCTCGGCCTACGCTTTCTCCCGGCGGGCGGCCTCCTCCTCCTTGCGCTTCTCCCGCGCGTTCCACTCCGTCGCCTACTGAAGGTCGGCGGCGGGGTCAATCCACCGAGTGGTGGCAGACGTCTCCACCGATCCCATAACGGAGGCAGCGGCAACCCTCTCAAGAGTGAGGGGAGCCCTGAGACGAGAATAGCATATGAAAAACTTAGACAAGACCAACAAAGAGAAAATAAAGATAAGGGATGGAGGCGCTTACGCAGAGACTAGCGGTGGCTTCTTCACTTCCTTGCGGAAGTGGTTGGCTTTCGCGGCCACCTCTTCCCGCTTGGTCGCGGCGGCCACTCCCTTGAACTTCTTCGACAGGCCACCAAGCGTACTCGGCCTGGCCCGGCGCTTCTTCGCACTGCCTTGAGCGTCCAAGCCGGCGGAGGAACTCGCGCTTTGCTGGCCGGCTTTTGGCTGGCGACGCGGGGCGACTTCTCCCTCGGCCTCGTCGTCAGGACAGTCGGCAAAAGTGGCCAATGGCATGGAGCCGCCTGCTTCTCCTCCTCCTCCCTCAGCGTCGGCTTCCATGGCTGCCGCCCCCAAGTCGGGATCGTCAACGTCGCTCTCCGCCCGATCGGGGTCAAACTGACGAGCCGGCCCCGCGGTGCCGGCCGAAGGAAGGACGAGAGGATTCTGATTGAAAACAAAAACTGTCAGACTTGCCAAGTCCAACTCGGCAGCAAAAGAAATAGAAGAAGAAGGAAGACGACGTACAATAGGCGGGGGGTTGCCGCGCAAATACGGCTCCTTGCCGAACCGCCACTCCACCGAGAGACCGCAGTTCGCAATGTAGTTCATCGTGTTCGCCACCTCCGCGTGAGGCATGTCCTTGGAGCATATCCGACTCGGGTCCCGATGACTGCTTATCTGGCAGATCAGGTGAGGTCGGCCTTGGAGTGGGAGGACTCGGCGCGCCATGAAGGCGGCCAGCAAGTCGGCCCCGGTCAGGCCCTCCGACTGCATCAGCACTCGGAGTCGCCCGACGGCGGCGGCACCAGCGGGAGACAGCGTCCTGGCTCGGTGTGACCAGCTGGGGAGCCTTCCAGCCGGCGCGCCGGCTTCGTAAGCCGGCAAGTTGACCCCAGTCGCCTTCTGGTGCGATGTTCTTCACATAAAAATATGACCGCTTCCACATCTTCACCGACTTAATTAGTGCGATGGTGGGAAACTGATTGTCGGCCACTCATCTCCGCATCGCGATGAATGCACCGCACTGGGCCAGCATGCCGGCGACGTGTGTGCCGAGCGTGGATTGGAAGAACACCCCCCAGAGCTCGATGGTGGGGAGAACGCTGAGGAAGCCTTCTCACAGGGTGGCGAAGGCAGCCAGTAGCACCACCGTGTTCGGAGTAAGGTGGTGCGGCTGGAGCCCGTGGAACTCCAAGAAGGAGCGGAAGAAGCCGCTCGCAGGCCGCGCATGAGGTACGAGCGGAATATGACCCGCTCGCCCTCCTCCGGCACCGGCGATATCTCACCCTCCGGCGCGAGGCGGACCCGCACTAAGTCCCTGCCAGGAAGCCGCCTTGTCTGGCGGAGGATCTTGATGTTGTCGTCGTCAACCTCGGAGCCAGCCCACACCCCGGAGCGAATAGCAGGAGGCGCGGCGGCGGAGGAGGAGCTCAACGTTGCGGGCACGGCGTGGTTCGGAGCAGCAGCGGCAAGAAGAAGAAGCAAGAAGGAGCGAAAGGAAGTGGGGAGAATGGGCGCGCGTGCTTCGCCCCCCCCCCCCCCCCCCCCGCCTACTTGTAGGCTCGTGGGCTGAGAAGTCGAGGGGGCGGACATGGGATTAACTGCGCGCGGGACCCGACGATCCCCACGATTTACCACACGAAGTTACCACGTGCAATAACCGCGCGGGAACTCCAACCGTCCGCGCGGCCGCAACGGATCCGTTCGCATGCCGAGGCGCGGTAGTGGCTGGCACCGCCTGTAGGCCTGTCCTGTCGCGCACGTGGGTGATCAGACTAGCTCCGCCACGTGGCGCCTCGCGACGGGTCAACCACGGGCGGCAACCCGGAAGCTTATCAGGCACGCCGCCTGAACTCCGCCGCAACGTTCAAACTTTTTTAGGGGCAAGTGGGCCTTGAGCAAGTCCGACTCCAACTAGTCGGCTTGACACAAGACGGCTAGCGAAGCCCAGATCCGACCACCGGAGAGAAGAAACTGTTGAGGCTCCACGACCCCAGGACGAAGAGCCGCTTCTGAGAGTCGGCGGCGAGGCGGCCGACTGCCCACTCGCGGCCGAGTCCTAGGAACGACATCAGGATGAGCTGACTCCTGACTGGCGACTTCTAGAGAAGCCGGCCTTAGGGAGTCGACCCACGACGCCAACAACCCCCATCCCCCCATAAAGAGGCATGGGACGGGGAGTGGCCACAGTAAGGTCCACTCCCACCCTTTTTTCCAAGGGCAGGCGTGGCTACAGTACGCCGTACCCGCAGAGATCTCCGCGCGGCGTGACACTGTTGCCATGTCGGCCCTGACATCAGCCCAAGGGGGCGGAGGCCTGTGCCCATGATGGCCTGCTGGTATGACCCAGGGATGATGGGTCCCACCAGTAGGCGGGCGTACGAAAGACGGTGAAAGCACCACCAGTCGGCCCGTATGGGAGTCGGCCACCAGAAGTCGGCTGGCCCGTCCCACGGGCCCCATGCGCCTTTAATCAAACATGACAAGTAGTGACCACAGTGAAAGCCTGCTAGACGGCGGGGCTGTCGCCATGACCTCATGACCGAGCCTGCATCATTAGAGGCACGGCTACAGTAATCTGCAGCCGGCAAAGACCCGCCCACAGCGGACGCGGCCTGTCGGCTCCACACCAAGCCAGTCGGTGGGCCCCAGGAGTCGGCGGATAAGACGGCAGCTAGAGAGACTGACGGCTGGGCCCGCGCCTAGCCGGATTACCATTGTACCCCTAGGGGGTAGGCCTATATAAACCCCCCAGGGCATCCATGCAAAGGGTTGGAATCCATTAGCACTAGACCAGATCATATAGGAAGGAGAGAGCTAGCCTTGCCTTCTCCTACCTCCAGGAAACAGCTCAAGGAGCAACCGTGTAAACACTCTACCATTGTGATTATGCGGAGACCCCATAGAGCAGCAGTAGGGGTATTATCTCCCCAGAGAGCCCCGAAGCTGGGTAAGATTCGTTGGCGTGCATGTCTTCGCCTTTTCCCGTTTCTAGGCACCGGCGACATTCTACTCGCCCCCACCATGATAAGCCATCCTTTGGCATATGTCGCACCCAACCCCCGACACTTTCACTTAGCCATAGGAGTTTGACAGTGGGGCTAATAGATAGCCCCTGGTGGCTCTGCACTCTCCCGATCTCGGGGTGCGTACATGCCTGGCCGGAAAACGGCCCTTCGTTAAGGCGGAGGAATTCTAACATTCCAATAGGTCATCGAGTGGTTGACCAGTCTCATGCTATATCATGACAGTCAGTTTTCAGCTTTCTCTACTGAGGTGCTCTTCCGGATGAACCAGGGCACAATCGCAGTAGTTCTCCTGGTGCTGCCTTAGGTGATAAAGCGGAATGTAAGGCACCAAAACACAGGAGCCGGGCAAACCCAACATTTGACCAAAGACAATGATTCGGAGCTGATGCATATAAGGCCAAACTCGCGACGCCGAACACTCCTAAGGTATTCGGTCTTTATGGTATAAACCAGGCCTAACTAGTGCCCTTTGTAAGAAGCCCCTTGTGTCCAGGTACATGCATTATTCTGACATGGCCACATGCCAAGGCGTCAGCATCCTTCTCAATTGTGCTGAGAATTCGGTGGATGTGTATCAACAAGAGACAGTAAAAAAGGTTTACGCAGGGTCTTAATCTAAAAAGAATCCTTGGAGTGGGTCCCTGCTGCACGTCTGCGCCTGTGTCTCCATTGTGCCCTATCCTGGACGGGTGTAGCACGATGGTCATCTGTAAAAAAGAGGAACTTAGGTGAAAAAGTTGTCATGCAAAAAGGTAGTTTTTTAAAGAGACCATGTATAACTAGAAATGAGTAGAAATTGCCACTTGTCTGCGCGTGTTGAGCCCCTTGTATTTGTAATAGGGGTGTGGCCATCAATCCGGTATAAATTACATATAGCAGCGCCGGACTCGTCTAACCGCGTCCGTGGTCTTGACAACCTATCAAATACTTTAGTTGGCGAGACCGTTTTTAGTGGGCGGCTGCCAAGGCAGTCGCATTCTCTTCGGCGCGCAAGGATCGCTTAATACTGCCATTCACTGTAATGATGTCGCATGGTCCGGGCATCTTGAGCGTCAGGGAAGCATAATGTGGTCTTGCATTAAAGTCAGCAAAAGCTTCGCGTCCAAGTAGTTCTTGATAATCGCATTGGAACGGAGCAATGTGGAAGGTTAAATGTTTGCTACGGGAGTTATCGGGGAAGCCGAATATAACCTTTAGTAGCAGGGAGCCCGTGTAGTGACCCCTGGGCCTAGCATTACTCCTTTAAAGGTAGTGTTTCTATGGCAAATTTTCGTTGGGTCTATCCCCATTTCGCGGATTGTATCCTGGTATATCAGGTTTAGACTGCTGCCACCGTCCATCAGGACTCGTGTGAAGTGGATCCGTCAATTATTGGGTCTAATACCAGGGCAGCCCATCCGGCATGCCGAATACTTGCTGAGTAATCACGATGGTCAAAAGTGATCAGTTGAGACGACCAGTGGCAGGACTCCGCGGTGATAGGCCCTTGGGCATATTTTTCTGGGAGTGCCGTTTTGTTTCTCCCCTTGATCACGTGTAACACGTTTATTGTTTTGACTTTTGGTGGAAATTTGTTTTGTTCCCCAGTGTCTTGCTTGAGAGGCTCATCCTCATCTTCGCTTGGTGTATCCTCCCCCTTGTGTACGGCGTTGAGCTTGCCCGACTGCTTGAAGACCCAACATTCTCTATGGGTAGGATTAGCAGGTTTCCCATGGGTGCTATGGATCTGACATATTTGGTCCAGAATTTTGTTTAGGATGGACAGTTCATCTCTGGCACCTTTAGAGGGCGGCTTTTGCTGACCTAGCCGAGAGCTTTTGAATCCGGCTTTTACTGGTGTGCTCTTCGTGCTGTCTTCTTTATTCCGGCGTTTGTTATTGCTGTTGCACCGTGATTTCCCGTTTCCATCTCTAACTTCGGATGTACTGGGGTTGCTGGTGCTGCATCTGGCTAGCCAGCTATCCTCACCTGCGTAAAAGTGGGTCATGAGGCTTGTTAATGCTGCCATTGTTCTCGGCTTTTCTTGGCCGAGGTGTCTGGCAAGCCATTCGTCACGGACACTATGCTTAAAAGCTGCCAAGGCTTCGGCGTTCGGACAGTCGACAATTTGGTTCTTTTTAGTAAGAAACCTGTTCCAAAGCTTTCGGGCTGACTCTCCGGGCTGTTGAGTTATATGACTCAAATCATCCGCGTCCGGAGGTCGGACATACGTCCCTTGAAAATTTGCCCGAAAGGCGTTTTCGAGCTCTTCCCAGCTTCCAATGGAGTTTTCAGGGAGGCTTTTAAGCCAGTGTCGAGCTGGCCCTTTGAGCTTGAGGGGTAAGTACTTGATGGCGTGGAGATCGTCTCCTCGAGCCATATGGATATGAAGGATATAGTCCTCAAGCCAGACCCCAGGGTCTGTTGTTCCGTCGTATGACTCTATGTTTACGGGTTTGAATCCCTCTGAGAATTCATGGTCTAACACCTCATCGATGAAACATAGGGGGTGTGCGCTACCCCTGTAGCTGGGTGTACCGCGTTGTTCTGATGCTTGTTGTGTTGCATCATATGCTGGGGCGCACTTGCGTGGTCCATAGATGGATCTGGTTACACCGTCCTTTTGGTGCGAGCCCTCGTGTGGATCGCTTATTGGCTTGTGAGTGGATTTGTTTGCAGCTCCATGTTGGCCGTGAGGTCGTCTATCCGGCTAGGTGGCCGTTTTGATTTTTGGTTGTGGGGGATCTAGGGCCTCCTCATCGAAGTCGGGTAGCAACTTCCGCTTCGGGTAGCTCTTGGTGGGACGATTACCACCATACTTCGCTGTTGTGTTGAGTACTTTACTCCATCTGATTTGGAGTGTGTCCTGCGCAGCCTTGAGCCTTTGCTTCTGCTTTTTCAGACTCCTTGCGGTGGCAACAAGCCTTTGACGGGCATTTTGCTGCTCCTGGTGCCTGTCCGGCGTTATGTCATCCGGACTTTTATCTTCGACTGAATTGGTTTGTTCGGTTTGATTTTCCGTATTGCCGTGGTCCGGCAGTAGTCTGCCCTGCTCCAACGCTGGGTCTATATGATCATTATTTCTGCCGAGGCGGGATTTGGGGCGGCGCTTACTGTGACACTCCAAAAATTTTTGATTTGGTTTTCATCAAAAACTTTATTGGATTCTAAAGGAGGGCCTTTTTAAAAATTTCTCTTTCAGAAAATCCTTCTTCCTAAAAAACTTCCTTTCACCTTTGGCAAGGATTTCCTTTCCTTTTTAATTTTGGTGTTAAAATTTTGGAAGCTTTTCTTCTGGGTATTTCCCTCTCAAACTTATTTATTTTCAAAAAAAAGAAACCCTAGGAGTTTTGGGACTTCTTTCTTTTGAAAACACCCATGGTTTTACCATGTCTCCTATGGTAAAACTTCTCAAAATCCATCCTTTCATGTTTGAACAATCTAAATTCTCTGTCTCAACAAGTCCAAACAAGTTTTGGATTTTATTTAAATTATTTCCCCCCCCCAAAACATTTCTGCCATTTATTTTGAGCTTAAGTGTTTTTCAAAGCAAGTGTCACTTTGCCTTTGAGTTTTTATCCCAAACCAACTTCCCTGGATTGTCTTTAGTACCCACAACCTAGAACCATCTTGATCCACTCTTCTTCTTTTCAAATATTTCAAATTTCACTCACTGCAAGTTTGGACCAGATTTGCCAAATTTGGTGAAATTCATATCTACACTTCTCCAAAAATTCCACCAAAATTCAGGCAGCCTACTAGAGCAATGAGAGGCCACTCCACCAAGTTTCAGCTCAAGGAAAAATCCCTAGATGCCAAAAACATTCTGTCGAACACCTGAGCTGCACTGTTCTTTGCATAGTTCAGTAAAATTCAGTTTTACAGTGTCGATTTCTTCAGAGTTACAGGCACATGCTCACAGTGCCTTTGGCTCGACGCTCGCAGCCCCTCCCCTCTTGTCCGGATGCTGCACACGCGTGCTTGGAGCCTTCCTGGCGTCAGTAGCGCGCTGGCCCGCCCTCGCCGGCGTCTTCTGCGGCGTCGGGACCTCCCGTGGCGGCTGACAGAAGGCACACCACGGCAGAACGCTGTTTTGGCGCCGCCCAAAGCTTCCTGGCCCTCCGCGTGTCCTCATGCATGCCAGCGCACGCCCGTGACACCCTCACCGTGGCCCGGCAAGCACGGAACGTGCTCCCTGCCGCCGACGGGCCCGTGCCGCCCCGTTCCGTCGAGCTCGCCCCTAACACCCCATCCAAGCTCGCTTAGCACCTAAATGGATCTAGTGGAACTCCGTGATGACGACCAACTCCCTAAACCTTCCCGACCAAGCTTTGCGCCGCCGTAACCTTCACCGGACATCCCCGTTCATGGCCACCGCCTCGGATCGCCTATAAAAAGGACCCCGAGCTCGCTCACGAGACCCACACCTTCACTACACCTCTCCAGAACCCTGCCAAACCACCAGGAGGACCCTGAGGAGGTCTCCTCCCCCAACTCTGGCCGCCACGCCCCGCCTCGGCCTCCACCTCGATTCCCTTCGGTGAGGCCATCTCCGGCGCCCAAACCTCGTCCGTAGCCTTCTCTTGCACCCAGTGCTCTAACCCCCACCTCAATTTAATCCTTGCAGCCCTCCTTGGCGAGATCCATCAACGCCCGAACCACCATCCGCCGGAGTCAAGATCGCCGTCGACGTGGTGCTCACCGGCGACCAACACCACCACCCACAGTTGCGGAAGGACACGGTGAGCACGTTGGTAATACCCGATCACCCTGCCTCGCCGTGGATCGCCGCCGGCGACCACCGCGGCTCTCGGGCACCAGTGAAGTCTGCCGCCCCGTTTTGAAAATTTAAACCTGACAGGCGGGACCCGCTGTCAGCCTCTCTATCCTGTCTAAGCGAAGCGTTTTCTGAAAATGCCTTCTGCCAAATGTGCCTTCCCTATGGACTGGCGTAGTTTCTGCCGAAGCGCTTTCTATTTTTATAAACTAGCCCCTGGAAACTTTCTGTTTCATTACAGATAAGTCCTTGGATGAAAACCCTTATAACTTTTTAACAGAAAGGAATTTTTGAGTGCTTCTTTTCTGTCCTCTTCAGATTTTTGTCTAGTTTTTTATCATATTTATTTGAAAAATATTTGGATTACTTTTTTGTGCACCTCTTGGTATTTACGATAGCGCATATATTTTGTTTATACCGTAGATACCGAAGGAGGTGACGGAGCCGCGAACTTCACCGAGCTAGGCTTCGACTACTCTGAACCAGGCAAGCATGTTTGAACTTTTGATATGATAAGTGTCTTGGCATGCTTTGCATCTAGTTAGTTTCATGGCATGTTGATGAGCATACCGATGAACGTTACTTTTATGAAATGTTGAAGTAAGTGAGTTCGATGATCCATAAGTGGATGGAGGTGAGTATGAATGGCCATGTGTTGGCATGAGGATGGGTAAGATGGCAGTGTTGTAGCATGCCAGTCTTATGCCAGACTATGTGACTTCAGGGTCAAACCGTACCGGTCCAGTTCCTCCCATTTCCTTCCCTGTACTACCACATGTTTTCCGCAAGGAATATGGCTTAGTAAGTTGCAAACCGCTTTCCTGGTACACACCAAAAGGAGAGGCCGGGATGATGGTTCCATGGCCCTGGATTAAAGCCAGTCATCCGGTCAGGGGGCATGGGTGTTTCCGGTTGGGACCTAGAGGGGGGCACCCCTTAGAGCGCACATATATAAATTTGATCCCATGCTATTCGAGATTGTGATCTCCCCGTCTCAAAAGTTTTTCTTGGACGATGTCTAGGGTGAGTCCTGGCATCGAGAGGTAGGATGGGTGTGTACTGATTAGCTGTGTTTTCTTCCGAAAAACCATAAACGGAACTAGTCCCTCGTGACTACGGAAATCCGTTGGCTGTGGGAAATTTTTTGTACAAACTCTGCAGAGTCATATATTCCTTGAATCATCTATTCCATGTCCAATTTCGTATCATCTTGGACTAACAGTATTAGTTTGATGACAGAGACTCCGGTGAATCCCATGAGTACTAAGCCCGGCTATATGTTATTCCTGTGGATGGACTAACCTGTTTATTATCATGAACTGAATATTTATTATGAGTATTGTTTATTTGTGACTAAAGCCCTTTCTGTGATGTCGCTCATACGTCCGACTGTGGCATTTCTTTTAAAGCCCTTTCTGTGATGTCGCTCAGACGTCCGACTGTGGCATTTCTTTTAAAGCCCTTTCTGTGATGTCGCTCAGACGTCCGACTGTGGCATTTCTTTTAAAGCCCTTTCTGTGATGTCGCTCAGACGTCCGACTGTGGCATTTCTTTTAAAGCCCTTTCTGTGATGTCGCTCAGACGTCCGACTGTGGCATTTCTTTTAAAGCCCTTTCTGTGATGTCGCTCAGACGTCCGACTGTGGCATTTCTTTTAAAGCCCTTTCTGTGATGTCGCTCAGACGTCCGATTGTGGCATTTCCTTTAAAGCCCTTTCTGTGATGTCGCTCAGACGTCCGACTGTGGCATGATTTTTCCTGTTATTATTTGTTCACCCTTCGTGGCGTCACTTCAGACACACGATCGGTTCTCATTTATTTTCTGTTGGGATTTCAGGCGGACTACCGCTGTTTCCCTCCTACTTACTTCGTTGTGCAAATATTATCAGTGTGCATTGGGAAGATTATTCATGATGCATCCATGCATGCATTTGTTATATCTTACGTCCGAACTATCTTGCGAGTACTTTCAAAGTACTCACTGGCTTGTTGATTTGGCCAGATGCTGACGAAGGCGATCTCATGGATGAAGAGTTCGATAGCGAGTCCGACGCCTAGAGGAATCCCAGTCAGTCTCGTGCGACCCTGGTCTTGGTCTCAGTTTTATACCCGCTTCCGCAGCCCGAATAAATTTATCAAGCCTCACCTCGACGCTCGATGAGATGCCAGTTTGAGAGTCGTGTTACCCCACTCCCCATTGTGTTATTCCACCACCACCATATCCTCGAGTCAGTAGTATGCCACCACACCATTGTGTTATATCCGCCATTATGTATAATTATTCGCGCGCTTGTAATAATTCGTTGAGCAGCCCTAGCTCAACCCTGTAATATATTCTATGCTACTGGCTTATTGTATCAAGTATTTGTCTACCAGTGAGGAGGATTTTCTCTCAGACTGGACTCAAAGATTGGTTTCTCAATAAATATTTTTATTGGAAAACCGGTCGTGACAAGCTTGGTATCAGAGCCAGGCTGACTGTAGGAAGCCACTAGGTGCGATCGCTAATCGGTTATTAGCATAATAGAGCTAATCTATATATTTGCAATGGTAGTCATTTTCTGACAGTCAGCATAAATTTATGATCTAACCATTCAGGATTTTTGCCTACTTTTGTAGATGGCCGACAATGACTGCGAGTCTCAAACCTTCGCCAACATGCCCGATGGGTTCGTCAAGCTTCTCTCCTTCATCGTTCAGGTCGCGATGGGGCCATCCGTGCACCCAGTCTTCACACTCCGCCAGCACAGAGTCAACGACGGTCTGACCATGCACCAGGCCACGGTGCAGTTCAAGGGAGGGCGTGGTGAGCTACGCCGCTACCTGTTTGTGGGAAGAGCCATGCCTACGGAGAGGCATGCTATGCAGATGGCAGCCCGTGAGGCGATAACCCGCCTCAGGGATGTCCTTCCCGCGATGAAGACTCGTCGCTACCGTTACCTTCCATGCCATGTGCCCTACACATGCCACTACGCATTCTCCTGCCCCAGAGGAGAACGAGACGAGGCTTTTGAGATGCTTATTGAGTATCTCCGGGCTCTGGAGGCAGCCTTCGACAACCTGGTGGACGACTTCGTGGCTGCCCGCATGGACTCAGTCCATGGCTGTGCCGCCAACAAGAGGGAGCTCCTGCTCACTGCACCACCATTGACTTTTTCTCGTCTTCAGCATCGCATGCACCTACTCGTCACCTGCCTACCACCGGAGGGATCAACTAGGCCTTTGCGCCCACTCCAGCGCGCACTGCACCACCCACTGTGCCCACTCCTATTCGTGTTGCTCCGCCCCTGGCACCAGTTCCATCTACCCGACATGGCTCTTCTCGTCTGGAGCCTATTAGTGAGGAGGAGGTCGAATCCCCAGCCTCACTACGCCTCACCCTTGGTAGGACCAAGGAGATCATCAACATTTCCGGCTGAGTGCATTTGCCCGTCATGCAATGTACCGCTTTATAAGATGTGTTGTGAGGAGTAGCCTGTTTGCGCATCATGTAGAACAGGAGGAGTGAACTAGCCTAAATAACATGTCAGGATTATGTACGCATATCCTGAGTGATGTACTGTTTAATTATCGCCCGCGTGTAAGATATGTAATGAGTAGTCCTTCTCCGTGCGCAAATCAATTTGTTTTCTTAAGTGATCTTGGACTTTTAAATTTATTGCCATCCTTGTGCATTTTTCTTTTTGGAGTTGTTTTTGACGACCATCTTCATATTTCTTATGAGTTTTACAAAATATATCCCCAGAGTGAAAAATGTCTCGTCCTTGGACACGCTCCATGCCTACTCCGCCAGAGGAAAATTTGGACACTCAACCAGGCGACAATTTCACGCAAGGGCAGTCAAGCCAACAGGGCAGTGAAACGGCACTTTCTCAAATGTGCCGTCTTTATGAACAGAGTCAGCAACAACATCGTGAAATGATGAACCAAGTCATCAACATGGGAAATTACCATGGACAGTATCCGCAGCATTCCAAGTTATCCGAGCTACAGAAGACGCGTCCCCAAACATTTTCACATACTGACAAGCCTCTTGAAGCCGAGGACTGGCTTTGGGACATGGAGAGGAAATTAATTATTGCAAAATGTTCAGATCCCGAGAAGGTATTGTATGCTCCGCATTATCTTACAGGAGCAGCCGCATCTTGGTGGGAGAATTTTCTGCATATGCATCCAAACGAAGGTGACATAACCTGGGATGATTTCAAGGAAGGTTTCCGTGGTGCACACATTCCTAAGAGTATTATGAAAATAAAGAAGAGAGAGTTCGACAACCTCAAACAAAGGAACTTGATAGTGGCAGATTACAACAGTCAATTTACACTATTATCCCGTTATGCCAATGAAGAGCGTATGACTGAAAGCAAGAAGATGGAGAAATTCCTTGACGGTCTGGCGCCCGTGCTTAAGTGCCAACTGGTCGTGCACACTTTTCCTGATTTTAAAACACTGGTGGACAAAGCCATTAGTTTGGAGAATGAGAGACGCAGTCTGGAAGATATCCGCAAGCGAAAAAGGGACCAGACTAACCTTGCTCGCAATCAACGGAGCAAGACAGATTTCAAAAAGGGTGGGACGCACAAATCCTCATCCAACGTCTCACGCCCAATCCAGAATTTTCATGCAAGGGACAAGGAGTTCACATATCGCCCCGGCGTTACTTGTTACGCTTGTGGAGAAGAAGGGCACTATGCCAAACAGTGCCCCAAGCCAAGGAACTCAACCCCAAGGCCGAACAACGGCGGCAATAATTCAGCGCCCAAGCGAAACAATTTCAATCCCAACAACAACCACAGGAAGGGTCATCTGAACCACATAACCAAAGAGGAAGCACAAAATGCTCCGGATATCGTACTCGGTACATTTCCTGTCAACACAATACCTGCAACGGTTTTGTTTGATTCTGGAGCTTCTCACTCTTTCATTTCGAAAAGTTTTGCTTTGCAAAATAATTTTTCGATGCTTCCTTTGGAGAAATCCATGATCATCAAGTCCCCTGGGATTCAGCAAGTTACTCAGAATTACTGTCAGAATGTGGTCATTGAATTCGAAGGATTGGAGTTTCACGCAAATCTTATTGTGTTGGAAAATAAAGGACTGGATGTCATCCTAGGGATGGATTGGCTGACCACCAACAAGGGGTTTATCGACTGTTTCAACAAGACCGTACTTCTCACACACCACCAGGGGAAGACAATAAAAGTATCAGCCAAGGAAGGAAAAATACCCCGGCAACCGAGATTGAATAAGGTGGACACTTCTGAGCTAAACAAGGTTCCAGTAGTGTGTGAATTTCCAGACGTATTCCCTGAAGAGCTACCAGGCATGCCACCAGACCAAGAGATAGAATTCTGCATTGAGCTTGCGCCAAGAACCACCCCCATATACAAGAAACCATACAGAATGGCACCATCCGAGTTGGTTGAATTGAAGAAGCAAATAAAAGAATTACTGGACAAAGGATATTTTCGAGCCAGCTCCTCACCTTGGGGATCACCAATTTTATTTGCCAAAAAGAAGGATGGAACACTGAGATTGTGTATTGACTATCGAGCACTTAATATGGTCACAATTAAGAACAAATACCCGATGCCAAGGATAAACGATTTGTTTGATCAACTCTCTCAGGCCAAGGTATTTTCAAAAATTGACTTAAGGTCAGGATACCATCAATTAAAGGTGCGAACGGAAGATATCCCCAAAACAGCCTTCACTTCCAGATATGGACTGTATGAGTTCACAGTGATGCCATTTGGATTAACTAATGCCCCTGCATATTTTTTTCACCTCATGAACAAAGTATTTATGAAATATATGGACAAGTTCGTCGTGGTATTCATCGACGATATTCTGGTATACTCCAAAACACCAGATGAGCACGCCGATCATCTCAGGATTGTGCTAGGAGAACTCAGGAAACACCAGTTGTATGCCAAGTTCAGCAAGTGTGAATTTTGGCTAAGACAAGTAGGCTTTCTAGGCCACGTGCTAACCCAAGACGGTATCGCAGTGGACCCCGGGAAAGTCAAGGCCATACTTGGCTGGAAGTCGCCAGCCAGCGTAACAGATATACGTAGTTTCTTGGGAATGGCAGGATATTACCGCAGATTTATTGAAGGATTTTCCACCATAGCCAAGCCTATAACGCAGTTACTCAAGAAGGACAAGAAGTTTGAATGGACAGAAGCCTGCGAAAAGAGTTTCCAAGAGCTAAAGCGAAAATTAACAACAGCCCAGTATTAATTGTGCCAGACATACACAAGAATTTTGAAGTATTTTGTGACGCGTCCAGAAAGGGTCGCCGATGCGTGTTGATGCAAGAAGGCAAGGTTGTCGCCTATGCTTCAAGGCAACTTCGCAAGCATGAGGAAAATTATCCCACTCATGACTTAGAAATGGCAGCGGTCATTCATGCACTGAAAGAATGGAGGCATTTCTTACTTGGGAACCGATGTGAAATATATACAGATCACAAAAGTCTCAAATATATTTTCACGCAGCCAGAACTAAATTTACGACAGAGACGCTGGTTGGAATTGGTAAAGGATTATGATGTTGGTATACATTACCATCCAGGAAAGGCAAATGTAGTGGCCGATGCTCTTAGTCGGAACCCCAACTCCGACGAAGGCAATCTGCAAAGCTTGAGGCCCGAATTCCAACAAGAGTTTTCCAGGCTCAATTTGTTAATGGTCGCAGAAGGCACCATATCAAACTTGGAAATACGACCCGACCTTGTGGAGGAAATTAAAAGAGCTCAGCCCGGTCACCCCAGCATTGAAGGCATCACAAGAAAGGTGAGTATGGGCAAGGCCTCGGAGTTCGTCATAGACAATGGAGGAATATTGTGGTACGTAGAAAGACTCTACGTACCAAACATAGAAGATCTTAAACAGCAAATCCTAGCTGAAGCCCATACCGCCCCGTACTCGATCCACCCTGGCGAGACCAAGATGTATAAAGATATTCAGGAAATATTTTGGTGGCACGATGTGAAGAGGGACATAGCCACCTTCATTACACGTTGCGACTCGTGTCAACGCATAAAAGCTGAGCATCAGAGACCGGCCGGACTACTGCAACCAAACAAAATACCTGAGTGGAAATGGGATGAAATAGGAATGGATTTTATTGTTGGGCTACCTCGGTCACAGCATGGGAATGATGCCATCTGGGTCATCACTGATAGGTTAACCAAGGTGGCACATTTCATTCCAGTGAAGACAACCTACAACACTCAGCGGCTTGCCAGGATTTATCTCACCCGCATAGTTTGTCTGCATGGAGTCCTGAAGACTATAATATCCGACAGAGGCACTCAGTTCGTCTCAAGATTTTGGGAGCATTTTACAACAGGCTCTGGGAACTCAACTAGCCTTCAGTACCGCATATCACCCACAGACCGATGGACAAACGGAACGAGTAAATCAGATTTTAGAAGACATGCTGAGAGCATGTGTCCTCACATATGGAACCAGTTGAGAAGAAAGCCTGCCATACACCGAATTTGCATACAACAATAACTACCAAGCCAGCCTGCAAATGGCACCATTTGAGGCTTTATACGGATGGAGATGTCGTACCCCGTTGAATTGGTCAGAGACCGGAGACAGCCGCATCTTCAGACCGGACATGCTCAGAGAAGCCGAGGAAAAAGTCAAGCTAATCAGAGACCGACTTAAGACCGCTCAAAGTCGACAGAAGAGTTATTATGATCAGAAGCATCGTAGGGTCAGCTTCGAGCCCGGTGAGTTCGTATACCTGAAAGTATCTCCTATGAGAGGATTGCAACGATTCAAGATTAAAGGGATGCTAGCACCAAGATTCATTGGACCGTTCTGTATAATGGTGCGAAGAGGCAAGGTAGCCTACCAGCTAGACTTACCCAAGGAATTATCTGATGTCCATGACGTGTATCACGTCTCGCAATTGAGGAAGTGCATGAGCAACCCAGAGAAACAAGTATCCCATGAGAGCATTGACGTACAGCCAGACCTCACTTATTGGGAACGTCCCGTAAGAATAATAGAGGAGTCTGAAAGGAGAACCCGACATAAGACCACCAAATTCTTCAGAGTACAATGGAGCAATCACACCGACAGTGAAGCTACTTGGGAAAGAGAGGATTTTCTTCGGACAGAGCATCCACACTTATTTAAGGATCAGCTGAAATCTCGGGGACGAGATTTTTCCTAAGGGGGTAGCTGTTGTGACACTCCAAAAATTTTTGATTTGGTTTTCATCAAAAACTTTATTGGATTCTAAAGGACGGCCTTTTTAAAAATTTCTCTTTCAGAAAATCCTTCTTCTTAAAAAACTTCCTTTCACCTTTGGCAAGGATTTCCTTTCCTTTTTAATTTTGGTGTTAAAATTTTGGAAGCTTTTCTTCTGGTTATTTCCCTCTCAAACTTATTTATTTTCAAAAAAAAAGAAACCCTAGGAGTTTTGGGACTTCTTTCTTTTGAAAACACCCATGGTTTTACCATGTCTCCTATGGTAAAACTTCTCAAAATCCATCCTTTCATCTTTGAACAGTCTAAATTCTCTGTCTCAACAAGTCCAAACAAGTTTTGGATTTTATTTAAATTATTTCCCCCCCCCCCCCAAAACATTTCTGCCATTTATTTTGAGCTTAAGTGTTTTTCAAAGCAAGTGTCACTTTGCCTTTGAGTTTTTATCCCAAACCAACTTCCCTGGATTGTCTTTAGTACCCACAACCTAGAACCATCTTGATCCACTCTTCTTCTTTTCAAATATTTCAAATTTCACTCACTGCAAGTTTGGACCAGATTTGCCAAATTTGGTGAAATTCATATCTACACTTCTCCAAAAATTCCACCAAAATTCAGGCAGCCTACTGGAGCAATGAGAGGCCACTCCACCAAGTTTCAGCTCAAGGAAAAATCCCTAGATGCCAAAAACATTCTATCGAACACCTGAGCTGCACTGTTCTTTGCATAGTTCAGTAAAATTCAGTTTTACAGTGTCGATTTCTTCAGAGTTACAGGCACATGCTCACAGTGCCTTTGGCTCGACGCTCGCAGCCCCTCCCCTCTTGTCCAGATGCTGCACACGCATGCTTGGAGCCTTCCTGGCGTCAGTAGCGCACTGGCCCGCCCTCGTCGGCATCTTCTGCGGCGTCGGGACCTCCCGTGGCGGCCGACAGAAGGCACACCACGGCAGAACGCCGTTTTGGCGCCGCCCAAAGCTTCCTGGCCCTCCGCGTGTCCTCATGCATGCCAGCGCACGCCCGTGGCACCCTCACTGCGGCCCGGCAAGCACGGAACGTGCTCCCTGCCGCCGACGGGCCCGCGCCGCCCCGTTCTGTCGAGCTCGCCCCTAACACCCCATCCAAGCTCGCTTAGCACCTAAATGGATCCAGTGGAACTCCGTGATGACGACCAACTCCCTAAACCTTCCCGACCAAGCTCTGCGCCGCCGTAACCTTCACCGGAGATCCCCGTTCACGGCCACCGCCTAGGATCGCCTATAAAAAGGACCCCGAGATCGCTCACGAGACCCACACCTTCACTACACCTCTCCAGAAACCTGCCAAACCACCAGGAGGACCTCGAGGAGGTCTCCTCCCCCAACTCCGGCCGCCTCGCCCCGCCTCGGCCTCCACCTCGATTCCCTTCGGTGAGGCCATCTCCGGCGCCCAAACCTCGTCCGTAGCCTTCTCTTGCACCCAGTGGTCTAACCCCCACCTCAATTTAATCCTTGCAGCCCTCCTCGGCGAGATCCATCAACGCCCGAACCACCGTCCGCCGGAGTCAAGCTCGCCGTCGACGTGGTGCTCACCGGCGACCAACACCACCACCCACAGTTGCGGAAGGACACGGTGAGCACGTTGGTAATCCCCGATCACCCTGCCTCGCCGTGGATCGCCGCCGGCGACCACCACGGCTCTCGGGCACCAACGAAGTCTGCCGCCCCATTTTGAAAATTTAAACCTGACAGGCTAGACCCGCTGTCAGCCTCTCTATCCTGTCTAAGCGAAGCGTTTTCTGAAAACGCCTTCCGCCAAATGCGCCTTCCCTCTGGACTGGCGTAGTTTCTGCCGAAGCGCTTTATGTTTTTATAAACTAGCCCCTGGAAACTTTCTGTTTCATTACAGATAAGTCCTTGGATTAAAACCCTTATAACTTTTTAACATAAAGGAATTTTTGAGTGATTCTTTTTCTGTCCTCTTCAGATTTTTGTCTAGTTTTTTATCATATTTATTTGAAAAATATTTGGATTATTTTTTTGTGCACCTCTTGGTATTTACGATAGCGCATATATTTTCTTTATACCGTAGATACCGAAGGAGGTGACGGAGCCGCGAACTTCACCGAGCTAGGCTCTGACTACTCTGAACCAGGCAAGCATGTTTGAACTTTTGTTATGATAAGTGTCTTGGCATGCTTTGCATCTAGTTAGTTTCATGGCATGTTGATGAGCATACTGATGAACGTTACTTTTATGAAATGTTGAAGTAAGTGAGTTCGATGATCCATAAGTGGATGGAGGTGAGTATGAATGGCCATGTGTTGGCATGAGGATGGGTAAGATGGCAGTGTTGTAGCATGCCAGTCTTATGCCAGACTATGTGACTTCAAGGTCAAACCGTACCGGTCCAGTTCCTCCCATTTCCTTCCCTGTACTACCACATGTTTTCCGCAAGGAATATGGCTTAGTAAGTTGCAAACCGCTTTCCTGGTACACACCAAAAGGAGAGGCCGGGATGATGGTTCCATGGCCCTGGATTAAAGGCAGTCATCCGATCAGGGGGCATGGGTGTTTCCAGTTGGGACCGAGAGGGGGGCACCCCTTAGAGCGCGCATATATAAATTTCATCCCATGCTATTCGAGATTGTGATCTCCCCGTCTCAAAAGTTTTTCTTTGACGATGTCTAGGGTGAGTCCTGGCATCGAGAGGTAGGATGGGTGTGTACTGGTTAGCTGTGTTTTCTTCCGAAAAACCGTAAACGGAACTAGTCCCGCGTGACTACGGAAATCCGCTGGATGTGGGAAATTTTTTGTACAAACTCTGCAGAGTCATATATTCCTTGAGTCATCTATTCCATGTGCAATTTCGTATCATCTTGGACTAACAGTATCAGTTTGATGACAGAGACTCCGGTGAATCCCATGAGTACTAAGCCCGGCTAAATGTTATTCCTGTGGATGGACTAACCTGTTTATTATCATGAACTGAATATTTATTATGAGTATTGTTTATTTGTGACTAAAGCCCTTTCTGTGATGTCGCTCAGACGTCCGACTGTGGCATTTCTTTTAGAGCCCTTTCTGTGATGTCGCTCAGACGTTCGACTGTGGCATTTCTTTTAAAGCCCTTTCTGTGATGTCGCTCAGACGTCCGACTGTGGCATTTCTTTTAAAGCCCTTTCTGTGATGTCGCTTAGACGTCCGACTGTGGCATTTCTTTTAAAGCCCTTTCTGTGATGTCGCTCAGACGTCCGACTGTGGCATTTCTTTTAAAGCCCTTTCTGTGATGTCGCTCAGACGTCCGACTGTGGCATTTCTTTTAAAGCCCTTTCTGTGATGTCGCTCAGACGTCCGACTGTGGCATTTCTTTTAAAGCCCTTTCTGTGATGTCGCTCAGACGTCCGACTGTGGCATGATTTTTCCTGTTATTATTTGTTCACCCTTCGTGGCGTCGCTTCAGACACATGATCGGTTCTCATTTATTTTCTGTTGGGATTTCAGGCGGACTACCGCCGTTTCCCTTGTACTTACTTCGTTGTGCAAATATTATCAGTGTGCATTGGGAAGATTATTCATGACGCATCCATGCATGCATTTGTTATATCTTACGTCCGAACTGTCTTGCGAGTACTTTCAAAGTACTCACTGGCTTGTTGATTTGGCCAGATGCTGATGAAGGCGATCTCATGGATGAAGAGTTCGATAGCGAGTCCGACGCCTAGAGGAATCCCAGTCAGTCTCGTGCGACCCTGGTCTTGGTCTCAGTTTTATACCCGCTTCCGCAGCCTGAATAAATTTATCGAGCCTCACCTCGACGCTTGATGAGATGCCAGTTTGAGAGTCGTGTTACCCCACTCCCCATTGTGTTATTCCACCACCACCATATCCTCGAGTCAGTAGTATGCCACCACACCATTGTGTTATATCCGCCATTATGTATAATTATTCGCGCGCTTGTAATAATTCGTTGAGCAGCCCTAGCTCAACCCTATAATATATTCTATGCTACTGGCTTATTGTATCAAGTATTTGTCTACCAGTGAGGAGGATTTTCTCTCAGACTGGACTCAAAGATTGGTTTCTCAATAAATATTTTTATTGGAAAACCGGTCGTGACACTTACGCCGCCGCTTTGACTGCTTCTTGAGGGTACAAGCCTTTGTTGCATCCTTCCGTTCCTCGCCGTTGTCTTCTTTTGGTGTGTCCAGCATGTATACGTTGTATGATGAGGTGGACGTCCAGTGCCCTGTGGGCGGTGGTTCCTCTTTGCCTCTCGCATCGTCGTCCATACCGTCGATGTCTTCGGAGTCGAAGTCAAGCATCTCGGTTAAATCATCGACAGTGGCTATGAAGTGGGTGGTGGGTGGGCATCGAATTTCTCCGTCGTCTGCATCCCAATCCTGTTGGCCATAGTCCGACCAGGGCTCTCCTGACAAAGAGAGAGACCTTAGTGAATTCAGAATGTCGCCGAAGGGCGAGTGCTGAAAGATATCCGCGGCGGTGAATTCCATGATCAGCGCCCAATCGGTTTCGATTGGCAGGGGTGCAGACGGTTTGGAGTCCAGAAAAGATTCCGGCACCTTGGAGTCACGGGCTTTGCAGAGGATTAGGCTGGTGTTCGGCTCGATCGCCATTGAGACTGCAGCCCCTAAGGCGGTGTCTAGCCACCCGTCCTCGATTGGCGCAGTTGGCTCCGAGCTAAGGATCGGAGCTGATGCGGGCGCGGCCTCTGGGGTACTGTTCGGCGGCAGAGCTAGGTCATACCCGTCATGAAAGTGCGGCGCGCCCGGCTGTGGCTCGAATCCGTTGAAGATCAAGTCTCCGCGGATGTCGGCCGTGTAGTCCAAACTTCCAAATCTAACCTGACGGCCAGGGGCATAGCTTTCAATCTGCTCCAGATGGCCAAGCGAATTAGCCCGCAGTGCAAAGCCGCCGAATACGAAGATCTGTCCAGGGAGAAAAGTCTCGCCCTGGACCGCATCGCTATCGATGATAGTAGGAGCCATCAAGCCTAACGGCAACGACACAGAGGAACTCTCAATGAAAGCACCAATGTCGGTGTCAAAACCTGCGGATCTCGGGTAGGGGGTCCCGAACTGTGCGTCTAGGCCGGATGGTAACAGGAGGCAGGGGACACAATGTTTTACCCAGGTTTGGGCCTTGTTGATGGAGGTAAAACCCTATGTCCTGTTTGATTGATATTGATGATATGGGTAGTACAAGAGTAGATCTACCACGAGATCAGAGAGGCTAAACCCTAGAAGCTAGCCTATGGTATGATTGTATGTTATGGTTGTTGTCCTACGGACTAAAACCCTTTGGTTTATATAGACACCGGAGAGGGTTAGGGTTACACAAGGCCAGTTACAAAGGAGGAGATATCCATATCCGTATTGCCTAGCTTGCCTTCCATGCTAAGTAGAGTCCCATCCGGACACGAGACAAAGTCTTCAATCTTGTATCTTCATAGTCTAACAGTCCGGCCAATGGAGATAGTCCGGCTGTCCGGACACCCCCTAATCCAAGACTCCCTCAGTAGGAGTTGGGTTTCTCTGTGCTAGAGCAGTATCTATAAAAATTGGAGTTGGTTTATTATTTCCTGGCATTTGGATCTTTTGCAAAGGCCTTGTTTGTAACCCTTCAAATTCTAACATAGTCATCTTCCCCTTGCATGTCTTGTATAGAAGAATGGTGATTTAATTATAAAACATGCAGCAGCAGAGAGATGGAATAGGTACTGAAGAATAGACAGGCATGACATATTGACATGTATTCCCTCCATCCGGAAAAAAATGGATGGGTCTCGGCGTATTTCAGTTCTAGATACATCCTTTTATCCATTTCGGCAACATGTAATCTGGACGGAGGGAGTATGGTGTAAGTGCTAGGGATACGACAGGACGACACAACAAAAAAACACTAGTTGAATGTAAAACTGTACGCTAGCAGAATACGTACAGAAATAACTAAGGCAACATACACGTGTATGATTGGGAAAATAAGATGGCATTGCAACAGAGCACTAAAACAACACTTCAATGTGAAAAACATGGTATGGTAGACAGATGAAGTACAGACTGATGAATAACAATGCATAAGATATTCAGAAGCATGATGTCCAAATTAAGAAGATGGCATTGTGGTAGAGTAGAATGACAGTACTTGAATTTGAAAACATGTTATCATGAATGGAATAGGTACTGAAAAACAGGAAGGCATGACATATTTACATGCATGATCAGCATGCTAAGCACATGGCATTGCAACAGAGTAGATATACTCCAGGACATTATATGCATGTTGTACCCATATCACAGGCCAAGTTAGAGTAAGGACCTTGTGGTGTGATGAGGATTCATCATCTTTCTGCAAGTCTTCTGAAGAATTGCCTTTACATGTTCCATCATATTGGGTATCATTGACATCAAGTTTATTGGCCTTTACATTGCTCCATGAGGTTCTTGTGCATATATCAGTGTGTGCAATTACATCTGACATGCATCGAAGACAACTAGTAGTTAGATTTATGTAATGAGTGCCTGTAGGAGACGACATAAATAGTAGGACTGGGGTTAACTAGCATCAACAGGTCTCATAAACTAAAGGGAGAACACAGATGAAAGCTACAGAATATGTACCGTTTGTACTCGAGATTAACTAGATCGCACACAAAAGTATTAAAGAACAACATAGGAAATACTAGAAGTGGTATAATACTATAATCACCAGCATGTGGGATAGCATTGGCTGATGGATGATAACTATGGAACAGTGTTACCTAAAGAGCAAGTATCTTAGCTGAACTATGGAACAACGTTAACTCATGAACAAGACCCGTAAGAGATCATCATGAATATACAGTGAAATGTGATGATCTATTTCCATGCTTAGATGAATAACAAGGCCATAAATGTTGCACACAAGTAAGATGAGGGTACAACCTATCTGGCTGCCATCCATAGGAGTGAGCATCATGTGCTGACATGTCGATGGCCATGTAGTTGTTGTGGCTGTGCATGTCGGGCACGCGCATCTGTTGAGTGGGGACTATAGCTCCCTTCTGGTGTATGATTCCCTTGTTGGAGCAGCTGCGATGAGTCGGAAGACAGTGTGTCTGAAGATGCAGATAACACATAATGTTAAGAACGACATATCTCTTTGATCTGAAGAAATACACTAAGAGATCAACAGCAAGGTACGAGAGTGGTCACGCGTCTGTTGACTGAAGACTAAATTGGGGTCACACGATTTTATTTTATTTTTGTACTATCCAATCTACGCCGGATGGCTGGCCGTCTTGTGCCTCCCGGCTGACACTGTTCGGAATCTTCCCTGAAGAGCCAGAGACCAACGGCAGAGCAGCCTGCCTCCGCCGTCCGTGGCCCCGGCCAAACCCCCGCTCCCCGCCCCACCGCACTGCCGTGGTTGCGCCGCCCCCGGGCCAATCCACAAAGACTCCCCGTCATCCAGATCTGGCAGCGGCAGTACCTTCAACCCACGCAACTCTAAAATATAGCCATCTAAGCGCTGCTTCCGCGGCGAACTTGCGGCCCCGCACCCTAACGTTAGACACCAGCCAACCGACAGCCTAGGAGCTCTGCCGCCTCGAGGGGTGCTGCTTCCCATTGCAAATCGATTGGCCCAGAATAAGAATTCAGACAACTGATGCCTAAATAAAGTGATTTGAGATGAGGGTGTGACCTATCTGGCGGCATGGTGAAGTAGGCAGGTCCAGCTGCCGGGTCGGTGAGGCCGACGCGGTTGCGGTGGCGACCGGCGGCACAGAAAGAGCGATGTCACGATGGTTGACTGCTACGCCGAAGCAGCGCCAGGACTCTGGACGGATCCGAAGTTGGAGCCGCTCCGGCGCCGTGAACAATGGCGGGGGTGAATCGGCTCCGGTACGGTTCACGCGGCCCAGTGCACGACGGCAAATGGACACCATCTCCGGTATTAGGGAGGAGGGAGACTGTGAAATTGGTGCGGTGGGGGCGCCATGGAGGTGGGGCTGAGGTTTCGCGGCTCGGGAGAAGGGAGCTTCCCGGGGAGAAGGTGATTTGGCACCCACGAGGTATGAATGGGGGCGGGGGGGGGGGGGAATTGGGAGGGGAGTGGAACCATGTCTTATGGATGCATTTGTCTGAAATGTGAGGGGGAGTTACAGTTCTACCCTTGCCTATAGGCTTTTCGTCTTGGGTCTGTGTACTGAGGGTCGGGGATAGTAGAGTAACTTTGCTTCTCTGGGCGGGAGCGATTTTGGGCGAGGAGGGTGTGTTTTGAACTATAGTGGGCGCGAGCAATTTCGGGCGAGGAGAGCGTGATTTGAAATAGTGGGCGCGAGCTATTTCGGGCGAGGAGAGCGTGTTTTGCCGAACATGGTTTATGAATTATTCGGCACATGTCATTTCGGCCGAGGAGAAGGCGCGCTTGGATGAAGTTACGAACCTACCCTTGATGTACAATGGGCCAATTGATGCGTGTCCCACATAGGACGGTAATTTCGCGTCTTCCATTTATTTGCTCGGGCGAATTCCACTGAGCAGAGAGGATGTTTAATGGTTCGTTCAAATTTTGGGAGAATGAGCATCCACGTCTACCCTACCAAGTCGATTCGGATCGAATTTTGAAATGTTAGCTTGCCACTTCTTTTTTAGATGGAGAGATGATGCTCGGGAGTAATGTGTTTTTACATGCTCGTTGCTAGAGATTTACTATATGACAAATAGTTGACCCACTCAAAAACGCGAATCAAACCCAAAATGAAATATCTCGATTCAATGAAATAGCTCGTTCAGTAGGTCAAAATAGTGAACTAAATCCAAAATTGAACACCTCAATCGAGTAGCATGCTGTACAGTATTATAGTACTCCATGAACATGTTGAAAGTCAAATTAATGAACTTGTTTGATATACGCATATATCCGTTCATGTGTGGATTGCAGACAACATGTTCTCCAATTTAAATATTTGAATGCAAGTTTATATCGAAACATGGTTTATATCAGTCTTTGATGCATAAAATGTGACCTCCCCCTCTCCCGGACTCTAGTTCTCTCTCTCTCTCTCTCTCTCTCTCTCTCTCTCTCGCCAACAATCTTCAATTCTGTCGCACACATCTGACACAAAAACCTTGTTCGTCCCTCTCCCTTTTTCTCCATCTCTCTCTCTTTGTGTGTGTGTGTGGGGGGGGGGGGGTCTTTCTAGTTCGCATGTATATATATACCATCTATAGGTCTCTCTCGCACACTATGTATGATACTCTAGCTAGTCCAAGCTAGATATCTTGGGTGCACTCATCATACGCACACAGATTCCTTGGCTCTTTGCCTGTAACTCTCTCACGCACCACTATGTCGTCTCGGAGCTCTTCCCCCCTCTCTCAAACTCTCCATCCACCTAGGTCACAATTGCATGCATAACTCACTCGCACTCGATAGGCCCATCTAAAACTCTATCTCTCCCCCTCGTTCTCTCTCCATCTCACACGCGCACACACACAATATCATGCCTAGCTTGGCAAGTGTGATGGCCTCTCACTCAATTGTAGGCACACGCAGTCCCCCCTATATGTATATGACTAGCTAATCTTAGTATCCATCACAAACATGTGCATGGTCTATCTTGATTTCTCTCTGGGCATCTTTCTATCACGCACGCACTCCCTCAATCTCCCACCCATATAGTCCCCTCACGATCTCGACGGGATCTCTCTATCACAAACACACCCTCTCTCCCTCCCCATGCGTCCTTGCCATCCATGTGTCCCTCTCGACCTTTGTTCCTTGTTGGCCACACCTCTATTGGACATGTGCTACAGGGGTGTCTCTCTCCGTTGCAAACAATCACACACTAGCTATCTTCGTGTATCTCCTCGCCTCGCTTTTCCATCTCGGAGATGCATGCGTGATATGTTCGCATAAGAAACGAAAAAAACACACACTCTCTCTAATTTATCGTTTGTCGTCACTTTCTCTTTCACACACATACTCTTTTTGCACACTTACTCATTCTCCTTTACACGCACTTGATCTGTCTCGACTGAGGCACTCTCCTCGGTCCATAGCATATAGATTTATTGAAAAGTCAAACATCACAAAGTTTGACCATGTACGTGGAGAAAAAGAATTGCATCTAGTACGGCAAACATATACCATTAGATTCACCATGAGATGTAGTTTTGTATGATGTATCTTTGGTATTGTAGATATAAATAAAATATTGCATAAACCTGATCAAAGTTTCCAAAGCTTGACTTCTAAAAATTAACATGCACTGCATTATCGAGCGGATGGAATCTCTTTCCCCCTCTCAGCTATCTGACGCACCACTCAGCCTTATCGGGGCTCCTCAATCTCTCTCAAACTTTATTGGTCAGTTTGGTTCGTGACCTGACCCTCATGCCTTGATGGTCGGTACTGCCTGGTGTGGACATGAGATGTAAAATATTTCTGTCTGGCCAGGCTTGTGTGGTGCTAAAGCGTTTGGTTCATGCCTGGGCCAGGCAAAGCATCAACGTCCCATCAATCAATCCATGCATCAATTATTTAATAATAGTATCCATCCATGTTGTTGTTAGCCTCGTGGCCACACGACCAGGCACGACCAGATGTTTGAAATCGGTCGCCTGGGCCAGGCTACTTGCAGTGTCTGGAGTTCAGCCAGGCTAATTAAAGTGCAAGGGAACCCAGGCCAGGCGGGCTTTCTTTTTCACAGGGTAGCAACCAAACTAGCATGCATGAAATCCAGCCACAACCCCAGGCCAGGCAAAAGATGCTCAGGACGCAATCCAAACTGGCCTTATATCTCCCTGGTTCACACATACACATGTCTCGCTCGCGCTATACATATAGACCCATCCAACACTCTCCGCCCTTGTTCTCTCTCCATGTGACACGCACCCCCCTAAGTACCATAATCCCTCAATCCATCATAGGCGCAAGCACTCCCCCCTTCCTAAGTATGATTATCTCTTACTAGCCATTAGGAACACACGTATTGTCTCCTTCCATCCATACATCTATCTCGATATCTCTCGGGGCATCTTCTATCGCGCACACACCTTGTCACTCGATCTCCCACCCATGTAGTCCCATCACACTCTCCAGGGGATCTCTCTATGACAAACATACACTCTCTCCTCCCCATGTCTGCATTTTCTTCGTATGTCTCTCTCGACCTCTCTCCCTTGTTTGTCAGACCCCTCTTGGCCACGTGCTAGGGGTCTTGCTCTCTTGGTTCCAAACAACCACACACTATCTCCTCACCTTGCCTCCGTTGTCGAAGATGCATGTGTGATATGTTTGCATAAGACACGCACACTTTTTCTCTACTTTTATCGTGTGTTGTCATGTCTCTTTCACACACGCACACACACTTTTTTTACTCTCTCTCTCTCTCTCTTGTTAGGGACTCTGTCACGTCCATAAGCATATGGATGTTTTGAAAAGTCAAACCTCAGAAAAGTTTGACCAGGTATATGTGGAGAAAAACATTTACATCTGGAACGATCATTAGATTCATCACAACATGTACTTACTTCATACTATCATTTATCTTTGGTATTGTAGATATAAGTAATTTCTTTATAAACTTGGTCAAAGTTTCAAAAGTTTGACTTAAAAAATGTTGGAACTACATTATCGAACGGAGGGAGTAGCTCTTTCTCTCTCTGCTATCTCTCACGGGCCTCCCCTCTCACTCGAACTCTCTATACCGACAAATTATACGCTCACCGTGTCAGCGTATAGCTCCATATATTGTTTAGTTGACCGGTTAACCAATCCACATGCTGCCTTGTCAGCTCATGTTCTGCATCTTCGTGTGCTGGCCCATGTGGCAGTGGGTGAAAATAAGTAAACTAGAGGCCCATCTGACACGGGGTGAAGTAAACAAAGTTGAAACCACTCGGGGTAGCACCCCGCATGCTAGTAAATTGAGGGCGCATTGAGGGCAAACTTCTTGCGTGCGAAGGACGCACTCGCGCACAATTCACCACTACGCGGCGGCATGCACAGAACGACGCACTCGCACACACCCAGCACACAACACACACCAGCACACGTGTAGACCAGCGTCGACGCCGGTTGAGATGGACGGCGAGGCAGCCAACAAGCGGAGGCGGCTCGAGCAAAAACAACATCCGACGAGCCTGGACTTCACCAAAAGCCTCCCCAACAACACGCTGGTCGTCATCATCGGCCTCCTCCCCACCAAATCTGTCGGGCGGACCGCCCTGCTCTCCCGGCGGTGGCGCCCCCTCTGGCGCTGCGTCCCCCTCAACCTCTCCATTGACAGCTGCCTCTGCGACGGGGATTGCAAACGCATGGCCGCAGTCTCCAAGATCCTTTCATCGCACCCTGGGCCAGCCAAACGCCTTGACATCCGCATGTTCAGTACCAACTGCAAGGTCCAACCCAAGTTCGACGAGTGGTTCTTATCCCCCGCCGTAGATCAGCTCGAGGAGCTCAGCTTCGAAGCTGGACGATGTCGCTCTGTGCCGCCGTTCGTGCTCCGCCTAACGCCAACGCTGCGCCGTGCCAGCTTCAGCTCCTGCTATCTTCCCTAGATTAATGACGCGCCCGCCCTTCTTCTCCCTCAACTTAAGCAGCTCAACCTCTTCGACGTTGTCATCTCGAAGAAGGCTATGGAGCACCTGCTCCGCAGCTGTACTATGCTCGAGTACCTTCGCCTTGAGGAGATCCATGGGTTCATTAGCCCCCACATAGCCTCAACGAATCTCCAATGGATTTATGTGTCTTGCTGGCCCCGCAACAAGACATCAATTGGGAAGAGATCACTCCAGCTGTTCCACGTTATGGTTATTGAGAATGCGCCTTTCCTTGAGAGATTGCTTGTATCGGATCTAGAAGTTCCAACAAAAATCAGGGTCATTGACACGCCGAAATTGATAGCGTTGGTGTACTCGTCTGCCAAATTCTCCGTACTCTTTATTGGATCCGTAATCGTTCAGGTACAACACTCATCTTCTTCTCCGTTTTCTTGAAATTCACATTTTTAAATTTCTTCTTGATGTATTTATGACTGTCTTCCAGAAAATGATTCCCACAAGCTTGACCCAGTCCATGCGCACAGTGAAGATCTTAGCACTAAAATCTATCGTCCCCAATCTGGATCAAGTTGTTGGATTCCTTACATGCTTTCTGTGCACGGAGAAGCTACTCATCGAGGTGAAACTTCTTTCCTATAAGTAAATGGTAATCACAATGTAGCTCAATTTTTTTCGTAATTTTCCCAAATTACGATGACAAGTGGAGTGTTCAAAACTGCATCTACGCACTGCACCGAAAGAAATGTTTTTAGTATTTTTTCTCACGTGATCACCTGCATCGTTTTTATGCTGTACTACTATAGTAGCCTAGGCTAGTCATAGTGGAAAGTAACTTAGACTACTCCAGTAACTCTATGGTTACCCTAAGAGCAAGTACTACCTCCGTCCTGGTTTACTCTTCCAATTTTGTAGTATCAAAATTTGACCATAGATTTAACTGACAAAATGTTAATGCATGTCACTAAGAACTATATCGTTGGATTCGTATTTGAACATAATTTCAAATGGTGTAATTTTTAGTGACATGCATTGGCATTTCTTAGGTAAATCTATGGTCAAAATTTTATACTAAATACGAGGTAGTATTACAAAAGTGGGCTATGTAGGCCAAAACATGTGCCAAATTCACTTGTGATGCATTTGGCATCGATGCCCCTCCATTGCTCACCTGGCGTCCCAATCTGGATCACCTACTTTGCTCCGGTGCCAAATTAACTCACGCAATGAAAAACACTGCGTGGGAGAGAGAGAGGACTGAGGCAATAAAAACACTTGTTTGGGAGAGTGAGAGGCTGGTGTAGTTGGTTTGATTGATTTGTTTATACATGTGGGTGTGTGTGCACAGCGGTGCCAACTCTCTCACATCACGAGAGCGGTGCCAAAATCTTTTGACTTGACATCGGTGCGTGTTATGTGGCATACTTTTGCGAAATATGTCATCAGCCACATAGTGGAAGGCAACAAATGCCCAAGCTCTTTACGTGCTACTAGTTAAATGAGAGGAAACAGAGAGAGAGAGAGATAGAGAGAGAGAGTAAAAAAATATCACTAGCCAGCCAACCCTATCGTATGAGCGAATGATATTTGTACCTCTTGATGACACGATAATCTTATGCATCCAGCTGCTCTAATATGTTCTCTTCTTTTGCAGATAAAAAAACACCCAAAAGTGAAAAATGTGATGCACTATAACAATCTCATCGAATGCCTTGATCTCCATCTTACAGAAATTGATTTGATCGACTATCGAGGCAGCACATATGAGATTAAATTGGCCAGGTTCTTTGTTCTGGAGGCAAGTGTGCTCAAGGTAATGTGGTTTGGCGTTCTCTGGTGCAACAATGAATGGCGTGCTGATCACCACAAGCGTCTAAGCCTAAATGACAAAGTCTCTGCAGAAGCTGAATTTGTTTTTGAAACATCAAGTGGCCAGAGACTCGAAAACTTATTTGCCCATTAGTGACTTGTCAGGGTGGTGGTTTTTAGTTTGTAACGAAAGTTCTTACGTAAACTTCCTAGTAATTCCCTCTTCGTAGGTGCAGCATTACTCCTAACATTTGTAATATCAATTTGAAACTTGTAATATTGCCGTGTCCAATTCTTGCGTTTTCACTGCGAATCAAACAGGTTCTGAGTTGGTGATGATGTTGTGCCTCCCATCTTTCACCAATAGCCGTCGGATCAAGATCTGACGCATACAAACCAAGCTTCTCCATTTTTGCAAAAAGATGCCCGCACTTGTTCCCTATTTACAAACAACTCCTTGTCTCTCACAATCAGCCTCATCTCCTCCCCACCACATCTCGGAGTAGAAGGTCGTGGAAAAATCAGGCGCGATGGCCGCTGCCGTAGCCATCCACCCCTAATCTTGGTGTTCCATGCAATGCACGGGCATCTACACACGGGAAATTATGTCGAACGGGGCTAGTTGTAAGCAGGCTAGCTCTACAGCCATGATGATAGTGACAGCAGACGGTGAGGCTGACTATGGTATGCTGAACACGGCGCCTATACTCAGGTGTCATCTCCGGCGCAGGGTCTTGTCACTTCACTGTGAGGAGCAGCACGTAATAATTTGACCAACGGGTAGTACAGTGCTAGTACTCCTACTACTATATTGGTAGTACTAGTAGCACCACCGCCTGGATTGAGGAGTACTACCACGTCCATCTGGATTTTAGTATTTGACTAGCAATATCTAGTAATGCATGTCACCAAAAATGTATTATTCCCTCTGTAAATAAATACATGGTGTTTTATTCCTATCGGCGAGAGAACTTAATGTTTTTTTCTACTCCTAACTAGAGTACTAATAGGATTACATGCAATGAACTAAACACTCCATGTCAAGTTTGGTAGTCTCAAGTCATTGAAAGCATGCACGGCCCACATCTCTCATTGGTTGATATGTCACGAAATAAGAAACAAGGAGGGAGTTAATGCATCGTGCCTAAGTATTTTGGGATTATTTGGTTTTCGTAAGGTGACTTACACAACATTTTAGTTTACATGCATTAACATTTTATTAGTTAAATCAAAGGTCAAAACTTGGTGCAAAATGCAAAGGGGACCAATAAACCAGTAAACATCAAACTTCTCTCGTTTGGCCCCAACTAGAGGTCCGATGAGATGACTATACTGCACCGACATGGAGGGGGATTGAGGGAGTCCTGGATTAGGGGGTCTTCGGACAGCCGGATTATATCCTTTGGCCGGGCTGTTGGACTATGAAGATACAAGATTGAAGACTTCGTCCCGTGTCCGAATGGGACTCTACTTGGCGTGGAAGGCAAGCTAGGCAATACAGATATGTATATTTCCTCCTTTGTAACCGACCTTGTGTAACCCTAGCCCCCTCCGGTGTCTATATAAACCGGAGGGTTTTAGTCCATAGGACAACATACAATCATATCATAGGCTAGCTTTTAGGGTTTAGCCTCTTTGATCTCGTGGTAGATCTACTTTTGTACAACCCATATCATCAATATTAATCAAGCAGGACATAGGGTTTTACCTCCATCAAGAGGGCCCGAACCTAGGTAAAACTTCGTGTCCCCTGCCTCCTGTTATCATCCGCCTAGACGCACAGTTCGGGACCCCCTACCCGAGATCCGCCGGTTTTGACACCGACATTGGTGCTTTCATTGAGAGTTCCTCTATGCCATCACCAAAAGGAAGGATGTCTCGTCTCGTCTTTAAAGACGGTACTACTGTCGGGGGAGCTTTGGCTGTCGGCCAAACTCTCCGGCTAGGTGGTTTCATCATGACCGCCTGTTCGGCCGCCGCGCCAACGATGACTTCTCGGATCAACGAAAACAGCCTCCATGTCAAATCGGCACTTGCCGAACAGATGGATCCAATGGAGCTCGCCTCCTTAAACGAGCTCTTAGATCGCATCGCCGCCTTGGGAGTCGCTACAAACTATGACCGGATTGGGCTTAAACCCGATCAAAGGGAGATTAACTCTCCACCGGTCACCCAGCATATTGAAGTGGTGGAGGAACAATGTGGCGACCTTTCCTCCATCTTGAGGACCAACTATGTCCGGATTCCCGAGCTCTCTGAGCCGGACGCCCGTTCGCGGGAGGACAATATCCAATCCCTGAACCTAGAGTTAGGCAGCGGGCCAGGATTATCGGGCTACACCCCGGAACCGGAACTTCCAAAATTAGAAATTCCTTGGCCCCTGGATCCCAGATTAGGTGAGGGTTCGGATTCAATTCCACCCACCCACCCAAACATAAGCGATCTTTCCCACATCAGGCAAGAGCCCCAGGAAACGGTACATCACTATTGGGCCAGATTCCTCCTTGCGATGAACAAGGCTAAAGGCTGTCGCGAGGAAGACGCAATCCTATTTTTCTGCAATAATTGCATGGACAAGGGAATCCTTAACGCTATAAATCGCCGTGAGATAACACGCTTCGCTAATTTGGCGTCCATAGTACGAAGGTACTGTGCGATGGAAAGTGCTTGCAAAACCGAAATAAACTTTTGGGATAATCCGGCCATGAATACAAACCCAGTCCAAAACAAAAGGGTGCATTATCACAATACACCCAGGTCAACTACCAAAAAGCAAAAACCCTCTACAGGGTACGGAACCGTATTGGAGGGATGGCTCAATGGACCCTGCAAAATTCATAGTACAACGGATACAATACCAACGCACGGCCTTAGAGCATGTTGGATACTCCGGCAGGTGGCCAAAAGTGGTGAGGATCTACTTCTCCCAAATACCACAGAGCACCATCCCGTGGATAACAATACGGTTTTAACGGTCTTTGAGACCTTCGCGTCAAATAATAGACGCAAGCGAACACTCCGCAGCATGGCCGAAATCTGCCACGTAGCAGCAATAAATACATGGAGTGACACGGCTATTACCTTCAATGCCAGTGACGAACCTAAATTCCGAACAGCCTGAGCACCAGCCGCACTGGTCCTCAGTCCAATCGTGGACGGCTTTCGACTCACCAAAGTACTCATGGACGGCGGCAGCGGATTAAACCTCATCTATGAGGAAACTCTTCAAAAGATGGAAATAGACTGGAACCGCATTGAGCAAAGTAGCACAACCTTTAGAGGAATCATCCCCAGCCGGGAAGCACGCTGTGCTGGGAAAATAACACTAGATGTGGTATTCGGCACGCCGAATAATTACAGGTCCGAAGAAATTACATTCCAAGTGGCCTCGTTCAGCAGTGGTTACCACGCTCTTTTAGGACGGGAGGCATTCACAATCCTCCAAGCCGTACCCCATTAAGGGTACATGAAGCTCAAAATGCCCAGGCCCAACGGAATCATCACTCTCGCCAGCAATCCGGACACAGCACTCCGTGCTGAAAACAAAACAGCCGCATTGGCCCTCGAGGCATTACCCGAAGCCCTCTTGGCTGAGAAATTAACCATGCTACGCTCCACAGTGGACAGGGACGATGTGATACTCGACAAGAGATCCAAGTCCACCTCTTTCAAACCAGCGGACGAAATAGTCAAATTCCAAGTCCACCCAACGGACCCTGCAAAAACAGCCTCCATCGGGGCACAGCTAAGCCCCGCTGTGGACGCCGCACTACGAGAGTTCCTGCGCGAGGACTGGGACATATTCGCTTGGTATCCCTCAGACATGCCAGGAATCCCATGCAGGCTGGCCGAGCATAGCCTCAATATCTTAAAGGGATTCAAGCCGGTCAAGCAAGCTCTTCGGCATTTCTCCAAACCTAAGAGATAGGCCATGGGAGAGGAACTAGCCAAGTTATTGGAGGCCAGATTCATCAAAGAAATAAAACACCCGGATTGGCTAGCAAACCTGGTGATGGTACCAAAGAAGGACAAATCCTGGCACCTTTGTGTCGATTTCAAAGACCTTAATAAAGCTTGCCCAAAGGATCCCTTCCCCCCTCCCATGCATCGATCAAATCATTGACGCTACCACAGGACACGAATCATTGTGTTTCCTCGACGCATACTCCAGTAACCACCAAATCAAGATGGCGGAGTCTGACCAAGCCGCAACAGCATTCATCACACCATACGGTCCCTTCTGTTTTAACACAATGCCTTTTGGGCTCAAGAACACCGGCGCAACATATCAGCGCATGATTGAGACATGTTTGGAGAAACAAATCGGCAAAACAGTAGAGGCATACGTAGACGATGTGGTTGTAAAAACCAAACACGTGGACTCTTTGATACATGACTTGAGGTTCACATTCGACAACCTCTGGACATACGACATCAAGCTCAATCCGGAAAAATGCATTTTCGGCGTACCAGGCGGAAAGCTCCTGGGTTTCATCGTCTCTAGTAGAGGTATTGAAGCTAATCCGGCCAAAATCCGAGCTTTGTCATAGTTGGCTACACCAACAGACCTTAAACAAATCCAGAAGTTAACTGGATGCGTGGCGGCTCTAAGACGCTTTATCTCCCGCTTAGGAGAAAAAGCTTTACCCCTTTATCGCCTTCTTTGGCGCACCGAACACTTCGAGTGGACGGACGCTGCCACAGCCGGATTGGAAGAAATAAAAGCCATCTTGGCAACCAACCCAATCCTGGCCGCGCCAAATACTGGCGAACCAATGCTATTGTACATTGCGACAACTCATCAAGTTGTAAGCGCAGTTCTCGTTGTCGAACGAGAAGCTGCCGGACATAAATTCCCTCTTCAAAAGCCAGTATACTATGTATCCACTGTCCTCACTCCATGCAAATCACGGTACCCACATTATCAAAAGATAGCATATGCGGTATTCTTGGCGTCCCAGAAGCTACGACACTACTTTCAAGAGTGTTCCATTATGGTAGCCTCAGAAGTGCCACTCAATGATATTATAAACAACGGCGATGCTATGGGCCGGATTGCCAAATGGGCCATTGAGCTCCTCCCGTTCGACATAACATACAAACCCCGACGAGCCATTAAATCGCAAGTATTGGCCGACTTCGTCGTTGAGTGGATGGAGGCCGAAGTCCCTAAAGAGTACGGTGCATACTCCAACTGGATCATGCACTTCAACGGTTCTAAAATGCTGGCCGGTCTAGGGGCTGGCGTCGTCCTGACATCCCCAATCGGCGATACAGTTCAGTATGTACTGCAAATATTGTATACAAACTCCAACAATGCAGCCGAATACGAAGCTTTGTTGCATGGTCTTTGGATGGCAGTCTCCATGGGCATTCAACGCCTGGAGGTGCGTGGGGATTCAAACCTCGCAATATCCCAAATAAATGGAGACTTTGACGCCAAGGATCCGAAAATGGTGGCATATCGAAACGCCGTCCTAAAAATGTCAGCTCGGTTCGAGGGGCTTGAATTTCACCATGTGGCTCGGGAAAACAATCAGGCGGCGGATGTCCTCGCCCGCATCAGCACAAAACGCGATACGGTCCCCCCAATATATTCCTGGAAAGGCTGTTCAAGCCATCCATATTATGGGAAGGAGACACCGGCAACAATAGTCCGGATCCAGCCAAAATGCCCGATACCAAATACTCTGACACAATCGGAGGCTCTGCCACCGAAATAACACCTTCAGCCCATGTAATAATGGCCATTTATTGCCCCGTGGACAGAACCATTCCTGGCCTACCTAACTAGACAGGAACTTTTAGAGGACCAAAATGAGGCACGCTGCATAATGCGGCGATCCAAGGCCTACAGGGTCCACGAGGGAGAATTGTACAAAAAAAGCACTACCGGAGTCCTTCAAAGGTGCATCTCCGAAGAGGAAGGGCGGAATCTTTTGGCGGAAATTCACGCCGGAGTCGGCGGTCATCATGCCACAGCCCGGGCCTTGTAAGCAAGGTCTTCCGTACAAGATTCTATTGGCCAACAGCCCGGGCAAACGCACATGACTTGGTCCAACATTGCGCCGGTTGCCAGCTCTTTGCAAATCAAAGCCACATGCCGCCCACCACCCTCCAAACAATCCCCATTATATGGCCCTTTGTGGTCTGGTGGCTTGACATGGTCGGGCCCCTTAAAGGGGGAACCCACAAGAAAAAAATACTTACTAGTCATGGTGGATAAATTCACCAAATGGATAGAGGCCAAACCCATTAAAACAGCCGAATCCGGACCGGTGATATACTTCATATCCGGGGTTGTACACCGTTATGGCGTCCCCCACAACATCATCACTGACAATGGCACGAACTTCACGGCCGACGAGGTAAAACTCTGGTGCAGCAAAATGGGCATCAAGCTCGATTATGCTTCAGTCTATCACCCACAAACCAACAGTCAAGTCGAGTGAGCAAACGGCCTTATAATGAGCGGCATTAAACCCAGATTAGTGCGTTCCTTAACGGAGTTGGACACGCACTGGGTAGAGGAGCTCGACTCCGTACTTTGGGGGCTGCAGACCACGCCAAATTGTAGTACTGGATATACACCGTTCTTTATGGTGTACGGTGCACAGGTAGTCTTGCCCTGTGACATAATTCATGACTCACCTCGAGTGCGCATGTACGAAGAAAGAGAGCCGAGCTCGATCAGCAGGACAGTCTGGACACCTTGGAGGAGGGGCGCGACGTAGCTAAAGCCCGGTCCGCATTTTATCAGCAACAGGCTCGCAGATACCAAAGTAGAGAAGTACGGGCAAAAACTTATAACGTTGGCGAACTAGTTCTACGCCTGCCAGATAAGAAAAAGAACAAGCTCAAGCCCAAATGGGAAGGTCCCTTCGTTATTGACTAAGTTTTGACTGGTGGAGCGTACCGACTGCGGGATGCATCGACTAGTCGACTCGAGCCGAACCCATGGAATGCGGCCAGGCTCCAAAGATTCTACGCCTAGCACCGGACTCTATGTTAGTCCCCTCCCTTTGTCCATTTTCTACATATACATCATCTGTCTTGTTTCCCTTTCTTTCTTTCTCTTACTATTTCTCTAGGCCTTCAAGGGCCACCTTGTGCCTCTCTTGTACATTACAAGTGCGCTAGCCGCACTCTTCATACCTGGGGGCTTCTTTCACAGAAGCTTAAATTATTTATCTGGGCCTCACGCCCAACACATGTGTTATACTTCCGCATGTACCTTTTTCACCATTATATGCATCAATATGACTTAAGTTTTGGCCAAGCTGGGTTGCCTGGCTCTTGTATTTATGCCCTACGTTCTCGTTAATTTGGCTAGGGCATAAGCGGAGCACCTCTGCGATTGTTACTGTCGGTTCAGCCAGATGTGTACCTCAAACTGGGTGAAACCGAAAGCTAGCGTTCTTAAGGGAATATTCGGTCGGTGAACAAAAGATGATTTTTATTTACTGTCCATATCCGCCCCGAGATACTTCTTCTGCGTTTCTTATCGCAGTCCGGACATGCACTTTAGGGCATGCTTACCCAGGGAAAGGAACCCTTAATGGAACTATTCTCCCTGGAAGATGTTTCTTACTACCCATGTAATATAACATAACTAGTTGGGCACTTGTCTGATAAAGCACTAATGACCCCTACGCCTGGTCTCCACGCATACCCCGGTTTTATGTAACTGAGCGGGTATTCGGATTCACTTCGGACTATCGGGCCCGGAGGTTGAAGCGAAAAGGTCCGCAAAGACAAATGATCTACAATCCGGCTAGAAGGCATTATACATGTCATTTGAATTACATAGTTGTGCGGACTGACTAAATTCCTCTTCTATACCATCCAACAGGCGGTCCAGCTTACAATCCTGTTGAGAATACTTTGCGGCTAATTCTACTTGCCCATAAACTAAGCTAACGGGGATCTCTTTTCCGTCGGGCCCCACAGGTCCGACCTCGGCCGTGTGATTTGGGTCTGCCTTGGTATACCGCGTCTTCACCATGGCCCAGGTTTCTCTGGCACCCTGTCGGTAGGCTAATATCTTCGATAAATGGAAGCACCGCCGTGCTCCCTTCAGCTTCTCCGCAAGCTCTGCAACGCCTTCTGGCAGGGAGACGGACGTCCACAAGGCCTGGGCAACATTCTGCATCACCTGCCGAACTTGTTCGTGCAGATGTGACAGCTTGGACAGAAGATCACCCGCAGACCCGGGCATTTCCTCCGCGGGACGACCCATCAGCATATCTACAGACATAGCGCTGTTAGATAGCTTCTTCGCCGAACTCCTTTAAAAAAGGATTCGTCCAAACACTTACTAAAAATGCCACGCCGAAGCCGCTTATTCTCCTTCTCGGAGTCTGCAAGCTGGCTCTAAACGTCTTTTAGTTCCATGTTCAGCTTAATGTTGGCGTCTTGGAGATTGTTTTTCTCTAGCACAACCTTACTCAGCACGCGTTTGCCAGCCTCTAGCTGTCGCATAACATGCTGGTCCCCTGGACTTTCTCCGGATTCATCTGCAAAATCAATTGTTAGATCTGCAGACACGCCGCACACTATATGGTAACCACCATTCTTTAATGTAAATGTTACCAGCGGGAGGCTTTTTCTGTTCCTGCAATGCCACAAGAGCGGCCCCCAGTTGGGTCTTGCATTCCTCCAGCTCCTGGGACAGCCTAGTATTCTTCTCTGTAAGAACCTGCACATTAAAGATGATCCTTAAATCAGATCTGATAACTGTTTCAAGTCTCAGGGGGCTACTGATACATATAAATCGTCAGATTTACTCACCCGTACATCCTTTACATACTGATCCGTGGCTCTAGCTAGACCATCTTGAACAACACGGAGGTACGCCTCTCCAGAATTGAAGGCGTGGGAGATAGCCCTTATTGGGCACAGAAGCTAAGAGGTTCAACATTTATGGAGCCGGACACTGTTTACGAACACTTGAAAGTTGGAAAAGAACCCGCCTTGCAATGCCGAAGACAACATTGCGCGTGGGACTCGTCGTCATTAAAGCCTGGTTCGGGGGCTACTGAGGTTGTCCTGGATTAGGGGGTCTCCGGATAGCCGGATTATATCCTTTAGCCGGGCTGTTGGACTATGAAGATACAAGATTGAAGACTTCATCCCGTGTCTGGATGGGACTCTACTTGGCGTGGAAGGCAAGCTAGGCAATACGGATATGTATATTTCCTCCTTTGTAACCGACCTTGTGTAACCCTAGCCCCCTCCGGTGTTTATATAAACCGAATGGTTTTAGTCCGTAGGACAATATACAATCATACCATAGGCTAGCTTCTAGGGTATAGCCTCTCTGATCTCATGGTAGATCTACTCTTGTACAACCCATATCATCAATATTAATCAAGCAGGACGTAGGGTTTTACCTCCATCAAGAGTGCCCGAACCAGGGTAAAACTTCATGTCCCCTGCCTCCTGTTACCATCCGCCTAGACGCACAGTTCGGGACCCCCTACCCGAGATCCGCCGGTTTGGACACCGACAGGGATGCAACTTCATTGACTTACGACAACTGCCTTTGGGTGAATGACACGTGGCTCCAGGGGGTGGCTGGCCCACCTATCATATAGCCAAAGGCAGGTGCAGTAGAGGGCCGAAGAGTAGTACGAAATCCTATGCACCTACGCACGCTAACCAAGGGCTGAGTGATCACTCGAATCACAAGATCAGTTGACTAGAAGCTACGCTAGACCCATGGAGGTGATGAGCGAGAGCATCAGCCGGCTGTGCCAGATGGTCCACGACGCCGGCCTATGGCCCGGCACCGAGGAACGTCTCCAGGTAGTATTGCTTGAGGCCGCCAGGGCGAGGGCCGCTTGGACGACAGCTTCGTCTCCTTGTTCGACGAGGTCCTCATCGGTTTCCTCGACAAGTTCACCGTCGTCAAGAAGGTTGCAGACGAATTTGACGTAAGCCTCCAGCCGACGCGCCGGGGCTCTGCAATGCCCGCCAACCTCAACGGCCACAATGGTAACAACCTCTTCGACGCACTGGTGGCCCTGCGACTGCCCTCCGTCGCGCTTGAGAATGACCACCTCGAGGTCGCGCTCGCCGCGGAGCGCCTGGCGCAGCATGACACCATTGACATAATCACCCACGTCTACGTGCAAATCATCCACAAGGACTACTACATGCAAGAGAAGGACGATAGGACGCTGGCCTTCTTGGAGCGTAGGGTAACCTTGGACGGCACTGTTCAGAAGCACGTTGAGCTCGCAGCTGCTCCTCACACGTCGGTTGGTGACCCGGCGCACTAGGGCGTGAGGATGTCGTTGAACGTTGATGGATCCGTATGTATTTTTATCTTTCCGTCAAATCCATGTAGTAGTATATGATACTATAGTAATTATCTTACCTTTCACATCAACTTCATAATTTTCATACGTACTCCATGTATGAACAGCGCCAGAACCAAACTTCTCATTATTCTAGGCAAAATCATTATTTTCTATCTATCGATCGCGCCATGGAGCAGAACCAAATTTTACAAGTTACGAGTTCAAAAGGAAAAGCCTGCCATGTTCGCGTCGCACGCCCACATGGTTGGTCCGGCATGCTGCTCAAGCGGGAATGCGTGCGGTGTTGCATTTTCACTTACAAGTGGGACCGCAGTTGAGAAAACCGACTATCGGCAAACCCCCACCCCGCCCACCACATGATGGCTGAGAAAACAAGAGGGAGAAGAGATGGTTGTAGCACAGACTCCAAGAAAATTGGTGTCGGATGGGACTCGTGTGGGTGGCGTGTGCCGTACTGCTAGACGTGAATGCTAATTATGGCCCATGCCACCCCACTATATCGAGCCTATATCGAGGTACATAGAACAAAATTCCTGCAGTCCGTGCTCAACCCTCCTCTATCTCTCTTCTCAGCCAGCCAGCCAACGCGCGGAGCACATCGTTTGTTTGCTCACATGCGGCCCCACATGTCAGTGAAAACGCAAGAGGACCCACTGAACCTGCACATATTTCACCTCGACGTGCGGGTGATGAAAAACAAATCCAATAAAGATCTTCGGTGGTCGCTTTTGGAGTTACTCAAGAGTATTAAGATTCTATTTATAGTTTAACCCAAGATGCACATCTCGTGGCTTGAACTACCACTCTATTTTCTTTCATGACACGACCTGGATGTTGGATGTCCCACGTGTCGGCAAAAGGAGGAAGAACCAGACCAAATCTTTGGTTCTGCTCTCGGATTAGACTAGTTGTGCTAACTTAAAATTTTTATTGTGTACTCCTTTCGTTCCAAAATACTTGACTTCCATTTGTCCAAAAATGGATGTACCTATATACTAAGACATGTCTAGATACATATATATTTTGACAAATAGAAGGCATGTATTGTGCAACAGAGGGAGTAGAATGGATGCAAGTTTTTGTATTGGGAAGAAGAGTACATCCATATATTGATAGAGCGCAATTTAGTAGATGTTCTATCACTTTTAGCTAGCACAGACGCAAGATTGAGCCTCCGCAGATCAACAATGAATGCATCGAGAAGGCACTAATCCAACGTACAAGAGTAGTAAATGTATTCTTGTGGTTCTTGTTTTCTTTGGTCTTGCTTTTCTAGTCAAAATTATCATTGGAGTTTGTGCAAAACAGAGGTGCGTTTGGGGTCGTGCGTTGGAGTTGGCCTTACAAGTGGGACCGCAGTTAAGGAAACCGACTATTGGCAAACCCCCACCGCGCCCGCCGCGCGATGGCTGAAGTTTGAGAAACGACAAGGTTGAAGAGATTGCTCTAGCACGGACTCCAAGAAATAATATGGTGTCAAATGGATGTCGTGGTGGTGGCGTGTGCTGTACTCCTGGACGTGAATGCTTGTTCAGGCCCATGCCACCCTACTACTTACTCCTACTATATAGTACTAGTATCGAGGATTTGAGGTGCTGGTTACGTACAATGAACACATTAACATATGGCTACAGTAAAAACACCCACCCTTCGGGCGAAGCATGTGAAGCTAGTACAAATAGTGTACTACTATTGTTGATTGGCCTCATCCGATAACCTGTTGCAATGCACGTACAATTATGTATTCAGAAAATAATTTTTTGCCTCATCGCACCACTCACTCAGAGAAGCGACTCGAAAGCCATTCATAAATTTAGTAAGTTTATCACAGGCATATCGTTTTATTACATACAACAGGTCATCAACCCACATCGACAACAAGGATACATTATAAATACTAAAGTTTTCACCACACAACAAATAACAAGCAATGAAATGAACTTCAACTCAACCATTCCTTGGCGTTGGAAACGCTTGCTTTGAACCACAAGTGATTCTTTGGGACGGGCCATCGATTATCGATCTGGAAACCAACGCTGGACTGATCATCCAGGCTGAAGCGGCCTACTATATCAGTACCAGGGTAGGGAACCACCCAAATGTCCGAGGTATAGACACAATTGCTTCTCATAAATGGTACTGTTAATGTTGTGTCAACAGCAGTTGGATCGCCTTTCACCATCATCGGATAGTTTTGTCCAACGAAGAGCGAGTTTTCTCCAAGACTATCAATTCTGTACCAGGGAGAAGGAGTTGGCGCTAGTACAGTAGTATCCATCCCGAATACCATGCAACGGGTGTTGGAATAGGTCCGGAGAGTGCGACCATGGGAGACTACACCTGCTTCCTTAGTAGTAACATCATCAGTGGGCTATATACACACAAGAAGAGGTGATCCATCGAAATTAGTTGCTAGGCGCCACTGAGTATATGGGTTCTGCTCGTCCACATGCTCGTGATCATCACCCCCATGGTTATAAAAATTTTCAAGTATAGGTGGTGGGATGTTCACAGGACCTTGGAAACACAAGAAGAAGGTTAATTAGTAAAGGGAAACTTGCTAACCCGCATGCATGTGGATGAAACAATTATAATTATGGTGGAAGACAAACGTACCGAAACTACGAGGATCCCATGCAAAAACAGTGCCACGAGTGGTGGAAACAAACACAAGGCCCTCGTATTGAATTGCATCACAGTACTCATCCGTGTACAGAAAATGATTTTTGAGCAATATCCACCGAGTCAAACCACGAAGGACGGCAACAAGCTTGTCGAAGATAGCAACAACTTGATAGTTGTTGTAATTCCAAGAGCGGTTGGGAACTCGACAAATTGCTATCTTCCGTAGAAGATAGTCACCATGATCTTATTTGAACGTGCGTACAATACCGGTGTGCTCAATCTCTGGGCAGTCTGCTGAGATTTTTTGGAAGTGGAACCCGGTCACGAGTGTACACATTCACAAGTTCCCGCTCGCAGTTGGACCCAATGTAAACAACCCAATCTCCATTTGCACCCGCCCAAGCCTTGCCCTCAAGCGATGGCATCTTAACATCATACGTATCATTATCAAGCGGCATCAACTGGCACAGGGTGAGGCCTCCGTCGTGCCGGCGCCAGTCATCAGGGTCACGGCGAAGAAGATAGGGGAGATCAAACCGCTCCTTGACTCTTGGTTTCTTTGTAATGATGTTATTAGTTGAGTCAAGAATGGGCTTGAACGAACCTGCCATGCTAGCCGAGGTGATGACGTCGCACCGACCAATGAGTTCCTCCACCACGTCATCTTTTAGATTGGGGCAAGAATAACGGGGTCATTTCCTGCTTGTTCCCTCCATGGAGAAGACGATCGAACAATGGAAGAAGAAAGGGTGAAGGGCTGAAGGAAAATGGAGGAGGGAGAGGAAGAGCGTGCGACAACAATTCCAAATCGAGAGGGAAAGGCGAAGAGTCGGTGGACGGTTGCGAGTTTGCCATGGTTCACGAAGAGGCGCCCCGGCCTACACGTCCGTTCGAAAATACTCCTACTACTTGCCGTCGTCTCACTGATATGTTGGAACGGGACCACATGTCAACGAAACATGGTGTGTAATTTCTCGTGCAAAATGCGATCTAGCCGCGTTGGCCCGATGTGCTGCATTAGTTATCGACCTTTATTTTTTTAATGGTGTGCCGATCAGTTTTGAAGCACGACTAACTGGTACTGTACACAGAGAAAATATAAACTACTCTACCACTACTCCACCTCCAGTACTAGTAGTATAAAAAAGATATATAGGCTGGAGCTTGAGCGCTTTCTTGCTAAGGGCTGCCCACTTGCTTCTCACACTACCACCCTCTCTCCAGATCTAAAAAAGATGGCCCCTCTCTCTCTCCTCACCGGTGGTCACAGATCCGCTAGGGAAGAAAAGGACGTGCAGCGTTGACGCACTCGTCGTCGGCGAGCGAGGTCACACCCTAACGACAAGGCCGTCCTCTCAGACCTAGCGCCCACGCGGGATGTCCTCCGTCCCCAAGCTTGTTGCCGTAGTTTGTGCGGAGGACGACGACCACGAGCAAAGCTACTTCCCGCCGACCCTCAGGTATGCTACCTCTTTTCGAACTGTAACCTTGTTCTATTGCCCGATCTGCCACGTTGTTGCATGTGGATCTTTTTACACTCCACCATCTTCCCAATTTTCTATCCTCTGCTCTGCTGGACACGCAGAAGAAAACCATAATTTGCACTATTAAAGGAAACCCTAGTTCGTGCAGACTAATCCATGTCTGGGTTGAATAAGGAAAGGAAGGGAGACTGTACTGTCCATGAGAGTAGGCACCGAACCCGCATCTAGGTTGAAAAGGGGAAAATCAGTAGATAAGGAACGAGTCGCGTGTCTCTTGGTTGAAGAAGGATAGAAAGGCATGACAACGCAATAGAGAATGACCAGGTCGATTGGTTTGTTATCCTCGCATAGGAAAAAGGTAGCTAGAGAGAACAAAAATGGGACGTAATCCACATATGCTGCCTAGATATTTGTTGCTCTGGGAAACCATACCTCCCTCACCACTCTGCGTCCGTGGAGGTACATCGTACTGGTGCGCCCACTGTCCGAATGGGCCTCCCATGCTCTTATTGCCACTTTTTATGCTATTTGTATAACGCCATCAGTCAAGTCAAGCAATGCTACTGCTAAAGTGATGCCACATTTAACTAATGCCACTCTCAGTCTAATGCCACCCATAAATTTAAGCAATGCCATTTAATGTCACTGGATTATTTCAGGGTTAGCTGTTGATTGTGGATGTATTAAAGATTTTTCAGCTAAGGTATTCTAATGCTGTTGCACAGCCAGTATACCAACGATGAAACTTGTTACTACCTTCATATTTTTGCACTATTAATGCTTATAGATTACATACCTCACTTTCATGAGATAAGTTAATTTTTTTGTATAGTGTCACCAAAATGCCAAGGTGCTGATGTCATTTTATTTTGGTTAAACTGCACAGACAATTATGAAGACACGAGGAAAGGTCAAGAGTGGCCACCTCCTCCGGCTGTTCTCTTGAGGAGGTCTGTATCTTTGTCTCTAATGCCTGTCGATTACATACCTGACATCATGATGTAATGTTAAGTCATTTCCTTTTGTACAGTGTCACTGAATTGTCAAGGCGGTGATGGCATTTTATTTTAGTAGAACTGCACAAAATTTGCTTAAAAGAAGAGGAAAGGTCAGGAATGGCTCACTTTTCCAGAAAAAACTATGTATGCCTTCCTGACATCAGCCGTTGTTGATTTATTTATTCCTTCAAACAGGTGGTTAGAAACAGTCTTGCTACCTTTTCCCATTAAGAAATTGGAATGCTTATATTTGTGAGTGTACGCTTCAACAAGTGCCACTTTTAGAGTAATCACACTTTCAATATCTATGCAAACATGGATGCTCGATTTTAGTGGAACTACACAAAAAGTCCAACTGGTTCAACATTAGGAGCATGTTTTTTTCCAAACCTTTATATCCAATTGGTGGCACTATGAGCTGTTCATTACGAAGGTACATGGTTTGCTACTATCTTGCTACTCTTTTTGTACTGTCATTAGATAGTAATACTAGTGGTTTGCATGTGCATTTATTGGCAGGGTGGACCTACATTGGAGGTGCAGGATAGGATTCAATGATTGGATGCTCAATTTCAGTTGTATCGATTTCACCTCTTCCATGACTGCGAACATGGATATCCTTCGTCTGATGAAGAATAGGCGCTATATTTCTGCTCTAAACCAGCAAATCAATTCAGTATGAAATTGTCCAGGGCAAAACATAACTCTATCAGATTGTCTAGTGCAGAACATGACAGATGCTATGCGGAAGAGACATGTTTAAACCGAAAATACAAGGTGTGGTATATGTTTACTAGCTGCTTGATATTTGTGCAGACAGGGATGTCTGCCCATTACTATTTGGCAAACAAACGAAGTGCCCACAATTTTGGCTGAACTGCACAAGAGAATAGTATAGTCACTGCGTGCAGTGCCATTTGAAAATAGACACAGAAAGATTGGTTAGTCACTTCATGGACTGGAGAAAAGTAGTATTTTACTATTTATTGGCCAACACTAGGTGCTTTGTTGCTTTGGTATGATTATGCAATGGGCATCATTTTGCCTAAGTTAAAGTTTGTATTCCGAAAATAGTCTCGCCGTGTGATCGAGAGAAGACCAAATCATATTGCAGTGGATGTTCCTCCATCATGTGTGGTTCATTCTCATGGTTCCAACTGTTAGTGAAACAACTTATGTTTGCAAGAGGAATTGTAGACTTCACAAACAAATTTTTCTTTCAGTCTGTACTGAATGTTGGCCAAGAGAAGCATCCATGTTAGTAGGAAGAACAAATGTTTTTTCTAGATCTTTGCTTTTGGAGTTACATATTTGTATATGATCTGTGAATCATTGAGATGCATTAACATGTTGATCTTATGTATGGGAATCGTACTAGTTAGTTTTAGTTGCAACGCAAGATCCGAAGTGGCTGATCTTTGCTTTTGGAGCTACATATTTGTATATGATCTTTGAATCATTGAGATGCATTAACAGTTACTTATTTTTGTTCGCTCAGTGTTTACAAGTTATTGATCGATCACTAGCTAGCCTACAAATGCGCTCCTGGCAGTTTTATTTGCGACGCAAGATGCGAAGTGGATGTTTTTTGAATAAAAATGCCTACCTCTGAAGAAACTGACAGGCTACACTATTGATCCTACACGGATAAAAATGCCTACCTCTGAAGAAACTGACAAGCTACACTATCGATCCTAGATGGATAAATAGCGGATCACGCATGTACTACCTCCTTTCCAGTTTGCAGGGCTCAATTCAAGAAATGACCTATTTGATCCTACACGAATAAATAGTGGATCACACACGTACTAGTACCACCTTTCTGGTTTGCAGGGCTTAATTCAAACCTCTCACCAACCAAGGTACTCCGTCCGTCCGGGATTTATTAGTCCCGTGAGCAAAGCAGCAAGACCAAGGCATGGCAATAATTAACGGCATGCAGAAGTTTAAGACTAATTAATTCCAGCAACTTAAGTGGCTGCATGAGTGCCCTCGGCTATGACTCGTTGCATGCTGCTTCGTGTACTGCCTGCGAGCGATTCTGAGTGCCTGCATGCAGCCGGCCGTAATTAAGGCAGCTAACTGATGCGAAAAAAGATACGCTTTAAATCCATGGAATCATTATTGAAAAGGAGGGAGATGATTCGAGTGCACTAGTTTGACCGCCATGCCGGCATGCGACCCAGACGGGACGGGACGGCATAGTCATAATTTCAGTTTCTCTAGTTTTCCACGGCAAGCTGGCGCGCTAAGCCATTATTCATTGAATTCCGATGACCGTCGCGCTACCTTCCGCCTATAAGTACTGTTTCTCAGCCTTCTCAGGTGCCACCGTGACCCAACTCACCATATCCTCATAAGCGCCCACCAGCCCGACGTCGCTCGCCACGTCCGCCATGCCCCCGCCCGTCCGCGGTAGGCGACGCCGGAGGTGGTCACCACCGGAACTAGTGTTCGGGTTTTCACCAGAAGGAAGACGGAGAGAGGAGGCATTCTATCTGTCTTTGGATGGCAATGCAGAAATCGAGGAGTTGTTGGAGCGTGACCGCATGTCGGAGGAGCAGGAGTTGTTGGAGCGCGACCGCCTGGCGGAGGAGCAGCGTATCGCCAATTTGCGCTGCCAGCGGGACATGGAGCAGTAGCGCATCGACGCTCTGAGTCGCGAGAAGAGCGCCCGCAACTGGGCCGACTACATGGAGGCCGGCACCCGGCAAATAGCCCTGGAGGCTGTCGGGCACGCATGCATTCGCGACGCCAATTTTTACTACCAGCTCGTCAAGTGGGTTTCCCGCTTGGAAGCCGAAGCTTCGGTGGACCACGCCGGCATGGAAAGGGCCAACGCGCGCGAGCAACGCGCCCTATCACACCTCTGGCAAGTCCGAGGCGAGGCGGAGGACGCCGGTGCCGGTGTTTAGCATGGATAGCAGATGGTGGCCGGCATCGTCTAGTTAGCTAAGAGTAAGTTAGTACTTGTACGCTACTAGAGTGTTAGTGGGAGTAGATAGTTAACTTGGCTATGATGGTTGTCAACGTGGAAGTTCAGTATTCTATATGTGGATCAGACCTGTTACTTTGCTCTGAATGTTGAACTTTCCGTTTGAACGTATGGAATGGGTTGTTATTTTTTTAAATGGGTTGTATTTGTCCTCCACGGTTTAGAGGCTGACTTGTGGGCCTAGTAAGTTGACGCGTACACAATCAGGAGATGATTGTACGTGGAGAGGATGACAGCAGGGACCCGCCAAGGTCATGGAAGTACGCAAGCAAGTGCCTCCTTATTTCAAGCCAATAAAAAAATGGCTCCTCCTTGTGGACTTCTGACATCTGGGTCCCATGCCATTGTCAACGTAGTCAATAAACAAGAGAATTGCACAACGAGCAGCTGACACCAGGGACCCGGCAGCTCGCCCAATTATTTCTATTTTGGGTTAATTTGATAAATGCCACTCCAAATCTGGTGTATCCGAGAAATGCCACTGCAATTTCCAAACTTTGAAAAATGCCATTTCATGCCATTTCTAGTGGCATTTTTCGAAGTCTGGAGTGGCGTTTTTCAAAGTTTGCAAACTGTAGTGGCGTTTTTCAAATTTGCAAAAATTGCAGTGGCATTTTTCAAAGTTTGGAAATTGCAGTGACATTTTTATGAATCGCCATAATTGGAGTGGCATCTATCTAATTTTTTTTTGAGACGGAAGCAGGGTATCAACTGGGCTGTGCGGGACACTCTGGCCTATCTAGACAGCCTTTTCTTTTATGTTTACCACAGACCAGCCCAGTAGTTTTTTTTCTTTCTGAAAATGGGTAGCCCAGTTCTTTTGTGATTTGTCAAGTAAGAGGTTTATCAGGCCTGTTGGGCTGCAAATCTTTCAAGACGAGGAGAGCTTCATTCGGCTGGCCAAGAAAATGGCCTATCAGTAATGAGAAATGGGTTGTACATTTTTAAAACACATCAAACCGACAATTATTTTCAAATATCTTTTTTCATTTCGAGATTTTAAATTGCATTGATTTTTATGCGTGGACAATTTATTGGATTTTATATTGATAAACATTTATTTTTAAAATCAGTCTGAATGTGACTCGAAATTTCGGGATTAAAAACAGTTCAGTCCATACCGACATATGCAAAATTTCATATAATTTTTTAACCGTGGCCACAATATGGCATGTAATGCTAACATAAAGAATATGGGCTCCAAAAAACTCGTAAGAATTAGCAAATGGGTTGTAAATTATTTGAAATAATGGCAGATGGGCTGCATGCTGTTTTCCACAGATTTGAGGCTTTCCAAAGATGGCCTGTATACTGTTGGATGTCCATCCAACGGCCGTCATGCTTCTTCAATCTCTGCTCTTCCTGCTCCAGCCGCTCAAACAAGCGTCGGCGGGACTGCCTGCTCCCTCCTCCCCGTGGCCGGCTGTGCTGCCGCACAGGCCTCACCGCCCCACCGTACTCCCATTGCTGGCCTAGCCATCCCTCTACTCACCCACACCAGCTATTATTCTCCGGCAACAGCAGACGAACCAGTAAACCCTCATACAGTCGTACTGCCCTCCGCGTGGGAAACAAAAACAACGGCTGAGTCTTCCCTGCCTCTGTGTCGTTCCCTTGCTAGGCCTCGCCGTCGTCCACTGCCCTGGTGCTCTCGGCGTGGCGTGGTTAGCATGGTCAACAACCGACATGCATCTGAAGTGGACTGTATGTGGAGAGGCTGACAGCTGGGTCCACGGCCGCACGCAAGGAAATGCCTCCTTTTATGCGCAAAATAATGATTTCCTCCACCTGACATCTGGGACGCACCGAAACGGCCTCTGTATTTCACGAAAAAAATGTTACCGCCACTGACAGCTCGGACCCACTAGCTATATCTTCGCACGCAAGGAACTGCCTCCTTATTACGCAAAAAAAATTAATACTCCCCCTGCTAGTTGGGACCCAATATAGTGGGCCTACTAAGTTGAAGGGGATGAAGGGCTTTGTCAACTTAGTCAATATGCACGATTCTAGCTCGACTGACCGTACGATATCCATCCAACGACCGTAGTGCTTCTTCAACCTCTGGTCTTCTTGCTCCAGCCACCTAAAGCAGCGCCGGTCGTCCCGCCTGCTCCTACCTCTCGTGGCCGGCAGTGCTGCCACGGAGGCCTCACCGCCCCCATACTACTCACACCGCTGGCCAGGTCATCCCTCCACTCCACTCACCCACACCCCCTGTTATTCTATGGCGACGGCAGCGCAGCCGAACCAGTGAACCCTCGTACTCCTCTCCGCGTGGGCATCCACTACCGCGTCTTCCCCGGCTCCGCGTCGTCCCCTTCCTAGGCCACACCATCCTCCACTGCCGTGGTGCTGTCGGCGCGGCGTGGTCAATGTGGACAACGACCGAATTCCATTGGCAGAATACTGTACGTGGAGAGGCTGACAGCTGGGTCCACGGCAGCCGCAAGGAAGTGCCTCCTTATTACGCGGAAAATAATTATTCCTCCACCTGATAGCAGGGACCCATCGGACGCCACCAGTATATCACGAAAAAAACGTTTGCCCCTGACTGCTGGGATCCACCCGACGGGCCACCGTATTTCACGAAAAAAACGTTCCTCCTGCTGTCAGCTCGGTCCCACCGGAAGTGCCTCATTATTACACACAAAAAAATGAATACCCCCAGCTAGCTGGGACCCATGTTGGTGGGAGGCTGACTTGTGGGCCTACTAAGTTGACGGGGACGGAGGGCTTTGTCAACTTAGTCAATATGCACGATTCTAGTTCGAGTGACCGTACGATGTCCATCCAATGGCCATAGTGCTTCTTCAACCTCTGGTCTTCTTGCTCCAGCCACCCAAACCAGCGCCGGTCGTGCCTCGTGCTCCTGCCTCCCATGGCCGGCTGCGATGCGGCGGAGGCCTCACCGCCCCCTACTACTCCCACCACTGGCCAGGCCATCCCTCTACTCACCCACACCCCTTCTTATTTTGTGGCGACGGCAGCCTCACACCGCAGCGAACCAGTGAACCCTCGTACTCCTCTACGCGTGGGCATCCACTGCCGCGTCTTCCCCGGCTCCGCGTCGTCCCCTTCCTAAGCCTCGCCGTCATCCACCGCCCTAGTGCTCTCGACGCGGCGTGGTCAACGTGGTCAAGGAACGGCTTCCATCAGACATGGACTTGACGTGGAGAGGCGGATAGCAGGGACCCACTGGACGGGCCACCGTATTTCACAAAAAAACGTTTGCCCCTGACTGCTGGGACCCACCAGCTACATCTTCACATGCAAGGAAGTGCCTGACAGTCGGGACCCACCTGGTCGAAGCGTACGTAGCGTTGTCATTCTGGTCCCGAACGTGTAAGTACATATATACTGGTGGATGTAGAGGCGCGCACGTTTCGTAGTAGAGGCGCGCACGTGTCGTAGTAAAGGCGCCCACGTAGCATGTACACGTACGTACAACAGCCAGGGTGCAAGAAAGAAAATACGGCCACGTATGTGTACATATGGGCGAGGTCTCGAACGCCTACTAACGCATACGTACGGCCAGGGCTCGTGTACATGGCTGGGTCAGAACGGAGAAACAACATCGTCTTCGTGTTCATGGGGAGGCAACAGAATGCGTCGTGTTCATGGGGAGGCAACGGAATGCGTCGTGTTCATCTAGAGGGCTTGGATGGAATAGGCGATGGAAACAAGGCCTGGCGTACCGCAGAAGGGAGGAAACGGCCTTGTGTTCGACCGGCCATGTTCGAAACAGGATCCTGTTGATCGGGAGGGCTCTGGCGTACCACAAGACGGAGGAAATGGACCTCCTACGGTTGAAACGGGGGTCCTGTTCATCGGGAGGGGAGTGGTGTACCGCAAAACGGAGGAAACGGACTTGTGTTGGAGCGCTACGGTCGAAATGGGGGTCCTGTTCATCGGGAGGGGTGTGGCGTACCGCAAAACGGGACTCCACGGGATACTGTTCATCTCCACCGTCGACCCTCTCCAGCCTCCATGAGCTACTGGTCATCCACCATTGACCTCCTCCAGCCTCCACCTGCGACTGTTCATCCACGGGCTCCTGTTCATCCAGCCTCCACCGCGCGCTACTCCACCGGCTACTGTTCAACCAGCCCTGTCCATGGGCTCCTGTTCAACCACCCCTCCACGGGCTACTGTTCATCCTGCCCTCCACCGTCTACTATTCATCCTGCCCTCCACAGGGTGGTCCTGTTCATCTAGCCCTCCATGGGGTCCTGTTCATCCAGCCCCAACCGCCTCGATCGATCGGGGTCCTGTTCATCCAGAGGCAACACCACGGGGTCCTGTTCATCCACCCCCACCGGGAACTGTTCATCCAACCCCCCCCCCCCCGCAACGCTCACTGTTCATCCAAAGGCAGCATCGTTCGGCTTTAGTTAGCAGTATTAACAAAGGAATCGCTTGATAGGGTTCAGTTAACAACCATCGATCGATCGCTTGGGTTCAGTAACGCGTAGCCTGCAGTGCAATCGCTCGGGTTCAGTTAGAGCCCAACGCCTCGCTCGGGTTCAGTTAGAGCCAACACCTCGCACACACGCGTGTACATGTACGAGAGGAGCGCGCATCGCTCGGCCCCGACCTCCCACCGTAACCGGGAACTCCCCAAAATTTTCCTCCCCCTCGCTTCTACCATGGTTTTTTCCGTCATGGACGGCCCAAAGAATGTCATGCAGCTGCGTCTCCGGCCTGCCTAGGACGAAAAGCCCATTTTCTGTCATGATATTTTGTCATAGAAGTAGGAGCCCACCACATCTATGATGATACCGGATTTTGTCACAATTATCGTATTAGAAGTGTCATATGTATGACAGGAAAAAAATTCGTTCGGCCCAAAATGTCACGGATGTGTCTTTTTTTTGTAGTGCATAGAGTATTCTAACAAATTCCAAATCATGTATGGCTCTCTCAAAAGGTGTGTACATCAAGGATGATTGTGGTAAACTAAAAAGCAAAGACTCAAATCATACAAGACGCTCCAAGCAAAACACATATCATGTGGTGAATAAAAATATAGCTCCAAGTAAAGTTACCGATAGAAGTAGACGAAAGAGGGGATGCCTTCCGGGGCATCCCCAAGCTTTGGATTTTAGGTGTCCTTAGATTATCTTGGGGGTGCCATGTTCATCCCCAATCTTAGTCTCTTGCAACTCCTTGTTCCATAATCCATCAAATCTTTACCCAAAACTTGAAAAACTTCACAACACAAAACTCGAAGTAGAAAATCTCGTGAGCTCCGTTAGCGAAAGAAAACAAAAGACCACTTCATGTTACCGTAATGAAATCATTCTTTATTTATATTGGTGTTAAACCTACTGTATTCAAACTTCTCTATGGTTTATAAACTATTTTACTAGCCATAGATTCATCAAAATAAGCAAACAACACACAAAAAACAAAATCTGTCAAAAACAGAACAGTCTGTGGTAATCTGTAGCTAGCGCAAGATCTGGAACCCAAAAATTCTAAAATAAATTTCTGGACGTGAGGAATTTATCTATTAATCATGTGCAAAAAGAATTAACTGAATATCACTTTCCAAATAAAAATGGCAGCAGTTCTCGTGAGCGCTAAAGTTTCTGTTTTTTACAGCAAGATATCAAGACTTTCCCCAAGTCTTCCCAACGGTTCTACTTGGCACAAAAACTAATTAAACAAAAAAAACATGACAAAAACAGAGGCTAGATAAATTATTTATTACCAAACAGTAGCAAAAATCAAGGAATAAAAATAAAATTGGGTTGCCTCCCAACAAGCGCTATCGTTTAACGCCCCTAGCTAGGCATAAAAAGCAAGGATAGATCTATGTATTGCCATCTTTGGTTTTCAATTTTTTTAGCGGAATCAAGCTCGAATCCGGGAGGTTCTTTACGTTTCCCTTCATATTCTGAAATTTTTAGATCTAAAGAATCCAACCGCTTATTGCAAAGAGTAATCAACATATTCATGCGGTGGAGATTTCCGCTAACGCTCTTAAGAGGTTCAAGAGAATTTTGTAAAATCTTAGTTACTTCACAAATTTTCTCAAAAACTTGCGTTTCCTCTTGGGTATGATGAGGTCCCTTTTGTTGAGGTAGATTTCCTACTATACCTTCTACAATATCATGCGCAATACTGGGATCAATTTCAATAAAATTGCCTTTGGCAACGCAATCCAAAAGTTGTCTATGAGACATATTTAGTCCAACATAAAAGTTGCGAAGCAAAATACTAAAATTCACCTCTAGGGTACAATTATGATAAGATTCCATCAATCTAAACCAAGAATCTTTTAAATTTTCTCCTTGCCTTTGTTTGAAGTGAAGAACCTCAAACTTGAGAGACAAAGGAACATATAAGGGACTAGCCATAACGGCAAGCAAACGGAAAAGAGGCGAATGAAAAAGAGAGGGAGGATAGAGAGAGAGGCCGAATAAAACGGCAAGGGTGAAGTGGGGGAGAGAAAAACGAGAGGCAAATGGCAAATAATGTAATGCGGGAGATAAGGATTGTGATGGGTACTTGGTATGTTGCGCCAGAAATGGCTTGTTGTCGGAAGTCAGAACTTGACATGCGCGAACCTTCCCGGCAACGGCGCCAGAAATTCTTCTTGCTACCTCTTGAGCACTGCGTTGGATTTCCTCAAAGAGAAAAGGATGATGCAGCAAAGTAACATAAGTATTTCCCTCAGTTTTTGAGAACCAAGGTATCAATCTAGTAGGAGGCTACGCACGAAGTCCCTAGTACCTGCACAAAACAAATAACTCCTCGCAACCAACGTGATAAGGGGTTGTCAATCCCTTCACGGTCACTTACGAGAGTGAGATCTGATAGATATGATAAGATAATATTTTTGGTATTTTTGTGATGAATATGAAAATTAAAAAAAGGCAAAGTAAAAGCAATGGAAATAACTAAGTATTGGAAGATTAATATGACGAAGATAGACTCGGGGCCATAGGTTTCACTAGTGGCTTCTCTCAAGAGCATAAGTATTCTACGGTGGGTGAACGAATTACTGTTGAGCAATTGATAGAATTGAGCATAGTTATGAGAATATCTAGGTATGATCATGTATATAGGCATCACGTCCGAGACAAGTAGACCGACTCCTGCCTGCATCTACTACTATTACTCCCCTCATCGACAGCTATCCAGCATGCATCTAGAGTATTAAGTTCATGAAAACAGAGTAACGCCTTAAGCAAGATGACATGATGTAGAGGGATAAATTCATGCAATATGATAAAAAACCCATTTTGTTATCCTTGATGGCAACAATACAATACATGCCTTGCTGCCCCTACTGTCACTGGGAAAGGACACCGCAAGATTGAACCCAAAGCTAAGCACTTCTCCCATTGCAAGAATGATCAATCTAGTTGGCCAAAACAAACTGATAATTCAAAGAGACATGCAAAGATAACCAATCATACATAAAAGAATTCAGAGAAGATTCAAATATTGTTCATAGATAAACTTGATCATAAACCCACAATTCATCGGTCTCAACAAACACACCGCAAAAACAAGATTACATCGAATAGATCTCCACAAGAGAGGGGGAGAACATTGTATTGAGATCCAAAAAGAGAGAAGAAGCCATCTAGCTAATAACTATGGACCCGAAGGTCTAAGGTAAACTACTCACACTTCATCAGAGAGGCTATGGTGTTGATGTAGAAGCCCTCCGTGATGGATACCCCCTCCGGCGGAGCTCGGGAACAGGCCCCAAGATGGGATCTCGTGGATACAGAAAGTTATGGCGGTGGAATTAGAGTTTTGGCTCCGTATCTGATCGTTTAGGGGTATGTAGGTATATATAGGAGGAAGGAGTACATCGGTGGAGCAACAGGGGGCCCACGAGGGTGGAGGGCACGCCTGGGGGGGGGGTAGGCGCGCCCCCTACCTCGTGGCCTCCTCCTTTGTTTCTTGAGGTAGGGTCCAAGTCTCCTGGATCATGTTCGGCAAGCACGTTCCCGAAAGTTTCATTCCGTTTGGACTCCGTTTGATATTCCTTTTCTTCGAAACCCTAAAATAGGCAAAAACAACAATTCCGGGCTAGGCCTCCGGTTAATAGGTTAGTCCCAAAAATAATATAAAAGTGGAAAATAAAGCCCAATAATGTCCAAAATAGTAGATAATATAGCATGGAGCAATCACAAATTATAGATACATTGGAGACGTATCAAGGCACAAATCCAAGGGTGGTGAACGGTCAAAGAATCAAACATTATATCCCAGGTAATCCCATAAATGTTGAAACTAATGTTATTGAAACCGTAACCCTGGAGGAACACATAAGGGACACTTTCCAGAACGTTCCAGACCCCAAAAATGAAGAGGTATGAGGTATGGTAAGTAAACCGACTCCAAAACAGTTCTAATAGCAATTTTTCTCTGTTTTGGAATATTTAAGAAAATAGGAAAATAAGAAGCAGTCTGGGAAGGACACGAGGCATCCACGAGGGTGGAGGGCCCGCCCCTGCCTCGTGGGCACCTTGTGTGCTCTCCGGACTCCGTTTTCTTGCAAGATACTTCTTTTGGTCGGTAAAAATTCATTATATAATCTCCGGAAGGTTTTGACCACCATATCACGCAAATATCTTATGTCTTTGTTTCGAGCTGTTTTTCTGACAGATCTAGATCACCATGATGTCTTCAAGTGCCCCCAATGACAAGTTCTTCAAGAAGGTCATCAACCCTACCTCGCGGAGGTGCTGCAACACCCTCAAATCATTGAGATGCGTGAGGGGTTGCTGCACATCCGCGATGTTGAGGGACCAAGGAGGACCGGAAGCGTAGAGACAAGGGATAATTAGATTTATGCCCCTAGTTGTGTCCCACTCGTCTGTTTTACCCCTAATTCCCAAAAGTCACCGGTTCTGTCCAAATCACTTTGCTCTTCTTATGCTTTTGCCCTTTTACCGTTTGACCGTCAATTTGAAAACTTCATAACTTATTCATACTAAATCAGAAAAATGCAAATAAGATACCAAAATGTTCAGAAAAACATCACCTATATGTCAGTGTCATTTGCATCCATGAAAAAAGCGTTGGAAAGTGCCCATCCGAGTTTTAGCTCTTATGCTACCACCATGAATAGTAAAATCTAAAAAAGTTCAAAAAAATTCAAAAATAATTTGGTGGCAAAGAATGACAAATGTTTTAAGTGTCTGCCAAGTTTCATCAGGGAATAACATTCGTGGGTGCCGCGGCAAAAAAAAAAACAATCAGCATTCCAAAATAGATTATTTTTTTGCCATGACTTCCACGAATGTCGTTCCCTAATGAAACTTGGCAAGCACTTAGAACACGTGTCGTTCTTTGCCACCATATGTTTTTTGAATTTTTTTTGAATTTTTTTAGAGTTTACTATTCATGGTGGTATCAAAAGAGCTAAAACTCGGATGTGCACTTTCCAACACTTTTTTTCATGAATGCAAATGACACTGATATATAGGTGATGTTTTTCTGAACATTTTGGTATCTTATTTGCATTTTTTTGATTTTGTATGAATTAGTTATGAAGTTTTCAAACTGACGGTCAAATGGTCAAAGGGCAAAAGCATAAGAGGATCAAAGTGACTTGGACAGAACCGGTGACTTTTGGGAATTAAAACAGACGAGTGGGACACAACTAGGGGCATAATTCTAATTACCCCTAGAGACAAGGCTCGAGGCAATGGAGCAACAAGTTTTCAAGTGCCAGGAGATGGTGGAACATGGACTCAACTCAAATCATATAATGATCATGGAGTTCACCAACAACCACAAGCTGGATGACAAGAACATTGGGGAGTCCATCTTCAAGCTTCACGAGAAAATTGAGCGCCTCCAAGCCCAGATCTATAACCTACAAAACCGAAATTGTGAGTATGAATATAGATTCGAGAGGATGAGTTTGGCAGCAGATTTGTGGATCCCGGAGACTCGATCATCCTTCTATGATGGTGAGCCTATGCCTTGAAAGATGGACGACAAGCCCACATCATCAACAACTCCATCATCACCACCTCCGAAGGAGACATAAACACATAGGTATGGACACTCCCCTAGGCAACTGCCAAGCTTGGGGTAGTGCCCCGGTATCCTATCACCATCACACTTTTATCTTTACCGTTTTTCTTAGCTTGATCCTTTTGGTAATATCTTGATCTAGTAGAATAAAGTTTTAGTATGATCTAGTTTTGAGTTTTGCTTTATGATCCTTCTATGTAATCGAGTTCGTGAGCTATATATAATAAAGATTAGTGTTGAGTCAAGGGCTTGATTATCTTGCTATGATATTGAGGGAATAAAAATAAAATAAAAGAGAAAGAATAAAAAGAAATAAAGAGAACATATGGATCTTATGGAGAGTAATGACTTCACATATAAAGAGTATGATGAATAAAAATTGTTAAGAGTTGACAAGCATAGTTTTGGTCATCGTTGTAATTAATAGGAAGTACTAAAGAAAGATAGGTTTTCACATATAAATATACTATCTTGGACATCTTTTATGATTGTGAGCACTCATTAAAATATGACATGCTAAAGAGTTGACGTTGGACAAGGAAGACAACGTAATGGGTTATGTTTTCTTACATCTGAAATAAATTATATTGTCATGGATCATCCAACATGTTGAGCTTGCCTTTCCCTCTCATGCTAGCCAAATTCTTTGCACCAAGTAGAAATACTACTTGTGCTTGCAAATATCCTTAAACCTAGTTTTGCCATGAGAGTCCACCATATCTACCTATGGATTAAGTAAGATCCTTCAAGTAAGTTGTCATCGTTGCAAGCAATAAAAATTGCTCTCTAAATATGTATGATTTATTAATGTGGAGAAAATAAGCTTTATACGATCTTGTGATGTGGAAGGAATAAAAGCGATGGACTGCATAATAAAGGCCCATATCACAAGTGGCAATATAAAGTGTCGTTATTTCGCATTAAGATTTTGTGCATCCAACCATAAAAGCACATGACAACCTCTGCCTCCCTCTGCGAAGGGCCTCTCTTTTATTCTTGTCTTATACTTCATGCAAAGAGTCACGGTGATCTTCACCTTTCCTTTTTATATTTTATCCTTGGTCAAGCACAATGTGTTGGAAAATACTTATATATATAGCTAATTGGATGTAAGTTTTCATGAACTATTTTTGTTGACATTACCCTTGAGGTAAAAGGTTGGGAGGCAAAACTGTAAGCCCCTATCTTTCTCTGTGTTTGATTAAAACTTCATAACCATAAATATTGTGTGAGTGTTAGCAATTGTGAAAGACTAAATGATGGTTGAGTATGTGGACTTGCTGAAAAGCACTTATATTGACTCTTTCTGATGTTATGATAAATTGCAATTGCTTCAATTATTGAGATTATAGTTTGTTAGTTCTCAATAAAGTTTCTGATTCATACTTGAAATTGTGATTGAATTGTTACTTTAGCATAAGAGATCATATGATAACATATGTATATGTTGCTGTTCTAAGAAAGATCATGATGCCCTCATGTCCATATTTTATTTTTATCGACACCTCTATCTCTAAACATGCGGACATATTTATCGATATTGGTTTTCGCTTGAGGACAAGCGAGTTCTAAGCTTGGGGGAGTTGATACGACCATTTTGCATCATGCTTTTATTTCAATATTTACTGCATTATGGGCTGTTGTTACACATTATGTCACAATACTTATGCCTATTCTCTCTAGTTTCAATATCATGATAAATATTTATTATTCATGCTATAATTGTATTAACCAGAAACATAATACATGTGTGAATACATAGACAAACATAGTGTCACTAGTATGCCTCTACTTGACTAGCTCGTTGATCAAAGATGGTTGAGTTTCCTAGTCATAGACATGATTTGTCATTTGATTAACGGGATCACATCATTAGGAGAATTATGTGATTGACTTGACCCATTCCGTTAGCTTAGCACTGGATCGTTTAGTTTACTCTATTGATTTCTCCATGACTTATACATGTTCCTATGACTATGAGATTATGCAACTCCTGAATAGCAAAAGAACGCTTTGTGTGCTACCAAACATCACAACGTAACCAGGTGATTATAACGGTGCTCTACAGGTGTCTCCGATGGTGTTTGTTGAGTTGGCATACATCAAGAATAGGATTTGTCACTCCGATTGTCGGAGAGGTATCTCTGGGCCCTCTCGGTAATGCACATCACTATAAGCCTTGCAAGCAATGCGACTAATGAGTTAGTTACGGGATGATGCACTACGGAATGAGTAAAGAGACTTGCCGGTAATGAGATTGAGCTAGGTATTAAAATACCGATGATCGAATCTCGGGCAAGTAACTTACCGATGACAAAGGGAACAACATATATTGTTATGCGGTTTGACCGATAAAGATCATCATGGAATATGTAGGAACGAATATGAGAATCCAGGTTCCGCTATTGGTTATTGACCGGAGACGTGTCTCGGTCATGTCTACATAGTTCTCGAACCCATAGGGTCCGCACGCTTAATGTTCTGTGATGATCGGTATTATGAGTTTCTGTGTTTTGATGTACCGAGGGTAGTTCGGAATCCCAGATATGATCACGGACATGACAAGGAGTCCTGAAATGGTCGAGACGTAAACATCGATATATTGGAAGACTATGTACGGACACCGGAATTGTTTCAGGAGGTTTCAGGCATATACCGGGGGGTACCGGAACCCCCCGAGGAGTATATTGGGCCTAATGGGCCCTAGTGGAGAAGAGGAGGGGCGGCCAAGGGCAGCCGCGCGACCCCTCCCCCTCTAGTCTGAATTGGACAAGGAGGGGGGCCCCCTTTATCCTTCTCTTCCTCTCTCCCATCCTTCCCTTCTCATACTCCTACTAGGAAAGGAGGAGTCCTACTCCCGGTGGGAGTAGGACTCCCCCCTTGGCGCGCCCTCCTCCTTGGCCGGCCGCCTCCCCCTAGCTCCTTTATATACAGGGGTAGGGAGCACCTCATGGACACAAAAATTGATCATTGATCTCTTAGCTGTGTGCGGTGCCCCCCTCCACCATAATCCACCTCGGTCATATTGTAGCGGTGCTTAGGCGAAGCCCTGCATCGGTAGCATCATCATCACTGTCACCACGCCGTCATGCTGACGAAGCTCTTCCCGTAAGCTCTACTGGATCGTGAGCTCGCGGGACATCACCGAGCTGAATGTGTGCTGAACGCGCAGTTGCCGTACGTTCGATGCTGAGGATCGGTCGATCATGAAGACGTACGACTATGTCAACCGCGTTGTTATAATGCTTCCGCTTACGGTCTACAAGGGTATGTAGACAACACTCTCCCCTCTTGTTGCTATGCATCACCATGATCTTGCGTGTGCGTAGGAATTTTTTTGAAATTACTACGTTCCCCAACAGTGGCATCCGAGCGAGGTTTATGCGTAGATGTTATATGCACGAGTAGAACACAAGTGAGTTGTGGGCGATACAAGTCATACTGCTTTCCAGTATGTCATACTTTGGTTCGGCGGTATTGTTGGATGAAGCGGCCCGGACCGACATTACGCGTACGCTTACGTGAGAATGGTTCTACCGACGTGCTTTGCACACAGGTGGCTGGCGGGTGTCAGTTTCTTCAACTTTAGTTGAACCGAGTGTGGCTACGCCCGGTCCTTGTGAAGGTTAAAACAACACTAACTTGACGAAATGTCGTTGTGGTTTTGATGTGTAGGTAAGAATGGTTCTTGCTCAGCCCGTAGCAGCCACGTAAAACTTGCAACAACAAAGTAGAGGATGTCTAACTTGTTTTTGCAGGGCATGTTGTGATGTGATATGGTCAAGACATGATGCTATATTTATTGTATGAGATGATCATGTTTTGTAATGGAGTTATCGGCAACTGGCAGGAGCCATATGGTTGTCGCTTTATTGTATGCAATGCAATCGCCCTGTAATTTCTTTACTTTATCACTAAGCGGTAGCGATAGTCGTAGACGCAATAGTTGGCGAGACGAAAATGATGCTACGATGGATATCAAGGTGTTGCGCTAGTGACGATGGTGATCATGATGGTGCTTGGGAGATGGAGATCAATGGCACAAGATGATGATGGCCATATCATATCACTTATATTGATTGCATGTGATGTTTATACTTTATGCATCTTATTTTTCTTTGTTTTACGGTAGCATTATAAGATGATCTCTTACTAAATTTCAAGGTAAAAGTGTTCTCCCTGAGTATGCACTGTTGCCAAAGTTCATCGTGACGAGACACCACGTGATGATCGGGTGTGATATGCTCAACGTTCATCTACAACGGGTGTAAGATAGTTTGCACACGCAGAATACTCGGGTTAAACTTGACGAGCCTAGCATATGCAGATATGGCTCGGAACACTGAGACCGAAAGGTCGAGCGTGAATCATATAGTAGATATGATCAACATAGAGATGTTCACCATTGAAAACTGCTCCATCTCATGCGATGATCAGTCATGGTTTAGTTGATAAGGATCACGTGATAACTTAGATGATTACAGGGATGTCTATCTAAGTGGGAGTTCTTAAGTAATATGATTAATTGAACTTAAATTTATCATGAACTTAGTACCTAATAGTATTTTGCTTGTCTATGTTATTGTAGTTAGATGGCCCGTGTTGTTGTTCCGTTGAATTTTATTGCGTTCCTTGAGAAAGAAAAGTTGAAAGATGATAGTGGCAATTACACGGACTGGGTCCGTAACTTGAGGATTATCCTCATTGCTGCACAGAAGAATTACGTCCTGGAAGCACCGTTGGGTGCCAGGCCTACTGCAGATGCTACTGACGATGTTAAGAACGTCTGACAAAGCAAAGTTGATGACTACTTGATAGTTCAGTGTGCCCTGCTTTACGGCTTAGAACCGGGACTTCAACGATGTTTTGAATGTCATGGAGCATATGAGATGTTCTAGGAGTTGAAGTTAATATTTCAAGCAAATGCCCGAATTGAGATATATGAAGTCTCTAATAAGTTCTACAGCTGCAAGATGGAGGAGAATAGTTTTGTCAGTGAACATATACTCAAAATGTCTGGGTATAACGATCACTTGATTCAACTTGGAGTTAATCTTCCAGATGATAGTGTCATTGACAGAATTCTTCAATCACTGCCACCAAGCTACAAGAGCTTCATGATGAACTATAATATAAAGGGATGTATAAGACAATTACCAAGCTCTTCGCAATGCTAAAGGCTGCGGAGGTAGAAATCAAGAAAGAGCATCAAGTGTTGATGGTCAACAAGACCACCAGTTTCAAGAAAAAGGGTAAAGGGAAGAAGAAGGGGAACTTCAAGAAGAACGACAAACAAGTTGCTGCTCAAGAGAAGAAACCTAAGTCTGGACCTAAGCCTGAGACTGAGTGCTTCTACTGCAAACAGACTAGTCACTGGAAGCAGAACTGCCCCAAGTATTTGGCAGATAAGAAGGATGGCAAGGTGAACAAAGGTATATGTGATATACATGTTATTGATGTGTACCTTACTAGAGCTCGCAGTAGCACCTGGGTATTTGATACTAGTTCTGTTTGCAACTCGAAACAGGGACTACTGATTAAGCGAAGACTGGCTAAGGACGAGGTGACGATGCATGTGGGAAATGGTTCCAAAGTCGATGTGATCGTCGTCGGCACGCTACCTCTACATCTACCTTCGGGATTAGTTTTAGACCTAAATAATTGTTATTTGGTGCCAGCGTTAAGCATGAACATTATATCTGGATCTTGTTTGATGCGAGACGGTTATTCATTTAAATCTGAGAATAATGGCTGTTCTATTTATATGAGTAATAACTTTTATGGTCATGCACCCTTGAAGAGTGGTCTATTTGTGTTGAATCTCGATAGTAGTGATACACATATTCATAATGTTAAAGCCAAAAGATGTAGAGTTGATAATGATAGTGTAACTTATTTGTGGCACTGCCGTTTGGGTCATATTGGTGTAAAGCGCATGAAGAAACTCCATACCGATGGGCTTTTGGAATCACTTGATTATGAATCACTTGGTACTTGCGAACCATGCCTCATGGGCAAGATGACTAAAATGTTGTTCTCCAGAACAATGGAACGAGCAAACAGATTTATTGGAAATCATACATACTAATGTATGTGGTCTGATGAATATTGAGGCTCGCGACGGGTATCGTTATTTTCTCACCTTCATAGATGATTTGAGCATATATGGGTATATCTACTTAATTATTCATAAATCTGAAACATTTGAAAAGTTCAAAGAATTTCAGAGTGAAGTGGAAAATCATCGTAACAAGAAAATAAAGTCTCGACGATCTGATCGTGGAGGAGAATATTTGAGTTACGACTTTGGTCTACATTTGAAACAATGTGGAATAGTTTCGCAACTCACGCCACCGGAACACCACAGCGTAATGGTGTATCCAAACGTCGTAAACGTACTTTACTAGATATGGTGCGATCTATGATGTCTCTTACTGATTTACCGCTATCGTTTTGGGGTTATGCTTTAGAGACGGCTGCATTCACGTTAAATAGGGCACCATCGAAATCCATTGAGACGACGCCTTATGAACTATGGTTTGGCAAGAAACCAAAGTTGTCGTTTCTTAAAGCTTGGGGCTGCGATGCTTATGTGAAAAAGCTTCAACCTGATAAGCTCGAACCCAAATCTGAGAAATGTGTCTTCATAGGATACCCAAAGGAAACTGTTGGGTACACCTTCTATCACAAATCCGAAGGGGAGACATTTGTTGCTAAGAATGGATCCTTTCTAGAGAAGGAGTTTCTCTCGTGAGAAGTGAGTGGAAGGAAAGTAGAACTGGATGAGGTAATTGTACCTGCTCCCTTATTGGAAAGTAGTTCATCATAGAAACCGTTTCCTGTGATGCCTTCACCAATTAGTGAGGAAGCTAATGACATTGATCATGAAACTTCAGATCAAGTTACTATCGAACCTCGTAAGTCAACTAGAGTAAGATCCGCTCCAGAGTGGTATGGTATTCCTATTCTGGAGGTCATGCTACTTGACCAAGGCGAACCTACGAACTATGAAGAAGCGATGGTGGGCCCAGATTTCGCAAAATGGCTTGAAGCCATGAAATCTGAGATGCGATCCATGTATGAGAACACAGTGTGGACTTCGGTTGACTTGCCCGATGATCGGCAAGACATAGAAATAAATGGATCTTCAAGAAGAAGAGTGACGCTGACGGTAATGTTACTGTCTACAAAGCTCGACTTGTTGTGAAAGGTTTTCAACAAGTTCAAGGGGTTGACTACGATGAGACTTTCTCACCCGTAGCGATGCTTAAGTCTGTCCGAATCATGTTAGGAATTGCCACATTTTATGATTATGAAATTTGGCAAATGGATGTCAAAACTGCATTCCTGAATGGATTTCTGGAATAAGAGTTGTATATGATGCAACCAGAAGGTTTTGTCGATCCAAAGGGAGCTAACAAAGTGTGCAAGCTCCAGCGATCCATTTATGGACTGGTGCAAGCCTCTCGGAGTGGGAATAAACATTTTGATAGTGTGATCAAAGCGTACGGTTTTATACAGACTTTTGGAGAAGCCTGTATTTACAAGAAAGTGAGTGAGAGCTCTGTAGCATTTCTAATATTATATGTGGATGACATATTGTTGATTGGAAATGATATAGAATTTCTGGATAGCATAAAAAGATACTTGAATAAGAGTTTTTCAATGAAAGACCTTGGTGAAGCTGCTTACATATTGGGCATAAAGATCTATAGAGATAGATGAAGACGCTTAATTGGACTTTCACAAAGCACATACCTTGTCAAAGTTTTGAAAAAGTTCAAAATGGATCAAGCAAAGAAAAGGGTTCTTGCCTGTGTTACAAGGTGTGAAGTTGAGTCAGACTCAATTCCAACCACTTTAGAAGATAGAGAGAAAATGAAAAGTGTTCCCTATGCTTCAACCATAGGCTCTATCATGTATGCAATGCTGTGTACCAGACCTGATGTGTGCCTTGCTATTAGTTTAGCAGGGAGGTACCAAAGTAATCCAGGAGTGGATCACTGGACATCAGTCAAGAACATCCTGAAATACCTAAAGAGGACTAAGGATATGTTTCTAGTTTATGTAGGTGAAAAAGAGCTCGTCGTAAATGGTTAAGTTGATGCAAGCTTTGACACTAATCCGGACGATTCTAAATCGCAAACCGGATATGTGTTTATATTGAATGGTGGAGCTGTCAGTTGGTGCAGTTCTAAACAAAGCGTCGTGGCAGGATCTACGTGTGAAGCGGAGTACATAGCTGCTTCAGAAGCAGCAAATGAAGGAGTCTGGATGAAGGAGTTCATATACAATCTAGGTGTCATACCTAGTGCATCGGGTACAATGAAAATATTTTGTGACAATACTGGTGCAATTGGCTTGGCAAAGGAATCCAGATTTCGCAAGAGAACCAAGCACATCAAGAGACGCTTCAATTCCATTCGGGATCAAGTCCAGGTGGGAGACATAGAGATTTACAAGATACATACACATCTGAATGTTGCAGACCCGTTTACTAAGCCTCTTCCACGAGGAAAACATGATTGGTACCAAGACTCCATGGGTGTTAGAATCATTACTGTGTAATCTAGATTATTGACTCTAGTGCAAGTGGGAGACTGAAGGAAATATGCCCTAGAGGCAATAATAAAGTTATTATTTATTTCCTCATATCATGATAAATGTTTATTATTCATGCTATAATTGTATTAACCGGAAACATAATACATGTGTGAATACATAGACAAACATAGTGTCACTAGTATGCCTCTACTTGACTAGCTCGTTGATCAAATATGGTTGAGTTTCTAGCCATAGACATGAGTTGTCATTTGATTAACGGGATCACATCATTAGGAGAATGATGTGATTGACTTGACCCATTTCGTTAGCTTAGCACTTGATCGTTTAGTTTACTGCTATTGCTTTCTCCATGACTTATACATGTTCCTATGACTATGAGATTATGCAACTCCTGAATACCAGAAGAACACTTTGTGTGCTACCAAACGTCACAACGTAACTGGGTGATTATAAAGGTGCTCTACAGGTGTCTCCGATGGTGTTTGTTGAGTTAGCATAGGTCAAGAATAGGATTTGTCACTCTGATTGTCGAAGAGGTATCTCTGGGCCCTCTCGGTAATGCACATCACTATAAGCCTTCCAAGAAATGTGACTAATGAGTTAGTTATGGGATGATGCACTACGGAACGAGTAAAGAGACTTGCCAGTAACGAGATTGAGCTAGGTATTAAAATACCGACGATCGAATCTCGGGCAAGTAACTTACCGATGACAAAGGGAACAACGTATATTGTTATGCGGTTTGACCAATAAAGATCTTCGTAGAATATGTAGGAACCAATATGAGCATCCAGGTTCAGGTATTGGTTATTGACTGGAGACGTGTCTCGGTCATGTCTACATAGTTCTCGAACCCGTAGGGTCCGCACTGTTAAAGTTCTGTGACGATCGGTATTATGAGTTTTTGTGTTTTCATGTACCGAAGGTAGGTCGGAGTCCCGATATAATCACGGACATGACGAGGAGTCTCAAAATGGTCGATACATAAACATCGATATATTGGATGACTATGTTCGGACACCGGAAGTGCTTTGGGAGGTTACGGGCATATACAAGAGTACCGGGCGAGTTACCGGAACCCCCCGGGGAGTATATTGGGCCTAATGGGCCCTAGTGGAGAAGAGGAGGGGCGGCCAAGGGCAGCCGCGGGCCCGCTCCCCCTCTAGTCCAAATTGGACAAGGAAGGGGGAGGGCGGCGCCCCCTTTTTCCTTCTCTTCATCTCTCCCTTCATTCCCTTCTCCTACTCCTACTAGGAAAGGAGGAGTCCTACTCCTGGTGGGAGTAGGACTACCCCCTTGTTGCGCCCTCCTCCTTGGCCGTCCGCCTCCCCTCTAGCTCCTTTATATACGGGGGCAGGGGCACCTCATGGACACAACAATTTACCATTGCTCTCTTACCTGTGTACGGTGCCCCCCTCCACCATAATCCACCCTGGTCATATCGTAGCGGTGCTTAGGCGAAGCCCTACATCGATAGCATCATCATCACCGTCACCACGCCGCCGTGCTGACGAAGCTCTTCCTGGAAGCTCTAATGGATCGTGAGCTCACGGGACATCACCGAGCTAAACGTGTGCTGAACACGGAGGTGCCGTACGTTCGGTGCTAAGGATCGGTTGATCGTGAAGACATACGACTACATCAACCGTGTTGTTATAACGCTTCTGCTTATGGTCTACGAGGGTCGATAGACAAAAATCTCCCCTCTTGTTGCTATGCATCACCATGATCTTGCGTGTGCGTAGGATTTTTTTGAAATTACTATGATCCCCAACAATTACAAGGTGTGAAGTTGAGTCAGACTCAATGCCTGACCACTACAGGAGATAGAGAGAAAATGAAAGTTGTTCCCTATGCTTCAACCATAGGCTCTATCATGTATGCAATGTTGTGTACCAGACCTGATGTGTGCCTTGCTATCAGTTTAGCAGGGAGGTACCAAAGTAATCCAGGAGTGGCTCACTGGACAACGGTCAAGATATCCTGAAATACCTGAAAAGGACTAAGGATATGTTTCTCATATATGGAGGTGACAAAGAGCCCGTCGTAAATGGTTACGTCGATGCATGCTTTGACACTAATCCGGATGACTCTAAGTCACAAACCGGATTCATGTTTTTATTAAATGGTGGAGTTGTCATTTGGTGCAGTTCCAAGTAGAGCGTCGTGGCGAGATCTACGTGTGAAGCAGAATACATAGCAGCTTCGGAAGCAACAAATGAAGGATTCTGGATGAAGGAGTTCATATCCGATCTAGGTGTCATACCTAGTGCATTGGGTCCAATGAAAATCTTTTGTGACAATACTGGTGCAATTGCGTTGGCAAAGGAATCCTGATTTCACAAGAGAACCAAGCACATTGTGACACCCTAGCTAGTCCATGCATTAGAGTGTGCATCATGTTTACTTTCATCAGAAACTTGAAATGGGGAAGGCAGAACCCCCAGCACCCCCCCTGAAATCAACTAGGGTTTACTAAAAATAATTTCAATGAACCTGAAATGCCCTTCTAAAATGTTCACCCTCTTTGCCTTGGGTTAGAACCCTTGGGAAAATAGGTGCACATTTTTCTAGGACAATAGAAGGTCACTGATTTAATTCATAAATATTTGAATTTGGGCATTTAAATGCTATTAAATAATTCAAGTGCTCAAATAATTCTGAAAATAATTGTTTGCTGTTAGGAATAATCCCAATAGAGCCCACAATTATTTTCAGGATTTTAGAAAGTGCCTAGGTATTTTAAATAAAGCCCTAAAGCTACAGAATAATAGAAAAGAAAACAAAAATCAAAAAAGGGGGAAAGAAGCCCACCTGGGCCTTACCTGGCTCGGCCCAGCTGACTGGCCAGCACCAGTCACCCCCTACCTCGCGCCAGGAGGTAGGGGCGCGTGCTCGCCGCGCGCCAGCCACCTCCTGCTTCTGCCGACGCCGGGAGGCGCCTAGAGACACCACGAGACCCCCTCGATCCTCTCCCGTCCTCTCTCACTCTCCTCCTCGACTCCCTCATCCTCTCCCATGATGGCCGAGCGCGCCCCTCGCCGCCGATTGCCGTAGCCGTCGCCAGAGACCTCCCCTCACCCCTCCGACGAGTCCATAAGCTTCGCCTCGGCTCCCTCGTCCTCCCCACCGAGCCACGCTTCGCCGGAAGCCCTGCAACGCCGCCTTCGCCCTCGTCTTCAACCTCGGGCATCCGAGATCGCCGGCGACCTCACCTCTTCTCCAGCCCGTCCCCGAGCCTGCTGAGGCCACCGCTGCACTCCCCGTGAGCCTCTCTCTCTCGATCCCCACCTTCCCCTTGCTCGTTTGCACCCTGTAGCTCCGATTTCCATCGCGGCCGAAGCTCGCCGGCGCCGTGCCTCGTCGCCGTCGTGGCCAGGACCAGCGTGGCTTGAAGCCAAGCACACCACCGTGATCAGCGCAGCCCCAGGGACCCGTTGCCACCACCAGTTCTTCCTCCCGTGCACCGTAGCCTCGAATCCGACCTTGCCCGAACTCCGGCGACCGCCAAGCTCGTCGCCGGCGTCGTTTCCGGCCACCCCGAGCCCAACTATCACCACCAAACGATGCGGCTCGCTCCCCGCATCGCATAGCTCATCTCCGCCGTCGTTTTGGTTGCCTGAGGGCGTTTTCCGAAGCCCTCCCCCGTCTCGGGCCTCGCCGGCGGCTCAACGCCGGCGAGTTGACCCAGTTTGACCCCTGGGTGGGCCCAGGTAGACCCCCCTGAGTCTATGACAGGTGGGGCCGGTTTGTTAACTAAATTAGGATTAGTTTTAATCAAATCTTAATTAATCAGTCACTGACTAGTGGGCCCTGCCCAATAATGAGGGTAATTAAATGTAGTTAGTGCACTGAGAGGCTGACAGAAGGGCCCCACCAGTCAGGTTTGACCTGGGGTGGCGCCTTTGACCTGCTGACGTCACCCTGACGCATTGCTGATGCAGTAATTGATTTTCTGGCTTTATTCTTATTCAGGAAATTCTAGAGAATAGTTCAAACTTCAAAAATTCATAGAAATTCAACCATAACTCCAAATGAGATAAGTTATATATGAAAAATTATCAAAAAAAATTCAATCTATCTATCTGTAATGGTTTCATGCATGACAAAACAAGTTTACCTTGCTGTTTAAGCAGAATAAGGAAATGCCCTATAAATACCATATTTAATGAGCTAATATTTGAATCTTGGATTCAAATGAGTTCATCCCTTTCTGTTTTAGCTTGCATTAGGCCAAAACACATTCATATTTCCATGTCATAGCATGCATCATATTGTTGCATATCGTCATGTGTTGATTGTGCTCGGTTGTGTTCTTCGTGGTAGGTTCTGCCTCCAAGGATATTCACGAGTATCCAACTGAAGGGCAGTATCCCACTACCACTCCATCAGGCAAGCAACCATTGATCATTCCGATACAAACCCATGTTCTCGCCTCTGCTCTTGTTTACTGCATTAAGACAACGCGATTCAAACTGCTGTGTGCTACGGTAGTTGAACCCTCATCCTCTGCATGACCTGTCATTGCCACAGTAACTAGATGAAACCCACTAGCATGTGTAGGAGTTGTCTGAGCCATGTTTTGTGATTCCTACATTGCTATGCCTGCTATGCTTAGAGTTGTGTCAGGTCTGGTTCATCTGGGTGATGGGCTAGAGTGAAATGCTTATGTTGGTAATATGAGGCATGTGTTGAGCATGTTTTGGTAAAGGTATCGATGAGAGGCCATGTAGGAGTACATGGTGGGTCGTTTCATTGAGGCCGTCCCTAAGAATTGAGATCTGTATGTGTGATTTAAGATTCAGCTACTACCGTGCATTGCGATCCTGAATTGACCCTCTCGGCTTCTTAGCCACCCTAGTACTCTGTCCAGGAGTTGCAATTAGTTTCTGGTCTTTGTAGGATATGTGTTGGCGGCCGTGCGTAGCGCTGACCCTAGGGGTGGGCTATGTTGCGGTAGATACACCGTGGCACGGTGTAGTGAGTCACCCGTTTGGGGCCTCGGGAACCCTGTTCACATCGTTCGGGGCCATAAGTGGAAACCTCGGTCGGACTACCTGCGGATGGAACCTAGATAGGCGATAAACCTGGACTAGAGACTTAGGTGTTTAGGTAGGCCGTGGCCGACACCCTCGCTGGGCTTCCGCTTGAAGGTTGCCGAGTACATGTCGTGTAGACGGCGGTATGCGGTGGAAGCGTGTATGACAAAGTACACCCCTGCAGGGTATAAAACTATTCGAATAGCCGCGTCCGCGGTAAAGGACTACTTGGTTGCCTATACAGTTCATAGACAAGTTAATGGATACTACTAAAAGACTCAAGATAAGTGTGAGTACCGAGGATGGCCCTCTCGCAGGATAACGATTGAGGATCCCCGGTGGAGTATTGTGTTGGTGAGTAGTGGAGTCGTGTGCGAAAACTATTTTACTAGAGAGGTTCCGTAGGATAGCTTAGCCAAGAGTCAAAGCTGGCTTGCTGCATAACCCCACCACCTTCCTGAGAATGAGCATGTATAGTAGGTTCTGATGTAAGACTTGCTGAGTACCTTTGTACTCATGTTTGCTTATTTATAGTTTTCAGACGACAACACTGCCCCCTCCGATGGATTTTATGTAGACCTTGACGTCGACAAGTGACTAGCCACCCAGGTGGTGATCCCGGCCATGGAGGGCCCTATGTAGATAGACATGCTTTGAGACGCCTTCTTTCTTTTTAGAGTCTGTACTCAGACTAGTTGCTTCCGCATGTGCCTGTATGATTGTATGACTTGAGTGTCGGGTCATGTGACCCCTATCTGTATGAACATGTTATGTATGGCTCCCTGGAGCCTTTAAATAAAGTACTTGAGTTGTAGAGTTTTGTTGTGATGCCATGTTGTATGTACTCATATCGGGCATCTTGTGCGTATGATTGAAATGCTTGGTATGAGTGGGATCCGACAATCTAGTTGTTTATCCTTCGCAGCCTTTCTTATGGGGAAATGTAGTCTGGTGTTCCTCGAGCCATAGTAGTCCGCTATAGCCCGGTTCACCGGAGTCCTGCTAGCCCAGCACTACTGTTCAGGACACTTGACTGGCCGGCATGTGTTTCACTTCGTCCCTATGTCTGTCCCTTCGGGGAAATGTCACGTGGTGACTTCCGGAGTCCTGCCTAGCCTGCTACAGCCCGGAACCCCCGGAGTCCTATTAGCCCAGTGCTACAGCCCGGAATCACTCGTTGAAGACCGACATGTTCGATGTGATTCATGTATGCCTGTCTCCATAGGTCTGTGCCGCTTTGGGTTCACGACTAGCCATGTCGGCCCGGGTTCTGGGTCATATGGATGCTAGCGACATTGTCATATACGTGAGCCAAAAGGCGCAAATGGTCCCGGGCCATGGTAAGGCGATACCCATGGGATACCATGCGTGAGGCCGCAAAGTGATATGAGGTGTTACCGGCTAGATCGATTTGGCTTGGAATCGGGGTCCTGACAGCGTTGGCATCAGAGCCGGACTGCCTGTAGGTTCGTTGAGCCAAACTGGTCGATGTCGAGTCTAGAAATGCTTTAGTTATATGTAAGGGAATTGATTGTGGGAGGGAACGTAAGGTTCTTTTACTCCTTTACCCTATGCCTCTGATCTGAGTCATTCTCTTCTCATTCAACGTGGGTTAAGGACTAGGCTCTCTTCTTCTATCAGGTTCACGTGTTACTAATCCGTAGTAGCTTATAGGATTATTGCTACGAGTCCCAGTCCAATTTCTACTATTTTAGTATGTTACTATTTGAATCAGAACCTTGATATGATGTTGTTGAGCGGTATTGTGAACTGTTGTGGATGTCTCAAATCTTTTTCTGGGCATTTACAACCGTTATGTTGTCCAATTTTCCCTAGGAATTCTGATGTTTCTTTTTTCTTGTGGTTGTGCTTTCAGATGGCCAACCGTCCTCAAAACCAAGTGGTTCGCCTGACCAGGTGCCTCGACGTGCCCGGTCATACTGCTATGTTAGTCCGGGTCATGATCGAGACAGGATACCGTTGGTATCCCGAATACACTGTCGAAGAGCAGTTCCGCGACTTTAATCAAAGCGAGTATTTCTGCACCGTCAGGATATTTCCTTCCTATCCTGGATCTACCGAGCCCCTTCACTGTTCCTATGGACTCGGGGTTACCATTGAGATGGCTGTGCAGGATGCTGCCTACTCCATGATGACCATCCTGCGAGTCCGGACTAGCCTGCTTCGGAACACTGATTTCCGTTACATGCCAGCTTCACTTCCGGGAGCGCAAGGGTATCTTCAGGCTATCTATGCTGACTCGACTCAGGAGGACTCATTAACTTGTACCACCGCTGAGATGCTCGAAGATAAGGACCGAGAGAATCGGGCCTTGAGGCTGGAGCTTTTTAATACCCGTGCTGATCATTGGGCCACATTGACTCGGTTTGCACCTGCGGTGCAAGCTGGATGTATGGATACAAGGGATCTGTATCCTGTGAGATCAGCTCTGCCAGACATGGTGGATTGGCATGATGTGGGAGGCATCACCCCACCCCGTGGTCCTTGCAGGCCATCGTTTGTTGGTCCAAGACCTCATCCTAGCCCCTATGGTCCACAGACTCCTCAGGACCGTCTGTTTCTGGATGATCACGTTGAACTTCCAGGCTATGGAGGTGACTTCTATGAGGACTACTATGGAGCTGTCTGAGTTAGTAGTAGTACCACTAGTATTGTAGTAGTTGTATCTCCACTGTCCTGCGTGACTTATGGAATATGACTTTGCGTGTAATCGATTCCGGAGGTGTAGACAAATAATGTATAGGAACTTGGAATGCCTCCGATGAGATGTAACGTCTCTCATCATAGTTGTACTGTAGCCTAGGCTTGTACTAAACTATGTATGATGTGGATGACCGTTGGTATGTATGTGGCAGTTTTATATTACCATGACATACGGATGGGCATCTCTGCATTCTGTGTTATCCATTACATTCTGCACTTCCTTGCTAAGTTTGAGCCATCCTTGTCTAAACCGTTGTCTTGTTTTCTCCAAGGATGGTCAACACCCGCGGCAACCCTGCTGTCCCGGAGCAGGGGGAAGCCAGTGCAGCTAGAGGTGAAAATCTGCCTCACCCGCCTTCTCTGGCCGAAGTGATGCTGGAGGCGGAAAGAAACAAGCGTGAGACCAACCGCCTGCTGGAGCGGATTGAGCAGAACACTGCACGCCACCCACGAAATGACTTGGTGTCAATCAATGACTTTATCAAGCTGTACCCACCAAAGTTTAACCATTCTGTCGAGCCCCTCGACGCGGATGATTGGCTTCGCAGCATCACCCACAAGCTACGTTTTGCCAACGTAGCCGAAGCCGACAAGGTTACCTATGCTGCCTATCATCTCGAAGGCCCCGCTAGCCATTGGTGGGAAAACTACGAAGCTATGCGCCCGGTCGGTCAAATCACTACCTGGGCTGAGTTCAGTGAGGCTTTCCGTGAGCATCACATTCCGGAAGGTCTTATGGATCGCAAGAGGGAGGAGTTCTGCAACTTCACCCAAGGAAGGCTGACTGTGGATGCATATAGTCGTGAATTTGGGAACCTGGCACGCTATGCTCCTGAAGAGGTTTCTACTGACGCCAAGAAGCAGGCAAGGTTCCGCAAGGGACATAGCCCTGAGCTTCGCCACGATCTCCGTCTGCACGACTGCACATTCTTTCAGAAGTTGGTCAATAAAGCTATCAGTGCTGAGACAGGCCAGACTGATTATGACGCTTCACGCAAGCACTCCCGTGATTTTGGGTCTTCATCCGGCTCTGGAGCTCAGAAGCGCCGGGTGTGGATTCCAAGCATGGCACTGCCACCCAGATTCATCCCGAGGCCGTCCTTTGAGGCGCCTCGTCCCAACCAGCAATTCGCACCGCCCAAGCCCTATGGTGGCCCCGCTGCTAATGCTGCTCCACGCCCCACTGTGGTAACATGCTTCAAGTGTGGAGAGCCAGGTCACTATAGTCGAGAGTGTCCCCAGAACAACCCCAATCAAGCTGGAAAGTCCGTTGGCCATGGTAAGCCCGCGGGAAAGACTTTCTACGCCAAGCCGGCCACCACTGCACGTGGCCATGTCAATTATGTTTCAGCTGAGGAGGCTCATGAGGATCCCAACGTCGTCCTTGGTATGCTCCTTGTTAACTGCCATCCGGCATCTTTTCTTTTTGATACTAGAGCATCTCATTCATTCATATCCGAGAATTATGCTCGGTTGCATAACACGACATTCTGTGACATGCCCACTTCCATGGTAATTCAAACTCCGGGTTCCAAATGGCAAACTTCTAGAGTAAGCCATGGGAACGAAATTCTTGTCGATAGACTTGTCTTCCTTGCATCTTTAATAGCTCTCAAGTCCTGTGACATAAACATCATCTTGGGTATGGACTGGATGTCGGCTCATTATGCCAAGATCGATTATGCCACTAGAACTGTTCAACTTACTCACCCGTCGGGCAAGACAGTTAATGTCTTAACTCGAGTGGCCAAGCGCCAACTTTACTCCCTAAATGCCAACCCTCTTCCAGACCTTGAGGACATTCCGGTAGTCCGAGACTTTCCGGATGTGTTTCCAGAAGAACTGCCAGGTGTTCCACCTGACAGGGATGTCGAGTTTGTGATAGACCTTGTTCCAGGAACCGTTCCAATTTCTAGAAGACCCTACAAGATGGCACCCTTAGAACTAGCCGAGCTTAAGAACCAACTCGATGAGTCCCTGAACAAGGGGTTCATCCGTTCTAGTTCCTCTCCTTGGGCTTGCCCCGTCCTCTTCGTCAAGAAGAAGGATGGAACAGATCGAATGGTTGTAGATTACCGACCCGTCAACTTGGTCACCATCAAGAACAAATACCCGCTTCCCAGGATCAACGACCTGTATGATCAGCTCACTGGATCCTCAGTCTTCTCCAAGATGGATTTGAGGTTGGGCTACCATCCAATCAAAATTAGAAACGGGGACATTCCCAAAACGGCCTTTGTTACTCGTTATGGCCAATACGAGTACACCGTTATGTCCTTCGGTTTAACCAATGCCCCGGCCACCTTCCCCTGGTTAATGAACTCGGTTTTCATGGAGTACTTGGACAAATTCGTCGTAGTATACCTCGATGATATACTCATCTACTCCAAGAATGAAGAGGAACATGCCAAACATCTAAGGCTGGTATTGATGAAACTTCGGGAGCATCGCCTTTATGCCAATTTCTCCAAGTGTGAATTTTGGTTGTTAGAAGTGACCTATCTAGGCCATGTAATCTCTGGTAAGGGTATTGCTGTCAATCCCGAGCGAGTTCAAGCCGTCCTTGATTGGACTCCACCTGAAACGGTCAAGCAAGTTCGGAGTTTCCTTGGCCTAGCGAGCTATTGCCGCCGCTTCGTCGAGAACTTCTCCAAGGTTGCTAAACCTCTAACTGAACTCCTCAAGAAAGATAAAAAGATCGAGTGGACTCCACAGTGCGAGTTCAGTTTTCAGGAACTGAAAAGACGCCTGACATCTGCTCCCGTACTGGTACCACCAGATTTCTCCAAGGACTTTATTATCTATTGCGATGCCTCGCGACAAGGACTAGGTTGCATACTCATGCAAGATCGCCAGGTAATTGCCTATGCCTCACGGCAATTACACCCACATGAGGAAAATTATCCCACACATGATCTAGAGCTTGCAGCCATAGTCCATGCACTTAAAACCTGGCGACATTACCTTCTCGGTAATCGTTGCGATATCTTCACCGATCACCAAAGTCTGAAATATATCTTCACCCAACCAGATTTGAATCTCAGGCAAAGACGTTGGGTCGAGTTGATCTCGGATTATGACTTAGGAATAACTTACACCCCGGGCAAAGCCAATGTCATGGCTGATGCACTAAGTCGTAATTCCTATTGTAACAACCTGATGTTACAACAAAGTCAACCACCTCTCCATGAGGAATTTCGTAAGCTAAATCTTCACATTATTCCTCAAGGATTCCTTTCCACCCTGGTGGCAAAACCTACCCTTATGGATCAAATCATAACCGCTCAGCGGTATGACAAGAGCATATCCCGGATTAAGGAAAACATCCTTAGCGGAGTTGCTAAATGTTTCTCCATGGATGAGCAAGGTGTTGTCTTCTTCGAGAACCATCTGGTGGTTCCCAAGAAACAACATCTACGCTAGATGATCCTTAAGGAAGCTCATGAATCCCCTCTCACCATTCATCCCGGTAGTACTAAAATGTATCAAGACCTACGCCAGAGGTTTTGGTGGACTAGGATGAGGAGAGAAATCGCTCAATACATTGCTAATTGCGACGTTTGTCGTCGTGTTAAAGAAGAGCATCAACGGCCTGCTGGCACCCTTCAACCTTTGGCTATTCCTGAATGGAAATGGGATAAAATCTGGATGGATTTCATCACTGGGTTTCCCAGGACCAAGAGAGGGAATAATGCCATCTTCGTTGTGATCGACCGACTTTCCAAAGTAGCCCACTTTCTACCTGTTCGTGAGAGTATCACCGCTAGCCAGCTAGCTGACTTATACATCTCCCGAATAGTGTCTCTTCATGGTGTCCCATTGGAAATTAACTCAGACCGTGGGAGTCTCTTCACCTCTCGATTTTGGGAAAGTTTCCAAAATGCTATGGGAACTCATCTCTCCTTTAGCACCGCCTTCCATCCTCAATCAAGTGGTCAAGTAGAGCGAGTCAATCAAATTCTGGAAGATATGCTCCGAGCTTCTACTATCTCGTTCGGAATGAGTTGGGAGAAATGCCTTCCATTCGCGGAGTTTGCTTATAACAATAGTTATCAAGCTATTTTGGGCAAAGCTCCCTTCGAAGTTCTCTATGGACGAAAATGTCGAACGCCTCTTAACTGGTCAGAAACCGGGGAAAGACAACTCTTTGGCCCGGATATGATTCAGGAAGCAGAAGAGCAGGTTCGCGTTATTCGTGAGAAATTGAAAACAGCCCAATCTCGCCAAAAGAGTCAATATGATCGTAAACATAAGCCTATGACCTTTGAAGTTGACGAGAAGGCTTACCTTCGGGTTACCCCGTTAAAGGGAACCCATCGCTTCTCGTTACATTGGACCCTTTCGCATTCTTGCCAAACGAGGAGAAGTTGCCTACCAATTGGAACTACCTCTGCATCTTTCCAGAGTTCACGATGTCTTCCACATTTCGCAACTCAGGCGTTGCTTCGTGGATCCTATCCGTGGAGTGGACCATGAAACGCTTGATTTACAAGATAACCTTTCTTATCAGGAATACCCCGTTCGTATCCTTGATCAAGCCGAGCGTACCACTCGACGTCATAATATCAAGTTTCTCAAGGTTCAATGGTCACACCATTCCGAGGAAGAAGCCACCTGGGAAAGGGAGGATCGTCTTCGACTCGAGTACACCTTCTTTCCAGATGATCCTAAATCTCGGGACGAGATTCTATTGAGTGGGGTTGAGTTGTCACACCCTAGCTAGTCCATGCATTAGAGTGTGCATCATGTTTACTTTCATCAGAAACTTGAAATGGGGAAGGCAGAACCCCCAGCACCCCCCTTGAAATCAACTAGGGTTTACTAAAAATAATTTCAATGAACCTGAAATGCCCTTCTAAAATGTTCACCCTCTTTGCCTTGGGTTAGAACCCTTGGGAAAATAGGTGCACATTTTTCTAGGACAATAGAAGGTCACTGATTTAATTCATAAATATTTGAATTTGGGCATTTAAATGCTATTAAATAATTCAAGTGCTCAAATAATTCTGAAAATAATTGTTTGCTGTTAGGAATAATCCCAATAGAGCCCACAATTATTTTCAGGATTTTAGAAAGTGCCTAGGTATTTTAAATAAAGCCCTAAAGCTACAGAATAATAGAAAAGAAAACAAAAATCAAAAAAGGGGGAAAGAAGCCCACCTGGGCCTTACCTGGCTCGGCCCAGCCGACTGGCCAGCGCCAGTCACCCCCTACCTCGCGCCAGGAGGCAGGGGCGCGTGCTCGCCGCGCGCCGGCCACGCGCCGGCCACCTCCTGCTTCTGCCGACGCCGGGAGGCGCCTAGAGACGCCATGAGACCCCCTCGATCCTCTCCCGTCCTCTCTCACTCTCCCCCTCGACTCCCTCATCCTCTCCCACGATGGCCGAGCGCGCCCCTCGCTGCCGATCGCCGTAGCCGTTGCCAGAGACCTCCCCTCGCCCCTCCAACGAGTCCATAAGCTTCGCCTCGGCTCCCTCGTCCTCCCCACCGAGCCACGCTTCGCCGGAAGCCCTGCAATGCCGCTTTCGCCCTCGTCTTCAACCTCGGGCATCCGAGATCGCCGGCGACCTCACCTCTTCTCCAGCCTGTCCCCGAACCCGCTGAGGCCACCGCTGCACTCCCCGTGAGCCTCTCTCTCGATCCCCACCTTCCCCTTGCTCGTTTGCACCCTGTAGCTCCGATTTCCACCGCGGCCGAAGCTCGCCGGCACCGTGCCTCGTCGCCTTCGTGGCCAGGACCACCGTGGCTTGAAGCCAGGCACACCACCATGATCAGCGCAGCCCAGGGACCCGTTGCCACCACCAGTTCTTCCTCCCGTGCACCGTAGCCTCGAATTCGACCTCGCCCGAACTCCGGCGACCGCCAAGCTCGTCGCCGGCGTCGTTTCCGGCCACCCTGAGCCCAACTATCACCACCAAACGATGCGGCTCGCTCCCCGCATCACGTATCACATCTCCGCCGTCGTTTTGGTCGCCTGAGGGCATTTTCCGAAGCCCTCCGCCGTCTCGGGCCTCGCCGGTGGCTCAACGTCGGCGAGTTGACCCAGTTTGACCCTTGGGTGGGCCCAGGTAGACCCCCCCTGAGTCTATGAAAGGTGGGGCCGGTCTGTTAACTAAATTAGGATTAGTTTTAATTAAATCTTAATTAATCAGTCACTGACTAGTGGGCCCTGCCCAATAATTAGGCTAATTAAATGTAGTTAGTGCACTGAGAGGCTGACAGAAGGGCCCCACCAGTCAGGTTTGACCTGGGCTGGCGCCTTTGACCTGCTGACGTCACCCTGACGCATTGCTGACGCAGTAATTGATTTTCTGGCTTTATTCTTATTCAGGAAATTCCAGAATATAGTTCAAACTTCAAAAATTCATAGAAATTCAACCATAACACCAAATGAGATAAATTATATATGAAAAATTATCAAAAAAATTCAATCTATCTATCTGTATTGGTTTCATGCATGACAAAACAAGTTTACCTTGCTGTTTAAGCAGAATAAGGAAATGCCCTATAAATACCATATTTAATGAGCTAATATTTGAATCTTGGATTCAAATGAGTTCATCCCTTTCTGTTTTGCCTTGCATTAGGCCAAAACACATTCATATTGCCATGTCATAGCATGCATCATATTGTTGCATATCGTCATGTGTTGATTGTGCTCGGTTGTGTTCTTCGTGGTAGGTTCTGCCTCCGAGGATATTCACGAGTATCCAACTGAAGGGCAGTATCCCACTACCACTCCATCAGGCAAGCAACCATTGATCATTCCGATACAAACCCATGTTCTCGCCTCTGCTCTTGTTTACTGCATTAAGACAACGCGATTCAAACTGCTGTGTGCTACGGTAGTTGAACCCTTATCCTCTCCATGACCTGTCATTGCCACAGTAACTAGATGAAACGCACTAGCATGTGTAGGAGTTGTTTGAGCCATGTTTTGTAATTCCTACATTGCTATGCCTGCTATGCTTAGAGTTGTGTCAGGTCTGGTTCATCTGGGTGATGGGCTAGAGTGAAATGCATATGTTGGTAATATGAGGGATGTGTTGAGCATGTTTTGGTAAAGGTATCGATGAGAGGCCATGTAGGAGTACATGGTGGGTTGTTTCATTGAGGCCGTCCCTAAGAACTGAGATCTGTATGTGTGATTTAAGATTCAGCTACTACCGTGCATTGGGATCCTGAATTGACCCTCTCGGCTTCTTAGCCACCCTAGTAATCTGTCCAGGAGATGCAATTAGTTTCTGGTGTTTGTAGGATATGTGTTGGCGGCCGTGCGTAGCGCTGACCCTAGGGGTGGGCTATGTTGCGGTAGATACACCATGGCACGGTGTACCGAGTCACCCGTTTGGTGCCTCGGGAACCCTGTTCACATCGTTCGGGGCCTTAAGTGGAAACCTCGGCCGGACTCCCTGCGGATGGAACCTGGATAGGCGATAAACCTGGACTAGAGACTTAGGTGTTTAGGTGGGCCGTGGCCGACACCCTCGCTGGGCTTCCGCTTGAAGGTTGCCGAGTACATGTCGTGTAGACGGCGGTAAGCGGTGGAAGCATGTATGACGAAGTACACCCCTGCAGGGTATAAAACTATTCGAATAGCCGTGTCCGCGGTAAAGGACAACTTGGTTGCCTATACAGTTCATAGACAAGTTATTGGATACTACTAAAAGACTCAAGATAAGTGTGAGTACCGAGGATGGCCCCCTCGCAGGATAACGAGGGAGGATCCCCGGTGGAGTATTGTGTTGGTGAGTAGTGGACTCGTGTGCGAAAACTATTTTACTAGAGAGGTTCCGTAGGATAGCTTAGCCAAGAGTCAAAGCTGGCTTGCTGCATAACCCCACCACCTTCCTGAGAATGAGCATCTATAGTAGGTTATGATGTAAGACTTGCTGAGTACCTTTGTACTCATGTTTGCTTATTTATTGTTTTCAGACGACAACACTACCCCCTCCAATGGATTTTATGTAGACCTTGACGTCGACGACTGACTAGCCACCCAGGTGGTGATCCCGGCCATGGAGGGCCCTATGTAGATAGACAGGCTTTGAGACGCCTTCTTTCTTTTTAGAGTCTGTACTCAGACTAGTTGCTTCCGCATGTGCCTGTATGATTGTATGACTTGAGTGTCGGGTCATGTGACCCCTATCTGTATGAACATGTTATGTATGGCTCCCTGGAGCCTTTAAATAAAGTACTTGAGTTGTAGAGTTTTGTTGTGATTCCATGTTGTATGTACTCATATCGGGCATCTTGTGTGTATGATTGAAATGCTTGGTATGAGTGGGATCCGACAATCTAGTTGTTTATCCTTCGCAGCCTTTCTTATGGGGAAATGTAGTCTAGTGTTCCTCGAGCCATGGTAGTCCTCTACAGCCTGGTTCACCGGAGTCCTGCTAGCCCAGCACTACTATTCAGGAGAGTTGACTGGCCGGCATGTGTTTCACTTCGTCCCTATGTCTGTCCCTTTGGGGAAATGTCACGCGGTGACTTCCGGAGTCCTGCCTAGCCTGCTACAGCCCGGAACCCCCGGAGTCCTGTTAGCCCAGTGCTACAGCCCGGAATCACTCGTTGATGACCGACATGTTCGATGTGATTCATGTATGCCTGTCTCCATAGGTCTGTGCCGCTTTGGGTTCACGACTAGCCATGTCGGCCCGGGTTCTCGGTCATATGGATCCTAGCAACATTGTCATATACGTGAGCCAAAAGGCGCAAACGGTCCCGGGCCATGGTAAGGCGACACCCGTGGGATTCCATGCGTGAGGTCGCAAAGTGATATGAGCTGTTACCGACTAGATCGATGTGGCTTGGAATCGGGTCCTGACACACATCAAGAGACGCTTCAATTCCATTTGGGATCAAGTCAAGGAGGGAGACATAGAGATTTGCAAGATACATACAGATATGAATGTTGCAGACCCATTAACTAAGCCTCTCTCACGAGCATAACATGATCAGCACCAAGACTCCATGGGTGTTAGAATCATAACAATGTAATCTAGATTATTGACTCTAGTGCAAGTGGGAGACTGAAGGAAACATGCCCTAGAGGCAATAACAAAGTTGTTATTTATATTTCCTTATATGATGATAAATGTTTATTATTCATGCTAGAATTTTATTAACTGGAAACTTAGTACATGTGTGAATACATAGACAAATAGCATGTCACTAGTTTGCCTCTACTTGACTAGCTCGTTGAATCAGTGATGGTTATGTTTCCTAACCATAGACATGAGTTGTCATTTGATTAACGGGAGCACATCATTAGTGAATGATGTGATTGACTTGACCCATCTATTAGCTTAGCACGATTATCATTTAGTTTGTTGCTACTGCTTTCTCCATAACTTATATATGTTCCTATGACTATGAGATCATGCAACTCCCGAATACCGGAGGAACACTTTGTGTGCTACCAAACGTCACAATGTAACTGGGTGATTATAAAGGTGCTCTATAGGTGTCTCCGATGGTGTTTGTTGAGTTGGCATAGATCGAGATTAGGATTTGTCACTCCGATTGTTGGAGAGGTATCTCTGGGCCCTCTCGGTAATGTACATCACTATAAGCCTTGGAAGCAATGTAGCTGATGAGTTAGTTACGGGATGTTGGATTACGAAATGAGAAAGGAGACTTGCAGGTAACGAGATTGAACTAGGTATTGAGATACCGATGACCAAATCTCGGGCAAGTAACATATCGATGACAACAGGAACAATGGATATCGCTATGCGGTTTGACCGATAAAGATCTTCAAAGAATATGTAGGAACCAATATGAGCATCCAGGTTCCGCTGTTGGTTATTGACCAGAGATGTATCTCGGTTCGGTCTACATAGTTCTCGAACCCGTAGGGTCCGCACGCTTATTCAGTGACGATCGTATTATGAGTTCATGTGTTTTGATGTACCGAAGGTAGTTCGGAGTCCCGGATATGATCACAGACATGACGAGGAGTCTCGAGATGGTCAAGCCATAAAGATCAATATATTGGATAAATATATTTGGACATCGGAATGGTTCCGTGTGAGATCGGGCATTTACCGATGTACCGGGAGGTTACCGGAACCCCCTGGGAGGTATATGGGCCTTATTGGGCCATAGTGGGAGAGAGGAGAAGGAAGCAAAGGAGGGGGCGTGCCCCCCAAGCCCAATCCGAATTGGGAGGGGGCACGGCCCCCCTTTCTTTCATCATTCGTCCCCCTTCCTTCTCTCCTAATCCAACTAGGGAAGGGGGGGAATCCTACTCCCGGTGGGAGTAGGACTTCCCTTGGGGCGCACCTAGGAGGCCGGCCCCCCTCCCAGTCCTCCACTCCTTTATATATGGAGGATGGGGCACCCCATAGACACACAAGTTGATCATTGATCTCTTAGCCGTGTGCATACCCCCCTCCACCATAATCCACCTCGGTCATATCGTAGCGGAGCTTAGGTGAAGCTCTGTTTCGGTAGCATCATCATCATCGTCATCACACCATCGTGTTGATGAAGCTCTCCCTCGACACTGTACTGGATCGTGAGTTCGTGGGACGTCACCGAGCAGAACATGTGCAGATCACAGATGTGTCGTACCTTCGATGCTAGGATCGGTCGATCATGAAGACGCACGACTACATCAACCGCGTTATCATAACGCTTCCGCTTACGGTCCACAAGGGTACGTGGACAACACTCTTCCCTCTCGTTGCTATGCATCATCATGATCTTGCGTGTGCGTAGGATTATTTTTGAAATTACTACATTCCCCATCAGGAACAAATACCCAAACTCTTAGTGTGTTGGGAGCTCGCAGAGACTCACGATCATGTGACCCCATCACCCCGTCTTGAGGACATACAGAAAGGGCCAGGCCCAAGCCTCTCATTAGGGCGGTCTACCTGCCCGACCGTGCCTCATAATTATCTCGCGGGTACCCTCCAGGTGAACCTGACTATCCAGAGACTGTCGGGAACTCAGGTCCACCTCTACTGGGCTGGTACCATGTCAGGACCCCGATCCTAGGTCACACCGATCTAGTATGTAACACATCATATCACTTTGTGGCCTCACGCACGGTATTCCCACGGGTGCCACCTTACCTGGCCCGGGACCGTTTGCGCCTTTTGGCTCACGTATACGATAGTGTCGCTAGCATCCATATGACAAAGAACCCGGGCCAACATGTTTAGTCGTGAACCCAAAGCGGCACGAGCCCATGGGGACAGGCATACATGAATCAACCTCGAGCATGTCGGTCAACAGCGTGTGAATCCGGGCTGTAGCACTGGGCTAACAGGCCTCCGGTATCCCGGGCTGTCGCAGGCTAGGCAGGACTCTGGATGTCACCGCATGACATTTCCCCGAAGGGACAGACACAGGAACGAAGTGAAACACATGCCGGCCAGTCAAGTGTCCTAAGCAGTAGTGCTGGGCTAGCAGGACTCCGGTGAACCGGGCTGCAGCGGACTACTATTGCTTAGAAAGCACTAGACTACATTTCCCCATATGATAGGCTACCAAGGATAAACAACTAGATTGTCGGATCCCACTCATACCAAGCATTTCAATCATACACACAATATGCCCGATATGAGTAAATACAACATGGCATCACAACAAGACTCTACGACTCAAGTATTTATTCATTAGACTCCGAAGAGCGAGATATTACAAACATGGGTCTCATGACCCAACATACAGAGCACACAAGCAACAAGCACATGCGGAAGCTTAATTTGTCTGAGTACAGACAACTACAAATGAAGAAGGCTGAGGAGCCTCACTATCTACTAGATCCTGCCGGGGGCACAAGATCGTAGCTGAGGTAACAAGCTAAACGTCGAAGTCCATGTGCAACTACTAGCGAGAATGAAGTCTCTCTGCAAAACATAAGATAAGCAAACATGAGTACAAATGTACCCAGCAAGACTTACATCAGAACTAACTACATATGCATCGGTATCAACAAAGGGGGTGGTGGAGTTTAACTGCAGCAAGCCAGCTTTAACTCAGTGGCTAACCTAAACTACGACTGCAAGTAACTCCTTGAGGTGGTGCACACGAGTCCACAATTTCACCATACCAATATACCACTGTGGATCTGCTCCCGTCTCCCTACGAGAACACCATCCATAGCACTCACGCTTATCTTGCGCATTTTAGAGTATCCACTTTCACTTGTCTATGAACTATGCAAGGGGTCCAAGTTTCCATATCCGAGGAATCCGGCTATTCGAATAGATAATGATAACCCTGTAGGGGTGTACTTCTTCACACATGCTCTCGCCACTTACCACCATGTACACGTCGTGTATCTCGGCAACTTTCAAGCAGAAGCCTGGTGAGGGAGTCGGCCACGACCTGACTAACCACCCAAGTCTCTAGTCTAGGTTTATCGCCTATTTGGGTTCCATCCGCAGGGAGATCCGGTCGGGGTGTCGCTCACGGCCCCAAACAATGTGTACAGGGTTCCCAAGCCCACCATCCGGGTGCCACTTGGTACACCGGGCCACTGTGCCTAGTCTGTCCCAAGCCCACCTGTACCGGGTGCCACTTGGTAGACTACTAACACTACCTACAAACACCAGAAACTAGTTGCAACTCCTGGACAAAGATCAAGTTGATTAATAAGTCGAGAGAGCTTGGAGCGCCCGGAGCCCAATGTGTGGTAGTAACTGTTCATGGATCACAAACACAAGACTCAGTTCCTGAGGACGGCTGCAATGAGACAACCCACCATGTACTCCTACATGGCCTCTCACCACTACCTTTACCAAATCGTGTTCACACACTTAGCTCTCAACAGTAGGACAGGTTCACCACATTCCAATTCATCCCCGATGAATCAGACCTGACTCAACTCTAAGCAGTAGCAGGCATGACAAACAAGCATGAATGAGTAGGCACAACAAGGCTCAAACAACTCCTACTCATGCTAGTGGGTTTCATCTATTTACTGTGGCAATGACAGGTCATGCAGAGGAAAGGGTTCAACTACCGCAGCATGTAACAGTTGAATCGGTGTTGCCCTAATGCAGTAAAAGAGAGCAGGAGCGAGAGAGTGGGATTGTATCGGAATGAACAAGGGGGTTTTGCTTGCCTGGCACTTCTGAAGATAATATAGATCTACATCGGTGTCATCGATCACATCGTCGGAAACATCGTCGACTGAGAGGGGACGGTTACCGGCAAACAGAGAAGGACACGATCAATGCAATGCAACAATATGATGCATGATCATGACATGGCAATATGCTATGATTTAAGCTAATACATCTAGCTATGATTTAAATGAAGTTGGTTTGAGTACAAGATTCAAATTCCAACCCCATATATGATTATTTAAATGCCCTTGATTTGTTTTGTCCAAAACAAAGGACAAACATTGTTCAAACATGCATGAAAATGGTACAGATGGATTCCTTGAATTTTTCTAATAATTTTTCATATATAAATTATTTCATTTGGAGTTACGGTTGAATTTCTATGATTTTTAGAAGTTTTAAATATTTTCTGGAATTCCTGTATAAAAATAAATCCAGTAAATAATTATTGCATCAGCATGACGTCAGGGTGACGTCAGCTGGTCAACTGGGCGCCTCCAGGTCAAACCTGACCAGTGGGACCCACTAGTTAGTGACTCAGCCAACTAACTGAGTTAGTTAGTGCTAAACTGACCCTAACCAGGCTCTTAGCAGGGCGGGGCCCACATGTCGGTGTCTAGTTTAGTTAACTAAATTAGTTAGCTCTAATTAATCTCGAGTTAACTAATTAGGGGCTTGGGCCCACATGTTAGTGAGACAGAGAGGGGGGGGGAGTCAACCGAGCCAGTGGGGTCAAACCACGTCGGTCAGCAGGTCAACCCCTACCGGCGACGTGTCACCGGCGACGACAGGCGCGGTGGAGCAGCGCGGAAACGCTGCTCCGGCGACCATTTGCACGGCGGAGAGGCTCTATGTGACGAGGGGACTCGTCCACGTCTAGTGGTGCTCACGGCAGCAGCTCTAGTGGCCTAAAACAACGGCGGCGTCGACTTGCGCGGCGGCCGGAGTTCGGTCGGGTGCGGGGACGCGGCTGCGATGCGCTGGGAAAGGAACTGGCGGTGGCTTTGGCTTCCTGCGGAGCTGATGAGCATGGTGACGCGCGCGGATGTGGGCTACGGTGGCTCAGACCACGGCGGCGCCATGGTCGGCGGCGACGAGCTCTCGGGCTCAACGGAGCCCGCGGTTAGAGGATGAAATTAGTAGAGGGAAGAGAGGGGTTCGGTGCGGAGGCTCACAGCGAGGCTAACGAGCGCGAAGGGGAGGTCGGGGATGCACTGACGACGGCGTACGGTCGCCGGAGATCTTCACGGCCGAGGGTTGAAGAAGTGGGTGAGGACGACGGTACGGGGCTCCCAGCTTCGTGCGGCTCGGCTATGAGGAAGAGAACGGAGAGGCGGAGCTAGAGGTCACAGCCATGGGGCAAGGGAACGGCGGTGGCCCCGGCAAATTGCGTCGGCGACGACGAGCTCCGCTCGAGCGCGTGCGGGAAGAGAGCAGAGGAGGGAGGGCGCTCGAGGGAGAGAGGGGAAAGTGACAGGGGACCGAGGAGGGTCGCGTGGCGATGCTAGAAGGGCCGAGGCATCGCGGTGGAAGCAGGAGGTGGCCGGGCATGCGCCGGCGCGCGGCGAGCACGCGCCCTGCGTCCGACTGGCGCGAGGTGGAAGACGCCTCTGCCCCTGGTGGGCTAGGCTGCACAGCACTGGGCCGTCCAGGAGCTGGGCCGGTTGGTGGCGCCAGGTAGGTAAGGGTCCAGGTGAGTCTCTGTTCTTTCTATTTTTTTGTTTCTGTTTTCTAATTTTGCAGTTTTGTTTTAATTTGGTTTCTTAACCAAATCATTTTTGCAGCTCTCTAGAAATTATTGTGGATGCAAAATGGTTTAACCTAGAGCTCCACAAGAAGTTTCAGAATTATTGGAGCAATAAAAATATTTATAGGATTTATTTGCTCCAACTCAAATACATTAGTGGATTTAAATCAAAGCCCAAATAATTCCCAAAAAATGTTCACTATTTTTGGCTTGGATCAAAGCCCTTGCCAAAATTACCAAACATTAATTAAGGCAATTTCGGGTTCATTGAAAAATATTCTTTTGGTTGACCCTAGTTTTCAAAGGAGTGCTAGGGTTTGTTAATCCCTATTTCAGGTTTAAGGAAAGATTGCCATGATGCATGGATGCAAATGCAACTATTGCACACAATTAATCTAGGGCTGTGACAACTCACCCCCACTAAACAAGAATCTCGGCCTGAGATTCGAGACATGAGGTAAGAAGGCAGAGGGAACACCAATAAAGAATCTTCACGATCCGATTGCCCTTCTCGAAGATGTTGATTCATTGCATCATGTCGATCTTGACATCCGCGCTCTTGAGATCTTCATCCACGCGATGACGACAGAAAGAAACTCAACTAGGATTGATCTTCTCGAAGATCGAGCTAAACAATATCAACTCGCGGAATGAGATGTTGAAACATCTCAAGTTGAGATACAAAACACATTGAGAGGGATGGAAGAACAACGACGGGGTTTGATTTGGCGGGCAACAATTCCACGCGTAAATAGATGGTGAGGGGGTTTCAAAGTAGCGAGAAGTTATGTTGCCCATAATACCATAACGAGGCACCCTAGTGAAAGTGACTCGTAGAGCTATTCCCTTAAGTGGCAAAAAGAATTACTTTTAACCCATAGGTCATTGAAACTCTTTATACCAGCCTAAGGCAATCACAATCGATCTTTTTAAGGAGTTTGAAAGAATGGCATACTTCGACTAGGATCGATGATGTGGACTACCTTGTTGAAGACAACACAATGGATGATTTGCTTATCATCGGAAATGGATGGGACCCATGGTAAGTCCACTTTTGAAGATGATCCTAAACAGTAATTGCTGAGAAGGGTGGTCCGTAGTAGGATGACACAATGGCGGTGCAAGATGGGAACAAAATGCAAATGCTAGGAATGATTCAAGTAACTGGTGAGAAACCCAACAGTAGAGAGAGATTCCACTGTTTGAAAGGTTATGGCATAATCAAAGAAACTGAGAACGGATCCCAGTTAATGCCGGCGATAAATCCTAGTGCTTATGCGTGCTCTCAAGAACTTGAGCATTTCTGTATTAATCAAGGTTTTACCAATATCCCTGTCAAGTATCCTGGCAACACAACATACCACCATGATGAATGGTGATGGATGATGCAGATGCAAAGGAAGATAACACTTTCTCAGATTTCACCTTAGCGAGGCCAAGGAAACAAAATCTGGACGATCGACCCAGAGACATTTAGCACTCCGCTTCTAGTGTTCTCCTTGATGTACTGGTTACCACGGTCATGCTTTAAAGCATCAACATAGCCATCAAGTAGTGGTTGGACTTCAGAATACAATAGATCCATAAGGAACAACTTCTGGAGTAAATCCTAAGAAATCCTTATGGGGAGGTGACCAACTTTCTTCAATCGAGATACTACAATAATAGGTCTTCCGGCTGGATGTGTTGGCCACGACATCCACTTTACCGGTTATCGAGGGACCAATATTATAGTTCTTGGAAAATGCTCCAACCATCATATCTGCCTGAGATTCAGATCTGGTTGGTGTCAGGATATTCCAGACTCATTGAGTCTAGAAAGAAAATGAAAGTTTGCAACACAATTCAATGAGACGACGTTGCGAGATTCTCGGGGAATGAACTACGATAGCAAGCTCCAAAATATGAGCTGGTTCTACTACACTCCTGTGAACACACTGTCCTAGACAAGTATGACCACATGGTAGTCTTACAATGAAACACTACCGAGTTCAGGTTGGAACCATCATTGCGGATAATGAAGTCCTTGCGTAAGTCATATGATTAGCTCTTACGAAGGAACTTCTTTTCCTCCAACGAATCAATCAGTGGCTTGGTGTGCTAGGGAATACATATGGAGTGGAGGTAATTAATCTACCAAACCATATAATACATTCGCACATGCATAACTAACTTGGGATGGTACCAGAGGAAACAAAACAATCCTTTTCGAACTTATGGCGGCAACTTGCTCCAAATGCACATGAATTTGAGGAAGTCACTTCTTCCATCCAAGCATAAGCTTCATGAACGGAACATGAAGGCATTGCTTACAAGTTCCCAATACTAGGTTGATGTTCAACATGAATCATGGGGGAAGACAAAATGCTGCTGATGGGTTCAACAGCAACTCATCGGAATTTCCATATCACTGGACTTCCACCATTATGTGAACACGGTGATAGCATTGGTCAGACCAAAAGATATAATGGTGTATGCTCAAGGGATCAACCACGAGTAAGACAACGTTACGAACATCGTTGGTTCTGATTTGACTTGACGATAGCCCATACTCAAGTCTAAGTTTTGACAAGGCAATAGATCCAACAACTGATCACGAGGACCAATCGATGGAGATATCATCCTTCTTCAACTCACAAACACACACAGTAAAAAGATATCCCTTAACATGAACTAAGTCAGAAAAGCTTTTATCTTCCAACTCTCCAAGTTGTTGTTTAGTTTAACCAACTAGCTCAGGGTATCCAACACAGATTCTTGGAGAAGGGGTGGTTACAAGAAACCAACTTGATCACGAGCTCAACATATCAGTTAGGGGACAACCTGGTAATACTTCCGAGAAGATATTCAGAAAATCACGAACCATCGGTATGTTACTAAGCTTGAGAACAACCTTGCTTTTCAGGGCAAGATGATATGATCAAAAGAGTGAGGGATTGGCACAATCCTAACTCATTGATCGAAGTGTGCACCAGAAATATGGACTAGGTAGCACGATCAGTCTTAGAATGATAATTCAATAACCAGGATGCTAAGAATGAGAGTATTGTCCATTAACTACCAAGCAACGGAGTTGCTAGGAGTATTGATTTCACACATCACGGTTCACTTGTCGGCATTCCGTTCACAACAACACGGAGACCGAGGAATGAATAATGATGGCGAGAAGTATCACCGCGTCAGAAATTCATGAGAGATGGTGCAATTCTCATGACAATCCTGACATAAAGGGGGTAATACTCCGAGGTAGAACAGAACAAAAGCTGGATTGGCATTTTGATTTGCGAAGTACAATTGCTTTGACCCAATCCTAGATATGGATGAGGTACTGGAGTTTGTTTCTCCTAGTCATTCTGAAATAGAATGACTTCACGGACCACAAGAATAATAAGCACCGATAACACGGATGCACAATTACTCCTGACTATCAATTGATAGACGATGGTCGGAATACAAATGAAGAGGGACATCTCAAGGAAACATATATCTCTCTGAGTTGTGGATGCATAGATTATTATGTCGAGCGAAGCTCAACATTTCTTCCGGATAACCCATGCGGAAAGGGTAGAACTGGCAGATTCACCATATAGAATGGAGAACACATCAATAGCACTCTGGTTGTAATCTTTCGGTTCAAGAGAACTTCTGCCAAAATGGTTCATGGTATTCGGAAGAAAGGAATACCACGGACCTCGAGGATTAACAGAAAAGTTACTAATAACCTAAAGGTACGAGCAACACTATCCACATGAGGTAAGTAGAGTGAATTTTGGGTTCAAAACCCAGGAGTAGAATACCTACATACTAAATGGCATCACAGGATGCTTTCGAGAATGGTGGCCATATTCATCACACTAGAAACACAAAACATAGCTAGATTAGTGAGTGATCCTCTAAGATGCCTAGGGTCATAATACTAGCTCCAACATATATGTCGAGGCAACAAAGTACCTCAACTCACCGATTAGTGTGGTTAAACTGGCCCAAAGAGACATCGGAATGGAAAGAAGGGATTTGCAAATGCATCAGATTGTTTAGAAACCTCGGATGACTCGGACAGCATAACGGCTGTAAATGCTCAGAAAAAGATTTGAGACATTCACAAAGATTTACATAGTCACTTAGCAACATCATGTCAAGGTTCTGGTTCAACTGATAACATACTAAAAGTAGTAGAAACTGAACAAGGCTTGAATCCAACAATCTTATAAGTCTATGGATTAGTAACACGTCATCCTGATGGATAGATGAGAAGGCCTAGTTCTTAATCCCCGTAGAAAAGGAAGAGGACGACTCAGATCAGTGGGCATGAGGTATAAGGAGTAAAAAGAGCCTTACGTTCCCTTCCACAATCAATTCCCTTATATAACTAAAGCATTTCTAGACTCAACTTCGAACAGTTTGGCTTGGTAAACCTACAGGCAGTCAGGCTCTGATACCAAAGCTGTCAGGACCCCGATCCTAGGTCACACCGATCTAGCATGTAACACATCATATCACTTTGTGGCCTCACGCACGGTATTCCCACGGGTGCCACCTTACCTGGCCCGGGACCGTTTGCGCCTTTTGGCTCACGTATATGATAGTGTCGCTAGCATCCATATGACAAAGAACCCGGGCCGACATGTTTAGTCATGAACCCAAAGCGGCACGAACCCATGGGGACAGGCATACATGAATCAACCTCGAGCATGTCGGTCAACAGCTCGTGAATCCGGGCTGTAGCACTGGGCTAACAGGCCTCCGGTATCCCGGGCTGTAGCAGGCTAGGCAGGACTCCGGATGTCACCGCATGACATTTCCCCGAAGGGACAGAGACAGGAATGAAGTGAAACACATGCCGGCCAGTCAAGTGTCCTAAGCAGTAGTGCCGGGCTAGCAGGACTCCGGTGAACTGGGCTGTAGCGGACTACTATCGCTCAGAAAGCACTAGACTATATTTCCCCATATGATAGGCTGCCAAGGATAAACAACTAGATTGTCGAATCCCACTCATACCAAGCATTTCAATCATACACACAATATGCCCGATATGAGTAAATACAACATGGCATCACAACAAGACTCTACGACTCAAGTATTTATTCATTAGACTCCGAAGAGCGAGATATTACAAACATGGGTCTCATGACCCAACATACAGAGCACACAAGCAACAAGCACATGCGGAAGCTTAATTTGTCTGAGTACAGACAACTACAAATGAAGAAGGCTGAGGAGCCTCAGTATCTACCAGATCCTGCCGGGGGCACAAGATCGTAGCTGAGGTAACAAGCTAAACGTCGAAGTCCACGTGCAACTACTAGCGAGACTGAAGTCTCTCTGCAAAACATAAGATAAGCAAACGTGAGTACAAATGTACCCAGCAAGACGTACATCAGAACTAACTACATATGCATCGGTATCAACAAAGGGGGTGGTGGAGTTTAACTGCAGCAAGCCAGCTTTGACTCAGTGGCTAACATGAACTACAACTGCAAGTAACTCTTTGAGGTGGCACACACGAGTCCACAATTTCACCATACCAATACACCACTGTGGATCTACTCCCGTCTCCCTACGAGAACACCATCCATAGCACTCACGCTTATCTTGCGCATTTTAGAGTATCCACTTTCACTTGTCTATGAACTATGCAAGGGGTCCAAGTTTCCATATCCGAGGAATCCGGCTATTCGAATAGATAATGATAACCCTGCAGGGGTGTACTTCTTCACACATGCTCTCGCCACTTACCACCATGTACACGTCGTGTATCTCGGCAACTTTCAAGCAGAAGCCTGGTGAGGGAGTCGGCCACGACCTGACTAACCACCCAAGTCTCTAGTCCAGGTTTATCGCCTATTTGGGTTCCATCCGCAAGGAGATCCGGCCGGGGTGTCGCTCACGGCCCCAAACGATGTGTACAGGGTTCCCAAGCCCACCATCCGGGTGCCACTTGGTACACCGGGCCACTGTGCCTAGTCTGTCCCAAGCCCACCTGTACCGGGTGCCACTTGGTAGACTACTAACACTACCTACAAACACCAGAAACTAGTTGCAACTCCTGGACAGAGATCAAGTTGATTAATAAGTCGAGAGAGCTTGGAGCGCCCGGAGCCCAATGTGTGGTAGTAACTATTCATGGATCACAAACACAGGACTCAGTTCCTGAGGACGGCTGCAATGAGACAACCCACCATGTACTCCTACATGGCCTCTCACCGCTACCTTTACCAAATCGTGTTCACACACTTAGCTCTCAACAGTAGGACAGGTTCACCACATTCCAATTCGTCCCCAATGAATCAGACCTGACTCAACTCTAAGCAGTAGCAGGCATGACAAACAAGCATGAATGAGTAGGCACAACAGGGCTCAAACAACTCCTACTCATGCTAGTGGGTTTCATCTATTTACTGTGGCAATGACAGGTCATGCAGAGGAAAGGGTTCAACTACCGCAGCATGTAACAGTTGAATCGGTGTTGCCCTAATGCAGTAAAAGAGAGCAGGAGCGAGAGAGTGGGATTGTATCGGAATGAACAAGGGGGTTTTGCTTGCCTGGCACTTCTGAAGATAATATAGATCTTCATCGGTGTCATCGATCACATCGTCGGAAACATCGTCGACTGAGAGAGGACGGTTACCAGCAAACAGAGAAGGACATGATCAATGCAATGCAACAATATGATGCATGATCATGACATGGCAATATGCTATGATTTAAGCTAATGCATCTAGCTATGATTTAAATGAAGTTGGTTTGAGTACAAGATTCAAATTCCAACCCCATATATGATTATTTAAATGCCCTTGATTTGTTTTGTCCAAAACAGAGGACAAACATTGTTCAAACATGCATGAAAATGGTACAGATGGATTCCTTGAATTTTTCTGATAATTTTTCATATATAAATTATCTCATTTGGAGTTACGGTTGAATTTCTATGATTTTTAGAAGTTTTAACTATTTTCTGGAATTCCTGTATAAAAATAAATCCAGTAAATAATTATTGCATCAGCATGACGTCAGGGTGACGTGAGCTGGTCAACTGGGTGCCTCCAGGTCAAACCTGAGCAGTGGGACCCATTGGTCAGTGACTCAGCCAACTAACTGAGTTACTTAGTGCTAAACTGACCCTAACCAGGCTCTTAGCAGGGCGGGGCCCACATGTCGGTGTCTAGTTTAGTTAACTAAATTAGTTAGCTGTAATTTATCTCGAGTTAACTAATTAGGGGCTTGGGCCCACATGTTAGTGAGACAGAGAGGGGGGGGGGAGTCAACCGAGCCGGTGGGGTCAAACCACATCGGTCAGCAGGTCAACCCCTACCGGCGACGTGTCGCTAGCAACGACAGGCGCGGCGGAGCAGCGCGGAAACGCTGCTCCGGCGACCATTTGCACGGCGGAGAGGCTCTACGTGACGAGGGGACTCGTCCGCGTCCAGTGGTGCTCACGGCAGCAGCTCTAGTGGCCTAAAACGACGACGGCAGCGACTTGCATGGCGGCCGGAGTTCGGTCGGGTGCGGGGACGCGGCTGCGATGCGCTGGGAAAGGAACTGGCGGTGGCTTTGGCTTCTCGCGGAGCTGATGAGCATGGTGACGCGCGCGGATGTGGGCTACGGTGGCTCAGACCACGGCGGCGCCATGGTCGGCGGCGACGAGCTCTCGAGCTCAACGGAGCCCGCGGTTAGAGGATGAAATTAGTAGAGGGAAGAGAGGGGTTCGGTGCGGAGGCTCACAGCGAGGCTAACGAGCGCGAAGGGGAGGTCGGGGATGCACTGACGACGGCGTACGGTCGCCGGAGATCTTCACGGCCGAGGGTTGAAGAAGCGGGCGAGGACGACGGTACGGGGCTCTCGGCGTCGTGCGGCTCGGCTATGAGGAAGAGAACGGAGAGGCGGAGCTAGAGGTCACAGCCAAGGGGCAAGGGAACGGCGGTGGCCCCGGCAAATTGTGTCGGCGACGACGAGCTCCGCTCGGGCGCGTGCGGGAAGAGAGCAGAGGAGGGAGGGCGCTCGAGGGAGAGAGGGGAAAGTGACAGGGGACCGAGGAGGGTCGCGTGGGGATGCTAGAAGGGCCGAGGCGTCGCGGTGGAAGCAGGAGGTGGCCGGGCATGCGCCGGCGCGCGGCGAGCACGCGCCCTGCGTCCGACTGGCGCGAGGTGGAAGACGCCTCTGCCCCTGGTGGGCTGGGCTGCACAGCACTGGGCCGTCCAGGAGCTGGGCCGGTTGGTGGCGCCAGGTAGGTAAGGGTCCAGGTGAGTCTCTGTTCTTTCTATTTTTTTTGTTTCTGTTTTCTAATTTTGCAGTTTTGTTTTAATTTGGTTTCTTAACCAAATCATTTTTGCAGCTCTCTGGAAATTATTGAGGATGCAAAATGGTTTAACCTAGACCTCCACAAGAAGTTTCAGAATTATTGGAGCAATAAAAATATTTTTAGGATTTATTTGCTCCAACTCAAATACATTAGTGGATTTAAATCAAAGCCCAAATAATTCCCAAAAAATGTTCACTATTTTTGGCTTGGATCAAAACCCTTGCCAAAATTATCAAACATTAATTAAGGCAATTTTGGGTTCATTGAAAAATATTCTTTTGGTTGACCTAGTTTTCAAAGGAGTGCTAGGGTTTGTTAATCCCTATTTCAGGTTTAAGGAAAGATTGCCATGATGCATGGATGCAAATGCAACTATTGCACACAATTAATCTAGGGCTGTGACATACCACCTGTCCCTTCAATCCCGCCATAACAGTAACTCTCGCAGGTACCCCCATGGTCAACCCTACTTCACATATCTCATGGGTACCCCTCAGGGCCGAACCATCTTTAACATGGGCCCGGGGTAAAGCCAAGTTAACAGTTTGTCCATAACATCAAGGGGGAATCCGAGGAATCACCCTCCATGGATCCCACTCGATGAAATAGTCAACGTGAACTTAGGACGAATCACCCTCGAGGTTCACACTTGAGGTGTTGCACGACAGAGTCGTCATCGGGAGTGGTGAAGGAGGAATAATCCTCGATAGACCATGACCGATTAGCTACACTACAGAGTAATCATCAGGAGTGCGTGTTATGAGGTATCACCCTCGGCACTCGATAGTAGATCTGCAGAGTCATACAACTAAAGGGGGGGGGGGTCAGGTGATGTGTCGGGCTCTGCCCGTCGATCATGTTGGTCGAGTCATCAGTGATGAAGCAGGAGCAACAGGGACAAGGTGATGGGTCACTGATGGATCACTATCTAACCTATACTAAAAGTTTAGGATAAGTAGGTAAGGTATAACAGTAGGTTACAAAAGCAGGCTATGCATCAGAATAGGAGCAAGCATTACAATGGCAAAATCTAATGCAAGCATCAGCAAGAATGGAATGGGCGATATCAGAATGATCAAGGGGGGTTTGCTTGCCCGGAAGCTCTGCTGAAAAGGAAGAAGGGTCGTTGGTGACGTAGTCGATCACAGGGGCGGCATCGCCCTCGGGGTCTACCGGAGAGAAGGGGGGAAGAAACCATAAATATAAAGCAAACAAGTCATCACAAAGAATGACATGATGATTTGCGGTGCTAGGTGTGACCTAATGTAGTGCTACGCGATACCGGAGAAGGGGAAAAACATCCGGGAATGTTTTCCCGAAGTTTGGCATTTTCGGACAAATGAAACAGAGGGGGACGATTCCTTGTTTACCACGCTAGGGGCATGTGACGGATGAACGGATTGCATAAACGGATTCATTGGACTTTTTTGAGCAACTTTCACGTATAAGTTATTTTCATCTGAGTTACGGTTTATTTTATATTAATTTTCAAAGTTTTAAACATTTTCTGAATTTGTTTTAATTATTTAATTCAAATTTGAACAGCACAATTATTTTTTATACACATGGCAGGGGCATGTGACGTATCTATAATTTATGAAGTAAGTATTCATGCCATTGGAAGATAAGTGCAGAAATTATCGTCGTACATGCGGAATTTATCTTCGCAAAAACACAGTGGCAAACATAGTAGCAGACGACCATCAAGTTTAAGTGTTACAACTCAAAGAACCAAATGTAGCAAAACGAGAGTTGTAAGCACGAAGCAAAATGCAAAATATAAAGCACCCGCCCATATTATTGACCCGCTTGAAGACTATAAACATCATATGCTTCTCCCCCTTTTGTTAGTGATGACCAAAAAGGTTTGAAGACATAGAGTTTTCTACGCGTTCCCAGGCGCAGCAGGGTCGGTGGAGGCGTTTGGTGGAGCTGGCGAGCTTGGTGCAGTGACGACGCACGCTGAAGAAGGTGGTGGTGATGTAGCGTCGTCTTCTTCCTCAATGATTTTTCCAGTCACTGTGGCAGCAGAGGAAGAGAACTCTGATTCTTCAAGCGACGGAGTTCCATGCAACACAGCTCTTCTGGGGGGTGTGGAGTCAAACTTGAATCTCTCTTTGAAGCCATCCTCTTGCAGTTCAGCTTCAGTGCACATCATGGTGAGGCCTTTCCAAGTGCGGCGACAGGTTTCATGTGCGACAAAGGCATTCTTTGTGGCCAGATTCCTGATGCGATTGACGTCTTGCATGATACTGTGCATATGCCGTTTGAGCCAGTCGTGATGCCTATCTTGCTTTTGGTGCAGAGCCACAAGAAGTTCACAGTCAGTGAGCGTATGAGCGCGTTTCTTGGGTCTCTGTGCAGCTGTGCTGTCAGTGGCTTCAGTTGATGCAGGGGCACGTGCGGTGCCAGCCATTGGATAGACTCTGGAAATGGCTTCAACACCTTCATCATGCTGAGTGAAGCTCTGGTGTTCTGCATTCTGAAGACTTAATGGCTGCTTGGCAGGCTCAGGATAAATCGCTTCAGCAGAGGTGTCCACATCAGGTAAGAAGATTCTATGGTTGCGAGCAGAGGGTTGATAGGATATAGCAGAGTGGAGCTTGATGAGCCTCATAACCCATGGAGCATAAATCTTCAGACCAAAGAGATCTGAGCCAGACGCTGCAAGTTGACGTATAAAGAGATCCTGGGCATTGAAGCATTTTCCATGCAGGATGCAGAAGATGAGAGTCTTCATGGCACCTTCAACTTGGCATATCGAGAGTGCCCCTTAATGGGCCATAGAGTCCGCCTGACGATGTGATAGATAGTTTTGGGCAGGTACTCTAAGTCTTCAACGAAGAACTCGGTTGGGTAAGGTGTGTCAGGAAGCAATGGCTTCATCATTGAGAGCATCTGACTCATATTTGGCTCAGGTCGCTGAAATATGCTCTCAACTGCTTCAACATGGAGTTGGCAGCCTTCTTTGAAGAGTTCGCCAGGAGTGGGTAGGCCGGTGAGCTCAATGATATCAAATGCATTGGCTTCATGAGGCTTGGAGACTCGTGATAAGTCTTCAGACTGCACACTTGCTTCAGGAGGTGCAGTGGCCAATGGCTTCGCTCTGGAGATCTTGGGAGAAGCGGCTGGCTTGGAAGCTTTTGGCTTCTTCTTCATCTGCTTCGGCTCCGGGGCAGCAGGAGCGTCATCAGACTCAGTGTCTGCTGGAGGGTCGTTCCCGGCAGTCCCTTGGACTAGAATGCGAGTGATGAGGCCTTCGAGATTGGCATACAGCCCGATGACATTGGGATTTGCATCGCGTGTGCCATCTGCCCTTGGTTTGGAGGGACCAGGGTTGAAGTCCAACCCAAACGCCTTCTTGTTTTGCTTCGTAGAGTTCTGAGCAAATTGGAAGTTGCGCTTGAACAGAGTGTCATCGCGACATCAGAGAAGGGATGACGGATGTGCGTCAGCTGACTATTGTCCCCTGACCATGCATGGAAAGAAGCCTTGAGCAATGGCTTCATCTCTGGTTCAGGGTACAAGGTTTTTGTACAGTGCGTCTCCCCATGGTCTCTTGATGGCGCACTTTTCTGCATATTCCTTGGTTACGAAGCGGTATTGGAACCACTGTTCTGCCCAATATCTTCGAATCCATTGGATCCGTGTCTTGCGCTGACCATAGCTCTCTTTAGGATCAGTTTGGTACATTTCTGCCAAATCCTCAGGCAGATCCTTAGACGTTTCACCACGTCTCTGTCTGCCTCCCTTCCTCGCTGGTTTTTCTGCTGTCATGAAGCTTAACTTGGAAGGCTTCAGATTCAAAGTCTTCAAAGGCTTCCTTTTGCTTGACCAACAGGAACTTGCTCCGGGTGAATTGATGTGACGCTGTAGGAACTCTGCAAATGAATGCAGACTATGAGAACCAAAAGATTCTCCCACGGACATGTACCTGTGACAGCATTAAGGTGCGAGGGAAGGGGAAGAGGTCATATGCATTCTCAGAAGATTTTGAAGACAAATCAGTTTAGAAGATATTGACCTCATCATGACACTTTATAGAAAAGAAGTTGGTTCCGGATTTGTACTAACCTATAGATCAGTACAAGTGAGGAATCTAACTATATTGAAGAACAAGTGAATATACTAGGCAAGTTATGAGTTGCAGATGAGAGAGATGAAACTTGTGTGAATGGAAACCTCTTTTGGCAGAAAGTGATTGAGCTATAGGATCAAAAGAGGCTGTTAAAAAGACTTGTTATTTACTAGACTTGGAACTGCTAGACGAGGTGAGAGTTGAGGCCGAGCAGTTCGATCCTCCGTGCCCTAACTTGGTGACGGAAGACACCTACGGCGACGGCGGAGAGACAGATGTCCGCAGTCGGCGTGAGAACAGCGTCGGAGAGGTTGCGGCAGTGAAGCACTTCGTCGCCGGCGTCGTTGAGAGTTAGCGGTGGCGCTAGGGTTCGTGCGAGGGTGGAAGAAGAGATAATGACCGCAGTGAAACGTGTAGTTATAGGGATATGGGCGGCACTGCGCTATTACTCAGGTGCCCCTGGCGATTCGCATCTGATCAGTACGTGGCCAGCATGCGGAATTGTGGGGGCAGTTTCACCCCACGCACGCCTTGTTTGTCGGGAGCCGTTCCTACTTCTCCGGATTTCTTGTTGATGGAATAACATTGAAAGCAGTTTTAAAGTTTGTCTCTGTGCCTTCATCTGACAAGGATGGAGTGAAGACATTGGACAGTTTCAATAGAATGCATATGACTTGGAGCGATAGAGTTTGAGGTAGGAAGCATGGAGAGGTTAGGGTCCGATCACATTCACTTAGTTCAAAAGATTCAAACAAGAAGGCATAGCTATAAGTGAATGCTGTAGAGGACAGAACACCAGTACATATATATAATCTACATATTGAAGATAATCATGAAGACAAATTGAGATTGAAGCCAAACCAAATGTGAAAACATAGCAAATGTGACGCCTTGAGTGGAACACTTCAAACAGAAAATTTGGTGGTGGCGTTACCCACCGTATAGGAAGTATTAGACCCAGACACGACGCACAATTATCGTGGCGCTCCGAAGTCAAATTCCATGTTAATGTATTCACACTTAGAATGTATGTCTTCATTGATTGAAGATACACATTACTTTGTGTGTTGCACATCTAAGTCATCAACATGCATAAGTGTTAGGATGTGTGCCTGATCACAGGACATTTGAGGATTCCAAGATATTTAGCTCACACCATAACTTGCAAAATCTCTTCTCATCCAAGGTCTTGGTGAAGATATCTGCCAATTGCTCTTCAGTGTTGACGTGTATGATATCAATGTCTTCCTTTGCAACATGATCTCTGAGAAAATGATGACGAATTTCAATGTGCTTTGTCTTCGAGTGCTGAACTGGGTTGTTGGCGATCTCGATGGCGCTTTCATTGTCGCAGTAAAGTGGCACTTGCTTCAGATGAATGCCATAATCCTTGAGGGTTTGCTTCATCCATAGAAGCTGAGCGCAGCAGGATCCAGCAGCAATGTATTCAGATTCAGCAGTGGAGAGAGATACACAGTTCTGCTTCTTTGAAGACCAACAGATAAGTGATCGGCCCAGAAAGTGACATGTGCCTGATGTGGACTTCCGATCAACCTTGTCACCAGCGTAATCAGCATCCGAAAATCCAACCAGATCAAACTCTGAGCCCTTTGGATACCATAACCCTAGAGTTGGGGTGTGAGCCAAATATCGAAGAATTCGCTTCACAGGTAAGTGATGCGACTCCTTTGGTGCCGCTTGGAACCGAGCACACATGCAAACACTAAGCATAATATCTGGCCTAGATGCACATAAATAAAGCAAAGAACCAATCATGGAGCGGTATACCTTTTGATCGAACTCTTTACCATTGTCGTCAGGACCCAGGTGATGTTTGGCTGGCATTGGTGTTGTGAAGCCTTTGCAGTCTTGCATACCGAACTTCTTCAGGAAATCTTTGAGATATTTCTCTTGAGATATGAAGATGCCATTGCGTTGTTGCTGTATCTGAAGACCGAGGAAGAATTTCAGCTCCCCCATCATAGACATCTGATATTGCTCTTGCATCATATATCCAAACTCCTCACTGTACTTCTGATTGGTGCAGCCGAAGATAATGTCATCCACATATATTTGGCACACAAATAGTTCACCATCATATGTCTTTGTGAAGAGAGTGGGGTCCAGGGAACCAGGTATGAAGCCTTTGCTCTTCAGGAAGTATTTGAGTGTATCATACCAGGCCCGAGGGGCTTGTTTGAGGCCATATAGTGCCCTTTTGAGCTTGTAAACCATGTCAGGATGTTTTGGATCTTCAAACCCAGGTGGTTGTGCAACATACACTTCTTCAATTTTGCCATTGAGGAAGGCACTTTTTACATCCATTTGATACAGAATTATGTTGTGATGATTTGCATAGGCCAGCAGTATACCGATGGCTTCAAGTCTGGCAACAGGAGCAAATGTTTCATCGAAGTCAATGCCTTCCACTTGAGTATATCCTTGAGCAACGAGACGAGCCTTGTTTCTGACGACTTGGCCATGCTCATCTTGCTTGTTGCGGTATATCCATTTGGTGCCTATAATGTTATGCTTCCGTGGATCAGGACGCTTAACCAACTCCCATACATTGTTCAGCTCAAATTGTTGAAGCTCTTCTTGCATAGCTTGAATCCATTCAGGTTCCATAAAGGCTTCATCAATTTTCTTGGGTTCTGTGATTGAAATGAATGCGAAGTGTCCGCAGAAGTTTGCCAGTTGAGTTGCCCTTGAACGAGTCAGTGGACCAGGTGCATTGATGCTATCAATTATTCTATCAATCTGCACTTCATTGGCAACACGAGGATGTAGGGGTCGAAGACTTTGCTCTTGCTCATCTACGTTGTCATGGGGAGGAATGTCTTCAGGCTGAGCGTTGTCTTCATGTGGATCAGGTGCTGAGATGATAAGTTCTTCTTTAGGACGAGCTTCAGAAGGTATAATTTCTCCAGTTCCCATTAGCTTGATTGATTCACTGGCTGGAACTTCATCTAGCACATCTGGTAGTTGCTCTCTTTGTGACCCATTGGTCTCATCGAACCGCACATCCACTGTTTCAACCACTTTGTAGTGAAAGAGATTGAAGACTCTGTAGGAGTGCGAATCCTTTCCATATCCAAGCATGAAGCCCTCATGTGCTTTTGGAGCAAATTTTGAGGTGTGGTGAGGGTCCTTGATCCAGCATCTTGATCCAAATACTCTGAAGTAACTGACATTTGGCTTCTTGCCAGTCAGAAGTTCATAAGATGTCTTGTTCAGTAGCTTGTGAAGATATACATGGTTGATAGTATGGCATGCAGTGTCAATGGCTTCAGTCCAGAATTTTCTTGGTGTCTTGTACTCATCTAACATTGTTCTGGCCATCTCAATGAGTGTTCTGTTCTTGCGTTCGACGATGCCATTCTGTTGTGTCGTGTATGGAGCTGAGAATTCATGAGTGATGCCCAATGCATCAAGATATGTGTCAAGGCCAATGTTCTTGAATTCTGTGCCATTGTCACTTCTGATGTGCTTTATCTTGGCGCCATAATTGTTCATAGCCCGATTTGCGAAGCGTCTGAAGACATCCTACACTTCAGTCTTGTAAAGGATTATGTGTACCCAAGTATATCTAGAGTAATCATCAACAATGACGAAGCCATAGAGGCAAGTAGTAGTGGAAAAAGTTGAGTTGTGAGTGGGACCGAAGAGATCCATGTGAAGCAGTTCGAAGGGTTGAGTAGTGGTCATGATTGTCTTCGAAGGATGTTTTGCCCTTGTCATCTTCCCAGCTTCACAGGCACCGCATAAGTGATCTTTCTTGAACTTGACGCCCTCGATGCCTATGACATGCTTCTTCTTCGCAAGGGTGTGGAGGTTCCTCATGCCAGCATGCCCAAGTCTTCGATGCCAAAGCCAGCCTTCTGAAGCCTTTGCAAGAAGACAAACTGCAAGCTATGGCCCTGCTGAGAAATCTACCACGTACAAATCATCTTTTCGATACCCTTCAAACACTAGAGACTTGTCAGATTCCATTAGTACCAGACAACAATATTTTCCAAAGATTACAATCATGTTCAAATCACAAAGCATTGAGACAGACATTAAGTTGAAGCCAAGGGATTCAACAAACATGACTTTATCCATGTGTTGATCCTTTGAGATTGCAACTCTATCTAGACCCAGTACCTTACTTTTACCAGTGTCAGCGAATGTGATGTGGCTCTTGTCAGATGGACGTAAGGTTGAGTCCATAAAGAGACTTCTTTTGCCAGTCATGTGATTTGTACACCCACTGTCAATAATCCATTCTGAAGACTCTGAAGTCACTGGTGCCGTACCCTACAGTGCAGTTAGGGGGATAGGCTTCACGAAGAGTGTTGTGAAGCAAAAACATTTGACGAACCAGTGGATTATGAAAACTTAGATCCAGGTTAGGACAAGTAGGGAGAGTAGCATGCGATTCAGGTATGAAATACATAGTGATGCCATTCGGGCATTTGATCTTGCGCCCCACAAGATTTTTAAGGTCCCCAGCAATAGCATCAGAAGATTTTGGTTTTCTGCTGGAGACCTTTCCCTGCAGAAGAGAGTTAAGCTTTCTTAACCACCCACATCTTCAAGGGTGGCTTAGAAGCAATAAGTCTAAGTGCAGCATCTGAAAATTTTGGCTTTGGAGCCCAAGCAAACAGTCTAGCAGGTGGGAAATAGTACTCATAAGAATAGGCAGAATAGTTTTTGGTCATATGAGAATGACGGTTTGAAGAACCGCTCTCATATGCCTGAGCATGGTTTCCCTGCAAAACATTTGTGTTAGTGCGACTCAAATGAGTCCTCTGCCTATATGAAGCCTTTGGTCTGAGGTTTGTCTTCTTCATGTGAGGTGTCATGAGGACATTCACAGGAAGATTCTCAAGACACGTTTTTGGAACCCAGATCTTCTTCATAGGCGGTCCATTCCTGCAGTTAGTACCAATGTACCTGGCAAATACTTCACCATTCTGATTCTTAAACAGTTTATAGTTTGCATCAAAGGATTCATCAATGATAATTGGATTAGCACAAGTGAAGCCAGATAGATTGGATGGATCTGCTGAGGATTCCTTTGCAGCAACCCATGTGGTTTTGGGGTACTGCTCAGGTTTCCAGTAAGAGCCATCTACATTAATTTTCCTCACGAACCCAACACCCTCTTTCCTAGGGTTTCGGTTCAGTATCTGCTTCTTGAGGACATCACATAATGTCTGATGTCCTTTGAGACTTTTGTACATCCCTGTTTCAAGCAATGTCTTCAACCTAGCATTTTCATCAGCAATAGTAGTGGTATCCTCAGCAGAGGGGTTAGTTACCACTTCAACAGTTGAAGATATTGCAACAGCAGTAGCAGTGGAACATTCAGCAACAGAAATAGCATTATCACGCTCAATGCATTTAAGGCATGGTGGTTCAAATCCTTCCTGAGCAGAACTGATCTGTTCGGCTCGAAGTGACTCGTTTTCCTTTTGAAGATCCTCATGATCCGCTCTCAACTTCTCAAGATCTTGCTTCTTTTGAAGATAATCATAGGAAAGCTTTTCATGAGTAGTTGAGAGAGTCTCAAGACGATCTTCGAGTTCCTGATACTTAACATGAAGATTTTTTTATCTCTTCAATTAAGGATTCAGAACGAGTCATTTCAGCACCCAACAGATCATCGCTTCTGTCTAACAGTTTTTGAATATGTTCCATGGCCTTTTGTTGTTCAATTGCAATTTTAGCAAGTGTTTTGTAACTGGGTTTTGAATCACAATCAGAGTCATCGTCACTGGATGTTTGATAGTGAGTAGTGCGTGTGTTTACCTTGGCACCACGTGCCATGAAGCAGTAGGTAGGAGTAGAGTCGTCCTTGTCATTTGCATCGGTGTTGGTGATGGAGTCATTGTCTTCAGTGTTGAAGATGGACTTGGCGACGTACGCTGTAGCCAGACTCGCAATGCCTGAATCAGACTCCTCCTCAGACTCCACCTCTGCCTCCTCAGAAGCGGACTCCTCCTCTGAATCCATTTCCTTGCCAACAAACGCACGAGCCTTGCCAGATGAACTCTTCTTGTGTGATGAAGACTTTGAGGAAGACATGGACGAAGACATTGAGTATTTCTTTGTCTTCTTATCGTCAGAGTCATATTCCTTGCTCTTCTTCTTCTTTCTGTTCTCATTGTCCCACTGTGGATGCTCAGAGATGAAGTGTCCAGTTTTCTTACACTTGTGACATGTTTTCTTCTTGTAGTTATGAGCAGAAGCTTCATCATTCCTTGAGCTTGATCGTGAAGACTTTCTGAAGCCTTTCTTCTTGGTGAATTTCTGGAACTTCTTCACTAGCATTGCATGTTCCCTTCCAATGTCTTCAGGATCATCAGAACTACTGTCAGATTCTTCTTCAGATGAGGACACAGCTTTTGCCTTCAAGGCACGAGTTCGCCCGTAGTTTGGACCGTAGATATCTCTTTTCTCAGAAAGCTGAAACTCATGTGTGTTGAGCCTCTCAAGTATGTCAGACGGATCGAGTGTCTTGAAGTCTGGACGTTCTTGAATCATCAGGGCTAGGATGTCAAATGAACTGTCAAGTGATCTTAGCAGCGTCTTGACGATTTCATGTTTGGTGATCTCAGTGGCGCCGAGGGCTTGAAGCTCATTTGTGATGTCAGTGAGCCGGTCAAATGTGTGCTGGACATTCTCATTGTCATTCCGCTTGAAGCGGTTGAAGAGATTGCGAAGAACACTGATTCTCTGATCTCTCTGGGTTGAGATGCCTTCATTGACCTTGGAGAGCCAGTCCCAAACTAGCTTGGATGTCTTCAAGGCACTCACACGGCCGTACTGTCCCTTGGTCAGATGACCACAGATAATATTCTTGGCAGTGGAGTCCAGTTGAGTGAACTTCTTGACATCAGCCGCAGTGACACCTTCTCCAGCCTTGGGAACGCCGTTTTCGACGACATACCATAGGTCGACATCAATGGCTTCAAGATGCATGCGCATCTTATTCTTCCAGTAGGGATATTCAGTTCCATCGAAGACGGGGCACGAAGCGGAGACTTTAATTATCCCTGCAGTCGACATAGCTAAAACTACAGGTGGCTAAACCGAATCACACAGAACAAGGGAGCACCTTGCTCTGATACCAATTGAAAGTGCGTTATATCGACTAGAGGGGGGGTGAATAGGCGGTTTTTATGAAAGTCTTCAAAACATGGAAGTTATGAAGACAAACAGAGTGAACAAGCCTATCACTATGCAGCGGAAGTTAGATTACACAACGCAAGCCATGGTCAAGTATACAATATAGTGAAAGCACAGTGACAAACAGCTTCAGTGTAATGAGGATCAGGTTGGAAGACGTTATGAAGCCAAACAGATCATACAGTCAAGTTGTGAAGACAGAAGATAAAGCAAGCATGCAATAGCTTCACAATGTGTACTGGTAAGTAAAGGGATGCGAAGATGAAACCAGTGACACATTGAAGACAATGATATGTTGGACCAGCTCCAGTTGTTGTGACAACTGTACGTCTGGTTGGAGCGGCTAGGTATTTAAACCAAAGGACACACAGTCCCGGACACCCAGTCCTGAACACGCAGCTCAGGACACCCAGTCCTCACCGTTTTCTCCTTGAGCTAAGGTCACACAGACCCCGCCCAATCACTCTGGTAAGTCTTCAAGGTAGACTCCCAAACCTTCACAGACTTCGTTCACCGGCAATCCACAATTCCTCTAGGATGCTCAGAACGCGACGCCTAACCGTCTGGAGGATGCACAGTCCTCAAGTGTAATAAGTCTTCAGATCACTCAGACCAGAAGACTTAAGTGATGCCCAATTACTCTGGCTCTGGGTGGTTAGGGCTTCTCTCCTCACTAAGGATTTTCTCTCAAAGGCTTCGAGGTGGGTTGCTCTCAAACGACAAAAGCCGTGCACTGAAATCTGAGCAGCCAACCGTTTATGGTTGTGGGGGTGGACTATTTATAGCCACTTGCCAACCCGACCTGATTTGTCCGAAATGACCCTGGGTCACTAAGGAACTGACACGTGTACTAACGGTCGGATTTCGAACTCTCATGGCAACTTTACTTGGGCTGCAAGTAAAGCTGACTTGTCTGACTCTGGACAAGATTTTCTCTCATTGTCTTCACTCGAAGACATAGGATTTGAATTAGGCATCACTTCAGGCATCCAGACTGGTTCTCTTGGACCCCACTTAACAGTACGGTGGTTCCTATGACACAACATGAATAAAGTAAAACTACGAAGGATCTAAGTCTTCGAGTTCCATAGGCTTCATGGGGAGTCTTCATATGTCATTGTCTTCGACATGAATGTCTTCATGAACCACCATTGTCTTCAATGTCTTCGTACATTTTTAGGGGTCATCTCTGGTAACTAAACCGAATCAATGAGGGACTTCTACCTGTGTTATCCTGCAATTCTCACAAACACATTAGTCCCTCAACTAGGTTTGTCGTCAATACTCCAAAACCAACTAGGGGTGGCACTAGATGCACTTACACCTCTTGTGATAAAGACCTTTATTATGCAGTCCGTCACTTTTATTTCTTCCCTATCACAAGTTCGTATAAAGCTTATTTTCTTCGCACTAATAGATCATACATATTTAAAGAGCAATTTTTATTGCATGCATCGATGACAACTTACTTGAAGGATATTACTCAATCCATAGGTAGGTATGGTGGACTCTCATGCAAAAACTAGTTTAAGGAATGTTTGGAAGCACAAGTAGTATTTCTACTTGGTGCCAAGAATTTGGCTAGCATGAGAGGGAAAGGCAAAGCTCAACATGTTGGATGATCCAAGACAATATAACATTTTGGATATAGGAAAACATGACCCATTAAGTTGTCTTCCTTGTCCAACATCAACCTTTTAGCATGTCATATTTTAATGAGTGCTCACTATTGCAAAAGATGTCCAAGATAGTATATTTATATGTGAAATCTCTCTTCCTTCAATATTTTTTCATGAATTGTTCAAGTGACCAATTCTGTGTTTGCTAACTTCCAATAAGTTTACTACCTATACATATTATGTGTGAAGTCATTACGCCCCATTTTGTAAGCATATGAAACGTATATCAATTCAGATTTATGATATTCAGTTCATTCAACCATTTACTCATAGGATATATGTGAAGCACGTGAGTAAATGACAAACTACTCCAAAAAGATATAAGTGAAGAACACTGAGTAGTCAAATAATTAACTAGCCATGGGAGGATTCTTCTACATTCAAGATTTAAGATCCAATGATTTTATTCAAACATCAAGTAAAATTGAAAATATGCTCCAAGCAAAACACATATCATGTGACAAATAAAAATATAGCTCCGAGTAAGGTATACCGATAGTTTCGAAGACGAAAGAGGGGATGCCTTCCGGGGCATCCCCAAGCTTAGGCACTTGAGTATTACTTGAATATTACCTTGGGGTGCCTTGGGAATCCCTAAGCTTAGGGTCTTTCCACTCCTTATTCTCCTCGTATCGATATCTCACCCAAAGCTTGAAAACTTCAATCACACAAAACTTAACAGAACTCCGTGAGATAGGTTAGTATGATAAAGAGTAAACCATTCACTCTGGTACTATCAAATACAAGGTTCATAATTGATCTCACACAATGCCTACTGTACCATATCATTTCTACAATTTATATTGAGAAATATAAGCCATAGAAACTAGAAAACAAGCAAACTATGCAATGAAAACAGAATCTGTTAGAAACAGAACAGTCTGTAATGATCTGAGCAGCAACCATACTTCTGCTACTCAAAAAATTATGAAATAAATTGGTGGACGTGAGGAATTTGTCTATTAATATTATTCAAAAAGAATAAGCACCAAATCAATCTTTTGTAAAAAATGGCAGCTAAACTCGTGAGCGCAATGTTTCTGTTTTCTACAGCAAGATCACATTAACTTTCACCCAAGTCTTCCCAAAGGTCTTACTTGGCACTTTATTGAAACAAAAGCTATCAAACATGATTACTACGGTATCTTACTCATGAGAACAAATAAAAACAGTAAGGGTAAATATTGGGTTATCTTTAATGCCTTTTAGCTAGGCATGATGATTTCAATGATGCTCACATAAAAGATAAGAATTGAAACATAAAGAGAGCATCATGAAGAGTATGACTAGAACATTTAAATCTAACCCACTTCCTATGGCTAGGGATTTTGTGAGCACATAATTTATAGGAACAGGAATCAACTAGCATAGGAAGGAAAAAAAGTATAACTTCAAAACTTTAAGCATATAGAGAGGAAACTTGATATTATTGTAACTCCTACAAACATGTATTACTCCCTCATAATAATTTTCAGTAGCATCATAAATGAGTTCAACAATATAACCATCACATAAAGCATTCTTTTCATGATCTACGAGCATGGAAATTTTACTACTCTCCACATAAGCAAAATTCTCCTCATTCAGAATAGTGGGAGCAAACTTCTTCTAAATCCACTTTAGATGATAGTATTATTCATACTCCAAAAGATATAAGTGAAGTTCATGAAGCATTCTACAATTAATATAGACTAATCAATATCGAAGCTCAAAATATATAAGTGAAGCACACGAATCATTCTATAAAACCACAATCAAAAGGTTTAAGTGAAGCACAAAGAGCAATTCTATAAGATCATACTTAAGAGATATAAGTGAAACACATGAAGTATTCTATAAAACAATAAATGGAAATCTCATACTAGCATGGTTCTTAAAGGAAAAACAAAAACACAAATTATGTGATCAAAACAAAAATGGTGGTATACTGATAATTGTTGAAGAAGAAAGATGGGATGCCAACTGGGGCATCCCCAAGCTTGGATGCTTGAGTATCCTTGAAATATTTACTTGGGGTGCCTTGGGCATCCCCAAGCTTGAGGTCTTGCCTCTCTTTATTCTTCTCATATTGATACCTCCTCGATCTTTGACCACTTCATCCACACAAAACTTTAACAAAAACTTTGTGAGATCCATTAGTGTAATAAAGCAAATCACTACCTTTAGGTACTATTGCAAACTTATTCCTATTTCATATTAGAACTATATCTACTGTATTCCAACTTCACCATGGTTCATACCCCCCGATACTATCCATATATTCATCAAAATAAGCGAACAACTCATAGAAAAACAGAATCTATCAAAAACAGGACAGTCTGTAGTAATCTGGAAGTTTAGTAAACTTCTGTAATTCCAAAAATTTCTAAAAAATATGAAAATTTAAACAATTTATACATAAGTAATGTGCAAAAAGTTTCAGACCCATTTTACTTTCCAGTAAAAAAATGTAAAATCACGCGCTACATCCAAAGTTTATGTTTTTGTACTGAACATAATAAACAACCAATCTAATCATCCTAAAACTGAAGCTTGGCACATTATTTTTATAATACAATGGACATATACAAGCGGATAATTATTTTTAGAGAAGCTTCCATGCAATTTTTTACATTGTTTCCATGAGCATGAACACAAGTGCTCAAGGTCGACCCTCATTTCTTTAATGCATAATCTTCCAATCACTTCTCTTATTGAAAAACTTTTTAGGCATGAGAGGCAAGTAAATTCTTTTTGTATTTTCATTCTTTAAAAAAAATGTATGTTTCACCCACAACTAAACAAAAACAAAAAATAAAAAAGAAAATCTACTTAGTGAAGAAAGCAAACAAGCACACACGAGAATATCAACTCCACGCTATTGCTCCCTGGCAACGGCGCTAGAAAAGAGCTCGATACGACCCAAGTGCAGGGAATCATTTTAGCAATTCCCAATGGTGGATGTGATAAGTATGGTGTGTCGAACCCACAAGGAGCTAAAGGTAAGATCAATATTCTCTCAAGTCCTATTTGCCACTGATAGGACTCTACGTACACCGAACGTTTGCTTCCGACTAGAAACGAGAAATAAAAATACGTTGTGGGCATGAAGAGGATAACCTTGCATGGTATCAGAGAGCTAAAATATTAAAGTAGGTGCTGTTGTCATAAAGTTAGAATTTACTACTAAATATTATAAATAGCGAGTGTGGAATAATGATGGGATGGTGTGCGGAATTGTCCTAGGCAATTGTTAACAAGACAGATAGTCGTCATTGCAATTTGATATGAGGGAGAGGCATAAGCTATCTCTTCTTGGATCATATGCACATATGATTGGAACTCTAGCAAGCATCCGCAACTACTAAAGATCATTAAGGTAAAACCCAACCATAGCATTAAAGCATCAAGTTCCCTTTATCCCGTACGCAATAACCCCCTTACTCGGGTTTATGCTTCTGTCACTCAAGCAACCCACTATAAGCGAATGATGAACGTATTGCAACACCCTACAGTGAGAATTTCCTCACGCTTGCGTGACACGGAGGGCACAATAGGACAGCACAAAATAAAACATACAACTCGTACCAATCTAGATCATCAATTAACCCAAAGACAAAGGATATCTACTCCAAACATCATAGGATGGCAACACATCATTGGATCATAATATGTGGCATAAAGCACCATGTTCAAGTAGGGATTGCAGCGGGGTGCGGGAAAGTGGACCATGTAAAAGAGATGAGGATGGTGATGTTGATGAAGACGATCACCGCGACAATGATTCCCCTCCCGATGGCACTCCGGCGCCATCGAGAGAGAGAGGAGGAGAAGATCTCCCCCTTATGCTTCCTCCTCCATGGCCTCCCCCTGGATGGGGAGAGGTTCTCCCTCTGGTCCCTGGCCTTCATGATGATGATGGCCCCTCCGGGAGCCTCCCCCATAGCCTCCGATGATGATGGCCCCCTCCGGCAGGGTGCCAGAGAGGGCCTAAATTGATTTCTCGTGGCTACAGAGGCTTGTGGTGGTGGAACTTCCGATCTAGGTTATTTTTTGGGGGGTTTTGTATTTGTAGGAATTCTTGGCATCGGTTTCACGTCAAGGGGGTCTCCGAGTCGTCCACGAGATAGGGGCCACGCCCAGTGGGTGGGGCGCGCCCCCACACTCATGGACGGCTCGGGACTCTTCTAGCCCAACTCTTTTACTCCGGGGGCTTCTTTTGGTCAATAAAAAATCATCAAAAAATGGCACGTCAATTGGACTCCGTTTGGTATTTCTTTTCTGCAATACTCAAAACAAGGGAAAAACAGAAACTAGCACTGGGCTCTAGGTTAATAGGTTAGTCCGAAAAATGATATAAAATAGCATATAAATGCATATAAAACTGTTGGCGTTCTGGGAACGGGGGTCCCCTGACTTGCCTGCTTGCGGCCCACGGCGTGGCTCTGCGACTGGGCCCGTACGGCCCATGCTCTCCAGCAAGGACTCAAGACCCTCGCGAGGGGCCAAGCCTCACGAGGCGGATGACACAAGACCTCCTCAGGAGTGACCTCACTAGGATGGCTCGCGAGGGGCGGAGAGATCAAGGCCAGACAAACCTTGCGATGTTCCGATGACATGAGCTATGACGATCGAGATTAGGCGGGCGCTAGCGCGCACAGTGTCCTTGTTTCATCTTTGGTGCCAAGGGAGAAAGCGCAGGCACGGAGTACCAAAGTGTCAAGCAAAGATTTCCGTATCAGTGCAACGAGACCAAGACCAGCCGGATGGCAAGACGGCGTCACCGCCAGAGCCTTTGTCATGTGAAGACTGCTTTTGTCATGATAAGCTGTACTAGCTGTCCCCTTTCGAATTGGGCGTTGTTGGCTCCCTTCCCGCTCAATATTTGGGGAGAGGACCAGGGCCTCTACAAATAGGATTAGCCACCACAATAGGAGGGGGATCCAACGAGGCTGGAACTCATTCAGCTCATCCTCTCGCCCATCAAGCACAACAACACCTCGCCTCAGGAGGCTGTTCTTCCCCTTGTACTGTTCATCCTCAGCCCAAGAAGCAATACACCACCACCACACTGAAGTAGGGTATTACAGCACGACGGTGGCCCGAACCAGTATAAACTTGTGTCCCTTTTGTTGTCCGTTCATCGAGTTAGCCCATGAGACCTTAGCGAAGCTAGCACGTGGATTGGTAGGGGGAGATCTTCACGCGCACCCCAGTGTTTCAATCTTGAGGGTTTTGCCGGAACCGGTTATCCGACATTTGGCGCACCAGGTAGGGGTGCGACGAAGCTTCCCTCCCGTAGCTCCGCATCCCGTTGCTCCATCGTCTCCATGGAGGACGCTCGCTGCGCTCGCGCAGCCCTCGCCGCCCGCGTTGCTCAGATGGCTCCCGTCGGCGGGCCACCCTGTCGTTCTCTGTTGCCTACCGCCCACGCCCCCACTAGCCCGGCGGGGAACGAGTAGCAAGCATACTCGCTGCACCCCTCAGTGCGGCGGGACGGCCGCACCGCCACTCCATCGCTGACCCCGGTCGGCTCGTCATCCCACGCTCGTCGCGCTCCCGTGGACGCGCAGGCCGCTCTGTGCATTGCGCGCGAGCTCCTGTGCTACCGCCCCATCGACGACCTCTACAAGGACTGGCTCGACCGCATCGCCGAGCTTGTCAGCACCGCAGGGGGCTCCCCTGCACTGTCCCCCTCGCTGCCTCACCCTCCGCCGGCCGCGGGCGGCGTGGTCCATGGATCTCCTCCACCACCTCTGCCCCAAGACGGAGTCTTGGCGCCCGGCCCCACGGCACGACCTGCTGCTTCTGGCGCCACCGCAAGAAGAAAGAAGCTACCAAGAAGTCCCTCGGCCATGAGAAAACACCCCCGCGCCCCCTGCGCCACCACAACAAGACCGCGTGCCGCCAGCGGCGGCGGTGCGCGGACCCCATCAAGGACAAGTTCAAGCCGGATCTGCCTCCTCGCTATGACGGCACCCCCGAGCCCTTAGAGTTCCTGTAGCTCTACGAGCTGAGCATCGAGGCGGCCAATGGCGACGAGAAAGTCATGGCGAACTGGTTCCCCGTGGCTCTCAATGATGGTGCCCGCTCCTGGCTCCTAAACCTGCCTCCAGGCTCGATCTCCTCCTGGAACGAGATGCATGACTGTTTCGTCGCCAACTTCCAGGGCACTCGCGACCACCCACCGGCTGCGGGTGACCTACGCCGCATCAAGCAACAACCAGGAGAGACCCTCCAGAAGTACATCCAGCACTTCAACAACGTTCATCTCAAGATCCCCAAGGTGATGGACGAGGCCATCATCTCCGCGTTCTCCAATGGCATCCGCAACGTCAAGATGAAGGTGGAGCTCGCCATCCATGAGGAGCTGTGCATGTCTCTAGAGCTGTTCAACCTGGCGACCAAGTGCGCCAGAGCTGAGGAGGGGCGCCTCTCCCTCTTGGAACTCCCGGCTGCGGACCCGGAGGAGAAGAAAGCCAAGGCCAAAGACTTGAAGCGCAAGGGAGCAACCGTGCTCGCGACGGAGCCAGACACAAAGCGCGGCAGGGACCTGCCCGAGTCATCCAAGAGTAGCCGACAATTCTGCGCCTTCCATAACCTGCATAGCCACAACACTGGCGACTGTCAAGAGCTCAGAGCCATCGAAACGGACACTTCGGTCGACGCCCCAAGCACAAAGACTGTGGCTACGGCCGAGGAGGAGGACATGGTGGTGGACGTTGGGATGACCATGGCCTGTGCCAGGAGTGGCGCGACCGGCCTCGTGAGGACCACTGGCAGGATCAGCCTCGCGAGGGCGCCTAGAGGGATCAGCCTTGTGAGGATCGTCCTCAGGGCAACGCCAGTCTTCCTCCACTACCGCCACCACCAAGAAGGAATGATGACCACCACCAATACGAGGGGGCTGGGGGCTTCCAGGAGCCGCGTGCTATTGCCTACATCTTGGGTGGAGCTCAAGCCCCAGCCTCACAGTGTATCTTCAAACAGTTTTCTCGTGAAGTGAACGTAGTCCTCCCTAGCTCGAGGCCACGCGCCCACTCATATGGTCCCAATGTGCCATCACATTCAGCTCGGCAGGTCAGCTCAGGTGCGCGGCTACCGCCGGTGTCCTCCCGATGCTCTGTTCACCAGTCATTAGCAATGTGCAAGTTACCAAGACTCTCATCGATGGCGGTGCAGGGCTCAACGTCCTGTCCGTCGACACGTTCGACAACCTCCAAGTGCCGTATGATTATCTTCAGCCCACCAAGCCTTTCTCAGGAGTGACCGGGGGCTCCACCACGCCGATCGGTCAGGTCCGCCTCCCAGTCACATTCGGACAGCGCAACAACTACCGCTCTGAGCTCGTCGACTTCGACGTCGCCCACATCCATCTGCCATACAATGCCATCCTCGGGTAACCGACCGTGGCCAACTTCGTGGCCGTGACGCACCATGGCTACAACGTCCTCAAGATGCTAGGAAGCGGCAGGATCATCACAGTCCCCTACGAAGAAAGAGATGCGGTGTGCTCCCTCGAGCGCGCCTTCCAAGTAGCGTCAATCAAAGACCCCGGCAACAATGTAGCTCGATACCCTCCTGAGGTCGTCCCCAAGAAGAAGAAGAAGCAGCAACTCCATGCCGAACCTCAGGAGGGCAGCACCGCAAGTGGCACCTCGTCAGGATCAGCGCCCGCACCTGGGGCGTCTCCCTCTATCGCATAGGAAGGCAAGCCCGGCGCCCTCCTCGGGCAGGGCTCGGGGGCTCTCTTCTGGAGGGCCTCAGACCTTAACAACGTCATGAGGGAGGCGCTCGGGCACCACTTGGAGGCATGTTTCGCGGCACGTCTCCATCAGGAGGACACTAGGCAAGGAGCGCCCGTCGCTCAGGAGTTCATCACCAAGGTATCTCAGGAGCTTCAGGAATCAAGAGCAATACGCGGCGACTGCCGCCCACCTGGCGCTGCTCCCCACCCAGGCGATAGTGGTGGGCTGCGTGTCTGCATCGACATACCAGGGCTCAACCGAGCCGCATCTTAGGAGCGCTACTGGCCTTCGCGTGTTGGGCGCTGCGAAGGTCTACCTCACAGCTACGTTCGCATGTCGTTCGGCCTGATGAGCGTGACTGTTGCCTCCCAGCGCAACCTGTAGAGCATCATGGCGGGTCAGGAGGCCAGGCCCCACGCAGTCCTGGTGGAGGTGGCGACGGTCCTCAAGGAACCGCCTGGACAACCCCTTCGCCGCATACCTTCAGCTGCCTGAACACCCCTTCATCAATGCAACCGGGTGACATTTTCCAAGTTCATTTAGCTGGGAGCGCCCAGGGGGCTACATTATTCCAAGGCCGCATGGGTCCGTCCCTGTGGCATGTATCCTTTCTTGTTTATGTCTTTAGCTTACCTTGCTGGGGGCGCCCCTCGGGCTGCATCATCCCCAAGCCGCTTAGGCCTGACCCAGTGGCACGTATCGTTCATGCACTTACCTGAGCTAGGTTGCCTTTCTTGCTTAATCTATCTATGATTATCACCTGCTTGATTCTCACCCGCCACGGGGGCTACTCACGCTGGCATGCCGCTTGTGCTCGGGTCCGTCCCTGCAACACCGGCAAACCTAAGTGGTCGAGCTCTGGCTCGCGGCATGCCCCGCACACGTCACCTCACCAGGCCCTCAGTGCCTTCATCTCCTCACGGAGCGATCAGCGGCGAACCAGCAACCGTAATGGCAAACTATGTCTCTCCTTGTGTTGTCTTGCAGGAACCTCCTGAAGGCGACGGCAGGCGAGACCGCGGGCCCCCTGTTCTCCCATGCAATCCGCTTGCATGTTAAAAGGGGGGCTCCTAAGCATCGCGACTTAGGAGCTCCTACTGGCTCTCTAGCCCACATCCCCTAGCCTTGACCATGGCACGCGACCTGGCATTCCAGCGGAGGCTGAGCTCGCTCGAGGGCCGGGACCTGAGGATGCAGAGCACGAAAGAGAGAGTGGAGAAGGGGGAGGCTCGCATGGGCCTGGCCTAGCTATGCTCTGGACGCCTATGCATGAATCTGGCACATCATGAGGAATCGACCCCAGACCGTCGAGATAAGTCCCGAGCCCGGCTTGACTAAACCACTAAGGACTAAGAACCATACTAACCGCAGCCCTGCTGCAGCAACGTCACCCCCTTTCCTATCGCTCGACGGCTGCTTGAGCGCTAAAGGGGACCTCCTGAGCATCACGCCTCAAGAACTCTTACTGGACCTCGGGCCGCTCACCTCCTGGACTTGACCACGGCATGCAACCTGGCATACCAGTGACGGCTGCAACCTGCGTGGGGACCGGGACCAGTTAGCGTAGAGCATCCAGTCGTCGCGAGGTCGGAAAGGGAGACCAAGCTAAAGTAGGACTCGCGCTTGCGCAAGTTCATAATAAGGACAATATTGAGAAGAGGCATTACAAAACCATTACACCCCCACGGGGCATATCTTGATTCCTCACAGGGAACAAAAGACAGGAACCTAGGGAATCCTAACTACACGTACCCCTGAGGATGCACTACTAGGAAAAGGGCTATAAATGATATGGCCACTAATGGCGCACCAGATATGTGGTGCACCACTACTATATAGTAATGGCGCACCATGAGTTGGTGCGCCATTAGTGTGGTAGACACTAATGGCGCACCAGACCCACGGTGCGCCACTAGTAACAAAAATTTATATCTATATATTTTCCAAAAATACTAATGGCGCACCAGGGAATAGTGCGCCATTACTAGTTTAACTAGTAATGGCGCACCTATCACGCAGTGCGCCACTTCTATATTTTTTTGCAAAACTACTAATGGCGCACCTCAAGCTGACGACCCACCACACCCTCCTCCGCTCCACCGCCGCTAACGACCCACCTCGCCCTCCCCCGCTCCACCGCCACCGCCGCCGACACCCCGCACCCTTCCCCGCTCCACTGCCGCCGACGACCCCCCGCATCCTCCCCCGCTCCACCGTCACAAATGAATGCAACTAAAAATGCAAAAAAACAAATTTGATTATATTTTCAAATAACAAATTTTATGATATTTTCAAATAGCAAATTTGATGATATTTTTTAAAAAAATATTACTATTTCATATTCATATGCATTTTCTAAAAAATTATTAGATGCAACAAAAAATAATAATAAAAAGTTACTTATGGCGCACCTCTGGCTGGTGCGCCATTGCTATGCAAAACAAAGTTACTTACGGCGCACCTCTGGGTGGTGCGCCATTGCTACCTAAAAAAAGTTTACTTATGGCGCGCCGCTCGGGGGTGCGCCATTGCTAACCTTCCCCCCTCTATCCCTTTCCCCCCGAGTGCCGCCTCCTCCCCGAGCCCTCGACCTGCTGCTCCGCCGCCGCCCCGACCCACTACGCCGCCACCAGTCACCCCGCGCCACAAGGAGACGTCCAAGAGGACCGTCGTCGACGGCTTCTTCATCTAAGGGTTCTCAATCAACCGGAGCTGCACCGTATCATCGCCATCGTCGTCTTCCCCAACCTCGGCCTCCCTCGTCCACCTCATCACATCGCTTCACCCCGGCCACCCCCGACCTCCCGAGATCATCGTCGAGCACCTCAGTGAGGCCCTTGACCGATTTCCCCCTTCCCCCATCGGGTTCATCGCCGTAGCCGCTATCGTCCAGCTCCTGCGTTGCATCGCTGCTGCGCTATCGCTGCAGTCGGCCGCGCCCGCGCACACACGCACTTGCATGTTGCCACCCACGGCCGCGCTCGCCCTCGCCTTGTTGCTGCTCCTCCCTCTTGCTTTACTCCTGCTGCTCCTCCTCTCAATGTCTTGCCGCTCCTCTTCTCTGAAACCTCAAAACTGCTGCTACTGCTCCTCCTCTCCACTTCCCTCCGGCTGCACTTCTCTGAATCTGAATCCTTGCTGTCTCCCTCTCTCGTTGTCAAATTTCTATGAATTTTAGAAGTGTACAGTTCAGAATTGTGTAATGTTCCGATTTTATATATTCTTGCAACATATTAATTGTTCAGTTTAGATTCGTGTTTGTCTAGTTTAGATTCATGATATATATAAGGTACGTTGATACACAACATGCAGCTGCAGCCCCCATAGATACTTTTTTTGTTTTGAAAAAGCCGATATATGAAATGTGAGAATTCTTAAAATATGAATTACCGTGAAGTAGCTTGGTCGTGCCAAGAAAATGCTGCATTTTTGGTACTTGAAAGGTTTATGCTGATTCAACAAATCCATGTGGCCTATTAAAAATTTAGAACTTGTGATCAGGAGATGTTTGGGAAAACGGAGTGTAGGTACTGTTCTTGTGTTGGGATAATTTTGTAGATTTTTAGGAGCTAGGGGAAATAGGGTTGTAGTTGTAAACCAAAAATGGATCAGAATGGAAAAGTGGGTGCTTCTCTCAAAAATTTAAAAAGAGTAGGATGGTTCTTTGTTCAAAAATGATTTATAGGAATTATAGGGTCACCCAAAAATTTTGTGGCAATTTTATAAAAATTATTTGAATTAGTTTTAGTGCAACAAAGGCAACTCAGAGTTTGAAAATGGAATTAAACGAATTTGTTTTTGGGGTCAATTCTATTATGAAATAATTCCTACTGTTATTTAAAATATAAATGAAATGATTTGGAACACCAAGCAAGAGTTACGTTTCAAGTTGCTGAACCTTTTCATATAAGCTTGCAGAAGATTTAATTGATCATACAGAAAATGAAAATCGAAGGTCATACCGATCCTAGTTGGTATTATTTTTCATGGCTAGAAGATATATTGCTGTACCCCAAGTGAAGGGAAGGAGTTTGCTAGGTTTTGTCTCCGACCATCGTGTCGTGATGATCTTGCAGGTACCCCGAGAGGCCCTTGAGTTTGCCGGAATGTCGATTAACTTCCGTTCCGGCAAATTTGGGTACTCCATATGTCCTATTTTCAACAAAGGTCATGCTGAAATTTTTCGTGAATTTGAGCATGACTTTGCTAAAAATAGGACATATGGGGTACTTGCGACAAATGCATGGGCCGGGGTATCTTAGTACTTAATTAAGTAGGATCAACTACCTCTTGTGTTATACATATAGAAGTGTGATATCAACTCATAGTTATTACTAATGTCAGTTGCTCGTCATTGATAAACCCTAATCTGGAAGAGGAAGCACTCATCCTATGTAGTTTTGAATTATGAACGTAGGATATGTCGTCATCGGACGACGAAAGTCTCCCGGGGGAGTGCGGACGGTGCCACGACGATCGAGGTCTGTGCGACATGCCTCACCTAGACGATGATCGGTGCTTCAGCATTAAGCTCGAGGAGACCTTCGAAGTTGAAACGGTACACAAAGACGACAAGTGTTATTTTCATAATTAAGCATGACTTCAACTATTTCAACATGCAATTTTCATCTTTTACAATTTGAGTATAGCTTATCCCATGCCATGCAAGATGCTATGTCTTGGCAAGGATGGATTTTGAAGACCATGAAATGTCTGAAACAAAGAAAATTCACCTAAGGACTCATCACGATGTGGATTTTGAAGTAAATCTGTATAATTCTGGGAGCATAACCCATTTTGGTTGCAAAAATTGGGAAGCATTTTGCAAGATGTATGGTTTTGATGAGGGTATGCTTGTCACCATGGATCTTGGTGATCCTAAAATCGAGCAAGACAATATGGACATTTGGGGCCTTGTTGATACGCCTCCAATTCTACCACTATGTTAGTTTCTCAAACATAGTTATTAGCTAATTTATATTGTTTATTTCAAAATAGTTTACAGCTTATTTCCATTGACAGCTTATTTTTATTGTTCAAAGAATGTGCGGGAGATGGTAGACAAAACCCACTACACCGATGGCTCTGAATTAACAACTTACAAGGAGAAATATCATCTGGTCGGCTATTGTACTGACATTGAGAATTACAATATCTACAATCAAACTCCTCAACATTATGGTCAATACGTGCGACTAGTGCATGTGTTCAACTACGGTAACTACCATGGAGATACCTTGGTAAGATTTTTTACTATTACGACATCCGTGCATCTTTTGCATACGGTAACTACCATGGAGATACCTTGGTAAGATTTTTTACTATTACGACATCCATGCATCTTTTGCATACTTCTAAAACTAGTACATCATTGCTAACTATGAAGTTATTACTATGTTTTTCAACAAATAATCCCAGAGAATTGTGTGACTCATTTGATGTATTAGAAAGGTAGTCTTAATGTTTTGAACATACAGCCAGGTCATCCTACAAATCTCAACTATCCATACGAGATTTTCTAAAAGAAGTGGAGACATGAAAATCAAAGGATGGAAAAAAATCTACGGACAGTCATAAGGAGGTTCTTGGAAGCAAAAGAAAGCGAAGCGCAAGAATTGGAGACAGGATGATCTCCATTCTCTATAATGGAGAGTTAGGGTCTATATTGTTTTATGCTATTTTACCTTAAATAGGGTATTTAGGTCCTGCTTAATACTGATGATCATGTGCTAAGAACAATTAAGTAGGGTTGGTTCGATGACTATCAAGATGATGATCGTATGACTTGTTATTAATAACGAGTAGAAGTTGTATGATGATGATTAGTAGGACTTGTTAGGATTAGTATTACTTCCGACAAACTCGCTACTCGCGGTCTCGAGACTTGTAATGTTCTATCTTTGTTCGGTCTTTTGAATTCGGAGACTAACATGATGAATTGTATTCAGAGACTAATCTTCTATTGTATTTGATGAATCTGCTGTTGCTGTGTGGTGTTGTCTATATTCTGTCCAATAATATATTTTGTAACATGTGAAAATATCAGAAAAGAAAAAAAATCCGTAATATTCATACTAGTGGCGCACCACCACATAGTGCGCCATTAGTAAGCCAGAGCACACTAATGGCGCATCATCCACTAGTGCGCCATTAGTATGCCAAAGCACATGGGTAAATATGGCCCCCCTGGGAGGCATACTAATGGCGCACAGTGGGCTATACTAATGGCGCACTGCATGGTGCGCCATTAGTATACCAGATACGAATGGCGTGATACTAGTGGCGCACCTGTAGTGCGCCATTAGTAGGCAAAACAGGTGCGCCACTAGTAGGCCTTTTCCTAGTAGTGATGACGCCATCATCAACAGTGGGCCACCAGAGGCCGGTGCCAACCTCATCCAGATCAGCGGCGACGGCGGCCTCACGCTGCAGCCCTGCTCCGGGATCGCCAAGAGCTTGGGGCACGTAGCTGTCGTCGCTCGTCTCAAGAGTCTCGTAAAGCTCGGGAGAGTCGCTAGACCACCAGGAGTCGCCGTTATCACTGAGGAGCTGCAGGCGGGGCCTGCAGCAGGCCCAACGCCCGCCGCTGCGCTGACCTAGTGGCCACCTTTAGGGCAGCACTCCAGCCGGCGGCCTTCCTCGTCGAAGACCTTGAAGAGAAGCACGGAGGCGCCATCATACTCGAAGTGGATCGCGAGGGCGCCCTCCGCGCGGCAGACTCGGGTAATCTCGCCCCAGGCTCGGGTCATGAAGATCCTCCCGGAGGCAACAACTTCAATTTCCGCTCCAGTCGCCAGGGCATCGCAGTCAGCATGCTACAGCCAAAGTTCGAGAGGGCCCCTCGGGGGCATCTCGGCGGCGAAGAGCTACGGGAGGCGAATCCAAGTGCTCGGGGGAGGCGCGGGTCCACCTTTAGTGCATGGACCCCTAGGGCAACAGCGTGCGCCTCCGCGGCACGGCGGCCACGGCCCTGGCGCGGGTGGTGGCGCTCATCGCTCCTCCCTTCGAGCTCATCAGCGTGAGCATACAAGGGCAACGGGTACCTAGGAGGCGACCTCTCATACCAAGGCCGCGACACCACCGACCTCGCGACCATCTCACGGCGATGAGACCTCCTCTTCTTCGGTGGATACAGCTCGGGCTCGTCGAGGGGAGCCTTTCCTTTCTCCACGGTCGAGAACCTCCGAATCGGCGCTATGACTGCACCAGCAAGGAGTGGAGCAAGGAAGGAGAAGCAAGCGGAATGGGAAGAGATGGGCGACGGGGGCTCCGCCCCTCCCATTTATAGCACGAGGATTCCAACCGCCGGCCTCCATGATCTAAGGTAATAATGATGGTTTTTCCTTGCATGCAGCAGGGACTCGTCAAGTCGGGCAGTTGCCGAGGCAGCATGGGGAAGCGAAGAGGCCCACGTCCAATCAACCACCACATGTCTGCCAAGGCCGTAGGCTATTGGGGCCCACGGTGCTCCGCACTTGACCTTTAGCTTCGCTTTGAAGCCAAGCTCGAGCGCGCCTTGGGCCCGGGGGCTACTGTCGGCGTTCTGGGAACGGGGGTCCCCAGACATGCCTGCCTGTGGCCCACGGCATGGCTCTGCGAGCGGGCCCATATGACCCATCCTCACCAGCAAGGATTCAAGATCCTCGCGAGGCGGACGACACAAGACCTACTCAGGAGCGGCCTCACTAGGCTGGCTAGCGAGGAGTGGAGAGATCAAGGGCAGGCAAAACTCGCGAGGTTCCAATGACGTGAGCCATGACGATCGAGATCAGGCGGGCGCCAGTGCGCACAATGTCCTTGTTTCCTCTTTGGTGCCAAGGGAGCAAGCGCAGGCGCGGAGTACCAAGGCATCAAGCAAAGGTTTCCATATCAATGCAACGAGACCAAGACTAGCAGTACGGCAAGGCGGCGTCACTACCAGAGCCTTTGGCAGGCGAAGACTGCTTTTGTCAGGATAAGTTGTACTAGTTGTCCTCTTTTGAATTAGCCGTTGTTGGCTCCCTTCCTGCTCAATATTTGGGGAGAGGACCAGGGCCTCTATAAATAGGATTAGCCACCACAGTAGGAGGGGGATCCAATGAGGATGGAACTCATTCAGTTCATCCTTAGCCAAAGAGGCAATCCACGATCACCACACTGGAGTAGGGTATTACACCACAACGATGGCCCGAACTAGTAAAAACCTTGTGTCCCTTGTGTTGCGAGTTCATCGAGTTAGCCCGTGAGACCTTAGCCAAGCTAGGACGTGGATCGGTAGGGGAGATCTTCATGCGCACCCCAATGTTCGAACCTTAGCCAAGCTAACCCGCGATCCAACAGAAACATCTTAGATGGATAATATAATAGCATGAATACTTCATAAATTCAAGATACGTTGGAGAAGTATCACTCCCCAACACTCGACTCTCTCCCATAGATATGGAGATGGTGGAAAGAAGATTTGAGTGGAAAGCAACTTGGGGAAGGCTAGAAATCAATATGCTTGTGGTAGGATTGGTATATCTTGATCTCAGCACATGAGTAGGCCGTTCTGTCTCAGAAAATGTATGGTGGAAGTGTACGCATGTTCTGGTGGCTCTCTCACATATGGAAATGGGGGTGGAGGGTATATATAGCCTCCACACGGAATCCAACCGTTACACACATTTGACCAAACTCGGTGAGACCGAATAGATGAACTATGTCTGACCGATTAGTTTAAAATGTGAACGTTAGGAATCTCAATGGGACCGACTGGAACAACTCGATGGGACTGATGTGCTAGGGCTTAGGGAAAACCTTATCTCGGTAGCGCCGATTGCATCAACTCAGTGAGACCAAAGTGAAGCAATAAGGCAACATAGATTTGGTCAGGCCAACTCGGTGAGACCAATTGCAATTCCGTGAGACCGAAATAATTGCAACACGTCACGGAGTGTTGGCAAGGCAATCTTAGTGAGACCGAGATCCGTATCGGTGTGACCAAACTATTAGGGTTTCTAGCTGTGCCTATGTCATATGAACTCGGTGGCGCCGGGTAGAAAGAATCCATGGGGCCGAGTTGGAGTTTAGGTTTTGAAATATTTGGAATGAGTGGTTGAGGGCTTTGGAGCAATATCACTAAGCATTTTGAGCAAGCAAGCCATTATGCAACACTGAAGGAAATATGCCCTAGAGGCAATAATAAAGTTGTTATTTATATTTCCTTATATCATGATAAATTTTTATTATTCATGCTAGAATTTTATTAACCAAGAACTTAGTACATGTGTGCATACGTAGACAAAACAGAGTGTCCCTGGTATGCCCCTACTTTACTAGCTCGTTAATCAAAGATGGATAAGTTTCCTGACCATAGGCATGTGTTGTCATTTGATGAACGGGATCACATCATGAGAGAATGATGTGATGGAAAAGACCCATCCGTTAGCTTAGCATTATGATCGTTTAGTTTTATAGCTATTGCTTTCTTCATGACTTATACATATTCCTCTAACTATGTGATTATGCAACTCCTGAATACCGAAGGAACACCTTGTGTGCTATAAAATTTCACAACGTAATTGGGTGATTATAAAGATGCTCTACAGGTTGGCATAGATCAAGATAAGGATTTGGCACTTCGTGTATCGGAGAGGTTTCTCTGGGCCCTCTCGCTAATGCACATCACTATAATCCATGCAAGCAATGTGACTAATGGGTTAGTTGCGGGATGATGCATTATGGAACAAGTAAAGATACTTGCCGGCAACGAGATTGAACTAGGTATGATGATACCAACGATCGAATCTTGGGAATGTAACATACCAATGACAAAGGGAATGACATATGTTGTTATGCGGTTTGACCGATAAAGATCTTCATAGAATATATAGGAACCAATATGAGCATCCAGGTTCCACTATTGGTTATTGACCGGAGATGTGTCTCGGTCATGTCTACATAGTTCTTGAACCCGTAGGGTCCGCACGCTTAATGTTCGATGACGATTTGTATTATGAGTTGTGTGTTTTGGTGACCAAAGTTCGTTCGGAGTCCTGGATGAGATCACGGAGATGACGAGGAGTCTCGAAATGGTCAAGAGGAAAATATTGATATATTGGAAGGTTATATATGGACACCGGAATGGTTCCGAAGAAGTTCGGAGAGTTTTTAGAGTACCGGGAGGTTACTGGAACCCCCTGGAAAGTTAATGGGCCTCATGGGCCATAGTGGAGAGAGGGAGTCAGGCCACAAGAGGTGGCGCGCGCCTCCCCCCTGCCCAATCCGAATTGGACAAGGGGTGGGGTCGTGCCCCCCCTTTCCTTCTCCCTCTCCCCTCTTTCCCCTTTCCCCCTCTCCATTGGAAGGAAGGGGGGAATCCTAGTAGGAGTAGAGTCCTAGCTAGTAGGACTCCCCCGCCCCTTGGCGCGCCTCCTCCTGGTCGACCATCTCCTCCACCTCTCGTTTATATATGGGGGACGAGGGCACCCCAAAGGCACATCAATTGTTCTCTTAGCTGTGTGCGGTGCCCCCTCCATAGTTTACTCCTCCGGTCATAGCGTCGTAGTGCTTAGGCGAAGCCCTGCACGGATCACATCACCATCACTGTCACCACACCGTCGTGCTGACGGAACTCTCCCTCGACCCTCTGCTGGATCAAGAGTTCGAGGGACGTCATCGAGCTGAACGTGTGTTGAACACGGAGGTTCCATACGTTTGATACTTGGATCGGTTGGATCATGAAGACGTTCGACTACATCAACCGCGTTAACCTAATGATACGTGTGCAATGTATCTACTTTGCCTAATGCTTTTCCTCTTGTGTTGGACTCTAATTTGCATGATTTGAATGAAACTAATCCCGGACTGATGTTGTATTCAGCAGAACTATCATGGTGTTGTTTTTGTGAAGAAATAGAAGTTCTCGGAATGGTACAAAACTTTGCGAGGATTTTTATATCAATAATAAGAATTTCTGGAGCCAAGACCCACTAGAGGGGGCACCTGGGTGAGCACAACCCACAAGGGCGCGCCCCTCTCCTAGCATGCCCAGGTGGGTTGTGCCCACCTGATGGCCCCATAGACCCTGAAATCGATGTTATAAAATCCTATTTTTCCAAAAAAAATCAAGGAGAAAGAATTATCGCGATCCACGAGATGGAGCCGCCGCCACCTCCTGTTCTTCACCGGGAGGCCAGATCTGGAGTCCGTTTGGGGCTCTGAAGAAGGGGATCTTCGTTCTTAATCATCACCAACCCTTCTCCATCGCCAATTCCATGATGCTCCCCACCGGGAGTGAGTAATTCCTTCGTAGGCTTGCTGGTCGGTGAGGAGTTGGATGAGATTCATCATGTAATCGAGTTCCACTCTGTTCTTAGATTGATGTTGCTATGACTTTGCCATGCTTAATGCTTGTCACTTTGGGCCCGGGTGCCATGATTTCAGATCTGAACCGTTTATGTTATCACCATTATATCCATGTTCTAGATATGATCTTGCAAGTTATAGTCACCTACTACGTGTTATGATTAGGCAACCCTGGAGTGACAATAGCCGGGACCACTCCCGGCGATGACCGTAGTTTGAGGAGTTCATGTATTCACTATGTGTTAATGCTTTGTTCCGGTTCTCTATTAAAAGGAGGCCTTAATATCCCTTAGTTTCCAATATGGACCTGATCACCCACAAGTATGGGGGATCGTTTGTAGCCTTCTTCAATAAATAAGAGTGTCGAACTCAATGAGGAGCTAACGGCAGAACAAATATCCCCTCAAGTTCTATCGACCACCGATACAACTCTACGCACACTTGACATTTTCTTTACCGGAAACAAGTATGAAACTATTTTGCAAGAATAAAACTATGAGTACTTTGCGAGAATAAAACTACGAATAAATTGCAAGGTAATAAAAGTGGATAGCTTGTGTCAACAAGAAAGTCATTTGTCCCTAGGCAAACGATAACAAGTACCGGTAATCATTCTTGCAATTTTACATGAGGGAGAGGCATGAGCTAACATACTTTCTCTACATGGACCATATGCACTTGTGATTGGAACTTTAGCAAGCATATGCAACTACAAAAGATCATTAAGGTCGTGAAACCCAACCATAGCATTAAGTATCAAGTCCTCTTTACTCCCATACGCCATAACCCACCTATCCGCGTTTAGGCTGCTGTCACCCCCGCAACACTAACAATAAGCAAACCATGAACATATTGAATCACCCTACAACAAGGGCCCCTCACATTTGCGCGAGACAGAGGGCACCATAGGATAGCACCATGAAGAAAATATACAATCATACCATCTAAGATCACGATTAACCCATAGGACAAAACTGATCTACTCAGACATCATAGAATAACCATAGATCATTGGGAAAGAATATATGGAGTTGAGCACCATGTTTAAGAAGATATTACAGCTGGTACAATAGGTGTCACGCCGCTGCATAGAGGGGGAGAAAGTTGGTGTTGACAGTAGCAAGACTATTGATGTAGATCGTCGTTCCGATCGTTGCCCCGGCGGCACTCCGGCGCCACGGGAAGCGAGGGGGAGGGAGCCCCCCTCCTTATTCTTCTTCCTTGGCCTCCCCCTAGATGGGAGGAGAATTCCCCCTCTGGTCCATGCTCTCCATGGCAGCGAAGGGGCAGTAGCCCCTCCGAGATTGGTTCTCCCTCTCTGTTCTCTTCTATTTCGCGTTCCCCAGATCTGGCCGAAAACCATTTCTTATATTCCCGGAGATCCGTAACTCCGATTGCGCTAAGATTTTAACATGATTTTTTTCGAATATAAGCTTCCTTGCACCCGAAGTAGAGGTCCAACCGACGTACGAGGTGAGCACAACCCACCATGGCACGCCTGGTTCCTCTTGCGCGCACGGGTGGGTTGTGCCCACCACGGGCCTCCGTTTGTGGTGATTCCAACTCCCAAAAATCACATATATTCCAAAATAATTCTTCGTGAAATTTTATTTCATTTGGACTTTGTTTGATATTGATACTCTGCGATACAAAAAACATGCAGAAAACAGGAACTGGCACTTGGCACTGGATCAATAGGTTAGTCCAATAAATCATATAAAAAGTTGCCAAAAGTATGTGAAAGTGGAATAATATTGGCATGAAACAATCAAAAATTATAGATACGACGGAGAAGTATCAGCATCCCCAAGCTTAATTCCTGCTCATCCTCGAGCAGGTAAATGATAAAAACATAATTTTTGATGTGGAATTCTACCTAGCATAAACTTGATCATATATCTAATCATGGCATGAATATGAAGACATAATTGATTCAAAGAAATAGTCTATTATTTGACATAAAGACATCAATACTAAGGCATCCCAACAAATAATCATGTCTTTCAAAATATCAACGCTAAACAAAGCTATCCCTACAAAATCATATAGTCTTGTCATTCTCTGTCTTCTTAACTCAAAGTATTTATCATGCACAACCCCGATGACAAGCCGAGCAATTGATTTATACATTTTAATGTGCTTCATCTTTTTCAACCCTCATGAAATATATGAGCACAAGCCATGAATATAGCACTATGGGTGGGATAGAGCATGATGATAGGGGTAAAGATAAAGAAGCCAAAAAGGTAAGAAAGTATCACATCGACGCGGCTAACCAACGGGCTATGTAGATGCCCATAAATTGATATCAACGTGAGGAGTAGGGATTTCCATGCAACGAATGCACTAAATGCTATAAGTATATGAAAGCTCAATATGAAACTAAGTGGGTGTACATCTAACACTATAGTGAAAAATTCCCACTAGTATATGAAAGAGACAAAATAGGAGACTCTCCATATGAAACCCATGGTGCTACTTTGAAGCACAAGTGTGGTAAAGGTTACTAACAATGCCCCTTCTCTCTTTGTTTATTTTCTATTTTTTTTCTTTTTATTTTTCTTTCCTTTCTTTCTTTTTATTTTTTTATTTTTTCCTTATTTTTTCTTTTTATATTTTTCTCTCTCATTGTCCGGAGTCTCATCCTGACTTGTGGGGGAATCATAGTCTCCATCATCCTTTCCTCACCGGGGCACTGCTCTAAAAATGAATAATGATGATCATCACACTTCTATTTACTTATAACTCAAAAGAAATAAAAATTACAACTCGATACCTATGAAAAAGTATGACCCTATATGAATGCCTCTAGCCTGTACCAGGATGTGCAATGATCTAGCGTAACATTTATGAAAAATGATGAACGGTGGCTGAGCCACAACTACTATGTCAGCTATATGATCATGCAAAGCAATATGACAATGAATGCTCAAGTCATCAAGCGGAAGCGATGGAAGTTGCATGGCAATATATCTCGGAATGGCTATGGAAAAGCCATAATAGGTAGGTATGGTGGCTGTTTTGAGGAAGATATAATAAGGCTTATGTGTGATAGAGCGTGTCATATCATGGGGTTTGGATCACTACAAAAAAAAGACAGTTCCGTGATGATACGTGTTTGTCATAGTAGGTCACGTTTTCTGTCACGCATGTATATCCATGACAATTTTATGACAGAATCAAGATAGTGATACCTGCGCTGTCGTTGAAGTGTTCCATGACATTACCAAAATTATCATCATGGAAGTGTCCACTTCCATGACGATAAATCATGGGTCATAGAAGTGCTTTCGTCAAGGGTGACCGACACATGGCATCCACTGTAATGGGGCACCGTTAAGCTATCGGGTACAGTTTTGGATCCGATAACCCGTTAACAGCCCGGACCAATGAGGGTTTTCCACGTGTAAATTTGTCATTGCCTGGAGGAAACATGTGTTGGCCAGGAGGCGCCTATGATACGTTGGGACAGATGTCATTTTCCACGTTGGGACATATGTCATCCATTCATTGGACAGGAGGCGCCTATGATATGTCGACACATGGCACGTCCCAACAAAGGCCCATATAGGTTAAAAAGGCTGGCCTAGTCAAAGGCCCATAGTACTTACTCAGGTACTAGTGGGCCAGCCCAATAACGGTATGTTTAATAAGGCCCATTTATGGCCCGAAGCCAGATCTAGCCCGTTAATTGTTCGCCGAATATTTGGGCCCAATTACGGCCCAGTGACTTTCGGCCTGTTAGAGGCCCGATGTAGGCATGGGCCCATTTCAGCCCGGTGTGTCTTTCGGCCTGGGAATGGCCCATGCTGCCCATGGGCCATATATGGTCCAATGCTACATCCAGCCCACTAACGGCCTGTGATAAAGGTGGCGACAATTCAGCCCAATGTGACTTTGGGCCTATTAAAGGCCTGTCATATAATTTGGCCCATTGATGCCTGTACTAAGATTTCGGCCTCTTAAAGGCCCATGATATCAGTGGGCCAACTCAGGCCTGAAATATATTTCGGCCTGGTAACGACCCATCATATAACTGGGCCAAAAAATGCCCAGTCTACCTTTCTGCCTGCTAAAGGCCCGTCGATGACTAGTGAAAATTGAGGCCCAACATGAATTTCGGCCTGCTAAAGGCCCATGGTTTCTTCTTGGCCGTAATAGGCCACCAGAATATTCAGCTTGTTAATGGCCCAATGCTACATGGGCCATACTAAGCGCTGGGTCAACAAAAGACCCAACTAAAATTTGGGCCGAATAAAGGCCGGAGTAAGTTGTGGGCCTAGCACAAAGTGTTAAGGCCCCAATGCCCATTTGAGCCCAAGAAATATGCAGCCAGCCCAATTGTGGCCCTCTAAAAACCAGGACCGTTAGAGGCGAATGTTTCGGCCTGGTCGACTACATCAGATTTTTTCCAGATAGTGAATGATGGCAGTAACTAGAAGGAATTAAGAACAAACCTACTCTATACAATAAAGAAACTACAGCATAGTAACTTAGAATAAACCTACACTATACAATAAAGTATTTATTGTATATTACATCCACTGAGCATCAAAGTTCGCCACTAGTGATCATAAAACATAACGAAGAAGCAGATTACAAAAACTAGGCACCATTGCAGCGTAACAAAATAATACTGAACCGAGACCACTTCCAAGATAGTTCAAGAAAGGTTAGCCTTGCATAGGAACTGCTGCGCAAGCTGCTGAGCAAGGCTGTGAGACTGGCCTAGCATGTCGGTCATAGCTTCCAGGTGTAGCTGTTTAGCAATGAGGTTCTCATTGGTGTTCTCTGCAATCTTCTTAGAGATAGGACTTCAAGTTGAAGTTGAGTTGCAGAATGCCTTTCTGCTATAACTTGGGACTGAAGAAGTCGAACTGATTCAGACAGTGAATTATGTGAGCTTGTTTGACTGCTAGTCTCAAGTAAATTGAACATTGCATCAAGACAAGACTTTGGGGTTGTCTCGCTATCTTCAAGATGTTTTGCCTTCTTTGCTGCAATATATGTTGGGTTTATGTCACAGCCTTCAGCAGACTTGTGCATGCCATCAGGCATATCACCCTGAAACAAGCAGAGAGATGACATGTTTTGCACGTGTATAAACAAAGATGATAACTGTGCTGTCAATTCCATCCAATTTCAAATTAGAAAATAAAGAGTAAGTTCAAAATATCAATAGCATAATTTGGCATTGTTCATAATGCGGGGAGCTTCACCACACTACTGGATTACCATGTCAACATAACAAGCATAGATGAAGGGCAAAGACAATCATTGTATCTAATTTGGTTAATGTGCATGGCATGTTGTTCATATCATCAGCCACATCAGTAAGACAAAACACGAGATGACAAGTACAAATGGGGGCTGCTTCACCACACACTGGATTATAGATCTAGAAAAACAAGCATACATATAGGGAATATTGAGTAATGTGCATGGTATGAATAAGGAGTTTGGTTTTACAAGTAAAACTTGGAACTTACGGTTGTTGCGTACATGCATTTTGATAGAAACAACAAACTAAACAGCAGTAAACGATAGGGAGTATGAGCAAATTAAACAACAGTTGAGGATAAAGGCTTTAGAAGGACTGACTTACATTAACAGTTAACACCGGCTTTATAATGCCCTTCTCCATGTCAAGGGAAGGATAACTCAAGAATTTCAGCACATAATCTTCTTCATAAGCATTGCCTATACTCTACATTTTGTAGAGAGTAATTATAGATATTATAATACTAGAAGGCATAGAGGATAATAAAGATAAGATGCAGATTGATGCTACATAATCAACTACCAATCCCTGGAAGTACAAGCGTTATAGGACAAAATGTACTGACAAGAGTAATGGGATGCACTTCTGCACTGGCATTGTCTGTGTATTCGACGTTTTGGTAAGATTAAATATAGATCTGATATTTTTTTAGTAAATGGTGGGCGAGGGAGATAAGATGCAGAATGCTACACAATGAACAAATCCCTGTTCCATAATACAAGAGTGTTTGGAACACTGGTGTACTGTACAAAACGTTCTTATATTATGGGACGGAGGGAGTAGTTGTTAATGTAAGTATAGAGATAGACGATGTTCAGTCCTTACAAGAGGACTGCAGAGCTAAACCTCTTCAAAAGCATTGGGTTGATTCTGAATTTATGTAAGAGTCCATACGGATCTTATAATGTCCACCAAATGGACGATAACGCGGCTAACATGTGTAGTGATGCTACATAATCAAATATCTATGAAAGTAAGTATGGTCATATAGGGCAAGAGGTACTCACAAGAGCAATGCAGTGTGCAGTATTGTTGCGAGATTCTGTGGTCCCTTGACAATGAATGTTCTTTTGATAACAGTTTTCGTACAAGTGAGACATTAAGGCAAATGCAGAATTGTAGTTCAAATTGTGATGTGATATCATAGAAAGTACCTTACGTTGTAGACGGGACCAATGTGTAACAAGATTATTCCAGCCACTGTCTGATAAATGTAGCACCGGAGACTTTACATAAATTTCATTTAGAAACTTTCCATCGAAGTGCGCTTGCCTCCGGTAGGAACGATACTTCGTCAACGAGTGCTTGAAAAGTGCAACCAACCCTTGCTCGTCTTGACAATCCAGCTTTGTCCTCGCCTATTTAAAAGAATGAAATCTTGTGTCTTCTATCAGCAAAAACATATGCAGTAATTACCATGAATAACAATAGTACATTACTTACGCGTAAGTTGCGGAGGAAGTCTGGAAATTGTTATTTGTCTGCGGTATAATATTTCCATGAAAGAAAGATGTGCACAAAGTTCCTGACCAAAATATAACCTTCATCTTCTAAACTGCGAAGAAATGGAACAGGGGTCCTATTTGCTGAAATTGGGGCTCTCTCTGGTTCGAAAAGGGATTTGGCAACTGGATTTGGTGTACTCTTTTCTGGAATGGGGGTTTTGCGTCATAGAGCTGGTGCTATGTCAAATGGCATCATCATACTGTTTGTTGTAGTTGGGGTCTGCTGAGTTGGGGCATCAGAAATGACCAGTGTAGTAGGGCTAGAGTATGCTAGAGTTGGGGTGTTTTGTGGGTCAGGTGATATTACAACTACATCTAATGGGCTATTTGATTTACCAGGTGTCACTACCTTTTCCAGATACTTTACTCGCGCTCATCCGCGATCAGCAATCGCCCTCTTCCTTTTGAACATCTGATACACAAGAACAACATTTGAATGGATAAATATGGTATGATGACAGATGGAATATGTACTGAAAATAGATAGGCAGGGCATATTCACATACACGATGTGTAAACTAAGCTAATGGTGGTGCAACAAAGTAGAAACAATGCAAAGCATCAGTTGCAAGATATGTGTGACCAATATAACCTTGGAAAGTTAGAGCAAACACCTTGATGGGTGAAAAAGATTGGGAATCTGCCTCTGACTCCTCCACTAGGGAGCTACATTGACTTAGGTCTCCCTCTAGCTCAGAATCACTGTTAGGATCATATTCTGAGCATGAATATATAGGTGGAGAGTGTTTGGATTGCATTGCATCCAGACTTGATTTCAGTCCCTTAATGCCAAGTTTGGCAGCCATGGTATTGTTCTGCTTTATTCTTTTCATGCGCGCAAGCTCATAATCATTATGAAGCTGTTCAGAATCTGAGATTCCTGAAAACATAAAAAGTAGTTAGATTATCTATGGAATGCATTGCGGATTCAACTCGAAGAGTGTCTCCCTATAAACCCCTGCATATGCAAAGTTCACCCCCAACTGTGTTGACCAGACCACACACAGAAATACAAACCTCTTATGTCTCTATAACAGGCAGACACACATTTCAAAACTGAAGTAGGAACACTAGAATCATATCAAATTCTTATTTGAAAAAATAAACTAAGGAATTATCAATGGCACAATGTTTAGCTTCAAGGGTGGAGTGCTGGTAGTGCGACACAAAGCAAGTAGGCAGATTGTATTCCATGTAAAAGATTGTAGTCTATGTAAAAGCTGGAAATTGCACCTTCTTTCTATACAATGCAGTGCTCGTTGCCCACACATGATGGAAGAGATCACACAGAGAAATACTATTCACTCATGTCTACGGTTCCAGTATTTTGAAATAGGGTAGTCCACCCTAAAAGAATATTGACAACAAATATGATAAGGCAAGCATAGATGTAGTGAATCAATCATTTACGTGTGAGCTTACTAGGACAGATATGCAGAATTGTAACTGCAGTAATAGACCGTCCAATATCTGAATCAAGAAGTTTGTCTAGCACTTATTGTTTGCAACTAATCGACGTGAATAATTGGATATCATATCGAATGAGTAAGAAAGCCAAGTAAAATTGTCAACAAACCTAGCCTGCAGTAGTAATCTGGGTCAACGTCACTATGACCAACAATGCAAAATGACTAGTGTCTGTTCCTAGGGCTGGAGTTTTGAAACCCTGTGAACTTTACAGGTACTAAAGATTACTGAAATATATCTGAACCATTAAGTGTAGGTAGCACTCAGCACACAACAAACCCTAATGACAGTCCTGCCTAATGAGTAATGAATCAATTAGAAAATGGGTGATGAGGAGTGGATGCTGAGTGTTGAGGACGTATCTGAGGATAAATCGGGTTGGCTTAGTGGGTGCTGCACGCCTGTGCCCTGAATGGACTGGGAAGGTAGGCACGGCGGCGTGCCCGGGCAGCGGTGACACTGTTGGGCGAGCGGCTCCTGACCTCCTGTTAGTCCGGCATCTCCTCCTACAGTCATGCCGCCCGGGGACGGCAAGTCGCCGGCGAGGCAGGCAGCTGGGGGCGAGTAGAGATCGGAAGCGTGCAGCAGAACATAGGGGAATTGGGCCCTGGGCCGGCCCAAAATCCTAGGGTGGGCCGCGGCCCACTATGGGCACCCTATAGAGATAAACACCCGAGCGGCGAACATGCATTTTGGAAACTAAATTAGGAACATTTAGCTGACCAATTAAACGACTCTGTTTTAATAATATCAAATTCGTATTTGAACAACTAAGCTTGTTTAGCTTGATGGGTGGAGCAGTGCTATTATGACACGTATAGTGATCATAAAAGGGGGAAACCCTAAACATTTTTTTGAGCAAAAGAGGGTTTCCCCTCCGAATTCTATTAAAGAAACCACCACGGAACCAACATGATCAATTAAACCCTAAGCATGATCAATTAAACCCTATTATGACTGTGCCATGGCAGATTTAAAGTTGCAAACCAGGGAAATGCTATTTAGCATCCATTGTTTGCTTCGGACTAAGAACTAAATTCTAAGACCTGAAAAGAAAGTACAGTAACCAAGTTACGATCTATTTTCTGGTTGAGATCAAAAAGTTGTGGAGATATCAAGTACCACCTCTCTTGCGGCGCCGTGTAGCCATGGGGGTGTGATGGCTGTCGGTGGCATTGAAGCAGATCTGTGACGGTAGACGGGTGCATTGGGGGATAAGTCCCATTGCAGTGGAAGAGAAAGTCGTGTGAGCGGCCCCGGCAAAGAGGACGACGGCGCCGATGAAGCGAGAGGACGCGATACAAGGCTCTTGGTCCGTCACCGTGGATGAGAGACGTCCATCTCTAGCAGTCACGCGGTCTTGGTAGGCGCTCTGGCATGGTGGAGGACGGTGCCGATGGATGGGGTGGAGGACGGTGGTGATGGATGGGGTGGAGGACGGCGGCGACGGATGGGGTGGCGGACGGAGGAGGCTAGTGTGGGGATGGTGTTCTAGCATGGACGGTGTATGAATGGGAAAATGGAGGGAGAGGTACGGGGAACCATGTTTTTGGGATGTGCCTGTATGAAATATGGGAAAGTTATGAACTTAGCCCCCGTTTAAAATTTGGACGTCTCATTGGTTGGGGATAGGACGGTAATCTCGCATCTCAGTGAAGTTACAAACCTGCCCCTATTGAAATATTTGCCCAGAGCGATTTTGGGCGAGGAGAGGGTGTTTTGGCATCGATGGTTGGCGCCCACGGTGTATGAACGGGGATGACAGGTAGGGCGGTTGTGTCACGTCTCAGTGAAGTTACAAACCTGCCCCTATTGAAAATATTTGACTACATCGATTTCGGGCAAGTCGAATTTGTTTTGCCGCCCACCGTGTATGAATGGAGAAAGGGTGAAACAGAGGTCTTTCGGACGAGCTTGAATCAAATGTGTTTTGCCACCCATGTTTGGCACCCACCATGTCGGAATGGGCTCAGAGGCGGTCGCACCACGTCTAATTGAAGTTACTAACCTACCCCTATTGAGAGCCATGGAAATCGAGCTGATGGATTGTCCATCTAAGGGGTAGACAGTAATTTCCATCTCCCAAACACTTGGCTTCGGGCAGCCGACGTCGGAGTGGACATTTTACCGTTTCTTTTGAATTTTGGGACAACAAGCATCCACGTTTACCCTGGCAACTAAATTTGAATCCATTTTGTATTCCTATACAAATCTTTATAAATCATTCTATATGTTTTTATATATCTTCAAAAGCACGACAAAGATGTATTCCACTATCATATATGAATATGATTTACAAATGGCGATACTTGAATTTAGAAGCTAGAATCCAGTTTAAGGTGAATTCGAATATTTGGAACACTTTATGTCCAACTCAAATGTCACACGCAGAATAATGTGTACATCCATTTAGATATGTACACCAGCGGTGTATCAAGGTTCAAATACCGAGTCAATCAACCAATAATGTACAAAACTAACAAACATATATACACTTATAGAGTATATGGATAAATAATATCAACTAACATACATAAGCCAGGCCGCTATACTCTTTTTTGCTAGAAGAGCATCCTTTTTTAGCGAAGCTAGTACAACATCTTGGCCCTTTCTGATGCGTGCCACTTATGGTCCATCTATACTACTATTATTGATGAATGCACATTCAGCCCAATTGGCATATTTGTAGGTTTGGCACAACAATCAAAATGAAATGTCTTCGAGTCTTGTCAATTAATACAGAGTTGTTCTCAAACTAAATTACAAACCAAAAACCAAAAAACAATTATTACATGATCTCTAAAACAAATGGTTTGATCGATTACATGAACAAACAACACAAAGGTTATTTAATGATGGAAAGAACATTTCACCTATGATTTACCAAGTGGGAATTTAATTTCCTTTTTACCTTCAGGACCATAACAATGTGGTTAGTCTCAGCTTGCTTCATTTTGAGTACTGCTTGTGATTGTGTTGTTTGCTCCCTCAACATGTCAACTTCATGTCTAAGTGCAGAAGCATAATTTCTTTCTACCACTAGTTTAGCCTCTAAAGCATGAGCAGTTGGCAATTCGTGATGCACGATTGGGCCAGTGCCACTGCTGTGGGACGATACAATGTCCATGGGGACCTCGCTCTTTGATCTTGGGCTAACCTGTTTTGCCACTAAAGTTTCGATTGGATTCCGAAAAGTCGAATTTAGCAAAACATCTGAACTGGGAGTTATAATAGCAAACTAGTTAAACAAACAAGGAAATAAAGAGCTTCAATTGGATGCTGAAAAGTAGTTATTAACATCATTGTAACCGGTTGTTGCAGCAGCAAAGTAGTTAACCAAACAAGTATTGCAAAAGGTACCTGTTGTGGCATTGGAGTTTCTCTTGGATCCTAAATAGTTGAGTAGCCAGTAACGTGATTAGAGCAACCGGTTGTAGCTGCAAAGTAGTTAAAAAAAAGTTTTGCAAAAGGAACCTGTTGTGGCATTGGAGTTTCTCTTGGATCCTGAAAAGTTGAGTAGTCAGTAACTTGATTAGATCAACAAGTTACAATAGCAAACCTGTTACACAAATATATTTTTGAAAATGTACATGCTGTGCAATTGGACTTTCAATTGGATCCTGAAAACTTGAAGTTGGTAAGATGATTACAGCAACCAGTTACAGCAATAAACCAGGTAAACAAGGAAGTTTCTGAAAACATACCTGTTGTGCCAACGGAGTTTCAGTTGGATCCTGCAAACTTAAATGTTTGCAATCAATAAATAAAGTTTTGCAAGAGCCATAAGAAACTAACATCAAACTAGTAAAACTAACCATTTTTGGTAATGTATTTAATTACACATGAACTAGTACAACTAACAAGTTCTTGGCAATGTATTAAAGTAACAAGTCGGTACCATTTACCAGTAACACAGACATCTATAAATTTCTTTGATGTAAGCAAAATGATTCCAAAACAGATATAAGTTAAAAAGATGGTGCCCCTCATATAAACCTGACAATTGTCTATCTATGAAAATGCAAACATTACTAGTTCTACAAGAGATAACAACAAACTATTTGATCAAATAGGGTATCAGAACATAAATTACTCGTGAATTCTGCTGCACCCTAGAAGTACATATGACCAGCTATCTAAGTGCTCAAGTAGCTATTTAAGTTCAGACAAACAGGTATTTCTTAACAGTAAGTATCAAACACATAGATAGGCGCAGTCTATAATAGGATTAACCGACTACGGCATTATGTAATCAGTAGCAAACTAAATTAAGCCAAGCAACGTGATTGAACAATTTTGCAATAAGTGGCTAACTAAAATTCTAAGAAGCAGGTAACTGAACTTAAGCTAGCTTTTTGTACAGGCACACTGTAACTTATTTTTTGCTTACAAGGTTCTATGAAGGAGTCCATGGCGTCAATTGCTTGGATACGCAGTCCCAATATTTCTTTCTTTCCACACTGCATTGGTAAGTCGAATGGTTAATCTGGTAAGATGGTGCGTCCTTGATATGTTATATGAGGACGTGTAGTCAGACTAGTTGTAGCCACACACATCACACTGGCTTTTACTGTATATTTCATGTGATTACATTTGGCATATCGAGATCTAAGCAATATACAATAGGATGAAAGACTGGCATCCTTCACATTATTAGTGAACTCAGTTCATAGAAACAAGCAATTCAACCATTCTATGGGTAAATGAAAAGCGCCACTAGAATATTTTTCACTACCCCAATCATACACGCAAAAAGGGGCGACGCCACCATAGGGGCTAGTATGGGCGGCTGCCTCGGGTGGCTGGAAAGTGTGCACCTAGTTTGAGTCGTCTAGGTTGGCCCAGGCTAGTTATGTTCGTCCCAACGCACGAGCAGGCAATGTAAAAAATGAAGACAAACGTTTCAATCTAGATGGGCCAATAACGCAAGTGCAAGGCAGGCCCTATAGCAGGTTCGCAACCCAAACGAGCACCTCCCATATCGATCGACAGCAGGAAAAATCACAATTCGTTCCTGCCAGCCTCCAGTCTAGTTTGCTCCTAACCTAGCCGCCACTGGACAGACCAGCACAGCACTTCCTCGTGCCCTCGTTGGAGGGCGGTCGCCGGGCTTCAAGGAAATGGAAGGACAAGAAGATGAAGATCCAGCCCTGGGTCTAGCCTACGTGGGAGGTAGCAGTGTCAGCACGGGCATGGCATCGAGCTTGCGCAAATGTACAGTCGCAGCTTGCAAGAGCAGCATGCGCAATGAGCAGGTACATCACATCCCTGATTATATCAACTATTAAATTTCTAGCCAATAGGTAAACCTGTCGGTGTTGTGAAACTGCTTGGATGTAGGGAATCTATGAGAAAATGAAACCACTTTCTGCTTATTTTATAACTCCCCCAATCAATACTAAACTGACTGAATCTGATGTATCTAATCAAGTTTCCGGTGCAAACATACATGCTCATGTTGTTCTTAAGCCTGAAGTGTCTAATGAACAGACTGCTAATGAAGGATTTGATGCAAACATTTTACATGCTCCTGGTGATGAACATATAGTGTCTAATGAGGGATCAAATGCAAGCATTTTGCAAGCTCCCATGGAAGGATTTAGTGTCTAATGATGATCTGCTATGTTGAGACATACATAGAGATTTGCAGGCATTGATGACAAGCAAATTATAGTACATTTTCATGGCTTTAGGAAACATCGAGGCCATCTACCAGAAAGTCCCCATATTATTCTCTCAAAAAAGTCCCCATATTATGACAACGTAGCATAAATACTTTTCTAATGTGTTGTTTGAAACTGTTGGCATACTTGTGCATGGTAGATATATTTATATGCAGTTTGCGCACTGGTTATAGGTGCAATCACACATTGATATTTTCAGCCAGAGAACGAATAATTCAAGCAGGTATAGACCATGTTAGTAGTCCTTGTACACCATGTTGCATTTTGTGTTTTTTGGTGCTTGCATCATTTACTGTTATATAATCTGAACTACTTTGGATCAATAGCTGGTTTTCAAAGTGCATGTAGCTTCACATACCTCAAGTTATGTTGATTTCCGGAGTGCAACTGGCTTCGTATTTTTTAAGTTAAATGTTCGCCCCTGGTAACTTGAATTCGTGGATCCACCACTACACACAAATCATACATGTAGGCCAGTATGAATTAAATGAAATGCAGGGACTTATGCTAGCTCGTTCTACAGGCTCACTGCAGCTCTTCTTGCGCTTGGGATGTTCCATGTACAAGTCCATGTTACCACTTGCTTGGATGTGCAGGACTTGTGCTCCTTGCATCCCCTCTGCATTTTTGACACAGCGAATGGTTGATCAAATAAGAGGAATCGACCTGGCTGTTGTACCGGAGGACATATACTTACAAGGTTATACAGGTGTGCAGGATATATACCAGATCCCGTAGCGCCATCATGCTTCGCTAAAAAATGGTTTTGCTTGTTTCAGATGATATCTCTATAAGAAACAAGAGTTAAAGTCAGAGTTGCATAGGCGTGTAAACTAAGAGAGCAGTGAAAGGATATCCAAACACCACCGGAACAGCGCACAAGGGAGTGATGTGTGGATACCTAGTTCGGGCCAGCGTTTGGGCATGCTCGCCTAGCAAGAGTGCGGGTCACTTCAGAGCCGTTGAGGGTGATGCGCTGGCGTTGGCTGGCCACGCACATATGCAGATCTAGAGTGGCAGCGGAGCGCTACGATGCGGTGGACGGGACCGTTGGTGAAGCCCCAACGGCCTCGGGGGGCGGAGGTGCGATGATGTGCTCGGTGAAGTAGCCCCGATGAGGTGTGATACGATGTCGGTGAAGCGCACCTGATGCGGTGGAAGTCGGTGTCTGTGAGGCACGTCGATTGCGGCGGCTGACGTTGTCGGTAGACCACCCGGTGCGGTGGATGAGGGCGTAGATGAGGTAGCTCTGGTGCGGTGCTGAAGAGCGACCGTTGTCTTCGTCGTCGTCATCCGGCACAAAGGTGGGCAAAGAGACGAGATGAGGGGCGATTCAAACTTTGCTTGGGTTGGCAGCGAATTAGGGATTTGAGCAATCTGGGCGCGGAAGGGGACGACGGAGAAGGGAGATTTTGCAAGGATGTTATTGGGGCCGCCAGATATTTCAATCCAAAACGTGGAAGCGCAAACTTATTTTGTCGTTGTTCTTTTTTTGAGGGGGGAGGGAGGGGTGGCTGGGTGCTAAGCGTCTGTATGACACATGCGACCACCATGAATCTTCTTTCATTTGCAAACGAATCTATATGTACTACCATGCCCGTGTTTTCCTTGCAAATAATTAGTCATTCGAAACGAGATACTATAAATTAATTAATCAGGAGTTATTTGAAAAAAAATCGAAATGGTATCCACGGTATCCACGCTAACATGCATTAGAGTGTGTGTCACATAATTAGTTATTTGAATAAGAGTGTGTGTCACATAGCAGTCTCCAATTCTAGTGTGGATTTTGCATTTCACGGTATCCACGCTACTTTTTTAATACAAATTCATATGTATATGATGAACACCATGGTAGTGAGAAAACTTTGGGTGGATTCAAACATTTTACCTACAAAATAGCACAAAAATCGGGTCAATGTCAACTTTTCCAAACCTAATATGGCACGAATTCGAAATAATTACCCATATGCATGGTCCTCAGTTCAAATCTTACAATGTACACAGAATTGAAACATCGATATTAAGTCTCGCAATATCTACATTCAAATGTTGTTTTTAGCCCCCTCCCCCCTTGGCACACATGCTACATACTTCCTGTATCGGTCAATCTTCCTCTCCTAACCACCTTAGGAAGCTACCGGTTTACGACACACGTTCATTCTTTCTCTCCATGTTTCGATCTCTAACTCTCTCAACTACAACCCCCTTTTTCCCACTATGTTACCAAATGTATTTACCTCACACACCTGCCATTATATTGCTATGTGTGCGATCCGACAACCTAGTTGTTTATCCCTGGTAGCCTCTCTTATGGGGAAATGTACTCTTGTGCTTCCATGAGCCATAGTAGTCCGCTACAACCCGGTTCACCGGAGTCCTGCTAGCCCAGTTACTACTGCTCCTAAACACTTAGACCGGCCCGCATGTGTCCCACTTTGTTCCTGTGTCTGTCCCTTTGGGGAAATGCCTCTTCCGCCCTTATAAAGGGATTAGGATTCACTCTTTTCACCCACGCCTTCTTCCTCCTTGCTTACCCATTCTCGCACACTCAAGCTCCAACGCCCAAGTTCGCTTCTTTCTTCTCAAACCACTCCAAGCATGTCCGGAGCGGGAGGCAAGTGGATGGTCTCCTCCATCACGGAGGAGAACATCACAAAGTTATGGGAAGCCGGATATCTAGCCCTGGATATTGCGCACCGGCTACCAGATGCACGGCAGATCATCCCTATGCCCGAAGCCCATGAGAGGGTAGTTTTTCTTACCCACTTCGTTCACGGACTGGGATTTCCTCTCCACCCGTTTGTCCGCGGGCTCATGTTCTACAACGGGCTGGATTTTCATGATCTGGCCCCCAATTTCATCCTCAACATCTCGGCGTTTATCATCATGTGTGAGGCCTTCCTCCGCATCAGACCCCATTTCGGCCTGTGGCTGAAGACCTTCAATGTCAAACCAAAGGTGGTGGTTGGCCAGCAAGCAGAGTGCAGAGGCGCCATGGTGGGCAAAATGCCTAACGTCACCTGGCTCGAAGGCTGCAACATGGAGACCATAAAGGGGTGGCAATCGGGGTGGTTCTACATCACCAAGCCGTGCGACACCAACTGGGTGGCGGCCCCCAAATTTCGATCCGGAATCCCCACGCGGCTCACTTCCTGGAAAGAGAAGGGCATGTCCTGGGGTTCTTCGGTAGAGCTGACCAGCCTCTAGACCTGCATCAAGAACATGGTGAGCAAGAAAATCAAGCTCGTCAACGTGGTCCAGGTCATGCTCTTCCGCCGGATTCTCCCGTGTCAACGACGGGCATTTAATTTGTGGGAGTTCAACCCGGCCAAGCACCAGACACTGCAAGAGCTCTACGACATGACACACAAGGACATATGGAGGGTGCTGTTCAAGGGCACCGAGGTACCTCCTTCCCTCACCGAGGACCATGGACTTAGCGCAAAGCGCCATGCCAATCCGGTAAGTTTTGATATCTCACAGGGTATTTATTTGCCCCATTAAATCATGTGCGGGATCTAAGCTTCCATGTCATTAACAGGACTGGATAAAGACAACGGAGGAGCTCGATTGCCCAGCCCCCTACCTGAAGATCCTGCAGATGCTCTCCTAATAGAGATGCTGGCTCCGGCACCTTACGAGGTGCCGGCGACGAAGACCAAGAAGAAGGCCATGGGGACCCGAAAGGGTCTCAGGCGCAAGGTTGTATCGGACTCATCGTTCGATGACTCCGACGCGCCCTCCTCCCATGGAAACGAGGAGGAGGAGGAGGAGGAGGAGGAGGAGGAGGAAAGTTCTCCCCCCCAGCCGGGGAAGACAAGAAAAGGAAGGCCGACCCAACCGGGGAGGCCGAAGGGTCCAAGAAGGGAAGGACCCTCCCTCCGGACTGCTCCACGACGGCCGCCTACAACGGCAACAAGTGGCTACCCAGGGTCAAGCCCTTGGCGAAGTCGTAAGTATCCAGACACCATAGTAATTCATGGTATGTTTTATTGCACTGCTTCTCCTCATGCCGAACATGATTATGCAGTCCGTCCCGAGCTCATCTCGACATATCTTTGTCGAGCGGTTCATTGGACTCGTCGGATATGAACAGCGGTTCTCTTCTGACCGCCTCCACCCCTCTCCCTATGGACAATGTTGAGGTGTTGTCTCGAAAGGCACCGAGCTAAGGGGAGGTGGTCCTGGGGGCGCCTCAAGGCGACCTCCCGGACCCTGGGAGCAAAACTCCCATGGGCTCCGAGTTCGGCCCCCAGCCGAACACTGCGATGGTTCCGGACTCCGGCAGGCGATCCCCCATTAAGGGGGGCCAGCCGCCCGTGCTGGTGTCCTCTGTCCATCCAGAGGCACCGGACAACTTGCTGGAAGCACTTCATGGTGCTTCCATCAACGAAGAGCACCGCACTATCATGAGTGCGGTGATCGAGAAAGTTTAGTCCGCCAAAAATGGACTGACCAAAGCTTGCGCCAGCCTCCAAACAGGCTTTGAGGTAAGCAATCAAAATATAAGAAAATATTACCGCATAGATAGTAGCCCCTAATGCTTTATTCGGCATTCGAGAAGAAAGGCCGAATAGAGGATCAAATGATGACTCAGGAGTCTAATCAGAAAATATCTATGTGTATGTGCAAGCTTCACTGCTGGCCGCTGCCGCACATACTACAGAGGTCACTGCACTGAAGCAAGACCTAGAGCGGTCCGAGAATGAGCTCGGCCTTACCAAGAGACAGCTCGAGGAGAACAAAGGTAAGAAATACCTTGTCTACACTTTTAAAAAGAAGTTCGATTGTAAAATAATAGGATCATCATGAATTTGCCAGGGGCCACGACCAAAGTGGCGACCCTGAAGAAGGCGTCATCCGAGGCCGAAGACAAAGCGGCCAAGGACCGCATCGAGCGGGAGAAGCAAGAAGCCCGAGTGGGCGAGGTGCAGCAAGAGCTCGAGGCTCTCGCCAAAAAACATGAGTCCTTGGAGCTTGACTGTAAGACGCGAGAGTCCGAGCTCGCGCAGGCGCTTGAGAGTGCCCGGAGCGCCAAGGCTGAAGCCCACAAGGCCCTCCAGGAGATTGATGCGGTGAAGAAGATAGCAGCGGGTAAGGCATTCATTATGCAAAGCAAGCATGCGGAGGAAACTTTCCTTTTACTTACCCAAGTTCGGAGCTCTCCAGGAGCGTTCGTAGATCTTCCCCGCAGTGTACTGGATGCCAAGGAGTTTTACCAAGCTCAGGAGGGGAGGTCGACGGAAAAGTTGTTCTGGTCTCAGTATACTGGGACCGAACACCCAATGCCCTTGAGAGACCAGCTGAAGCAATTGGTCGAGCTTCACAAGGCAGCCGAATAGGCCATGAGGGGCCTTATAGTCCGGATGTGGCCTGGTGAGCCCATGTTCGGCAGCTACTTCAGTCTGGTGAGGCGGCTTGTGGAGGCCTACCCACGGATTGAAGTCTTAAAGCGGTCCGTCTGCATCGAGGGTGCGCGCAGGGCTTTTGCCCAGGCGAAGGTGCACTGGGCGAAGCTAGACGCCGTGAAGCTGGTGAAGGAGGGGCCGCCGGAGGGCAAGGAGCATTGCTGCCCCGAGATGTATTATGAGAGTGTCCTGAAGGGTTCCCGCCTTGTGGCGGATGAATGTGCCAGGGATGTAACTTTTGAATGAACATGCTCATTTGATCATGTAATGTGAAACAAGTTCATCTGAACTATGCAACACTTTTTTAATTTAAAATATTACCTTCTTTGCGGCCGTTTATAACATCTGAGAGTTGGCCAGTCGTCGGCTTCTGCCCCCATGTAACTAGTACTGGGGTGTTTGGGATAAACCTGAGCACTCTTTACCCCAATTTTGGGTCCTTCAAGGGAGGTGTTCAGCGCAATGAACCAGGCAATTGGACTATCAGGCTTTATCACTCTCACTTAGCCATAGAAGTCTACAATTTTAAAGTTTGGCGAAGCCCCTAGTATTCGGAACACCAAATTTGGGGCGCTATACACGCCTAAGCCAGGCAAGGCTGACTCCTCACCCGGAGCGGAAAAAGTCTTTAAGGACTTGAGACCTCTCAAACAGCGACCAGTCTCTCGCCTTATTATGACAGTCAGTTTTCGGCTTTCTCTACTGAGGTGCTCGTCTGGAAGAACCGGGACACAATCGCAGTAGTTCTCCCACCGCTACCTTAGCCGATATAGCGGAATGTAAGGTACCAAAGCATGGGAGCCGGGAAAACCCAACTATTGACCCAAGACATGATTCAGAGCTGATGCATATAATGCTATAAGTTCGGGGTGCCGCACTGTTGAAAGTGTTCGGACTTCTCGCACCGTATTATGGGGTAAACGAAAGCCCCTAGCGTACTGATCGTACCCGAATGTACGGGTGCAGACTGTCGTGAATGGATGTATAAGAAAAAAAGGGATGAATAATGCAATAATAGACTAATGATATGCATTGTTATTTAAATAATACGTCGAAGCGTATTGGTACAAGTAGTGCAATAAGCAGAAAGTAGGACTATTTGACATGTCCTATCCAAGGGCAAGCTGTGTATGGATAGTAGAAAGCGGGTATATCGATTAATATAAGAGAACACCTGCGGGTTCCCGTGTACATCTTAGCTTCTTGCTGCCTTGGTTGTTCCTTCCCGTAATGTGTCTAGCAATCATACTGCTGGAAAGAGCTTCCAGAGAGTTAGGTCCTGAAAGAGAAAAAATGATAAAGGTATACAACCCCTAGGGCGGTTAAGCCGCATTGCGGGACGTGCCCTGATCGTTCCCCCGCCTATGTCCATGGTATTTTCAATGCGTAATTATGTACACGCGACACAGATTTCATTGCTTGATCGGGACTGGAACGGGCGCCGAATTGCTAGGCGAGCTCTGCGCGTGCCAGGCGATCCTGTTGCAGCTTACTCCGGACTCGCTTGAAGGTGTCTGGGGGCTGTATCACCGAATTAGTGGTTTTCCTTAAAAGGTTGTTTTGTGCTTTTGCTACGAGGGCCGCAGTGTGTTCCTCCGTGCGGAGCGAGCGTTCTGTGTTTCCGTTCACTATTATGACCCCCCCTAGGTCCTGGCATCTTCAGCTTGAGGTATGCGTAATGCGGTACTGCATTGAACTTTGCAAATGCGGTTCGCCTGAGCACTGCGTGATAGCCACTGCGAAACGGGACGATATCGAAGATTAACTCCTCGCTTCGGAAGTTGTCCGGTGATCCGAAGGCCACTTTCAGTGTGATTGAGCCCGTGCAATGGGCCTCTACACCTAGGATGACGCCCTTATAGGTGGTTTTTGTGGGTTTGATCCTCGAGGGATCGATACCCATTTTTCACACTGTATCCTGATAGAGCAGGTTCAGGCTGTTGCCGCCGTCCATAAGGACTCGAGTGAGGTGAAATCCGTCGATGATGGGGTCTAGGACCAGTGTGGTGGATCCGCCATGATGGATACTAGTGGGGTGGTCCCTGCGATCAAAGGTGACTGGACAAGCGTACATGGGTTGAACTTTGGGGCGACAGGCTCCATCACATAGATGTCCCTTAGTGCACACTTCCGCTCCCTCTTGGGAATGTGGGTTGCGTATATCATGTTCACCGTCTTCACTTGTGGGGGGAACCCCTTCTGTCCTCCCACGTTCGGCGGCCGGGGCTCTTCCTCGTCATCACTATGCAGCCCCTTGTCCTAGCTTTTAGCATTTAACTTGCCGGCCTACTTGAACACCCAGCATTCTCTGTTGGTGTGATTGGCTGGCTTGTCGGCGGTGCCGTGGATTTGCCACGAGTGATCCAGTATGTGTTCCAAACTGGACGAAACTGAAGTACTTCTTTTAAATGGCTTTTTCCGCTGACCGAATCTAGAGCCTCTGAATCCGGCATTGACTGCCATATCATCGGTGTTATCGCCGTTGTTGTGGCGCTTTGGTATGTTACGACGTGGTCTGCCATTGGCATCTTTGGTATCCGAAGTGCCCAGATTCCTTGATATGTTGTTGTTGCGAGCCAGCCAGCTATCGTCGCCCTCGCAAAAGTGGGTCATGAGTGTCGTGAGGGCTGCCATAGACTTCGGCTTCTCCTGGCCAAGGTGGCGGGCAAGCCACTCGTCGCGGATGTTATGCTTGAATGCCGTTAGGGCCTCTGCATCCGGACAGTCGGCGATTTGGTTTTTCTTGGTCAGGAACCGTGTCCAGAATTGCTGGCCGATTCCCCTGGCTGCTGAGTTATATGGCTCAAGTCATCAGCATCCGGTGGTTGCACATAAGTGCCCTGGAAGTTGTCAAGGAATGCGTCTTCCAAATCCTCCCAACTGCCGATGGAGTCTGCTGGCAAGCTATTCAGCCAATGCCGAGCTGGTCCTTTGAGTTTTAGTCGGAGGTACTTGATGGCATGTAGATCGTCACCGCGAGCCATGTGGATGTGAAGGAGGATATCCTCGATCCATATAGCGGGATCTGTTGTACAATCATATGATTCGATATTAACGGGTTTAAAACCCTCCGAGAATTCGTGATCCATAACTTCATCAGTGAATCATAGGGGGTGTGCAGTGCCTCTGTGCCGGGCTATATCATGACGCAGTTCATATGAGTCTTGTCTGCTATATTCGGCCCGGGCGGATTTACCTTTGGTGTATCCGGCGCGACGATCATCGTCCCGTGTTGGCGCGTGCGCCAGTGACCCCTATATTGACCTTGCAAGTTTTGCCCTGCTATCCAATACGTCTCGCAGGTCCCGTGTGTTGCCCCGGGCCTTGGTATTTTTGATTGAGTGGCGGCGGGGTGCATGCTGAACTTCAGGCTGAAACGCCTTTCTGGCTCGGCCACGCGGTGGTCGGTCAGCCACATCGTACAGTAGTGATGGAGGTTTCAATGCTTCCTCCTCTAGGTGAGGTAGCAACCTACGTTTTGGGTGACTCTTGGAGGGGCGCTCGAGTTCGTATTCCTCGGCCGCAAGGACTTTGGTCCATCTGTCTGCGAGCAAGTCTTGATCAGCTTGAAGCTGTTGTTGCTTTTTCTTCAGGCTATTTGCTGTGTCCATAAGCTGGCGCTTGAAGTGCTCCTACTCGACGGGATCCTCAGGCATGATAAATTCTTCGTCGTCGAGGCTCACCTCATCTTCGGAGAGAGGCATATAATTGTCCTCCTCCGGTTCTCCATCTGTCGCCTGCTCTGGAGGGCTAGCTTGTTCATCCTCCCGCTCTACATCATACTGGAGGGGGTTGTGGTTGTCTTCGGCACTATCTAGTGTTTTATTATCTCTTGTGCCGGTATCACTACTTTTGCTGTGGCAGGACTTAGAGTGGCGCCGCTGACGTCGGCGCTTGGGTTGCTTCGTAGAAGGGTCGTCCTCCGCTGTCTCGGCGCCATTGCCTTCTTTGGGGGTGTCCACCATGTATATATCATATGATGAGGTGGGGGTCCAGCGCCCTGTGGTTGGTGGTTCCTGTTCGTCTCCTGCATCGTCGCCCATACCGTTGATGTCTTCGGAGTCGAAGTCAGGCATGTTGGTTAAATCGTCGGCAGTGGCTACTAAGTGGGTGGTGGGTGGGCAGTGAATTTCCTTATCGCCTGCTTCCCATTCTAGCCGGACATAGTTTGGCCAAGGTTCTCCTGACAAGGAGAAAGACCTTAATGAATTTAGCACACCGCCGAAGGGCGAGTGCTAAAAGATATCCACGGAGGTGAACTCCATGATCGGCGCCCAGTCGGATTCGATGGGCGCGGATGCAGGCGGCTCGGAGTCCATGGCCGGAGACGAATCCAGAGGTTCGGCGACACGGCTCTCATAAGGGGTGAAGTCAGTATCCGACTCTATCTCTACTAAGAGTGCGGCCTCCATGGCGGGGTCTATCCCTCCACTCTCGAATGGCGCAAATTGCTCCGAATTGACGGCTGGAGTAGTTGCAAATGCGATCTCCTGAATACTGTCCGACGACACAGTTACGTCATGCTCATTGTGACTGTGCAGAGCACCTGGCATGGGCTCGAATCCGTTGAAGATCAAGTCTCCGCGGATGTCGATAGTGTAGTTTAAGTTTCCGAACCTGACCAGATGGCCAGGAGCGTAGCTCTCAATCTGCTCTAGATGGCCAAGCGAATTGGCCTGCAGTGCGAAGCCGCCGAATACGAAGATCTATCCGGGGAGGAAAACCTCACCCGGGACCGCATCGTTACCGATGATCGAAGGAGCCATCAAGCCTTACGGTGACGGCATAGTGGAACTCTCAATGAAAGCACCAATGTCGGTGTCAAAACAGGCAAATCTGGAGTAGGGGGTCCCGAACTGTGCGTCTAAGGCAGATGGTAACAGGAGGCAGGGGACACGATGTTTACCCAGGTTTGGGCCCTCTTGATGGAGGTAATACCCTACGTCCTGCTTGATTGGTCTTGATGATATGAGTATTACAAGAGTTGATCTACCACGAGATTGTAGAGGCTAAACCCTAGAAGCTAGCCTATGGTATGACTGTATGTTGTCCTACGGACTAAACCCTCTGGTTTATATAGACACCGGAGGGGGCTAGGGTTACACAGAGTTGGTTACAAGGGAGGAGATCTACATATGCGTATTGCCTAGCTTGCCTTCCACGCCAAGGAGAGTCCTATCCGGACACGGGACGAAGTCTTCAACCTTGTATCTTCATAGTCCAACAGTCCGGCCAAAGGATATAGTCTGGCTGTCGGAGACCCCCTAATCCAGGACTCCCTCACCAAGCATGTCAATCATACACACAATATGCTCGATTTGTGCAAATACAACATGGCATCACAACAAGACTCTACGACCTAGAGCATTTATTCATTAGGCTCCGAGGAGCCAAGTATTACAAACATGGGTCTCATGACCCAACATACAGAGCATACTAGCATCAAGCGGAAGAAAAAACCTGCCTGAGTACAGACATCTACAAATGAAAAGGCTGAGAAGTCTGACTATCTGCAAGACCCTCCCGAGGGTACAAGATCGTAGCTGAGGTTACAAGCTATACGTCGAAGTCCACGCGGAACTACTAGTGAGACTGAAGTCTCTGTGCTAAACATAAATGAAGAAAAACATGAGTACAAATGTACCCAGCAAAACTTACAACAGACCTACCTACATATGCATCATTATCGACAAAGGGGTGGTGGAGTTTGACTACAGCAAGCCAGCTTTGACTCGGTGGCTATCCTGAACTACGACTGCAAGTAACTCTTTGAGGTGGCGCACATGAGTCCACATATTCACCATATCAATACACCACTATGGGTCCGCTCCTATCTCCCTACGAGAAGGCCATCCATAGCTCTCACGCTTATCTTGCACATTTTAGAGTATCCACTTCAAGTTATCTATGAACTGTACAGGCAACCCAAAAGTCCTTTACCATGGACACGGCTATTCGAATAGATGATGTTAACCCTGTAGGGGTGTACTTCTCCACACATGCTCTCACCACTTACCACCATGTACACGTCGTGTATCTCGGCAACCTTCAAGCAGAAGCCTGGCAAGGGACTTGGCCATGACCTGACTAACCACACAAGTCTCTCGTCCATGTTTATCGCCTATTCAGGTTCCATCCGCAAGGAGATCCGGCCGGGGTGTCGCTCACTTCCACAAACGATGTGCACAGGGTTCCAAGCCCACCAAACGGGCGACGCTTGCCCCGGCCACGGTGCCTATTCTGTTCCAAGCCCACCTGTACCGGGTGCCACTTGGTAGACTACTAACACTACATACAAACACCAGAAACTAGTTGCAACCCCTGGACAGAGATCATGTTGATTAATAAGTCGAGAGGGGCACTTAAGCATTCCAATGTGTGGTAGTAGTTGTTCATGGATAACAAACACAGAACTTAGTTCCTAAGGACGGCTTCAACGAGACAACTCACCATGTACTCCTACATGGCCTCTCACCGATACCTTTACCAAATCGTGTTCACACACTTAGCTCTCAACAGTAGGACATGTTCACACACCTCCAATTCATCCCCGATGAATCGGACCTGACTCAACTCTAAGCAGTAGCAGGCATGAAAGACAAGCATGAATGAGTAGGCACATCAAGGCTCAAACAACTCCTACTCACGCTAGTGGGTTTCATCTATTTACTGTGGCAATGACAGGTCATGCAGAGGAAAGGGGTACGGCTACCGCATCATGTAATAGTTGAAACGTTGTCGTCCTAATGCAGTAAAAGAGCGCAGGAGTGAGAGAGTGAGATTGTATCAGAATGAACAAGGGGGTTTTGCTTGCCTGGCACTTCTGAAGATAGTATAGTTCTTCATCGGTGACATCGAACTCATCGTCGACACGTTGTCTACTGAGAGGGGCAATTACCGACAAACAAGGAAGAACACAATCAATGCAATGCACAATATGATGCATGATCATGACATGGCAATATGTTGTGGCTGAGCTAATGCAACTAAGACCAGATGGGTTTGAGTCATTTTGAACCAAAGGTTCAACTCCAAACTAATATTATGAATTTAAGTAATGCTTTATCATGTTTTGATATAAACAGCACGGTTAAGTTTCTCTAACATGCATGAAACCAGTTCAGATGGGTAGATTGGCTTTTTCTGATCATTTTTCGTATATAAATTACTTCAATCTGAGCAACGGTTGAATTTATATGAATTTTAGAAGTTTTGCTAAATTTCTAGAATTTCCTGATTTAATTAAACCCAGAAAAGCTTTATTGCGTCAGCACTGCGTCATGCCTGCGTCAGCAAGTCAAAGGTGCTGACCAGAGTCAAACTTGACGTGTAGGGTCCACACGTCAGTGACACCGTGTTAAACACGAGGTGTTAATTCTAATGTAATTAAAAGATTAGGGCGCCGGGGCCCACTGTCAGTGTCACGAGGAGGGTTAATTAGCGCGGGTTGACCGGTTTAACCGGCGGTTAGTCGCCGGCGTGGCCGAATGCGGCGGATCGCGTCCGGTTCGTCGCTCTGGCGACCATTTGGGCGGCGGAGGCCACAGACGAGGGGCCAGGGCTCGGCTGCGTCGTCTGGAGCAAGTGGGAGAGGCAGGGGTGGCATGAGCTCACCGGGAACAAGCTCGGGGCGGCGGCCGAAGCACAGCCAGGTGCTCGCGGGGTGCTGGAGGGCATGGTAGGAGCTGCGGGCGGCGGCTTTGGTCTTCTAGGAGGCTCTTGAGCACGATGGCATGCACGGGCGCGAGCTTGGGTGGCTCTGGCGCGACAGTGAGGATCCACGGCGGCACGACCGCTCGGGTCCAGTGGTTAGCACGACTACGATGCGCGAGTGATAAAACGGAGAGGGGGAAACGGCGCCGAGGCTCACAGCGGATTCGGTGGAGGCATCAGAGAGCTCGGGGGAGGTCCAACGCGGGCAGAATGGCGACGACGATCTCGGGCAGCCGGAGGTGAAGACAACGGTGATGGCAGCTCGACAGGGCGTCCGGAGACGCACGGCTTGACGGAGAAGACGAGGACAATGGCACGGAGCTCGTTGGCATGATGGACGGGCGAGGCCGTGGCGGTGGGCGCGGCAACGGCGAACGGTGAACGGCGGCGACGACAGCGCTCTGCCATGACGTGCAGAGCGAGAGGGAAGCAGCAAAGGAGGGGATCGACACGAGGGAGAGTGAGAGGGCTCGCGGCGATGTCCAGAGAGGCCAGAGCATCGAGGGGGAGGGGCAAGCAGGCAGGTGGCGTGGCGCCCATGCGCGTGGGCGGCGAGGCGTGCCCCTCGTCTTCTGTCATTGCCAGGAGGATGATGACTGCCAGTTGGGTCAGTGGGCCGCACAGTGTTGGGCCTGCTGGAGTAGCCAGGTAAGTTTCTCCTTTTCTCTATTTTGTTTCTATTTTCTATTTCCAACATTTGTTTTAATTTGGTTTTTGAACCAAACTAATTTTGTTGCTTCTGATAAATTCTGCAGGGACTAAAAGGATTATTCCAAAGCCCCTCAACAAAAATCAGAATTATTGGAGCAATAAATTATTTATAGTATTTATTTTCTCCAATTCAAAATACAATATGTGTTAATTCAACAATCCAAAATGTCATGCAAAAATGTGCATCACCTCTGGTTGCTGTTTCCAGCATTTTCCAAAAATGATGAACATTTTTGAAGGCCATTTGGGTTCACTGAAAAATATTTTAGTTGAACCTGGTGGATTCCTTTTTATGCTAGGTTTTGAACATCCCCCATTTCAAGTTCATTTGAAAATTTAAACGTGATGCACACATGAAGGGCTAGCCTACTGCATACCAGGACTAGGGATGTGACAACTCGCCGCCACTAAACAAGAATGTCGTCCCGAGATTCAAGACGTGAGGTAAGAGGAAAGGGGGTCACAAAACTATCACGATCTTCAGGATCCAACTGCCCTTCTCGAAGATGTTGATTCATTCCATCATCTTGGTTTTGACATCTTTGCCTTCGAGATCTTCACTCGACACGACAACGGAAAGAGAGGGAAACTCTACAGGATTCGATCTTCACGAAGATCAAGCAAACCATGATCAACTCACGGAATGAGACGTTGAATCACCTCTTGAGCTGAGACACAAACACACTTCAAGATGGATGGAAACAAACAGACGACGAATGTTCAAATTGGTAGGAAATGATTCCACACTTAAATAAAATGGTGCATGGTTTCAAAGTAGCGAGGAAATAATTGCCATGATTCCATAACGGGGCACCTTAGGGAGGTGGCTCGTAAAGTTATTCCCTTAGGTGGCAAAAAGAATTACTTTTGATACATAGATCATTGAAACTCTTCATGCCAGCCTGAGGCAATTCACAATTGATCGTTTGAGAGAATTAAAAATAATGGCATACTCAGTTTGGAAAGGAAACTGTGGTTATAGGGCAATTCGGCAAATGGAAGGAACATTCCAATTAATACCGAGGATGTAACCTGGTGCCTGAGCGTGCTCTCAAGAACTTGAACATTTCCATACTCATCAAGGTCTTACCAATATCTGTGACTAGGATCCTGGTAACACACCTTACTACCAAGATGAATAGTGCTGGACAATGTGGATGCAAAGGAAGACAATGCTTTCTTAGATTTCACCTTAGCGAGGCCAAGGAAACGAGATCTGGATGATCGACCGAGAGACATTTAGCACTGCTCTTCTAATGTTCTCCTTGATGTGCTAGCGTAAACCATTTATACATATGGTTTGGTATCTAGAACATCAAGCAAAAGGTCGAACTTCCTGAGCACAAGAATCCATAAGGAATAACTTCTAGAACAAGTCATATGGAATCCTCACGGGGAAGCGGCCAACTTTTCAATTCAAGATATTACAATAATAGGTCTTCTGGCTTGGTGTGTTGGCCACAACTCCCACTTAACCAGGTTATAGAGAGACCAATATTACAATTATTGGAAAACGTTACAACCATCATATCTGCCTGAGATTCAGATCTGGTAGGCAACAGGATATTTCAGACATCATGTGTGGAAAAGAAAGCTTGCAACACAAATCGAGGAGATGATGTTGCAAGATTCTCGGGAAATGAACTACGATAGCAAGCTCCAAAACATGAGTTAGTTCGGCTACACACATGTGAACACGGGGTCCCAGGCAAGCATGACCATGTAGTAGTCTTATAATAAACAATGTCGAGTTCTGGTTGGGAACCACCATTGCGAAGAGTGAAGTCCTGCGCATGTACCTTTGGGTCCTTAAGGATTAGCACTTAAGAACTTCTTTTCCTTGAAAAAATTAATCAGTGGCTTTAGGTTCTAGGGAATACATGTGGAATGGAGGTTGCAAATCTACCAAACCATAATATACTTCGCACATGCGTGAATGACTTGGGATGATTCCGGAGGAAGCAAAAGTAACTTTCTCGAATTCACGGCGGCAACTTGCATCGTATGCCCATTAATTAAAGGAAGTAACTGCTTTCATCAAACATATACTTCATGAGTTGGCACGAAGGAGATGCTTACAAAAGTTTCCAACACTAACTTGATGTTCAACATAATCATGGAGGAGATATAATGCTATTGATGGGCTCAACAACAAGTCATCGGGATGACCATGTAAATGGAATTCCATAGTTATGTGAACAAGGACATAGCATGGGTCAGACCAAAAGATGTAATGGTGTATGCTCGAGGAACAACCGCAAATAAGACAACATTACGAACATCGTTGGTTCTGATCTGATTTGACAATAGCCCATACTCAAATCTAGTTTTGTCAAGACAATAGATCCAACAACTGATCACGAGGATCTGTCTTCAGTACACACACAAAAAAATATCCCTTTGGACTGAACTAAGTCAGATAAAGATTTATCTTCCAACTCCCCAAGTTGTTGTTTAGCTCAACCGACTAGTTCAGAGTATCCAACACAGAATCTTGGAGAATGGGTGGTTTACAAGAAACCAACTTGATCACGAGCTCAACATAACAGCCAGGGCCTACCTGATGATACTTCCGAGAAGATATTCGGAGAATCACGAACCACAGATATGTTATTAAACTCAAGAGCAATCTTGCTTTTCAGGGCAAGACGATATGATCAAAAGAGCGAGAGATTGACACAATCCTAACTCATTGATCGGAGAGTGCACCAGCAAATATGGACTAGGTAGCACAATCATTCTTAGGATGATGACTCAATAACTAGTACGCTCAGAATGAGAGTATTGTCCATTAACTACCAAGCAACATGGTTGCTAGGAGTATTGAGTTTACACATCACAATTCACTTGTCGGCATTCCGGAAACAATAACACGGAAACTGAGGAATGACTAGTGATGGCGAGAAGTATCACTATGTCAAAAATTCATAAGAGGTTGTGCAATTCTGATGATATTCTCGACATAAAGGGGGTAACACTCCGAGGTAGAACAGAACAAAGCTGGATAGACATTTTGATCTGCGAAATACAACTGCTTTGACCCAATCCTAGAAATGGATAAGGTATTGGAGTTCGTTTCTCCTAGTCATTCTGGAATTGAACGGACCGACGGACCATAAAAATAATAGACATCGATGAACGCTAATGCACAACTACTCCTGACTATCAATTGATAGATGGAGGTCAGAATACAACTAAAGAGGGACAACTCAAAGGAACATACGGTTTTCTGAGTTGTGGATGCATAGATTAGTATGTTGAACAAATCTCAGCATATTTCTTCCGGATAACCCATGCAAAAAGGTAGAACTGGTAGAGTCACAACATAGAATCGAGAACTCATCAAGAGCACACTGGTTGTGATCTTTCAGTTCAACGAGGAACTTCTGCCATAAGTATTTCATGGTATTTGGAAGAGGAAAATACCAAAGACCTAGAGGACTATCGCAAAGGTTACTAATATCCTAAAGGAACTAGCAAACATTATCAACATGAAGTAAGTAGGGTGAATCTCGGGTCAAGAACCCAGGAGTAGAATACCTACTACTAAATGGCATCACATGATGCTTTCAAGAATAATGGCCAGAATCATCACACTGGGGATGCAAAGCATTGCTAGATTACTAAGTGGTCCTCTACGACACCTAGGGTCATAATAATATCTCCAACATATATGTCGACGTAACAGAGTACCTCAACTCACCGATTAGTGTGGTTAAACTGGCCCAAAGAAATATCAGGAATGAAAAGAAGGAATTTGCAAATGCATCAGACTATTTAGAAACCTGGGATGACTCAGACATCATAATGGTTGTAAATGCTCAAAAATATTTGAGACATCCTGCAAAATAGTGGCATGACCACTCAACATCACAATATCAAGGTTCTGAGGCCAGCTATGAACATACGGAAGTAGTAGAACTAAACTGAGGCTTGGATCCATCAATCCTATGAGTCTACGGATTAGTAACACGTGATCCTGATGGAAAGAATAGAAAGTGTCACATCCCTAGTTCTGGTATGTTATAGGTTTGCTTTGTGCATCATGTTAAGTTTCAAATGAAATTGAAATGGGGATATTTCAAACCCTAGCACCAAAGCAAATTCAAATAGGTTCAAATTAATAATGGAATTTCAATGAACCCAAAATGCTTTTCAAAAATTTCCATGGTCTTTGGAAAATGTTGGAAACAACAACCAGGGGTGATGCACATTTTTGCTAAACATTTCGGATTTTTGAATGAACCCATATGTATTTGAATTGGAGCTGTTTAAAATAATATAAATATTTTAAAGGCTCCAAAAATGTTGGAATTTGGTGAGGGCCTCTAGTATATTATAACTAGTGGTCGCAAGGAATCTCAACATTTTTATATTTGTGCTAGTATTTATTTTAACTCAAAAAAAATGTCAGAAATAGAAAAAGAAAACAAAAAAAGGGAAAACACTTACCTGGGCCTTACCTGAGGCCTGGCACTGTGCGGCCCAGCTGGCCGGCCCAGCCAGCTGGCCCTGTCAGTCACCTTCAACCTCCCGCCAGGAGGGCGCCGAGCGCGTGGCCCACGCACGTCGGCGCACGCCCGGCCACCTCCTGCCTCTCTGCTAGCTCCCCGATGCCCTGGACGCCTCCAATGCTGCCACGTAGACCCCCTGGCCCCTCCCTCACTCTCCCCGTGTCCATCCCCCTCCTCTGATCTCTCTGCGCAGCTCCACCGAACGCCACCATCACCGCCGCTCGCCGCTACCGTGGCCACAGCCATCTCCTCACCCCTCCATCGTGTCCACCAGCACGGCCATTGAGCTCCGCCTCCCCAAGCTGAAGGAATCGAGCCCGGCCGCCCTGCATCGCCTCCACGCCATCGTCTTCAACCTCGGGTTGACCGAGATCGCCGGCGCCCGACCGTCGTCTCCGACTCGTCCCCGAGCCCGCTGGCCATCCCGTCGCCCCCTTGTCGACCGAACTGCGTCGCCGCCCGAGCTCGTCGGCGGCAATGCTCCGGTGACCATTTGGTCCTAGACGCGTGTCCACCTAGTTTGATGCCCCGCGCTGAGCCTCGCTAGCGCCTCCCCTTGCCCACTTGCACCCCACAACGCTAACCCCGCGCGCACGCGAGCTCCGGCCGCCGCACTCGTCGTCGCCGGTGCCACTCCGGCCGCTCCCCGGCCGTGCTACCACCACGGTTGGATGCGGACGAGCGTCCGCATCCCGTAGCTGCACTCCGCTCGCCAAATGGCCCCCTGTAGGCATAATCCGCAGCGCACCCCCGCGTTCGGACTCGCCGGCGGCTAAATGCCGGCGACCGCTGACCTTTGACCGGCATGGGTTGACCCCACAACCCAGTTTGACCTCCCCCTCTCTCTCACGGACTTGCGGGCCCTGCCCGACTAATTACTATTGTTAGCACTAATTAACTAACTAGGTTAGCTACTACAGTCACTGACTAGTGGGCCCTGCCCAGTTAGTTAGGACTAACTAATTTAGTTAGTTGACTGGGTCACTTACCAGTGGGATCCACTGGTCAGGTTTGAACTGGTCAGCCCCATTGACTCGCCTACGTTATGCTGACGTAGAGCTGACGCAATTATTGATTTCTGGAATTATTTTAACTCCGGAAATTCCAGAATATTGCCTAAACTTCAAAAAAATCATAATAATTCAACCGTAGCTCCGAATGAAATAAATTATATATGAAAAATTATTAGAAAAATGCAAGAATCCATTTATGCCAGTTACATGCATGAAAAACTAACTTATACATGCTGTATAAGTGAAAACATAATAGGGGCATTTTAAATGCTTCATTTTGAATTTGCATTTGAATCTTTGATTCAAATGGGCTTCAACCAATTTGGTAGCTTCTTGCATTAGCCCAAACACTAGCATTTGCACATGTCATGTTCATGCATCATTTTCTTGCATTTGTCTGTGTATTGATTACCGGCACCATTTCTTCTCGATAGGTCCCACTCTGGAAGGTGTTCCCGAGAAACTGTTAGAGGAGCAGTGCCCCTTCGTGGTTCTATCAGGCAAGCAACCCCTCTTGAGCATTTCGATAAATCCCACTCTCTCGCTCTTGCTCGTTATACTGCATTAGGACAACAATGATTCAAACTGCTACTTTCTGCTGCGATAGTTGAACCCATTCCTCTGCATGACCTGTCATTGCCACAGTAAATAGTTGAAACCCACTAGCATGAGTAGGAGTTGCTTGAGCCTTGATGTGCCTACTCATCCATGCTTGTTTTCTTTATGCCAGCTATGCTTAGAGTTGTGTCAGGTCTCATTCATCGGGAATGAATCGGAGTGGTGGACATTTCCTACCGATAAAGGCTAAGTGTGTGAACACGTTTTGGTAAAGGTAGCGATGAGAGGCAATGTAGGAGTACATTGGAACCGTCCCTAAGCACTAAGTATTGTGTATGTTATCCAAGTCCAGTTACTACCATACATTGGGTTCTGGTTATCCGGCCCCTCTCGGCTTATTAATCCACTTGATCTCTGTCCAGGAGTTGCAACTAGTTTCTGGCGTTTGTAGGTAGTGCTACTTGTCTACCAGGTGGTGTCCGATGGGATGGGCTTGGGATAGACTAGGCACCGTGGCATGGTGTACCAAGTGGCACCCGAATAGTGGGCTTGGGAACCCTGCACACATCGTTTGGGGCCGTGAGCGACACCCCGGCCGGATCTCCTTGCGGATGGAACCCGAATAGGCGGTAAACCTAGACGAGAGACTTGTGTGGTTAGTCAGGTCGTGGCCGACACCCTCGCCCGACTTCTGCTTGAAGGTTGCCGAGGTACATGACGTGTACATGGCTATAAGTGGCGAGAGCGTGTGTGAAGAAGTACAACCCTGTAGGGTTAACATTATCTATTCGAATAACCGTTTTCCTCGGATATGGAAACTTGGAGGACTTATGTAGTACATAGACAACTTGAAGTGGATACTCTAAAATCCGCAAGATAAGCGTGAGTGCTATGGATGGCCTTCTCGTAGGGAGACGGGAATGGATCCGTAGTGGAGTATTGATATGGTGAATATGTGGACTCGTGTGCGGCTCCTCACCTCAAAGAAGTTTCTGATACTCGTAGTATAGGCTAGCCATTGAGTCAAAGCAGGCTTGCTCCTGTTAAAACTCCACCACCCCCTTGTTGATAATGTTGCATATGTAGATAGTTCTGATGTAAGACTTGCTGAGTACCTTCGTACTCACGTTTTCTTACTTATGTTTTGCAGTTGGTTACACAAGTGACTTTGACGAGTAGCTTGTATCCCAGCTACGATCTTGTACCCTTGGGAGGGTCGTGTTTAGTCAGGCTTCTTAGTCTTTTCCTTTTCTAGTTGTCTGTACTGAGACATGTAATGCTTCCATTGCTTGTATGCTCTGAATGATGGGTCATGAGACCCCTGTTTGTATTGAATGCTATGTGGCTCTTCTGGGCCATTATCTATATGAGTTTGAGTTATGTTGTGATGCCATGTTATAAAACACATACTTGCATGTTATGCGTACGTGTAACGTGTATTGCTATGTGTGGGATACGACAACCTAGTTGTTTATCCCTGGTAGCCTCTCTTATGGGAAAATGTAGTATTGTGCTTCCATGAGCCATAGTAGTCCGCTACAGCCTAGTTCACTGGAGTCCTGCTAGCCCAACACTACTGCTCCGGAACACTTGAGTGGCCGGCATGTGATTCACTTTGTTCCTGTGTCTGTCCCTTCGGGGAAATGTCACGCGGTGACATCCGGAGTCCTGCCTAGCCTGCTACAGCCCGGGTTCACCAGAGTCCTGTTAGCCCAGTGCTACAGCCCGGATTCATACGCTGTTGACCGACATGCTCGAGGTTGATTCATGTATGCCTGTCCCTGTAAGTTAGTGCCACTTTGGGTTCATGACTAGTCATGTCGCCCCGGGTTCTCTGTCATATGGATGCTAGCGACACTATCATATACGTGAGCCAAAAGGCGCAAACGGTCCCGGGCCAGGTAAGGTGGCACCCGTGGGAATACCGTGCGCGAGGCCGCAAAGTGATATGAAGTGTTACATGCTAGATCGGTGTGACTTAGGATCGAGGTCCCGATAGAAAGCCTAGTTCCTAATCCCCGTAGAAGAGAAGAGGATGAACCAGATCAGAATGCATAGGATAAAGGAGTAAAAAGAGCCTTACGTTCCCTTCCCCAATCAATTCCCTTATATAACTAAAGCATTTCTAGACTCGACTTCGACTAGTTTGGCTTGGTAATCCTACAGGCAGTCAGGCTCTGATACCAAAGCTGTCAGGACCCCGATTCTAAGTCACACCGATCTAGCATGTAACACATCATATCACTTTGCGGCCTCACGCACGGTATTCCCACAAGTGCCACCTTAACTGGCCCGGGACCGTTTGCACCTTTTGGCTCACGTATGATAGTGTTGCTAGCATCCATATGATAGAGAACCCGGGCCGACTTGACTAGTCGTGAACCCAAAGTGGCACTAACTTATAGGGACAGGCATACATGACCCAGTCTCGAACGTGTTGGTCATCAACGTGTGAATCCGTGTTGTAGCAACTGGGCTAACAGGACTCCGGGAACCCGGGCTGTAGCAGGCTAGCAGGACACTGGAAATCACCGCGTGACATTTCCCTCAAGGGACAGACACAAGAACAAAGTGGGACACATGTCGGTCAGTCTAAGTGTTTCGGAGCAGTAGTAACTAGGCTAGGAGAACTCCGGTAAACCAGGCTGTAGCAGACCACCATGGCTCAGTGGAAGCACCAGACTACATTTCCCCATAAGAGAGGCTACCAAGGATAGACAACTAGGTTGTCGGATCCCACACATACCAACCATTTCAATCATACACACAATATGCTCGATATGTGCAAATACAACATGTCATCACAACAAGACTCTATGACTCAGAGTATTTATTCATTAGGCTCCAAGGAGCCGAGTATTACAAACATGGGTCTCATGACCCAACATACAGAGGATACAAGCATCAAGCGAAAGCAAAAACCTGTCTGAGTACAGACATCTACAAATGAAAAGGCTAAGAAGCCTGACAATCTACAAGACCCTGCAGAGGGTACAAGGTCGTAGCTGAGGTTACGAGCTATACATCGAAGTCCACCCGGAACTACTAGTGATACTGAAGTCTAAGTGCTAAACATAAATTAAGCAAACGTGAGTACAAATGTACCCAGCAAGACCTACATCAGAACTAGCTACATATGCATCAGTATCAACAAAGGGGTGGTGGAGTTTGACTGCAGCAAGCCAGCTTTGACTCGGTGGCTATCCTGAACTATGACTGCAAGTAACTCTTTGAGGTGGCGCACATGAGTCCACATATTCACCATATCAATACACCACTATGGATCCGCTCCCGTCTCCCTACCAGAAGGCCATCCATAGCACTCACGCTTATCTTGCGCATTTTAGAGTATCCACTTCAAGTTATCTATGAACTGTACAGGCAACCCAGAAGTCCTTCACTACGGACACGGCTATTCGAGTAGATGAAGTTAACCCTGCAAGGGTGTACTTCTTCACACACACTCTTGCCACTTACGACCATGTACACGTCGTATATCTCGGCAACCTTCAAGCGGAAGCCTAGCGAGGGAGTCGACCGCGACCTGACTAACCACACAAGTCTCTCGTCCAGGTTTATCGCCTATTCGGGTTCCATCCGCAAGGAGATCCGGCCGGGGTGTCGCTCACGGCCCCAAATGATGTGTACAGGGTTCCAAGTGTTGGAAATATGCCCTAGAGGAAATAATAAAATGATTATTATTATATTTCCTTGTTCATGATAATTGTCTATATTCATGCTATAATTGTGTTATTCGGAAATCATAATACATGTGTGAATACATAGACCATAACATGTCCCTAGTGAGCCTCTAGTTAACTAGCTCGTTGGTCAATAGATAATCATGGTTTCCTAACTATGGACATTGGATGTCATTGATAACGGGATCACATCATTAGGAGAATGATGTGATGGACAAGACCCAATCCTAAGCATAGCACAAGATCGTGTAGTTCGTTTGCTAGAGCTTTTCCAATGTCAAGTATCATTTCCTTAGACCATGAGATCGTGTAACTCATGGATGCCGAGGAGTGCTTTGGGTGTACCAAACGTCACAACGTTACTAGGTGACTATAAAGGTATACTACCGGTATCCCTGAAAGTATCTGTTGGGTTGACACGGATCGAGACTGGGATTTGTCACTCCGTATGACAGAGAGGTATCTCTGGGCCCACTCGGTAATGCATCATCACAATGAGCTCAATGTGACCAAGTGTTTGGTCACGGGATCATGCATTACGGTACGAGTAAAGTGACTTGCCAGTAACGAGATTGAACGAGGTATTGGGATACCGACTATCGAGTCTCGGGCAAGTAACGTACCGATTGACAAAGGGAATTGAATACAGGATTGATTGAATCCTCGACATCGTGGTTCATCCGATGAGATCATCATGGAACATGTGGGAGCCAACATGGCTATCCAGATCCCGCTGTTGGTTATTGACCAGAGAGTCGTCTCAGTCATGTCTGCATGTCTGCCGAACCCGTAGGGTCTACACACTTAAGGTTCGGTGATGCTAGGGTTGTAGAGATGTTTGGAGTCCTGGATGAGATCCCGGACTTCATGAGGAGTTATGAAATGGTCCGGAGGTGAAGATTTATATATAGGAACTACAGTTTTGGCCATCGGGAAAGTTTCGGGGGTAATCGGTATTGTACCGGGACCACCGAAAGGGTCCAGGGGGTCCACCATGTGGGGCCACCTATCCCGAAGGGCCCCATGGGCTGAAGTGGGAGGGGAACCAGCCCCTGGTGGGCTGGTGCGCCCCCCATGGGCCTCCCCCTGCGTCTAGGGTTGGAAACCCTAAGGGTGGGGGGCGCCCGACCTGACTTGGGGGGCAAGTCCCCCCCCCCTTGGCCGCCGCCCCCCTTGGAGATTGGATATCCTAGGGCCGGTGCCCCCCTAGGGGTCCTATATATAGTGCGGGAGGTAGGGCAGCCACACCCAAGCCTTGGCGCCTCCCTCTCCCTCGTAACACCTCTCTCTCTCTCGTTGGAGCTTGGCGAAGCACTACCGAGATCACCGCTGCTTCCACCACCATGCCGTCGTGCTGCTGGATCCCCATCAGCCTCTCCTTCCCCTTGCTGGATCAAGAAGGAGGAGACGTCTTCCCAACCGTACGTGTGTTGAACGCAGAGGTGCCGTCTGTTCGGCGCTCGGTCATCGGTGATTTGGATCACAACGAGTACGACTCCATCAACCCCGTTCTCTTGAACGCTTCCGCTCGCGATCTAAAAGGGTATGTAGATGCACTCCCCTCTCCCTCGTTGCTAGATGACTCCATAGATTGATCTTGGCGATGCGTAGAACATTTTAAAATTCTGCTATGTTCCCCAACAGTGGCATCATGAGCCAGGTCTATGCGTAGTTTCTATGCATGAGTAGAACACAAGTTGTTGTGGGCGTCGATTTTGTCAATTTACTTGCCGTTACTAGTCTTATCTTGATTCGGCGGCATCATGGGATGAAGCGGCCCGGACCGACCTTACACGTACGCTTATGTGAGACTGGTTCCACCGACTGACATGCACTAGTTGCATAAGGTGGCTAGCGGGTGTTTACCTCTCCCACTTTAGTCGGATCGGATTCGATGAAAAGGGTCCTTATGAAGGTTAAATAGAAATTGGTATATCACATTGTGGTTTTGGCGTAGGTAAGAAACGTTCTTGCTAGAAACCTATAGCAGCCACGTAAAAACCTTGCAACAACAATTAGAGGACGTCTAACTTGTTTTTGCAGCATATGCCATGTGACGTGATATGGCCAAAAGGATGTGATGAATGATATATGTGATGTATGAGATTGATCATGTTCTTGTAATAGGAATCACGACTTGCATGTCGACAAGTACGACAACTGGCAGGAGCCATAGGAGTTGTCTTCATTTATTTATGACCTGCGTGTCAACATAAACGTCATATAATTACTTTACTTTATTGCTAAACCGTTAGCCATAGTAGTAGAAGTAATAGATGACGAGACAACTTCATGAAGACATGATGATGAAGATCATGATGATGGATATCATGGTGTCATGCCGGTGACGATGATGATCATGGCGCCCCGAAGATGGAGATCAAAAGGAGCAAATGATATTGGCCATATCATGTCACTATTTGATTGCATGTGATGTTTATCATGTTTTTGCTTCTTATTTGCCTAGAACGACGGTAGTAAATAAGATGATCCCTCACAATAATTTCAAGAAAGTGTTCCCCCTAACTGTGCTATGTTGCGAAAGTTCGTTGTCTCGAAGCACCACGTGATGATCGGGTGTGATAGATTCTAACATTCACATACAACGGGTGTAAGCCAGATTTACACATGCAAAACACTTAGGTTGACTTGACGAGCCTAGCATGTACAGACATGGCCTCGGAACACAAGAGACCGAAAGGTCGAACATGAGTTGTATGGAAGATATGATCAACATGGAGATGTTCACCGATGATGACTAGTCCGTCTCACATGATGATCGAACACGGTCTAGTTGAGTCGGATCATGTATCACTTAGATGACTAGAGGGATGTCTAATCTGAGTGGGAGTTCATTAAATAATTTGATTAGATGAACTTAATTATCATGAACTTAGTCTAAAAACCTTTGCAAAAAGTCTTGTAGATCAAATGGCCAACGCTCATGTCAACCTCAACTTCAACGCGTTCCTAGAGAAAACCAAGCTGAAAGAAAGATGATGGCAGCAACTATACAGACTGGGTCCGGAACCTGAGGATCATCCTCATAGCTGCCAAGAAAGCATATGTCCTAGAAGCACAACTAGGTCAAGCACCCATCCCAGAGAACCAAGACGTTCTGAACGCTTGGCAGTCACGTGTTGATGATCACTCCCTCGTTCAGTGCGGCATGCTTTACAGCTTAGAACCGGGGCTCCAAAAGCGTTTTGAGCAACACGGAGCATATGAGATGTTCGAAGAGCTGAAAATGGTTTTCCAAGCTCATGCCCGGGTCGAGAGATATGAAGTCTCCGACAAGTTCTACAGTTGTAAGATGGAGGAAAATAGTTCTTTCAGTAAGCACATACTCAAAATGTCTGGGTTGCACAACCGCTTGTCCCAGCTGGACATTAACCTCCCGGACGAGGCAGTCATTGACAGAATCCTTCAGTCGCTCCCACCTAGCTACAAGAGCTTTGTGATGAACTACAATATGCAAGGGATGGTGAAAACTATTCCTGAAGTATTTTCAATGCTGAAATCAGCGGAGGTGGAAATCAAAAAGGAACATCAAGTGTTGATGGTCAATAAAACCACTAGTTTCAAGAAAGGCAAGGGTAAGAAGAACTTCAAGAAGGACGGCAAGGGAGCTGCCGCGCCCGGTAAGTCAGTTGCTGGGAAGAAGCCAAAGAATGGACCCAAACCTGAGAATGAGTGCTTTTATTGCAAGGGAAAGGGACACTGGAAGCGGAACTGCCCCAAATACTTAGCGGACAAGAAGGTCGACAACACTAAAGGTATATGTGATATACATGTAATTGATGTGTACCTTACCAGTACTCGTAGTAGCTCCTGGGTATTTGATACCGGTGCGGTTGCTCATATTTGTAACTCAAAACAGGAGTTGCGGAATAAACGGAGACTGGCAAAGGACGAGGTGACGATGCGCGTCGGGAATGGTTCCAAGGTCGATGTGATCGCCGTTGGCACGCTACCTCTACATTTACCTACGGGATTAGTTTTAAACCTCAATAATTGTTATTTAGTGCCAGCTTTGAGCATGAACATTGTATTTGCATATCGTTTAATATGAGATGGCTACTCATTTAAATCGGAGAATAATGGTCGTTCTATTTATATGAGAGATATGTTTTATGGTCATGCCCCCTGGTCAATGGTTTATTCTTAATGAATCTCGAACGTGATGTTACACATATTCATAGTGTGAATACCAAAAGATGTAAGGTTGATAATGATAGTCCCACATATCTGTGGCACTGCCACCTTGGTCACATCGGTGGCAAACGCATGAAGAAGCTCCATACAGATGGACTTTTGGAGCCTCTTGATTTCGAATCATTTGACACGTGCGAACCATGCCTCATGGGTAAAATGACCAAGACTCCGTTCTCCGGAACAATGGAGCGAGCAACCAACTTAATGGAAATTATACATACTAATGTGTGCGGTCCAATGAGCGTTGAGGCTCGTGGTGTCTATCGTTATGTTCTCACTCTCACTGATGACCTAAGTAGATATGGGTATGTCTATTTGCTGAAACACAAGTCTGATACCTTTGAAAAGTTCAAGGAATTTCAGAATGAGGTAGAGAATCAACGTGACCGAAAGATAAAATTCTTACGATCAGATCATGGGGGAGAATATTTAAGTCACGAATTTGGTATGCACTTAAGGAAATGTGGAATCATTTCACAACTCACGCCGCGTGGAACACCTCAGCGTAACGGTGTATCCGAACATCGTAATCGCACTCTATTGGATATGGTGCGATCTATGATGTCACTCATTGATTTACCGCTATCATTTTGGGGATACGCTCTAGAGACAGCTACATTCACTTTAAATAGGGCACCGTCTAAATCCGTTGAGACGATACCATATGAATTATGGTTTGGGAAGAAACCTAAGCTGTCGTTTCTAAAAGTTTGGGGATGCGACGCTTATGTCAAGAAACTTCAACCTGAAAAGCTCGAACCCAAGTCGGAAAAATGTGTCTTCATAGGATACCCTAAGGAAACCATTGGGTATACCTTCTACCTCAAATCCGAAGGCAAGATCTTTGTTGCCAAGAACGGGTCCTTTCTTGAGAAAGAGTTTCTCTCGAGAGAAGTAAGTGGGAGGAAACTAGAACTCGATGAAGTACTGCCTCTTGAACTGGAAAGTAGCGTAGCTCAGGAAGATGTTCCTGTGGTGCCTGCACCGACAAGAGAGGAAGTTAATGATGATGATCAAGGTACTTCAGATCAAGTTGCTACTGAACTTCAAAGGTCCACAAGGACACGTTCCACACGAGAATGGTATGGCAACCCTGTCCTGGAAATCATGTTGTTAGACAACGGTGAACCTTTGAACTATGAAGAAGAAATGGCGGGCCTAGATTCCAACAAATGGCTTGAAGCCATGCAATCCGAGATAGGATCCATGTATGAAAAAAAAGTATGGACTTTTACAAACTTGCCCGATGATCGGTGAGCGATAGAGAATAAATGGATCTTTAAGAAGAATACGTTCGCGGATGGTAATGTTACCATCTATAAGGCTTGACTTGTCGCTAAGGGTTATCGACAAGTTCAAGGGGTTGACTATGATGAGACCTTCTCACCCGTAGCGAAGCTGAAGTCCGTCCGAATCATGTTAGCAATTGCCGCATACTATGATTATGAGATATGGCAAATGGACGTCAAAACGGCATTCCTTAACGGCTTTCTAAAGGAAGAATTGTATATGATGCAGCCGGAAGGTTTTGTCGATCCTAAGAATGCTAACAAGGTATGCAAGCTCCAACGGTCCATCTACGGGCTGGTGCAAGCATCTCGGAGTTGGAACATTCGTTTAATGAAATGATCAAAGAGTTTGGGTTTATGCAGACTTATGGAGAAACCTGCGTTTACAAGAAAGTGAGTGGGAGCTCTGTAGCATTTGTCATATTATATGTGGATGGCATACTTTTGATGGGAAATGATATAGAACTTTTGGACAGTATTAAGGCCTACTTGAATAAGTGTTTTTCAATGAAGGACCTTGGAGAAGCTTCTTACATATTATGCATCAAGATCTATGGAGATAGATCGAGACGCCTCATAGGTCTTTCACAAAGCACATACCTTGATAAGACATTGAATAAGTTCAATATGGATCAGTCCAAGAAGGGGTTCTTGCCTGTGTTGCAAGGTGTGAAATTGAGCTCAGCTCAATGTCCGACCACGGCAGAAGATAGAGAAAAGATGAGTGTCGTCCCCTATGCCTCAGCCATAGGGTCTATCATGTATGCCATGTTGCGTACCAGACCTGAGGTGAACCTTGCCGTGAGTTTGGTAGGAAGGTACCAAAGTAATCCCGGCATGGAATACTGGACAACGGTCAAGAACATCCTGAAGTACCTGAAAAGGACTAAGGATATGTTTCTCATATATGGAGGTGACGAGGAGCTCGTCGTAAAGGGTTACGTCGATGCTAGCTTCGACACAGATCTGGATGAATCTAAGTCACAAACTGGATACGTGTATATTTTGAATGGTGGGGCAGTAAGCTGGTGCAGTTGCAAGCAAAGCGTCGTGGCGGGATCTACATGTGAAGCGGAGTACATGGCAGCCTCGGAGGTAGCGCATGAAGCAATCTGGATGAAGGAGTTCATCACCGACCTAGGAGTCGTACCCAATGTGTCGGGGCCGATCACTCTCTTCTCAACACTAGAGCTATTGCCCTTGCCAAGGAGCCCAGGTTTCACAAGAAGACCAGGCACACCAAGCGTCGCTTCAACTCCATTCGTGAAAATCTTCAAGACGGAGACATAGATATTTGCAATGTACATACGTATCTGAATGTCGCAGATCCGTTGACTAAACCTCTTCTGCAAGCAAAACATGATCAACACCAGAACTCTATGGGTGTTCGATTCATCACAATGTAACTAGATTATTGACTCTAGTGCAAGTGGGAGACTATTGGAAATATGCCCTAGAGGCAATAATAAAATGATTATTATTATATTTCCTTGTTCATGATAATTGTCTATTATTCATGCTATAATTGTTATATCCGGAAATCATAATACATGTGTGAATAGATAGACCATAACATGTCCCTAGTGAGCCTCTAGTTACCTAGCTCGTTGATCAATAGATAGTCATGGTTTCCTGACTATGGACATTGGATGTCATTGATAACGGGATCACATCATTAGGAGAATGATTTGATGGACAAGACCCAATCCTAAGCATAGCACAAGATCGTGTAGTTCGTTTGCTAGAGCTTTTCCAATGTCAAGTATCATTTCCTTAGACCATGAGATCGTGGAACTCCCGGATGCTGTAGGAGTGCTTTGGGTCTACCAAACATCACAACGTAACTGGGTGACAATAAAGGTATACTACAGGTATCCCCGAAAGTATCTGTTGGGTTGACACGGATCGAGACTGGGATTTGTCACTCCGTATGACGGAGAGGTATCTCTGGGCCCACTCGGTAATGCATCATCACAATGAACTCAATGTGACCAAGTGTTTGGTCACGGGATCATGCATTACGGTACGAGTAAAGTGACTTGCCAGTAACGAGATTGAACGAGGTATTGGGATACCGACTATCGAGTCTCGGGCAAGTAACGTACCGATTGACAAAGGGAATTGAATACGGGATTGATTGAATCCTCGACAATGTGGTTCATCCGATGAGATCATCATGGAACATGTGGGAGCCAACATGGGTATCCAGATCCCGCTATTGGTTATTGACCAGAGAGTCGTCTCGGTCATGTCTGCATGTCTCCCGAACCCGTAGGGTCTACACACTTAAGGTTCGGTGATGCTAGGGTTGTAGAGATGTTAGTATGTTGTAACCCAAAAGTTGTTCGGAGTCCCGATGAGATCCTGGACGTCACGAGGAGTTCCGAAATGGTCCGGAGGTGAAGATTTATATATATAGGAAGTCCAGTTTCAGCCATCGGGAAAGTTTCGGGGGTAATCGGTATTGTACCGGGACCATCGGAAGGGTCCCGGGGGTCCACCGGGTGGGGCCACCTATCCCGGAGGGCCCCATGGGCTAAAGTGGGACGGGAGCCAGCCCCTGGTGGGGGGTGGGCTGGTGCGCCCCCCATGAGCCCCCCCTACGCCTAGGGTTGGAAATCCTAAGGGTGGGGGCGCCCCACCTAACTTGGGGGGCAAGTCCCCCCCCCTTGGCCACCGCCCCCCTTGGAGATTGGATCTCCTAGGGCCAGCGCCCCCCTAGGGATCCTATATATAGTGGGGGGAGGGAGGGTAGCCACACCCAAGCCATGGCGCCTCCCTCTCCCTCATAACACCTCTCTTTCTCGTTGGAGCTTGACGAAGCCCTGCCGAGATCACCGCTGCTTCCACCACAAACACCGTCGTGCTGCTGGATCTCCATCAACCTCTCCTTCCCCTTGCTGGATCAAGAAGGAGGAGACGTCTTCCCAACCATACTTGTGTTTAACGCGGAGGTGCCGTCCGTTCGGCGCTCGGTCATCGGTGATTTGGATCACGACGAGTACGACTCCATCAACCCCGTTCTCTTGAACGCTTCCACTCGCGATCTACAAGGGTATGTAGATACACTCCCCTCTCCCTCGTTGCTAGATGACTCCATAGATTAATCTTGGTGTTGCATAGAAAATTTTAAAATTCTGCTACGTTCCCCAACACCAAGCCCACCAAACGGGCGACACTTGGCATACCCAACCACGGTGCCTAGTATGTCCCAAGCCCACCTGTACCGGGTGCCACTTGGTAGACTACTAACACTAGCTACAAACACTAGAAACTAGTTGCAACTCCTGGTAAGAGACCATGTTGATTAATAAGTCGAGAGGGGCACTTAAGAATTCCAATGCGTGGTAGTAGTTGTTCATGGATCACAAACACGGAACTCGGTTCCTAAGGACAACTTCAATGAGACAACGCACCATGTACTCCTACATGGCCTCTCACCGATACCTTTACCAAATCGTGTTCACACACTTAGCTCTCAATAGTAGGACATGTTCACACACCTCCAATTCATCCCCATGAATCGGACCTGAGTCGAGTCTAAGCAGTAGCAGGCATGACAGACAAGCATGAAAGAGTAGGAACATCAAGGCTCAAACAACTCCTACTCATGCTAGTGGGTTTCATCTATTTACTGTGGCAATGACAGGACATGCAGAGGAAAGGGGTTCAGCTACCGCAGCATGTAATAGTTGAAACATTGTTGTCCTAATGCAGTAAAAGAGAGCGGGAGCGGGAGAGTTGGATTGTATCGGAATGAACAAGGGGGTTTTGCTTGCCTGGCACTTCTGAAGATAATATAGTTCTTCATCTATGTCATCAAACTCATCGTCGGAACATCGTCTACTAAGAGGGGCAATTACCGGCAAACAAGGAAGAAGTTAATCAATGCAATGCACAATATGATGCATGATCATGACATGGCAATATGCTGTGGCTGAGCTAATGCAACTGACCAGATAGGTTTGACTCATTTTGAACCAAAGGTTTAACTCCAAACTCATCTTATGAATTTAAGTAATGCTTTATCATGTCTTGATATAAACAGCAGGGTTAAGTTGCTCTAACATGCATGAAATTAGTACAGATGGATAGATTGGATTTTTCTGATCATTTTTCATATATAAATTATTTAAATCTGAGCTACGGTTGAATTTATATGAATTTTAGAAGTTTTGCTAAATTTCTGGAATTTCCTGATTTAATTAAACCCAGAAAAGCTTTATTGTGTCAGCAGTGTGTCATGCCTGTGTCAGCAAGTCAAAGGCACTGACTAGAGTCAAACCTGACATGTAGGGTCCACATGTCAGTGACACAGTGTTAAACATGAGGGGTTATTTCTAATCTAATTAAAAGATTAGGGCGCCGGGGCCCACTGTCAGTGTCACAGGGGGGTTATTTCTAATCTAATTAAAAGATTAGGGCGCCGGGGCCCACTGTTAGTGTCACAGGGGGGTTAATTAGCGCTAGTTAACCGGTTTGACCGGCGGTTAGTCACCGGCGAGGCCAAACGCAGTGGAGCGCATTGGGTTCATTGCTCCGGCGACCATTTGGGTGGCAGAGGCCACGGGCGAGGAGCTAGGGCTCGTCCGCGTCGTTTGGAGCAAGCGAGAGATGCGGGGTGGCCCGAGCTCGCCGGGAATGAGCTCGGGGCAGCGGCCGGAGCATGGCCAGGTGCGCGCAGGGTGCTGCAGGGCATGGCAGGAGCTGCGAGCGGCGGCTTTGGTCTTCTGGGAGGCTCCTGAGCGCGATGGCATGCGCGGGCACAAGCTGCGATGGCTCTGGGCACGACGGTGAGGATCCACGGCGGGGCGACCGCTCGGGTCCGGTGGTTAGCACGGCTACGGCGCACGAGTGACAAAACGGAGAGGGGGAAACGGCGGCGAGGCTCACATCGGATCCGGCAGAGGCGTCAGAGAGCTCGGGGGAGGTCCAACATGGGCAGAAAAGTGATGGCAATCTCGGGTGGCCGGAGGTGAAGACGACGGTGATGGCGGCTCCACAGGGCGTCCAGAGATGCATGGGTTGACGGAGAAGATGAGGATGACGGCACGGAGCTCGTGGGCACGACGGAGGGGCGAGGCCGTCGCGGTGGGCGCGACAACAGCGACGACGGCAGCACTCGGCCACGAGGTGCAGAACAAGAGGGAGACAGCAGAGGAGGGGATCGACATGAGGGAGAGTGAGAGGGGTCCGGGGTGCATCGTGGCGACGTCTAGAGAGGCCAGAGCATTGAGGGGGAGGGGCAAGCAGGCAGGTGGCGTGGCGCCCATGCGCATGGGCGGTGAGCTCTTGCCCCTCGCCCTTCTGTCGTCGCCAGGAGGAAGATGACTGGAAGTTGGGCCAGTGGGCCGCATAGTGCTAGGCCGGCTGGAGACGCCAGGTAAGTTTCTCCTTTTCTCTATTTTGTTTTTGTTTTCTATTTTTGACATTTGTTTTAATTTCATTTTTGAACCAAATAATTTTGTTGCTTCTGATAAATTTTGCAGGGACTAAAAGGACTATTCCAAAGCCCCTCAACAAAAATCAGAATTATTGGAGCAATAAAGTATTTATAGTATTTATTTGCTCCAATTCAAAATACAATATGTGTTAATTCAACAATCCAAAATGTCATGCAAAAATGTGCATCACCTCTGGTTGCTATTTCCAGCATTTTCCAAAAATGATGAACATTTTTGAAGGCCATTTGGGTTCACTGAAAAATATTTTAGTCGAACCTAGTGGATTCCTTTTTATGCTAGGGTTTGAACATCCCCCATTTCAAGTTCATTTGAAATTTAAACATGATGCACACATGAAGGGCTAGCCTAGTGCAGACCAAGACTAGGGATGTTACACCTATCTAGCCCCCAACCTCTCGTGCGCATGCACGCATTTGCCTATCTAGGTCACTACCTCGAGACTGTCTCACTCTTTCTTTCGCACGGCGGGCCACACTCTCTCAATCTCGCTCTCTTTATCTCAGTCTCGATTAACCTAGTTTTATTTCACACACAAATGATATATCTCCTTGTTCGGGCCTCGATCGACACACTGTATGCTCTCTCACGCAGATTGTCTATCTAGGTCAGTCCATCCAAGTCGCCCCCACTCTTTCGACCTCATGGCAGACTACGCTCGCTCAATCTCTCTCTCTCTCCCTCTCTCTCTCTCTATATATATATGTCTTGATTAATCTCCCTCTTTCTCGGACATAAACGATATATCTCCATGTTTGAGCCCAAATCGACATATTCATAGTGTATACTCTCTCATGCACATTTTCTATCTAGGTCACTCTCTCCAACCCGTCTCACTCTTTCGACCGCACGACGACCCACACCCGCTCAATCTGTCTTCCTTTATACATGTAATCGATTGACCTTGCTTCCTCCGACGCACAAAATATATCTACATGTATGTGTCTGGATCATCTCTCAAGCTCTATCTTACAGCCCTCACCCTTCCCAAAAGCTCAATCCGACAATATCTCTCCAGAGGATATATATATCTTTTCAATGAATGTCGGACCACGCTCACTTTGTCTCTCTATCTATATGTCTCTCGATTGACCTCGCTTTCTCACATCGTATCTTCCACACATTGAAGCTACCTCTCCATCCCTTCGCAAAGCCGGAGCTATTTACATTGCGAGGGGGACTCCAACCTTGGATTAATTTGTGTAGGCATTTATTCCGGTGGGTTTAGATTATATTTTCGTAGCATTCGGCCCACAACTACTCTGAACACCGTTGCAACCCCCGCACCTCCCCCAATTGATTTCCCTCGGGCTCAGTCATCACTCTCTCGCACGTCCTTTTTCACCTTCAACATTGCACCATGGTATTATTGTAAAAAACTCTATTGTTCTCTTTAATTATTACAAATAAGCTACAAAACTACACACCATAGTCCACCTGGAATGGAACAAATTTCGACCCACAAATTAAAGTGCTACAAACTATACGCCGAGGGGACCACCTGCCATGAAACAAATTTGGACCCATATACAAATTAAAAAATAAAGGACGAGGATCGAACATGCGACCAGGGCCTTCAAGCCGCACGTCAATAGGCAACATACGTAGAACAACAATGTTTGTTGTACCCCCTTTGTTCATATAATGTTTTTATATTACCACATCCTATTTAATGGATAACATGTAATATTATTTTTAGTACATTAGTGGGACCGGCTCGTTAGCACGTAGTACTATTCGCCTTCACTTACTGGTGGGTTCCATGTGTGCTCTCTCTCTCCTCCCCTTCTGCGTTTAGATGCATGGGAAAACACAAAGAACTCGCGGACGATGTTGTCGTTGACCATATCTGGACGCGTTCACATGTTACAGCACCAGTTTCACGTACTAGTAGTACTGGTCAATGTGTATGTGCAATGCACATTAATTTGTAAGTATAGTAAGTGCATGCGGATATTAAGTAGGATATTATTTGCGTGTTATTATGTGATTAGCACTATTTTTGGCATGAAATTAACTGCACGCTAAACGTGTTGAGCGCTCGACATTGAAGCAGTCTAGGTTGTTGGATGAGAAGGAATACATGTGGCTTCATGATGTTTTATATTTAATTTGATACGGCTCTAGCAGAACATTCAATCGATCAAACCATAGATTTCATTCAGTCCGACTCCGACTTTACATTCATACGACGATCGATCTAAATAAACAGAAATGATAAACATTCGGATTTTAAGCATGGCAATCCAAACATTTTTCATAGCAAATTTAGATTACGCTGCGGCGGCGGGGGCATCTTACGGTGGGAAGCGGCTCCTCTGTCGTGCTCTGTGCTGTCGGGCCACTGACCGACGGCGACGGCGGCGTCTTGCGCCGTTGTTGGCGTACTCCTGGACGTTGGCCCTATCTTCAAGTACGGCCACAATGTTCTAGACTTCGGTATCCAGGAGCGAGTCAACTAGCAGGAGGAGGCGACTGGTGTTGGTGCAAGGAAGCGGTCGACGGCGACCATCCATGTCGCCGAGGGGGGCACTGGCACCCGCACGGGGACAAGCACTGGCAACGGCGCGACAGAGACATTCGTGTGCACGGGCACCGGCATGGGCGCGCACGTCAGTGCATGCGCAGGCGCATGCGCTGGCAGGTGCATGAGTGCGTGAAAGTCGGCGGGGACCTTGTGGAACCCCGTGGCATCAAGTTCGGCGACAATGTGCGACTCCCAGCCCATCAATGCCACGGGGATGGGCGCTGGCGCAGTCGAGGCAACGGGAGCCAGAACGGGAGCGGGGATAGGCGCGACGTCTTCCCGCAAGGACGGTTCAAGCTCGCCCCAAAGCGCCTTATGTTCTTGAGACTCCTGCTGGGTGTCTTCCTCGGGAAACTAGAAGACTAAGGGCAGACCACCGTGATGTGGCATGCGGTACGGTTAGATCAGGTTGGTTGGAGGTAGATGCCAGGAGAATTGGAGAGGAAGAGAGATGATTGTAGCGATACTAGGTAGTGCTGGGTTGATTTTAAACTGTGGCGCCGGTGACATTAAAAGTGGGAGCGGTTGGGATGAAGGTGGGTGGCAAAGCCTGGTCAAAGGGCTCGCCTCCCGGTGAGCCTGAACAGCGGTCTGCTTGCACGCCTCCCATCAGCCGGCGCAGCAGTCTGCTCGCACGCCTTTTGTCGACTCACACGCTTGCTCGGACGACACCTGCCGATGAGGAGCGGGACTCGTGGCGGGACGTAAGCACCCACGGTTTCAATAAATAACTTGGCTCCTCATTTGTGCAACTTCACATAAGCACCCCTCTCAAATTGAAGAAAAAATTACGTAGGAATATTTGTGACATATAACGTGACCATGCTCAGTTTCATGAATTTCTAGTCACTTTGGATTTTCTGAAATTTAATATCCAGGATTCAAAACAATATAATAACCTGCATCATGCAATAAATTTTCAAGCAATACATCTTTCCTGTTGTATTTCTTAAGAAAGCATTTGGTCAAACATTATGCTTAGTTAGACTTCAGACAAGTTATATATCAGAGTAAAAGGATAATCCCTCTGTACCAGTGCATTGCCTGATATATTAAGTCAAGTACTAGGCACGAACAAACGGGCTCAATTTTGTGATCATCCTGGTGTAGTACTCCTATTAGTACTAGGCAATGCAGTTGACGGGTGACCTTGGGTAGCAGCAACTGGGGGAATTGAACCGTGCTCCGCACGGTAGGTAACGTTGTCTAGTTACTAAAGCATCCCTCCATTGTTCATCGGTAGTCACTATGGACCGGGGACATGAGGGGAATTACCTAGGGCTGGAATTCTGGCCGCTAGATATTTCGACTCAAAACGCGAAAGCTCGACTAGTTGGGGTTGGCTAATGTGCGTACCACGCACGCCACCAAAAGGACACGAGCCCGGTTTTTTTGAGGATCAACACGAGCCCGGTTTTTTTAATTTTTTTTGGATCAACACAGGCCTGGTTTTTTTTCTTTTTTTTTGAGGATCAACACGAGCCAAGGTCTGGCTGGTATGCCATTGGGTCCTACCATTTGAGTATACGAAATGAATCTTTCAAATTGCCGAGCGAATCTATGTGTATTACAGTGCCCGTATTTTCCTTGCAAATAGTAATCTCAACATGGTAATTGATTTATGATGAGTTCTTGAATTAGAGTGAGTTTGTGATATATTGATCTCAACGTGGATTTCACATTTCATGGTATCCCTAGTAAGTTTTTCATTGCAAATTCAAATTTAAAAGATCAAGGGTATGATGGTGAGAAAAATTTGTATGTATCAAGCATATCACCACACACAGACACACAGACACATGCAAACACGACAATAATCCAATAAGTATAGTGCATCTATTTTTCCAAACCATGCATGTATGACACAAATTCAAAAATACTCCTTCTATTTCTAAATATTAGTTTTTTAGAGATTTCAACAAGTGACTACATACGGAGCAAAATGAGTGAATCTACACTCTAAAATATGTCTATATACATCCGTATGTGGCAGTCCATTTGAAATCTCTAAAAAGACTAGTATTAAGGAATGAAGGGAGTAAAATGTAAGACATGCATGGTCCTCAATTCAATACTCAAAATGAACAGGAAACTGAAACATGAATATTAAGTCTAGTTCTACAGTACATCCAAATGTTGTGTTTAGGCGGAGCTATGTAGATTGTCGAGGGTTAACCCCTCGACCTTAGATAAAATTGTGAAGCTGTGTTTAGGATTGTTTAGATTATATTTGTCCCCACCCTCCCAAAGGCCGATTGGTTCTGCACCCCCTCCTCCCCGGGAGAATATCATGTGCCCCCACAGCTTAGATGCTATATACTGATACGAGTTCCTTGGAGCTTGTAGATATGATATATAGGATCTCACATGATGTCTTAATATTTTTACAGGAAACCTTGATGAGTTTGAGAATTGCACACAATTTGTACAAAAACTACTCAGATGCCCTTGGATCCCATATCCAACGACCTCGAAGCTCGTATCACCGTAGCATCTAAGATGAAGGAGGATATCATGTTCTCCTATATGTAAGAATATCATGTGCTACCACACCTTAGATGCTTTGGTGATACAAGCTCTTCGGAGCCGTTGGATTTGTGACCCAACAACTCCTCGGTGGTTCAAATGTTTTTTTGCAGAAAAGCCCCCAAAGAGTTCAGCCACTGCTTACAAGCACAAAGACTGCTCAGATGCCATTGGATCTCAGATCAAACGACCTCGAAGCTTGTATCACCGTAGCGTCCAAGCTGCGAGAGCACCTGATGTTTTCTCGCATGGGAGAATATGAGGTGCCCCCGCACCGTAGATTCTATGGTGATACGATTTCATGGAGATCTAATGGCTCACAGTAGGAGGTTTGAATGTTTTTGCAATATACGCCTGAGAGATTTTGGGAATTGCCAAGAAAGTACAAGTACTACACATGTGGCATCTAATCACAGATCATACGACCTAGATGCTCGTATCACCGTATCAGCTAATTAAGCTATGGGGAGCACCTAATATGAGCAACGGGGAGCCATTGGATCCAAGATGCAGCGGCACACACGAGGCCTAAATGTTTTATTTGCAAAAAAAAACTTGGAGAGTTTGGAAATTGCGCATAATTACAAAGACTACTCCCAAGCCATTGAATCTCAGTTCCAACGATGTAAAAACTCGTATCACCATAGCATCTAAGCTGCGGGGTGGATGAGATATTCTATGTCGCTGTCATTTTTGTCCGTAAACTTGCAGAATACGTGTAACTCGTGTCGTTACTTGTCTAACCGTGCAAAATGTTTTTTCAAAAAAACCATCCTACACTGAAATATCGGAACAACACACGGGGGTCCCACTTGTCATTGATCAAATTTGGACCTAAAACTAACAAATCTGAAAGATGAGATTCAAACTGGCAACCTGGACTACAAAGAGTAAGTCGATAGCCTGAAAGAACAACGGTTGTTGGCTTTGTCCCATAACTTGATTTTATACAGTCTTACGTTTAGTAGAGTAGAGGGAGTGCCTCGTCAACACGTGCATGACCATTTACTCACTTACTGGTGGGTCCCGGGTCTGCAATCTCTCTCTACTCTCCATCATCTAACCTTTAGACACATGGGCACACATGAAGAGCGGCGCTAGCTTGCCATGGTGTTATTATAACTAAAAAAAGCTTGGAAAATATAAGAATCTCCTAGAACAAGAGACGTTGTGGCTAGTCGAGACAGAGCTAACCATAGCTATCCTCCATGCCACGTTATCATGATGAAGTTGTGTGGCTAGTGTGGTGTTTTCGACCGACTAGCTGGGTCCCAAGGTGGAACCATAGTTACTACTACATCTGATACAGTATATTTTTACACGCACATTTTTCCTCCGTGCCGAGACATGGCACACCCTACCGCACGGTTTTGGGGTCCTCCCGAGCGATGCATGCATATATTCTTCCTTGCCGAGACGTGGGACACCCTACCACACATTTTCTGGGTCCTCCTCGGTCGTAGCGCCGAAGCAAGTAAATGGGTCGTCAAATCATGAAAGACCACCTTTCCCGCCGAGTACATCAGCGAAGCACGATGGCTAGCTAGTTGGGCTAGTGCGACTGATTTGCTAGGATGCCGCCACATTTGTTTTTTCACCCTTTTTTTCTCCTTGCCAGCAGGTAAATTTAAATATCCACTGCGGCATTGCTCTAGTCTTTGGGTGCGGCAGGCATGGCAGGATTTTTAATTTTTTGATTGACGAGAGCAGACGTGGCAGGATTTTTAATTTTTTGATTGACGGGAGCAGGCATGGTAGTAATTAGTTATGATGACTCCGCCTGTAAACCCACTGCTCCCTGATGTGAGAAGTCATCGACTGGTCTTTTCCCATGGTGAAAACCTAAAGATTCCCCGCTCCTCGGCTGGCTCCCTCCGCCTTCCCGTAGATTGCATTGCCTTTCAGCCGTTTTGCCCCCTTTGCTTCCTCTCCCCATTGCCTCTACCTGGTGCCATGGCGGCGTAGCAGATCACGAAGTCTGAGGTGAGGTGCCTAACACAGGAGCTCGAGGCCAAGAATGCAGAGCTCAGCGCTAAGGACATGGAGCTCCATGAGCTCAAGCAGGAGAGGAGTGCCATGCTCCTCCGTTATATGCGGGAGTTCACAGAGCTTCAAAAGCGGCAGGCGTCCACCACAAAGATGCTCGAGGCATCGGCGACGTTGCTGCAGAAAGCGGGTTATACGATAGGCTGTCAAGGGTGCCGGCTGGGGCGCGAGCGGGCCGATTGTGGCGAGTGTTGGGGATCGTAGTAGAATTTTAAAATTTTCTACGCATCACCAAGATCAATCTATGGAGTTATCTAGCAACAAGGGAGAGAGGAGTGCATCTACATACCCTTGTAGATCGCGCGCGGAAGCGTTCAAGAGAACGGGGTTGATGGAGTCATACTCGACGTGATCCAAATCACCGATGACCAAGTGCCGAACGGACGGCACCTCCGCGTTCAACACACGTATGGTTGGGAAGACGTGTCCTCCAACTTGAACCAGCAAGGGGGAAGGAGAGGTTGATGAAGATCCAGCAACACGACGGCGTGGTGGTGGAAGCAACGGTGATCTCGGCAGGGCTTCGCCAAGCGCAGGGAGACGGAGGAGTGTCATGGGAGGGAGAGGGAGAGGCCAGGGCCTCGGGTGCGGCTGCCCTCCCTCCCCCCACTATATATAGGGTGCCTAGGGGGGCACCGGCCCTAGGAGATCCAATCTCCTAGGGGAGGCGGCGGCCAAGGGAGTGCCTTGCCCCCCAAGGAAAGGGTGGCGCCCCCCACCCCTAGGGTTTCCAACCCTAGGCGCAGGGGGAGGCCCAAGGGGGGCGCACCAGCCCGCTAGAGGCTGGTTCCCCTCCCACTTAAGCCCATGGGGCCCTCCGGGATAGGTGGCCCCACACGGTGGACCCCCGGGACCCTTCCGGTGGTGCCGGTACAATACCGATTACCCCCAAAACTTCCCCGATGGCCGAAACTTGACTTCCTATATATAAATCTTCACCTCCCGACCATTCCGGAACTCCTCGTGACGTCCAGGATCTCATCTGGGACTCCGAACAACTTTCGGGTTACCGTATGCTAATATCTCTACAACCCTAGCATCACCGAACCTTAAGTGTGTAGACCCTACGGGTTCGGGAGACATGCACACATGACTGAGATGCCTTTCCGATCAATAACCAACAACGGGATCTGGATACCCATGTTGGCTCCCACATGCTCCATGATGATCTCATCGGATGAACCACGATGTCGAGGATTCAATCAATCTCGTATACAATTCCCTTTGTCCAGCAGTATTGTACTTGCCCGAGATTCGATCGTTGGTATCCCGATACCTTGTTCAAAATCGTTACCGACAAGTCTCTTTACTCGTTCCGTAACACATCATCCCATGATCAACTCCTTGGTCACATTGTGCACATTATGATGATGTCCTACCAAGTGGGCCCAGAGATACCTCTCCGTTTACAGGGAGTGACAAATCCCAGTCTTGATTCGTGCCAACCCAACAGACACTTTCGGATATACCTGTAGTGTACCTTTATAGCCACCCAGTTACGTTGTGATGTTTGGCACACCCAAAGCACTCCTACGGTATCCGGGAGTTGCACAATCTCATGGTCTAAGGAAATGATACTTGACATTTGAAAAGCTTTAGCAAACGAACTACACGATCTTGTGCTAGGCTTAGGATTGGGTCTTGTCCATCACATCATTCTCCTAATGATGTGATCCCATTATCAATGACATCCAATGTCCATGGTCAGGAAACCGTAACCATCTATTGATCAACGAGCTAGGCAACTAGAGGCTTACTAGGGACATGGTGTTGTCTATGTATCCACACATGTGTCTGAGTTTCCTATCAATACAATTCTAGCATGGATAATAAACGATTATCATGAACAATGAAATATAATATAATAATAACTAATTTATTATTGCCTCTAGGGCATATTTCCAACAATGAGGTCCAGGATCGCCTCGGCCACTTGGTGGACCAAGTTGCCACGCACGTGTTGCGGCTGCGCGATGCCTACCGTCCTGCCAGCACGACCATGCCGACCGTCAGGCTAAACCCGTTCGACCACCCCATCGACTTCAACGAGCTGCGGCTTCCTGACCTAGTCTCCTTCTTCACCTATATCTCGGAGGAGCTGAGCCGTCTCCATGCGATGGTGGGGGCGGAGCTGGACAAGGAGGGGTTGCGGGCTGCCGTCGCCGTTGTCGGGCGAATCCTCTTAGGGCTCCTTCACTAGAATCCATTCATGCCATTCGGTGCCGTCTTTGACGAGCTGGCTCCCGTCGACCGGGAGCAGGCTCTGCAGGCCGTTGCTCCCTGCATCACCAACGTCGTGCGCCTCGAGAAGTAGAGGGACTTCGGTGATGTTTAGGTGTCCTCTACATGGGCATGTCCATGTCTCGACGGAACATGACCGTTGGACGAAACTCAGACGGTGCAAATCAGTCACTGTAGCACAAAGCATGTGGGTGTGTTTGGTTGCATTCTCATCTCAATGTAGTTGTTCTCTCTTCGTGTATTTGTGTTAAGCTACTAGTGTGGACTCATGCAACCTTCATGCACTCTGCCAAACACGCAAAAGTGGGTCGAGAAGGGAAATTTTGCTCCCATCTCATGCACCCTTCATACACCCTGCCTAACACTGAGTCGTCATGCTTCATATGGTTCATGTTTCATGGAGTACTATAGCACCGTACTCTCCGTGCACTATAGCTCTAGTTTTGTTAACATTGATCTCACCGTTCATTCTCGACCGGACAGTCGAAAAAGCGGTACTATGTTACATTACTATTCATATATTTGACATGCGCACAACATCATTTGTTATCATCATATCTTACTACACTAGCAACAAGATTATGTAGTACTAACGTATGAACCACTGCACATGCCTAGTAGTAGGAGCACTGTGTATGTTCAAGTGGCTACCATGTTTCGCACTCCTCCATCGTAAGAGTGGAAACGCATGCGGTAATCATTCTTTTTCCAGAAAAAACAGTGGACTCGCTCTACCGTGTGGATCCTCCTCGACGGTCGTCGGGAACATTGCTACTCACTTTCGCCAACGTGTGGGACAGCCATCATCAGGGTCCCCCAACCATGTAGTAAAGTACTTCGTAGAAGAGTGCCCAACTGCATGGTAGACTACCCCAATCGAAGTGCCGTAGTAATGCCCAGAAGTAAGTTGGACGGACGAAGCAACCATCATTTCACTCTTCTCTCTCAACTTCCTCTCTACCCAACCCTCGCTTCTCCCTCATCTTGTTCCTCATTTCTTCAAGAAAACCTCGACCTGCTTCTGCCATTGTTCTTCTCTCCCAAAGAAGGAAAGGTGAGCGCATCAATGGTGTTGATTCTGGCCAAGGCCCGATCTTGCAACCCCGAGACTGATCCTATAACTCCCTCTCTGTTCTTCTTTTGGGCTTGTGATTATGGTTTCTTTTCTTTTATTTTTGTTTGACAGTTTCTTGATGGACGATGGAGCACCGTCGGAAGTGATGTCTATGGCTCTGGCAAAAACCGTTGAGGCTCATGGTACGAAGAAGCGCTAGCACCCCGCCGAGACTACCACAGACAAGCTCAAAGCCATCGCCCTGTCCAAGTCCCCCTCTCAAGATCCCTCATTAAGCAAGTCCAGGTAATATCTCTTCTTGACGATCTTTTTCTCGATCTTGATCATGTTTTTTCATCTAACACGCAGTACTAGTAGTACAACTTTCTGGGTGATCTTGCATGTGATTTTTGTGTGCCGAATGGCGGTTCTAAATTCCTCTTTTGACCAAAACATGCAAGAGGTTGACACTGATTTCTTATAGATTACTTTCAACTACTTTATGAACATCAATGCTACCTTTGAAGAGGGTACATTTGCATCAGTAACTTGTCTTATGGATATTGCAAGTAATCCCTCTACTCTCATGCCTTTAAAGACATGTTCTAGTGTCTTTGTTCACTCATTTCTATGCATATATGTAGTCATATATGGAGTAAAATATCGAAAATCATCTTATATTTCTGAACGTAGGTAGTAATAAAATATTTGGTTTATGTTTGAATTAGAACTAGGTCCGCGGTGGAGATGAAGTTCTCAAAGTCATGCCGTGTGAACTAGAAGACCTGAGGATGAGTTCTACTGCTAAACTATCCAGCTGTTGTGTCCTTGTCGCCACGTGTCCTGAACTAGTGTTTTCATATAGCATTGTTGTTAGGCGTGTTCTCAAGGTTGTACTTGACCACAACAATTTCCTGGTTGTGCCTTCGATTACGAAGGGTGTGGTTCTTGTAAAGCTTCCCGACAAATCTGATGTAGCCTTTCTTCATCGTCATGTTTATGAGTGGAAAGACCACTCTGTTAGGTTCTCCAAGGTTGAGGAGATGGTGATGGTGCCGGTAGACATCTCTCACGAAGTCCATGGCCTAGTCAGTTATGCGGGGTTCATCCCGTAGGTCGGTGGCAAGAAATAGTCTGCAGAGTTTAATTAGTGCAACTTTGCTTGTCTGTAGTAAGTACTATTGTTCAGTACTTGATTTGTGTTTGTGAACCCTGTATTGTTTAGTACCGCCGCTTTTGGTGTGTGGTGAGTCCTGAGAACAGTCTATGTTAATGTATGTCCACTCAATTTAGTCTGTATATTTTGAAGTACCAAATCATCTTTTTTGTGAGAATGGTTTATCAATTATGGTTACACTCCAATATGTGTATGCATTGGAGGGTTTATCGCACCCACCAGGATTTCCAATCCCATGGATGTTCGGTCCATACGATTTGTCACGACCTTTGGACTGTCTTGCTTGTGGGAGTAGGCGGGGGCCCTGCATGCCACGCGTAGTTGGACGACCAATCTTCTGTTTAGTACTTCATCCTAGTGATTTCCTGGTAAGGATTCACTCGTGTCACATCAAGTAAATCTTATTGATTTACTTTATAAATCTTATTGATTTAATGTCATGTTTTCTTTCTTTTGCTTAAATTTTACAATGCAGGTTTTGCCATGTGACATTCATCACAGAATAAACCGTTTGGTTTGCTCTATGATGGATATTTTTGCAGGTTTCACTTCTTATGTCATGTCAGTAACGAAGGCACTGTCCATCACTTATATTACTGGAAAAATTGGATCAGTCTGTTGTCGGAGTACAAGCTAAATCCCTATGATGAACTGCAGTTTGGTTTAACAAACACACCACAATTAGTCCTTCTCGCATTTAAAAGAAATGAAGAAAAAGACAGGATCACGGTCACGAAGCCTAGTCAAGTTAGGAAGCTGATCATAGCAGATCAGACATGATCGCCGCTGTCTCGCACATCGGTACCACATTCAGCAACGGATCGAGCACCAGCAATTGCTCTTGCACTGAAAGAGGCAGCAGCTCAGTTTGGTCAAACTGAGGATTGGGCACCGACCGCGTTAGCGGAACGGGCTGATCTACTAGAAGATCGGGCATCAACACCGGCACCTGCTCCGACACCGGCACCAGCTCTACAAGGAGCACCATCTCCGGCAGCAGCAGCGGCACTACCAGTTGCACCAGCACGGGCACCAGCAATGGCTTTGGCACATGCACCAACACTTGCACTTGCATCTGCTCCGGCCCGTGCAACGGCAACGGAACCAGCAGTTGCATCGGCAACAGACTGGGTTGCAGTTCGCACTTCATATACCAAAGTCCTTACAAAAACCGACATGTCCACCTTCTTGGTAAGCATTGGCCGCCCAAGTGCTTCGTTCTTGTTTCTTTCCATGTTGTCTCACATGATTCACTATGTTGATCTAACTATTTGTGTTTGTCTTCTTGTTTGCAAATAGAGAATTCCTAGAGCAACGAGGGAGTCGTTCAACAATCTGGGCGACCGTGGCCAAGTTTCTCTTACCATGCGCAACCTGGGTGTGAATGAACCTGCTCAATATACTGTAATTACAAAGGATGGTCGCATGATGATTGATGCTAAAGGATGGTCAAGGTTCAAATCTAAATCATATCTTGCGGTAGGGGATGATGTCAAAATCGAACTTTCACAGCTAGGAGAGCTGGTCCAAATCAACTTTGAAATTCTTCAGTAGCAACACGTAACTGGCAAACTGATATATCCTCCGAGAGATTTTGATGTAATACTCTGGCATGGTGAAATAAGTCTCATGTGTGTATAAGTAGTACAACAGTATCATGGATAGAATTGCAACTCTGATTGCTTGTTAGGAACTGTCATTTGATTTCATTCCAATAGCTGCCGTGCTTTATTCAAGTTTGTGTATTCATCTTGCGACAGCATCTAAAACCAGCGCCATACCGACCGCTTGCAATATGAAAAGCGCCAAGGTAGAACACATGGGCCCTCAAACATGCAGGCCCACCAGCCTGTGGCCCAAAGTCCAGAACTATGAGCATGTCTGAGTGTTTCTCAGTTGAACCCCCATAGTTCCCGTGCGTTGCATGTAACATCAAGATGCATTTGTATGAGTATTTTATCTTGTGAGAAAAAAGGATGAATGAGGGAAGGCCTAATTTCAAATGTGGAGAGGTGTGTGGGTACTTTTTTGCAAAATTGCCATAGTTTCCTTCCTATCTATCAGATATAAATCGGACGGCCTATATTGCAAGATGGCAGGCACACCATCATCACCAACTCGTCTATACAGTGTTAAAAAAACTCGATTTTTTATAATTATATATGTTATATATATTCCCCTTGATTTTTCTTATGTATAAAGTTGTGATATAAAAGATCTTTATATTTCTTTAAAGAGGGAGTATCTCTTTGTCAAAAATATATTTATGTGTAACTAGATACTCCTATCTTTCTACTTCCTTTTGCTGATATGTGGGGCATCCGGCAACGGGGTACACATGCCATATGCACCAAATTAGAGTGCACAACTGCACGGTAGACACTCCCCAGTCGTAGCACCGCGGTAATGCCAAATGAGCCATCAAATCACAAAAACCCCCACCTTTCCAGCTTTACCAGTAAGCTGGACGAACAAAGCGGCAATATTTCACTAGGCCTGAATTCCCTTCTCCCCCGTCTGCTTGTTCAGAGAAAACCCCCGCCCGTAAAAAAAGAAAACACCCGCTTGGGAATTGAATAGGGTTTTCTCATGGAGAACCTGGTACGAATTCTTCATCCATCCCTGATAAATCCAAGTCCCTTGGTCGCGGGTACTCCTAGGATGGCAGCCGCCGCCGTTGATGCATTTTTATTCCTATTGAATCTAGTGTGTTTCATTTGCAGTGCCCAAAGTGCGAGGACCCCACAGGTTTCTGCGCTCTCGGCGAGATGCCACACTTGTTCCTTCTCATCCTAATACATGATTTTAAAACATGCATAGTATGTTCCTAGAATCCTCTTTTCTATCCGGGAGGGTGGGGTTTTTTGAACATGCTGTCGACTAATTTGGAAATTTGGATTGCTATATTTGGATAAAAGGTACTAGTACCATGGTCAACACTGACATGAAGGAGGAAACTATTTCTAGATTTGGATATAGGGAATACATTGTGTTCTCATATTATTTTTCCTGCAGTGCATTCCTTGCTCTGCCAGAACACATGTACTCAAGATGCTCGGCCTTGCCATAACTGAATACACCAGTTTAATGGTCATAGTGAAGACAAGCCATGGATATAAGTTTCGAGTTGGGTTCATGAACCAAGAAGATCGCTCCTTTTTATGGCCAAACTTGGATAAACTTTCTCAAGTGTTACGGACGGAAAGTTGGTGCATGAATGTTGATGGAAATAGCAGAACCTGGTCTCATCTTCACTGCGATCTTCCACCCCGGCATCATTCCAATTGTTCATCCATGTTATTTTTGTATCTGGTTCTTGCTTCTTGCCTCGATTACTTCTTAGTACACCTATTTTGTCTAACTAATCACAATTTAACTTTGGAAGTAGCAACGAATCTCTCATGAATATGCTACTTCTAACTAATGTTTTCTTATAATTGGTGGCACGTGTAGGTTTTTTCAGAGTTAAGCAGGTTACTCATTTGTTATTCTATAAGAACTCGGCTGTTACTCATGGCACTGAAGTTGACTTGGATGACATCCACAAGTTCCTACACTTTATTAATCGTCTTGAGGTCGTTGTGGGGCGTTTCAATGGTGGAAGGCCACGTGGGATATGTGTGCCACTGCTGCACTCGTTGAAAAGGTCCAACTGTGTTGAGAAACTTATGGTATGAGCTATCTTCTGTTATATATGTTGTTCATAAACTCTTGCTTATGCACAGTTTTATAGATGTGATCTTCTTGAAACAGGAACTGCCCAGGTCTATTTTCCCTATATAGATGCCTGACCATGGTCGGGTCAGACTTGCGCTTGGTCACAACATGATGTTTATGTCGACCTACTCCATTCCCCTTGGAGGTGAAAAGATACTTATTCATGGGTGGTCTCAAATAATGAAGGCCCGTCCATCTTGGAGAATAGGACAGAAGATTATGTTCCTGCTTTTCCATGGCTCTAAAGCAAATATCTTGTTTATTGACCACATTGCGAGATGAAGCCACTTTCAAAAAGTTGTGGATGCACGGGGTGGCGCCTGGGCCTTGTGCTAGGGCTTGGCGGCTTCACCCTTTGGTTAACTGTAGGCAAAGTAGCACTGTTCGAGGCATGCTTTGTATGGTTGAACCTATATAAGTACTCATACGGCTTTCAGCTATGGTTGTTAAGTGCCCCTACTGGTTTCAGTTAAGGTTGTTAAGTACTCCTACCGCTTTTACAGCCTGTCGTGTTTCTTCGGTCCTGTCTTCCTCCAGCCGCCAAAAACAAACCAGCGCTGGCGGAGCCGCCTGCTTCTGCCTCCCATGGCTGGCTACGCCTCGGCGCACACATCGCCGCCCCACCGTCTCCTAAATCATTAATGCCAACCTCCAAGGCCTCGTCGTCGTCCTCCACGCGCTTTGCTGCGCTCGCCGCAACGCCACCCTCTTGCATTGTCAACATGGTCAACAAACAAGAGGAATCGGCAGAGGACTATACGTGGAGAGGATGACAGTAGGGGCCCACCATGTCCATGGCCGGACGCAAGGAAGTTCCTCATTTTTTGTTATATATATATATGTATATATATATATGTGTACTCCATTGTCAGCGCATGGAAAAAGAAAATGCTTCCTGCTAGTGGTTTCCTGACATCTGGGACCCACGACATTGCCAGCATATATAGTCAATAGACAGGAGAACAACGCAAGATCGGCTGACACCTGGGACGTAGCTACTCGAGCACTTTTTTGTTATTGTTGAGACAAAGCAGGGTTTCAACTGGGCTGTGGCCCATCTAGCCCAGGCTTATATTTTATGTTCACCACATGACCAGCCCAGCTATTTTTTTTGTGAAAATGAGCCCAGATTATTTTTTCTGAAGAATACCCAATCCATGCCTACTTATTTTTCTACGCCCTGATGGGATGTAACTCTTTCAAGATGCCTGCAAATCTTGAAAGTAATTTGAAATGGGCTGTAAATATAAAAAACAGATGACAAATTGGCAATTACTTTATAATTTCTGAATTTTTTCACATTTCTAGATTCCAATTTCACTGGGCTTTAACCTAATTCAAATATATATTCAAAGTACTTTAAATCTAGCTTGACATTTCGGTATTAAAAATAGTTTGGAACACACAGAAATATGCGAAATTTCGTTTAAATTTTTAACCCTGGCTCTGGCCAACAAATAAAAAATGGACTGCAATAAATTGCATAAGAAGTTGCAATGAGCTATATATAAATTATTAAAAAAATAGGGAATGGTCTAACTTGTGGGCCTATTAAGTTGACGCGTATGCAAGATTTTTTTACTTATTATGTACAACAACAAACGATTCTAGCAGACGTAACTGTTGGGTGTCAATCCAATGGCCGTCGTGTCTCTTCAATCTCTGATCTTCTTACTCCAGCCCCCAAATCCAGCACCGGCGGGACCGCCTGCTCCCGCCTCTCGTGGCCGGCTATGCTGCCGCGCAGGCCTCACCGCCCCCTACTACTCCCATCGTTGGCCAGGCCATCCCTCTACTCACCCACATCCCTCCACTACTGTGGCTTCGCCACCTCCGGGTCATTCCCTTCCTGGGTCTCGCCGTCGTCCATCGCGCTGGTGTTCTCGGCACGGCGTGGTCAACGTTGTCAACAAACGACAACATCGGAAGAGGGACGTACATGGACAGGCTGACAGTTGGGACCCACATGGTCCATGGTCGCACACAAGCAAGTACCTACTCCTTATTACGCCAAAAAGAATGAATACTCCCGCTGACAGCTCGGACCCACCAGCTATATCTTCGCACGCAAGGAAGTGCCTCCTTATTACGCATAAAAAATGAATACCCCCTGCTAGCTGGGACCCACCATAGTGGGAGGCTGACTTGTGGGCCTACTAAGTTGACACAGACAGAAGGCTTTGTCAACTTAGTCAACAAATGATTCTATCACCAGTGACCGTTGGATTGTTAACATCCAATGGCCGTACTGCTTCTTCAACCTCTGATTTTCTTGCTCTAGTCGTCCAAACCACCGTGTGCCCTCCCGTGGCCCGCTGTGCTGCCGCGGAGGCCTCACCGCCCCCTACTACTCCCACACTGACCATGCCCTGTGGTGATGGCAGCCTCACATGGCAGCCGAACGAGTGAACCCTCGTACTCCTCTCCGCGTGGGCATCCACTGCCGCGTCTTCCTCGGCTCCATGTCGTTCCGCCTCGCTGTCGTCCACCGCCTTGGTGCTCTTGGTGCGGTGTGGTCAATGTGGTCAACAAACGACTTCCATCGGAAGAGTATTGTACATTGAGAGGCTGACAGCTGGGTCCACGGCCGTAGCAAAGAAGTACCTCCTTATTACACGCAAAATAATTATTCCTCCACCTGACAGCAGGGACCCACCGGACGGGCCACCATATTTCACGAAAAAAACGTTTCGCCCTTGACTGCTGGGACCCACCAGCTACATCTTCGCACACAAGGAAGTGCGTCCATATTACGGGCACAAAATGATTCGCCCCCCTGACTGCTGGGACCCACCATCTATATCTTCGCACGCAAAGAAGTGCCTGACAGTCGGGACCCACCTGGTCAGAACGTACGTAGCGTTCTCATTCTGGTCGCGAATGTGTACGTACATACGATCGGTCTGTCTGCAAACCGCAGCGATGAACCGCGGCCGTGTAAGTAAGGGCACGTGTCGTAGTAGAGGTGCACACGTAGCATGTACATGTACGTATAGCGGCCAGGGTGCAAGAAAGTAAATACGGCCACATACGTACATACGGGCGGGGTCTCGAACGCCTACTCGCGCATACGTACGGCCAAGGCTCGTGTACATGGCTGGGTCGGAATGGAGAAGTTGCTCCGTCATCGTGATCATGGGGAGGCAACCGGCTGGGTTGGAATGGAATGAGTTGTCATGTTCATCAGGAGCCAACCGGCTTGGATGGAACAGCCGATGGAAACAAGGCCTGGCGTACCGCAGAACGGAGGAAACAGCCTTGTGTTTGACCGGCCGCGGTCGAAACAGGATCTTGTTCATCGGGAGGGGTCTGGCGTGCCACAAAATGGAGGAAATGGACCTCCTATGGTCGAAATGGGGTCCCATTGATCGGGAGGGGTGTGGCGTACCGCAAAACGGGCGAAACGGACTTGTGTTGGAGCTCTACGGTCAAAACGGGGGTCCTGTTCATCAGGAGGGGTGTGGCGTACTGAAAAACGGGACTCCACTAGATACTGTTCATCTCCACCGTCGACTGCCTCCATGGGCAACTGTTCATCCACCGTCGACAGCCCACACGGGCTCCTATTCATCCACCATCGAACTCCTCCATCCTCCACCTGTGACTGTTCATCGACGGGCTGCTGTTCATCCAGCCTCCACCGCACGCTCCTCCACCGGCTACTGTTCAACCAGTCCTCTCCGCGGGGTCCTGTTCAACCACCCCTCCATGGGCTACTATTCATCCAGCCCTCCACCGGCTACTGTTCAACCAGCCCTCCATCGGCTATTGTTCAACCAGCACTCCACGGGGCCCTGTTCATCCAGCCCTCCACGGGGCCCTGTTCATCCAGCCCTCCACGAGGTCCTGTTCATCCACCGGCTCGATCGATTGGGGTATTGTTCATCCAGCGGCAACGGCCTCTACTACCACGGGGTCCTGTTCATCCAACCCCCACCGAGAATTGTTCATCCAAACCCCCCAACAACGCTCATTGTTCATCCAAAGGCAGCATCGATCGGTTTAGCTAGCAACAGTAGTGAAGGAATCACTTGGGTTCAGTTAATGATGACCCACAAGTGTAGGGGATCTATCGTAGCCTTTTTGATAAGTAAGAGTGTCAAACCCAACGAGGAGCAGAAGGAAATGATAAGCAGTTTTCAGTAAGGTATTCTCTGCAAGCACTGAAATTATCGGTAACAGATAGTTTTGTGATAAGGTAATTTATAACGAGTAGCAAGTAATAGAAGTAAATAAGGTGTAGCAAGATGGCCCAATCCTTTTTGTAGCAAAGGACAAGCCTGGACAAACTCTTATATGAAGTAAAGTGCTCCCAAGGACACATGGGAATTATCATCAAGCTAGTTTTCATCACGCTCATATGATTCGCATTCGGTACTTTGATAACTTGATATATGGGTGGACCGGTGCTTGGGTACTGTCCTTACTGGGACAAGCATCCCACTTATGATTAACCCCTATTGAAAGCATCCGCAACTACAACAGAAGTATTAAGGTAAACCTAACCATAGCATGAAACATATGGATCCAAATCAGCCCCTTAGGAAGCAATGCATAAACTACGGTTTAAGCTTATGTCACTCTATCAACCCATCATCTACTTATTACTTCCCAATCCCTCCCTCTAGGCCCAAACAATGGTGAAGTGTCATTTAGTCTACGTTCACATGACACCACTAGAGGGATGACAACATACATCTCATCAAAATATCAAACGAATACCAAATTCTGACTACTAATAGCAAGACTTCTCCCATGCCCTCAGGAACAAATGTAACTACTCACAAAGCATACTCATGTTCATAATCAGAGGGGTATTAATATGCATAATGGATCTGAACATATGATCTTCCACCAAGTAAACCAACTAGAATCAACTACAACGAGTAATCAACACTACTAGCAACCCATAGGTACCAATCTGAGGTTTGGATACAAAGATTGGAAACAAGAGATGAACTACGGTTTGAGATGAGATGGTGCTGGTGAAGATGTTGATGGAGATTGACCCCTCCCGATGAGAGGATCGTTGGTGATGACGATGGTGATGATTTCCCCCTCCCGGAGGGAAGTTTCCTCGGCAGTACAGCTCTTCCGGAGCCCTAGATTGGTTCCGCCAAGGTTCTGCCTCGTGGTGGAGGAGTTTCATCCCGTGAGCTTGCTTATGATTTTTTTCCTCGACGAAAGACCTCCTATAGCAGAAGATGGGCATCGGAGGGCCACCAGGGGGCCCACGAGGGAGGGGCGCCCCCCCACCCTCATGGCCAGGGTGTGGCCCCCTTTGGAACTTTCTCCGCTCAGTATTTTTATTAGTTCCAAAAAGTACTTCCGTGGAGTTTCAGGACTTTTGGAGCTGTGCAGAATAGGTCTCTAATATTTTCTCCTTTTCCAGCCCAGAATCCCAGCTGCCGGCATTCTCCTTCGTCATGTAAACCTTGTAAAATAAGAGAGAATAGGCATAAGTATTGTGACATAATGTGTAATGACAGCCCATAATGCAATAAATATTGATATAAAAGCATGATGCAAAATGGACATATCAACTCCCCCAAGCTTAGACCTTGCTTGTCCTCAAGCGAAAGCCGAAATCCAAAAATATGTCCACATGTTTAGAGATAGAGGTGTCGATAAAAATAAAATACGGGCATGAGGGCATCATGATCATTCTTATAACAACAACATATATATATATGTAGGGTGGGTCTATTCTAATAACACCCCTTAAGACCTTATTCTAATAACACCAGAGCCTTATTCTGATAATACCTCCCACCAGATCGCCACCGCCCCTCCCCTCCCAACCTTCTACCACGGCAGCGGCCTGGGAGCGCTGTCGCCCTCCCCTCCCGACCTTCTTCCACCGCAGCGGCCTGGGAGCTCCATCGCCCTCCCCTCCCGGCCTTCTTCCGTGGCAGCGGCCTGGAAGCGTCGTCGCCCTCCCCTCCCGGCCTTCTTCCGTGGCGGCGGCCTGGCAGCGATGCCGTCCCTCGCCTCCCCGATTTCTCCCGCGCGGCGGCCTGGGAGCACCAGCACCCCTCCCCTCCAGGGCTTCTTCCGCGGCAGCGGCCAAGCAGCGCCGCCGCCCATCGCAGCTCGCCTTCTTCCGCGGCAGCAACTGAGCAACGCCTCCCCCACCAGCATATCAGCCTTCTTCCATGGCAGCACGTCGGTAGCGCCGCCCCCAAACTCCTCCAGGCCTGCAATTAGTTGTACTTCATCAAATGTGGATTGGTGTTGCATCGACATCAAACCAATTCGAGCAAGGAGGACCGTGCGCAAGGTTCCTTCATCCACGGTAGCTTCTTGGATTAAGTCTGCAACGACCTTTAGAGCAAATCCTCCGTCTCCGTTCACCTTGAGCAACATCCAGACCGCTCATGAACTTCTGAAGGGCAAGTGGACTGCATAGGCGAACGAGAAAGTTGTGCAGACGGACGAGAAGAGAACTTCTTCCTACAAATGCAAGAAATCACTGCAACACGAGGTAAGAAGTACACTTCCTCAACCATATCAGTTTAGTTATTCCAAAGAAAGCAGTACAAGCAGTCCAGTGCGCCTACAAAAACGATGCAGTGCGGTTGCTTCGGTTCGTTTTGGGGGAAAATGCAGTGAATTTGCTCGGTTATGCAGTACGCTTGTGTAGGTTCATTACGGACAACGATGCAGTGCGGTTACTCCAGTTCACATTTGTAACCCATTACAGTTCGCATGATTCAGTTCATTTTGCCTGACAATGCAGCTTGGTCATTTTGTGTGCAGGAAATGAGGTTCAGTAGATACGAAATGCCGCGCATAATTGACAACCCAGGGAACAACAACTTTCAGAAGAGTAAAGCTTCTTCTGAAAGAGATACTGGCTGGGTTACCCCAGAGATTCCTCGAGGATTCTTCACGACAACAAACAGGGTGCACTACTCTCCGGAAGAGGATTTTTTCCAGGGAGAAGAGGTAGTTGAGGATGACGACGATCTCGCCTTCATCTGGGAGGGCACTCACCAACAGGAGGATGAAGATGACGACGATGAAGATGAGCCAATAACAGTTCTCAACCCAGAGTATAAGCATGAGTTCACTAGGTTTGGACAGCATATCCGAACAGACAATGATGATGCAGTTGAACACGATGTTGCAGCAGATGATGAATATGATTATGACCATGATGATGTGGCACTGCTCCAAAATTTTCAAACCAATCTAGTGAGACATCTTCACAACACTGGATTACCACCACGTCCACCTGCTGCACCCCAAAACAGAGCTCAGCATCCAACTGCTGCACCGAAAAACAAAGCTCCAAGCAAAGCTGCTGCATCAACTTCGACAAAGCGACCACCAACGGTGCCTCGGTCAAAAGTCAATAGCAGGTACAAATCCTCCTCACTGTTGCCACCGCGAGATCCTCAACTACACAGATCTGCCATAACCCCGCCATGTCCAATAGAACCCGACGAGCTGCAAACACCATCGGGTGAACATCTCTGCACACATGTAAGTTTATGTTCTGAAAAAAAATTAATAGTTGTAGTCCATTCAGATAACATTGCAGTGCACACTGATATTTATTGTGAGGTTTGACCTAGCATCTAATACATTGGATTCTTCTAAAAACTTAGGAACACTGCAAATGCTTTTTTAAACTCACACTCCTCGTATTTAAAAAACAGAACATAACAAATTATCTCATAGAGCATTGTGCTTAATGTAGGATAAAAACATGCTGTTGAACATCATACCTGCCGATGAATGAAGTTCACCACATACGACAAGGCATGGGACTTTTACAACAATTATGCAAGATGTGTAGGGTTTGGCATACGCCAGAGGGCACAACACAAGACAAATACCTACATTGTCTGCTCAAGAGAAGGGACGCACAAGCAGACTGTGTCAGATTATCAAAGGAAACGTCAGAAGACTTCAAAAAGGATTGACTGCAAGGCAAATATTAGAGTCAAAAAGAGGAAGGACGGCAAATTTGTGATAGAAATGGTTGAACTCAACCATAATCACAAGATGCTGGAAAGCCCCGGCATGCTTTTGCACAAGCGATCGCACAAAAAAGACGATCCTTTGATAGACCAATTAGTGAAATACATGCAACTAGACAACCACACCCATGCTAAGATGATGTCAACATTGCATCGTATGTCCGGTGGTCTGCAGTACATGGGACGTACTAGCCGCGACTGGGTAAACAAGTAAGCACATCACAGAACATATCCATTAAGCATCCTGTCGGTAATTATTTCATGTTTGATGAGATGCGTTTGCATTGCGTTTGAAAATGCAGGAAACAAAAGTTTGCCAGAAAAGAGTCCCAAGATGACGTCAAGAAACTTCGGGATTTTTTCGAGAATATGCGGAAGATAAACCTAGAGTTTTTCTATGATTATGACGTTGATGCAGATAACCGTGTAAGAAATGTCTTTTGGGCCAACGCAAGTTGCAAAGGATTGTATGAAGATTTTGGAGACTGCGTTACATTTGACACGACGTATAAAACTAACAAATTCCACGTGCCGCTGGGAGTCTTCGTGGGAGTGAACCATCATTTACAGAGCACCATATTTGTTGTTGCACTCATGCGAGATGAAACAATACCGTCGTTCGAGTGGGTTTTCAAAACATTTCTGAGGTGTATGAACAACAAGCATCCCATCTGCATGCTCACAGGTACAAAAAGAAGCAAACACCTGCATACTTACATTTGTTTGGTGCGTTTATATTTCTTCCATCTATCTTACACACACACAAACAACTTAATAAAAAAACACTAGTTATGCCTTTTCAGACCAGTGTTCTTCGATGAAGGCAGCATTAAAAACTATCCTCCCACATACTCTCCATAAGTTGTGTCGGTGGCATATCATGAAGAAGTACAAAGAACACCTTGCCTTACTGTATAAGGCACATGAGAAACTTAAGGATGACCTCAATGCGGTGCTAAACCACCCACTAATGCCGTCTAAATTTGAACGAGCATGGAAGGACCCCATTCAGAGATACAACTTGCAAGACGATGAAGTGATGAATTCTCTGTGGGAAGACAGGCACGAGTGGATCTCGGCTTACTACAAGGAAATTTTCTATGCTCGGATGACTTCCACACAGAGAAGCGAGAGCATGAACCGCATACTAAATAAAAACATTGTCAAAGAGAAGCATGATCTCCATCTGTTTGCTCAACTAGTGGACAAGTGCATTCAGACCAGGAAGGCCGTCGAGCACGCAGAGACTGTAGCAAATGACGTAAAACAAATGTCACTCAAAACTGCTAAAAATATAACTACAAAATCAAACAATTTTTTCATTTATCTGGTTCATAACAGTGCATTTCTGATCATGCAGTCAGATGTAAAGACATCAACCCAGTTTGGGTTCGAAGTTCAGTTATCAAAAGTGTATACAAGGGCAGTGTTTGCAGATTTCAAGGAAAAACTCTACCGTAGCACTGCATTCAGAGGAGAATGGTGCCCTGAGAATCCGACAAAGTATCTCATACACCACTACAACAGATCAGATGCATTTGACTGGGCAAGGCATAATTTCCAAGTGTTCGTTGATGAACAGAAAGGTGTCTATGAATGTGAGTGCAAACTCTGGACACACACAGGTGACACTCCTATCACAAAAAAATCTACATGCATGACTAATTCACAAAACCAAATGAAGTTCACTTCTTTAAAACGAACAAATAAGGAAAAATTATGTGTTTATTAATTTCATGCAGCTCGCTTACAAAACAAAGTGACCGTGTGTTGTCTGCAGGGCTCTTTTGCATCCATGTGTTATGCATGCTCTCTCATTTGAGAGTACTCTAGATTCCTGAGGTGTACATCATGAAAAGATACACCCGTAATGCAAGATCAGATGCAAAGTTTGACAGACGAGAATATGAACAAATAGCACCAAATGGAACCTCGCTTTTTTGTCGTAGGAAATTGCTGACAGAAATAGCAATGGACCTTGCAAACAAAGCGACAAGGTCCGACGCTAGGTGCCACAGAGCGTTGTCTGGTATGAGGGCACTGATCGAGGAAGTTGATGTGCTCAACGAAGAAGAAGAAGCAGCAGCAAAACTAAAGCAAGCAGACAAATCCCAGCATGAAAATAATGCCGAGCAAGTAGAAAATACAGAACACAGCGGAACTGGTGCTATCAAAAAAGAAACAATTCTTCCACCTCCTGTTTCAAGCACAAGAGGAATGAAGAAAGGGGGTGACGCAACCCAGAAAAAGGTTGCATGCAAGGAGAAAAATGATGACAAAAATAGTAAGCCTCAGCCTAAGCTGGACAGTGATGGTCACCCGCTGGGAATAAACAGGTGCAAGACATGTAATGAAATCAGCGGCCACAATTCCAGGACATGTACAAAAAGACATGAACAAGAAAACCGAGGACACGACGATGCACAACCAAATAGAAATTCCACTCACAACACTAAGAAATGGACGAAACCGAGACGCTGTAGCATCTGCAAAAAGAGGAAGAGACACAATTCAAGAACCTGCCCCAAAAGAACAAGATCAGAAAATGAGGAAGACGACGAAGAAGAAATCAAAGAATAAGATGGTGACACAAATGAAGAAGAAATGGCTTATGAAGAAGTAGATGAAGAAGAGGAGGAAGAAGATAGTGAAGAGGACGAAGAACATGAAGAAACTGAAGAAGCAGTGGCTTATGAAGAAACAGATGATGAAGATGAGGAAGAGCAAGAAGAGGAGGAAGAAGAGACTGAAGAGGACGAAGAACATGAAGAAACAATGCAAACAAGACCACCACAAGGGAATGCTACTGTACAGAAACAACCGAGAATGACATCACTTTCAAAAAAGAAGGTAGGAGCACGAAAGGATGCAGTTCACACTACTAGGAAAAGGGCTACTAATGGCACACCAATTTTGCCTACTAATGGCGCATCACTGGTGCGCCATTAGTACCACGCCACTAGTATTTTTTACTAATGGCGCACCACTGGTGCGCCATTAGTATCTGGTATACTAATGGCGCACCACTGGTGCACCATTAGTATAGGCCACGGTGCGCCATTAGTATAGGCCATTGGTGCGCCATTAGTATAGGCCATGGTGCGCCATTAGTATTTTTGAATTTTGAAGGCGGGAAAATTGTAGTGGCGCACCGTCTAACCCCCACCGTGCGCCATTGCTATTTTTGAATTTTGAATTTGGATCTGGATCGTGATTTTTTTGCCCATTTTTTGCTCGTTTTTTGGCACGATGTTATTTCAAATTTTGTTCCTGTTTTTGGATCTTGTACGTCCTTTTGCCGTGTTCTTTTGCCGGAGAGGAGTTCGCCGAAGAGGAGGTGGAGGTCACCGGAGAGGCGGTCACCTACATCGCTGGAGAGGAGGAGGAGGAGGAGGTCACCGGAGAGGCGCTCGCCTACATCGCTGGAGAGGAGGAGGAGGTCGCCGGAGAGGAGTTCACCAAAGCATCGGAGAGGAGGAAGGAGAAACCATGAGGGAATGGGAGGAGAGGAGGGAGAAGGAGCTCACCGGAGAGGAGGGAGGAGAAACCGTGAAGGGAGGGGAGGGGAGGAGAGGAGAGGAGGGAGGAGGAGGTCCCCGGAGAGGAGGTCGCCGGAGAGGAGGAGGAGGTCGCCGGAGAGGAGGAGGAGGTGGCCAGAGAGGAGGAGGAGGAGGTCGCTGGAGAGGAGGAGGGTAGTATGGTGGAGGAGAGAAGGGAAGATGGAGTGGAGGAGAGGAGGAGATGGAGTGGAGGAGAGGTGGAGTGGAGGAGGTGCGCCCAGCCATATATACGACATAGTAAAGGCGCACCGTGGGCTGGTGCGCCATTATTAACTTTTCTTTTATTTTTTTGATTTATTTTGAATTTTGATGGCAGGAAGATACTAATGGCGCACCATGGGCAGGTGCGCCATTAGTATTTTTTTTGACTTATTTTGAATTTTGAAGTTGGGAAGATAATAATGGCGCACCATGGGCAGGTGCGCCATTAGTAAGTTTGAATTTTTTTGAATTTTTTTGCCTCTCCAGATCTTAAAAGCCCCATATCTTTTTTCTGTTAGGTTTTTGAGGATTTTGAAAATGTTTAGCGGGGTTCCCCCGATTAAATTCGGATGTAACTTTTCGAGTAGATGATTTTTCATATAAAAAACTTTTTCATCCAAGTTCGTACGCAAAAGTTATGCCCATTTTTACAAATTCTCGAGAGATTTTGCAGAAAAGTCAAAAATTCATGTTTGTAAATTTTGCTAACAGATAGACCACATATCACATGGGAATCTTATTTTTTTGACATTTCTATCATTTTCTTTTTTTTGAAACTGAAAAGGCGGTCCACGGGGGGGGGGTGCATTCAGGCGAATGTTTGGGCCAAGTTACTAATGGCGCACCGTGGCATGGTGCACCATTACTCACCACTCCCACGGTGTGCCATTAGTAGTTTTGAAAAAATTAAAAAAAAAACTAATGGCGCACCGTGAACGTGGTGCGCCATTAGTATTTGCACACTAATGGCGCACCAACACATGGTGTGCCATTAGTATATACTAATGGCGCACCACATGTCTGGTGCGCCATTAGTGTCAATTCCATCTATAGCCCTTTTCCTAGTAGTGTCACCTCACCGGAAAGGGAAAGCAGCCATCAACCAGCACACGAGGAGCAATGAAGGATGCAGTTCACATCACCGGAAAAGGCAAGCATCCATCAACAGCACACGGGGAGCAAGGAAGGATGCAGTTCACATCACCGCAAAAGGAAAGGAGCCATCAACCAGCACACGGGGAGCAAGGAAGGATGCAGTTCACATCACCGGAAAAGGAAAGCGCCCATCAACCAGCACACGGGGAGCAAGGAAGGATGCAGTTCACATCACCGGAAAAGGAAAGCAACCATTAACTAGCACGCGGGGAGCAAGGAAGGATGCAGTCCACATCACCGGAAAACGAAAGCAGCCATCAACAAGCACACGAGGGACTACAAACACAGTGGTGCAGAGACAAGAACCAGCAACACCGCCACAGATAACAAAAGAAAGTGCAACATTAGACACACTCCAGTCACCACGGAGAAGCAGCAGGTTAACGACCAAATAGATGAACTTCAATAAATTAATCATATGTATAGAAGTTTGCTTATCTACATGACTTATGTATCAGTTTAAATTTTGTGTAAACATAAATTTCCCACTGACTATGAGTTATTCAAATAAACCATTTAAAGAGAAATAGTGTATAGAGTATACCATATATATAGCAGTATAGAGTAAAACTTTGAAACATATTAATCCAAAAATGATGTAAATAATGGAGTTAGCTCACTAGAAGCACGAAGTTCAGAAATAATAATTGAAGCAGTTCGGATCACAAAAGTGCTTATTACAAAACACATCAAAAATATGAAGTGTTCGACACGCAAAAGTAATTATTACAAATCAACCTCATAACCTTAACCAATCACATCAAACGTGATTCTAACCGTACGATCCTCGAGTTCAAAGAAGTTCAGGACAACAACTTGCTCAGACTTCAGGCCACTATCAATCATAAATTCCTTCCACCCTTTCTGCAGACACAGCCGCCCGTCAACGCCTACACGGTACTTGGCTGGTTGAAGGTGTCCATTACCAGGAACAACTTGGAGAATTCCCTTCTTCTTGAGCCGGAGATACCTAACAGCTCGTTGCGGAATTTTCTGCAAAAAATCAGTACAGATTAAACGCAATCTAATGTGCAATGCGGAACTTGCAAACAAGAACTACAGTTACAACTATTATGAAGATCTTGAGACTACCTGCATGTAGTACAAAACATACTAGCGGGGAAAATTGTGGAAACTATTACTTTTCATCTTGTATCTAAGCAGTACACTTCAATAAAACAAAAAAAAGTACATTCCTAAAAAACTAGAAGATCAGACTAGTATCGAACAATACAAAAATAGAAAACACAAAGAAATATTCAGATCAAAGCGAAAATTACCATGTTGTAGTGAGTCTCAACATCTATTGGCGTAAGCTGATGGACAAAAGGACTTGTGCGGCCAAGACCACGGCGAAGCAGGCGGAATGGAACGCAGAAACATTGATGTGGCCCATATCCAATCCTTCTGTGAATACTCTGCCATATGCAAGCTGCTCAGCTCGCCCAGCTCGGCACAATACCTTCCCCCCACGACGAGCACGACGCGCCTGTGAGCAAGATGAGCAATCGCAGTGCGTCGGCACACCACAACCATGCCCACAGCACGAGAGATTCGCGCAGGGGCCTGGAGCCATCGCAACAAAAACCTATAAAAGGTAAAAAATAAAGAGAGGCTAGAGAAAGGAGAGAAGTTGCGGCTAGAGGAGAAATGAACTGCAAAGGAAGGGTAGAAGTTGGCCTACATTTATAGGAGAGGAATGCAAAAAGGTCAAAACTGAAAATTAAAGAGGAGTTACTGAAAATTACGTTACCAAGAATGAAGGACAATAAATAAAGGTTTGTGTTACCAAAACAAAAAAGTCTTACCAGGAAGTTCTACAAAGACTTTGACTGCACAAATTCCCACGAACTAACCGCATATCATTAAATAATAATTCTTTGAAAAATTATAATCCACAGACCATTTTATGTGTGCAGTTCTTCAAAGTCTTACAGGAAGTTCACTATATGTGTGCATGAAGTGCAGTACATGCTCAAAATGAAGCACAAAAGAAAAGCACTTTCGCACAGTGCACAAAAGCGGAATTAGTGCACCTGATGCAGTCCTTATCTGTAAGTCGTGAAGTCCGCAGCATTGGCAAAACTAGTCACAACTTCAGTAGAAAAGAAGCTTGCATGCAGTTGAAAAATGTGTACACCTCAAGCACAAGACCATGAAGAAAGCAGTGCATAGCGGCAACAAAGAAGTGCACACCCTTACCAATCCAGTGCATAAAAAATGTAGCGCAAAAACATATGCAATACGGAATGCGTACACATGCAGTCAAGAACACTGATCAATGCAGTGCACGCATGATTTGCTAAGCAGTGCGCACCCTTACATCGAAAAAAACAAAATTAGAAAAAAAATTGACCGCCCAAATGAACCGGCCCCAGCCAGTCTCGTAGTAGGTCTGCGTAAGCGCTCAAATAAGTAACCAAAGGAGTTCGATACAGCTGCCACGTCAGCGCTTATAAACAGGTCGGGCGCGCCTTCCGCGGGCGAGGTGGGACTAAACATTACGCCGCACACAACGCACATGGAAACGGCCGTGCTACCAGGCCGACTTGACTTGGGCTCAAATGCGTCTTCACTTCTCGAACACAGCCCAATAAGGCCCATTAAGAAAAAACAATAACTTCAAAAAAATGTGGGGGTGGGGCCCAACCACCCCCCTTACCCCTCCCGTACAGGGACTGCAGTAAGTACAGGAAAAAAATTGATGCAGTACACATCACTACAAGGATGCAATCCTTTTAGGTACACGAAGCAGTACAGTTTAGAAAATCTAGTTGCGGATTAACTACATGAATGAAAACGCGGTATAGAACACAGTGAAAAACTCATAAAAATGCGGAATACATTGTACTTTATTCAGGGGCTCCAGCAAGGACACGCAAAAAATACTGTGAAGTATGCACCTGTAAACACCATGCACTTCTTCGTTGCACATGATGCAGTGCGGTACTACAACAAATGCAGTTTCGTTGTCACGCAGGATACATATAAACGTCACAAAAAAGCCCGTTCGCACATAAAAGTGGTGGTTAAAAACAAATCTACTGATAAAAAAACCACGTTCGCATACAACCGCCCAATCGGAGCGGTTCCATCGTCACAAGCCCACGATCACAAATGCAACACCAACCCACGATCTCCACAAACCGCATCGTCGCCGAGATCGTGCAGTTCATCTGCTGCGGCCATCCCACACCGCGCCTCCTCTTAAATTCAGACCACTTCCATAGGCCATCTCATCCACAAACAACACAAGTACCCGATCGCGCTGCCACCAAATTGCTCCGTCACATCCATTTCCACGCAAAAACACCAAGCCCCACTATCAGCGATGGCGTTCGCCGACGAGTACAAGGACGTGGAGGCCGTGGAGGCACACGGCAACACCAAATTGCACGTCATCCACACCAACAACAAGAAGTAGGTGGCGATCACCCTCGCACAGTACGAGTGCCACCTTAGTCTCCGGTGCCACAAGATCGTCGGCATTGATCTCGAGTACAACAACGAGCCTGAAGCGACGCAGAAACCCGCCCTCTGTCGACTCTCCATCGGCAAGAAACACCCGGTGCTGCTCTTCCAACTGAGCGCCGCTGAAAGGTGCACCGTCTTCGACAACTTCCTCGCCGATCCCAGTTACACCTTTGCAGGCTTCTCCAACGACGGCAACAAAAAAAGGCTGGATCGCGTCAATCTGGAGGTCACCAACTTCGTCGACATCTAGAAGGAGTGGAGGGTGCCCGAGGCAACCAAGGAGTTGGACTCCCTTGGAGATGTCTCCAGCATGCTCATTGACGATTACTACAACAACATGAGGAAGAAGATCACCGACAACGAGCACAAGCGCTGGGCCACCCTGCCTCTGTCCAGGAGGCACATCGAGTATGTTGTAAAGGACGCCTATGCAGCGTACGAGATATGGAACCGCATCACCCTCACCTAGGACGGGCTTTGCCATGTAAAGCTGGAGAAGGAGGAGCCACCCAAGAAGCGCGCCAGGACCAGCTGGGGATGGGGAGACACTGACTGGTGAAGAAGAAGAAGATGGTGCTGGCCAAAGATCTACCAAGGCCATAGTCGTTTCAGAATTATCATCAAATTTGCTTTAGGTTGTTTGCTTATGTATCGTTAGTTTGCTTGTGATCATTTGCTTTTGCTGAACTTAGTTTACTTCCCATGCAGAATCGCTTGTAATGATGTGAAAATTGATTATGTTAGATTGCTTTCTGTTGAAATTAGTTCGCTAATGATGAACTTATCGTACAGAATGCCAGTGACAATTTGTTTTCTGTTGTTTGCTCATGTATCATTAGATTCGAGCAGTGTGCAAATAGTACACATGCAGTGCAAGTTGTGTACCAATGCGGTACAGACTTTGTCAAAATGAAGTTTACACATACCCAACAAAACAGTGCACACCCCTAAAATTTGGAAAAATAAATAGATAAGAGAAAAACACAAAAAGAAAAATGCAATCTGCATATGTAGTGCCGAAAAATATGAACGTGCAGCACACAAACGAAATCAATGCTGTACAAGAATGATTTACTAAGCAGTCCACTCCCCCCATATTGGAAAAAATAACGTAAGAGCAAAAACACGAAAACAAAAAATGAGAACTGTGCATGTAATACTGACTGAGTGCACATGCAGTACAGAACATTGATCAGTGCAGTGCAAACATGGTTTACAAAGCAGTGCGCGCCTCTACATTGAAAAAAATGTAGTGCGGAAATATACGAACGTGCAGTATAGGAACAGAATCAAATGAAGTACATGTATGTTTACTAAGCAGTGCACTCCCCTACACTGGAAAAAAAGATTACAAAAGAGCAAAAACAAGCAAACAAAAAATGAGAAAATGTACATGTAGTAAGGAATGCTTGCACATGCAGTACAGAACACTGATCAATGCAGTGCAAGGACGGTTTCCTAAGCAGTTCGCGCCCTCACATTGAAAAAAAATAAAAAAAATTGACCACCCAGGTGCAGCCGGCCCCAGCCAGTCTCGTAGTAGGTCTGCGCGAATAGAAGGCGAGTCGTTCTGAGCCACGATGCGTAGGGCCGGGCGCACATGGGCCCACAGGTCAGAGAGCATAGAGCAGCAAGCGCCGTGTATAAGCGCTCAAATAAGTAACAAGAGGAGTTCGATACATCGGCCTCGTCAGCGCTTATAAACAGGTTGGGCGCGCCTTCCGCGGGCGAGGTGGGATTAAACATTAGGCTGCACACATCCCAGCGGAAACCAGCCGTGCTCACAGACCGTCTTGGGCCCAATGCGTTTCACCCCATGAACATAGGCCAACAAGGCCCACTAAGAAAAAACAATAACTTCAAAAAATAAAACATCAAAGCAAATTAGAAAACATTTTTTAAATGAATAACAACAACAAAAGAAAACTGTGCATGCACACAGCCAGAAACTACAGTTCGTTATTAAGAAAATAGAACGCAGAAAGCCAGTAGTAAAGGTACAAAATGCAGTCCACCACGACAAACAATGCAGTTCTCCACTTTTTTTTTCTGACATACAGTTCTCCTTCTACTGCATTGCAGTGTGGCTTAAGTGAAAAATGCAGCTCTATTAGTTAAGCAAAGTAGTGCGTTATAAAATAAAGAACTGCATGAAAGAACTCCATAAAAAATGTGCTTACATCTGTATCAATCCTAATCCGATATAATTCAGCGCACAAAGAATAAATTTCATTTCCATGCAGTATACTATGTGGACGTACGCAGTTATGTTCTGATATAAAAAGAAGTGCACTTGATAGGAAAATTCACTGAAAACACAATCATCACATTCTCTGACAGTTGCGTGCATACCTAAACAAGTCACAAAAAAGAGGACACGATGTTCCAGATTTCCAACGCACTAACAGAGCATCCTCATAGCAGGACCTCTCTGTAGTTGCCACGTAACTTAAAACAGAGCCCCACCATGCTACCACCCCGCTCCACCTCTCCCATGTCCTGTCAAGGAGAGCAGAGGAGAGCAGACAAGAAAATGCAACTGCTTGGTACCCCAAAAAACCCCATTGCATCTTCTTCTCCACAATTCCTTTCACCAACCTCTTCTCTCCAGAACAAACACGAGAGAGCAGAGGATAGTCATGGCGGATGCACCTCTGTACAAGCAGCGCCGCAGGTACACCAGGGATCTCCACGATGTCGATCTCCATGGCAACCACAAGCTCCACGTCGTTTGCACAAGCAAGGGTTAAGACATGGACAAGATGTTGTCCACGGTCAGGAGGAAGCTCGGCGGAATGCCCGTCAAACTAGTCAGCATTGATGTCGAGTACACGCACTACGTGAAGCCACAGCGGGCAGTAGTGCTCCAGCTATGTGTAGAAAAAGAATGCCTTGTCTACCACATCTCTGCAGCTAAAGACAGGTCAGAATATAACTATCAATCTGTACTATTGGTTGTCAATATTGATTATAAATTTTCTTCACTGCAATCACCACTATTTAAACTTTGGTTTTCATTTTTAAAAACCATGGCATCTGAAAACAGTTTTCATCTGGCTCCATGTATGTCACTCATATGCTCGATTCTTGAATTATATGATCTGGCAATACACACAGTTTAATTTTGTTTTACCAAATACAATATATTTGACTGAACAATAGAAAACGGCAACATTACTATACAAAACATGTGTGAAATCCAGTTCAAGAAATACAATCATGCACAAAACATGCATTGTTTATGCAATATATTATCAGGTTTACTAGTTATGATGAACAAAGTATTAGCAACTACTCAATGCAACAGATTCAGATACTCATATTGCAGTTCAGTTTCAGAAAAAACAAAAAACATTGGTACTCCTAAGAAAATAAACTATATTCACTCTATACAAACATCTTGCAGGCCAATGGAACTAGACAAATTCCTCATGAATGGTGAGTACACCTTCGTCGGATTCGCCATTGAAGGAGACAAAGGCAAGCTGAAGCTATCTGGTTTGGAGACAAACTCCGACAACTACATTGATATTCAGGTGGAATGGAGAGACCCATACAATAAAAAGAAGTTTGACTCTTTGGCTGATGTTGCTGGCAGGATGATAGACATTCACTACCATGACATGAAGAAAAAAATTAACCGCTAGGAGGACCATACTCTGTGGGGATTCTTCCCACTGCCAGAAAAGCTTATCAAGTATGCAGCAATAGATGCATTCGCAACATATGAGTCATGGAGAATCATTTACGATGTCATCATGGGACTGGACAGGGCAAAAAGAGACAAAGAAGAAAAGCAGAAGAAGAACAAGGCTGTAATCAAATGCAGCAACAAGAAATAATTCAGGTCTATGTTTTAGTTTCACTTTACATTAGTTGTTGTGTTGTTCTTTATTTCATGTATGCAAGCTTTTCTTTATGTCCATTGCTTCACATCGAACATTTCTTTTCCAAAATCAATGTCGTTTTAGAATTGTCAATAAATTTTATTTCTGTTGTTTGCTTATGTATCATAGTTTGTTTCTGATCAATTGCTTTCACTGAACAAAGTATCCACAAAAGTAATTATAGAAAAATAACATTAATATTAGTATTTATAAAAGAAACGTAAATACAGGTCAAATAAAAAATATAAGGCAGTTCATAGACTGTAAATATGAAGTGCAGTACGTGCACAAATGCAGAACAAAGGGGCTGCAGCAACTTTAGCTCAGTGCACAAAATACAAACTTGGTACGCACAGTGCAGTACTCAACGTTGGTGCAAGTATTACAAATGACATCATTTGTACTACCACGAAAAATATATACTCCAAAAGAAAAAAAATGATTCAGATAAGGAAAAAATTGACAACCCAGTTACAACCAGGCCTCAGCCACTCCCATAATAGGTCTCTACAAATGTGTGAACTTCTCCAAAGTCTTCCAAGGAAGTTCACTATATGCCTGCATGAAGTGCGGTACATGCTAAAGTCCCATAACCAGCACAAGACTATGACGAATGCAGTGCACATACAAGCAACAAAGTAGTGCACACCCGTACGGAACCCTGAAAATTGAAGTACAAAGTTATCTTGCTAAGCAGTACAGATCCTTCACAACTGCAGTACAAAGTTTTCTTGCTAAGCAGTACAGATCCTTGACAAATGCAGTACAAAGTTTTCTTCCTAAGCAGTGCACTAGTGCACACGGCTGTGACGGACTCACCTGCGCATGCGGCGCCGCAGCACGCCGCGTCGCTGCCTACTCCGGCTCGTTCCAGGCTTGGCCTCGCAGGGGGGTGGGGAGGGGGGTCACGACCCCCCCTCCCCACCCCCTGCTCGGCCTCGCGCTAACGCATGCAGTGCGCTTGGTTGACAGGCGCAGTGCGGACATTCTGTTTTTCCAACAATAGGACGCACGCAACCCCAGAGACACACCCTAAGATAGACAGGGAGGCGCACGAGTGTGACGGACTTGCCTGCGCATGCGGCGCCGCGGCACGCCGCGTCGCCGCCTGCTCCAGCTTGTTCCAGGCTCGGCCTCGCACGGGGGTGGGGAGGGTGGGTCAAGACCCCCCTCCTCATCCCCTGCTCGGCCTCGCGCTAATGAACGCAGTGCGCTTGGTTGACAGGCGCAGTGAGGACATTCTATTTTTCCAACAATAGGACGCACGCAACCCCAGAGCCACACCCCTAACATAGACAGGGAGGCGCACGGGTGTGATGGGCTCGCCTGCACATGCGGCGCCGCGGCACGCCATGTCGCTGCCTACTCTGGCTCGTTCCAGGCTCGGCCTCGCAGGGGGATGGGGAGGGGGGGTCACGACCGCCCCTCCCCACCCCCTACTCGGCCTTGCGCTAACGCATGCAGTGCGCTTGGTTAACAGGCGCAGTGCGGACATTCTGTTTTTCCAACAATAGGACGGACACAACCCCACAGCCACACCCTAAGATAGATTGGGAGGCGCACGGGTGTGACGGACTCGCCTGCGCATGCGGCGCTGAGGCACGCCACGTCGCTGCCTGCTCCGGCTCATTCTAGGCTCGGCCTTACAGGGGGTTGGGGAGGGGGGTCCCCCCTCCCCACCCCCTGCTCGGCCTCGTGCTAACACACGTAGTGCGCTTGGTTGATAGGAGCAGTGCGGACATTCTATTTTTCCAACAATAGGACGCACGCAACCCTAGAGCCACACCCCTAAGATAGACAAGGAGGTGCACAGGTGTGACGGACTCGCCTGCGCATGCGGCGCTGCGGCACGCTGCATCGCTGCCTGCTCCGGCTCATTCCAGGTGAGGCCTCGCAGGGGGGTCACGACCCCCTCCCCCTCCCCACCCCCTGCCCGGCCTCGCGCTAACGCACGCAGTGCACTTGGTTGACAGGCGCAATGCGGACATTCTGTTTTTCCAACAATAGGATGCACGCAACCCAGAGCCACACCACTAAGATAGACAGGCAGGCGCACGGGTGTGACAGACTCGCCTGCACATGCGGCGGTGCAGCACGCCGCGTCGCCGCCTGCTCCGGCCCGTTCCCGGATCGGCCTCGCAGGGGGAGGGGAGTGGGGTCATGACCCCCCTCCCCAGCCCCTGCTCGGCCTCGCGCTAACGCACATAGTGCGCTTCGATGACAGGCGTAGTGCGGACATTCTGTTTTTCCAACAATAGGACGCACGCAACCCCAGAGCCACACCCCTAAGATAGACAGGGAGGCGCACGGGTGTGACGGACTCGCCTGCACATGCGTCACTGTGGCACGCTGCGTCGTCGCCTGCTACGGCTCGTTCCAGGCTCGGCCTCGCAGGGGGTGGGGAGGTAGGGTCATGACCACCCTTCCCATCCCCTGCTCGGTCTCGCGCTAATGCATGTAGTGCGTTTGGTTGACACGCGCAGTGCGGACATTCTGTTTATCCAACAATAGGGCGCACGCAACCCCAGAGCCACACCCCTAGGATACACAGGGAGGCGCATGGGTGTGACGGACTCGCTTGCGCATGCGGCGCCGTGGCACGCCGTGTCGGCACCTACTCCTGCTTGTTCCAGGCTCGGCCTCGCAAGGGGATGGGGAGGGGGGTCACGACCCCCCCTCTCCACCCCCTGCTCGGCCTCGCGCTAACACACGCAGTACGCTTGGTTGACAGGCGCAGTGCGGACATTCTGTTTTTCCAACAATTGGACGCACGCAACCCAAGAGCCACACCCCTAAGATTGACAGGGAGGTACACGGGTGTGACGGACTCGCCTACGCATGCGGCGCCGAGGCACGCCGCGTCGCCGCCTGCTCCGGTTCGTTTAGGCTCGGCCTCGCAGGGGCGGTCACGACCCCCCTCCCCACCCCCTGCTCGGCCTCGCGCTAACGCACGCAGTGCGCTTGGTTGACAGGCGTAGTGCGGACATTCTGTTATTCCAACAATAGGACGCACGCAACCCCAGAGCCACACCCCCAACATAGACAGGGAGGCGCACGGGTGTGACAGACTCGCCTGCGCATGCGGCGCCGCGGCACGCCGCGTTGCCGCCTGCTCCAGCTCGTTCCAGGCTCGGCCTCGCAGGGTGTGGGGAGGGGGGTCATGACCCCCCCCCCCTCCCCACCCCTTGCTCGGCCTCGCGCTAACGCACGCTTGGATGACAGGCGTAGTGCGGACATTCTGTTTTTCCAGCAATAGGACGCACGCAACCCAGAGCCACACCCCTAAGATAGACAGGGAGGCGCACGGGTGTGACGGACTCGCCTGTGCATGCGGCGCCGCGGCACGCCGCGTCGCCACCTGTTCCGGCTCGTTCCAGGCTTGGCCTCGCAGGGGGGTGGGGAGGGGGGGTCACGACCCCCCTCTCCACCCCCCTGCTCGGCCTTGTGCTAATGCATGTAGTGCGCTTGCATGACAGGCGCAGTGCGGACATTCTGTTTTTCCAACAATAGGACGCACGCAACCCTAGAGCAACACCCCTAAGATAGACAGGGAGGCGCACGGGTGTGACGGACTTGCCTGCGCATGCGTCGCCGCGGCACGCCGCGTCGCCTCCTGCTCCGACTCGTTCCAGGCTCGGCCTCGCAGGGGGTGGGGAGGGGGGTCATGACCCCCCTCCCCAGCCCCTGCTCGGCCTCACGCTAACGCACGTAGTGCGCTTGGATGACAGGCGTAGTGTGGACATTCTCTTTTTCCAACAATAGGACGCACGCAACCCTAGAGACACACCCCTAAGATTGAAAGGGAGGCGCACGGGTGTGACGGACTCGCCTGTGCATGCGGCGCCACGGCATGCCACGTCGCCACCTGCTCCGGCTTGTTCTAGGCTTGGCCTCGCAGGGGGTGGGGAGGGGGGTGACGACCCCCCCTCTCCACCCCCTGCTCGGCCTCGTGCTAATGCACGCAGTGCGCTTGCATGACAGGCGCAGTGCAGACATTCTCTTTTTCCAACAATAGGACGCACGCAACCCAGAGCCACACCCCTAAGATAGACAGGGAGGCGCACGGGTGTGACGAACTTGCCTGCGCATGCGTCGCCGCGGCACGCCGCGTCGCCGCCTGCTCCGGCTCGTTCCAGGCTCGGCCTCACAATGGGTGTGGAGGGGGGTCATGACCCCCCCTCCCCACCCCCTGCTCGGCCTTGCGCTAACGCACGTAGTGCGCTTGGATGACATTCGTAGTGCGGACATTCTATTTTTCCAACAATAGGACGCACGCAACCCCAGAGCCACACCCCTAAGATAGACAGGGAGGCGCACGGGTGTGACGGACTCGCCTGCGCATGCGGCACCGCGGCACGCCGCGTCGCCGCTTGCTCCGGCTCGTTCCAGGCTCGGCCTCGTAGGAGGGTAGGGAGGGGGGTCACAACCCACCTCCCCACCCCCTGCTCGGCCTTGCGCTAACGCACGCAGTGCGCTGGCATGACAGGTGCAGTGCGGACATTCTGTTTTTCCAACAACAGGACGCACGCAACCCCAGAGCCACACCCCTAAGATAGACAGGGAGGCGCACGGGTGTGACGGAATTGCCTGTGCATGCATTGCCGCGGCACGCCGCATCGCCGCCTGCTCCGGCTCGTTCCAAGCTCGGCCTCGCAGGGTGGTGGGGAGGGGGGTCATGACCCCCCTCCCCATCCCCTGCTCGGCCTCGCGCTAACGCACGCAGTGCGCTTGGTTGGTAGGCGCAGTGCGGACATTCTATTTTTCCAACAATAGGATGCACGCAACCCCAGAGCCACACCCCTAAGATAGACAGGGAGTCGCACGGGTGTGACGGACTCGCCTGCGCATGCGGCGCCGCGGCATGCCATGTCGCCGCCTACTCATGCTCATTCTAGGCTCAGCCTCGCAAGGGGATGGGGAGGGCGTCATGACCCCCCTCCCCACACCCTGCTCGGCCTCGCGCAAACGCATGAAGTGCGCTTGGTTGACAGGTGCAGTGCGGACAATCTGTTTTTCCAACAACAGGACGCACGCAACCCCAGAGCCACACCCCTAAGATAGACAGGGAGGCGCACGGGTGTGACAGACTCGCATGCGCATGCGGCGCCGTGGCACGCCGCGTCGCCGCCTGCTCCGGCTCGTTCCAGACTCGGCCTCGCAGGGGGTGGGGAGGGGGGTCATGACCCCCCCTCCCCACCCCCTGGTCGGCCTTGCGCTAACGCACGTAGTGCGCTTCGATGACAGGCGTAGTGCGGACATTCTATTTTTCCAACAATAGGACGCACGCAACCCCGAAGCCACACCCCTAATATAGACAGGGAGGCGCACGGGTGTGATGGACTCACCTGCGCATCCGGCGCCGCAGCACGCCGTGTCGCCGCCTGCTCCAGCTCGTTCCAGGCTCGGCCTCGCAGGGGGGTGGGGAGGGGGGGTCACGACCCCCCCCTCCCCACCCCCTGCTCAGCCTCGCGCTAACGCACGCAGTGCGCTTGCATGACAGGCGTAGTGCGGACATTCTGTTTTTCCAACAATAAGACGCACGCAACCCCTGAGAAACACCCCTAAGATAGACAGGGGGGCGCATGGGTGTGACAGACTCGCATGCGCATGCAGCGCCGCAGCACGCTGCGTCGCCGCCTGATCCGGCTCGTTCCAGGCTCGGCCTCGCAAGGGGTGGGGAGGGGGGGTCATGACCCCCCCTCCCCACCCCCTGCTCGGCCTTACGCTAACACACGTAGTGCGCTTGGATACAGGCGTAGTGCGGACATTCTGTTTTTCCAACAATAGGACACACGCAACCCCAGAGCCACACCCCTAAGATAGACAGGGAGGCGCACAGGTGTGACGGACTCGCCTGCGCATGCGGCACCGCGGCAAGCCGCGTCGCCGCCTGCTCCGGCTCGTTCCAGGCTCGGCCTCGTAGGGGGGTGAGGAGGGGGGTCACAACTCACCTCCCCACCCCCCTGCTCGGCCTCGCGCTAACGCACGCAGTGCGCTTGGTTGACAGGCGCAGTGCAGACATTCTGTTTTTCGAACAATAGGACGCACGCAACCCCAGAGCCACACCCCTAAGATAGACAGGGAGGCGCACGGGTGTGACGGACTTGCCTGCGCATGCATCACCGTGGCACGCCGCATTGCCGCCTGCTCCGGCTCGTTCCAGGCTCGGCCTCGCGGGGGGGTGGGGAGGGGGGTCACGACCCCCCTCCCCGTCCCCTGCTCGGCCTCGCGCTAACGCACGAAGTGCGCTTGGTTGACAGGCGCAGTGCGGACATTCTATTTTTCCAACAATAGGACGCACGCAACCCCAGAGCCACACCCCTAAGATAGATAGGGAGGCGCACGGGTGTGACGGACTCGCCTGCGCATGCGGCGCCGTGGCACGACATGTCGCCGCCTACTCCTGCTCGTTCCAGGCTCGGCCTCGCAAGGGGATGGGGAGGGCGTCACGACCCCCCTCCCCACCCCCCTGCTCGGCCTCGCGCTAACGCATGCAGTGCGCTTGGTTGAAAGGCGAAGTGCGGACATTCTATTTTTCCAACAATAGGACGCACGCAACACCAGAGCCACACCCATAATATAGACAGGGAGGCGCACGGGTGTGACAGACTCGCATGCGCATGCGGCGCCGCGCCACGCCGCGTGGCCGTCTGCTCCGGCTCGTTCCAGGCTCGGCCTCGCAGGGGGTGTGGAGGGGGGTCATGACCGCCCCCTCCCCACCCCCTGCTCGGCCTTGCACTAACGCACGTAGTGCGCTTGGATGACAGGCATAGTGCCGACATTCTTTTTTTCCAACAATAGGACACATGCAACCCCAGAGCCACACCACTAATATAGACAGGGAGGCGCCCGGGTGTGATGGACTCGCCTGCGCATGCGGCGCCGCGGCACGCCGCGTCGCTGCCAGCTCCGGCTCGTTCCAGGCTCGGCCTTGCAGGAGGGTGGGGAGGGGGGTCACGACCCCCCCTCCCCACCCCCTGCCCAGCTTCGCGCTAACGCACGGAGTGCGCTTGCATGACAGGAGCAGTGCGGACATTCTGGTTTTCCAACAATAGGACGCACGCAACCCCAGAGCCACACCGCTAAGATAGACAGGGAGGCGCACGGGTGTGACAGACTCGCATGCGCATGCGGCACCGCGGCACGCCACGTTGCCGCCTGTTCCGGCTCGTTCCAGGCTCGGCCTCGCAAGAGGGTGGGGACGGGGGGGTCACGACCCCCCCTCCCCACCCCCTGCTCAGCCTGGCGCTAACGCACGCAGTGCACTTTCATGACAGGCGCAGTGCGGACATTCTATTTTTCCAACAATAGGACGCACGCAACCCCAGAGCCACACCCCTAAGATAGACAGGGAGGCGCACGGGTGGGACGGACTCGCCTCGTTCCCGGCTCGGCCTCGCGCTAACGCATGCAGTGCGCTTGCATGACAGGCGTAGTGCAGACATTCTGTTTTTCCAACAATAGGACGCACTCAACCCAGAGCCACACCCCTAAGATAGACAGGGATCCGCACGGGTGTGACGGACTCGCCTACGCATGCGTCGCCGCAGCACGCCGCGTCGCCACCAGCTTCGGCTCGTTCCAGGCTCGGCCTCGCAGGGGGGTGGGGAGGGGGTCATGGCCCCCCCTCCCCACCCCCCTGCTCAGCCTCGCGCTAACGAACGCAGTGCGCTTGCATGACAGGCGCAGTGTGGACATTCTGTTTTTCCAACAATAGGACGCACGGAACCCCAGAGCCACACCCCTAAGATAGACAGGGAGGCGCACGGGTGTGACAGACTCACCTGCGCATACGGCGCCGCGGCACGCCGCGTCGCCACCTGCTCCAGCTCATTCCAGGCTCGGCCTCCCAGGGGGTGGGGAGGGGGGATCATGACCCCCCCTCCCCACCCCCTGCTCGGCCTTGCGCTAACGCACGTAGTGCGCTTGGATGACAGGCGTAGTGCGGACATTCTATTCTTCCAACAATAGGACGCACGCAACCCCAGAGCCACACCCCTAAGATAGACAGGGAGGCGCACGGGTGTGACGGACTTGCCTGCTCCGGCTCGTTCCAGGCTCGGCCTCGTAGGGGGGTGGGGAGGGGGGTCACAACCCACCTCCCCACCCCCTGCTCGGCCTCGCGCTAACGCACGCAGTGTGCTTGGTTGACAGGTGCAGTGCGGACATTGTGTTTTACCAACAATAGGACGCATGCAACCCAAGAGCCACACCCCTAAGATAGACAGGGAGGCGCACGGGTGTGACGGACTTGCCTGCGCATGCGTCGCCGCGGCACGCCGCGTCACCGCCTGCTCCGGCTTGTTCCAGGCTCGGCCTCGCAGGGGGGTGGGGAGGGGGGTCACCCATCCCCTGCTCGGCCTCGCACTAACGCACGCAATGCGCTTGGTTGACAGGCGCAGTGCGGACATTCTATTTTTCCAACAATAGGACGCACGCAACCTAGAGCCACACCCCTAAGATAGACAGGGAGGTGCACGGGTGTGACAGACTCGCATGCGCATGCGGCACCGTGGCACGGCGCGTCGCCGCCTGCTCCGGCTCGTTCCAGGCTCGGCCTCGCAGGAGGGTGGGGAGGGGGGTCACGACCCCCGCTCCCCACCCCCTGCTTAGGCTGGCGCTAACGCACGCAGTGCACTTTCATGACAGGCGCAGTGCGGACATTCTATTTTTCCAACAATAGGACGCACGCAACCCCAGAGCCACACCCCTAAGATATACAGGGAGGCGCACGGGTGGGATGGACTCGCTTGCGCATGCGGCGCCGCGGCGCGCCGCGTCGCCGCCTGCTCCGGCTCGTTCCCGGCTTGGCCTCGCGCTAACGCATGCAGTGCGCTGGCATGACAGGCGTAGTGCAGACATTCTGTTTTTCCAACAATAGGACGCACTCAACCCAGAGCCACACCGCTAAGATAGACAGGGATCCGCACGGGTGTGACGGAGTCGCCTACGCATGCATCGCCGCAGCACGCCGCGTTGCCACCAGCTTCGGCTCGTTCTAGGCTCGGCCTCGCAGGGGGGTGGGGAGGGGGTCATGACCCCCCCTCCCCACCCCCCTGCTCGGCCTCGCGCTAACGCACGCAGTGCGCTTGCATGACAGGCGCAGTGTGGACATTCTGTTTTTCCAACAATAGGACGCACGCAACCCCAGAGCCACACCCCTAAGATAGACAGGGAGGCGCACGGGTGCGACAGACTCACCTGCGCATGCGGCGCCGCGGCACGCCGCGTCGCCGCCTGCTCCAGCTCGTTCCAGGCTCGGCCTCCTAGGGGTGGGGAGGGGGGATCATGACCCCCCCCTCCCCACCCCCTGCTCGGCCTTGCGCTAACGCATGTAGTGTGCTTGGATAACAGGCGTAGTGCGGATATTCTATTTTTCCAACAATAGGACGCACGCAACCCCAAAGCCACACCCCTAAGATAGACAGGGAGGCGCACGGGTGTGACGGACTCGCCTGCGCATGCGGCACCGCGGCATGCCGCGTCGCTGCCTGCTCCGGCTCGTTCCAGGCTCGGCCTCGTAGGGGGGTGGGGAGCGGGGTCACAACCCACCTCCCCACCCCCTGCTCGGCCTCGCGCTAACGCACGCAGTGCGCTTGGTTGACAGGCGAAGTGCGGACATTCTGTTTTTCCAACAATAGGACGCATGCAACCCAGAGCCACACCCCTAATATAGATAGGAAGGCGCACGGGTGTGACGGACTTGGCTGCGCATGCGTCGCCGCGGAACGCCGCGTCACCGCCTACTCCGGCTCGTTCCAGGCTCGGCCTCGCAGGGGGTGGGGAGGGGGGTCACGACCCCCCTCCCCATCCCCTGCTCGGCCTCGTGCTAACGCACGCAGTGCACTTGGTTGGCAGCCGCAGTGCGGACATTCTATTTTTTCAACAATAGGACGCACGCAACCCCAAAGCCACACCACTAATATACACAGGGAGGCGCACGGGTGTGACAGACTCGCCTGCGCATGCGGCGCTGCGGCACGCCAAGTCGCCGCCTACTCCTGCTCGTTCCAGGCTCGGCCTCGCAAGGGGATGGGGAGGGCGTCACGACCCCCCTCCCCACCCCCTGCTCGGCCTCGCGCAAACGCACGCAGTGCGCTTGGTTGACAGGTGCAGTGCGGACATTCTGTTTTTCCAACAATAGGACGCACCCAACCCATAGCACACCCCTAAGATAGACAGGGAGGCGCACGGGTGTGACAGACTCACATGCGCATGCGGCGCCGTGGCACGCCGCGTCGCCGCCTGCTCCGGCTCGTTCCAGGCTCGGCCTCACAGGGGGTGGGGAGGGGGGTCATGGCCTTGCGCTAACGCACGTAGTGCGCTTGGATGACAGGCGTAGTGCGGACATTCTATTTTTCCAACAATAGGACGCACGCAACCCAGAGCCACACCCCTAAGATCGACAGGGATCCGCACGGGTGTGACGGACTCGCCTACGCATGCGTCGCTGCAGCACGCCGCGTTGTCGCCTGCTTCGGCTCGTTCCAGGCTCGTCCTCGCAGGGGGGTGGGGAGGGGGTCACGACCCCCCTCCCCACCCCCCTGCTCGGCCTCGCGCTAATGCACGCAGTGCGCTTGCATGACAGGCGCAGTGCGGACATTCTGTTTTTCCAACAATAGGACACACGCAACCCCAGAGCCACACCCCTAAGATAGATAGGGAGGCGCACGGGTGTGACAGACTCGCCTGCGCATGCGGTGCCGCGGCACGCCGCGTCGCCGCCTGCTCCAGCTCGTTCCAGGCTCGGCCTCGCAGGGGATGGGGAGGGGGGGTCATGACCCCCCCTCCCCACCTCCTGCTCGACCTTGCGCTAACGCACGTAGTGCGCTTGGATGACAGGCGCAGTGCGGACATTCTATTTTTCCAACAATAGGATGCACGCAACCCCAGAGCCACACCCCTAAGATAGACAGGAAGGCGCACGGGTGTGACGGACTCGCCTGCTCCGGCTTGTTCCCGGCTCGGCCTCGCGCTAACGCATGCAGTGCGCTTGCATGACAGGCGTAGTGCAGACATTCTGTTTTTCCAATAATAGGACGCACGCAACCCAGAGCCACACCCCTAAGATAGACAGGGAGGCGCACGGGTGTGACAGACTCTCCTACGCATGTGTCGTCGCGGCACGCCGCGTCGCCGCCTGCTTCGGCTCGTTCCAGGCTCGGCCTCGCAGGGGGGTGGGGAGGGGGTCACGACCCCCCCTCCCCACCCCCCCCTGCTCGACCTCGCGCTAACGCACACAGTGCGCTTGCATGACAGGCGCAGTGCGGACATTCTGTTTTTCCAACAATAGGACGCACACAACCCCAGAGCCACACCCCCTAAGATAGAAAGGGAGGCGCACGGGTGTGACGGACTCGCCTGCGCATGCGGCGCCGCGGCACGCCGCGTCGCCGCCTGCTCTGGCTCGTTCCAGGTGTCGTGGTTCTAAGTCTGACAGTAGTATAGGGGGGGTAAGTATGGAGAGGCAAGGTCTTAGTTATGGAGAAGTTGTAAGGACGCAAGGTTTGCGTGTTCAGGCCCTTCTCGGAGGAAGTAATAGCCCTACGTCTCAGAGCCCGGAGGCGGTCGACTGGATTATGTGGGTATGAGTTACAGAGGTGCGAACCCTTGTCTCGGAGGAGGGGGTGGCTTATATAGAGTGCGCCAGGACCCCGGCAAGCCCACGTTACGAAGGGTTCAATGTACATTAAGGTAGGGCGTTACTGATAACGCTAGTAATGAAGTGCTATGATGACCATAAAAGCTACTTAATGACTGACCGTTAGCGTGCGGAGTGACTTTAGGTCTCCTAGCCGTCGAACGGTTGGATCTTGGTCGAGTAATTGCTTCTTGGTCGAGTGTCTTCGAGTCTGTCAGGTGGAACACCTCCAAGTCGATTGAAAGGTGATTTATTCTAGAGGTGCCCTTGGGTAGGGCAGTTAGGACAGGTCCGTGACCCTACCCTTGGTACATAGCTTCATCATTAGCCCCCGAATGGATCGAGGTTTGAGTGAGGAAGGAGTTGAGGACTTCTTCGACTCGTTTTCCATGCCGTGAGCATATCTTGCTTCGGATCAACGGACCTGAGTGATGATAGCAACTTCTTTTTCAGTCGCCTTGATCCATTCTTAATTCTTCGTCGAATGAGTTTCTTTACTTGTAAGGCTCCGAGTGACAGTGCAGAGGAGATGTTTGGTCTGAAAATTTGTTTGCTGCCCGCGGATTTAGTGGGATCCGAATTTTGGGAAGCGCGCGGGACGGGGGAGGCCGCAGTAAACGGATGGGATAGAGTGGAGCCGCCTTGATCCCCGCGCCACCTTTTTCGCCACGTATCGCTCGCGCGGTCGTTACGGGATTTGACAGAGCCATCTGGGCCTACCTGTCAGCCACTCGGAAGCGGCCTCATATAAGGCGTTGGACCGGAGTCTCCCGAACAATGCGCCCCATTACCTCTTCTCCTCCTCATGCCTCTCCATTGCGCTCGCTCTCGCCCCAGCGCCACCGCACCACACGCGTCTCGTCGGCGACAATGGTGAAGGAGAAGACAGCGGCTCTGGAGCGGCCAAGAAGGCGACGGCGAGGTCGAAGGGGAAGGCGACGAGCCAGGGCAGATCTTCCTCGCGGACTGGCCTACCGAAGGGTTGGATCTAGGGCGACTGGATCCACTCGAGGATCTCCCAAGCAACCTCGACGACCTGGCCGAGGGAGGGATGATCCGCGACGACTCTACGCGGCTTCCGGGGAAGGAATCCGAGCCGCAACCCCGAGAGGGTGAGCACGTTCTTCTCGCCACCCACGTCGACCGTGGGTTTTCCTTGCCTCCTGATCCTTTCTTCCGAGGGTTTCCGAACTTCTTTGGGGCTCAACTCCACCATTTTACCCGCAACTCAATCGTTTATCTTGCCGCGTTCATTTCCTTGTGTGAGAACTTCCTGGGTTGTCGACCTCACTAGGGTCTTTTCAAGCATATTTTCACTTGTCGCTCCCACACAGTGAAAAAGGCTAATCCGAGTGATGAGAGGACCCAAGTGATCCAGATGTGTGGGGGCCTTGGCATCCAGATGAGGGGAAAAAGCTCCTTTCCGGCCATGATTCTTCCCGACTCAGTTCGCGGATGGCAGTCGACCTGGTTCTACTGTAAAGCCCAGTCGACGCCGGGGCAATCGACTGGACTCCCTCCCTTTACCATGGACCGAGTGGAAAAGCCCTCCCCTTTGAAGGTGCTCCCGGAGGAGAAGGCGCACATGAAGGTGTTGGTCAACCGAGTGGTCCAGCTCATTCGTGACGGGGTCACTGGTATGGATCTCTTGGAGGTCTTCCTTCAGCAGCGCATCCAGCCTCTCCAAGCCCGAGACCATCCGATGTAGATGTATTCGGGTCTAGAAGACTCCACTCGAATCCACCCGGAGGAGGTCGACGACGACACCCTGGAGAAGTGGCTGTCGAGTATTACCGGGAACAAGGACAATCCTAGAGGAGCCAGGAGAGTTCCCCCATTCGACCAGTCGCATGTACCAGAGCAGGTCTGATTCTGAGTTTTTGCTTGTAATCTGAATTCACTCGCGCAGCTGTCTGTATTGCGTCGACTGACTTTGTCCTCCCTGCTTTCTTTCAGGCCATTATTGAAATGTATTCGATGCCCAACGGGGCGCAAGAGCAAGCTCTGGAAGGCGAGGCGAGCGGTGGCGAAAGCGGCGAGTGGACTTCCGATGGTGAAGGGGATGGAGGAAGCGACGACTCAAGCGATGGGGAAGAAGTCGAGTCGCCTCCTCACATAGAGAGACGATCCAAGCTTGACCAGGATCGGCCGAGTGCCCCCGACAAGGCGACTGCTCAGGCTGGTCAGTCTTCGAAGCGTCCTCGGATCTCTTCACCAACCACGACTGAGAAGGCGCCAAAGCATCCCAAAGTTGCAGAACCAAAGACTCGGAAGGCGCTGCCGAAGATCAAGATAGATATTCCTGTCGCCTCCGCGTGAGTGTCTCTCCTTGAATTCACTCGACGCTCCGCGCTGTTTGTTTTTCTTGTTTTAATTGGACGAACTTTGGAATTGTCAGCGCTGCCACTTCCGGGACCTCAGCTTACAGGGATGATGATGAAGTGATGGAGGATGTGGCCACTTCTAATCCGGGTATGACTTCTGCCATACTGTCTTTGTTCAGTCGATTCAACTGCAATGTGCACCTTTGGGTGACCTGATTTTGGCAACTGAACTTTGCACAGCTCCCAACATTATTAACCTCCCTGATGATGATGATGAAGAGCCCGAGAGGCCTTTGATGAGGAAGAACAGGCGAGCTCCTGCAAGCGAGGCGCCACAGTCGACGCCGAGGGCGGAACCAGTCGTTCAGGAAACTGGTGACGTCAATCGGGGTTCTGTTACCTTCGTCGAGCCCCTGTCAAGTGCCTTGCCTTCTTCGTCGGCTGGTCAGGCCCCTGTCGGCCCGCCTTCAGTTTTTGCGACCCATCATGGCCCAGAGGACGAGGTGAATGCTGCTAGGGAAGCCATAAGCCAGGCGGGCATTATGATGGAAAAGATGAAGACGATGCGGGACGCCAGCCAAGCCGCTTATGATGCCAGCTCGGCTCTCCAGAGCAACGTTCAGGTTAGACGGCTATCTGAAGATTCTTTCTGAAAATCTTTGCATCTGTACACCCACTGGGTGCGTCGATTGAAGTTTTGGACTAGTGGGGGTATGCTGAGTGCACCCACTGGGTGTAGTCCCCGAGGCTACGGTGGACTATTGGCAGTCGACCGTAGTCTTTGTATTTTGAAGAGTAAAACCGAACTGGTAGTTTGTTTCTTCCGCTCGATCCGGTCGAGTGGGATCAGAACCGGTGGGGGCACGCAAAGTGCACCCACTGGGTGTAGTCCCCGAGACCGCGGTCGACTGATGGCAGTCGACTGTGGTCTGAGTTCTACTTTGTCTCTCCCTTTTTTTGAACTCGACTCCGGCGGGCCGGTCGAGTGGAATCAGAACCGGTGGGGGCACGCAAAGTGCACCCACTGGGTGTAGTCCCCGAGACTATGGTGGACTGCGGGCAGTCGACTATAGTCTTAGTATTTGTCATTTTTGCTATGGAATAATCTCCCCTTTGATTTCATGAATCTTGTGATCTTGGAGCTCGCTTCATTGATTTGGAGAGGCAGCAGATTCAACTGAAACTTGACTTGGAGATGGCCAGGACAGAACTGCAGACGGTCAGAGACAGCGCCGCTGGTAAGACAAGTTTGTTGACTTTTCAGTTTTTGGCTCGAGCATCCTTCTGCTATTTCTGAATCAATCATCATTTCTTTGCAGAAAAACTAAGGGAAGCTTTGGCGAAAAAGGATTAGGATTTGGCTGCTGCCCAAAAGGAGGCTGACGACAGGACCGCTCTGGCCGGACAGAAGCTGGCTTCAGGTGGCCAGTTGGAAGAAGAGAATACCAGGCTGAAGACTACTCTGAATGAATCCAACAGGGAGTGCACACGCTGGAAGAAGGAAAGCCTCAACTTGAGCAAAAAGATGGAAGGCATCGCTCGCAGGAGGGATGATCTGGAGAGCTACTTGAGGAGCCTTGCCAAGAAGTTGTATATCAAGCTTGAAGGTGCACATTTCGTTCCGACTGATTTTTTTGTGTCGACTCGGTGTATGAAGATTGACTTATCCTTGGATCGTGAATGCAGAGTTTTGCCAAAACTTTGAAGAAGAGACTGGGAGGATCGAACCAGGTTTGGATCCAATCAACTCTCAAGTGAAAGATGAAACTGCCATAAATCTGCTCCGACTGGAATCTTGCATCGACGGTGCCGTGGACTACTTGTCTTGACTGAAGGTCGCCATGTCACGAATCGACTCGGCACTCTGGCCAGAGGCTACGCTCCAAAACGATCTTGAGTCTCTAATGGCTCGACTTAACGGAATCCCTGACCGAGTGCAGGAGTGGAAGAAGTCCTCCGCTTGTTGTGGCGCTGATGTGGCTCTGTCCTTGGTTCGTGTCCACTACAAGGAGGTGCGACAAGACAAGCTGGCCGCAATCAAGGTCGCAAACACCTAGAAGCATGACTTCTAAACTTTTATGGAGACCTTCATAGCTTCCGCCACTCGGATTGCCGATGGCGTCGACCTGGACGAGTTCGTCGAGCCTGCCAGCCCTCCTCCCGTGGAGTGAACAAACTCTTGTGTCCTACCTTAAATTTGCCTCGGAATGCCGAGTGGGTTTTGTAACCATTAAACTTTTCGGGCTGCATGCCCGAGTACCTCGATCTGTGATCCAGAACCTTTAGAATTTTATCTGAATTTGGTTTACTGTTGAATATCTTTATGAGTCTCCTGCTGAGTGAAACCATTCTTCATTCAAGACAACTTTCTGTATTCGCAGCACAGCCCCGAAGGAGAGGGAAGCAGACGACCCATGTCTTGTATTTGTGGCGAAGCTCTCTAGGGGAAGGCGGCGGTCGACCCACGCCCTGTTACTGCAGAGTGAGACGGAGCACACATTGTATTTGTGGCGAAGCTCTCCAGGAGAAGGTGGCAGTCGACCCACACCCTGTTACTGCAGAGTGGGACAGAGCGCACATTGTATTTGCGGCGAAGCTCTCCAAGAGAAGGTGGAAGTCGACCTGCTCCTCGTCGTTCTTGAGGATTGAGATGTGTTTCGTACTTAGGCGAGTACTGGACTACAGCTAAGCTCTCGGGTGGGAGGACTGCTCTCCACTCGGTAGGATTTTTTCAAACTTAGGCGAGTGCCGGACTACAGCTAAGTCTTCTAGTGAGAGAACTTAGGCGAGTACTGGACTATAGCTAAGCCCGCGAGTGGGAGGGTTGCTCTCCGCTTGGTAGGATTTTTCAAACTTAGGCAAGTGCCGGACTGCAGCTAAGTCTTCTAGTGAGAGAACTTGGGTGAGCACTGGACTGCAGCTAAGCCCTCGAGTGGGAGGGTTGCTCTCCGCTCGGTAGGATTTTTCAAACTTAGGCGAGTGCCTGACTGCAGCTAAGTCTCTAAGTGGGAGAACTTAGGCGAGTACTGGACTGCAGCTAAGCCCCCGAGTGGGAGGGTTGCTCTCCACTCGGTAGGATTTTTCAAACTTAGGCGAGTGCCTGACTGCAGCTAATTCTCTAAGTGGGAGAACTTAGGCGAGTACTGGACTGTAGCTAAGCCCCCGAGTGGGAGGATTGCTCTCCGCTCGGTAGGATTTTTCAAACTTAGGCGAGTGCCGGACTGCAACTAAGTCTTCTAGTGAGAGAACTTAGGCGAGTACTGGACTGCAGCTAAGCCCCCGAGTGGGAGGGTTGCTCTCCGCTTGGTAGGATTTTCAAACTTAGGCGAGTGCCTGACTGCAGCTAAGTCTCTAAGTGGGAGAACTTAGGCGAGTACTGGACTGCAGCTAAGCCCACAAGTGGGAGGGTTGCTCTCCGCTCGGTAGGATTTTTCAAACTTAGGCGAGTGCCTGACTGCAGCTAAGTCTCTAAGTGGGAGAACTTAGGCGAGTACTGGACTGCAGCTAAGCCCCCGAGTGGGAGGATTGCTCTCCGCTCGGTAGGATTTTTCAAACTTAGGCGAGTGCCTGACTGCAGCTAAGTCTCTAAGTGGGAGAACTTAGGCGAGTACTGGACTGCAGCTAAGCCCCCGAGTGGGAGGATTGCTCTCCGCTCGGTAGGATTTTTCAAACTTAGGCGAGTGCCTGACTGCAGCTAAGTCTCTAAGTGGGAGAACTTAGGCGAGTACTGGACTACAGCTAAGCCCCCGAGTGGGAAGATTGCTCTTCGCTCGGTTGGATTTTTCAAACTTAGGCGAGTGCCTGACTGCAGCTAAGTCTCTAAGTGGGAGCACTTAGGCGAGTACTGGACTGGAGCTAAGCCTCCGAGTGGGAGGATTGCTCGCCACTCGGTAGGATTTTTCAAACTTAGGCAAAACGGATTCGCAGCTAAGCCCCCGAGTGGGAGGATGGCTTGCCACTCGGTAGGATTTTTCAAACTTAGGCGAAACGGATTCGCAGCTAAGCCCCCGAGTGGGAGGATGGCTCGCCACTCGGTAGGATTTTTCAAACTTAGGCGAAACGGATTCGCAGCTAAGCCCCCGAGTGGGAGGCTGGCTCGCCACTCGGTAGGAAACTGTTTCTACAAACTTAAGCGAAGCGGATTCGCAGCTAAGCCACCAGCTGGGGGATTTCTTACGCAAACAAAAACAATAATAATCACTGGGAAAATTATAACGCTCTTGTCTTTGATAAATAAACTATAGGAGTTTTTCTTATTACATCTCTTCCGAGTGAGAATTAAAGTATAAAAGGGGCGGAGCAGCTCCACATTCCAGGCTCGTGGCTCATCAATCTGGCGATTGACATTGTAGAGGTGGTATGCTCCATTGTGGAGGAATCTGGTGACTATGAAGTGGCCTTCCCAAGTAGGAGCATGCTTGTGTGGTTTCTGCTGATCCACTCGAAGGACTAAGTCTCCTTCTTGGAAGGCTCGGCTCTTCACGTTTCTGGCATGGAATCGATGCAAGTCTTGCTGATAGATGGTTGATCGGATTAGGGCCATTTCTCTTTCTTCTTCTAGGAGGTCGACTGCGTCCTGCCGGGCTTGTTCTGCTTCATCTTCTGAGTAGAGCTCGACTCTGGGAGCGTTGTGAAGCAGGTCACTCGGTAAGACTGCCTCGGCTCCGTAGACCAGAAAGAATGGGGTTCTTTCGGTCAATCGATTCGGGGTTGTCCTCAATCCCCAAAGGACTGATGGGAGCTCATCGAACCATGCACCTGCTACGTGCTTGAGATCGCGCATCAATCGGGGTTTCAGTCCTTTGAGAATTAGGCCATTTGCCCTTTCTGCTTGTCCATTCGACTGGGGGTGAGCGACCGCAGAATAGTCGACCCGAGTGCCCTGAGAGGTGCAAAAGGCCCTGAACTTGTCGGAATTGAAGTTTGACCCATTGTCCGTGATGATACTGTGCGGAACTCTATATCTGAATATCAACTCTCTGATGAAACTGATAGTGGTGCAAGCATCGAGATTCTTGATAGGCTTGGCTTCAATCCATTTGGTGAACTTGTCGACTGCTACCAGCACATGAGTGAAGCCGCTCCTGCCTGTTCTCAGTGGCCCAACCATGTCCAGCCCCCAAACAGCGAAGGGCCAGACGAGTGGACTGGTTTTCAGGGCTAGCGCGGGCTTGTGCGGAATATTGGAGTAATACTGACACCCTTCACATTTGTCGACTATCTCTTTTACCATCTCATTGGCCCTTGGCCAGTAGAACCCCGCTCGATATGCTTTAGCCACAATGGTCCGAGAGGACACATGATGAACACAGGTCCCCGAGTGGATATCGTTAAGGATCATCTGACCTTCTTCTGGTGTGATACACTTCTGGCCGACCCCAGTCGCGCTTTCCCTATATAACTGTCCTTTTATGACTATAAAGGCCTTGGATCGACGGACGATCTGCCGAGCATCTTCCTCGTCTTCTAGGAGTTCTTTCCTTAGGATGTACGCGATGTACAATTCTATCTAGACACGAGTGATAACCAACACTTCCATTATCAGATCGACCACAGCTGGAACTTCAACTTCAGTCGGATCCGTGGCGCTTTTTGGCTGCGGGGCCTCTTCCGTGAAGGGATCCTCCTGGACGGATGGTGTGTGGATGTGTTCCAAAAACACATTGTTGGGAATGGCCTCTCTTTTTGGAACCTATTTTTGCGAAATCATCAGCTGCTTGATTTTTCAGTCGGGGTATGTGATGAAGCTCTAACCCCTCGAATTTCTTCTCCAGCTTTCTCACTGCATTGCAATAACCAGTCATGGCTGTACTTCTGACATCCCATTCCTTCATTACCTGATTAACCACCAAATCTGAGTCGCCATGGACCATGAGGCGATGGACACCGAGTGAGATGGCCATGCGCAACCCATATAAAAGTGCTTCATATTCTGCCTCGTTATTGGAGGAATCAAAATGGATTTAAAGAATGTATCTGAGTTTATCTCCTCTGGGGGAGACCAACACCACTCCGGCACCAGAACCACTCAGCATCTTGGAGCCGTCGAAAAACATAGTCCAATGCTCCGAGTGAATCTGAGTCGGCATCTGCTATTCAATCCACTCGGCAACGAAATCTGCGATTGCTTGGGACATGATAGCTTTCTTTGCCTCAAACTTGATATCAATTGGAAGGAGTTCAATCGCCCATTTTGCAACTCGACCAGTTGCATCCCTGTTATGCAGGATCTCTGATAATGGAGCGTTGCTGACGACTGTAATGGAATGATTAGAGAAGTAGTGAGCAACTTTCTTGGTGGTCATATAAATCCCATATACAAGCTTCTGATAGTGAGGATATCTTTGCTTCGATGGGGTCAAGACTTCAGAAATATAATATACTGGGCGCTAAACTTTGAAGGTTTTCCCTTCTTCTTCCCGCTCGACCGTAAGTACCGTACTGACGACTTGTCCTGTGGCTGCAATGTAAAGAAGCAAAGGCTCTTTGCTGATTGGGGCAGCAAGCCCCGGCTGGGTGGAGAGCAGAGCTTTGAGCTCTGCAAACACTGCATCAGCTTCAGGAGTCCACTCGAACTTGTCGGACTTCTTCATCAATCGCTAAAGAGGTAATGCCTTTTCACTGAGACGAGATATGAATCGACTTAGGTCGGCCAAGAAACCAGTAAGCTTCTGGACGTCGTGCACTCGCACAGGACTTTTCATTCGGAGTATAGTGCCAACTTTTTCTGGATTGGCGTCGATTCCCCGTTCGGAAACGAGAAAGCCGAGTAACTTTCCGCCAGGGACTCCGAATGTACACTTTGATGGATTAAGCTTGATATCATACCTCCTGAGGTTGGCAAAGGTTTCAGCAAGGTCAGTCAGCAGGTCGGAACCCTTCCGTGACTTGACCACAATATCATCCATGTATGCTTCCACGTTCCGACCGATTTGAGTGAGTAAACACTTCTGAATCATCCTCATGAACGTGGCTCCGGCATTCTTGAGGCCGAACGGCATGGTAACATAATAGAAGCACCCGAATGGAGTGATGAAAGCTGTCTTGATCTCGTCAGGTCCATACAGATGGATCTGATGGTACCCGGAATAGGCGTCTAAGAAAGATAGTCGCTCACATCCCGCAGTCGAGTCGACTATCTTGTCGATGCGGGGGAGAGGAAAATGATCTTTCGGGCAGGCCCGATTGATATGTTTAAAGTCAATGCACATGCGAAGTGACTTGTCCTTCTTGGGGACCATGACAACATTGGCGAGCCACTCGGAGTGGTAGATTTCTCGGATGAACTCCACTGCTAAGAGCCGAGCCATCTCTTCGCCAATAGCTTTTCTCTTTTCGACGGCGGACCATTGAAGATGTTCCTTGACAGGTTTTACTTTTGAGTCGACTCTCAGGCGATGCTCAGCCAGCTCCCTGGGAACACCTGGCATGTCAGAAGGCTTCCATGCAAAGATGTCCCAGTTCTCACGAAGGAACTAGATGAGCGCTTCTTCCTATTTGGAGTCGAGTGTTGTCGAGATATGAGTCGGGGCGGCGCTGGGGTCGTTCGGGTGGATGTGAGCTGTCTTCGTGTCGCCAGTCGACTGGAAAGCTGACTCTGTAGCGGGCTTCTTGGCTCGCAATAGATCACTCGGGTTTGCAGTCTTCTGGTATTCCTGCAACTCCACCACTGCCATCTGTGCGTCGGCGATCTTCAAACCCTTCTGAAAACATTCTTCCGCTTTCTTCCAATTGCCCATAATGGTGATCACACCTTTGGGGCCAGGCATCTTCAATTTGAGGTACACGTAACATGGTCGGGCCATGTAGCGTGCATAAGCCGGCCTGCCTAGAATAGCGTGATAGGCACTCTGGAAGTTGTCGGCGTTCTGGGAACGGGGGTCCCCAGACTTGCCTGCCTGCGGCCTGCGGCGTGGCTCAAGTGGGGGCCCAGCATGGCCCATCTTCATCAAGCACAAGACTCAAGACCCTCACGAGGGGCCAAGCCTCGCGAGGTGGACGACACGGTGCATCCTCAGGCATAGCCTCGTCAGACTGGCTCACGAGGAGGCGGAGAATTCAAGGCGGGGTACCTCGCGAGGTGCCCATGACGCAAGCCATGACGACTCAGGGCACCAGGCGGGTGCCAGCGCGCGCAGCGTCCTTCTTTCCTCTTTGGTGCAAAGGGGGCAAGCGCAGCCACGGAGTACTGAGGCATCAGGCAAAGGTTGCCATTTCGGTGCAACGAGACCAGTACCAAGCGGACTACAAGACGGAGGTCACCATGGAGCCCAGCATGGCGTCACCGCAGAGTCTTTTGCAGGCGAAGACCACCTTTAGTCAGGATAAGAGTACTTGTTGTCCCCCTTCAAATTAGCCTACCATTGTTGGCTTCCTTCCCGCTCGATATTTGGGAAGAGGACCAGGGCCTCTATAAGTAGGGACCAGCCACTCGCATAGCAGGGGGTTGGTTGGTCGGGCTAGCAAGTAGAGAGAGAGAAAGAGAAGGTGACCGAACTCCTCCCAGCAATTCGTCGCCCCAGCTAAGAACTGACCCTCGCGAGGCAGTTCTTCCTTGTATTGTTCGTCATAACCAGCCCCCAGGAGGCAATCCATCCACCACACACTGGAGTAGGGTGTTACACCACAACGGTGGCCCGAACCAGTATAAATCTTGTGTCTCTTATGTGATTCCTTTAGTAGTTTAGATCTTTGTGAGACGGGGAGGTTGAGGACGTGATCTCCGCGCGCACCCAGTGTTCGAACCTTAAGGGTCTGCCGGAACCCGAAATCTGACATTTGGCGCGCCAGGTAGGGGTGCGCCGGAATTCGTCTTCCACCGCTCCGCCCTCCTCCGGCCGCCGCATCCATGTGCGGCACCAGTCGGGCTCGCGCCGCCCCGGCAGCCCTCGCCGGTGGGCAATCTCGTCGTCCCCCGCCGCCCGCCGTCAACACCGCCACCGGCTCGGCGGGAAACGAGCCCCAAACACCACCCCAGCATCCGCCTACGCGACAGAGCAACTGGACCGCGGCACCGACGCTTCCGGTCGTTGCGGCCCTCCTGGGCGGCTCGCCGGCGCCGCCCACAAGTCACCACATCAAGCCTTTTGCCCGCTGGGTTAGCACCGCTTCCGCACGGCAGGGGGCTCCCCCGGACCGAGCGGTGCGCGATGTCGATCTGACCTTCAGCTCGGAGGACCACCCCACCAACCTGGTCGGCTCGGGCGCGCTTCCCCTGTTGTGAACCCCCACCATCTGCCAGGTGGCCGTCACCAGGACCCTCATCGACAGCGGCGCGGGCCTCAGCGTGCTTTCGGTCGAGACTTTCAACCTCTTCTGCATACCCCGGGAGCGGCTGCGGCCTAGCCGATCTTTCACGGACATCGGAGGCGGATCGTCCGACTCCCTAGGACAGATCCGGCTCCCGGTAACCTTCGGCACCTACACAACTTCCGCACGGAGACGGTCGACTTCGACATCGCCCCCATCGGCCTCCCTTACAACGCCATCCTCGGCTACCCGGCACTGGCCCAGTTCATGGCCGCCACGCACCCGGCGTACAACCTCATGAAGATGCCCGGGAGCAACGGTACCCTCACCGTGCGCGGGGACACCTGGGACGCCCTGCGGGTACTCGAGCTCGCCTTCAAGACAGCGGCATCGGCACGGCCAGTCAACGCGGAGACCCCTGAGCCCAAGGGGGATACGCCCGCCAAGAAGAAGCAGTTGTTCACTCAGGACAAGGCAGAGACCAAGCAGATACCCGTCGACGAGGACGGGTCCTCCAGTGCCACTTTCACCATAGGCGCCAACCTTGAGCCTGAGCAGGAGGAGGCCTTGGTCAAGTTCTTGCGCGCGAATAAGAAGGTATTTGCTTGGGAGCCCGATCAGCTGGCGGGGATCCCCAGGAGCGTCATCGAGCATCACCTCAACGTGTGCCCAAATGTGCGCCCCGTGAAGGAGAAGGCCAGGCGGCAGTCCATGGAAAAGCAGGCCTTCATCGCCCAAGAGACCCGCAAACTAGAGGCCGCCGGGGTCATTCGCGAGGTCCGATACCCGGATTGGTTGGCCAACCCCGTCGTTGTGCCCAAGAAGGGGGGGGGGGAGAACGCATGTGTGTCGACTTCACCAACCTCAACAAGGCATGCCCGCAAGATCCGTTCCCGCTCCCCCGCATCGACCAGATTGTCGATTCCACTGCGGAGTGCGACCTGCTATGCTTCCTGGACGCCTTCTCCGGGTATCACCAGATCAAGATGGCCTTGGAAGACGTTGAGAAAACCGCCTTCTTGACCCCGTGCGGGGTATATTGCTATACATGCATGCTGTTCGGGCTGCGTAACGCATGGGCAACCTTTCAGCGAATGATGCACATCACCTTGGGCCAGCAGCTCGGAAAGAACGTCGAAGCCTACGTTGATGACATTGTAGTAAAATCTCGGGAGGCCAAGACCCTGATACAAGACCTGGAGGAGACCTTCGCGAGCCTCGACGCAGTAAACCTGCGGCTCAACCCGGAGAAATGTGTGTTTGGTGTCCCCTCGGGCAAGCTCTTGGGATTCCTCGTGTCCCATCGCGGCATCGAGGCCAACCCCGAGAAGGTCAAGGCGGTCGAAGACATGAGTCCACCAAAGACCCTCAGAGAAATGCAGAAGCTCACTGGGCACATGACCGCGCTAGGGCGCTTCATCTCCAAACTGGGGGAGCAAGCGCTGCCTTTCTTCCAGCTGATGAAGAAAAAGGGGCCCTTTCAATGGACTGAAGAGGCAGATAAGGCGTTTCAAGATCTCAAGAGGTACCTGACCAGTCCCCCAGTCATGGTGGCTCCGCGCCCTCAGGAGCCCCTGCTGTTGTACCTCGCCGCCACACCCTACTCCGCCAGCGCAGCCCTGGTGGCGGTTATGGAGGAGCTCCAAGTCAAGGCCGCAGCGGCAGCCCGAGGCAGGACAAAAAGGGAACAAGGAAAGCCTACAGAAGCCACAACCGCAGCTGAGGAGGGTCAACTGCCGAGGAATGCACCGGGGGCAGGGGAGGCCGCCCGACCAGATGGTCCACGTCCCGAGGCCACGACGCCCCGTGAGGCGCCCTTACCTCCCGAGGGTGCAGCAACCCCAGATGTTCCCAGCCTTGTCGAGCACCCAGTTTACTTCGTTAGCACGATGCTACGGGACGCGAGGGCACGGTACCCAATGCCTCAGAAGCTCCTCCTCGCGCTACTGGTAGCCTCGCGCAAGCTGCGTCACTACTTCCAGGCTCATCCCATCAAAGTCGTCTCGTCGTACCCCCTGGAGAGAGTGCTCAGGAGCCCTAACTCAGTCGGAAGGGTCGCTGAGTGGAACATAGAGCTGCAGGCGTTTCAGCTCGAGTTCAGCACAACCAGGGTCATTAAAGGAGCAGCGTTGGCGGATTTTGTGGCAGAATGGATGGAGGCACCATGCCTCAAGGCCGACGAGGATCGGTCCCTCTCCCCGGGGAGCGAGGCGCCAGAAGGCCGGGTCATGCACTTCGACGGGGCGTTCTCCAGACATGGTGCTGGGGACGGGGCGGTGCTTATATCGCCCACTCAGGATAAGCTCTACTATGTCGTGCAGCTCTGTTTCCAGCAAGGTGAGAAGGTCTCCAACAATATTGCAGAATATGAGGGACTAATAGCCGGGTTGAAGGCCGCAGTAGCCCTGGGGGTGAAACGCCTCACTGTCAAGGGCGACTCGCAGCTCCTTAGGAAAGACCACATCAAAACGCACATGATGCAGTTCCTTAGGAAATAACAATGAAGTCCAGTCGGTAAAACAAAAATAAAATAAACGCAGTTCGTCAAAAAAAAGTTAAAATAAAAGACAACACGCATGTTAAGAAAACGCATTCGAAAAGAAAAGGTCTACATTCAAATAAGTGCCACAAAAAAATGGGGGCCCCCCAACCCCCCCCCTACCCCTCGCGTACCAAGGAATGCAGTAAGTACAAGCAAAAAATAGATGTAGTACACAACACTAGAAAAGTGCAGTGCATTTCGTTACACGAAGCAGTACGGTTTAGCAATCCAGTTCCGAATTACCTACATTGTGAATAAATACACGGTATAGAACACAGCGAAAAAGTCGTAAAAATTGCGGAATACATTGTACTCTATTACACATAATGAAGTACGCACCTGTGGACAACATGCAGCTCTCCGTTGCACACGATGCAGTGAGGTACTACTACAAAAAATTGACCACCCAAGTGCAACCTGCCCTAGCCAGTCTCGTAGTAGGTCCGCGCCCACAACAGGCGAGTCGTTCTGAGCCACGTTGCATGGGGCCAGGCGCACAAGGGCCCACAGGTCAGAGAGCATAGAGCATATAGCGCCGTGTATAAGCGCTCAAATAAGTAACTGAAGGAGTTTGATACAGCTGACGCGTCAGCGCTTATAAACAGGTCCGGCGCGCCTTTCGCGGGCAAGGTGGGACTAAACATTAGGCCGCACACAGCGCACAGGTAAACGGTCATGCTACCAGGCCGACTTGGGCCCAAATGCGTCTTCACTTCCCAAACACAGCCCAATAAGGCCCATTAAGAAAAAACAATAACTTCAAAAAAAATGTGGGGGCGGCCAACCCCCCCTTACCCCTCCCGTAGAGGGACTGCAGTAAGTACAGGCAAAAAATTGATGCAGTACGCAGCACTACAAGGATGGAGTTCTTTTAGGTACACGAAGCAGTACGGTTTAGAAAATCCAGTTGTGGATTACCTACAAGAATGAAAACATGGTATAGAACACAGTGAAAAACTCGTAAAAATGCGGAATACATTATACTTTATTTAGGGGCGCCGGCAAGGACACGCAAAAAATACTGTGAAGTACGCACCTGTAGACACCATGCAGTTCTTCGTTGCACATGATGCAGTGCGGTACTACAGTAAATGCAGTTTCGTTGTCATGCAGGATACATATAAACGTGACAAAAAAGCCCGTTCGCACAGAAAAGTGGTGGTTAAAAAAATCTATTGATCAAAAAACCCACGTTCGCATACAACTGCCCAATCGGAGCGGTTCCATCATCACAAGCCCATGATCATAGCTGCAACACCAACCCATGATCTGCACAAACCGCATCGTCGACGAGATCGTGCAGTTCATCCACTGCGGCCATCCCACACCGCGCCTCCCCTTAAATTCAGACCCCTGCCATAGGCCATCTCATCCACAAACAACACAAGTATCCATCGCGCTGCCACCAAATCGCTCCGTCACATCCATCTTCACGCAAAAACACCAAGCCACACTACCGGCGATGGCGTTCGCCGACGAGTACAAGGACGTGGAGGCCGTGGAGGCACATGGCAACACCAAGTTGCACGTCATCCACACCAACGACGAGAAGCAGGTGGCAATCACCCTCGCGCAGTACGAGTGCCACCTCAGCCTCCAGCGCCACAAGATCGTCGGCATTGATCTCGAGTACAACAACGAGCCTGAAGCGACGCAGAAACCCGCACTATGCCAACTCTCCATCGGCAAGAAACACCCGGTGCTGCTCTTCCAACTGAGCGCCGCTGAAAGGTGCACCGTCTTCGACAACTTCCTCGCCGACCCCAGGTACACCTTTACAGGCTTCTCCATCGACAGTGACAACAAAAGGCTGGATCACGCCAATCTGGAGGTCGCCAACTTCGTTGACATCCAGAAGGAGTGGAGGGTGCCCGAGGCAACCAAGGAGTTGGACTCCCTTGGAGACGTCTCCGGCATGCTCATCGACGACTACTACAACAACATGAAGAAGAAGATCACCAATGACGAGCACAAGCGCTGGGCCACCCTGCCTCTATCCAGGAGGCACATTGAGTACATTGCAAAGGACACCTATGCAGTGTACGAGATATGGAACCGCATCACCCTCACTTAGGACGGGTTCGCCATGCAAAGCTGGAGAAGGAGCAGCCACCCAAGAAGCGCGCCAGGACCAGCTGGGGATGGGGAGACGCTGCATGCGCTGACTGGTGAAGAAGAAGATGGTGCCGGCCAAAGATCCACCAAGGCCATCGTCGTTTTAGAATTATCATCAAATTTGCTTTATGTTCTTTGCTTATGTATCGTTAGTTTGCTTGTGATCATTTGCTTTTGCTGAACTTAGTTTACTTCCCATGTAGAATCGCTTGTAATGATGTGAACTTTGATTATGTTAGATTGCTTTCTGTTGAAATTAGTTCGCTAATGATGAACTTATCGTATAGAATGCCTGTGACAATTTGTTTTCTGTTGTTTTCTCATGTATCATTAGATTCGAGCAGTGTGCAAAAAAGGACGCGTGCAGTGCAAGTTGTGTACCAATGCGGTACAGACTTTGTCAAAATGAAGTTTACACATAAGCAATAAAGCAGTGCATGCCCCTAAATTTGGAAAAACAAATAGATAAGAGAAAAAACATAAAAAGAAAAATGCAATCTGCATATGTAGTGCCGAAAAAATATGAACGTGGAGCACACAAACGAAATCTATGCAGTACAAGAATGATTTACTAAGCAGTGCACTCCCCCACATTGGAAAAAAATAACATAAGAACAAAAATACGAAAACAAAAAATGAGAACTGTGCATGTAAAGGCGTGCACACTGTACTCCAATGTAGAGGCGTGCACTTGCAGTGCACTCCAATGTAGAGGCGTGCACATGCAATGCAGAACGCTGATCAGTGCAGTGCACCCGTGGTTTACAAAGCAGTGCACGCCTCTACATTGAAAAAAATGTAGTGCGGAAAAATATGAACGTGCACTACAGAAACATAATCAATGAAGCACAGATATGTTTACTAAGCAGTGCACTCCCCTACACTAGAAAAAAAGATTACAAAAGAGCAAAAACAAGAAAACAAAAAAATGAGAAAATGGACATGTAGTAAGGAATGCTTGCACATGCAGTACAGAACACTGATCAATGCAGTGCAAGGACGGTTTCATAAGCAGTGCGCGCCCTCACATTGAAAAAAAAGAAAAATAGAAAAAAAATTGACCACCCAGGTGCAGTCGGCCCCAGCCAGTCTCGTAGTAGGTCTGCGCCAATGGGAGGCGAGTCGTTCTGAGTCACGATGCGTAGGGCCGGGCGCACAAGGGCCCACAGGTCAGAGAGCATAGAGCAGCGAGCGTAGTGTATAAGCGCTCAAATAAGTAACCAGGGGAGTTTGATACAGCGACCTCGTCAGCGCTTATAAACAGGTCGGCGCGCCTTCCGCGGGCGAGGTGAGACTAAACATTAGGCTGCACACAGCGCACCGGAAACCAGCCGTGCTCACAGGCCGTCTTGGGCCCAATGCGCTTCACTCCACAAACACAGGCCCAACACACAAAAGAAAGGCAACTGATTTTTTAAAAAAACCCACATACCATACATAAAACGCAGGCTCAACCAAACGTTCCACAGTTTCTCTTGATATATGACAAATGTTGTTCACTATTTTTACGTAAGCAGTCCTTTTTGCTACTCAAATGCATTCGACGACACTGAATTAGAACCAATCCACCACCTAACACCAACCACAAACATTTATTACTTCCATTGCTCAATTGGTTGCATAAAAACGTATCCATTTGTGCTCTAGACTAACACAACTTCTCCCCCCGTTACTCTTTTTTCTTCAAATCGTAGATCTAGGGTTCATCCCATCCCTAGCTCTTCGCTGGAATTCCACTGAACCAGCCATGGACTGTAAGTGCGGGTGTTTGGCAAGGATGGCGCCCGTAGCGAACACATGCGTGTACACAGATGGTTTGGAGCTCACCAACGCCGAGTGCCGCAGCATGCTCAGATGCCTGATGATACCCAACAAGGGGTTTCGGCCGCCATTTCTTCATCGCCTCACAACCGCAGATCTGCAGGAAAGTTGGGTATGTTTTTCCCCTCACAATTCTGGACATAATCTAGCCTGCAAATCCATATCTGAATATATAGTTCAATCAATTTGTTCAGTAGTATCAACAAAAATACAAAACATAATTTGTATTGTTGTTCAGATTTGTTAGCTATTAACAATAGATGCTTCCACCTATTTTCCTTCAGTACCACACCAGGTATCAACAAAAAAGGGGTCAGTAGATCAGCGATGCAATTCTGTTGACATGCTGGAGAAGTACACTGTAACTGACCTTGCAGTACAAGCATGTTGCAGTATAATATATATCCTAGTAAAACTAGAGGTCAATTTCGTATATAAGTTTCTTCATACATTGCAACTACATTAGAAAATAGCACTCACATATGTGTAACTATTTAAGTCAACATAAACACATCATCCTAAGTACAAAAGAAAAACATTCGCTGTTTACTTATAAAATTCTTTTAACACCCATTCCAATATGCAGAAACTGCCATCCACAATAAAATTTCATGCTCCGAGTTCAGGGAAGGTTACTTTGGAGACACAACACAAGAACGGATATGCAGACATGCAAGCTGACTACCACATCGACTCTGAAGACTGCATCAACATGGAAAGATTTTGTCTCCCAGAATGGCTTTGACGTCGGAGAAGTGGCCATGGTTTTTTTCTACAAAGCAGAAGACTCCCTCAAGTTTACAATATTTGCACTCTAGGCTGTCTAGTATGAAGCAAACAATATTTCTAATGCTTTGATTATGTTGTATGCTTTTAAAATTATGTCCATCAGACACTTTGAACGATTCCTATTTTAAAGTATGCAACCTCAACTGCATCATTTTATCATCCTTTTTAGACAACTTGTTGTTGGAAGTAATGCAGTTCTCTGAAGCACATAGTGTGGTCCTAATAATAATAAAAGCAGTCCTCTGAACAGAAACAAGGAAATGCAAATGGTCAAAACTTTGCACTTAACATACGATGTTCAAAAACAATTCTCATAGTATGCACTTCAAAAATAATTCTTATAATAACTATTCAGCTAACACAAGCATAAAATGGACCATCCATTGTAACAACACAGTAGAAACATTAACCACACTGCTAATGCAGTATGGAAGTGCATATTACGAAGTCATATAGAACACAGAATTTAGTTTAAGAAAACAGAAATCTCATAAACTGCAATAACAACTGTAAAGTAGCAACAACAAAGTACACTACTAACGAAAATGCAGTGCACAAGAATGTATGCCACAACTACAACAAATAAAATTAAAAACAGTAGAACTGCAGACATGCGGTAGACTATCGAAAAATACTCCAGAAACAACATATGCCTAGAAATTGTCCAACCACTAAACAAACGAAAAAATACTCCCGCAAAAAATTTCACCGAAGACACGGCAACTGGACAAACAGCATCAACTCTTGTTTAAAAATTGCAATTACAAAATTACAATTATAACCGCAATACAATGAATTCAAACATATAGCAACACTAATTACAATATTCAAACACGCATGGACTTGCAAAAATCCAAAAAATCGTCAAGAACAGAGGAGCGGACGAAGCTCTCCCGCCCGCAGAATCAAAATAATAGGAATTGAAAACAAACTCCTAAAAATTAACAAATTATAGAGTAAACGGACTTTTTAAAACAAACACAATCAAACAATTCCTACTAAAAAACAACATGCGAGCACAAAAAAATCGCATCTGAAGCAAACATGGATGAACAGAGAAAGCACGTCCGCCAAATCCGTCGATTTACCAAGATTTTAGTCGTTTTTCCTATAAATTACAGATAATAAAGGTCAACTGACATCCATAAACAAATCAAGTCATCCCGCAACACCCGATTCCACACAGAATATGCGGGCGGACGACCAGAAAATGAAGCAGTTCTACCGTGTAGCATTGCAGTGCGCAACGTAAAAAAGATGCAGTTCGCTTCCGTTCAGCATGCAGTGCGGGAGTGTTATCAGAATAGACTATATATATATATATTATATATATATAGTCATATCATCTCTTATGCTAAAGTAACAATTCAATCACAATTTCGAGTATGAATCGTAAACTTTATTGAGAACCAACAAACTCTAATCTCAGTCATTGAGGCAATTGCAATTTATCATAACATAGGAAAGGGCCAATATAAGAGCTTTTCAGCAAGTCCACATACTCAACCATCTTTTAGTCTTTCACAATTGCTAACACTCACACAATATTTATGGGTATGAAGTTTTAATCGGACACAGAGAAAGATAGGGGCTTATAGTTTTGCCTCCCAACGTTTTACCTCAAAGGTAATGTCAACAATAATAGTTCATGAAAACTCACATCCAATTAGCTATATATATATATATATATATATATATATATATATATCAGGATCTTTCCAACACATTGTGCTTGCCAAAGGATAAAATGTAAAAAGGAAAGATGAAGATCACCATGACTCTTATGTAAGGTAGAAGATAAAAGTAAAATATAGGCCCTTTGCAGAGGGAAGCAGAGGTTGTCATGCGCTTTTATGGTTGGATGCACGAAATCTTAATGCAAAAGAACGTCACTTTATATTGCCACTTGTGATATGGACCTTTATTATGCAGTCTGTCGCTTTTATTTCTTCCACATCACAAGATCGCACAAAGCTTATTTTCTCCGCATTAATAAGTCATACATATTTAGAGAGAAATTTTTATTGCTTGCACCAATGACAACTTACTTGAAGGATCTTACTCAATCCATAGGTAGGTATGGTGGACTCTCATGGCAAAGCTGTGTTTAAGGATAATTGGAAGAACAAGTAGTATCTCTACTTGGTGCAAAGAAATTGGTTAGCATGGGAGGGAAAGGCAAGCTCAACATGTTGGATGATCCATGACAATATAATTTTTCTCAGATATAAGAAAACATAACCCATTACGTTGTCTTCCTTGTCCAACGTCAACTCTTTAGCATGTCATACTTTAATGAGTGCTCACAATCCTAAAATAAGTCCAAGATAGTATATTTATAAGTGAACCTCTCTTTCTTTATTACTTCCTATTAATTGCACTGATGACCAAAAATATGTTTGTCAACTCTCAACAACTTTCATTCATCACACTCTTTATATGTGAGCTCATTACTCTCCATAAGATCCATATGATCTCTTTATTTATTTTTATTTCTTCTCTTAAATTTTATTCCCTCAAGATCATAGCAAAATAATCAGGCCCTTGAATAAACACTAATCTTTATTATATATAGCTCACAGACTTGATTACATAAGAAGATCATAAAGCAAAACTCACAACTAGATCATACTAAAACTTTATTCTACTAGATGAAGATATTATCAAAAGGATCGAACTAGGGAAAATGGTAAAGATAAAAGTTGTGATGGTGATACGATACCGGGGCACTCCCCCAAGCTTGGCAGTTGCCAAGGGGAGTGCCCATACCCATGTATTTATGTTTCCTTCCTCGAAGGTGGTGATGAAGGAGTTGTTGATGATGTAGGCTTGTCGTCCCTCTTCCAAGGCATAGGCTCACCATCATAGAAGGATGATCGAGTCTCCGAGATCCTTAAATCTGCAGCCAAACTCATCCTCTTGAATCTATATTCATACTCATAGTTTTGATTTTGCAGGTCATAGATCTCGGCTTGGAGGTGCTTGATTTTCTCATGAAGCTTGAAGATGGCCTCCCCGATGTCCTTGACGTCCAGCTTGTGGTTGTTAGTGAACTCTGTGATCATTATGTGATTGGAGTCGAGTCCACGCTCCACCATCTCTTGACACTTGAAAACTTGCTGCTCCATTGCCTCGAGCCTTGTCTCCATGCTTCCGGTTCTCCTCGGTCCCTCCACATCGTGGATGTGCAACAACGCCTCACGCATCTCAATGGTTTGAGGGTGTTGCAGCACTACCGCGAGGTAGGGGTTGATGGCCTTCTCAAAGAACTTGTCCTTGGGGGCACTTGAAGACGCCATGGCGATCTAGATCTGTCAGAAAAACAGCTCGAAACAAAGACAGGAGATACTTGTGTGATACGATGTTCAAAACCTTCGGGAGATTATATAATGATTTTTTACCAACCAAAAGGAGTATCGTGCAAGAAAACAGAGTCTGGAGAGCACACGAGGTGCCCACGAGGCAGGGGGCGCGCCCTCCACCCTCGTGGAAGCCTCGTGTCTTTTCCGGTCTGCTTCTTATTTTCCTATTTTCTAAAATATTCCAAAACAGAGAAAAATTGCCATTAGAACTGTTTTGGAGTCGGTTTACTTACCGTACCACGTACCTATTCCTTTTCGTAGTCTAAAACGTTCTGGAAAGTGTCTCTTATGTATTCCTCCGGGGTTACGGTTTCAATAATATTAGTTTCAACATTTATGGGATTACCTGAGATATAATGTTTGATTCTTTGACCGTTCACCACCCTCGGATATGTGCCTTCGAAGTTGTTGATTTTTATGGCACCGGAACGATAGGCCTCCTCAATAACGTAAGGACCTTCCCATTTAGAGAGAAGTTTACTTGTAAAAAATCTGAAACGAGAGTTGTATAGCAATACATAATCACCTACATTAAACTCACGCTTTTGTATCCTTTTGTCATGCCATCTTTTAACTTTTTCTTTAAACATCTTGGGATTTTCATAGGCTTGGGTTCTCCATTCATCAAGTGAGCTAATGTCAAAAAGCCTCTTCTCACCGGCAAGTTTAAAGTCATAGTTGAGCTCTTTAATAGCCCAATATGCCTTATGTTCTAATTCAAGAGTTAAGTGACATGCTTTACCATAAACCATTTTATACGGAGACATACCCATAGGATTTTTATATGCAGTTCTATAGGCCCATAATGCATCATCAAGTTTCTTGGACCAATTCTTTCTAGATCTATTAACAGTCTTTTGCAAAATTAATTTGAGCTCTTTGTTACTCAATTCTACTTTACCACTAGACTGTGGATGATAAGGAGATGCAATTCGATGATTAACATCATACTTAGCAAGCATTTTACGAAAGGCACCATGAATAAAATGTGAACCACCATCAGTCATTAAATATCTAGGGACTCCAAACCTTGGAAAAATAACTTCTTTAAGCATCTTAATAGAGGTGTTAAGATCAGCACTACTAGTTGGAATAGCTTCTACCCACTTAGTAACGTAATCAACAACAACTAAAATATGTGTATACCCATTAGAGGAAGGAAAAGGTCCCATATAATCAAAGCCCCAAACATCAAATGGTTCAATAACAAGTGAATAATTCATAGGAATTTCTTGACGTCTACTAATATTACCAATTCTTTGACATTCATCACAAGATAAGACAAACTTACGGGCATCCTTGAAGAGAGTAGGCCAATAAAAACCAGATTGCAATACCTTATGTGCAGTTCTATCTCCAGCATGATGCCCTCCATAAGCTTCGGAGTGACACTTCTGTAGGATATGTTCCTATTCATGCTCAGGTACACAACGTCTAATAACACCATCTACTCCTTCTTTATAAAGATGTGGGTCATCCCAGAAGTAATGTCTCAAATCATAGAAGAACTTTTTCTTTTGCTGGTATGTGAAACTAGGTGGTATAAATTTAGCAACAATGTAATTAGCATAATCCGCATACCATGGAACAGTACAAGAAGCATTTATGACATTTAATTGTTCATCAGGAAAGCTATCATCAATAGGTAGTGGGTCATCAAGAACATTCTCTAACCTAGACAAGTTGCCTGCAATGGGGTTCTCAGCTCCCTTTCTATCAATAATATGCAAATCAAATTCTTGTAGTAGGAGAACCCATCTAATAAGTCTAGGTTTAGCATCTTTCTTTTCCACAAGATGTTTAATAGCAGCATGATCAGTGTGAATAGTTACTTTAGAATCAACAATATAAGGTCTGAACTTATCACAAGTAAATACAACTGCTAAAAATTCTTTTTCAGTAGTAGCATAATTTCTTTGGGCACTTTCTAGGGTTTGACTAGCATATTGGATAACATTTAATTTCTTATCAACTATTTGTCCTAGAACAGCCCCTACAGCATAATCACTAGCATCACACATAATTTCAAAGGGTAAATTCCAATCAGGTGGCTGAACAATAGGTGCAGAAATCAAAGCTTTCTTAAGTATTTCAAATGCTTCTACACAATCATCATCAAAGACAAAAGGAATATCTTTTTGTAATAGGTTAGTCAGAGGCCGAGAATTTTTTTAGAAGCCCTTAATGAACCTCCTATAAAAACCGGCATGACCAGGAAACTTCTTATACCTTTGATGTCCTTGGGACACGGCATCTTTTCAATAGCGTCAACCTTAGCTTTATCAACTTCAATACCTCTTTCAGAAATTTTATACCCCAAGACAATACCTTGATTAACCATAAAGTGGCACTTCTCCCAGTTCAAGACAAGATTAGTTTCTTGACATCTCTGCAAAACTCGATCAAGGTTGCTCAAGCAATCATCAAAAGAGGATCCATACACGAAGAAATCATCCATGAAAACCTCACAAATCTTTTCACAAAAGTTAGAGAATATAGCCATCTTGCATCTTTGAAAGGTAGCAGGTGCATTACATAAACCAAAAGGCATACGTCTAAAAGCAAAAGTACCGAAAGGGCAAGTCAAAGTGGTCTTTGCTTGATCATCAGCTGACACAGGTATTTGAGAGAAGCCAGAATAACCATCTAGAAAGCAAAAATGTGTATGTTTGGATAATCTTTCTAGCATTTGATCAATGAAAGGCAAAGGGTAATGATATTTTTAGTAGCTTTTTTTAATTTGCGGAAATCAATTACCATCCTATATCCTGTAATAATTCATTGTGGAATCAATTCATCTTTATCATTAGGAACGACAGTAATACCTCCCTTCTTAGGGACACAATGGACAGGACTTACCCACTAACTATCAGCAACGGCATAAATTATACCCGCCTCAAGGAGCTTTAATATTTCCTTTCTTGCCACTTCTTTCATCTTAGAATTCAGCCGTCGTTGGTGATCAATAACTGGTTTGGCATCTTTCTCCAAATTTATTTTGTGTTGACATAAAGTGGGACTAATGCCCTTAAGATCATCAAGAGTATATCCAATAGCAGCACGGTGCTTCTTCAGAGTTTTCAATAATTTCTCTTCCTCCTTCTCTGAAAGGTTAGCACTAATAATAATAGAATATATCTTCTTTTCATCAAGATAAGCATATTTAAGAGTATCAGGTAGAAGTTTAAGCTCAAACACGGGATCACCCTTGGGTGGAGGAGGATCCCTAGGATTTCAACAGGCATGTTGTGTTTCAGAATAGGTCCCTGTTTAAAGAATACTTCATCTATTTCCCTTCTTTCATTCATGAACATATCATTTTCATGGTCTAGCAAATATTGTTCTAAAGGATCAGTAGGAGGCACGGCAATAGAAGCAAGACCAGTAATTTCATCTTTACTAGGCAATTCCTCATCACGGGGTTGTCTATGAAACTGAGCAAAATTAAACTCATGAGACATATCCCCTAAACCAATAGAAACAATATCCTTATTGCAGTCTATCTTAGCATTAACAGTATTCAAGAAGGGTCTACCAAATATAATGGGACAAAAGCTATCTTGTGGGGAACCAAGAACAAGAAAGTCAGCAGGATATTTAACCTACCCACACAAGACTTCAACATCTCTAATAATCCCAATTGGTGAAATAGTATCTCTATTGGCAAGCTTAATGGTAACATCGATATCTTCTATCTCGGCAGGTGCAATATCATGCATAATTTCTTTGTATAAGGGATGAGGTATTGCACTTTCACTAGCACCCATATCACATAATCCATGATAGCAATGATCTCCTATTTTAACAGAAATAACAGGCATGCCTACAACAGGTCTCTGTTTATTTTTAGTGTCAGGTCTAGCAATTCCAGCAGCCTCATCACAGAAGTAAATAACATGCCCATCAAAATTATCGGCCAATAGATCTTTAACCATAGAAATATTAGGTTCAACTTTAACTTGCTTAGGGGGTTTATGTGTCCTAATATTACTTTTGTTGACTATAGTTGAAATTTTAGCATGATCCTTTATTCTAACAGGGAAAGGTGGTTTCTCAACATAAGTAGCAGGAACAACAGGATCATCATAAGTGATAGTCTTTTCTTCAAATTTAATAGGTGCAACTACTTTTACTCCAATTGGAGGATTATATTTAAACCACTTCTCCTCAGGGAGATCAACATGAGTAGCAAAGGATTCATAGAAAGAAGCTACTATCTTAGAGTCAAGTCCATATTTAGTGCTAAATTCACGGAAAGCACCGGTATCCATAACAGATTTAACACAATCAAACTTAGGTGTTATACCTGACTCCTTAACTTCGTCGAGGTCCCAATCTTCAGAGTTGCGTTTAATTCTCTCCAATAAATCCCATTTGAATTCAATAGTCTTCATCATAAAAGATCCAGTACAAGAAGTATCGAGCATGGAGCGATTACTGAGAGAAAGCCGAGCATAAAATTTTTGAATAATCATTTCTCTTGAGAGCTCATGATTGGGCATGAATATAACATTGACTTAAGCCTCCCCCAAGCTTGAGCAATGCTTTCTCCTATGCGAGGCCAAAAATTATATATATAATTACGATCACGATGAACAAGATTCATAGGATAAAACTTCTGGTGAAATTCCAATTTCAATCGCTTATAGTCCCATGATCCCATATCATCACATAGCCTATACCATGTCAATGCCTCTCCATTCAAAGATAAAGGGAAGACCTTCTTCTTGATAACATCCTCGGGCATACCTGCAAGCTTAAATAATCCACAAACTTCATCCACATAGATTAAGTGTAAATCGGGATGCAATGTTCCATCTCCTGCAAAAGGATTAGCTAGCAGTTTCTCTATCATACCCGAAGGAATTTCAAAGTACACATTTTCAGTAGGTTCAGTAGGCTGAGGGGTAGCTAATTGTGGTTCCGGATGAGGTGAATATACCCCGAACAAACCCCTCAAAGGATTATGTTCCATAGTAACAAGTGACAGTAAATTTCAGCACACTATATGAATTTTTCCTTACCAAATTTCACCTACCAAAGGCCCTTCACTCCCAGGCAACGGCGCCAGAAAAGAGTCTTGATGACCCACAAGTGTATGGGATCTATCTAGCCTTTTCGATAAGTAAGAGGGTCGAACCCAACGAGGAACAGAAGGAAATGATAGGCAGTTTTCAGTAAGGTATTCTCTGCAAGCACTGAAATTATCGGTAGCAGATAGTTTTGTGATAAGGTAATTTGTAACGAGTAGCAAGTAATAGAAGTAAATAAGGTACAGCAATCATTTTTGTAGCAAAGGACAAGCCTGGAAAAACTCTTATATGAAGTAAAGCGCTTCTGAGGACACATGGGAATTATCGTCAAGCTAGTTTTCATCACGTTCATATGATTCGCGTTCGGTACTTTGATAACTTGATATGTGGGTGGACCGGTTCTTGGGTACTGTCCTTACTTGGACAATAATCCCACTTATGATTAACCCCTATTGCAAGCATCTGCGACTACACCAGAAGTATTAAGGTAAACCTAACCATAGCATGAAACATATGGATCCAAATCAGCCCCTTATGAAGCAACGCATAAACTATGGTTTATGCTTCTGTCACTCTAGCAACCCATCTACTTATTACTTCCCAATGCCTCCCTCTAAGCCCAAAAAATGGTGAAGTGTCACGTAGTCGACGTTCACATGACACCACCACTAGAGGGATGACAACATACATCTCATCAAAATATCGAACGAATACCAAATTCACATGACTACTAATAGCAAGACTTCTCCCATGTCCCCAGGAATAAACGTAACTACTCACAAAGCATATTCATGTTCATAATCAGAGGGGTATTAATATGCATAATGGATCTGAACATATGATCTTCCACCAAGTAAACCAACTAGAATCAACTACAAGGAGTAATCAACACTACTAGCAACCCATAGGTACCAATCTGAGGTTTGGATACAAAGATTGCATACAAGAGATGAACTAGGGTTTGAGATGAGATGGTGCTAGTGAAAATGTTGATGGAGATTGACCCCCTCCCGATGAGAGGATCTTTGGTGATGATTTCCCCCTCCCGGAGGGAAGTTTCCCCGGCAGAACAGTTCTGCTGGAGCCCTAGATTGGTTCCGCCTCGTGGCGGCGGAGTTTCGTCCTATGAGCTTGCTTATGATTTTTTCCTTGACTAAAGACCTGATATAGCAGAACATGGGCATCGGAGGGCCACCAGGGGGCCCACGAGGCAGGGGGCGTGCCCAGGGGGTAGGGCGTGTCCCCCACCCTCGTGGCCAGGGTGTGACCCCCCTTGGAACTTTCTTCGCTCAGTATTTTTTATTAATTCCAAAAAGGACTTCCATGAAGTTTCAGGACTTTTGGAGCTGTAAGAAATAGGTCTCTAATATTAGCTCCTTTTCCAGCCCAGAATCCCAGCTGCCGGCATTCTCCCTCTTCATGTAAATCTTGTAGAATAAGAGAGAATAGGCATAAGTATTGTGACATAATGTGTAATGATAGCCCATAATGCAATAAATATCGATATAAAAACATGATGCAAAATGGATGTATCAGTTAACAGCAAGGGATCGATCGATCGCTCGGGTTCTGTAACACGTAGCCTGAAGTGCAATCGCTCGGGTTTAGTTAGAGCCCAATGCCTCGCTCAGGTTCAGTTAGAGCCCAATGCCTCGCACACATGCTCGTACGTATGAGAGAAATGTGCATTGCTCGGCCCTTGTGAAGGAAATATGCCCTAGAGGCAATAATAAAGTTATTATTTATTTCCTTATATCATGATAAATGTTTATTATTCATGCTAGAATTGTATTAACCGGAAACATAATACATGTGTGAATACATAGACCAACAGAGTGTCACTAGTATGCCTCTACTTGACTAGCTCGTTAATCAAAGATGGTTATGTTTCCTAACCATGAACAAAGAGTTGTTATTTGATTAACGAGGTCACATCATTAGTTGAATGATCTGATTGACATGACCCATTTCATTAGCTTAGCACCCGATCGTTTAGTATGTTGCTATTGCTTTCTTCATGACTTATACATGTTCCTATAACTATGAGATTATGCAACTCCCGTTTACCGGAGGAACACTTTGGGTACTACCAAACGTCACAACGTAACTGGGTGATTATAAAGGAGTACTACAGGTGTCTCCAATGGTAGATGTTGGGTTGGCGTATTTCGAGATTAGGGTTTGTCACTCCGATTGTCGGAGAGGTATCTCTGGGCCCTCTCGGTAATGCACATCACATAAGCCTTGCAAGCACTGCAACTAATAAGTTAGTTGTGAGATGATGTATTACGGAACGAGTAAAGAGACTTGCCGGTAACGAGATTGAACTAGGTATTGGATACCGACGATCGAATCTCGGGCAAGTAACATACCGATGACAAAGGGAACAACGTATGTTGTTATGCGGTCTGACCGATAAAGATCTTCGTAGAATATGTAGGAGCCAATATGGGCATCCAGGTCCCGCTATTGGTTATTGACCGGAGACGTGTCTCGGTCATGTCTACATTGTTCTCGAACCGTAGGGTCCGCACGCTTAATGTTACGATGACAGTTATTATGAGTTTATGCATTTTGATGTACCGAAGGTTGTTCGGAGTCCCGGATGAGATCACGGACATGACGAGGAGTCTCGAAATGGTCGAGACGTAAAGATTGATATATTGGAAGCCTATGTTTGGACATCGGAAGTGTTCCGGGTGAAATCGGAATTTTACCGGATTACCGGGAGGGTTACCGGAACCCCCCGGGAGCCAAATGGGCCAACATGGGCCTTATGGAAAGGTGAGAGGGCAGCCCACATAGGGCTGCGCCTCCCCCCCTCTCCCTAGTCCTATTAGGACTAGGAGAGGGGCCGGCCACCTCTCTCTCTATCTCCTTTAAAGGATTCCTAGTTGGACTAGGATTGGAGGGGGGAGTCCTACTCCCGGTAGGAGTAGGACTCCTCCTGCGCCTCCCTCCACTTGGCCGGCCAGCCCCCCTCCCTCCAACCTTTATATACGGGGGCAGGGGACACCCCAAGACACACAAGTTGATCCTTGAGATCGTTCCTTAGCCGTGTGCGGTGCCCCCTGCCACCAAATTCCACCTCGATCGTACCGTTACAGTGCTTAGGCGAAGCCCTGCGTCGGTAGTACATCAAGATCGTCACCACGCCGTCGTGCTGACGGAACTCTTCCTCGACGCTTTGCTGGATCGGAGCCCGAGGAACGTCATCGAGCTGAACGTGTGCTAAGAACTCGGAGGTGCCGGAGTAACGGTGCTTGGATCGGTCGGATCGGGAAGAAGACGTACGACTACTTCCTCTATGTTGTGTGATCGCTTCCGCAGTCGGTCTGCGTTGGTACGTAGACAACACTCTCCCCTCTCGTTGCTGTGCATCACCATGATCTTGCGTGTGCGTAGGAAAATTTTCGAAATTACTGCGTTCCCCAACAGTGGCATCCGAGCCTAGGTTTTATGGTTTGATGTTATATGCACGAGTAGAACACAAGTGAGTTGTGGGCGATACAAGTCATACTGCCTACCAGCATGTCATACTTTGGTTCGGCGGTATTGTTGGACGAGACGATCCGGACCAACCTTACGCGTACTCTTACGCGAGACCGGTTCCCTCGACGTGCTTTGCACATAGATGGCTTGCGGAAGACTGTCTCTCCAACTTTAGTTGAACCAAGTGTGACTACGCCCGGTCCTTGAGAAGGTTAAAACGGAGTCTATTTGACGAACTATCGTTGTGGTTTTGATGCGTAGGTGAGATGAGTTCTTACTTAAGCCCGTAGCAGCCACGTAAAACTTGCAACAACAAAGTAGAGGACGTCTAACTTGTTTTTGCAGGGCATGTTGTGATGTGATATGGTCAAGGCATGATGCTGATTTTATTGTATGAGATGATCATGTTTTGTAACCGAGTTATCGGCAACTGGCAGGAGCCATATGGTTGTCGCTTTATTGTATGCAATGCAATCGCGATGTAATGCTTTACTTTATTGCTAAGCGGTAGTGATAGTCGTGGAAGCATAAGATTGGCGAGACGACAACGATGCTACGATGGAGATCAAGGTGTCGCGCCGGTGACGATGGTGATCATGACGGTGCTTCGGAGATGGAGATCACAAGCACAAGATGATGATGGCCATATCATATCACTTATATTGATTGCATGTGATGTTTATCCTTTTATGCATCTTATCTTGCTTTGATTGACGGTAGCATTATAAGATGATCTCTCACTAAATTATCAAGAAGTGTTCTCCCTGAGTATGCACCGTTGCAAAAGTTCTTCGTGTTGAGACACCACGTGATGATCGGGTGTGATAGGCTCTACGTTCAAATACAACGGGTGCAAAACAGTTGCACACGCGGAATACTCAGGTTATACTTGACGAGCCAAGCATATACAGATATGGCCTCGGAACACGGAGACCGAAAGGTCGAGCGTGAATCATATAGTAGATATGATCAACATATTGATGTTCACCATTAAAAACTACTCCATCTCACATGATGATCGGTTATGGTTTAGTTGATTTGGATCACGTGATCACTTAGAGGATTAGAGGGATGTCTATCTAAGTGGGAGTTCTTAAGTAATATGATTAAATTGAACTTAAATTTATCATGAACTTAGTCCTGGTAGTATTTTGCAAATTATGTTGTAGATCAATAGCTCGCGTTGTTGCTTCCCTGTGTTTATTCTGATATGTTCCTAGAGAAAATTGTGTTGAAAGATGTTAGTAGCAATGATGCGGATTGGATCCGTGATCTGAGGTTTATCCTCATTGCTGCACAGAAGAATTATGTCCTTCATGCACCGCTAGGTGAAAGACCTATTGCAGGAGCAGATGCAGACGTTATGAATGTTTGGCTAGCTCAATATGATGACTACTTGATAGTTTAGTGCACCATGCTTAACGGCTTAGAATCGGGACTTCAAAGACGTTTTGAACGTCATGGACCATATGAGATGTTCCAGGAGTTGAAGTTAATATTTCAAGCAAATACCCGAGTTGAGAGACATGAAGTCTCCAGCAAGTTCTATAGCTAAAAGATGGAGGAGAATCGCTCAACTAGTGAGCATGTGCTCAGATCGTCTGGGTACTACAATCGCTTGAATCAAGTGGGAGTTAATCTTCCAGATAAGATAGTGATTGACAGAATTCTCTAGTCACCATCACCAAGTTAGTAAGACTTCGCGATGAACTATAATATGCAAGGGATAACAGAAACAACTCCCAAGCTCTTCGTGATGCTGAAATCAACGAAGGTAGAAATCAAGAAAAAACATCAAGTGTTGATGGTTGACAAGACCACTAGTTTCAAGAAAAGGGCAAAGGGAAGAAGGGGAACTTCAAGAAGAACGGCAAGCAAGTTGCTGCTCAAGTGAAGAAGCCCAAGTCTGATCCTAAGCCTGAGACTAAGTGCTTCTACTGCAAAGGGACTGGTCACTGGAAGCGGAACTACCCCAAGTGATTGGCGGATAAGGATGGCAAAGTGAACATAAGTATATTTGATGTACATGTTATTGATGTGTACTTTACTAGTGTTTATAGCAAACCCTTAGTATTTGATACTAGTTCAGTTGCTAAGATTAGTAACTCGAAACGGGAGTTGCAGAATAAACAGAAACTAGTTAAGGGTGAAGTGACGATGTGTGCTGGAAGTGGTTCCAAGATTGATATGATCATCATCGCACACTCCCTATAATTTCGGGATTAGTGTTGAACCTAAATAAGTGTTATTTGGTGTTTGCATTGAACATGAATATGATTTGATCATGTTTATTGTAATACGGTTATTCATTTAAGTAAGAGAATAAATTGTTGTTCTGTTTACATGAATAAAACCTAATATGGTTAAACACCCAATGAAAACAGTTCATTGGATCTCGATCTTAATAATACACATATTCATAATATTGAAACCAAAAGATGCAAAGTTAATAATGATAGTGCAACTTATTTGTGGCACTACCGTTTAGGTCATATTGGTGTAAAGCGCATGAAGAAACTCCATACTGATGGGCTTTCGGAATCACTTGATTATGAATCACTTGATGCTTGTAAACCATGCCTTTTGGGCAAGATGACTAAAACACCGTTCTCCGGAACAATGGAGCAAGCAAAAGATTTGTTGGAAATCATACATACTGATGTATGTGGTCCGGTGAATATTGAGGCTCGCGACAGGTATCATTATTTTCTGATCTTCACAGATGATTTGAGCAGATATGAGTATATCTACTTGATGAAACATAAGTCTGAAACATTTGAAAAGTTCAAAGAATTTCAGAGTGAAGTGAAAAATCATCGTAACAAGAAAATAAAGTTTCTATGATCTGATCATAGAGAAGAGTATTTGAGTTACGAGTTTGGTCTTCAGTTAAAAACAATGTGAAATAGTTTCACTACTCAAGCCACCTGGAACACCACAGCATAATGGTGTGTCCGAACGTCATAACCGTACTTTATTGGATATAGTGCAATATATGATGTTTCTTACCGATTTACCACTATCGTTTTTGGGGTCACGCATTAGAGACAGCTGCATTCACATTAAATAGGGCACCATATAAATCCGTTGAGACGACACCGTGTGAACTATGGTTTGGCAAGAAACCTAAGCTGTCGTTTCTTAAAGTTTGGAGTTGCAATGCTTATATGAAAAAGTTTCATCCTGATAAGCTCAAACTCAAATCGGAGAAGTGCGTCTTCATAGGATATCCAAAGGAAACTATTGGATACACCTTCTCTCACAGATCCGAAGGCAAGACTTTTTGTTGCTAAAATTCGGAAACTTTCTGGAGAAGGAGTTTCTCTCGAAAGAAGTGAGTGGGAGGAAAGTAGAAACTTGACGAGGTAACTGTATCTGCTCCCTTGTTGGAAAGTAGCACATCACAGAAAACTGTTTCTGTGACACCTACACCAGTTAGTGAGGAAGCTAATGATGATGATCATGAAACTTCAGAACAAGACACTACTGAACCTCGTAGATCAACCAGAGTACGATCCGCGCCAGAGTGGTACGGTAATCCTGTTCTGGAAGTCATGCTACTAGATCATGATGATCCTACGAACTATGAAGAAGCGATGGTGAGCCCAGATTCCGCAAAGTGGCTTGAAGCCATGAAATCTGAGATATGATCCATGTATGAGAACAAAGTATGGACTTTAGTTGACTTGCCCGATGATCGGCAGGCCATAGAAAATAAATGGATCTTCAAGAGGAAGACGGACGCTGATAGTAGTGTTACTATCTACAAAGCTAGAATTGTCGCAAAAGGTTTTCGACAAGTTCAAGGTGTTGACTACGATGAGATTTTCTCACTCGTATCTATGCTTAAGTCTGTCCGAATCATGTTAGTAATTGCCGCGTTTTATGAAATCTGGCAAACGGATAAACAAAACTGCATTCCCTAATGGATTAATTAAAGAAGAGTTGTATATGATGCAACCAGAAGGTTTTGTCATTCCAAAAGGTGCTAACAAAATGTGCAAGCACCAGCGATCCATCTGTGGACTAGTGCAAGCATCTCGGAGTTGGAATATACGCTTTGATGAGTTGATCAAAGCATATAGTTTTATACAGACTTGCGGTGAAGCCTGTATTTACAAGAAAGTGAGTGGGAGCACTACATCATTTCTGATAAGTATATGTGAATGACATATTGTTGATCGGAAATAATGTAGAATTATTCTGTAAAGCATAAAAGGAGTGTTTGAAAGGAGTTTTTCAAAGAAAGACTTCAGTAAAGCTGCTTACATATTGAGCTTCAAGATCTATAGAGATAGATCAAGACGCTTGATAAGTTTTTCAATAAGTACATACCTTGACAAGATTTTGAAGTAGTTCAAAATGGAACAGTCAAAGAAAAAGTTTCTTGCCTGTGTTACAAGGTGTGAAGTTGAGTAAAGACTCAAAGCCCGACCACGGCAGAAGATAGAAAGAGAATGAAAGTCATTCCCTATGCCTCATTCATAGGTTCTATAAAGTATGCCATGCTGTGTACCGGATCTATTGTATACCCTGCACTGATTTGGCAAGGGAGTACAATAGTGATCTAGGAGTAGATCACTGGACAGCGGTCAGAATTATCCTTAGTGAAATAAGGAAATGTTTCTCGATTATGGACGTGACAAAAAGGTTCGTCGTAAAGGGTTACGTCGATGCAAGTTTTTGACACTGATCCAGATGATTCTAAATCTGGATACATATTGAAAGTGGGAGAAATTAGCTAGAGTAGCTCCGTGTAGAGCATTGTAGACATAGAACTTGCAAAATACTTACGGATCTGAATGTGACAGACCCGTTGACTAAAATTATCTCACAAGCAAAACATGATCACACCTTAGTACTCTTTGGGTGTTAATCACATAGATATGTGAACTAGATTGCTGACTCTAGTAATCCCTTTGAGTGTTGGTCACATGACGATGTGAACTATGGGTGTTAATCACATGGTGATGTGAACCATTGCTGCTAAATCACATGGCGATGTGAACTAGATTATTGACTCTAGTGCAAGTGGGAGACTGAAGGAAATATGCCCTAGAGGCAATAATAAAGTTATTATTTATTTCCTTATATCATGATAAATGTTTATTATTCATGCTAGAATTGTATTAACCGGAAACATAATACATGTGTGAATACATAGACCAACAGAGTGTCACTAGTATGCCTCTACTTGACTAGCTCGTTAATCAAAGATGGTTATGTTTCCTAACCATGAACAAAGAGTTGTTATTTGATTAACGAGGTCACATCATTAGTTGAATGATCTGATTGACATGACCCATTTCATTAGCTTAGCACCCGATCGTTTAGTATGTTGCTATTGCTTTCTTCATGACTTATACATGTTCCTATAACTATGAGATTATGCAACTCCCGTTTACCGGAGGAACACTTTGGGTACTACCAAACGTCACAACGTAACTGGGTGATTATAAAGGAGTACTACAGGTGTCTCCAATGGTAGATGTTGGGTTGGCGTATTTCGAGATTAGGGTTTGTCACTCCGATTGTCGGAGAGGTATCTCTGGGCCCTCTCGGTAATGCACATCACATAAGCCTTGCAAGCACTGCAACTAATAAGTTAGTTGTGAGATGATGTATTACGGAACGAGTAAAGAGACTTGCCGGTAACGAGATTGAACTAGGTATTGGATACCGACGATCGAATCTCGGGCAAGTAACATACCGATGACAAAGGGAACAACGTATGTTGTTATGCGGTCTGACCGATAAAGATCTTCGTAGAATATGTAGGAGCCAATATGGGCATCCAGGTCCCGCTATTGGTTATTGACCGGAGACGTGTCTCGGTCATGTCTACATTGTTCTCGAACCGTAGGGTCCGCACGCTTAACGTTACGATGACAGTTATTATGAGTTTATGCATTTTGATGTACCGAAGGTTGTTCGGAGTCCCGGATGAGATCACGGACATGACGAGGAGTCTCGAAATGGTCGAGACGTAAAGATTGATATATTGGAAGCCTATGTTTGGACATCGGAAGTGTTCTGGGTGAAATCGGAATTTTACCGGATTACCGGGAGGGTTACCGGAACCCCCCGGGAGCCAAATAGGCCAACATGGGCCTTAGTGGAAAGGTGAGAGGGCAGCCCACATAGGGCTGCGCCTCCCCCCCTCTCCCTAGTCCTATTAGGACTAGGAGAGGGGCCGGCCACCTCTCTCTCTCTCTATCTCCTTTAAAGGATTCCTAGTTGGACTAGGATTGGAGGGGGGAGTCCTACTCCCGGTAGGAGTAGGACTCCTCCTGCACCTCCCTCCACTTGGCCGGCCAGCCCCCCTCCCTCCAACCATTATATACGGGGGCAGGGGACACCCCAAGACACACAAGTTGATCCTTGAGATCGTTCCTTAGCCGTGTGCGGTGCCCCCTGCCACCAAATTCCACCTCGATCGTACCGTTACAGTGCTTAGGCGAAGCCCTGCGTCGGTAGTACATCAAGATCGTCACCACGCCGTCGTGCTGACGGAACTCTTCCTCGATGCTTTGCTGGATCGGAGCCCGAGGAACATCATCGAGCTGAATGTGTGCTAATAACTCGGAGGTGCCGGAGTAACGGTGCTTGGATTGGTCGGATCGGGAAGAAGACGTACGACTACTTCCTCTACGTTGTGTGATCGCTTCCGCAGTCGGTCTGCGTTGGTACGTAGACAACACTCTCCCCTCTCGTTGCTGTGCATCACCATGATCTTGCGTGCGCGTAGGAAAATTTTCGAAATTACTGCGTTCCCCAACACCTTGACCACCCACCGTAACCGGGAAATCCCCGATATTTTCCTCGCCCTCGCTTCTACCATGGTTTTCTCCATCATGGACGGCCCAAAGAGTCTCATGCAGCTGCGTCTCCGGCCCGCCCAAGATGAAAAGCCCATTTTCTGTCATGATTTTTTGTCATAGAAGTAGGACCCCACCATATCTATGATGATACCGGGTTTTGTCACAATTATCGTCATAGAAGTGTCATAAGTATGACAGAAAAAAATTCGTTCGGCCCAAAATGTCATGGATGTGTCTTTTTTTGTAGTGGATGCACCTGCGAATTTTGCACCGACTCTCGAGGTGAGAAAGGGCAATGCACGGTACCATAGAGGCTAGCAAATTGTGGAAAGGTAAGAGTGCGTATAATCCATGTACTCACATTAGTCATAAAGAACTCATATACTTATTGCAAAAGTTTATTAGCCCTCGAAGAAAAGTACTACTACGCATGCCCCTAGGGGGATAGATTGGTTGGAAAAGACCATCGCTCATCCCCGACCGCCACTCATAAGGAAGATAATCAATAATAAATCATGCTCCAACATCATAGCATAATGAGATACTATATGTGCATGCTTCGGGAATCACAAACCTTAACACCAATATTCTTACTAACCACAATCGTTTGCTAGTACCTCCCACATATTCCATCTCTATATCGCAAAACTATTGCAAGGAATCAAACATATCAAATTCAGTGATCCATAAGTTTTATGTAGGGTTTTATGACTAGCCATGCAATTGACCAATTCCTGTTGACTCTCTAAATAGATCTAAGTGAAGCATGAGAGTTTAATTCTTTCTACAAAAGATCATGCTCTAACAAATATAAGTGAAGCAAAAGAGCATTCTACAAACAATGGTTTTCTATGTGAAGAGAAACAGGCAATCCAAACTTCAAATGATATAAGTGAAGCGCATGAAGCATTCTATAAAGCCATACTCAAAAGATAAAACTGAAGTGCAATGAGCATTCTATAAATCAACCACGGACTATCTCATACCAGCATGGTGCATAAAAGAAAAGTGAAAACTAAAGGCAAAATACGCTCCAAGATTTGCACATATCGCACGAACGAAACAAAACAAAAACATACTGATACTTGTTGAAGAAAGATGGGATGCCTTCCGGGGCATCCCCAAGCTTAGACGCTTGAGTCTCCTTGAATTTTTACTTGGGGTGCCTAGGGCATCCCAATCTTGAGCTCTTGCCTCTCCTTCTCCTTGTATCGAGACCTCCTCGATCTTTGATCACTTCATCCACACAAAACTCAACTGAAAACTCGGTAAGATCCGTTAGTATAATAAAGCAAATCACTACTCTAAGTACTGCTGCAAACCAATTCATATTTTGTTTTTTCATTGTTTCTACTGTAATATAACTTTTACATACCTTATACTACCGATAAAAATCGATACTTTCATCAAAACAAGCAAAATAATGCATCAAAAATAGAATCTGTCTCAAACAGGACAGTCTGTAGTAATCTGAACATTCACCATACCTCTGGTACTCCAACAATTCTGAACAAATTAGGAAAAATAAAAATTTTGTATAGAAAGACTATGCAAAAAGTTTTAGAAGCTTTTGACATTCCAATCAAAAATGTAAAATCGTGCACTACAACCAAAGTTTCTGTTTCTGCACCACACATACCAAGAAGCAATTTAATCATCCTAAAGGCAAACCTTGGCACATTATTTTATAATACAATGGAATTGTACAAGGGGATAATTATTTTTGTGAGAATCTTCATGAAAAATTCTACATTGATTCCATGAGCATGAACACAAGTGTTCAAGGTCGACCCTCACTTCTCCAATGCATAACTTCCAATCACTTCTCTTTTGTGAAAAGGTCTTTAAGTTCCACTCTATATATTTTTGTTTTTGAACTTTATAAAAGCGCTCAACAGAAATAAATGACTCTCTAAAACTTCTGGGTTGTTTCCCTGGCAGCGCTTTCTTTAAAGCCATTAAGCTAGGCATAAAGTGCTCAAGTAATGAATCCCAAGGTATATCAAAGCCAATTTTAATTAACAATGATTTAGCATTTAGTAGTGAGCACAAAGCAACATGTATCATGCAATGACGAAGTCTAACTCTCTTCCTATGAATCGGCATGTCATACAAGAACAATTCATGCACATCAAGTAAAGGCCAATACATAGCATAAGCAGTTTATTGCAATTTTATCATGTTGGAAACATAAAGAGGTGGAGATGTAGTTCCTCTCTCATAATAATTGCAAGTAGGAGCAGCAAGCACATGCATATTATATTCATCAAAATCATCATGTGCAATGGTAAAAGGCAACCCATCAATATAATCCTTAACAAGAGCAAACTTCTCTGATATAGTGTAGTTGGGAGAACTCAAAAGGATAATAGGACTATCATGTGTGGGTGCAATAGCAACAATTTTCATGTTTACCATAAGGAATAATAGCAAGTTCATCTCCATAAGCATCATTCATATTGGCATCTTGGCCACAATCATGACAAGCATCAAGTTCATCAAAAAGGGATATTCCAAATGCATCAATGGGATCATAGCAATTATCATAGCATTCATCATTCGGTAAGCATGAAGGGACATTAAATAATGTATGAGTTGGAGAGTTACTCTCATTAGAAGGTGGGCACGGGTAGCTAATCCGTTCTTCCTCCATTTGTTCTTCGCTCTCCTCCTCATCTTTTTCATCTAGTGAGCTCATAGTTTCATCAACTTCTTCTTCCATAGACTCCTGCAAAATATTAGTCTCTTCTTGGATAGCAGAGGAGTCCTCAATATATGGTTTAACATAGGCATTAGAAGCATAATTATCATAACAATATTTAAGTATAGAAATTTTTCAGATTTGTAAAGAGTAGCATCATACTTTTCAATCAAAGAAGCAATTTCATAAGCACACTTAAAAGCAACAAATTCTTCAATTTGTTCGATATCAAAGTAATTATAAACACCTTTGGTATAAGAATATATGATTCCAGTATCAATAAACTCACATTGGTAGGGAAGGTGTTTCTTAGGGTCTTCAAAACAACAAGTACCATCATATAAATCACATAAATTCCACGCATAGCATTGTATATTATTAATTTGATGTTGTAAAAGTTTCCCTTTTTAGATAAATGATGTTGCACAAAACAAGCATGCTCATCTAATTATTTTCCCTCAACTAAGCTAGTTGGGTTTTTAGCATGAGCACAAAAGGATCGAAGATGATCCAAGTAGAAAGCTCCAGTAGTATGATAGATTTTTGGTGGTTTTTCAACCATTGTTTTAGTAGGTACAACTATTTTTTAGTATTTTGCGTTTCCTACCCATAACTAAAGATAGAAAACAAGAGCACAAAATAAAAATTACTTAGTGATAAAGCAAACAAGCACACACGAGAATATTCACCCCACGCTGTTGCTCCCCGGCAACGGCGCTAGAAAAAGGTCTTGATAACCCACAAGTATAGGGGATCGTTGTAGCCTTCTTCAATAAATAAGAGTGTCGAACCCAACGAGAAGCTAAAGGCAGAACAAATATCCCCTCAAGTTCTATCGACCACTGATACAACTCTACGCACACTTGACATTTGCTTTATCGGAAGCAAGTATGAAACTATTTTGCAAGAATAAAACTACTAGTACTTTGTGAGAATAAAACTACGAATAAATTGCAAGGTAATAAAAGTGGATAGCTTGTGTCAACAAGAAAGTCATTTGTCCCTAGGCAATCGATAACAAGTACCGGTAATCATTCTTGCAATTTTACATGAGGGAGAGGCATGAGCTAACATAATTTCTCTACTTGGATCATATGCACTTATGATTGGAACTCTATCAAGCATCCGCAACTACTAAAGATCATTAAGGTCATGAAACCCAACCATAGCATTAAGTATCAAGTCCTCTTTACTCCCATACGCCATAACCCACCTATCCGCGTTTAGGCTATTTTCACCCCTGCAACACTGACAATAAGAAAACCATGAACATATTGCAACACGTTTGCGTGAGGTAGATGGCACCGTGGGACAGCACCATGAATAAAATATACAATCGTACCAACCAATATCACGATTAACCCATAGGACAAAACGGATCTACTCAAACATCATTGAATAACCATAGATCATTGGGAAATAATATATGGTGTTGAGCACCATGTTTAAGTAGAGATTACAGCGGGGAGAAGAGGTGTTACACCGCTGCATAGAGGGGGAGAAAGTTGGTGTTGACGCTAGCAAGATTCTTGATGTAGATCGACGTCCCGATAGCTGCCCCAATGGCACTCGGGCGCCACCGGAAGCGCGAGGGAGGGACCCCCCCTCCTTTTATTCTTCCTTGGCCTCCCACTAGATGGGAGGAGAATTCTCCCTCTAGTCCATGGTCTCCATGGCGGCGGAGGGGCAGGAGCCCCTCCGAGATTGGATCTTCCTCTCTGTTTTCTTCTGTTTCACGTTCCCAGATCTGGCCGAAAACCGTTTCTTATATTCCCGGAGATCCGTAACTCCGATTGCGCTGAGATTTTAGCACGATTTTTTTCTGGATATAAGCTTCCTTGCGCCCAAAGTAGAGGTCCAACCGACGTACGAGGTGAGCACAACCCACCATGGCACGCCTGGCTCCTCTGGTGCGCCCTTGTGGGTTGTGCCCACCACGGGCCTCCGTTTGTAGTGATTCGAACTCCTAAAAATCACATATACTCCAAAATATTTCTCCGTGAAATTTTATTGCATTTGGACTTCGTTTTATATGGATACTCTGCGATACAAAAAACATGCAGAAAACAGGAACTGACACTTGGCACTGGATCAATAGGTTAGTCCAATAAATCATATAAAAAGTTGCCAAAAGTATGTGAAAGTGGTACAATATTGGCATCAAACAATAAAAAAATTATAGATACGATAGAGACGTATCAGGACCCCGCTGCCACGGGGGGTAGGACAAAACATGTCATGCAAGTTCTTTCCATATGCACGTCTGACTATTTACGGAATACATGCTTACATTATATCGACGAACTGGAGCTAGTGCCGTATCGCCCTAGGTTATAACTGTCTCATGATGAATATCATCCAACAAGTCACCAATCCAATGCCTACGAATTTATCCTATATTGTTCTTGCTAAGTTACTACTGCTATCATTACTGTTACACTTGCTACAAAACTATTGCTATCACTATTACCATTACCATTACTATTGTCACTATTATTAAAACTATCATATTACTGTGCTACTGATCACTTTGCTACAGATAATTAATCTCCAGGTGTGGTTGAATTGACAACTCGTCTGCTAATACCTTCAAATATTCTTTGGCTCCCCTTGTGTCGAATCTATAAATTTGGGTTGAATACTCTACCCTCAAAAATTGTTGCGATCCCCTATACTTGTGGGTTATCACCTAACGCTTCCGCTTTCAATCTATGAGGGTACGTGGACACGCTGTCCCCCTCTCATTGTTATGCATCTCCTAGAGAGATCTTGCATGATCGTAGGAATTTTTTTGAAATTGCATGCTACGTTCCCCAACAGTGGCATCCAAGCCAGGTCTATGTGTAGATGATATGCGCAAGTAGAACACAAAGATTTGTGGGCGATAATAGTCATACTGCTTATCACCAATGTCTTATTTTGATTCGGCAGTATTGTTGGATGAAGCGGCCCGGACCAACATTACATGACCACGTTCATGTATCGGTTCTACCGACGTGCTTTGCACACAGGTGGCTGGCGGGTGTCTGTTTCTCCAACTTTGGTTGAATCAAATTTGACTACGAGTGGTCCTTGTTGAAGGTTAAAACATCACAATTGGCGAAAAATCTTTGTGGTTTTGATGCATAGGTAAGAACGGTTCTTACTAGAAGCCCGTAGCAGCCACGTAGAACTTGCAACAACAAAGTAGAGGACGTCTAACTTGTTTTTGCAGGGCATGTTGTGATGTGATATGGTCAAGACATGATGAGATATAAATTGTTGTATGAGATGATCATGTTTTGTAGAAGTTATCGGCAACTGGCAGGAGCCTCATGGTTGTTGCTTTATTGTATGAAATGCAATCACCATGTAATTGCTTTACTTTATGACTAAGCGGTAGCAATAGTCGTAGAAGCAATAGTTGGCGGGACGACAACGATGCTACGATGAAGATCAAGGTGTCAAGCCAGTATCATGATGGTGCTTTGGAGATGGAGATCAGAGGCACAAGATGATGATGGCCATATCATGTCACATATTTTGATTGCATGTGATGTTTATCTTTTATGCATCTTATTTTGCTTAGTATGGCGGTAGCATTATAAGATGATCCCTCAGTAATTTTCAAGGTATAAGTGTTCTCCCCAAGTATGCACCATTGCTACAGTTCGTCGTGCCGAGACACCACGTGATTATTGGGTGTGATAAGCTCTACGTTCACATACAATGAGTGCAAGCCAGTTTTTGCACGTGCAGAATACTCGGGCTAAACTTGACGGGCCTAGCATATGCAGATATGGACTCAGAACACTGAGACCAAAAGGTCGAACGTGAATCATATAGTAGATATGATCAACATAGAGATGTTCACCATTGAAAACTACTCCATCTCACATGATGATCGGACATTGGTTAGTTGATATGGATCACGTGATCATTTAGATGAGTAGAGGGATGTCTATCTAAGTGGGAGTTCTTAAGTAATATGATTAATTGAACTTTAATTTATCATGAACTTAGTCGTGATAGTTTTTGCATATCTATGTTGTTGTAGATCAATGGCCCATGCTACCGTTCCCTTGAATTTTAATGTGTCCCTAGAGAAAGCTAAGTTGAAAGATAATGGTAGCAACTACACAGACTGGGTCCGTAATTTGATTATCCTCATTGCTGCACAGAAGAATTACATCCTGGAAGCACCGCTAGGTGCAAGACCCGCTGCAGGAGCAACTCCAGACATTATGAATGTCTGGCAGACTAAAGTTGATGACTACTCGATAGTTCAGTGTGCCATGCTTTACGGCTGAGAATTGGGACTTCAAAGACATTTTTAACGTCATGGAGCATATGAGATGTTCCAGGAATTGAAGTTAATATTTCAAGAAAATGCCCTAGTAGATAGATATGAAGTCTCCAACAAGTTCTATAGCTGCAAAATGGACAAGAACAGTTCTGTCAGTGAACACATACTCAAAATCTCTGGGTACCATAACCACTTGACTTAGCTGGGAGTTAATCTTCCTGATGATAGTGCCATCGATAGAGTTCTTCAATCACTACCACCAAGATATAAAGACTTCATGATGAACTATAATATGCAAGGGATGGAAAAGGCAATTCCCGAGCTCTTCGTGATGCTAAAGGCTGCGGAGGTAGAAATCAAGAAGGAGCATCAAGTGTTGATGGTTAACAAGACCACTAGTTTCAAGAAAAGGGCAAATGGAAGAAGGGGAACTTGAAGAAGAATAGAAAGAAAGTTGCTACTCAAGGGAAGAAGCCCAAGTCTGGACCTAAGCCTGAAACTGAGTGCTTCTACTACAAAGGTACTGGTCACTGGAAGCAGAACTGCCCCAAGTATTTGGCGGATAAGAAGGATGGCAAAGTGAAAGGTATATTTGATATACATGTTATTGATGTGTACCTTACTCATGCTCGTATTAGCGCCTGGGTATTTGATACTAGTTCTATTGTTCATATTTGCAACTCAAAACAGGGCTACGCATTAAACAAAGATTGGCTAAGGACGAGGTGATGATGCACGTTGGAAATGGTTCCAAGGTCGATGTGATTGCCGTTGGCACGCTACCTCTACATCTACCGTCGGGATTAGCTTTAGACCTGAATAATTGTTATTGGTGCCAGCATTGAGCATGAACATTATATCTGAATCTTGTTTAATGCGAGACGGTTATTCATTTAAATCAGAGAATAATGGTTGTTCTATTTATATGAGCAATATCTTTTATGGTCATGCACCCTTGATAAGTGGTCTATTTTTGTTGAATCTCGATTGTAGTGATACCCATATTCATAATATTGAAGCAAAAAGATGCAAAGTTAATAATGATAGTGCAACTTATTTGCACTACCGTTTAGGTCATTGTCGGTGTTCTGGGAACGGGGGTCCCTAAACTTGCCTGCCTGCGGCCCGCGGCGTGGCCAAGCTGCAGGCCGTACGACCCATCTTCACCAATGAGGCACCCAAGACCCTTGCGAGGGGCCAAGCCTCGCGAGGCGGACGATGCAAGACCTCCTCTGGAGTGGCCTAGCTAGGCAGGCTCACGAGGAGCGGAGATATCAAGGCGAGGTGAACCTCACGAGGCTCTCGTGACGTGAGCCATGACGATCGACACTAGGCGGGCGCCAGGCGGGCGCCAGCACGTGCAGCGTCCTTGTTTCCTCTTTGGTGCAAAGGGGGCAAGCGCAGCCGCGGAGTACGGAGGCCTCAGGCAAAGGTTTCCATTTCGGTGCAACAAGACCAGGACCATGGACTGGAAGATGGAGGTCATCGTGGAGCTCAAGACGGCGTCACCCCAGAGCCTTTCACAGGCGCAGCCTACCGTTTGTCAGGATAGCTTGTACTAGTTGTCCCCTTCAAATTAGCCCGCCATTGTTGGCTCCCTTCCCGCTCAATATTTGGGAAGAGGACTAGGGCCTCTATAAGTAGAGCGAGCCACCACCATAGTGAGGAGACCGAGAGACAGAGAGAGAAAGGGGGAGAGAGATCTCATCAGACCCAGAGATACACCACAAGCTCATACGCACAAGAACACCTCAACCTCAGGAGGTTGTTCTTCCCCTTGTATTGTTCATCATCAGCCCAGGAGGCAATCCACCACCACCACACTGGAGTAGGGTATTACACCACAACGGTGGCCCGAACCAATATAAACCCCGTGTCTTTCTGTGTTGTGAGTTCGTCGAGTTCGTCCATAAGATCTTAACGAGCTAGAGCGTAGATCGGTAGGAGGGAAAGACCTTGCGCGCACCCCAGTGTTCGAACCTTAAGGGTTTGATGGAACCCCCACATCCGACATTTGGCGCGCCAGGTAGGGGTGCGCCGTAGCTTCCTTTCTGTCAGTCCATCGCTCCGTCGCTCCGTCGTCTCCATGTCGGACGCTCGCCGTGCTCGAGCTGAGCGTCGGGCTGCCCTTGCCGCCCGCGTCGTTCAGACGGCTCCGGTTGGCGGGCCACCTCGTCGTTCTCCGTCCCCCGCCGCCAACGCTACCACTGGCCCGGTGGGGAACGAGTAGCAGGCGTCCTTGCAGCATCCTTCGGTGCGGCAGGACGGCCACACCGCTGCTCCATCACTCACCCCTGCTGGTTCTTTGTCTCACGTGCACCGCGCTCCCATGGAGGTACGGGACGCGCTCATCGTGGTGAGCGTTACCGCCCCATCGATGACCTCTATGAGGAGTGGCTCAACCGCGTTGCCGAGCTTGTCCGTGCCGGAGGGGGCTCTCCGGCGCCATCTCACTCTCTGCCGCCCCCTCAACTAGCCGTGGGCGACGGGGCTCAAGGCATTCCTTCACTGCCTCGGCCCCAAGACGGTGACTTGGGACCAAGACGCGTGCCTCCAAGGCGTGATCCGCCGCGCCCGGCGCCCGCTCGTGAAGAAAGAAGCTGGCAAGAAATCCCGCAGCCACGAGAAGCTGCACCGGCGCTCCCCGTGCCACCTCGTCAAGACCGCGTGCCTCCTGAAGTGGCGCATCGCGGACCTCGCCAAGACCAAGCTCCGTCTCAGAAAGCGGGCCCCGGCGAAGACGGCTGACTGCCATGCCTTCATCCCCGAACTGCGTAGCGTTGCCTGGTAAGGCAAGTTCAAGCCAGATCTACCTCCTCGATACGACGGCCCCGCCGACCGTGCAGAGTTCTTGTAGCTCTATGAGTTGAGCATCGAAGTGGCTAATGGCGACGAAAAAGTCATGGTGAACTGGTTTCCCTTGGCTCTCAAGGATGGGGCCCACTCTTGGCTTCTGAACCTGCAACATGGCTCGATCTCCTCCTGGGACGAGATGCGTGACCGCTTCGTCGCCAACTTCCAGGGCACTCATGACCGCGCACTGGCCACGAGCAACCTACGCTGCATCAAGCAACAGCCAAGAGAGACCCTTCAGAAGTACATCCAGCGCTTCAACAACACACGCCTCAAGATCCCCAAGGTCACGGACGAGGCCATCATCTCCGCGTTTTCCGACGGCGTCCGCGACGTCAAGATGAAGGAAGAGCTGGCTATCCAGGAGGAGCTTTGCACATCTCAGGAGCTGTTCAACCTAGTGACCAAGTGTGCAAGAGCTGAGGAGGGGCTCCTCTCTCTCCTTGAGCTTCCAGCTGTAGGAGTGGAGGAGAAGAAGGCCAAGGCCAAGGACGTGAAGCACAAAGAGGCAGTGGTGCTCGCAGCGGAGCCCGACACCAAGCGAGGCAGAGATCAGCCCGAGTCGTCCAAGAATGGGCGTCCGTTCTGTGCCTTCCACAACTTGAATACCCACAACACCAGCGACTGTCAAGAGCTTAGAGCCATACAAGAAGGACACTTCGGTCGACGCCCTAAGCGCTATGACCGGGGTACGGCCGCGAAGGAGGACTCGGAGGCAGACGCTGGGACGACCGTCGCCCGTGCCAGGAGTGGCGCGACCGGCCTCGTGAGGACCGCTGGCAGGACCAACCTCGCGAGGGCGCCTGGAGGGACCCGCCTCACGAGGATCGCCTCCAGGGCAACGTCGGTCTTCCCTCGTTGTCGCCACCAAGAAGGAACGACGACCACCACCAGGATGAGGTGGTTGGGGGCTTCCAGGAGCCGCGTGTGATCGCTTGCATCTTGGGTGGTGCTTAGGCCCCAGCCTCTCAGCGCATCTTCAAACAGTTCGCTCGCGAGGTGAACGCGACGCTCCCCAAACTCGAGTCCATGCACCCGCTCAGGTGGTCCCAATGCGCCATCACCTTCAACTCGGCAGACCAGCTCAAGTGCGCAGCCACCGCTGGCGCATTCCCTATGCTATGCTCCCCAGTCATCAGCAATGTGCAAGTCACCAAGACTCTCATCAACGGCGGCGCAGGGCTCAACGTCCTATCCGTCGACACGTTCGACAACCTCCAAGCACCCTATGAGCAGCTCCATCCAACCAAGCCTTTCTCAGGAGTGACTGACGGTTCCACCACACCGATAGGGCAAGTCCACCTGCATGTCACCTTCAGGGAGCGCAAGAACTACCGCATCGAGCTCATCGACTTCGACTTCGCGCACATCCGCCTGTCGTACAATGCCATCCTCGGGTATCCAGCCCTGGCCAAGTTCATGGCAGTCACTCATCACGGCTACAACGTCCTCAAGATGCTAGGAAGCAGGGGAATCATCACGGTCCCATGTGAAGAAAGGGATGCGGTGTGCTCCCTTGAACGCGTCTTCCAAGCCGCAGCAATCGACAACCCTGACAGCAGAAGTGAAGGCCCTCCGGAGACCATCCCAAGCAGCCGCGCCGCGCGGGACCCCAAGAAGATGGCGTCGCGTTAGGAGCCTCATCAGGATCAGCGCCCGCTCCAGGGGCGCCTCCCTCCACCACATAGTAAAGCGCACCTGGTGCCCTCCTCGGGCAGGGCTCGGGGGCTTTCTTCTAGAGAGCCTCGGACCTTGCCAACCTCACAAGGGAGGCGCTTGGGCACAACTTGGAAGCATGCTTCGCGGCACACTTCCTTGAGGAGAGCACAGGGCGAGGAGTGCCCACCACCCAGGAGTTCATCACCAAGACCACCCAAGAGCTACAAGACGCAAGAGACATGCGCGGCGACAGCCGCTCGCCGAGCACGGCTCACCATCTAGGTGAGGGTGCTGAACTGCGCGTCTGCATTGACATCCCAAGGCTCAACAGGGACGCATCTCAGGAGCGCTTCTGGCCTTCGAGTGCGGGCCGCTGTGAGGGTCCACCACACGGCTACGTTCAACTGCCCTTCGGCTTGCCGAGCATGGCGTCGGTCTATCAGCGCAACATGTGGCAAGTCCTGGCGGCTCCGGAGGCCAGGTTCCACGCCGTTCAGGAGGAGATGGGAACGATCTTCAGGAAACCTCCTGAGCCCCCAGAACCTCCCGAGGCTTAGGGTCCCGGTGGCTCATGAGAAGCCATTCCTTCAATGCATGGCTTCAGCTGCACCAACTCTACTTCATCTACAGAACCAGGTGACATCTTCCAAGTTCATTTAAGCTGGGAGCGCCCCTCGGGCTGCATTATTCCAAGGCCACACGGGTCCGTCCCTGTGGCATGTATCCCTTTTGCTTATGTCTTTAGCTTACCTTGTTGGGAGCGTCCCTCGGGCTGCATCATCACCACGCCGTCAGGGCCAGACACAGTGGCGTGTATCTTCCTGCATTTATCCAAGTCGATCTGCTCTTCATGCTTAACCTGCCGACGGCTATCGCCTACTCGATTGCCGCCCGCTGCAGGTTTGTTTATCCGATGCAACCCGCTTACACGTTAAAAGGGGGATCCTGAGCATCGCGACTCAGGAGCTCTTACTGGCTCTCCAGCCCTCACCCCTGGCCTTGACCACGGTATCGCGACCTGGCATACCAGCGGCGGTTGAGCTCGCTCGATGGCCGGGACCTGAGGACGTAGAGTGCTTGCATCTAACCGCCTTGCAGGCACATACAATCACCAAGACTCAAGACCAGGTGCAACCCGCCTTGAGGTAGGGCCTCGTGAGTCCCGTGCTGGCTCACAAGTGCCCAGATACACCTCGCAGCCCTGTCATGCAAGCCACGTGTCAGGGCGGGGTTGTACACGCCCCGGGGGCTCCTCCCGGAGGGGGCCCCCATCCCACGCCCAAGTGGAAGCTCCATGCTCCGCGCTGGCTGTCGACACTGTCGAGGAGCGGCTATGCCCGTGCCCAAGAGGAAGCACTATGCTTCGCGCTGGTGATAAACAACTGAGGGCGACCCCATGGTCGTGCCAACCTCAGGGAGCCCAGAGCTCTGCGCCCAGCCTCACCACAATGCCTCCCCTCGAGAGAATTGCGCGAGGAGGCTGGGCACGGGGGCTGCACTCGGGTCACGCCCAAGCGCACGCCACCCAACCAGGTCCCCCGGACCTGGGCGTCGCGCGCCCCTCCCGAGGCCTCGGCGAGGGCAGGTATGGAAATTTTTTGAACGTCAATGGGGACTCCTGAGCATCGCGACTCAGGAGCCTAACTGGTCACGTAGCCCCTCACTCCTTGGTCCGTCCTGATCTCCGGTCGGCCCAATGGCGGTTGAGGTATGCGCGGGGCCGGGCCCTGCCGACGTAGAACATGAATCTATCCTCACGAACTCTCCCTATGTGTTGTTCGCATGTCAAGGGGGACTCCTGAGCATCGCGACTCCGGAGCCTAACTGGTCACGTAGCCCCTCACTCCTTGGACCGTCCTGGTCTCCGGTCGGCCCAATGGCGGTTGAGGTATGCATGGGGCCGGGCTTTGCCGACGCAGAGCAAAGCAAATAGGAAGGAAAACACGAAATCTCGAAGCAAATATTACAAGCATATTGTTCTCACAATACCAAATGAAAAGTATAAACGCCTCCACGAGGCCTGATGTATGTCGCTGGAATGAAACGAGAAGAATAGGTCACCCCTGGATGTCGCCATGGCCTGTGAAAGGTACTCCCCCGTGTCTACGATGCTCTGACCTTCACCACCAGCCGCAGGATCTGCGGCTTCGCCAGACAGAGGATCAGAGACAAAGTCGCGGAACTTCCCCAGCAAAGCCTCCACTTGACCTTGAACAGCTACGGCGGCAGCTTCGTAGAGGTCTTCAGCTACTGGCTCCAGCAGCTCGTCAAGGCGGGCGTTGGGGTCACGGAGGTGCAGATGGCTGAGGATGCAAGTCAGTGCGGCTGAAGATAGAACGTGAGCTTCTGCCTCCGCCATGGGACCGAGGCCCTCAACGACCTCCTCAAGCTCCTTCACCACGAGAGGAAGCAGCTGGGCGGGGCCATCCTCGTCAGTGTCTAGCGGCTTCTACAGGCCATGCTCGTCGAGCATCCTCAGCGCCTTGCAAGATCTCTTCTCGAGATCGCCGAAGGCCACACAGTCTTCGTCCAGGACTCGCTCCTTGGCGTCAAGATTGGCCTCCCTCGCCCCCATCTTCTACTCCAACTCTTCCAACCGGTTGCGCTTGGCAGCCTGCTTGTTCCCCAGCTCCGCTAGCTCAGCATCACGGTTCTTGACGGCTTCCTCCCGGGCCTTCATCTCCTTCTCCTCTGCTTGGCGGCAGCGTACCTCTTCGGCATGCTTGTCGCGCAGGCTCTGCAACTCGCCCTCCAGTGTCGGATTTCGGGTTCCGGCAGACCCTTGAGTTTCGAACACTGGGGTGCGCACGGAGATTTCGCCTCCTACCTACCTGCACCCCTCCGCCTTGTTAAGGTCTAAGCTATGGAAAGAATGACACAAGAGACACAAGGTTGATACTGGTTTGGGCCACCGTTGTGGTGTAATACCCTACTCCAGTGTGTGGTGTGGTGGATTGCCTCTTGGGCTAATGATGATGAACAATACAAGGAAGAACAGCCTTGCGAGGGTCTGTTCTTGGCTGGGGGGATGAACTGCTAGGAGGAGTTCAGTCACCTTTCTCTCTCTCTCTCTCTCTCTCTCTCTCTCTCTCTCTCTCTCTCTGATCGAACCCCTCTCTAAAGAGCCTCCTCTCACCCCGCCGCCCCCTCTTGCGGGTGGATGGTCCTATCTATAGAGGCCCTGGTCCTCTTCCCAAATATCGAGTGGGAAGGGAGCCAACAATGGCGGGCTAATTTGAAAGGGGACCGCTAGTACCAGCTATCTTGACAAAAGTAGTCTTCGCCTGCACAAAGCTCTGGTGGTGACGTCGTCTTGGGCTCCACAATGACCTCCGTCTTGTAGTCCTCCTGGTCTTGGTCTCGTTGCACCGAAATGGCAACCTTTGCCTGATGCCTCGGTACTCCGCGGCTGCGCTTGCCCCCTTTGCACCAAAGAGGAAAGGAGGACACTGCGTGGGCTGGCACCTGCCTGGCGCCCTTGGTCGTCATGGGTTGCGTCACGGGCACCTCGTGAGGTACCCCACCTTGATCTCTCCGCCTCCTCGCGAGCCAGCCTGATGAGGCCGTGCCTGAGGAAGCTCCGCGTCGTCCGCCCCGCGAGGCTTGGCCCCTCGCGAGGGTCTTGGGTTTGTGTTGGTGAAGATGGGCCGTGCTGGGCCCCCCTTTGAGCCACGCTGGAGGCCGCAGGCAGGCAAGTCTGGGGACCCCATTCCCAGAACGCCGACAGTAGCCCCCAGGCCCAAGGCGCGCCAGGACTTGGCCGTGTAGGGAGGCGAAAGGGCAAGAGCGAAGCGCCGCGGGCCCTAACAGCCTGCGGCCTTGGGCGCCGCGTGGCGGTTGATTGGACGTGGGCGCCTCCACTTCCCCATGGCGCCTCGACAACTGCACGGACTGGACAAGTCCCTGCATGCAAAGTGGGTCATGATTACCTCCAATCGTGGAGGTCGGCGGTTGGCCTTCGCTGGCCATAAGTACGGAACAGCGCGCGCCCTTCCAGTCCATTCCTGCTTGCTTCTCCTTCTTCCCGATCCTTGCTCCGTCTTGCTGCGATGGCTCCGATCCGCTGGTTCTCGACGGCAGAGAAGGGAAAGGCTCCCCGAGAGGAACCAGACCCACTCCCGCCGAAGAAACGGCTCGTCCCTAGTGGCCCGGACGAGGCCTTGGTGCAAGCGGGCGCCGCCGGGGTTCCCGCTTCCATTGTACGCCCACGTCGAGGGCCCTGAAGGAGCTGATGCTGACCGCCATGGGCGGCGCCGCTGTCAGTGCCGATGGGTCACGAAGGTGTGGGTCGTCCCCCCTGGGGTCCACACCGAGGGCTCCTCCCGAGAGTTCATGTTCCACGTCGTCATTCATATTCAGTCTTGGATTCGCCTTCCTCCCTTCTTCGCCTCCATCATCCTGCAGGGGGAGCCTCTGGAGCTCTGGCTGCAGCACGCCGGCTGCAGCACCCTCGTGACCGAGGCAGAGGTCGCGGTCGTTGCCCCGGGCGAGGTCTTCATGACTCAGGGCTGGAGAGAGATCGCCCGGGTTTGCAGGACAAGGGGCGTCTTCGCGATCCACTTGGATTACGACGGTGCTTCGGTGATGCTCTTCAAGGTCTTCGATGCAAGCGGGCGCCGGCTGGAGTGCTGCCCCGGGGAAGGTGGCCAGGACCCTGCTGTGACGAGGACTGGGCCCGCCAACCGCTCCCTTGGTGGCTCCTTAGGCGGTGGAGGCGCAGGAGGTTCTAGCGACTCCGACGAGCTCTTCGCGACTTCGGAGACGAGCGACGACAGCTACGAGCCCCCGAGCCGGCGCCGCTCCTGGAGCAGGGCGGGCTCGTCAGGCCGCCGCCGACTCTGATCTGGATGGGGTTGGCGACGGTGCTTGACGGCCCACTATTGATGATGGCGTCTTTTGCAGGGACGCGCGTAGTTTGTGTCCCTTTAGGATCTGTTCCCTGCGAGGAATCAAAAACGCGTCCCGTGGGGGCTTGTAAGGTACCTGTGATCCTATTTTGTTAATATAACCCTTGTCGTAGAATTGCGCGAGTTGTTCATTCCGTCTTAGCTCAATCCTCCCTTTCGAACCTCACGAGGGCTTGGTGCTTTGTGCCGACAGGTCCCAGTCCCAAGGCGGCTTCAGCCATCGCTCGTACGCCAGGTCGTGATGCCGTGGTCAAGGCCAGGAGGTGAGCGACCCGGAGTCCGGTAAGAGCCCCTGAGTCGCGATGCTTAGGAGGTCCCCTTTGGCGCCCAAGCAGCCGTTGTTTGGTGATAAAGGAGAGCGGCGTCGCTAACACGGGATAGCATTAGGTGCGGGGATGGTGGCACGGTAGCTGGTGCTTCCGGGTGATGACTTATCTTGAGAATCAGGGGCCGCTCTCTGGTGTGTCGCCGGGTCCGTGCATCGGCAGGTGCGAGGTTGCTCGGCGAGGTCCTCGTGTGTCTCTCCCCTCTCGCCTTTGCTCCCCTTTCTGCTCTACGTCCTCAGGTCCTGGCCCTCGAGCGAGTCTCAGCCGTCGCTGGTATGCCAGGTCGCGATGCTGTGGTCAAGGCCAGAGGGTGAGGGCTGGAGAGCCAGTAGGAGCCCTGAGTCGTGATGCTCAGGCACCCCCCTTTAAAGTGCTAGCGGTTCACGCGGACGAGAGCGAAGGAGACACCGCAAGGGCCTCGCCTGACGCAGCTCCTTCAGGAGGTCCTGCAGGTCCATCATAGAAAAACAAGGGGGTTGCCATGACAATTGACAGTCAGCCGTTGGTTGCTTCCGAGGGGTAGTGAGGCACTGAAGGCTTGACGAGGTGACGCTATGCGGGGCTGCCACGGCCAGAGCTTAGCCATCCAGGTTTGTCGGCGTTGCAGGGACGGACCCATGCGCAAGCGTCGTGCCGTTTGGGAGCAGCTCCGTTAGTTGGTGTCAGCGGAGCAGGCAGCTAGGTAAAACACATTAGCCGCGAAGGAGTGGATTCGTTCAAATAGATGCTGGGAAGGCGGACATCACTGGGTCAGGCCCGAGCGACTTGGGGACCATGCAGCCCGAGGGGCGTCCCCAACAAGCTAAGCTAACAACATGAAATGAACAGGGATACACGCCGCAGGGACGGACCCACGTGGCCTGGGAATAATGCAGCCCTGGGGGGGCGCTCCCAGCTGGAAATGAAACTCAAAAGATGTCGCCTGATGACGTTGAGGACGAAGGAGCATTGGTGTAGCAGGCTCGGTGGGCTGCGGGAGCCGATCCTCATGAGCCCCCAGGCCTAGGGGCCTCGGGAAGCTCTAGAGGCGCTGGCGGCTCCTCACGAACCATCTCCATCCCCACCAGGGCTGCGGAACGCCTGGCCCCTCGTGCCTCCCTGATGCCCCTCATGAGGCGCTGGTACGTGTCAGCCGCGTTCGGCAAGCCGTAAGGCATGCGAACGTAGCTATGGGGTGGGCCTCCGCAGCGCCCCACTCGCGAGGGCCAGAGGCGCTCTAGAGAGGCGACTCAGTTGAGCCCTGGTATGTCGATGCAGACGCGCAGCCCACCATCCTCGCCTGGATGGGGAGCCACTACTGGTAGGCGGCGGCCGCCTTTCATGACTCTTGACTCCTGTACCTCCTGAATGGCCTTGCTGACGTACTCCTGAGGGTCTGGATCTCCTTGCTTTGCTCCTTCTTGAGGGAAACGTGCTTCGAAACACGCCTCCATGTGGTGCCCAAGCGCCTCCCTCGTGACCATAGCTAGGTCGGTGGCCCTCCAGGGGAGAGCCCCCGAGCCCTGCCTGAGGAGGGCGCCGGGCGCGCTTTCCTATGCGATGGAAGGAGGTTCGTCCTGGGCAGGCGCGGGCCCAGAGGGGCCTGCCTTCTGAGTGGTCGGGCCGGACGATGTCTTCTTCTTATTAGGGGCGGTCTCGGGAGGCCTCCTGCTTCCACGATCCGGGTCTTCCAGTGACGCGGCCTGAAAGGCTCGTTCCAGGGAACACACCGCATCCTTCTCTTCACAAGGCACCGTGATGACTCCGCCGCTTCCTGGCATCTTGAGGACGTTGTAGCCGTGGTGAGTTACGGCCATGAACTTGGCCAGCGCTGGGTACCCAAGGATGGCGTTGTATGGCAGGCGAATGTGAGTGATGTCGAAGTCGATTAGCTCGGTGCGGTAGTTGTCGTGTGCCCCGAAGGTGACAGGGAGGCGGACCTGCCCAATCGGGACCGTGGAGCCGTCGGTGATACCAGAGAAAGGCTTGATTGGCTGAAGCTGGTTGTAGGGCACTTGGAGGTTGTTGAATGTTTCCACAGACAGGACGTTGAGCCCTGCCCCGCCATCGATGAGGGTCTTGGTGACCACCACGTTGCTGACGATTGGGGAAGAAAGCATCGGGAGGACTCCGGCTGTAGCCGCACACTTGAGCTAATCTGCTGAGCTGAACGCGATGGCGCATGTCGACCACCTGAGAGGGCGCGTGGCTTCGAGCCTAGGGAGGACCGCGTTCACTTCGCGAGCGAACTGCTTGAAGATGCGTTGAGAGGCTGGGGCTTGTGCCCCGCCCAGGATGCAGGCGATCGCGCGCGGCTCCTGGAAGCCCCCAGCCCCCTCGTCCTGGTGACGGTCCTCGTTTCTCCTTGGCTGCGGCGGAAGCGGTGGGAGGCCTGCGTTGCCTTGCGGGCGATCCTCGTGAGGCAGATCCCTCTAGTCTCCCTCGCGAGGCGGGTCTTGCCAGCGATCCTCGCGAGGGTGATCGCGCCACCCTTGGCGCGGGCCATGGTCTTCCCAGCGTCCTGCGTTCCTTCCTCCTCCTCGACCGTAGCCCCGGTCACCGCGGTCAGGGCCACGGCCGATCCTTCCTTCTTGCATGGCTCGGAGCTCTTGACATTCGTTGGTGTTGTGGGTGTGGAGGTCATGGTACACACAGTACCGGCTGCCCTTGGAAGGTTCGGGCTGATCTCTGCCCCGCTTGGTGTCTGGCTCTGCTGCGAGCATGGCAGCCCCCTTGCGCTTCACATCCTTGGCCTTGGGCTTCTTCTCTTCTGGGTCTGCGGCAGGCAGCTGGAGGAGGGAGAGACGTCCTTCCTCGGCCCTGGCGCACTTGGTTGACAGGTTGAACAGCTCCAAGGAAGTGCACAGGTCTTCATGCATCGCCAGCTCCTCCTTCATCTTGACGTCGTGCACGCCGTCGGAGAAGGCTGAGATGATGGCCTCCTCAGTTACCTTGGGAATCTTGAGGCGTGTGTTGTTGAAGCGCTGGATGTACTTCTGCAGGGTCTCCCCGGGCTATTGCTTGATGCGGCGCATGTCACTCACGGCGGGTGGCCGGTCGCGAGTGCCTTGGAAGTTGGCGATGAAGCGGGTGCGCATCTCGTCCCAGGAGGAGATTGTGCCTGGAGCCAGGTTCAGGAGCCAGGTCCGGGCCCCGTCCTTGAGCGCCATGGGGAACCAGTTTGCCATGACCTTCTCATCTTCGTTGGCAGCTTCGATGCCCAGCTCATAGAGCTGGAGGAACTCCGCAGGGTCAACCGTGCCGTCGTAGCGAGGAGGCAAGTCTGGCTTGAACTTGTCGGGCCACGCGACGCTGCGTACCTCGGCGGTGAAGGCGCGGCAGCCTGCTGTGCCCACGGGAGGCCTTGGGTGATGGGGAGCTTGGTCTTGCATGTCCCCACGCGCTGCAGCTGGGAGCAGCGCGGGGTCTTGAAGCGCGGGAGCAGGAGCATGGTCGTGACGTGCTGGAGCAGGGAGTGCCCGGGCAGCTTCTTGCGGGCGAGGGACTTCTTGACAGCTCTGCTCTTGCTGCGCTGGCACCTGATGGAGCGGGTTCCGCCCAGGGGCCACGCGCCTTGGAGCCATGGCGCCTTCCTGAGGAGGAGGCGGCCGGGGCGCCACCGGAGCTTCATCGCCCGCACGGGGCGGGGTGCGGTGCAGCGGAACGGACGGCGCAGGAGAGCCCTCTGCGGCGCGGATGAGCTCGGCGACGCGGTCGAGCCATTCTTCGTAGACGTTGTTGACGGGACGGTAGCGCAGGAGCTCGTTAGCCGCGATGAGTGCAGCTCGAGCCTCCATGGGCGCGCGGAGCACGCGGGACGAAGAACCAGCTGGGGTGAGCGAGGGAGTTGCGGTGCGGCCGTCTTGCCGCGGGGACGGATGCTGAGACGATGCTTGCTGCTCGTCCCCCGCCGGGCCGGTGGCGGCGTCGACGGGAGGTGACGGGGAACGGCGAGGACGCCCGCCGACAGGGGCCGTCTGGGCGATGCAGGAAGCGAGAGCGGCCCGGCGCTCGGCACGGGCCCGACGAGCATCAGACATGGGCGTGACGGTCGGAGGAGAACGGGGTGGTGGAAGACGAATCCCGGTGCACCCCTACCTGGCGCGCCAAATGTCGGATTTCGGGTTCCGGCAGACCCTTGAGGTTCGAACACTGGGGTGCGCGTGGAGATTTTGCCTCCTCTGCACCCCTCCGCCTCGTTAAGGTCTAAGCTATGGAAAGAATGACACAAGAGACACAGGGTTTATACTGGTTCGGGCCACCGTTGTGGTGTAATACCCTACTCTAGTGTGTGGTGTGGTGGATTGCCTCTTGGGCTGATGATGATGAACAATACAAGGAAGAACTGCCTCCCGCGGGTTTGTTCTTGGCTGGGGGGATGAACTGCTGGGAGGAGTTCAGTCACCTTTCTCTCTCTCTCTCTCTCTGATCGAACCCCTCTCTAAAGAGCCTCCTCTCACCCCGCTGCCCCCTCTTGCGGGTGGCTGGTCCTATTTATAGAGGCCCTGGTCCTCTTCCCAAATATCGAGCGGGAAGGGAGCCAACAATGGCGGGCTAATTTGAAAGGGGACGGCTAGTACCAGCTATCCTGACAAAAGTAGTCTTCACCTGCACAAAGCTCTGGTGGTGACGCCGTCTTGGGCTCCACAATGACCTCTGTCTTGTAGTCCTCCTGATCTTGGTCTCGTTGCACCGAAATGGCAACCTTTGCCTGATGCCTCGGTACTCCGTGGCTGCAGTAGCCCCTTTGCACCAAAGAGGAAAGGAGGACACTGCGCGGGCTGGCACCCGCCTGGCGCCCTTGGTCGTCATGGCTTGCATCTCGGGCACCTCGTGAGGTACCCCGCCTTGATCTCTCCGCCTCCTCGCGAGCCAGCCTGATGAGGCCGTGCCTGAGGAAGCTCCGTGTCGTCTGCCCCGCGAGGCTTGGCCCCTCGCGAGGGTCTTGGGTTTGTGTTGGTGAAGATGGGCCGCGCTAGGCCCCCCTTTGAGCCACGCCGCAGGCCGTAGGCAGGAAAGTCTAGGGACCCCCGTTCCCAGAACGCCGACATCCAGCACTTGGCAGCGGTCACGGGCGGCCTTGGCGTCTTTCAGCGTTGCCTCACGATCGGCTGCAGTACCGACGACTCCTTGCTTCTCACTCTCGGAAGCTGCAACAGCCTGGCCCAGCGCCGCGCGTACCGCTAGGTCAGAATGAAGCCTTCCGGAGGCCAACTCCAAACGCCCAGCCACCTGGCACGGGTCAGCGCTCAGGAGATCCGCCTACAGGCGGGTCATAACTGAAAGGGCAAGCTCCAAGATGGTAGCAGGAGTAGAAGGACCAGGATGGAGATGCAGCAGTAGGAGGAAGCGACATCATCACTAGGGCTTGGGAGACTGCGGGCCCCGGAGCAGCTGGGACCTCGTCAGCCGCGCCAAACACCAGCACTTCCGGAGCAGGCGGGACTATGGGGGCTGATTCCACGCAGCGATGTTCCTCCTGGCCCCACAAGAGCGACCGGGCCGGGGAGACACGGGCAATGTTGCCTCCTTGCTCTGCGGAGGGAGGCACGGTCGCCGTACCGTCCTTCCTCCTCTTCACCGAAGATGTCGGCCTGATCAACCAAAGGCGAGCGTTAGGAAATAACAAGTACCAGCAGGGGTAGAGCGAAGCTCGAGACACCTACCGGTCCACCGTGAGGTACTCCACCCTCCATTTGTGAAGCTTGAGGTCTGACAGCATTGGGACCTAAGGGGCAGGCGTTCGGGCTCCGGCGGTGTCATGCGGTGCGCAGGAAGAACCAGATCCAGCCCTAGGAGGTGTTGGGGTGGAGGCGGCACCACGGGCCACCAGCGATGACCTACCCTTCGTCGGGACGAGGGGTTGCTCCTTCCCCCCTTGGTAGGCGTCGGCCTCGGCATCATCAGGAAGGGCGCGAAGAATCTTGGCCTTGCTCGGAGAGGAGGTCTCCCCCACCTCTTTCGGGGTCTCCTCCGAGTCCACCCCCTCTTACCCCTCTCCGCGGGACTCACCAGAAGACACCTCCACCAGTTTCTGTGATGTAGGAGCTCCCGAATACACCGGTGGCACCAGCCCGCGCACATCAAAGGTCGGTCTGGAGGTGACGAATTCCGCCCGGTCCCTGCGTTGGAACAGGGGAATGAAGGCGCTAGGCGGGTACTCCTGGTTGTCTCCGACTATGAGACGTAGGACGACGTCCAGTTCGTCGTCAGGTAGGTCCCCCGGTCTCAGGCGGGCCTTGCTTTCCCCTCCTTCAAGCTCCCAGAAGGGGCGCGCGTGCCTGCAGTGTGGCAACCCGCAGCGTCAAGAACTCCCTCAGGAGCATCGCCCCCGTTATTTTGGCCGCCCTCGCATTGCTCGGCTTCAGGTCCGTCATCATCTGCCCCAGCACTGACGATGCCCACTCATTGACAAGCTCTGCCCTGGGCCACTCCTTGCCTTGCCGGGACGCCTCCATCAGCAACACCAGGTGCGGATGGGCGAGCTTGGCATCCACCATAACCCATTTGGACCGAATGTTGTCGGCCCTCTTCCCAGTACTCGAGATCGAGTTGGCCTTGCCGGAGGCAATGAAGTTGGCGCATCCAGAGATGTGACCCTCGCTGACGCGGAGGAAGAAGAAATGGCGCAGGAGCACCATGGACGGCATCACGCCCAGGTATGCCTCACAGTAGTAGGCAAAGATGGACAGGAGGAGGACAGAGTTGGGATGGAGATGCAACGCTTGCAGCCCATAGAGGTCGAGGACTTCATAAAAGAAATCAGAGAAGGGAGGAACCAACCCAACGGCAACGCTACTCGAAAATAAGGGAAAGAAGGTGCTCCCCTTAGGCTCCGGCTCGTCGGAGGCAAGCCGAAGCTTCGTCTTCCCCCACTCGTTGCTCTCTCCCACCGTCAGCAGGAGAACGGAGGCAAGGCTCTTCTCCATGAAAGTGGGCGCCTCAAGAGCGGGCTCATACCAAGCCGGAGCTGAGGAAGTCTTCACCTTGTGCGGCGCCATGGGCGGCAGATGCAGAGCAAGGCCGGAGCGGATCTGTAGGTAGCGGCAGCAAAGAGCGAGAAAGGGGATCTGGAGCGAGGCAAGGAAGAAGCAATGAGGGCAAGTGCCGCCTGTGCCGGCCCTTTGTCAGGTCAAGCAGTTGCCGAGGCAGCGTGGGTAAGCGGAGAGGCCAACGTCCAATCAACCGCCACGCGTCAACCGAGGCCGCATGCTTTGGGGGCCCGCGGTGCTCCGAACTTCACCCTTGGCTTCACCGTGAAGCCAAGCTCGCGCGCACCTTGGGCCCGTGGCTACTGTTGGCGTTCTAGGAATGGGGGTCCCCAGACTTGCCTGCCTGCGGCCCGCGGCGTGGCCAAGCAGCAGGCCGTACGGCCCATCTTCACCAACAAGGCACCCAAGACCCTCGCGAGGGGCCATGCTTCGCGAGGCGGACGATGCAAGACCTCCTTTGGAGTGGCCTAGCTAGGCAGGCTCACGAGGAGCAGAGATATCAAGGCGAGGTGAACCTCACGAGGCTCTCGTGACATGAGCCATGACGATCGACACCAGGCGAGCGCCTGCGCACGCAGTGTCCTTGTTTCCTCTTTGGTGCAAAGGGGGCAAGCGCAGCCGCAGAGTACCGAGGCCTCAGGCAAAGGTTGCCATTTCGGTGCAACAAGACCAAGACCATGGACTGCAAGACGGAGATCATCGTGGAGCCCAAGACGGCGTCACCCCAGAGCCTTTCACAGGCGCAGACTACCTTTTGTCAAGATAGCTTGTACTAGCTGTCCCCCTTCAAATTAGCCCGCCATTGTTGGCTCCCTTCCCGCTCAATATCTGGAAGAGGACCAGGGCCTCTATAAGTAGAGCTAGCCACCACCATAGTGAGGAGACCGAGAGACAGATCAGACCAAGAGACAGAGAGAAAGGGGGAGAGAGATCTCATCAGACCCAGAGATACACCACAAGCTCATACGCACAAGAACACCTCAACCTCAGGAGGCTGTTCTTCCCCTTGTATTGTTCATCATCAGCCCAAGAGGCAATCCACCACCACCACACTAGAGTAGGGTATTAGACCACAACGGTGGCCCGAACCAGTATAAACCCCGTGTCTTTCTATGTTGTGAGTTCATCGAGTTCGTCCGCAAGATCTTAGCGAGCTAGAGCGTAGATCGGTAGGAGGGAAAGACTTCGCGCGAACCCCAGTGTTCGAACCTTTAGGGTTTGCCGGAACCCCACATCCGACAGTCATATTGGTGTAAAGCGCATGAAGAGACTCCATGCAGATGGGCTTTTGGAATCACTTGATTATGAATCACTTGATGCTTGCGAACCATGCCTCGTGGGCAAGATGACTAAGAATCCGTTCTCCGAAACAATGGAGAGAGCCATTGACTTATTGGAAATAACACATACTGATGTATGCGGTCCGATGAGTATTGTGGCTCGCGGCGGGTATCGTTATTTTCTGACCTTCAGAGATGATTTGAGCAGATAGGGGTATATCTATTTAATGAAACATAAGTCTAAAACATTTGAAAAGTTCAAAGAATTTTAGAGTGAAGTTGAAAATCATCGTAACAAGAAAATAAAGTTTCTACAATCTGGAATAATGTGGAATAGTTTCGCAACTCACACCACCTGGAACACCACAGCGTAATGGTGTGTCCGAACGTCATAACCGTAGTTTATTAGATATGGTGCGATCTATGATGTCTCTTACCAATTTACCACTATGTTTAGGGGTTATGCTCTAGAGATGGCTGCATTCACATTAAATAGGGCACCATCTAAATCCGTGGAGATGACACCATATGAACTGTGGTTTGGCAAGAAACCTAAGTCGTCGTTTCTTAAATTTTGGGGCTGCGATGCTTATGTGAAAAAGCTTTAACCTGATAAGCTCAAACCCAAATTGATACAATGTGTCTTCATAGGATACACAAAGGAAACTGTTGGGTACACCTTCTATCACAGATCCAAAGGCAAGATATCCGTTGCTAAAAATGGATCCTTTCTAGAGAAGGAGTTTCTCTCGAAAGAAGTGAGTGGGAGGAAAGTAGAACTTGATGAGGTAATTGTACCTTCTCCCGAATTGGAAAGTAGTTCATCACAGAAATTGGTTCAAGTGATTCCTACACCAATTAGTGAGGAAGCTAATGATGACGATCATGAAACTTCAGATCAAGTGACTACCGTACCTCGTAGGTCAACCAGAGTACGATCTGCACTAGAGTGGTACAGTAATCATGTGCTGGAAGTCATGTTACTAGACCATGAGGAACCTACGAACTATGAGGAAGCAATGATGAGCCCAGATTCCGCGAAATGGCTTGAGGCCATGAAATCTAAGATGGGATCCATGTATAAGAACAAAGTGTGGACATTGGATGACTTGCCCGATGATCGGCAAGCCATAGAGAATAAATGGATCTTCAAGAAAAGACTGGCGCTGACGGTAATGTTACTGTCTACAAAGCTCAACTTGTTGCGAAAGGTTTTCAACAAGTTCAAGGAGTTAACTACGATGAGACCTTCTCACCCGCAGTGATGCTTAAGTTTGTCCGAATCATGTTAGCAATTGCCGCATTTTATGATTACGAAATTTGGCAAATGGATGTCAAAACTGCATTCCTTAGTGGGTTCCTTAAAGAAGAGTTGTATATGATGCAACCAGAAGGTTTTGTCGATCCTAAAGGTGCTAACAAAGTGTGCAAGCTCCCGCGATCCATTTATGGACTGGTGCAAGCCTCTCGGAGTTGAAATATACGCTTTGATATTGTGATCAAAGCATAAGGTTTTATACAAACTTTTGGAGAAGCGTGTATTTACAAGAAAGTGAGTGGGAGCTCTGTAGCATATCTAATATTATATGTGAATGACATATTGTTAATTGGAAATAATACATAATTTCTGGATAACATAAAAGGATACTTGAATAAGAAGTTTTCAATGAAAGACCTCGGTGAAACTGCTTACATATTGGGCATCAAGATCTATAGAGATAGATCAAGACGCTCAATTGGACTTTCACAAAGCACATACCTTGATAAAGTTTTGAAGAAGTTCAAAATGGGCCAGTCAAAGAAAGGGTTCTTGCCTGTGTTACAAGGTGTGAAGTTGAGTCAAACTCAATGCCCGACCACTGCAGAAGATAGAGAGAAAATCAAAGTCATTCCCTATGCCTCAGCCATAGGTTCTATCATGTATGCAATGCTGTGTACCAGACCTAATGTGTGCCTTGCTATAAGTAAAGCAAGGAGGTACCAAAGTAATCCAACAGTGGATCACTGGACATCGGTCAAGAACATCCTGAAATACCTGAAAAGGACTAAGGATATGTTTCTCATTTATGGAAGCACCAATCCAATCATTGATTTGGTTCTTTTTAGTTAAGAACTTGGTCCAGAATTTCCTGGCTGACTCTCCGGGCTGTTGAACTATGTGACTTAAGTCATCCGCATTCGAAGGTCGTACGTATGTACCTTGGAAGTTGTCACAGAAGGCGTCTTCCAAGTCCTCCCAGCTGCCAATAGAATTTTCAGGCACACTGTTAACCAGTGATGAGCTGGCCCTTTGAGTTTTAGCACGAGGGATTTGATGGCATGAAGGTCATCACCGCGGGCCATATGAATATGGAGAAGAAAATCTTCAATCCATACTGTGGGATCTGTTGTTCCATCGTATGATTCGATGTTCACGGGTTTAAACCCTTCGGGGAATTCATGCCCCATTACTTCATCAGCGAAGCAAAGAGGGTGTGCGGCGCCTCTATATCGGGCCATATCGTGATGTAGCTCCTATGGAGTCCGTCTGCGGCATTCGGCCCGGGCGTGATTAGGTTTGTCACGTCCGAATAGATAGCCGTCATCGCGTGTTGGGGCATGCCCCCGTGATCCGTAGATTGATCTGGTATGTCCTGCTCTACTGTCCAGGTCCTGCCGAAGGTCATATGTATATGCCGGAGCTGTTTTATCCCTATCTTTACAGCGAGGTAGTATGGCTGGTGTTCGGCTTGGGTTGCCGCTTTATCCTGACCATGTGGTGGTCGGTCAGCCGCATTGTGCACTGATGGCATGGTCTCCAACACCTCGTCATCGAATTGAGGTAGTAATTTGCGCTTCGGGTAACTTTTGTGTGGTCGCTCGAGGCCATATTCCTCGGCTGCCAGGATGTTAGTCCATCTATCATTGAGCAGATCTTGATCAGCTTGAAGCTGTTGCTGCTTCTTTTTCAGGCTCATTGCAGTGGCTAATAGCCGGCACTTAAAGCGCTCGTGCTTGACAGGTTCCTCAGGCACGATAAAATCCTCGTCGCCGAGGCTCACCTCATCCTTGGAGAGTGGAAGATAATTATTGTCCTCCGAGTCTTCGTGCATGGCCTGTTCATCAGGGCTGACCTGTGCATCTTCCCGTTCGTCCTGTTCAGAAGTTGGCTCAATGGGGTCTTCATTGTCTCCGGCATCATCTAGAGTATTGTTTTCTCCTGTGCCGGTATTGCTATCTTTTTCACGGCATGACTTAGAGCGGCATCGCTGTCGTCGATGCTTTGGCTGCATCTTAGGAGGTATATCTTCCACTGGGTCTTCTTTGTCATTGTCGTTAACTTCTTTGGGTGTGTCCACCATGTATAGGTCGTAGGAGGAGGTCGCTGTCCAGCGCCCGGTAAATGGCGGGTTTTGGACCTGCTCCTCTTTGGCATCGTCGTCCATACCATCGATGTCTTTGGAGTCATAGTCGAGCATGTTAGTTAGATCTTCGACAGTGGCTATTAAGTGGGAGGTGGGTGGGAAGCGAAATTCCCCGTCATCAGCCCCCAGTTCAAACTAGATATAATTCGGTTGTGAGTCCCCTGCTAAAGAGAGGGTTTTTAATGAGTTTAGCACATCGCCTAAAGGTGAGTGCCGGAAGATGTTTGCGAAACTAAATTCGACGATTGGCGCCTGGTAAGGCTCGGAGGACGCGGATGCATGTCCTTCGGAACAAGAGACCGGAGATGAATCCGGGGGTCCGGTGAGGCAGACCCCGCTTGAAGTTGAGTCTGTGCGCGACTCCAACGCCGATGAGTCTACAGCTTCCGTGGCGGGGTTAAGCTTCCCGTCTTCGGAAGGCACAAGCTGCTCCGGATCTAGGGCCAGAGCGCTTACAGGAGCCATCTCATGGGTCTGGTCCGGTGACAGATTTAGGTCATGTTCATCGCGGTGGCAGGGAGCGGCTGCCATGGGCTCAAATCCGTCGAAGATCAAGTCTCCGCGGATATCAGTGACGTAGTTCAAGCTTCCAAACCTGACCTGACGGCCAGGGGTGTAGTTGTCGATCTGCTCTAGATGGCCCAGCGAGTTGGCCCGCAGTGCGAAGCCGCCGAATACGAAGATCTGGCCAGGGAGAAAGACATCTCCCTGGGCAACGTTGTTGTAGATGATGGATGGAGCCATCGAACCTTCTGATGACGACACAGTGGGACTCTTAATGAAAGCACCAATGTCGGTGTCAAAACCGGCGGATCTCGGGTAGGGGGTCCCGAACTGTGTGTCTAAGGTTGATGGTAACACAAGACAGGGGACACGATGTTTAGCCAGGTTCAGGCCCTCTCTATGGAGGTAATAGCCTACTTCCTGCTTGATTGATCTTGATGAATATGAGTATTACAAGAGTTGATCTACCTTGAGATCATAATGGCTAAACCCTAGAAGTCTAGCCTGTATGACTATGATTGTCTCTGCCACTATGGACCAACCCCTCCGGTTTATATAGACACCGGACGGGACTAGGGTTATACAAAGTCGGTTACAGAGAAAGGAATCTTCATATCCGAACGGCAAACTTGCCATCCACGCCAAGGAGAATCCCATCCACACACGGGTAAGAGTCTTCGGTCTTGTATCTTTATAGCCCATTAGTCCGGCCCATGTCCAACAGGCCAGACGCCCAATGACCCCTTAGTCCAGGACTCCCTCAGTGACAAAGAGCTTGTCGTAAATGGTTACGTCGATGCAAGCTTTGACACTAATCCGAATGACTCTAGGTCACCAACCGAATATGTATCTATATTGAATGGTGGAGCTGTCAGTTGGTGTAGTTCCAAGCAGAGCGTCGTGGCGGGATCTACGTGTGAAGCGGAGTACATAGCTGCTTCAGAAGAAGCAAATGAAGGAGTCTGGATGAAGGAGTTCATATCCGATCTAGGTGTAATACCTAGTGCATCGGGTCCAATGAAAATCTTTTGTGACAATACTAGAGAAATTAACTTGGTGAAGGAATCCAGATTTCACAAGAGAACCAAATACATCAAGAGACGCTTCAATTCCATCCACGATCAAGTCAAGGAGGGAGACATAGAGATTTGCAAAATACATACGGATCTGAATGTTGCAGACCCGTTGACTAAGCCTCTTTCACGAGGAAAACTATCCCAGGTGGAGCCAGAGCCGCAGAGCAGTATGTAAAAGCCGAGAACAATGGCAGCATTAACAAGCCTTCATGTTAATGCTGCCATTGTTCTCGGCTTTTCTTGGCCGAGGTGTCTGGCAAGCCATTCGTTGCGGAAGAGCACCCAGATGAATGGATCCTTAAATGGTCAAGCCAGAGCCGCGGAGCAGTAAGTAAAAGACATACGGGTGAGAAATTTGGTGTTTATATATATCAGTAGCCCCTGAGACTTGAAACAGTTAGAATAACTTATTTAAGGATCATTTGTTATGCAGGTTCTTACAGAAAAGAATACCCAACTGTCCCAGGAGCTAGAAGAGTGCAAAGCCCAACTTCAGGCCACACTGGCCGCAGCAGGGGAGCCCAAAGAGACCCCCTCTGGTAATATATCCTTCAAATGATAAGTATCATATAGAGTGCGGCATATATGCAGATCTGACGATAAAATTGCAGATGACGCTGGAGTAAATTCGGATAAGCAACAGCTCCTACGCCAGCTGAAGGCCGGTGAGAGCGTGCTTACGAGGGTGAGGCAGGAGAAGAATGATCTCCTAGATGCCAACACCAAGCTGGGCGTGGAACTAAAGGATGTTCGTGCCCAACTGCTGGACTCCATTAAGGAGAATCGGCGGCTTCGATGCGGCATATTTAGTAAGTGCTTGAACAAACTTTGAAGAAGAGTTCGGCGAGGAAGTTGGCTAACAGAGTTATGTCTGTAGGTATGCTAACAGGTCGTCCTGCAGAGGAAATGCACGGTTCTACGGGTGACCTTCTTCCCGAGCTCTCGCAACTGCACGAACGAGTTCGGCAGGTGATGCAAGGCGTCGTCCAGGCCTTGTGGCCATCCGTCTCCATGCCTGAAGGCCTTGTAGAGCTTGTAGAGAAGCTGAAGGGAGCGCGGCGGTGCTTCCGATTATGGAAGATATCGGCTTGCCGTCAGGGCGCCAGGGAAGCCTGGGCCATGGTGAAGACGCGGTACACGAAGGCTGACCCAAACCATATGGCTGAGGTCGGACCTGTCGGGCCCGATGGGAAGGAGATCCCTGTGAGCTTAGTGTACGGCCAAGTAGAATTGGCCGCAAAGTATTCCCAACAGGACTGTAGACTAGACAGCCTATTGGATGGTATTGAAGAGGAATTCAACCAGTCAAATTGACTATGTAATTTAAAGTGGCATGTATAATGCCTTCTAGCCAGATTGTAGATCGTTTGTCATGGCGGACCTTTTCGTTTCCACCTCGGGACCCGACGGTCCAGAGTGTATCCGAATACCCTCTCGGTTATGTAAGAACCGGGGCATGCGTGGAGACCAGGCGTAGGGGTCACTAGTGCTTGAACAGACAAGTGCGCAACTAGTTATGTTATATTACATGGTTAGTAAGAAACATCTTCCAGTGAGAATAGTTCCGTTAGGGGTTCCTTTCCCTGGGAGGCATGCCCTAAAGTGCATGTCCGGACTACGAGAAGAGACGCAGAAAAATATCTGGGGGCGCATAAGTAAATAAATAAAAAATCATCTTTAGTTCACCGACCGAATATTCCCTTAAGAACGCTAGCTTTCGGCTTCACCCAGTCTGAGGTACACATCCGGCTGACCCGGCAGTAACAATCGTAGAGGTGCTCCCCTTATGCCCTAGCCGAATTAATGGGAACGTAGGGCATAAATACAGGAGCCAGGCAACCCAGCTTGGCCAAAACTTAAGTCATATCGATGCATGTAATGGTGAATAAAGGGTACATGTGCAAGGATAACACATGTGTTCGGCATAAAGCCCATATGAATAAGCTTCTGTTAAAGAAGCCCCCAGGTATAATGAGCGCGGATAGCGCGCCAGTTGTGTGCAAACAAGGCACGAATGGGCCCCTAAAGGCTGTGAGAGAAAAGAAAAGGAGAAGGAGAAAAATGTAAGACATATAGTGTATAAAAAATGGACAGAGGAAGGAGACGAACACAGAGTCCGGCGTTAGGCGTAGAATCTTCGGAGTCGGGCTGCGTTCCATGGGTTCGGCTCAAGTCGATTATCCGATGCATCCCACAAACGGTACGCTCCACTAGTCAGGACTTGGTCAATGATGAAGGGACCTTCCCATTTGGGCTTGAGTTTGTCCTTTTTCTTATCCGGCAGGCGTAGAACTAACTCGCCAACATTGTAAGTTTTGCCCCGTACTTCTCTGCTTTGGTATCTTCGAGCCTGCTGTTGATAGAATGCGGAACAGGCTTTTGCCACATCACGCTCCTCCTCCAAGGCGTCCAAGCTATCCTACAGATCGAGCTCGGCTTCTCTTTCTTCGTACATGCACACTCGAGGTGAGTCATGAATGACGTCGCAGGGCAGAACCACCTCTGTGCCATATACCATAAAGAATGGTGTGTATCCGGTAGTGTGATTCGGCTTAGTCCGCAGCCCCCAGAGTACGGAGTCGAGCTCCTCTACCCAATGCGTGTTAGATTCCTTGAGGGACCGCACTAATCTGGGTTTGATGCCGCTCATGATAAGACCATTTGCTCGCTCGACCTGACCGTTAGTTTGTGGGTGATAGACTGAAGCATAATCGAGCTTGATGCCCACGTTTTTGCACCAGAGTTTTACCTCGTCAGCCGAAAAGTTTGTGCCGTTATCAGTGATGATGTTGTGGGGGACGCCGTAACGGTGTACGACCCCGGATATGAAGTCTATCACCAGTCCGGATTCGGCCGTCTTAACAGGCTTGGCTTTTATCCATTTGGTGAACATATTCACCATGACCAGTAAGTATTTTTGCTTGTGGGTTCCTCCTTTAAGGGGTACAACCATGTCAAGCCCCCAGACCGCGAAGGGCCAGGTGATGGGGATGGTTTGGAGGGCGGTGGGTGGCATATGGCTTTGGTTAGCAAAAAGCTGGCAACCAACACATCATTGGACTAAGTCCTGAGTGTCTGCCCGGGCCATCGGCCAATAGAAGCCTGTACGGAAGGCCTTGCTTACAAGGGCCCGGGCCGCTGCATGGTGACTGCCGAGTCCGGCATGAATTTCAGCCAGAAGATTCTTCCCTTCCTCTTCGGAGATACACCTTTGAAGGACTCCGGTGGTGCTTTTTCTTATAAAGCTCTCCCTCATGGACTTTATAGGATTTAGATCGCCGCACTATGCAGCGTCCCTCGTTTTGGTCCGCGGGAAGTTCCTGCTTAGTTAGGTAGGCTAGGAATGGTTCTATCCACGGGGCTATGACTGCCATTATTACGTGGGCTGAAGGTGTTATTTCGTTCGCAGAGCCTCCAATTATGTCAGAATGTTCGGTGTCGGGCAGTGCGGTTGGGTCCGGGCTGTTATTTCCGGGTTCCCCTTCCCATACTACGGATGGCTTGAACAGCCTTTCCAAGAAGATGTTCGGAGGGACGGCATCGCGTTTTGCGCCGATGCATGCCAGGACGTCTGTTGCCTAATTGTTTTCCCGGGCTATATGGTGAAATTCGAGCCCCTCGAACCGAGCTGACATTTTTAAGATGGCGTTGCAATAAGCTGCCATTTTCGAATCCTTGGCATCAAAGTCTCCATTTATTTGGGATATCGCGAGGTTCGAGTCCCTGCGCACCTCTAGGCGTTGAATGCCCATGGATATGCCATCCGGAGACCATGTAGAAGGGCCTTATATACGGCTGCGTTGTTGGAGTCCGTATACATTATCTGGAGTATGTATTGAACTGTATCTCCAGTTGGGGACGTCAAAACGATGCCAGCCCCCAGACCAGCCAACATTTTGGAGCCGTCGAAGTGCATGATCCAGTTGGAATATGTGTCGTACTCTTTAGGGAGTTCGGCTTCCGTCCATTCGGCGACGAAGTCGGCCAAAACTTGCGATTTAATAGCTCGTCGTGGCTTGTAGGTTATGTCAAACGGGAGGAGCTCAATAGCCCATTTGGCAATCCGGCCCGTTGCGTCGCGATTGTTTATAATATCGTTAAGTGGTACTTCCGAGGCTACCGTTATCGAACACTCTTGAAAGTAGTGTCGCAGCTTCCGGGACGCCATAAATACCGCGTACACTATCTTTTGATAATGCGGGTACCGTGACTTGCATGGAGTAAGGACAGTGGACACATAGTAAACCGGCTTTTGAAGGGGGAATTTGTGTCCGTCCGTTTCTCGTTCGACGACGAGCACTGCACTTACAACTTGATGAGTTGCCGCCATGTATAATAGCATTGGTTCACCAATGTTTGGCGCGGCCAGGACTGGGTTTGTTGCCAATATGGCTTTTATCTCGTCGAGTCCGGCCATGGCGGCATCCGTCCACTCGAAGTGTTCGGTGCGCCGGAGGAGGCAATAAAGGGGTAATGCCTTTTCTCCCAAGCGGGAGATAAAGCGGCTTAGAGCCGCCACACATCCGGTCAATTTTTGTATTTGTTTGAGGTCCTTTGGGACGTCCAGTTGTGACAAAGCTCGGATCTTTGGGATGTCCAGTTGTGACAATGAAGCCTAAGAGCTTTCCGGCTGGTACGCCGAAAACGCATTTTTTCGGGTTGAGCTTGATGTCGTATGTTCGGAGGTTATCGAATGTGAGCCTCAAGTCGTCTACTAGAGATTCGACATGCTTGGTTTTGACGACCATGTCATCTACGTATGCCTCCATTGTTTTGCCGATCTGGTTTGCCAGACATGTCTGAATCATGCGCTGACATGTTGCGCCGCCGTTTTTGAGCCCGAAGGGCATTGTGTTGAAGCAGAATGGGCTGTACGGTGTGATGAATGTCGTTGCGGCTTGGTCTGGCTCTGCCATCTTAATTTGATGGTAGCCGGAGTATGTGTCGAGGAAACACAATGAATCGTGTCCTGCGGTAGCGTCGATGATTTGATCGATGCGGGGGAGGGGGAAGGGATCCTTTGGGCAGGCCTTGTTGAGGTCCTTAAAATCGACGCACGAGCGCCAGGATTTGTCCTTCTTTGGTACCATCACTAGGTTTGCTAGCCAGTCCGGATGTTTTATGTCTCTGATGAATCCGGCCTCCAATAGCTTGGCTAGTTCTTCTCCCATGGCTTGCTTCTTAGGTTTGGAGAAACGCCGAAGAGCCTGCTTAACTGGCTTGAATCCTTTTAGGATATTTAGGCTGTGCTCGGCCAGCCTGCATGGTATTCCTCGCATGTCTAAAGGGTGCCAGGAAAAAATGTCCCAGTTCTCGCGTAGGAACTCTCGTAGTGCGGCGTCGACATTAGGGTTTAATTGTACCCTGATGGAAGCTGTTTTTGTAGGGTCCGTTGGATGGACTTGGATTTTGACTATTTCGTCCGCCGGTTTAAAGGAGGTGGACTTGGATCTTTTATCAAGTATCACGTTGCCCCTATTTATCGTGGAGCGCAGCGCAGTCAGTTCCTGGGCCGCTAGGGCTTCGGATAGTGCCTCGAGGGCCAGTGCGGCTGTCTTATTTTCGGTGCGGAGTGCTATGTCCGGATCATTAGCAAGAGTGATGATTCCGTTGGGCCCGGGCATTTTAAGCTTCATGTACCCGTAATGGGGTATGGCTTGGAAGATTGTAAACGCCTCCCGCCCTAATAAAGCGTGGTATCCGCTACTGAACGGGGCCACTTGGAACGTGACCTCTTGGGACCTGTAATTATCCGGCGTGCCGAACACCACATGTAGTGTGATTTTTCCTGTACAGCGCGCTTCTCGACTAGGGATTATTCCTCTAAAGGTTGTGCTGCTTCGCTCGATGCGGTTCCAGTCTATTTCCATTTTTCGAAAGGTTTCCTCATAAATGAGGTTCAATCCGCTGCCACCGTCCATGAGTACCTTGGTGAGTCGAAAGCTGTCCACTATTGGACTGAGGACCAATGCGGCTGGTGCTTGGGCTTTTCGGAATTTAGGTTCGTCACTGGCATTAAAAGTAATAGTCGTGTCACTCCATGGGTTTATTATTGCCACGTGGTAGATTTTGGCAAAGCTGCGGAGTGTTCGTTTTCGCATATTATTTGACGCGAAAGTCTCGAAGACTGTTAATACCATACTGGTATCCCTGGGCTGGTGCTTTGTGGCTTCTGGGGTTAGAAGATCTTCGCCACTTTTGGCCACCTGCCGGAGTATCCAACATGCTCTAAGGCTATGAGTTAGTGTGGCGCCCACTGCACTGTGAATTTTACAGGGTCCATTGGCCATCCCTCCAGTACGGTTCCATGCCCTGTAGAGGGTTTTTGCCTTTTGGTGTTGGGTGTCTGGCGATAATGCACCCTTTTATTTCGGACTAGGTTTGTATTTAGTGCCGGATTATCCCAAAATTTTATTTCGGTTTTCCAGGCGCTTTCCATCACACAGTACTTTCATACTATGGACGCCAAGTCGACAAAGCATGTAATTTCGCGGCGACTTATGGCGTTGAGGATTCCCTTGTCCGTGCAGTTATTGCAGAAGAATGAAATTGCGTCTTCCTCGCGGCAGTCCTTTATCCTATTAATGACTAGGAGGAATATGGCCCAGTAATGGTGTACTGTTTCTTCGGGCTCTTGCCTAATTTGGGATAGATCGCTTATGTTTGGGTGGGTGGGTGGAATTGAATCTGAAACCTCATCCAATCTGAGACTCAAGGGCCAAGGAGTTTCCGAACTCGGAAGTTTGGATTCTTGGATGTTTTCCTATGAATCTAGCCCGCTGCCTGACTCTAGGTTCAGGTCTTGAGTGACGTCCTCCCCTCTGCGGATATCCGGCTTGGAGGGATCGGGAATCCGGACATAGCTAGTCCTTAAGATAGATGAGGGGTCTCCGCATTGTTCCTCTGCCACTGCAACGTGATGGGTGACCTGGGGAGAGTTGATCTGTCTCAGATCGGGTTTAAGCCCAATCTGATCGTAGTCTGTAGCGACTCCCAGGGCGGCAATGCGATCCAAGAGGTCGTTTAGGGAAGAGAGCTCCATTGGATCTAACTGCTCGGCGAGTTCCGAGTTGACGTGAAGGTTGCTTTCGATGACCCAAGAAGTCATCGTCGGCACAGCGGCCGAACAGGCGGTCATAAGAAAACCACCTAGCCGGAGAGTTTGGCCGACAGCCAAAGCTCCCTTAACGGCAACGTCTTTCATGACAGGATAAGGCATCCTTCCTGATGGCGATGGCACAGCGGAACTCTCAATGAAAGCACCAATGTCGGTGTCAAAACCGGCGGATCTCAGGTAGGGGGTCCCGAACTGTGCGTCTAGGCCAGATGGTAACAGGAGGCAGGGGACACAATGTTTTACCCAGGTCCGGGCCCTCTTGATGGAGGTAAAACCCTACGTCCTGCTTGATTAATATTGATGATATGGGTAGTACAAGAGTAGATCTACCACGAGATCAGAGAGGCTAAACCCTAGAAGCTAGCCTATAGTGTGATTGTATGTTATGGTTGTTGTCCTACGGACTAAAACCCTTCGGTTTATATAGACACCGGAGAGGGTTAGGGTTACACAAGGTCGGTTACAAAGGAGGAGATATACATATCCGTATTGCCTAGCTTGCCTTCCACGCCAAGTAGAGTCCCACCCGGACATCAGACGAAGTCTTCAATCTTGTATCTTCATAGTCTAACAGTCCGGCCAATGGAGATAGTCTGGCTGTCCGGAGACCCCCTAATCCAGGACTCCCTCAATGATCAACACCAAGACTCCATGGGTGTTAGAATCATTACTATGTAATCTAGATTATTGACTGTAGTGCAAGTGGGAGACTAAAGGAAATATGCCCTAGAGGCAATAATAAAGTTGTTATTTATATTTCCTTATATCATGATAAATGTTTATTATTCATGTTAGAATTGTATTAACCGGAAACTTAGTACATGTGTGAATACATAGACAAAACAGAGTGTCCCTAGTATGCCTCTACTTGACTAGCTCGATAATCAAAGATGGTTAAGTTTCCTGACCATAGACATGTGTTGTCATTTCATGAACGGGATCACATCATTAGAGAATGATGTGATGGACAAGACCCATCGTTAGCATAGCATTATGATCATTTAGTTTTATTGCTATTGCTTTCTTCATGACTTATACATATTCCTATGACTATGAGATTATGCAACTCCCGAATACCGAAGGAACACATTTTGTGTTATCAAACGTCACAATGTAACTGGGTCATTATAAAGATGCTCTATAGGTGTCTCCGAAGCTGTTTGTTGGGTTGGCATAGATCAAGATTAGGATTTGTCACTCCGTGTAACGGAGAGGTATCTCTAGGCCCTCTCGGTAATGCACATCACTATAAGCCTTGTAAGCAGTGTGACTAATGAGTTAGTTGCGGGATGATGCATTACGGAACAAGTAAAGAGACTTTCCAGCAACATGATTGAAATAGCTATGATGATACCAACGACCGAATCTCGGGCAAGTAACATACCGATGACAAACGGAATGACATATGTTGTTATGCGGTTTGACCGATAAAGATCTTCGTAGAATATGTAGGAACCAATATGAGCATCTGTCAGCGTTTTGGGAACGGGGGTCCCCAGACTTGCCTGCCTGCGGCCCATGGCGTGGCTGTGCTGGCAGGTCTGTACGGCCCATCATCATCAACAAGGCATTCAAGACCCTCGTGAGGGGCCAAGACTCATGAGGTGGACGACGCAAGACCTCCTCAGGAGCGGCCTCACCAAGCTGCCTTGCGAGGAGCTGAGATATCAAGGCGGGGAAAACCTCACAAGTCTCTCATGACGTGAGCCATGACGATCGACACCAGGCGGGCGCCAGGTGGGTGCCAGCGCGCGCAGCGTCCTTGTTTCCTCTTTGGTGCTAAGGAGGCAAGCGCATGCGCGGAGTACCGAGGCATCAGGAAAAGGTTTCCATATCAGTGCAACAAGACCAAGAGCAGAAGGACGGCGGGACGGAGGTCACCTTGGAGCCCAGGGCGGCGTCACCACCAGAACCTTTGGCAGGCGAAGACCACCTTTTGTCAGGATAGCTTGTACTAGTTGTCCCCTTTCAAATTGGCCGCCATTGTTGGCTCCCTTCCCGCTCAATATTTGGGGAGAGGACCAGGGCCTATATAAGTAGGACTAGCCACCACCAAGGGGGGAGAGGGCTGATCTGATCTGATCTGATCAAAGGCTAACCCTTAGCCACACCATGCACAAGAACACCTCAACCTCAAGAGGTTGTTCTTCCCCTTGTACTATTCATCATCAGCCCAAGAGGCAATCCACCACCACCGCACTAGAGTAGGGTATTACACCACATCGGTGGCCCGAACCAATATAAACCTTGTGTGTTTGTGTTGCGAGTGCGTCGAGTTCGTCCGCGAGACCTTAGCGAGCTAGGGCGTAGATCGGAAGGAGGGAAAGAACTTCGCGTGCACCCCAGAGTTTGAACCTCAAGGGTTTGCCGAAACCTGTGATCCAACATTTGGCGCGCCAGGTAGGGGTGTGCCGAAGCTTCCCTTCCATCGATCGGCGCTCCGTCGTCTCTATGGCGGGCGCTCACCGCGCTCGAGCTGAGCGCCGGGCTGCCCTCACTACCCGTGTTGCTCAGACGGCTCCCGTCGGTGAGCCACCTCGTTCTTCCCTGTCGCCTACCGCCAACGCCGCCACCGGCCCGGCGGGGAACGAGTAGCAAGCGTCCTCGCTGCACCCATCAGTGCGGCAGGACGTGTTGGAAATATGCCCTAGATGCAATAATAATGGTTATTATTATATTTCCTTGTTCATGATAATTGTCTATTGTTCATGCTATAATTGTATTAACCGGAAACCGTAATACATGTGTGAATACATAGATCATAATATGTCCCTAGTAAGCCTCTAGTTGACTAGCTAGTTGATCAATAGATGGTCGTGGTTTCCTAACCATGGACATTGTATGTCATTGATAACGGGATCACATCATTAGGAGAATGATGTGATGGAGAAGACCCAATCTTAAGCGTAGCACAAGATCATGTAGTTCGTTTGCTAAAGCTTTTCTAATGCCAAGTATCATTTCCTTAGACCATGAGATTGTGCAACTCTCGGATACCGTAGGAATGCTTTGGGTGTACCAAACATCACAACGTAACTGGGTGGCTATAAAGGTGCACTACAGGTATCTCTGAAAGTGTCTGTTGGGTTGGCACGAATCGAGACTGGTATTTGTCACTCCGTATGACGGAGAGGTATCTCTGGGCCCACTCGGTAATGCATCATCATTATAAGCTCAATGTGACTAAGGAGTTAGCCACGGGATCATGTGTTACAGAACGAGTAAAGTCACTTGCCGATAATGTGATTGAACGAGGTATTGGGATACCGATGATCGAATCTCAGGCAAGTAACATACCGATAAAAAAGGGACTTGTATACGGGATTGATTGAATCCCCGACATCGTGGTTCATCCGATGAGATCATCATGGAACATGTGGGAACCAATATGGGTATCCAGATCCCACTATTGGTTATTGGCCGGAGAGATGTCTCGGCCATGTTTGCATGGTTCCCGAACCCGTAGGGTCTACACACTTAAAGTTCGATGACGCGAGAGTTGTTATGGGAAATAGTATGTGGTTATCGATGGTTGTTCAGAGTCCCGGACATGACGAGGAGTTCTGGAATGGTCCGAAGGTGAAGATCAATATATTGGGCGAAGGGTATTGGAGTCTGGAATTGTTCCGGGGGTACCGGGTGACGACCAGCGTGTCCGAAAGGGGTTTCAGAGGCCCCGGCAATCGTTGGGGGCCTTATGGGTAATGGGGAAGACGCACACCAGCCCACTAAGGGGTTGTGTGCCCCTCCCACCCCATGTCACGTAACCAGGAGAGGTGGGGGCACCTCCCCTAGGGCAGCCTCCCCTCCTGGCTTGGGGGGCAAGTCTCCTAGGGGTGGGGGCGCCCAAAACCCATCTAGGGCTCCCTCCCTGGCCGCCGCCCCTCCCCTAGATGGGATCTGAAGGTTCCGGCCCCCTCTGCCCTTCTCCTATAAATAGTGGGGGTGGGAGGGCTGCCAACCTACCTAGACCCTTCCCCTGGCGCAGCCCTCTCCTCCTCTAACACCTCCTCCTCCTCCATAGTGCTTGGCGAAGCCCTGCCAGAGAACCACGAGCTCCACCACCACCATGCCATCATGTTGCCGGAGCTTTCCCTCAACTTTTCCTCTCCCCTTGCTGGATCAAGAAGGAGGAGGCGCCGTTGTTCGGCGCTTAGATCGGTATCGACCGCGATCTGAATCGCTGCGTGTACAACTCCACCAACCGCGTTCTTGTAACGCTTCCGCTTAGCGATCTCCAAGGGTATGAATATGCACTCCATCTCTCTCATTGCTAGTATATCCTAGATTAATCTTGGTGACACGTCGGAAAATTTTGAATTATTGCTACGTTCCCTAACAGTGGCATCATGAGCTAGGTCTATGCGTAGATTCTATGCACGAGTAGAACACAAAGCAGTTGTGAGCGATGATTTGTTCAAAATCTAGGTCCTAGATTAATCTTGGTGTCAATGAAAACGCCATGTAATTACTTTACTTTATTGCTAACTGTTAGCCATAGTAGTAGAAGTAATAGTTGGCGAGGCAACTTCATGAAGACACGATGATGGAGATCATGGTGTCATGCCGGTGACGATGGTGTTCATGCCGCGCCTCGAAGATGGAGATCAAAGGCGCAAGATGATATTGGCCATATCATGTCACTTTATGATTTGCATGTGATGTTTGTCATGTTTACATCTTATTTTCTTAGAACGACGGTAGCATAAATAAGATGATCCCTCACTAAAATTTCAAGAAAGTGTTTCCCCTAACTGTGCACCGTTGCGAAGATTAGTTGTTTCGAAGCACCACGTGATGATCGGGTGTGATAGATTCTAAAATTTGCATACAATGGGCGTAAGCCAGATTTACACACGCAACACACTTCGGTTGACTTGACGAGCCTAGAATGTACAGACATGGCCTCGGAACACGGAAGACCGAAAGGTCGAACATGAGTCGTATAGAAGATACGATCAACATGGAGATGTTCACCGTTGATGACTAGTCCGTCTCACGTGATGATCGGACATGGCCTAGTCGATTCGGATCATGTATCACTTCGATGACTAGAGGAATGTCTTTCTGAGTGGGAGTTCATTGAATAATTTGATTAGATGAACTTAATCATCATGAACATAGTCTAAAATGTCTTTGCAAATTATGTTGTGGATTAATAGCTCGCTCTTTAGCTCTTTGTTTTAATACATTCCTAGAGAAAGACTAAGTTGAAAGATATTGTAAGCAATTGTGCGGACTAGGGCCGTAGTCTGAGGATTGTCCTCACTGCTACACAGAAGGCTTCTGTCCTTGATGCACTGCTCGGTGTGCCAACCCCTCTAGCGTCGTCTGTGGATGTTGTGAACATCTGGTAGACACGTTCTGATGACTAATTGATAGTTTAGTGCACCATGCTTTACGGCTTAGAGCCGGGGCTCCAAAAGCGTTTTGAACGCCATAGAACATATGAGATGTTCGAAGAGCTAAAAATGGTATTCCAGGCGCATGCCCGTGTTGAGAGGTTGAGACCTCTGACAAGACCTTTGCCTACAAGATGGAGGAGAATAGCTCAGCCAATGAGCATGTTCTTAGAATGTCTAGGTACTTCCATCACTTGAATCAAGTGGGGGTTAATATTCTAGACAAGAGAGTGATTGACAAAAGTTCTCCAATCACTATCACCAAGCTACTAGAGTTTCGTGATGAACTATAACATGCAAGAGAAGATAATCCCGGAGCTGTTCATCGTGCTTAAGACCATAAAGGTAGAAATCAAGAAGGAGCATCAAGTGTTGATGGTTAACAAGAGCACTGGTTTCCAAGAAGGGCAAGGGCAAGATATGGGAAACTTCTTGAATGGCAAGCCAGTTGCCGCTCCAGTGAAGAAACCCAAGAACCCAAACCTGAGACAATGTGCTTCTATTAGGGGAGTGGTCACTAGTAGCAGAACTGCCTCACATACTTGGTAGATAAGAAGGTTGTGAACTTCAACAAAAGTGTCCAGGTAATGGGCCACGGGTAGGCTAACCCGAGGCCCATAACCTTTCAAAGACAACGGGGCTGACTGCGCCCCTCAAGACAACAGATGGAGAGCCGACTTCAGGAGGGCGGCTGGAGGAACAGCCAGCAACCCATATGCGTCTGAGTCCTAGAGAAGAGATCAAGACCGGCCGACTCCGACTGGCGGCTTCCGGAGAAGCCGGCCACGGGGAGTCGGCCCATGACACCAGCAAAGCCCATGCCCTCATCAGGGGGGATGGGACAGGGAGTGGCGACAGTAAAGCCCACTCCCTCCCCTGTTCCAGGAGATGGTCGGAGCATAGTGCACTGTACCAGCAGAGATCTCCGTCTGGCACAGCACTGTTGCCATGCCATCCCTGACGTCAGCAACGATGGGCGGAGTCCTGTACCCATGATGGCCTGACGGTACGACCCATGGATGATGGGCCCTACCAGTCAGTGAGAGTCCGGAAGACGGCAAAGGCGCCACCAGTCGGACCCGTAGGGAGCCGGCCCGCGAAGTCGACCTGCCCCTCCCACGGGTCCCATGCACCATTAACCAGACGAGACGGGGAGTGGCTACAGTAATCGCCTACCAAGCGGCAGGACTATAGCCACGACGCCATGTCTAAGCCTGCGTCTTCAGAGGCACGGATACAACGATCAGCAGCCGGCAAGACCCGCCAGCGGCGGGTGTGGCCTGTCGGCTTCGTACCAGACTAGTTGGCTGGGCCCACCAGTCGGCGGGCCCCAGCAGTCGGCAGGAGGGCCCGCAGGCGAAGAGACTGACAACTAGGCCCTGCGTCCATCTAGTTTACCATTGTACCCCTGGGGGTAGGCTTATATAAACCCCCAGGGCACTGATGCAAAGGGCTCTGATTCATTAGAACTAGACCAGACCTTAGATAAAGGAGAGAGGTAGCCCTGCCTTCTCCTATCCACAGATACAGCTCGAGGAGCGCCTTTGTACTCACTTTGCCTTACTGATCATGCGGAGACCCCGCAGAGCAGGACTAGGGGTGTTATCTCCTGGGAGAGCCCCGAACATGGGTAAAGTACGCCGGTGTTCGTGTCTACGCCTCATCCCGTTTCCAAGCACCGGCGACATTCTACTCGCCCCCACCATGATAAGCCATCCATTGGGATCTGTCGCACCCAACCCCCGAAGACATGCCAGGTGTCCCGACGGAATTCGCCGAGCACAAATTACACGTCCGATCTGATGCCAAGCCAGTCAGGCAGCCTTTGCGCCACTTATCGGAAGAGAAGAGGAGAGTTGTTGGAGAAGAAATAGCCCGACTGCTTGCGGCCAGCTTCATCATGGAAGTATTCTTTCCAGAATGGCTGGCCAACCCGGTCCTGGTACTGAAGAAAAACAAGGAATGGAGAATGTGTATTGACTACACTAGCCTCAACAAAGCATGCCCCAAGGACCCGTTCGCTTTGCCAAGGATCGACCAAGTGATAGACTCCACAGCTGGATGCGAGCTGTTGAGTTTCTTGGATGCATATTCAGGGTATCACCAGATCAAGTTGAACCCGGCCGACAGTCTGAAGACTGCCTTCATCACGCCGTTTGGAGCTTTCTGCTACCTGACCATGATATTCGGCTTGAGGAATGTCGGCGCCACCTTCCAACGATGCATGCAGAAGTGCCTCCTCAAGCAGCTCAGCAGAAATGCTCATGTTTACGTGGATGATGTGGTGGTAAAAACGGAGAAGCGTGGAACACTGTTGGAAGACCTCAAGGAGAACTTTGAGAACTTGCGCCGATGTCAGATCAAGCTCAACCCGGAGAAGTGCGTCTTCGGAGTACCAGCCGGCCAGCTCCTTGGCTTCCTGGTCTCCGAACGCGGCATAGAATGCAACCCTGTGAAAATCAAGGCCATTGAAAGGATGGAGGTACCCAGCCGACTGCTGGACGTACAAAAGTCCACCGGTTGTTTGGCGTCCATCAGCCGATTCATCAGTCGGCTGGGCGAGAAGGCTCATCCCCTGTACCAACTCATGAAGAAGACCACTTTTTCGAGTGGAACCACAAGGTGGTGGAAGCATTTTTTCAACTAAATAAGATGTTGACTACTCCACCTGTCCTGGCGGCTCCGACTCCTAAGGAGCCCATGCTCCTCTACATCGCTGCCACCAGCCGAGTGGTCAGCACAGTCATTGTGGTAGAACGCAAGGAGGAAGGCAAAGCGCTACCAGTCCAAAGATCGGTATATTATTTGAGTGAAGTACTGTCGACCTTCAAGCAAAACTACCCCCACTACCAGAAGATGTGTTATGGTGTGCACTTTGCCGCCAAGAAATTGAAGCCTTACTTCCAAGAACATCCTATCACTGTGGTCTGCATGGCTCCTCTAGCCGAGATCATCGGCAGCCGAGACGCTTCGGGTCGAGTGGCCAAGTGGGCCATAGATTTGGCCCCCTACACCATCTACTACCAACCTCGCACTACCATCAAGTCACAAGCGCTGGCCGACTTCCTCGTCGACTGGGCCGAAACCCAGTATCTACCGCCAGCGCCCGACTCCATCCATTGGCGAATGCATTTCGACGGTTCCAAGATGCGCACCAGCTTGGGAGTCGGCATCATCCTCACCTCTCCCAAGGGCGACAAGCTCAAACATGTGCTGCAAATCCATTTTGCTGCCTCCAACAACGTCGCCGAGTACGAGGCACTCATTCACGGGCTCCGGCTAGCCAAAGAGCTCGGCATTCGCTGGATCCTGTGCTATGGTGACTCTGACTTGGTGGTCCAGCAGTCGTCAGGCGATTGGGACGCCACGGACGCAAACATGGCAAGCTACCGCTTCCTCGTACAGCAACTCAACAGACATTTTGAGGGGTGCGAGTTTCTCCATGTACCAAGAAACGACAACGACCAAGCAGATGCCCTAGCACGAATCGGCTCCACCCATCAGGCGATACCGTCCGGCGTTGCTCTCTAGCGCCTCCTCAAGCCGTCCGTCAAGCCATCATCGGAGTCAGACTCAATCTTCGTGCCGGCTCCTCTTGAAGTAGTCGGATCCGACTCAGGAGCCCCCGCAGACGGCACAAGTATTCCGGCAGGCAGCACGGGAATTGTGGCAGTCGCACCCGGCTCGGGGACCGCAGCAGTCAGCCCGGTGACTTCAGAGCTCGGCCCAGAGACTTCAGAGCTCGGCCCGAGGACTGCGCCAATCCGCCCTGGGACTTCATCGACACAACAAGCGGCTGCCGACTCCAACTCGCCACCTCCCGGTCCAGCCGCCCTCGTCCAAGTCACGGTCTTGGCTGTTGCAGAAATTGCAGAACCCTCATGGGCCTAGCCCATCCTCAAATTCATGGTGAACAAAGAGCTGCCAACCGATGAGATCTTGGCTCGGCAAGTACAACACCGGGCGGCAGCATACACCATTGTTAATAGAGAGCTCGTAAGGCGCAGTATCACTGGTGTTTACCAGCGCTGTGTGGAGCCAGAGCAAGGCCAATCAATCCTCAAAGACATCCATCAAGGCGAGTGTGGCCACCATGTGGCTTCAAGAGCACTCGTCGCCAAAGCTTTCTGCCATGGCTTCTTCTGGCCGACTGCTCTTAAAGACGCCAAGTCTTTGGTCCAAAAATGCAAGGGGTGCTAGAAGTTCCGCTCTAAGCCTCATCAGCCAGCTTCGGCACCTAAAACTATTCCCATTGCCTGGCCCTTTGCTGTTTGGGGCCTGGACATGGTCGGACCATTCAAGACGGCAAGAGGCGGTTTGACTCGCTTACTTGTCGCAATGGACAAGTTCACCAAGTGGATAGAAGCAAAACCAATCAAGAGTTTAAATGGTCCGACCACTGTGACCTTCATCTGTGACATCACAACTCGGCATGGCATACCGCATAGCATCCTCACCGACAACGGCACAAATTTTGCCAAAGGTGCCTTGGCCCGTTTCTGCGCGATGCAGGGCATCCGACTGGACTTAGCGTCCGTTGCCCATCCGCAGTCCAACGGCCAGGTAGAGCAAGCAAACGGCCTAATCCTGACCGGCATCAAGCCTCGGCTGGTCGAGCCTATGGAGCGCTCGGCAGGCTGCTGGCTTGATGAGTTGCCAGCCGTCCTCTAGAGCCTGCGCACGACTCCAAACAAGTCAACCGGCTTGACGCCCTTCTTCCTCGTCTACGGTGTTGAAGCCGTCATCCCAACGGACATAGAGTTCGACTCCCCTTGAATTACCATGTACACCGAAGAGGAAGCAGAAGAAGCACGTCAAGACGGCGTCGATCTGCTGGAAGAGGGCCGGCTTTTGGCACTCAGCCGGTCCAGCATCTACCAGCAGAGCCTATGCCGATACTACAACCGAAAGGTCAAGCCGTGATCTTTCCAAGAAGGAGACCTTGTGCTTCGACTGATTCAGTGAATAGCCGGCCAGCACAAGCTCTCAGCACCTTGGGAAGGCCCTTTCATCATCAGCAAAGTGTTGGGCAACGACTCCTACTACCTGATCGATGCTCAGAAGCCCCGAGCATGCAAGAGGGACGACTTCGGCAAAGAGACAGAGCGGCCATGGAACGCAAACCTCCTCCGAAGATTTTATAGTTAATGCAGTATGTATCACGCTACCTTTTGTATTAAAGTATGAAGACCTCGGGCCCCTCAAGAAGAGCTCGGGGACTGCCTTCTTTTATCTATATGATAAAGAGTTATGACCTATGAATATGTTATTCTTCGTTATGCCACTTGGCACCGGGTTCGACTAGTCGGCCCGGGGACTTGCCGACTTGACCTATGAAACGACTTCCTGCAGCTGGACAAGTCATGTGTGGCACTTAAGCCGTCTCCTGTTAGAAGCCGCAGATCGCAGAGCGACTGTCTGGCGAACAGGAGTAAGGTAGAATGGGTGTCCATGTGAAAAATGGCTAAGGACTCAAAGCTCTCTCATAGTTTAAAGCCGGTTTTCTGCCTTTTTACAACTGACTCTTTAGCAGATGGCTTGTCGTTTCCTAAATTAACTTCCTAAAAACTCTAAAAGGATAAGTACTTGCCTTCCCAAAGAAGCCAAGTTTTTGATCTAGCGGCAGTCCGCAGAGCGGCTGTTCGACTGGCAAGACGGCAACCAAGGGAAGGCGGCAAAGGAAAAAGTCAAAGAGCAATAAGCAAGAAGAGATAGAATGCGGATAAATATTTACATAGAAAGGCCCTTGGCCAAATCATCGAACAGTAGTTCAAAATACACCCACTCCCAGTGGGTGGAATTGTGCAAAACAACAAGTTCATTGAGAATGCTAAGCAGGTAAAATAAAGATAAAGTGGCAGCCTAGGAAGCCGCGGACGGACTCGGAGGACCAGAGGGGTCGGCGGTGCCAGTTGCAGGGGCGGCCGGCTGGTTGGTCTCCGCTTGTTCACATCTGGCAATAGCTGGCTTAGTTGAGCACGGCTCATTGCTAGAGGCGCGGTCGGGCTGGGGCTGGCCGTCTGCCTTGACCTCTGGCGCCTCCTCCTCACCTTACTCTTCGCCACTGGAGTCGATCACCTCCGCCGAGTCCTCGTCGTCGTCCTGGCTCAGCCCGAACCATTCCGACGGTGCCTCCTCGCAGTTCTCAACCCGCTCTGGGACGAAAACGCTGGTGTCGGTGTACTCGACGATCGACGCGGCGCGCTTGACAAGATCGTCTTCCACCGCCGCCAGCTCTGCCTAAGCCTCCAGCCGAAACATGGCTAACTGGGCTAAACTCAGCCCAGGATACCATGCCTTGGTGAATTCTAAAGCCCAGCGTGCTCCAACCTAGGCCGAAGAACCCTTCCAGGCCTCAAGACGGCCCGCTGTGACCTCCAGCCAGTCGGTAGTCCAACTGGGGGTGCGCGGTGCCTGCATATCCAGCCATAGGACGGCAATCGCCTGGGCGCCGACACGTTGAAGCCGGCACAACATCCGATGGGCTGGCCGAAAGCGGGCCTCGATGCTAAGAATCTGCTCGCCAAGAGTTTGGGGGCGTTGGCGGCGATCTATGCACCATCCGCCCTCCGTGCTTCATGATCAACCTCGATGGCTTGATTGGCGGCGTCCGAATGGCCGGGGAAGAAGTCTGCTAAGGAAGAAGAATGAAGAAACAAGGTTAAAAATTTAAGGCCGACTCGACTAGCAGTCGGCAGCCCAGAAAAGGAAACGATGGGAAGCTCACCATCGACAAGATCTTCGATTGCTTGGAAGTCGGAGACCAGCGTCGCCTCCTTGTCAGTCCAGGAGGAGCGCTCTGACGCAAATTCGGCAAGAAGGGTGGTCTCCTTGTCCTCCGCCTCCTTCTGGGCCCTTTGGAGCAACTCCTTCTGCTCCGCCAGCTGCTTAGCCAGCCGGTCGCGCTCCTCCGTCAGCCGGCCGCACTCCTCCTCCTTGACGTGCAGCGCGATGTTGACTTCGCCCAGCTGCTGCTGAAGGGCGGCGTTGGCTTCAGAAGAAGGAGGGGGAGGGATGTCAGTTGTCAACAAACAAGAAAGGTCGCCGGGGAGATCTGGCCCGACTGCTTAGCAGTCGACCCGAATCTCGGGGACTACAACCCGCGGGTGCGCCAGCGCGCCGCCGTGGAGAAAGAAGAAGACTCACCCATGTTGTCCGACAAGTCGGCGGTGCGCTTGGCCAGCTCCTCAACATTGGCGTTGAAGGAGGTCACGCGAATATTGTGGTAATCCTGCATCAAAATTTCAAAAAAAGTGTTGGTACTTGGAACTCACCGATTAGAGTTCTGAGCCGCCTGCTCAGCAGCCAGCCCGAAACTCGGGGACTACACCCAGTGGGTGCGCTGGCGCGCCCCCACAAAGAAAAACAAGGAAGCAAAGCAAAAAAGGAAGGATGCGTACCCGGATGGCCATCCGTGACGACAGATATGCCTTGGTGCACTCCTTGATGGCGTCACCCTCGGCCCGGAGCTTGGCTTGGACGTATTAGAGCGCTCGGTTCAACGGGCCCGTCCCGCCTCCCCGCACCCACCCAGTGGGCGCGGCGCTTGACACCTCGGTGTCCGGGATCGTGGAGCTCGCAGCGCCGGTCCGCATCGGCGGGTCCGCCGGCTGAGGGTGACGCATCAGCCAGTCTCCAAAGGACGCGGCGCTGAGGCCGCCTTCGCGACACAATGACGTGTTGGCGTGCTGACCTCAAGGGCCAGGCCCGCCGCCGCCGCACCTCCGGTTGGCAGCACTGGCGGGTCCGCCGGCTGCCCACCTAGCGCGCTTCCGGAGGGTGGCGGCGGCACAATGACTTCTGGCGTGGCGGTAACGTTGGCGTCCCTCTCCATGACCGGGTTCTTGTCGCCGACTTCCCCAGTCTGCGCCATGAACTCCGGTGGCAGTGGTGCGGAGTTCAAGGGGACGACAAACACCGCCGACTGGTGGTGTGTGGCTTCCTCTGCGTGCTTCTTCTCCGCATCGGCGGCCTCGGCCTTCACGAGCTCCTTCAGGGCGGCGGCCTCCTCCTTGTCTGCTTCCGCCTTCATCAGGCGGGCGGCTTCCCGCTCCTCACGCGCCTCCCGTGCGTTCCGCTCCGTCGCCTCTCGGAGGTCGGTGGCGGGATCAATCCACCGGGTGGTGGATGAGGTCTCCGCCGACTTTACGACGGAGCCGGCGGCCGACTTCTCAAGAGAGAGCGGGGCCCTAAAGTCGGGAAAATAAAGTAAAGGGATTTCAGACAGACTCAATAAAGAAATGTGAGGGTACGAAGGGAGGTAGTACTTACGCCGAAATTAGCTGTGGCGTCTTCACCACCTTGCAGAAGCGGTTGGCCTTTGCGACCGCTTCGTCCCACTTGGTCGCCGCGGCTGAACCCTTGGGCTTTTTCGGCCGGCTGCCGAACAGGCTCGTCCCGGCCCTGCACTTTTTGCCGCCGCCTTGAGCGTCCGGCGGGGCTGACGAGCCTGCGCCCGGCTGGCCGGCTCCTGGCTGGTGGCGCGGGGCGACCTCCTCATCATCATCAGGGCAGTCATCGAGACTGGCCCCAATTCTCGGGCCACCTGATGCGCTGCCTCCTCCCTCGGCGTCGTCCTCCAGGGCCGTCGCCCCCAAGTCGGGGTCGTCCACCTCGCTCTCCGCTCGGTCGGGGAGGAACTCGCGGTCCGGCGCCACGGTGCCGGCTGCTGGCTGGAGGAGGGGGTTCTGACCAAAGCCGACTGGTCAGAACGAACAAGACGGACTCGGCAATAAAGATATCAGGAGAATCAAAGAAAAAGAGAGAAGGAAAAAGACTCACCAAAGGCGGAGGGGCAGCACGTGAATACGGCTCCTTGCCGAATTGCCACTCTTCGTTGAGGTCGCAGCTCACGAGATAGTTCACCATGTAGGCTACCTCCTCGTGAGGCATCTCCTTGGTGCACATTCGGCTCGGGTCTCGGTGCCCGCTCATCTGGCAGATCATGTGGGGGCGACTTTGGAGGGGCAGCACTCGGCGCGCCACGAAGGCGGCCAGCAAGTCCGGCCCGGTGAGGCCCTCCGACTGCACCAGCACTCGAAGCTGTGCAACAGCGCCGACTCCTGTAGGCATCAGCGTCCGGGCCCGGTGCGACCAGTTGGGCTGTCTCCCAGCCAGCGGGCCGGCTACATAGGCCGGCATGTTGACCCAATCACCCTCCGCGGAGACGTTCTTCACGTAGAAGTATGACCGCTGCCACATCTTCACCGATTTGATCAGCCTGATGGAGGGAAATGGGTTGTCGGCCCCCGACCTCCGCACGGCGACGAACGCGCTGCACTGAACCGGCACACCCACGGTTTGGGTGCTGAGCTTGGAGAAGAATAACTCCCCCTAGAGCTCGATGGTGGGGAGAATGCCGATGAAGCCTTCGCATAGAGTGACGAAGGCAGACAGTAACATCACCGTGTTGGGGGTGAGCTAGTGCGGCTGGAGTCCGTAGAACTCGAAGAAGGAGGGGAAGAAGTTGCTCGCCGGCAGGCCCAGGCCGCGCAGCCAGTGCGAGTGGAAGACAACCCGCTCGCCCTCCTGCGGCGCCGGCAAAATTTCTCCCCTCCGCGCGAGGCGGACCCTCACAAGGTCCTCCTCGGGCAATCGACGCGTCTTGCGGAGGAAGTCGATGTGATCCTCGTGGACCTCCGAACCATCCCAGGTACCAGAGTGTGCCCTCGGGGCGTGACGGCAGATGAAGAGCTCATTGTGAGCGGACCGCCGTGACGTTCGACGAGGCTCGAGGTGCTGAGAGAGAGAGAAGAAGAAGGAGAGAAAGCAGTGGGGAGGCGGGACGCGCGTGCTCCGCTGTTTCCCCTCCTCCCCCTACTTATATCCCAGTGGGTTGCGAAACCGAGGGGGCGGTTGTGGGATTTACTGCGCCCACTACCCCACGCCACCCATGTCTATCGCGCAAAGTTACTACGCGCGGTAATTCCGTGAGAACCTCCACCGTCCCCCACGGCCGCAGCGGATCCGCTCGCGTGCCGAGGCACGGTACTGGCAGGCCCCCGCCTGCAGGCATGTCCCATCTCACGGATGGGTAGGCATGCTGGCCCGGCCACCGGTTGCCATGTGGTGGGCACGAAGTGGGTGGAAGCCAGGAAGATTAGCTTGTACGCCACTAAGTTTCCGCCAGGGGATTCCAAAGTATTTTTTTGGACGAGTCAAAGTCAGGCGACTCCGACTCCTACCAGTCGGGCCGGCAGAGTCAAGCGGAGTTTCCACCTCAAGTACTCGGAGAATGAAGCTACTGAGGCTCCTCGGCTGGATGTCCACGGCGCCTCATCAGCTTCGGGGACTACTGTCGGAGTAATGGGCCACGGGTAGGCTAACCCAAGGCCCATAACCTTTCAAAGACATCGGGGCTGACTGCGCCCCTCAAGACAACAGACGGAGAGCCGACTTCAGGAGGGCGGCTGGAGGAACAGCCGGCAGCCCATATGCGTCCGATTCCTAGAGAAGAGATCAAGACCGGCCAACGGGAGTCGGCCCATGACACCAGCAAAGCCCATGCCCTCATCAGGGGGGATGGGACAGGGAGTGGCGACAGTAAATCCCACTCCCTCCCCTTTTCCAGGAGATGGCCAGGGCACAGTGCACTGTACCAGCGGAGATCTCCGTCTGGCACAGCGCTGTTGCCATGCCATCCCTGACCTCAGCAACGTGGGCGGAGTCCTGTACCCACGACGGCCTGACGGTATGACCCACGGATGACGGGCCCTACCAGTCAGTGAGAGTCTGGAACACGGCAAGGGCGCCACCAGTCGGACCCATAGGGAGCCGGCCCGCGGAAGTCGGCCTGCCCCTCCCATGGGTCCCACGCCATTAACCAGACGAGACGGGGAGTAGCTACAGTAATCGCCTGCCAAGCAGCAGGACTGTAGCCACGACCCCATGACTAAGCCTGACTCATCAGAGGCACGGCTACAGTGATCAGCAGCCGGCAAGACCCGCCAGCGGCGGATGTGGCCTGTCGGTTTCGTACCAGACCAGTTGGCTGGCCTACCAATTGGCGGGCCCCAGCAGTCGGCAGGAGGGCCCGCAGGCGAAGAGACTGACAACTGGGCCCTGTGTCCATACAGTTTACCATTGTACCCCTGGGGGTAGGCTTATATAAACCCCCCAGGGCACCCATGCAAAGGGCTCCGATTCATTAGAACTAGACCAGACCTTAGATAAAGGAGAGAGCTAGCCCTGCCTTCTCCTATCCACAGATATAGCTCGAGGAGCGCCTTTGTACTCACTTTGCCTTAGTGATCATGCGGAGACCCCGTAGAGCAGGACTAGGGGTGTTATCTCCTAGGAGAGCCCTGAACCTGGGTAAAGTACGTCGGCGTTCATGTCTACGCCTCATCCCGTTTCCAGGCACCGGCAACGTTCTACGCACCCCCACCATGATAAGCCATCCATTGGCATATGTCGCACCCAACCCCCGACAAAAAGTATATTTGATATATGTGTGTTATTGATGTGTACCTTACTAGTACTCCTAGTAGCACCTGGGTATTAGATACCGGTTCAGTTGCTAGTAGTGGAAACTCGAAACATAATCTACGGAATTAACGGAGACTAGCTAAGGGCGAGGTGACGATGTGTGTTGGAAGTGTTTCCAAGGTTGATGTGATCACCATCGCGCGATCCCTATACTTTCGTGATTATTGTTGAACCTAAACAAATGTCATTTGCATCGGTGTGTGTGTTGAGCATGAACATGATTAGATTATGTTTATTGCAATACAGTTATTCACTTAAGTCAGATAATAATAGTTATTCTGATTACATGAATAATACCTTCTATGGTCATGCACCCCATGTGAATGGTTTATTGAATCCCAGTCGTAGTTATACACATGTTCATAACATTGATGCCAAAAGATGTAGAGTTGATAATGATAGTACCACTTTCATGTGGCACTGTCGCTGAGGTCATATTGTTGTAAAGTGCATGAAAGAACCTCCATGCTAATGGACTTTTGAAGTCACTTGATTTTGAATCACTTGACACATGCGAACCATGCCTCTTTGGAAAGATGACTAAAACCCCTGTTCTTTGGAACAATGGAACGGGCGATTGACTTGTTGGAAATCATACATGCTGATGTGTGCGGTCCGATGAGTGTTGACGCGCGCGGTGGATATTGTTATTTTCTCACCTTCATCGGTGAATTGAATAGATATGGGTATATTTACTTAATGAAGCATAAGTCTAGAATGTTTGAAAAGTTCAAGCAATTTCAGAGTGAAGTTGAGAATCATCGTAACAAGAAGATCAAGTTCCTTCGATTTGATCAAAGGGAAAGTATCTGAGTTATGAGTTTGGCAATCACTAAAGACAAGGTGGAATCGTTTCACAGTTGACGTCGCCTGGAACACCATAGCATGATGGTGTGTCCGATCGTCATAATCGAACCTTATTGGATATGGTGTATGATGTCTCTTACCAATCTACCGCTATTTCTAGGGGTTATGCATTAAAGACAATTACATTCACTTTAAATAGGGAACCATCTAAGTCCGTGGAGATGACACCGTATGAACTATGGTTTGGCAAGAAACCAAAGTTGTTGTTTCTTAAGGTTTGGGGCTACGATGCTTATGTCGATAGGCTTCGGTCAGAAAAGCTCGAACCCAAAGCAGAAAATTGTATCTTCATAGAATACCCAAACAAGATGATTGAGTATACCTTCTATCTCAGATCTGAGGGCAAAGTGTTTGTCGCTAAGAAGAGATCCTTTCTCGAGAAAGTGTTTCTCTTGAAAGAATTGAGTGGGAGGAAGATAGAACTTGATGAGGTTGTTGAACCTTCACTTCAACCAGAGAGTAGCGCAACATAGAAAGATGTTTCTGTGGCAGAGAAAGCTACTGATGATGATCATGAAGCTTCATATCAAATTACTATCAAACCTCTGTTGGGGAACGTAGTAATTTCAAAAAAATTCCTACGCACACGCAAGATCATGGTGATGCATAGCAACGAGAGGGGAGAGTGTTGTCTACGTACCAACACAGACCGACTGCGGAAGCGATCACACAATGTAGAGGAAGTAGTCGTACGTCTTCCCGATCCGACCGATCCAAGCACCGTTACTCCGGCACCTCCGAGTTCTTAGCACACGTTCAGCTCGATGACGATCCTCGGGCTCCGATCCAGCAAAGCGTCGAGGAAGAGTTCCGTCAGCACGACGGCGTGGTGACGATCTTGATGTACTACCGACGCAGGGCTTCGCCTAAGCACTACAACGGTATGATCGAGGTGGAATTTGGTGGCAGGGGGCACCGCACACGGCTAAGGAACGATCTCAAGGATCAACTTGTGTGTCTATGGGGTGCCCCCTGCCCCTGTATATAAAGGATGGAGGAGGAGGAGGCCGGCCAAGGCATAGGGTGCGGCCAGGATGGGAGTCCTACTGGGACTCCAAGTCCTAGTAGGAGTCCACCAAAAGGGGAGGAAGGGAGAAGGAATAGGAGGAGAAGGAGAGGTGGCCGACCCCCTTTTCCCTAGTCCAATTCGGACCAAAGGGGAGGGGGGGCGCAGCAGCCTTTTCCTCTTCCCACTAAAGCCCATCAAGGCCCATTACCTCTCCCGTAACTACCCGGTACTCCGAAAAATACCCGAATCACTCGGAACCTTTCCGATGTCCGAATATAGTCGTCCAATATATCGATCTTTACGTCTCGACCATTTCGAGACTCCTCGTCATGTCCCCAATCTCATCCGGGACTCCGAACTCCTTCGGTACATCAAAACTCATAAACTCATAATATAACTGTCATCGAAACCTTAAGCGTGCGGACCCTACGGTTCGAGAACAATGTAGACATGACCGAGACACGTCTCCGGTCAATAACCAATAGCGGGACCTGGATGCCCATATTGGCTCCTACATGTTCTACGAAGATCTTTATCGGTCAGACCGCATAACGACATACGTTGTTCCCTTTGTCATCGGTATGTTACTTGCCCGAGATTCGATCGTCGGTATCCAATACCTAGTTCAATCTCGTTACCGGCAAGTCTCTTTACTCGTTCTGTAATACATCATCCCACAACTAACTCATTAGTTGCAATGCTTGCAAGGCTTAAGTGATGTGCATTACCGAGAGGGCCCAGAGATACCTCTCCGACAATCGGAGTGACAAATCCTAATCTCGAAATACGCCAACCCAACATCTACCTTTGGAGACACCTGTAATGCTCCTTTATAATCACCCAGTTACGTTGTGACGTTTGGTAGCACCCAAAGTGTTCCTCCGGCAAATGGGAGTTGCATAATCTCATAGTCATAGGAACATGTATAAGTCATGAAGAAAGCAATAGCAACATACTAAACGATCGTGTGCTAAGCTAATGGAATGGGTCATGTCAATCAGATCATTCAACTAATGATGTGACCTCGTTAATCAAATAACAACTCTTTTGTCCATGGTTAGGAAACATAACCATCTTTGATTAACGAGCTAGTCAAGTAGAGGCATACTAGTGACACTCTGTTTGTCTATGTATTCACACATGTATTATGTTTCCCGTTAATACAATTCTAGCATGAATAATAAACATTTATCATGATATAAGGAAATAAATAATAACTTTATTATTGCCTCTAGGGCATATTTCCTTCAGTCTCCCACTTGCACTAGAGTCAATAATCTAGTTCACATTGCCATGTGATTTAGAAGCAATAGTTCACATCACCATGTGATTAACACCCATAGTTCACATCGTCATGTGACCAACACTCAAAGGGTTTACTAGAGTCAGTAATCTAGTTCACATCTCTATGTGATTAACACCCAAAGAGTACTAAGGTGTGATCATGTTTTGCTTGTGAGATAATTTTAGTCAACGGGTCTGTCACATTCAGATCCGTAAGTATTTTGCAAAATTCTATGTCTATAATGCTCTGCATGGAGCTACTCTAGCTAATTGCTCCCACTTTCAATATGTATCCAGATTGAGACTTTAGATTCATCTGGATCAGTGTCAAAAACTTTCATTGACGTAACCCTTTACGACGAACCTTTTTGTCACGTCCATAATCGAGAAACATATCCTTATTTCACTAAGGATAATTCTGACCGCTGTCCAGTGATCTACTCCTAGATCACTATTGTACTCCCTTGCCAAATCAGTGCAGGGTATACAATAGATCTGGTACACAGCATGGCATACTTTATAGAACCTATGAATGAGGCATAGGGAATGACTTTCATTCTCTTTCTATCTTCTGCCGTGGTCGGGCTTTGAGTCTTCACTCAACTTCACACCTTGTAACACAGGCAAGAAACTTTTCCTTTGACTGTTCCATTTTGAACTACTTCAAAATCTTGTCAAGGTATGTACTCATTGAAAAAACTTATAAAGCGTCTTGATCTATCTCTATAGATCTTGAAGCTCAATATGTAAGCAGCTTCACCGAAGTCTTTCTTTGAAAAACTCCTTTCAAACACTCCTTTATGCTTTATAGAATAATTCTACATTATTTCCGATCAACAATATGTCATTCACATATACTTATCAGAAATGCTGTAGTGCTCCCACTCACTTTCTTGTAAATACAGGCTTCACCGCAAGTCTGTATAAAACTAAATGCTTTGATCAACTCATCAAAGCGTATATTCCAACTCCGAGATGCTTGCACCAGTCCATAAATGGATCGCTGGAGCTTGCACACTTTGTTAGCTCCCTTTGGATCGACAAAACCTTCCGGTTGCATCATATACAACTTTTCTTTAATAAATCTATTAAGGAATGCAGTTTTGTTTATCCATTTGCCAGATTTCATAAAATGCGGCAATTACAAACATGATTCGGACAGACTTAAGCATAGATACGAGTGAGAGAATCTCATCGTAGTCAACACCTTGAACTTGTCGAAAACCTTTTGCGACAATTCTAGCTTTGTAGATAATAACATTACTATCAGCGTCCATCTTCCTCTTGAAGATCCATTTATTCTCAATTGCTTGCTGATCATCGGGCAAGTCAACCAAAGTCCAAACTTTGTTCTCATACATGGATCATATCTCAGATTTCATGGCCTCAAACCATTTCGCGGAATCTGGGCTCATCATCGCTTGCTCATAGTTCGTAGGTTCGTCATGGTCAAGTAACATGACCTCCAGAATAGGATTACCGTACCACTCTGGTGCAGATCTCACTCTGGTTTACCTACGAGATTCGGTAGTAACTTGATCCGAAGTTTCATGATCATTATCATTAGCTTCCTCACTAATTGGTGTAGGAGTCACAAGAACAGATTTCTGTGATGAACTACTTTCCAATAAAGGAGAAGGTACAATTACCTTATCAAGCTCTACTTTCCTCCCACTCACTTCTTTCGAGAGAAACTCCTTCTCTAGAAAGTATCCATTATAAGCAATGAATGTCTTGCCTTATGATCTGTGATAGAAGGTGTACCCAACAGTCTCCTTTTGGGTATCCTATGAAGACATATTTCTCCGATTTGGTTTTGAGCTTATCAGGATGAAACTTTTTCACATAAGCATCACAACCCCAAACTTTAAGAAACAACTACTTTGGTTTCTTGCTAAACCACAGTTCAGATTGTGTCATCTCAACGGACTTAGATGGTACCCCTTTTTAACATGAATGCAGTTGTCTCTAATGCATAACCCCAAAACGATAGTGGTAGATCGGTAAGAGACATCATAGATTGCACTATATCCAATAAAGTACGGTCATGACGTTCGGACACACCATTATGTTGTGGTGTTCCAGGTGGCGTGAGTAGTGAAACTATTTCACATTGTTTTTAACTGAAGGCCAAACTCGTAACTCAAATACTTTTCTCTACGATCAGATCATAGAAACTTTATTTTCTTGTTATGATGATTTTTCACTTCACTCTGAAATTCTTTGAACTTTTCAAATGTTTCAGACTTATGTTTCATCAAGTAGATATACTCATATCTGCTCAAATCATCTGTGAAGATCAGAAAATAATGATACCTGTCGCGAGCCTCGATATTCATCGGACCACATACATCAGTATGTATGATTTCCAACAAATCTGTTGCTCGCTCCATTGTTCTAAAGAACAGAGTCTTAGTCATCTTGCCCATGAGGCATGGTTCGCAAGCATCAACTGATTCATAATCAAGTGATTCCAAAAGCCCATCAGCATGGAGTTTCTTCATGCGCTTTACACCAATATGACCTAAACGGCGGTGCTACAAATAAGTTGCACTATCATTATTAACTTTGCATCTTTTTGGTTTCAATATTATGATTATGTGTATCACTACAATCGAGATCCAACGAACTATTTTCATTGGGTGTGTAACCATATAAGGTTTTATTCATGTAAACAGAACAACAATTTATTCTCTTACTTAAATGAATAACCGTATTACAATAAACATGATCAAATCATATTCATGCTCAACGCAAACACCAAATAACACTTATTTAGGTTCAACACTAATCCTGAAATTATGGGGAGTGTGCGATGATGATTATATCAATCTTGGAACCACTTCCAACACACATCGTCACTTTACCCTTAACTAGTCTCTGTTTATTCTGCAACTCCCGTTTCGAGTTACTAATCTTAGCAACTGAACTAGTATCAAATACTGAGGGTTTGCTATAAACACTAGTAAAGTACACATCGATAACATGTATATCAAATATACTTATGTTCACTCTGCCATCCTTCTTATCCACCAATCACTTGGGGTAATTCCACTTCCAGTGACCAGTCCCTTTGAAGTAGAAGCACTTAGTCTCAGGCTTAGGATCATACTTGGGCTTCTTCACTTGAGCAGTAACTTGCTTGCCGTTCTTCTTGAAGTTCCCCTTCTTCCCTTTGCCCTTTTCTTGAAACTAGTGGTCTTGTCAACCATCAACACTTGATGTTTTTCTTGATTTCTACCTTCGTTGATTTCAGCATCATGAAGAGCTTAGGACTTACTTTTGTCATCCCTTGCATATTATAGTTCATCACGAAGTTCTACTAACTTGGTAATGGTGACTAGAGAATTCTGTCAATCACTATCTTATCTGGAAGATTAACTCCCACTTGATTCAAGCGATTGTAGTACCCAGACAATCTGAGCACATGCTCACTAGTTGAGCGATTCTCCTCCATCTTTTAGCTATAGAACTTGTTGGAGACTTCATATCTCTCAACTCGGGTATTTGCTTGAAATATTAACTTCAACTCCTGGAACATCTCATATGTTCCATGACGTCCAAAACGTCTTTGAAGTCCCGATTCTAAGCTATTAAGCATGGTGCACTAAACTATCAAGTAGTCATCATATTGAGCTAGCCAAACATTCATAACGTCTACATCTGCTCCTGCAATAGGTCTGTCACCTAGCGGTGCATCAAGGACATAATTCTTTTGTGCAGCAATGAGGATAAATCTCAGATCACGGATCCAATCCGCAACATTGCTACTAACATCTTTCAACACAATTTTCTCTAGGAACATATCAAAATAAACACAGGGAAGCAACAACGCGAGCTATTGATCTACAACATAATTTACAAAATACTACCAGGACTAAGTTCATGATAAATTTAAGTTCAATTAATCTTATTACTTGAGAACTCCCACTTAGATAGATATCCCTCTAATCCTCTAAGTGATCACGTGATCCAAATCAACTAAACCATAACCGATCATCACGTGAGATGGAGTAGTTTTCAATGGTGAACATCGTTATGTTGATCATATCTACTATATGATTCACGCTCGACCTTTCGGTCTTCGTGTTCCGAGGCCATATCTGTATATGCTTGGCTCGTCAAGTATAACCTGAGTATTCCGCGTGTGCAACTGTTTTGCACCCGTTGTATTTGAACGTAGAGCCTATCACACCCGATCATCACGTGGTGTCTCAGCACGAAGAACTTTTGCAACGGTGCATACTCAGGGAGAACACTTCTTGATAATTTAGTGAGAGATCATCTTATAATGCTACCGTCAATCAAAGCAAGATAAGATGCATAAAAAGATAAACATCACATGCAATCAATATAAGTGATATGATATGGCCATCATCATCTTGTGCTTTGTGATCTCCATCTCCGAAGCACCGTCATGATCACCATCGTCACCGGCGCGACACCTTGATCTCCGTCGTAGCATCGTTGTCGTCTCGCCAATCTTATGCTTCCACGACTATCACTACCGCTTAGTAATAAAGTAAAGCATTACATCGCGATTGCATTGCATACAATAAAGCGACAACCATATGGCTCCTACCAGTTGCCGATAACTTGGTTACAAAACATGATCATCTCATACAATAAAATCAGCATCATGCCTTGACCATATCACATCAGAACATGCCCTGCAAAAACAAGTTAGACGTCCTCTACTTTGTTGTTGCAAGTTTTACGTGGCTGCTACGGGCTTAAGTAAGAACTCATCTCACCTACGCATCAAAACCACAACGATAGTTCGTCAAATAGACTCTGTTTTAACCTTCTCAAGGACCGGGCGTAGTCACACTTGGTTCAACTAAAGTTGGAGAGACAGTCTTCCGCAAGCCATCTATGTGCATAGCACATCGAGGGAACCGGTCTCGCGTAAGAGTACGCGTAAGGTTGGTCCGGATCGTCTCGTCCAACAATACCGCCGAACCAAAGTATGACATGCTAGTAGGCAGTATGACTTGTATCGCCCACAACTCACTTGTGTTCTACTCGTGCAAATAACATCAAACCATAAAAACCTATGCTCGGATGCCACTGTTGGGGAACGTAGTAATTTCAAAAAATTTCCTACGCACACGCAAGATCATGGTGATGCATAGCAACGAGAGGGGAGAGTGTTGTCTACGTACCAACGCAGACCGACTGCGGAAGCGATCACACAATGTAGAGGAAGTAGTCGTACGTCTTCCCGATCCGACCGATCCAAGCACCGTTACTCCGGCACCTCCGAGTTCTTAGCACACGTTCAGCTCGATGACGATCCTCGGGCTCCGATCCAGCAAAGCGTCGAGGAAGAGTCCCGTCAGCACGACGGCGTGGTGACGATCTTGATGTACTACCGACGCAGGGCTTCGCCTAAGCACTACAACGGTATGATCGAGGTGGAATTTGGTGGCAGGGGGCACCGCACACGGCTAAGGAACGATCTCAAGGATCAACTTGTGTGTCTATGGGGTGCCCCCTGCCCCTGTATATAAAGGATGGAGGAGGAGGAGGCCGGCCAAGGCATAGGGTGCAGCCAGGATGGGAGTCCTACTAGGACTCCAAGTCCTAGTAGGAGTCCACCAAAAGGGGAGGAAGGGAGAAGGAATAGGAGGAGAAGGAGAGGTGGCCGGCCCCCTTTTCCCTAGTCCAATTCAGACCAAAGGGGAGGGGGCGCAGCAGCCTTTTCCTCTTCCCACTAAAGCCCATCAAGGCCCATTACCTCTCCCGTAACTACCCGGTACTCCGAAAAATAACCGAATCACTCGGAACCTTTCCGATGTCCGAATATAGTCGTCCAATATATCGATCTTTACGTCTCGACCATTTCGAGACTCCTCGTCATGTCCCCAATCTCATCCGGGACTCCGAACTCCTTCGGTACATCAAAACTCATAAACTCATAATATAATTGTCATCAAAACCTTAAGCGTGCGGACCCTACGGTTCGAGAACAATGTAGACATGACCGAGACACGTCTCCGGTCAATAACCAATAGCGGGACCTGGATGCCCATATTGGCTCCTACATGTTCTACGAAGATCTTTATCGGTCAGACCGCATAACGACATACGTTGTTCCCTTTGTCATCGGTATGTTACTTGCCCGAGATTCGATCGTCGGTATCCAATACCTAGTTCAATCTCGTTACTGGCAAGTCTCTTTACTCGTTCTGTAATACATCATCCCACAACTAACTCATTAGTTGCAATGCTTGCAAGGCTTAAGTGATGTGCATTACCGAGAGGGCCCAGAGATACCTCTCCGACAATCGGAGTGACAAATCCTAATCTCGAAATACGCCAACCCAACATCTACCTTTGGAGACACCTGTAATGCTCCTTTATAATCACCCAGTTACGTTGTGACGTTTGGTAGCACCCAAAGTGTTCCTCCGGCAAACGGGAGTTGCATAATCTCATAGTCATAGGAACATGTATAAGTCATGAAGAAAGCAATAGCAACATACTAAACGATCGTGTGCTAAGCTAATGGAATGGGTCATGTCAATCAGATCATTCAACTAATGATGTGACCTCGTTAATCAAATAACAACTCTTTTTTCCATGGTTAGGAAACATAACCATCTTTGATTAACGAGCTAGTCAAGTAGAGGCATACTAGTGACACTCTGTTTGTCTATGTATTCACACATGTATTATGTTTCCGGTTAATACAATTCTAGCATGAATAATAAACATTTATCATGATATAAGGAAATAAATAATAACTTTATTATTGCCTCTAGGGCATATTTCCTTCAACCTCGTAGGTCGACAAGGGTGTGTACAACTTCTTAGTGGTAACCCTGTCTTAAAGGTCATGTTGTCGGACAACGATGAAATCAGGCAGATGGATGTCAAAACAAAGTTTCCTTGATGATTTCCTTGAGGAAAGGTTGTATGTGATGCAACCAAAAGGTTTTTGTCAATCCTAAGGATGCTAAAAGGTATGCAAACTCCAGCGACCTTCTATGGACTTGATAAAGCATCTCGGAGTTGGAACATATGCTTTGATGAGGCGATCAAAGCATTTGGGTTTATACAAAGTTTGCAAGAAACTTGTATTTGTAAGAAAGTGAGTGGGAGCACCACAACATTTCTGATAGGTATATATGGATGACATATTGTTAATCAGAAATGATGTAGAATTTCTAGAAAGCATAAAGGGTTGTTTGAATGGAGTTTTTCAAAGGAAGACCTATGTAAAACTGCTTACATATTGGGTATCAAGATCTATAGAGATAGATCAAGACGCCTAATAAGACTTTCACAGAGCACATACCTTGACATAATTTGAAGGAGTTCAAGATGGATCAGTCAAAGAAGGAGTTCTTTCCTGAGTTGTGAGGTGTGAGGTTAAGACTTGAAGATCGACCACGGCAGAAGAAAGAGAAAGGACGAAATTTGTCCCCTATGCCTTAGCCATAGGCTCTATACGATATGCCATGATGTGTACCACGACATGCCTTGCCACGTGTCTGGCAAGGGGGTACAAGAGTGATCCAGGAGTGGATTATTGGACAGCGGTCAAAATTGTCCTTAGGAATAAGGAAATGTTTCTTGTTTATGGAGGTGATAAAGAGTTCGGCGTAAAGGGTTACGCCGATGCAAGCTTCAACACCTATCCGGATGACTCTGTGTAGCAAACCGGATACGTATAGTGGAGCAACCATTTGGAATAGCTCCAAGTGGAGCATAGTAGCAACATCTACAATATGAAATCGAGATTTGCGAAGAACACATGGATCTGAATGTTGCAGACCCGTTGACTAAAACTGTCGGCGTTCTGGGAACGGGGGTCCCCAGACTTGCCTGCCTGTGGCCTGCGGCGTGGCTCAAAGGGGGGCCAAGCACAGCCCATCTTCATCAACACAGACCCAAGACCCTCACGAGGGGCCAAGCCTCGCGGGGCGGACGACACGGAGCTTCCTCAGGCACGGCCTCATTATGCTGGCTCGCGAGGAGGCGGAGAGATCAAGGCGGGGTACCTCACGAGGTACCCGTGACGCAAGCCATGACGACCAAGGGTGCCAGGCGGGCGCCAGCCCGCGTAGTGTCCTCCTTTCCTCTTTGGTGCAAAGGGAGCAAGCGTAGGCGAGAGCATCAAGCAAAGGCACCCGTTTCGGTGCAACGAGACCAAGACCAGTCCAACGGCAGGGAGGAAGTCATTGTGGAGCCCAAGCCAGCGTCACCACCAGAGCCTTTGGCAGGCGAGGACCAACTTTAGTCAGGATAAGTGTACCAGATGTTCCCCTTCAAAATGGACAATTGTTGGCGCCATTCCCGCTCAATATTTGGGAAGAGGCCTAGGGCCTTTGCCTATAAATAGGACTAGCCACCCCCTCGGAGAGGGATCAAAATCGGAGAGAGAATCAAGAAGAGAGAGAGAGAAGGGTGACCGAACTCCTCCTAGCAGTTCATCCCCTCAGGCAAGAACAGACCCTCGCGAGGCTGTTCTTCCTTGTATTGCTCATCATCATCAGCCCAAGAGGCAATCCACCACACCACACACTGGAGTAGGGTATTACACCACAACGGTGGCCCGAACCAGTATAAACCCTGTGTCTCTTGTGATGTTCTTTCCATAGCTTAGATCTTAGCGAGGCGGAGGGGTGCAGGTAGGAAGAAGGCGAAATCTCCGTGCGCACCCCAGTGTTCGAACCTCAAGGGTCTGCCGGAACCCGAAATCTGACATTTGGCGCGCCAGGTAGGGGTGCGCCGGAATTCGTCTTCCACCACCCCGTTCTCCTCCGACCATCGCGTCCATGTCTGACGCTCGTCGGGCCCGTGCCGAGCGGTGGACCGCTCTCGCTTCCGGCGTCGCCTAGACAGCTCCTGTCGGCAGGCATCCTCACCGTTCCCCGCCACTTGCCATCAATGCCGCCACCGGCCTGGCGGGGGACGAGCAGCAAGCGTCGTCTCAGCATCCGTCTGTGCGGCAAGACGGCCGCACCGCTACTCCCTCGCTCACCCCAGCTGGTTCTTCGTCCCGCGCGCACCCATGGAGGCTCGAGCTGCACTCATCGCGGCAAACGAGCTCCTGCACTACCATTCCGTCGACGACGTCTACGAAGAATGGCTCGACCGCGTCGCCGAGCTCGTCCGCGCCGTAGGGGGCTCTCCTGCACCGTCCGTTCCGCTGCACCGCACCCTGCCCCGCGCGGGTGACGAAGCTCCGGCAGTGCCCCAGCCGCCTCCTCCTCAAGAAGGCGCCATGGCTCCAAGGCACGTGGCCCCTGGGCGGAACCCGCTCCGTCAGGTGCCAGCGCGGCAGGAGCAGAGCTGCCAAGAAGTCCCTCGCCCGCAAGAAGCTGCCCGGGCGCTCCCTACTCCAGCACGTCACGACCACGCTCCTGCTCCCGCACGTCAAGACCCCATGCTGCTCCCAGCTGCAGCGCGTGAGGACATGCAAGACCAAGCTCTCCGCCACCCAAGGCCTCCCGTGGCCGCAGCAGGCTGCCTCCTCGTTACAATGGCACGGCCGACCCTGCGGAGTTCCTCCAGCTCTATGAGGTAGGCATCGAAGCTGCCAACGGAGACGAGAAGGTCATGGCGAACTAGTTTCCCATGGCGCTCAAGGACGGGGCCCGCACCTGGCTCCTGAACCTGGCTCCAGGCACGATCTCCTCCTAGGACAAGATGCGCACCCGCTTCATCGCCAACTTCCAAGGTACTCGCGACCGGCCACCCGCCGTGAGCGACATGCGCCGCATCAAGCAACAACCCGGAGAGACCCTACAGAAGTACATCCAGCGATTCAACAACGCACGCCTCAAGATTCCCAAGGTGACCGAGGAGGTCATCATCTCAGCCTTCTCCGACGGCGTGCGCGATGTCAAGATGAAGGAGGAGCTGGCGATGCATGAAGACCTGTGCACTTCCATGGAGCTGTTCAACTTGGCAACCAAGTGCGCCAGGGCTGAGGAAGGGCGTCTCTCCCTCCTCGAGCTGCCTGTCACAGACCCAGAAGAGAAGAAGCCCAAGGCCAAGGATGTGAAGCGCAAGGGGGCTGTCATGCTCGCGGCAGAACCAGACACCAAGCGGGGCAGAGATCAGCCCGAATCTTCCAAGGGCAGTCGGTACTGTGTGTACCACGACCTCCACACCCATAACACCAACGAATGTCAAGAACTCCAAGCCGTGCGAGAAGGAAGGATCGGCCGTCGTCCCGACCACGTTGACCGGGGCTACGGTCGAGGAGGAGGAAGGAACACAGGACGCTGGGAAGACCGCGGCCCGCGCCAAGGGTAGTCCAATCAACCTCGCAAGGATCGCTGGCAAGACCCGCCTCGCGAGCGAGACTGGAGGGATCAGCCTCGTGAGGATCGCCCGCAAGGCAACGCAGGCCTTCCTCCGCTGCCGCTGCAGCCAAGGAGAAACGAGGACCGCCATCAGGACGAGGGGGCTGGGGGCCTCTAGGAGCCGCGCGCGATCGCCTGCATCCTGGGCGGGGCTCAAGCCCTAGCCTCTCAACATATCTTCAAGTAGTTTGCCTGCGAAGTCAATGCAGTCCTCCCCAAGCTCGAAGCCACGCGCCCTCTCAGGTGGTCGGCGTGTGCCATCGTGCTCAGCTTAGCAGATCAGCTCAAGTGTGCGGCTACAGCCGGAGTCCTCCCGATGCTTTGTTCCCCAATCATCAGCAACGTGGTGGTCACCAGGACCCTCATCGATGGCGGGGCAGGGCTCAATGTCCTGTCCGTGGAAACATTCAACAATCTCCAAGTGCCCTACAGCCAGCTTTAGCCAACCAAGCCTTTCTCCGGAGTCACCGACAGCTCCACGGTCCCGATTGGGCAGGTCCGCCTCCTTGTCACCTTCGGGGCATGCGACAACTACCGCACCAAGCTCATCGACTTCGACGTCGCTCACATTCGCCTGCCGTACAATGCCATCCTTGGGTACCCAGCGCTGGCCAAGTTCATGGCCGTAACTCACCATGGCTACAACGTCCTCAAGATGCCAGGAAGTGGCGGAGTCATCACGGTGCCCTGTGAAGAGAAGGACGCGGTGTGTTCCCTGGAACGAGCCTTTCAGGCTGCATCACTGGAAGATCTGGATCGCGGAAGCAGGAGGCTTCCCGAGACCGCCCCCAAGAAGAAGACATCGTCCGGCCTGGCCCCTCAGGAGGCAGGCCCCTCAGGGCCCGCGCCTGCCTAGGGGGAACCTCCTTCCATCGCATAGGAAAGCGCGCCCAACGCCCTCCTCAGGCAGGGCTCGGGGGCTCTCCCCTGGAGGGCCACCGACCTGGCTAAGTGAAAGTGCAACTATCCCTAGGTGGTTTTGGTAATTCATAACAACATATAGCTCATTGAGCTAATGCTATTCCAAGATGATTATTTCAGGAAAGCTCAATGATTGGCATGGCATGGATGTGAAAGTGGAACTCTCAAAATGCTAAGGACAAAGAATTGGCTCAAGCTCAAAAGTTCAAGACTCCTCATTTTATATTTTAGTGATCCAAGATCACATTGAGTCTTTAGGAAAAGCCAATACTATCAAGGAGGGATGAGGTGTTGCTTAATGAGCCTCTTGCTTTATGTGCTTAGTGATATGCTCCAAAATCCTCAACCACCTTTCCATATCCACAAATGACCTAAACCCTAAGCCAAACTTGGTCATACCGATTCTATCAATCCGGCGCCACCGAGTTTCACTTGCCATTTGCCACTGCCAAACCCTAGCAATTCGGTCCTACCGATAAGGTTCTCGGTCTCACCGAGATGGGCTTGCAAACTCTCTGTTTCCCTTTCGTAACTTTTCGGTCTCACCGAAAGAGCGAATCGGTCCCACTGAGAATGCAAGGTAAACTCTATGTTTCCTTCTTGTAACGTTTCGGTCTCACCGAAAGAGCAAGTCGGTCCCACCGAGTTTGCCTGACCAACTCTCTGGTTAGCTAATTGCCGAACTCGGTCTCACCGAGTTTGTGCGATCGGTCTCACCAAGATTACGTTATGCCCAAACCCTAACCGAATCGGTCCTACCGAGTTGCATCTCAGTCCCACCGAAATTCCTAACGGTCACTAGGTTTACTATTTCGGTCAGACCAAGTTCTCTGATTCGGTCCCACCGAGATTGGTAGATTGTGTGTAACGGTTGGATTTTGTGTGGAGGCTATATATACCCCTCCACCACCTCTTCATTCGAAGAGAGAGCCATCAGAACACACACTCCATTCCTACTCATATGTTCAGAGAAAGAACCACCTACTCATGTGTTGAGACCAAGATATTCCATTCCTACCATATGAATCTTGATCTCTAGCCTTCCCCAAGTTGCTTTCCACTCAAATCTTCTTTCCACCAGATCCAAATCCTATGAGAGAGAGTTGAGTGTTGGGGAGACTATCATTTGAAGCACAAAAGCAAGGAGTTCATCATCAACACACCATTTGTTACTTCTTGGAGAGTGGTGTCTCCTAGATTGGCTAGGTGTCACTTGGGAGCCTCCGACAAGATTGTGGAGTTGAACCAAGGAGTTTGTAAGGGCAAGGAGATCGCCTACTTCGTGAAGATCTACCGCTAGTGAGGCAAGTCCTTCGTGGGCGATGGCCATGGTGGAATAGACAAGGTTGCTTCTTCGTGGACCCTTCGTGGGTGGAGCCCTCCGTGGACTCGCGCAACCGTTACCCTCCGTGGGTTGAAGTCTCCATCAACGTGGATGTAGGATAGCACCACCTATCTGAACCACGGGAAAACATCCGTGTCTCCAATTGCGTTTGAATCCTCCAAACCCTTACCTTTACATTCCTACAAGTTGCATGCTTTACTTTTCGCTAACAATAAACTCTTTGCATGCTTGCTTGAATTGTGTGATGATTGCTTGACTTGCTCTAGGATAGCTAAAATCTGCCAAGAACTAAAATTGGGAAAAGGCTAAGTTTTTATTTGGTCAAGTAGTCTAATCACCCCCCCCCCCCTCTAGACATACTTTCGATCCTACAAGTGGTATCAGAGCTTTGGTCTCCATTTGCCTTGATCTCCATAGCTTTTGGTGGTCATAGCCTTGGTTTCACAACCTAGGAGAGTATGGCGTCTAGCGAGGGAAATTATCACCGTAGAGGTCCTTACTTTGATGGCACTAATTTTGCTAGTTGGAAGCATAAAATGAAAATGCATATTCTTGGACATAACCCCGCCGTATGGGCTATTGTTTGTGTTGGCTTGCAAGGTGAGTTCTTCGATTGGAGGGAACCAAACCGTGAAGCTACCGCGGATGAGTTGAAGATGTTGCAATACAATGCTCAAGCTTGTGATATTCTCTTCAATGGATTGTGCCCTGAAGAATTCAACAAAATCAGCCGCCTTGAGAATGCAAAGGAGATTTGGGATACTTTGATTGATATGCATGAAGGTACCGACTCCGTCAAGGAATCCAAGTTGGATGTGCTCCAAAGTCAACTTGACAAGTTCAAGATGAAGGATGGTGAAGGTGTCGCTGAAATGTACTCTAGGCTTGCTCTCATCACAAATGAGATTGCCGGCTTAGGAAGTGAAGAGATGACCGATAGATTCATCATCAAGAAGATCCTAAGAGCCTTGGATGGGAAATATGATACCGTGTGCACATTAATCCAAATGATGCCCAACTACAAAGATCTCATGCCAACGGAAGTAATTGGAAGGATTGTTGCTCATGAGATGTCACTCAAGGATAAAGAGGAACTTCACAATAAATCAAGTGGTGCCTACAAAGCGTCATGTGAAGCCCCCACATCATCAAGTGAGAAACAAAACTTCAATGAAGAATTGAGCTTAATGGTGAAGAACTTCAACAAGTTCTACAAGAGTAGAAGCAAAGACAGAAGCTTCAAGTCAAGGTCCTACAATGACAAAAGATCTTCTAGTCGAGAGCGAAACTGCTATAATTGTGGAAGACCCGGACACTATTCCAATGAGTGTACGGCTCCCTACAAGAGAAGAGAAGATTCTACAAAAAGAAGAAGCAAAGAATCTCCACCAAGAGAGAGAAGGAGTAGAGATGATCGTTATGAACGAAGATACTCACGGAGAAGCAAGGACTCGGAAAGGAAGGAAAAATCAACAAGGAGCTATACAAAAGGAAGACATCAAGCTCATGTTGGTGAATGGGTATCCGGCTCCGACTCCGACAGCCACTCCGAGAGAAGTTATCACTCCGACTCCGAAGATACTCAAGATGAAGGTGTTGCCGGTCTAGCACTTGTGTCAACCAACTCCTACGACATATTTGACTCCCCAAATGAAGGAATTGGAAGATGCTTCATGGCCAAAGGTCCTAAGGTAACACACCCCGAGTACGTTGATTTTAATAGTGATGAAGATGACTTGTTAGGTGATGATGATTTTCTTGTTGACAACTCTAGTGATGAGTACTATGATGAAACATCAATTAATCATGCTAAAACGAATGACAATGATAAGGAGAAGATTGAGTCTCTAACTAAAGAACTAAACACTCTTAAGTTAGCTCATGAAACTATCTTCGAAGATCATCGAGAACTTTTAAGAGCTCATGAGAAATTACGCTTTGAAAAGCTCAATCTTGAGAAAGAGCATGAGTTCTTAAAAGCAATCAATGATGATCTCCGCAAGAATAGTTCTTCTTACATTGCCAAGCGTTTACTATTATCCACTTACATGCCTCAAGTCAAGACTAGTAACAAGAATAAGAAAGATTCTTCCTCTAGTAGTAACAATGATCATGCTAAATCCAATATTGTTGCTTCTAGTAGTTCTCTTGATTCCACTAATGATTCTCTTAGCCAAGTTACACTTGAGCAAGAAAATAGCTTATTGAAGGGAATTATAGAGAAAGGTGTTTACAAGAGCCTTGCCGGAAGTAAGCAATTCGAGGAAATTGTGCGCAAGCAAGGAATGCACCGGAAGAATCAAGGTGTTGGTTTTGAACGAAAGTTCAATGCCAATGGAGTTGAATGGGAAGAAGATCAATACCCCAAGACAAAGTTTGTTCCTCAACAAGAGAAGTATGACACTTCTTTCAAGGTGACACAAGCTCAAGATGATCTTCCACCACAAGACTACAAGCAAAAAGGCAAGGACAAGCTTCAAGAGGAGATTGATGCATTTGAAGAAGCTCCCAAGACCTTAGTCAAGTGGATTCCCAAGACTACTTCAAGTTCCACTACATCAAGTATGACTACAACTCCAAGGATTCCCATCAAGATGGTGTGGATCCAAAAGAAGAACTAGAGAGTTCCTGAGGGTGACTCCGCCAACATACTTCACTCTTATCATTTTGGCAAGAACAGGTGCAATCAACTTCCACATCTTGCACTAGTTCAAGGAGTCACAAACCCTCTTGTTGGTAAGACAAGGGACAAGGTAACTAAAGTTTTCATGGATATCATCTTGTGTGTGCATCACTCTATGTCTATGGATATCCTTGTTTGTTCCTTGTGGGACTAACCCATGTAGGTATTGAAAGTGCAATTCACTCAAATGGATAGCTCCAAGTGATCTACATCAACATTGAGCATCCACATCTTCAACATCTACATGAAGTCATCATCGACAAAACCCAAGGTTAGTTCATCCCTCTTAGGGGGGATATCACATCTAGGGGGAGCTTTACTCTAAGACTTGAGCTAAAGCAACTCTAAAGATGTGAATACAACAATGCTTTATGTAAAAGTGGTAACCCCACTTGAGCTTGAACTATGAGTATGACCTATGATCAAGTGTTCTCACTTGACTCCTAAGTAAATATACTCATATATAGATGACCTAGTCATCACAAATTGCTTGATAGATGCTAGAATTGGTTGTGCATGCTTTGCCACATATTTCTTTTGCCATCTTATTGTGTGAGCATGTTGGTTGCATATTTTACTCATTCGAGGACATGCACTTGTTGTTTTGATTGTTTGGCTTTCTTCTTTTGCCAAGTGGATGGACAAGAATGCCTAAGAACCTCCTCTAGCTATCTATGCTTTTCTCGTCTCAAACTCTATTCATGATGCATCACAAAACTTGATCAAGTCAGATTCGAACCACTCTGTGTGAGGAGCGCTCGGAGTCCCCGATTCGTCATAAACATAAACTTCCAAAACCTCTTTATGAATCTCGGTCTGACCGATACTCCATTTTCGGTCCTACTGAGTTCATTAAGTTGATCTAGGTTTTCGATCTCGGTGCAACCGATTTGAACTTTTCGGTCACACCGAGTTGCAACAACTGCACACAGTTTTGCATCTCGATGCCACCGAGTTGTTCCACTCGGTCACACCGACAGGGTCGGGCTATATATAGTGACGGGCAAAATTTTGGAAATTTCTCCAAAACCTCTTTGCCCGCGCGATAGCCTGCTCTGCCTTCGTGGTCTCTGGATCATCTTCTCGTCGCCAGCAGCCTCCAGTCACTGGTCTCCGCCGCCGTCAACGGATTTCTACCCCGCCATTGCCGCCGTAGCGAGTCTCCACCGAACTAGGGTATGGACTCGATCTTTGTGCTATTCTCCACTCCGATTCCTAGCACATTGTGATCATTATGATTCTTGCCATGATTGAAACACTCCTATCCAGTCAATGATCTCGTAGAATAGTTTTAATTCGAAAATTTTAGGGTTAGGTTTCCGCCGAAACCATCTCGGACCCACTGAGTTGAAAAACTCGGTCCCACCGATCTGGCTTTTGCCATTGCACAAGTGAAACTCGGTCTGACCAAGAATAACTTATCGGTGCGACCGATTTTGGAATTCTGTGAAACCCTAGCAGTCTCGGTGCCACCGAACTGTGACTCGGTCTTACCGAGTTCACCAGTTCTGGTGCCAAAACTGCTTCGGTGTCACCGAGTTTGAAAATCGGTAGATCCGAGATGCTTTCTGTGGAAAACTAAAACTAAGTTTTTGAATTAATCTTTTGCAAAAATCTCTGCTTTTTGTGATGCTCATCCACTCTATCTTATCCATAATCTATTCACAGGGTCAGCAGTCAGTTTGCAACATGTCTGATCAAAGTGACAGCCAGAATGTGTCTGAGCAGCAAGTTGTGATGAGTGAGGGCACTAGCCCCTCAAGCTCTTCTGATGATGGCAGCAGGAGCACCCCCAGCAATCTGCCCACACGTCAAAGGAAGAAGAGAACGTCCGATTCTGAGGATGACGACTATGTGGCAGAGGAAGAGGCCACATCAAAGAGAGCTGAACCAGCTCAAGGAACCAAGCCAGGGCTGAAGATCAAAAGGATAGCAGGCAGGCAGCCCATGTCAAAGGCTAGGGCTTCAACTGTGAAGCCTGCTCCCAATGAGCCCATTGCTGCTGAGGGCAAGAAAAGGAAAGAGAGGGTGAAAAAGACTGTAGCCAGAGTGCTTGGGAAGGCCTCCATCATGGTCGATGAGGAGGAAGAAGAAGAAGAGGTTGCTGCACCAGCACCCAAGGCAGCCAAACTCATGGGAGATGCTATAAGGTCAGGAACAGCTGCATCCAAGCCCAAGGATGCACCTAAGGCTGCATCTAAGCCTAAGAGTGCACCAAAGAGAAACACACGAAGCATCCCAGCTACAGAAAAGAACAAGGCCCCAATGCCTGAAGCTATCGAAGAAGAGGAAGAGAGTGTCCTTAGGAAGCTCAAGCCCAAGATCCCAGACCACAACGATGCTCATCCTGTGGCTGAGGATATGAAGCTCAGGAGAGATTCAGGGCTGAGGAAATGGAGAGAAGCAGACCCGTATGCTTCTAGGAGAAGGACTGCCGTGGATTACAGATTTCATACCAAGGAACAACAAGACTTCTATGAGACTGTTTTGCTTGACAAGAAGCCAATCATTTGTGACATGAGATGGGTCGACTGGACCTACATCAAGGACAATGAAGAGCACTACCCCGGTGTATTTGACAGCTTTAGTGCGTGTGGAGTTGCAGACTTTGTTGGGCAGAAGCTCACAAAGTGGAACGAGGAGCTGATCATGCAATTCTACTCCACAGCACACTTTTATCCGGATGGCAGGATCACATGGATGTCTGAGGGTACAAGGTACCAATCCACTGTGGAAGAATGGGTGAAGTTGATCAATGCCCCAGAGGAGCAAGCTGATGACTTGGACATCTATGCCAAGAAAAAGATGGATCACAACTCAATGTCCAACATGTACAAGGAGATCCTGAATGAAGCGCTTGACATGTTCAAGTTTGGGTCAGTGCACTATCTGCTCTCAGGATTGCGTACGATCAACTGGATCCTTAGGCACACCCTTCTGACCAAATCAGGAGATCACAAGATGATTAGAGGTCACGCGATCAACTTGCTTCATGTCTTTGACGTGCCTCAGAAATTCAAGGTCATGAGTCTCATTGTGGAAACAATCAAGAGGACAGCTGCAGACCAGAAGAGGAGTTGTGGGTATGCCCCACAGATTCAGGAGCTCATCAACTCCAAGATGGGCACGGGCGTGTATTTATTGGATAAGGAACACCTGCCCATCCGTCCGGATTTTGAGGATAACCAAGTGGTTATGACTGAAAATGAACCCTCATCTGCACATGCACAAGCTCAGAAGGAGAAGGCGAGGAAGGAAAAAGCTGCCAGGATGCCTACTCAAGCAGAGGCATCTGATTACTTCTTGAAGACCAAACAAGAGAAGCTCGGTTACCTGATAGCGTCCACCCTGCGTATTGAGCAAGGACTTGCCACCCTGACTCAGAACCAGGCGAGCCTAGAGAGGATCATGGAACAGAGGTTCTATGACATGGACATCAAGGTGACATAAATACAGACCGCCGTGGAGCAGCTTCAGGAGGACATGAATGAGAGGAGAGGCAGGACCACAACTGATGCTTTTGCCAGGGTGCCACGAGGTCCGAGATCGTCTGCACTGCCAGTTGTTGACACCAGAGCCACAACGTCTGCACCAGCTACAGCCTCTGTTCCACCAGCTCCAGCATCCACTTCAGCCTCGACTCCGACCACTTCTACTGAAGGCTTCTTCCTTGGCGTGCTCCGGACTCCACCACCACCTGAAGATCAAGCCTGGGCGTCGACTTAGCACTATGCATTTTCTAGGAACTTTTTGGTAACTTGTTGCCAAAGGGGGAGAAGATGTATAGATCATAGGCTTCGAGAGAGAGAGTGTTGCTCTTCTCTCTTACTTTATTTAGTGGTTTTTCGAACTTTGTTTGCTTGTGTGTGAGATACTATGTCGTTATTCGTGAGACATCGATGATCATGTGTTTGATCATAAGCTACACTTAATGTTTGCTTAATGCTTGCTTAAATAATTCTATCTATCGTTTGTGATCATTCACTATTCTTGGTGATGAGTGCATGTGTTTCAATCTTATCATTTTTGAGCGCTCCACCAAGATGTATGTGACATGGAAGAGTAACCCATGATTCTAACTCCATGTGCATTTGCAGTCCAAAGCAAATTTTAAATATGCACAAATTTAGGGGGAGCTCTTATTTGTCACATACTTCTCAAAGCGACGATATATTTCATGCTTATTATCATTTGTTGAAGCTTTGATCTATATGTTGTCATCAATTACCAAAAAGGGGGAGATTGAAAGTGCAACTATCCCTAGGTGGTTTTGGTAATTTATAACAACATATAGCTCATTGAGCTAATGCTATTCCAAGATGATTATTTCAGGAAAGCTCAATGATTGGCATGGCATGGATGTGAAAGTGGAACCCTCAAAATGCTAAGGACAAAGAATTGGCTCAAGCTCAAAAGTTCAAGACTCCTCATTTTATATTTTAGTGATCCAAGATCACATTGAGTCTTTAGGAAAAGCCAATACTATCAAGGAGGGATGAGGTGTTGCTTAATGAGCCTCTTGCTTTATGTGCTTAGTGATATGCTCCAAAATCCTCAACCACCTTTCCATATCCACAAATGACCTAAACCCTAAGCCAAACTCGGTCATACCGATTCTATCAATCCGGCGCCACCGAGTTTCACTTGTCATTTGCCACTGCCAAACCCTAGCAATTTGGTCCTACCGATAAGGTTCTCGGTCTCACCGAGATGGGCTTGCAAACTCTCTGTTTCCCTTTTGTAACTTTTCGGTCTCACCGAAAGAGCGAATCGGTCCCACCGAGAATGCAAGGTAAACTCTCTGTTTCCTTCTTGTAACGTTTCGGTCTCACCGAAAGAGCAAGTCGGTCCCACCGAGTTTGCCTGACCAACTCTCTGGTTAGCTAATTGCCGAACTCGGTCTCACCGAGTTTGTGCGATCGGTCTCACCGAGATTACGTTATGCCCAAACCCTAACCGAATCGGTCCTACCGAGTTGCATCTCAGTCCCACCGAAATTCCTAACGGTCACTAGGTTTACTATTTCGGTCAGACCGAGTTCTCTGATTCGGTCCCACTGAGATTGGTAGATTGTGTGTAACGGTTGGATTTTGTGTGGAGGCTATATATACCCCTCCACCACCTCTTCATTCGAAGAGAGAGCCATCAAAACACACACTCCATTCCTACTCATATGTTCCGAGAAAGAACCACCTACTCATGTGTTGAGACCAAGATATTCCATTCCTACCATGTGAATCTTGATCTCTAGCCTTCCCCAAGTTGCTTTCCACTCAAATCTTCTTTCCACCAGATCCAAATCCTATGAGAGAGAGTTGAGTGTTGGGGAGACTATCATTTGAAGCACAAGAGCAAGGAGTTCATCATCAACACATCATTTGTTACTTCTTGGAGAGTGGTGTCTCCTAGATTGGCTAGGTGTCACTTGGGAGCCTCCGACAAGATTGTGGAGTTGAACCAAGGAGTTTGTAAGGGCAAGGAGATCGCCTACTTCATGAAGATCTACCGCTAGTGAGGCAAGTCCTTCGTGGGCGATGGCCATGGTGGAATAGACAAGGTTGCTTCTTCGTGGACCCTTCGTGGGTGGAGCCCTCCGTGGACTCGCGCAACCATTACCCTCCGTGGGTCGAAGTCTCCATCAACGTGGATGTAGGATAGCACCACCTATCCGAACAACGGGAAAACATCCGTGTCTCCAATTGCGTTTGAATCCTCCAAACCCTTACCTTTACATTCCTACAAGTTGCATGCTTTACTTTCCGCTGCCAATAAACTCTTTGCATGCTTGCTTGAATTGTGTGATGATTGCTTGACTTGCTCTAAGATAGCTAAAATCTGCGAAGAACTAAAATTGGGAAAAGGCTAAGTTTTTATTTGGTCAAGTAGTGTAATCACCCCCCCCCCCTCTAGACATACTTTCGATCCTACACTAAGGTCATGAGGGAGGCGCTTGGGCACCACATGGAGGCGTGTTTTGAAGCACGTTTCCCTCAAAAAGGAGTAAGGCAAGGAGAGCTAGACCCTCAGGAGTTCATCGGCAAGGCCATTCAGGAGCTACAGGAGTCAAGAGTCATGAAAGGCGGCGGCCGCCTACCAGCTGTGGCTCCCCATCCAGGCGAGGATGGTGGGCTGCGCGTCTGCATCGACATACCAGGGCTCAATCGAGTCGCCTCTCTAGGGCGCCTCTGGCCCTTGCGAGTGGGACGCTGCGAAGGTCCACCCCACAGCTACGTTCGCATGCCTTACGGCTTGCCGAACGCGGCTGCCACGTACCAGCGCCTCATGAGGGGTATCATGGAGGCTCAAGAGGCCAGGCGTTCCGCAGCCCTGGCGGAGATGGAGATGGTCCGCGAGGAGCCACCAACGCCTCCAGAGCCTCCCGAGGCCCCTGGGCCTGGGGGCTGATGTGGATCGGCTTCCGCAGCCCACCGAGTCTGCTACACCAACAATCCTTCGTCCTCAACATCATCAGGTGACATCTTTCAAGTTTCATTTCCAGCTGGGAGCGCCCCCTAGGGCTGCATTATTCCCAGGCCGCGTGGGTCCGTCCCTGCGGCATGTATCCCTTTTATTTCATGTTGTTAGCTTACTTTGTTGGGGGCGCCCCTCGGGCTGCAACATCCCCAAGTCGCTCGGGCCAGACCCAGCGGCATGTATCCCTTTTGCGTTTATTTCCGGCTATGCGTTCGACCCACCATGCTTGATTATTTGATGCTGGTCCACGGCACCTCTTCTTCTCCATGCCGACCACTTGCACGTTAAAGGGGGGTACCTGAGCATCGCGACTCGGGGCTCTTACTGGCTCTCCAGCCCTCACCCTCTGGCCTTGTCCACGGCATCGCGACTTGGCATACCAGCGACGGCTGAGACCAGCTCGAGGGCCGGGACCCGAGGACGTAGAGTGCCGGCATCTAACCAAATTTGTAGGTACACATCACAAGATAAGGCCCAGTGCCAGGCGCAACCCGCCTAGAGGTAGGGCCCCGTGAGTCCCGCGCTGGCTCACGGGTGCCCAGATACACCTCGCCGGGCCCTACCGTGCCAGCCACGTGTCAGGGCGGGGTTGTACACGCCCTGGGGGCTCTTCCCGGAGGGGAGCCCCCTCCCACGTACCAGTGGAAGCACCATGCTCCGTGCTGGCTGACGACACTGCCGAGGAGCGGCTATGCCCGTACACATACGGAAGCGCTATGCTCCGCGCTGGTGATAAACAACTGAGGGTGGCCCCCGGGCCGCATCAACCTTAGGGAGCCCAGAGCTCAGTGTCTAGCCTCATCGTAATGCCTCCCCTCGGGAGTGCCGCGCGAGGGGGCTGGGCACGGGGGCTGTGGCTGGGTCACGCCCAGACGCACGCCGCCCAGCCAGGCCCCCCGGGCCTGGTTCGTCGCGCGTCTCTCCCCGAGCGGAGCCAAGGTACGAAGGCCGTTTGAGCGTCAAGGGGGACTCCTGAGCATCGCGACTCAGGAGCCTAACTGGTCACGTAGCCCCTCACTCCTTAGTTCCGAAAGGCTAACAGCGGTTGAGGTATGCGCGCGGCCGGGCTCTGCAGACGTAGAACGGTAGATCCACCCGCATCACGCGTCCCTACTTGTTGTTCGTGCGCCAAGGGGGACTCCTGAGCATCGCGACTCAGGAGCCTAACTTGTCACGTAGCCCCTCACTCCTTGGTCCCGTCCTGGTTTCCGGTCGGGGCTAACGGTGGCTAAGGTATGCGCGGGGCCGGGCTCTGCCGGCGTAGAACATAAGCAAGTAGGAAGGAAAAGCGTAAATTTCAAGGAATTCAGAAGCAAATATTACAATCCACACTGTTATCTCAATGCCAAATGCAAGTTTAAATGCCTCCCTGAGGCATGATACATGTGCAGGAATTAAAGGCAGGACAGGAGCCACAACGGAGTCACTTGTCGGCCGTGGAGCAGCGCGGAGTGGGTTCGCCTCATGGAGCAGCGGGGTCGGCAGCACCTTGCTTCGGCTTGGTGCTGAAGGACCGAAACTTCCCCAGCAGAGCCTCCGCGCGACCCTTCACGGCCTCGGCAGCGGCAGCAGCACACTCGCCGCTTACTGGCTCCAGCTGGCTATCGAGGTCGACGCCGGGATCGCGAAGGTAGATGTGGGTGAGGACCCGCGTCAGCGCTGCAGAAGACAGGACACGCGCCACAGCCTCGACCGTGGGGCCAAGGCCAAGGGCGACATCTTCAAGAGCGCGAACCAGGAAGGGAAGTAGCTTGGCGGGGCCGTCCTCGGCGCCAGCCAGTGGGCTCTCCAGGCCGCTGTCGTAAAGCGTCCTCAGCAAGGAGCGAGCCTTCTCCTCCATCTCCGCGAAGGCCACGCGGTCCTCAGCAAGAACCTGGGCCTTGTCGTCCAGCTCGACCTTCCTCGCCCCCAACTCCTGCTCCAGCACGCCTAGGCGGTCACGGCGCCTCCTGAGCTTGACCTCCCTCTCCTTGACGGCCGCCTCGCGAGCCTTCACGCCTTCTTCCTGCTCTTGGCGAAGGCGGGCCTCTTTCGCGAGCTGGTCCCGCAGGCCTTGCAGCTCGTTCTCCAGTGCCTTGCAGCGACCACGGACATCGACCACCTCCCCCAGGGCTGCGTCACGAGCGGCCTTCACCTCAAGGACGGCCTACCTCTCCTCATCGCAAGCCGTCGAGGCCTGGACCAGCGCAGCCCGAATCGAAGCATCGGAGCGAACCCATCCTGAAGCCAGCTCCAAGCGCCCGGCCACCAAGCGAGGGTCGGCGCCAAGAAGATCCTGCCGCAGCCGGTCCGGCTTAGCAGCAGCACGATCTAGAACGGTAGGAGGAGTCGGAGAGACAGCAGTCGGTGGAGTAGGAGGAGAAGGCGGCAGCGCGACCACAGCATCCTGAGGCGGAGCCTGCTGCGCCCCAACGGCTGTAGTGGCGGTAGCAGGCAAAGGCACCTCGGGAGTCACTTGGGCCATGGGGGCTGAGCTCGCCCCAGCCGGCTTAGCCAGGCCTCGCGAGGACGACCGGGCAGGAGAAGCCCGTGCGTCGCGGTCACCTTCCTTCGCGGGCATAGGCGCTGCCACGGATGGAACCTCAGGAGCTCCATTCGACTTCTTTGCTGCGGGCGCCAGCCTGTCCAAGAGATGTGGACGTCAAGCCTCAGCAGCAGAACAAGAAATAAAGACAAGAATCGAGCGCTTACGGGTCGTCGCCAATGAGCTTAGGCAGCCTCGGCCAAATTTGAAGCCTGAAAGCCGGCTGGAAGGGTCGGCCTTGGGAAGCTCGGGAGCGAAAGGCACGTCTGCAGTCCGCCTCAGAGCCGGGGCAGACCCGCGGGAGATCAGCCAGGTCCTGTCCTTCTTCGGGATCAGGGGCAAGCACCCGCCGCCCTGCTCGTCATCATCCTCATCGTCATCGCTCGGGAAGAGGCGGAGAGCGCGGGACCTGTGCCGGGGGAGGGGAGCCCTCGACTCTCAGTCAGTCGCCTTGGAGTCAGGCCCTTTTTCCCGCTCCCCTCCTTCCTCCTCTTCGCTGGAGTCGTCGGAGGACACGTCCACCGATTCCCCGGGAGTTTCCATGGGCACGGGCCCGTCCCCGTTGAAGACAGGCATGGACTCCACTACCTGCTCCCAGTCGTCATGGAGGAACAAGGGCGTAGGAGCGCCCTCCAACCTCGCCACATCGCCCCCGACCAGAGATTGGAGGACCACAGCCAGATCTTCGTCGGCCAAGGCCGCGGGGCTCGGATGGGGCCTCCACATCGGAAGTGAGTATTGCCGAAGCGGAGCCAGCTGGTGCTCCAGGAATTCCCTCAGCAGCGACGCGCCGGTCAGCTTCGCCGAAGCCATGTTGGCCGGCCTCAGATCCGCGTCCATCTTCTCCAACACCAGCTTCGCGCGAGGGTCCGCGAGCTCCTCTCGACCCCAATCGCTGGAGCTCGTGGTTTGCTCCGTGGGCAAGATCAGCCGAGGGTGGATGTGCCTAGCATCTGCCAAGACCCACTTGCTCCTGAAGCCCTCAATCCTTTTCCCGGGGTTCGAAATGGCAATGGCGCCACCGTACGCGATGAAGCTCGCGCACGCGGAAGCAGGACCGCGAGAGGTCTGGAGGTAGAAGTAGTGGCGCAGCATGGCCACTAAGGGCTGCACCCCTACGTGAGCCTCGCAGTAATAGGCGAAGATTGCCAGGAGAAGGACGGAGTTGGGGTGGAGATGCAGAGCCTGTAGCTTATAATGGCGGAGGACAGAGAAGAAGAACTCGGAGAAGGGAGGCACCAGGCCAGCAGCAATGGCGCTTACAAAGAACGGACAGAAGGTGCTCCCTTGGCCCTCAGGGGTGGTGGAGCCGGCCTTGAACACCTTCGCCCCGTCGATGCCCTGCGTCGCAGCCATCCGGCGCAACCGGGCGAGGCTCGCCTCCGACACGTTCGGCGAGTCTAGGGCAGACGAGTACCAAGCTCCGGCCGGGGACTGACGAGGCGCCATGGCTTCCTAGGTCACGCGGTCGGAGTAGATCTGGAAATTTTGGAGGAAGGAAGCAGAGGCGCAAGAAAGGGGATCCGAGCAACAACCTAAGAAAGCAAAAAGCAAAGCCTAGGCAGATGCCGCTCCTTTATCAACTCGCGTGGTTGCTGAGGCGCTCACGTCCAACCAACCGCCACGTGGCGCCCAAGGCCGCAGGCTGTTAGGGCCCGCGGCGATTCGCCCTTGCCCTTTTGCCTCCTTGCATGGCCAAGTCCGGGCGCGCCTTGGGCCCGGGGGCTACTGTCGGCGTTCTGGGAACAGGGGTCCCCAGACTTGCCTGCCTGCGGCCTGCGGCGTGGCTCAAAGGGGGGCCCAGCATGGCCCATCTTCATCAACACAGACCCAAGACGCTCGCGAGGGGCCAAGCCTAGCGGGGCAGACGACACGGAGCTTCCTCAGGCACGACCTCATCAGGCTGGCTCGCGAGGAGGCGGAGAGATCAAGGCGGGGTACCTCACGAGGTGCCCGTGATGCAAGCCATGATGACCAAGGGTGCCAGGCGGGCACCAGCCCGCGCAGTGTCCTCCTTTCCTCTTTGGTGCAAAGGGAGCAAGCGCAGGCGAGAGCATCAAGCAAAGGCACCCGTTTCGGTGCAATGAGACCAAGACCAGTCCAACGGCAGGGAGGAAGTCATTGTGGAGCCCAAGCCAGCGTCACCACCAGAGCCTTTGGCAGGCGAGGACCAACTTTAGTCAGGATAATTGTACCAGATGTTCCCCTTCAAAATGGCCAATTGTTGGCGCCCTTCCCGCTCAATATTTGGGAAGTGGCCCAGGGCCTTTGCCTATAAATAGGACTAGCCACCCCCAGGGTAGAAGGGGGAAATCGGAGAGGGATCGAAATCGGACAGAGAATCAAGAAGAGAGAGAGAGAGAGAGAGAGAGAGAGAGAGAGAGAAGGGTGACCAAACTCCTCCTAGCAGTTCATCCCCTTAGCCAAGAACAGACCCTCGCGAGGATGTTCTTCCTTGTATTGCTCATCATCATCAGCCCAAGAGGCAATCCACCACACCACACACTGGAGTAGGGTATTACACCACAACGGTGGCCCGAAGCAGTATAAACCCTGTGTCTCTTGTGTTGTTCTTTCCATAGCTTAGATCTTAGTGAGGCGGAGGGGTGCAGGTAGGAAGAAGGCGAAATCTCTGCGCGCACCCCAGTGTTCGAACCTCAAGGGTCTGCCGGAACCCGAAATCCGACAAAAACCTCTCTCGTAAGCATAAAATGACCAAACCCTAGAACTCATTGAGTGTTAATCACATGGTGATGTGAACTATATTATTGACTCTAGTAAACTCTTTGGGTATTAGTCACATGGCGATGTGAACTATGAGTGTTAATCACATGGCGATTTGAACTAGATTATTGACTCTAGTGCAAGTGGGAGACTGTTGGAAATATGCCTAGAGGCAATAATAATGGTTATTATTATATTTCCTTGTTCATGATAATTGTCTATTGTTCATGGTATAATTGTATTAACCGGAAACCATAATACATGTGTGAATACATAGATCGTAATACGTCCCTAGTAAGCCTCTAGTTGACTAGCTCGTTGATTAATAGATGGTCGTGGTTTCCTGACCATGGACATTGGATGTCATTGATAACGGGATCACATCATTAGGAGAATGATGTGATGGACAAGACCCAATCTTAAGCGTAGCACAAGATCGTGTAGTTCGTTTGCTAAAGCTTTTCTAATGTCAAGTATCATTTCCTTAGACCATGAGATTGTGCAACTCCCGGATACCGTAGGAATGCTTTGGGTGTACCAAACATCACAACGTAACTGGGTGGCTATAAAGATGCACTACAGGTATCTCTGAAAGTGTCTGTTGGGTTGGCACGAATCAAGACTGGGATTTGTCACTCCGTATGACGGAGAGGTATCTTTGGGCCCACTCGGTAATGCATCATCATAATGAGCTCAATGTGACTAAGGAGTTAGCCACGGGATCATGCGTTATGGAACGAGTAAAGTGACTTGCCGATAACGAGATTGAATGAGGTATTGGGATACTGACGATCGAATCTCGGGCAAGTAACATACCGATAGACAAAGGGAATTGTATACGGGATTGATTGAATCCCCGACATCGTGGTTCATCCGATGAGATCATCATGGAACATGTGGGAACCAATATGGGTATCCAGATCCCGCTATTGGTTATTGGCTGGAGAGATGTCTTGGTCATGTCTGCATGGTTCCCAAACCCGTAGGGTCTACACACTTAAGGTTCGGTGACGCTAGAGTTGTTATGGGAAATAGTATGTGGTTACCGAAGGTTGTTCGGAGTCCCAGATGAGATCCCGGACATGACGAGAAGTTCAGGAATGGTCCGAAGGTGAAGATCGATATATTGGACGAAGGGTATTGGAGTCCAAAATTGTTCCGGGGGTACCGGGTGACGACCAGCGTGTCCGAAGGGGGTTTCGGAGGCCCCAGCAATCGTTGGGGGCCTTATGGGCCAAGGGGAAGGGGCACACCTGCCCACTAAGGGGTTGTACGCCCCTCCCACCCCATTTCACGTACCCAGGAGAAGTGGGGGCGCCTCCCTCGGACAGCCTCCCCTCCTGGCTTGGGGGGCAAGTCTCCTAGGGGTGGGGGCGCCCAAAACCCATCTAGGGTTCCCTCCCTGGCCGCCGCCCCTCCCCTAGATGGGATCTGAAGGGTCCAGCCCCCTCTCCCCTTCTCCTCTAAATAGTGGGGTGGGAGGGCTGCCAACCTTCTTATACCCTTCCCCTGGCGCAGCCCTCTCCTCCTCCAACACCTCCTGCTCATCCATACTGCTTGGCGAAGCCCTGCCGGAGAACCACGAGCTCCACCACCACCACGCCGTCGTGCTACCGGAGCTTTCCCTCAACTTCTCCTCTCCCCTTGCTGGATCAAGAAGGAGGAGACGTCCCCAGGCTATACGTGTGTTGAATGCGGAGGCGCCGTTGTTCGGCGCTTAGATCGGAATCGGCCGCGATCTGAACCGTTGTGTGTACGTCTCCACCAACCACGTTCTTGTAACGCTTCCCCTTAGCGATCTTCAAGGGTATGAAGATGCACTCCTTCTCTCTCGTTGCTAGTATCTCCTAGATTGATCTTGGTGACACGTAGGAAAATTTTGAATTATTGCTACGTTCCCTAACAGGACGGCCGCACCGCCACCCCATCGCTAACCCCGGCCGGTTCCTCGTCCCACGCACGTCGCGCTCCCATGGACACACAGGCCGCGCTCCTCATGGTGAACGAGCTCCTGCGCTACCGCTCGATCGACGACTTCTACGAGGACTGGCTCAACCGCGTCGCCGAGCTCGTCCGCGCCACAGGGGGCTCCCCGGTGACATCCCCCTCTCTGCCTCGCCCTCCTCCAGCCACAGGCGACGTGGCTCGTGGAGCACCTCCACCACCTCTGCCCCAAGATGGTGCCTTGTCGCCAAGGCGTGCGGCCCCATGGCGCGATCCACCACGCCCAGTGCCTGCATGCGAAGAGAGAAGCTGCCAAGAGATTCCTCGGCCACGAGAAGCTGACCTGCGCTCCCCGCACCGCCCCACCAAGCCCGTGCTCTACCCGCGGTGGCGGCGCGCGGGCCTCATCATGTCCAAGCTCCACCTCCAAGACGGGCCCCGGTGACCACGGCCGGCTGCCACGCCTTCACCCCCGAGCTGCGTAGCGTCGCCTGGCCGGGCAAGTTCAAGTCAGATCTGCCTCCTCACTACGACAACACCCCCGACCCCATGGAGTTCCTGCAACTCTACGAGCTGAGCATTGAGGCGGCCAACAGCGACGAGAAAGTTATGGCGAACTGGTTTCCTATGGCTCTCAAGGATGGTGCCCGCTCCTGGCTCCTGAACCTGCCGCAAGGCTCAATCTCCTCCTTGGACGAGATGCGCGACCGCTTCGTCGCCAACTTCCAGGGCACTCGCGACCGCTCGCCGGCTGCGGGTGACCTGTGCCGCATCAAGAAACAACCGGGAGAGACCCTCCAGAAGTACATCCAGCGCTTCAACAACACTCGCCTCAAGATCCCCAAGGTTACGGATGAGGCCATCATCTCCGCATTCTCCGACGGCGTCCGCGACATCAAGATGAAGGAGGAGCTCGCTATCCATGAGGAGTTGTGCACATCTCAGGAGCTATTCAACCCAGCGACCCAGTGTGCAAGGGCTGAGGAGGGGCGCCTTTCCCTCCTCGAGCTGCCAGCTGCGGGCGTAGAGGAGAAGAAGGCCAAGGCCAAGGACGTGAAGCACAAGGAAGCAGCCAAGCTCGCAGCGGAGCCAGACACCAAGCGAGGCAGAGACCAGCCCGAGTCGTCCAAGAACAGCCGACCATTCCACACTTTCCACAACCTGAACACCCACAACACCAGTGACTGTCAAGAACTCAGAGCCATTCGCGAAGGACGCTTCGGTCGACGCCCCGAGCACAGCGACCGGGGCTACGACCGAGGAGGAGGACGTGGAGGTGGACGCTGGGACGACCGTGGCCTACGCCAGGAGTGGTACAACAGGACTCGTGAGGACCGCTGGCAGGATCATCCTCGCGAGGGCGCCTGGAGGGACCAGCCTCGTGAGGATCGTCCTCAGGGCAACGCCGGTCTTCCCCCTGCCTCCACCACCAAGAAGGAATGACGACCACCGTCAAGACGAGGGGGCTGGGGGCTTCCAAGAGCCGCGTGCAATCGCTTGCATCTTGGGTGGCGCACAAGCCCCAGCCACGCAGCGTAGCTTCAAACAGTTCGCTCATGAGGTCAATGCAGTCCTCCCCAAGCTTGAGGCCACGCGCCCTCTTAGGTGGTCCCAGTGCGCCACCACCTTTAGCTCGGCAGATCAGCTCAAGTGCGCAGCCACCGCTGGCGCCCTCCCGATGCTTTGTTCACCAGTCATCAGCAACATGCAAGTTACCAAGACCCTCATCAAAGGTGGCGCATGGCTCAACATCCTGTCCGTCGACACGTTCGACAACCTCCAACTGCCATATGAGCAGCTTCAGCCTACCAAGACTTTCTCGGGAGTAACCGACGGTTCCACCACACCGATAGGGCAGGTCCGCCTCCCTGTCACCTTTGGGGAACGCAAGAACTACCGCACCGAGCTCATCGACTTTGGCATCACGCACATCCGTCTACCATACAATACCATCATCAGATATCCAGCCCTGGCCAAGTTCATGGCGGTGACACACCACAGTTACAATGTCCTGAAAATGCCAGGAAGCGGCAGAATCATCACGGTCCCGTGCGAAGAGAGGGATGCGGTGTGCTCCGCCAAGTGTGCCTTTCAAGCTGCAGCAATCAATGACCCTGAAAGCAAGAGCGAGGATTCTCCCGAGGCCATCCCCAAGAAGAAGAAGCAGTTGCGCCGTGCCGGACCTCAGGAGGATGGCGTCGCGGACGGAACCTCGTCAAGATCAGCGCCCGCTCTAGGGGCGCCTCCCTCCGTTGCATAGGAAGGCGCGCCCAGCGCCCTCCTCGGGCAGGGCTCGGGGGCTCTCTTCTGGAGGGCCTCAGACCTTGCCAACATCATGAGGGAGGCGCTCAGGCACCACTTGGAGGCGTGCTTCGCGGCACGTTTCCCTCAGGAGAACACAGGGCAAGGAGCGCCCACCGCTCAGGACTTCAACACCAAGACCACTCTGGAACTGCAAGACGCAAGGGCCATGTGTGGCGACCGCCGCTCACGAGGCCCAACTCCCCATCCAGGCGAGGATGCTGGGCTGCGCGTCTACGCCTACATACCAGGGCTCAACAGGGCCGCATCTCAGGAGCTTTTCTGGCCTTCGTGCGTGGGCCGTTGCGAGGGTCCATCACACAGCTACGTTCGCATGCCCTTTTGCTTGCTGAGCGTGTCGTCAGCCTATCAGCGCAACCTGCAGCATGTCCTGGCGGCTCAGGAGGCTAGGCACCACGTCGTCCTGGCGGAGATGGAGACGGTCCTCAGGGAACCACCTGAGCCCCCAAAGCCTCCAGAGGCTCAGGGGCCCGGTGGCTCGTGAGGAACGACCCCTTCGCCGTGTGCCTTCAGGTGCACTAACTCTCCTTCATCGACAGAAGCAGGTGACATTTTCCAAGTTCGTTTAGCTGGGAGCGCCCCTCGGGCTGCATTATTCCCAGGTCGCGTGGGTTCGTCCCTGTGGCATGTATCTCTTTTGCTTATGACATTAGTTTTCCCTGTTGGGGGCGCCCCTTGGGCTGCATCATCCCCAAGCCGCTCGGGCCTGACCCGGTGGCATGTATCTTTCTGCATTTACCCAAGCTGAATTGCCTTCCATGCTTGATCTACCCGACTACCTCCTGCCACGGGTCCGCCCCTCTATCATGAAATTCGCTCGCGCGTTAAAAAGGGGGCTCCTGAGCATTGCGACTCAGGAGCTCTTACTGGCTCTCCAGCCCTCACCCCCTGGCCTTGACCACGACATCGCGGCCTGGCATACCAGCGGCGGCTAAGCTCGCTCGAGGGCCGGGACCTGAGCACATAGAGCGCTTGCACCTAACCATCTCGCAGGAACGCACGGCTATCAAGGATTCAAGACCAGGCGCAGCCCGCCTTGAGGTAGGGCCTCATGAGTCCCGCGCTGGCTCATGAGTGCCCAGATAAACCTCGCAGCCCTGTCGTGCAAGCCACGTGTTAGGGCGGGGCTGTACACGCCCCGGGGGCTCCTCCCGGGGGGGCTCCCACGCACAAGTGGAAGCACCATGCTCCGCGCTGGCCATCAACACTGCCGAGGAGCGGCTATGCCCGTGCACAAGCGGAAGCACTATGCTCCGCGCTGGTGATAAACAACTGAGGGCGGATCCACGGTCGTACCAACCTCAGGGAGCCCCAGAGCACAGCGTCCGGCCTCACCGCAACGCCTCTCCTCGGGAGAGCCGCACGAAGGGGCTGGACACGGGGGCTGCGCTCGGGTCACGCCCAAGCGTACGCCACCCAACCAGGTCTCCCGGGCCTGGGGGATGTGCTTGGGTTACGCCCAAGCGCAAGCCGCTCAAACAGGTCTCCTGGACCTGGTCGTCGCACGCCCCTCCCGAGGCCTCGCGAGGGAAGGTAAGGAAATTTTTTGCACGTCAAGGGGGACTCCTGAGTATCACGACTCAGGAGCCTAACTGGTCATGTAGCCCCTCACTCCTTGGTCTGTCCTAGTCTTCGGTCGGCCCAATGGCGGTTGAGGTATGCGCGGGGCCGGGCTCTGCTGACGTAGAACATTAATCTATCCTCGCGTACTCTTCCTGCATGCTGTTTGCGCGTCAAGGGGGACTCCTGAGCATCGCGACTCAGAAGCCTAACTGGTCACGTAGCCCCTCACTCCTTGGTCCGTCCTGGTCTCGGTCGGCCCAACGGCGGTTGAGGTATGCGCGGGGCCGGGCTCTGCCGGCGCAGAACACAAAGCAGATAGGAAGAAAATTGCAAAATCTCGAAGAAAATATTACAAAACATATTGTCCTCACAATACCAAATGAATGTTTAACGCCTCCACGAGGCCTGATGCATATTACATGAACGAAACAGGAGAGTAGCCGCATGTCACCCCTGGACACTGCTATCGCCTGCAGGAGAAGCTCCTCCTTGGGTAACATCGCCTGCTGATACGTCTCCAACATATCTATAATTTTTTATTGCTCCATGCTTTATTATCTTCTGTTTTGGACATTATTGGGCTTTATTATTCACTTTTATATTATTTTTAGGACTAACCTATTAACCGGAGGCCCAGCCCAGAATTGCTGCTTTTTGCCTATTTCGGTGTTTCACAGAAAAAGAATATCAAACGGAGTTTATGACCCACAAGTATAGGGGATCTATCGTAGTCCTTTCGATAAGTAAGAGTGTCGAACCCAACGAGGAGCAGAAGGAAATGATAAGCGGTTTCCAGCAAGGTATTCTCTGCAAGTACTGAAATAAGTGGTAATAGATAGTCTTGTGATAGGATAATTTGTAACGAGCAACAAGTAACAAAAGTAAATAAATTGCAGCAAGGTGGCCCAATCCCTTTTTTAGCAAAGGACAGGCTTGGACAAACTCTTATATAGAGAAAAGCGCTCCCGAGGACACATGGGAATATCGTCAAGCTAGTTTTCATCACGTTCATATGATTTGCGTTCGGTACTTTGATAATCTGATATGTGGGTGGACCGGTGCTTGGGTACTGTCCTTACTTGGGCAAGCATCCCACTTATGATTAACCTCTATTGCAACCATCCGCAACTACAACAAAAGTATTAAGGTAAACCTAACCATAGCATGAAACATATGGATCCAAATCAGCCCATTACGAAGCAACGCATAAACTAGGGTTTAAGCTTCTATCACTCTAGCAACCCATCATCTACTTATTACTTCCCAATGCCTTCCTCTAGGCCCAAATAATGGTGAAGTGTTGTGTTCTCGATGTTCACATAACACCACTAGAGGAGAGACAACATACATCTCATCAAAATATCAAACGAATACCAAATTCACATGACTACTAATAGCAAGACTTCTCCCATGTCCTCAGGAACAAACGTAACTACTCACAAAGCATATTCATGTTCATAATCAGAGGGGTATTAATATGCAAATAGGATCTGAACATATGATCTTCCACCAATTAAACCAACTAGCATCAACTACAAGGAGTAACTAACACTACTAGCAACCCACAGGTACCAATCCTGGACATGGAGACAAGAATTGGATACAAGAGATGAACTAGGGTTTTGAGAGGATGTTGGTGAAGATGTTGGAGACAGGTACCAATGCTGGTGAAGATGTTGATGGAGATTGCCCTCTCCCGATGAGAGAAGCGTTGGGGATGACGATCGCGATGATTTCCCCCTCCCGGAGGGAAGTTTCCCCAACAGAACAGCTCCGCCAAAGCCCTAGATTGGTTCCGCCAAGGTTCCGCCTCGTGGCGGCAGAGTTTCGTCCGAGAAGATGGCTTCTCATTTTGCCTCATCAAAAGACTTCATATAGCAGAAGATGGTCATCGGAGGGCCACCTGGGGGCCCACGAGGTAGGGGGCGCGCCCAGGGGGTAGGGCGCGCCCCCCACCCTCGTGGGCAGCGTGTGGCCCCCCTGGTAAACTTCTTGCGCTTGGTATTTTTTATATATTCTGAAAACGTCTTCCGTGAAGTTTCAGGACTTTTGGAGCTGTGCAGAATAGGTCTCTAATATTTGCTCCTTTTCCAGCCCAGAATCCCAGCTGCCGGCATTCTCCCTCTTTATGGAAACCTTGTAAAATAAGAGAGAATAGGCATAAGTATTGTGACATAATGTGTAATAACAGCCCATAATGCAATAAATATCGATATAAAAGCATGATGCAAAATGGACGTATCAAGAGTCCGAACGGAATGAAACCTTCGGGAACGTGACTTTCGGAATGAACATGATCCATGAGACTTGGACCCTACGTCAAGCAACCAACAAGGAAGCCACGAGGTAGGGGCGCGCCTACCCCCCCCCCCAGGCGCGCCCTCCACCCTCGTGGGCCCCCCTGTTGCTCCACCGACGTACTCCTTCCTCCTATATATACCTGCGTACCCCCAAACGATCAAATACGGAGCCAAAACCCTAATTCCACCGCCGTAACTTTCTGTACTCCTTCCTCCTATATATTGAGAGTGCGTATAATTCCACCGCCGTAATGATCTTGGGGCCTCTTCCGGAGCTCCGCCAGAGGGGGCATCGATCACGGAGGGCTTCTACATCAACACCATAGCCTCTCCGATGAAGTTTGAGTAGTTTACCTCAGACCTTCGGGTCCATAGTTATTAGCTAGATGGCTTCTTCTCTCTTTTTGGATCTCAATACAAAGTTCTCCCCCTCTCTTGTGGAGATCTATTTGATGTAATCTTCTTTTGCAGTGTGTTTGTTGAGACCGATGAATTGTGGGTTTATGATCAAGTTTATCTATGAACAATATTTGAATCTTCTCTGAATTCTTTTATGTATGATTGGATATCTTTGCAAGTCTCTTCGAATTATCAGTTTGGCTTGGCCTACTAGATTGATCTTTCTTGCAATGGGACAAGTGCTTAGCTTTGGGTTTAATCTTGCGGTGTCCTTTCCCAGTGACAGTTGGGGCAGCAAGGCACGTATTGTATTGTTGCCATTGAGGATAACAAGATGGGGTTTATTTCATATTGCATGAGTTTATCCCTCTACATCATGTCATCTTGCTTAAAGTGTTACTCTGTTCTCTTGAACTTAATACTCTAGATGCATGCTGGATAGCGGTCGATGTGTGGAGTAATAGTAGTAGATGCAGGCATGAGTCGGTCTACTTGTCTCGGACGTGATGCCTATATACATGATCAAACCTAGATATTCTCATAACTATGCTCAATTCTGTCAATTGCTCAACAGTAATTTGTTCACCCACCGTAAAATACTTATTCTCTTGAGAGAAGCCACTAGTGAAACCTATGCCCCCCGGGTCTATCTTCCATCATATTAATCTTCCAACACTTAGTTATTTTCATTGTCTTTTATTTTACTTTGCATCTTTATCATAAAAATACAAAAAATATTATCTTATCATATCTATCAGATCTCACTCTCGTAAGTGACCGTGTAGGGATTGACAACCCCTTATTGCGTTGGTTGCGAGGATTTATTTGTTTTGTGTAGGTGCGAGGGACTCGCGTGGAGCCTCCTACTGGATTGATACCCTGGGTCTCAAAAACTGAGGGAAATACTTACGCTACTTTGCTGCATCACCCTTTCCTCTTCAAGGGAAAACCAACGTAGTGCTCAAGAGGTAGCACCTGCACCTGCACTACCAGCCGCAGGATCGGCGGCATCGCCGGACAAGGGTGCGGAGGCAAAGCCGAGGAACTTCTTCAGCAGGGCTTCCACCTGACCTTGCACAGCTATGGCAGCAGTTGCGCAGTGATCACCAGCCACAGGCTCCAGCAGCTCATCAAGACAAGCGCTGGGGTCGCGAAGGTGAAGATGGCTAAAGACACGAGTCAATGCAGCTAAAGACAAGACGCGGGCTTCTGCCTCTGCCATAGGACTGATACCATCCACAACTTCCTCGAGCGCCTTCACCAAGAGAGGAAGTAGCAGGGCGGGGCCATCCTCATCGGTGGTCAGCAGCCTCTCCAAGTCGTGCTCGTAGAGCGTCTTCAGTGCCACGCGAGATCTCTCCTTGAGGTCGGCAAAGGCCACACGGTCTTCGGCCAGAACCCGTGCCTTGGCATCAAGATCGGCCTCCCTCGCCTTCACCTTCTGATCGAGCTCTTCCAGCCGGCTGCGCTCGGCGGCCTGCGTCTTCCCCAACTCCCCCAGCTCAGCCTCACGGTACTTGATGGCGTCCTCCCGGGCCTTCATCTCCTCCTCCTGCACCTGGCGGCCACGTTCTTCTTCGGCGTGCCTGTCGCGCAGGCTCTTCAGCTCGTCCTCCAGCTCTCTACAGCGGTCGCGGGCGGCCTTAGCGTCCTTCATTGCCACCTCACGATCAGCTGCAGCATTGGCAGCACTCTGCTTCTCCTTCTCAGAAGACGTCGTGGCTTGGCTCAGTGTCGCGCAAACTACCGAGTCGGAATGAAGCCAGCCAGAGGCCAGCTCCAGGCGCCCGGCCACCAGGCACGGGTCCTCGCTTAGGAGATCTGCCCGCAACTGGGTCATCTCCAAAAGAGCATGCTCTAGGACAGCAGCAGAGGCAGAAGAACCTGGGAGTGGAGGTACGGCAGAAGGAGGAGACGACGCCGTCATCACGGCCTGGGAGACTGCGGGTTCCGGAGCAGTCGGGCCTCCTCAGCCGGGCCAGACGCCGGCACCTCCGGGGCCGGAAGGGCCATGGTGGCTGAATCCTCCCGGCGATGCTCCTCTTGGCCTCGCAAAGATGACCGGGCTAGGGAGGCACAAGAGCTCGCGTCTCCTTTCTCAGCAGAAGGGGGCGCAGCCACCGTACCCCTTTCCTCTTCTTCGCCGCAGACAACAGCCGGGACAACCAAAGACGAAAATCAGGAAGCAGCGACATGAGCAAAAACAAGACGGAGAGCAAACACTTACTGGTCCACCGCGGTGTATTCCACCCTCCACTTGAGAAGCTTGAAGCCTAAAAGCGTCGGGGCCTGACAAGTGGGCGCGCGGGCTCCGGCAGCAAAAGGCGGTGCGGCAGAAGGGCCGGAGCTAGCCCCAAGCGGTACCATGTTGGAGGCAGCATCTCGAGAGACCAGCGATGATCTACCCCTTGTCGGGATGAGGGGCAGCTCCCTCACCTCCTAGTGGGCGACGACCTCGGCATCGTCTGGTAGGGCGCGGAGGATGTCGGCCTTGCTCAAGGGGGAATTCTCCCCCATTCCCATGGGGATCTCCTCCGAGCATTCCTCCTCCTCTTCCTCCTCGCGGGACTCGTCAGAAGACACCTCCACCGGCTTCGGCGTTGCCGAGGCCCCAGCAAGCGCCGGCAGCACCAGCCCGCACGCGTCAAAGGTCGGCCTGGAAGCAACAAATTGCTCCCAGTCCTTGCGATGGAACAAAGGAAGAAAGGCCCTTAGTGGGTACTCTTGGTTGTCCCCAACCAAGAGACGCAGAACCGCAGTCAGCTCGTCATCAGGCAGGGCCACCGGGCTCAGACGAACCTTGTCCTTCATCTCCAAGCTTTCACAAGGAGCCTGTGCGCGCCTGGAGTGGAGCAACACGCAGCGTCAAGAATTCCCTCAGGAGCATAACCCCAGTCACCTTGGCCGCCTTCGCGTTACCCGGCTTCAAATCGGTCTGCATCTGCTCCAGCACCAACGATGCCCGCTCATCAGTAAGCTCCGCACGGGGCCACCCCCTGTCAGACTGGGGTGCCTCCGTCGGCAATGCCATGCGCGGGTGGGCGTACTTAGCGTCCATCATGACCCATTTGGCCCGAATGTTGTTGGCTCTCTTCCCGGTGCTCGAGATCGAGTTGGCCTTGCCGGATGCGACGAAGTTGGCACGCCCAGAGACGTGTCCATCGTTGACGTGAAGGAAGAAGAAGTGGTGTAGAAGTGCCACGGATGGCATCACGCCTAGGTATGCCTCACAATAGTAGGAGAAGATGGGCAGGAGGATGATAGAGTTGGGATGGAGGTGCAACGCCTACAGCCCGTAGTGGCCGAGGACCTCATAAAAGAAATCAGAGAAGGGGGGAACCAACCCGGCGGCAATGCTGCTCGAGAAGAAGGGGAAGAAGGTGCTTCCCTCAAGCTCCGGCACGTCAGAGGCAAGTCAGAGCCCCGTCTTCCCCCATTCATTGCTCGCCCCCGCCGTCAGCAAGCGCGTGGCGGCAAGGTTCTTCTCCGTGACATTGGGCGCATCGAGGGCTGGCTCGAACGAGGCCAGCGCCGAGGAGGACTTGACCTTGCGCGGCGCCATTGGTCGCCGATGCGGAGCGAAGTTGAAGCGGATCTGGAAGTTCCGGCAACAAGAAGCAGGAAAGGGGATCTGGAGCAAGGCGAGGAAGAAGCAATGAAGGCAAGCGTTGTCCGCGCCAGCCTTTTTGCCAAATCAGGCAGTTGCCGAGGCGGCGTGGGGAAGCGGAGACGCCTATGACCAATCAACCGCCATGTGTCAACCGAGGCCACAGGCTTTTGGGTCCCGCGGCGCTCCGTGCTTGATCCTTTGGCTTTGCCTCGAAGCCAAGCCCGAGTGCGCCTTGGGCCCGGGGGCTATTGTCGGTGTTCTGGAAACGGGGGTCCCTAGACTTGCCTGCCTGCGGCCCATGGCGTGGCTGTGCTGGCAGGTCTATACGGCCCATCATCATCAACAAGGAATTCAAGACCCTCACGAGGGGCCAAGCCTCGTGAGGCGGACAATGCAAGACCTCCTCAGGAGCGGCCTCACGAGGCTGCCTCGCGAGGAGCGGAGATATCAAGGTGGGGCGAACCTCACGAGGCTCTTGTGACGTGAGCCATGACGATCGACACCAGGCGGGCGACAGCGCGCGCAGCGTCCATGTTCCCTCTTTGGTGCTAAGGAGGCAAGTGTAGGCGCGGAGTACCGAGGCATCAGGCAAAGGTTTCCATATCAGTGCAACGACACCAAGACCAGAAGGACGGCAGGACGGAGGTCACCATGGAGCCCAGGACGACGTCACCACCAGAACCTTTGGCAGGCGAAGACCACCTTTTGTCTGGATAGCTTGTACTAGCTGTCCCCTTTCAAATTGGCCGCCGTTGTTGGCTCCCTTCTCACTCAATATTTGGGGAGAGGACCAGGGCCTATATCAGTAGGACTAGCCACCACCAAGGGGGGAGAGGGCTGATCTGATCTGATCAAAGGCCAACCCTTAGCCACACCAAGCACAAGAACACCTCAACCTCAGGAGGTTGTTCTTCCCCTTGTACTGTTCATCCTCAGCCCGAGAGGCAATCCATCACCACCGCACTGGAGTAGGGTATTACACCACATCGGTGGCCTGAACCAGTATAAACCTTGTGTCTTTGTGTTGCGAGTGCGTCGAGTTCGTCCGCGAGACCTTAGCGAGCTAGGGCGTAGATCGGAAGGAGGGAATGAACTTCGCGTGCACCCCAGAGTTTGAATCTAAGGGTTTGCCGGAACCCGTGATCCGACAGCATCCAGGTTCCCCTATTGGTTATTGACTAGAGATGTGTCTCGGTCATGTCTACATAGTTCTCAAACCTGTAGGGTCCGAACGCTTAACGTTCGATGACGATTTGTATTATGAGTTGTGTGTTTTGGTGACCAAAGTTTGTTCGGTGTCCTAGGTGAGATCATGGACATGATGAGGAGTCTCGAAATGGTCGAGAGGTAAAGATTTCTATATTGGAAGGTTATATACGGACACCAGAATGGTTCCAAAGAGGTTTGGGGATTTTTCGAAGTACCAGGAGGTTACCGAAACCCCCCGGGAAAGTTAATGGGCCTCATGGGTCATAGTGGAGAGAGGGAGGCAGGCCACAAGAGGTGGCACATGCCTCCCGCCTGCCCAATCTGAATTGGACAAGGGGTGGGGGCGCCCAGCCCCCCTTTCCTTCTCCCTCCCCCCTCTTTCCCCTTTCCCCCTATCCCTTGGAAGGAAGGGGGCAAATCCTAATAGGAGTGGAGTCCTAGTAGGACTCCCACCCTTGGCGCGCCTCCTCCTGGCCGGCCACTGTTGGGGAACGTAGTAATTTCAAAAAAATTCCTACGCACACGCAAGATCATGGTGATGCATAGCGACGAGAGGGGAGAGTGTTGTCTACATACCCTCGTAGACCGAAGCGGAAGCGTTGACGCAACGTAGAGGAAGTAGTCGTACGTCTTCCCGATCCGACTGATCCAAGCACCGTTACTCCGGCACCTCCGAGTTCTTAGCACACGTATAGCTCGATGACGCTCCCCGGGCTCCGATCCAGCAAAGCTTCGGGGATGAGTTCCGTCAGCACAACGGTGTGGTGACGATGATGATGTTCTACCGACGCAGGGCTTCGCCTAAGCACTACAACGATATGACCGAGGTGGAATATGGTGGAAGGGGGCACCGCACACGGCTAAGGAACGATCACAAGGATCAACTTGTGTGTCCTAGGGTGCCCCTTGCCTCCGTATATAAAGGATCCAAGGGGGGGTGCGGCCAGCCCTATGGAGGCGCGCAGGAGGAGTCCTACTCCTACTGGGAGTAGGACTCCCCTCCCTATTCCTTGTCCAATTAGGAGAGGTGGGAGAAGAGAAGGAAAGAGGGGGGCGCCGCCACTCCCTCCTTGTCCAATTCAGACTAGGGGGAGAGGGGACACGTGGCCTGCCCTGGCAGCCCCTTCCTCTTCTCCACTTTAGGCCCATAAGGCCCATTAACCCCCCGGGGGGTTCCGGTAACCCCCCGGTGCTTCGGTTTTATCCGAAACTTCACCGGAACGCTTCCGGTGTCCGAATATAGTCATCCAATATATCAAGCTTTATGTCTCGACCATTTCGAGACTCTTCGTCATGTCCGTGATCACATCCGGGACTCCGAACTAACTTCAGTACATCAAAATCTATAAACTCATAATAACTGTCATCGTAACGTTAAGCGTGCGGACCCTACGGTTCGAGAACAATGTAGACATGACCGAGACACGTCTCCGGTCAATAACCAATAGCGGGACCTGGATGCCCATATTGGCTCCTACATATTCTATGAAGATCTTTATCGGTCAGACCGCATAAGAACATACGTTGTTCCCTTTGTCATCGGTATGTTACCTGCCCGAGATTCGATCGTCGGTATCCAATACCTAGTTCAATCTCGTTATAGGAAAGTCTCTTTACTCGTTTCGTAATACATCATCTCGCAACTAACTCATTAGTTGTAATGCTTGCAAGGCTTATGTGATGTGCATTACTGAGAGGGCCCAGAGATACCTCTCCGACAATCGGAGTGACAAATCCTAATCTCGAAATACGCCAACCCAACATCTACCTTTGGAGACACCTGTAGAGCACCTTCATAATCACCCATTTACGTTGTGACGTTTGGTAGCACACAAAGTGTTCCTCCGGCAAACGGGAGTTGCATAATCTCATAGTCATAGGAACATGTATAAGTCATGAAGAAAGCAATAGCAACATACTAAACGATCGGGTGCTGAGCTAATGGAATGGGTCATGTCAATCAGATCATTCAACTAATGATGTGATCTCGTTAATCAAATAACAACTCTTTTGTTCATGGTTAGGAAACGTAACCATCTTTGATTAACGAGCTAGTCAAGTAGAGGCATACTAGTGACACTCTGTTTGTCTATGTATTCACACATGTATTATGTTTCCGGTTAATACAATTCTAGCATGAATAATAAACATTTATCATGATGTAAGGAAATAAATAATAACTTTATTATTGCCTCTAGGGCATATTTCCTTCAGTCTCCCACTTGCACTAGAGTCAATAATCTAGATTACACTGTAATGATTCTAACACCCATGGAGCCTTGGTGCTGATCATGTTTTGCTCGTGGAAGAGGCTTAGTCAATGGGTTTGCAACATTCGGATCCCTTTGTATCTTGCAAATCTCTATGTCTCCCACTAGATCCCGGATGGAATTGAAGCGTCTCTTGATGTGCTTGGTTCTCTTGTGAAATCTGGATTCCTTTGCCAAGGCAATTGCACCAGTATTGTCACAAAAGATTTTCATTGGACCCGATGCACTAGGTATGACACCTAGATCGGATATGAACTCCTTCATCCAGACTCCTTCGTTTGCTGCTTTCGAAGCAGCTATGTACTCTGCTTCACATGTAGATCCCGCCACAATGCTTTGTTTAGAAATGCACCAATTGACAGCTCCACCGTTTAATGTAAACACGTATCCGGTTTGCGATTTAGAATCGTCTGGATCAGTGTCAAAGCTTGCATCAACGTAACCATTTATGATGAGCTCTTTGTCACCTCCATATACGAGAAACATATCCTTAGTCCTTTTCAGGTACTTCAGGATGTTCTTGACCGTTGTCCAGTGATCCACTCCTGGATTACTTTGGTACCTCCCTGCTAGACTTATAGCAAGGCACACATCAGGTCTGGTACACAACATTGCATACATGATAGAGCCTGTGGCTGAAGCATAGGGAACATCTTTCATTTTCTCTCTATCTTCTGTAGTGGTCGGGCATTGAGTCTGACTCAACTTCACACCTTGTAACATAGGCAAGAACCCTTTCTTTGCTTGATCCATTTTGAACTTCTTCAAAATCTTGTCAAGGTATGTGCTTTGTGAAAGTCCAATTAAGCGTCTTGATCTATCTCTATAGATCTTTATGCCTAATATGTAAGCAGCTTCACCGAGGTCTTTCATTGAAAAACTCTTATTCAAGTATCCCTTTATGCTATCCAGAAATTCTATATCATTTCCAATCAGTAATATGTCATCCACATATAATATCAGAAATGCTACAGAGCTCCCACTCACTTTCTTGTAAATACAGGCTTCTCCGAAAGTCTGTACAAAACCAAATGCTTTGATCACACTATCAAAGTGTTTATTCCAATTCCGAGAAGCTTGCACCGGTCCATAAATGGATCGCTGGAGCTTGCATACTTTTTTAGCTCCCTTTGGATCGACAAAACCTTCCGGTTGCATCATATACATCTCTTCTTCCAGAAATCCATTCAGGAATGCAGTTTTGACACCCATCTGCCAAATTTCATAATCATAAAATGCGGCAATTGCTAACATGATTCAGACGGACTTAAGCATCGCTACGGGTGAGAAGGTCTCATCGTAGTCAACCCCTTGAACTTGTCGAAAACCTTTTGCGACAAGTCGACCTTTGTAGACAGTAACATTACCGTCAGCGTCCGTCTTCTTCTTGAAGATCCATTTATTCTCAATTGCTTGCCGACCATCGGGCAAGTCAACCAAAGTCCAGACTTTGTTCTCATACATGGATCCCATCTCTGATTTCATGGCCTCAAGCCATTTTGCGGAATCTGGGCTCACCATCGCTTCTTCATAGTTCGTAGGTTCATCATGATCTAGTAGCATGATTTCCAGAACAGGATTACCGTACCACTGTGGTGCGGTTCTCATTCTGGTTGATCTACGAGGTTCAGTAGTATCTTGTCCTGAAGTTTCATGATCATTATCATTAGCTTCCTCACTAATTGGTGTAGGTGTCGCAGAAACAGGTTTCTGTGATGTACTACTTTCCAATAAGGGAGTAGGTACAGTTACCTCGTCAAGTTCTACTTTCCTCCCACTCACTTCTTTCGAGAGAAACTCCTTCTCTAGAAAGGATCCATTCTTAGCAACGAATGTCTTGCCTTCGGATCTGTGATAGAAGGTGTACCCAACAGTCTCCTTTGGGTATCCTATGAAGACACATTTCTCTGATTTGGGTTCGAGCTTATCAGGTTGAAGCCTTTTCACATAAGCATCGCAGCCCCAAACTTTAAGAAACGACAACTTTGGTTTCTTGCCAAACCATAGTTCATAAGGCGTCGTCTCAACGGATTTTGATGGTGCCCTATTTAACGTGAATGTGGCCGTCTCTAAAGCATAACCCCAAAACGATAGCGGTAAATCAGTAAGAGACATCATAGATCGCACCATATCTAGTAAAGTACGATTACGACGTTCGGACACACCATTACGCTATGGTGTTCCGGGTGGCGTGAGTTGCGAAACTATTCCGCATTGTTTCAAATGTACACCAAACTCGTAACTCAAATATTCTCCACCACGATCGGATCGTAGAAACTTTATTTTCTTGTTACGATGATTTTCAACTTCACTCTGAAATTCTTTGAACTTTTTAAATGTTTCAGACTTGTGTTTCATTAAGTAGATATACCCATATCTGCTTAAGTCATCTGTGAAGGTGAGAAAATAACGATATCCGCCACGAGCCTCAATATTCAACGGACCACATACATCGGTATGTATGATTTCCAACAAATCTGTTGCTCTCTCCATAGTACCGGAGAATGGTGTTTTAGTCATCTTGCCCATGAGGCACGGTTCGCAAGTACTAAGTGATTCATAATCAAGTGGTTCCAAAAGTCCATCAGTATAGAGTTTCTTCATGTGTTTTATACCGATATGACCTAAACGGCAGTGCCACAAATAAGTTGCACTATCATTATCAACTCTGCATCTTTTGGCTTCAACATTATGAATATGTGTGTTACTACTATCGAGATTCGTCAAAAATAGACCACTCTTCAAAGGTGCATGACCATAAAAGATATTACTCATATAAATAGAACAACCATTATTCTTTGATTTAAATGAATAACCATCTCGCATCAAACAAGATCTAGATATAATGTTCATGCTCAACGCTGGCACCAAATAACAATTATTTAGGTCTAATACTAATCCCGAAGGTAGATGTAGAGGTAGCGTGCCGACCGCGATCACATCGACTTTGGAACCATTTCCCACGCGCATCGTCACCTCGTCCTTTGCTAGTGTTCGCTTAATTCGTAGTCCCTGTTTTGAGTTGCAAATATTAGCAACAGAACCAGTATCAAATACCCAGGTGCTACTTCGAGCTCTAGTAAGGTACACATCAATAACATGTATATCACATATACCTTTGTTCACCTTGCCATCCTTCTTATCCGCCAAATACTTGGGGCAGTTCCGCTTCCAGTGACCAGTCTGCTTGCAGTAGAAGCACTCAGTTTCAGGCTTAGGTCCAGACTTGAGTTTCTTCTCTTGAGCAGCAACTTGCTTGTTGTTCTTCTTGAAGTTCCCCTTCTTCTTCCCTTTGCCCTTTTTCTTGGAACTAGTGGTCTTGTTGACCATCAACACTTGATGCTCCTTTTTGATTTCTACCTCTGCAGCTTTCAGCATTGCGAAGAGCTCGGGAATAGTCTTATTCATCCCTTGCATATTATAGTTCATCACGAAGCTCTTGTAGCTTGGTGGCAGTGATTGGAGAATTCTGTCAATGACGCAATCATCTGGAAGATTAACTCCCATCTGAATCAAGTGATTATTATACCCAGACATTTTGAGTATATGCTCACTGACAGAACTATTCTCCTCCATCTTGCAGCTATAGAACTTATTGGAGACTTCATATCTCTCAATCCGGGCATTTGCTTGAAATATTAACTTCAACTCCTGGAACATCTCATATGCTCCATGACATTCAAAACGTCGTTGAAGTCCCGATTCTAAGCCGTAAAGCATGGCACACTGAACTATCGAGTAGTCATCAGCTTTGCTCTGCCAGACGTTCATAACATCTGGTGTTGCTCCAGCAGCAGGCCTGGCACCCAGCGGTGCTTCCAGGATGTAATTCTTCTGTGCAGCAATGAGGATAATCCTCAAGTTATGGACCCAGTCCGTGTAATTGCTACCATCATCTTTCAACTTTGCTTTCTCAAGGAACGCATTAAAATTCAACGGAACAACAGCACGGGCCATCTATCTATAATCAAACATACATAAGCAAGATACTATCAGGTACTAAGTTCATGATAAATTTAAGTTCAATTAATCAAATTACTTAAGAACTCCCACTTAGATAGACATCCCTCTAATCCTCTAAGTGATCACGTGATCCAAATCAACTAAACCATAACCGATCATCACGTGAAATGGAGTAGGTTTCAATGGTGAACATCGCTATGTTGATCATATCTACTATATGATTGACGCTCGATCTTTCGATCTCAGTGTTCCGAGGCCATATCTGCATATGCTAGGCTTGTCAAGTTTAACCTGAGTATTCTGCGTGTGCAAAACTGGCTTGCACCCGTTGTAGATGGACGTAGAGCTTATCACACCCGATCATCACGTGGTGTATGGGCATGATGAACTTTGGCAATGGTGCATACTCAGGGAGAACACTTTTATCTTGATAATTTAGTGAGAGATCATCTTATAATGCTACCATCAATCAAAGCAAGATAAGATGCATAAAAGATAAATATCACATGCAATCAATATAAGTGATATGATATGGCCATCATCATCTTGTGCTTGTGATCTCCATCTCCGAAGCACTGTCATGATCACCATCGTCACCGGCGCGACACCTTGATCTCCATCGTAGCATCGTTGTCGTCTCGCCAATCTTATGCTTCCATGACTATTGCTACCGCTTAGTGATAAAGTAAAGCATTACAGCGCGATTGCATTGCATACAATAAAGCGACAACCATATGGCTCCTGCCAGTTGCCGATGACTTGGTTACAAAACATGATCATCTCATACAATAAAATTTAGCATCATGTCTTGACCATATCACATCACAACATGCCCTGCAAAAACAAGTTAGACGTCCTCTACTTTGTTGTTGCATGTTTTATGTGGCTGCTACGGGCTTAAGCAAGAACCAGTCTTACCTACGCATCAAAACCACAACGATAGTTTATCAAGTTGATGCCATTTTAACCTTTGCAAGGACCGGGCGTAGCCACACTCGGTTCAACTAAAGTTGGAGAAACAGTCACCCGCAAGCCACCTTTGTGCAAAGCACGTCGGGAGAACCGGTCTCGCGTAAGCGTACGCGTAATGTCGGTCTGGGCCGCTTCATCCAACAATACCGCCGAACCAAAGTATGACATGCTGGTAGGAAGTATGACTTATATCGCCCACAACTCACTTGTGTTCTACTCGTGCATATAACATCAAACCATAAAACCTAGGCTCTGATACCACTGTTGGGGAACGTAGTAATTTCAAAAAAATTCCTACGCACACGCAAGATCATGGTGATGCATAGCGACGAGAGGGGAGAGTGTTGTCTACGTACCCTCGTAGACCGAAGCGGAAGCGTTGACGCAACATAGAGGAAGTAGTCGTACGTCTTCCCGATCCGACCGATCCAAGCACCGTTACTCCGACACCTCTAAGTTCTTAGCACACGTACAGCTCGATGACGCTCCCCGGGCTCCGATCCAGCAAAGCTTCGGGGATGAGTTCCGTCAGCACAACGGTGTGGTGACGATGATGATGTTCTACCGATGCAGGGCTTCGCCTAAGCACTACAACGATATGACTGAGGTGGAATATGGTGGAAGGGCGCACCGCGCACGGCTAAGGAACGATCACGAGGATCAACTTGTGTGTCCTAGGGTGCCCCCTTGCCTCCGTATATAAAGGATCCAAGGGGGGTGCGGCCGGCCCTATGGAGGCGCGCAGGAGGAGTCCTACTCCTACCGGGAGTAGGACTCCCCTCCCTATTCCTTGTCCAATTAGGAGAGGTGGGAGAAGAGAAGGAAAGAGAGGGGCGCCGCCCCTCCCTCCTTGTCCAATTCGGACTAGGGGGAGAGGGGGCGCGCGGCCTGCCCTGGCAGCCCCTTCCTCTTCTCCACTCCCATGAGGCCCATTAACCCCCCGGGGGGTTCCGGTAACCCCCCGGTGCTTCGGTTTTATTCGAAACTTCACCGGAACGCTTCCGGTGTCCGAATATAGTCATCCAATATATCAATCTTTATGTCTCGACCATTTCGAGACTCCTCGTCATGTCCGTGATCACATCCGGGACTCCGAACTAACTTCGGTACATCAAAATGTATAAACTCATAATGACTGTCATCGTAACGTTAAGCGTGCGAACCCTACGGTTCGAGAACAATGTAGACATGACCGAGACATGTCTCCGGTCAATAACCAATAGCGGGACCTGGATGCCCATATTGGCTCCTACATATTCTACGAAGATCTTTATCGGTCAGACCGCATAACAACATACGTTGTTCCCTTTGTCATCGGTATGTTACTTGCCCGAGATTCGATCGTCGGTATCCAATACCTAGTTCAATCTCGTTACCGGCAAGTCTCTTTACTCGTTCCGTAATACATCATCTTGCAACTAACTCATTAGTTGTAATGCTTGCAAGGCTTATGTGATGTGCATTACCGAGAGGGCCCAGAGATACCTCTCCGACAATTGGAGTGACAAATCCTAATCTCGAAATACGCCAACCCAACATCTACCTTTGGAGACACCTGTAGAGCACCTTTATAATCACCCATTTACGTTGTGACGTTTGGTAGCACACAAAGTGTTCCTCCGGCAAACGGGAGTTGCATAATCTCATAGTCATAGGAACATGTATAAGTCATGAAGAAAGCAATAGCAACATACTAAACGATCGGGTGCTGAGCTAATGGAATGGGTCATGTCAATCAGATCATTCAACTAATGATGTGATCTCGTTAATCAAATAACAACTCTTGTGTTCATGGTTAGGAAACGTAACCATCTTTGATTAACGAGCTAGTCAAGTAGAGGCATACTAGTGACACTCTGTTTGTCTATGTATTCACACATGTATTATGTTTCCGGTTAATACAATTCTAGCATGAATAATAAACATTTATCATGATGTAAGGAAATAAATAATAACTTTATTATTGCCTCTAGGGCATATTTCCTTCAGCCACCTCCTCCCCCTCTCCTTTATATACAGGGGCCGGGGCACCCCAAAGGCACATCAATTGTTCTCTTAGCCATGTGCGGTGCCCCCCCCCCCTCCATAGTTTACTCCTCTAGTCATAGCGTCGTAGTGCTTAGGCGAAGCCCTGCATGGATCACATCACCATCACTGATGACTCACAAGTATAGGGGATCTATCATAGTCCTTTCGATAAGTAAGAGTGTCGAACCCAACGAGGAGCATAAGGAAATGATAAGCGGTTTCCAGCAAGGTATTCTCTGTAAGTACTGAAATAAGTGGTAACAGATAGTTTGGTGATAGGATAATTTGTAACGAGCAACAAGTAACAAAAGAAAATAAGGTGCATCAAGGTGGCCCAATCCTTTTTGTACCAAAGGACAAGGCTGGATATGATGTAAAGCGCTCCCGAGGACACATGGGAATATCGTCAAGCTAGTTTTCATCACGCTCATATGATTCGCGTTCGGTACTTTGATAATTTGGTATGTGGGTGGACCGGTGCTTGGGTGCTGCCCTTACTTGGACAAGCATCCCACTTATGATTAACCTCTATTGGAAGCATCCACAAATACAACAAAAGTATTAAGGTAAACCTAACCATAGCATGAGACATATGGATCCAAATCAGCCCCTTACAAAGCAACGCATAAACTAGGGTTTAAGCCTCTGACACTCTAGCAACCCATCATCTACTTATTACTTTGCAATGCCTTCCTCTAGGCCCAAATAATGGTGAAGTGTCATGTAGTCGACGTTCACATAACACCACTAGAGGAGAGACAACATACATCTCATCAAAATATCGAACGAATACAAAATTCACATGACTACTAATAGCAAGACTTCTCCCATGTCCTCAGGAACAAAAGTAACTAGTCACAAAGCATAAACATGTTCATAATCAGAGGGGTATTAATGTGCATATAGGATCTAAACATATGATCTTCCACCAATTAAACCAACTAGCATCAACTACAAGGAGTAATTAACACTACTAGCAACCTACTAGCACCAATCCCGGACTTGGAGACAAGAATTGGATACAAGAGATGAACTAGGGTTTTGAGATGAGATGGTGTTGATGAAGATGTTGATGGAGATTGCCCTCTCCCAATGAGAGGAGCATTGGTGATGACGATGGTGATGATTTCCCCCTCCGGGAGGGAAGTTTCCCCAGTAGAACAGCCCCGCCAGAACCCTAGATTGGCTCCGCCATGGTTCCGCCTCGTGGCGGCGGAGTTTCATCCGAAAAGATGGTTTATGATTTTTTTTCCCATCGAAAGAGTCCATATAGCAGAAGATGGTCACCGGAGGGCCACCAAGGGGGCCACGAGGTAGGGGGCGCACCTAGGGGGTAGGACGCGCCCCCCACCCTCGTGGGCAAGGTGTGGCCCCCCTGGTGATGTTCTTGTGCTCAATGTTTTTTATATATTTGGAGAACATCATCCATGAAGTTTCAGGACTTTGGGAGCTGTGCAGAATAGGTCTCTAACATTTGCTCCTTTTCCAGCCAGAATCCTAGCTGCCGGCATTCTCCCTCTTTATGTAAACCTTGTAAAATAAGAGAGAATAAGCATAAGTATTGTGAAATAATGTGTAATAACAGCCCATAATGCAATAGATATTGATATAAAAGCATGATGCAAAATGGACGTATCAACTCCCCCAAGTTTAGACCTCGCTTGTCCTCAAGCGAAAAGCCGAAATCGAAAAGTATGTCCACTTGTTTAGAGATTAAGGTGTCGATAAAAATAAAATACGGACATGATGGCATCATGATCATTCTTAGAGCAGCAACTTATATAATTCTTGTCATATAATATCTTATGCTAGAGTAATAATTCAATCACAATATCAAGTATGGATCGTAAACTTCATTGAAAACTAACAAATTATAATCTCGGTCATTGAAGCAATTGCAATTTATCATAACATAGAAAAGAGTCAATGTATAAGAGCTTTTCAGCAAGTCCACATACTCAACTATCATATAGTCTTTCACAATTGCTGACACTCATGCAATACTTATGGGTATGGAGTTTTAATCGGACACAAAGAAAGGTAGGGGCTTATAGATTTGCCTCCCAACGTTTTACCTCAAGGGTAATGTCAACAGTAATAGTTCATGAAAACTCACATCCAATTAGCCATATATTACGGGATCTTTCCAACATATTGTTCTTGCCAAAGGATAAAATGTAAAAAGGAAGGTGACGATCACCATGACCCTTTTGCAGTGTAGGAGATAAGAGTAAAAGATAGGCCCTTCGCAAAGGGAAGCAGAGGTTATCATGCGCTTTTATGGCTGGATGCACAAAATCCTAATGTGAAAGAAAATCACTTTATATTGCCACTTGTGATATGGACCTTTATTATGCAGTCTGTCGCTTTTATTACTTCCATATCACACGATCATATAAAGCTTATTTCCTCCACACCAATCAATCATACATATTTAGAGAGCAATTTTTATTGCTTGCACCGATGACTACTTACTTGATGGATCTTACTAAATCCATAGGTAGGTTGTAACACCCTCGATGCGACTATATCTCCCACGCGTCGAGGCACGACTTAGAGGCATAATCGCATTGAAGGCAATGTCGCAAGTGAGGTAATCTTCACACAACCCATGTAATACAACAGGGGAAAAAGTTACATAGTTGGCTTACAATCGCCACTTCAAACAATTACATAAATAAAACATTACATCGACCAAATACACTCATGGTCCGACAACGGAACCAAAATAAAAGAAGAACCCCAAATGCGACAAAGGTCCCCGGTCGACCCCAACTGGGCTCCACTACTGATCAACTAGAACAAAGCAACACAAAGGACAAGATCTTCATCGAGCTCCTCCTGAGCTTGGTAGCGTCATCTGCACGGTCTCATCGGCACCTGCAAGCTGGTTTTGGAAGTATCTGTGAGCCACAGGGACTCAGCAATCTCGCACCCTCGCGATCAAGACTATTTAAGCTTATGGGTAAGGTAAAGGTATGAGGTGGAGCTGCAGCAAGCGACTAGCATATATGGTGGCTAACATACGCAAATGAGAGCGAGAAGAGAAGGCAAAGCATGGTCGATAAAAGTATGATCAAGAAGTGATCCTGGACTACCTACGTCAAGCATAACTCCAACAACCGTGTTCACTTCCCGGACCCCACCGGAAAGAGACCATCACGGTTACACACGTGGTTGATTTATTTTAATTAAGGTCAACTTCAGGTTTTCTACAACCGGATGTTAACAAATTCCCATCTGCCCATAACCGCAGGCACGGCTTTCGAAAGTTCAAAACCCTGCAGGGGTGTCCCAACTTAGCCCATCACAAGCTCTCACGGTCAACGAAGGAATAGACCTCCTCCCGAGACATTCCGATCAGACTCGGTATCCCGGTACTCCAAGACATCCTCGACAATGGTAAAACAAGTCCAGCAAAGCCGCCCGATGCGCCGACATCCTGATGGGAGCTGCACATATCTCGTTCTCAGGGCAACACCGGATAGGTCAAGCTATGAGTAAAACCAGCCCTCAAGTTTCCCCGAGGTGGCCCCGCAGGCTGCCCATTTCGGACCAACACTTAGACAAGCACTGGCCCGGGGGGGTTTAAAATAAAGATGACCCTTGGGCTGGCCTAACCCAAGGGAAAAAAGGCTAGGTGGTGAATGGTAAAACCAAGGTTGGGCCTTGCTGGAGGAGTTTTATTCAAAGCGAACTGTCAAGGGGTTCCCATATACCCAACCGCGTAGGGGACGCAAAATCTGGGAACATAACACCGATATAACAGAAACTAGGGCGGCAAGAGTGGAACAAAACACCAGGCATAAGGCCGAGCCTTCCACCCTTTACCAAGTATATACATGCATTAATTAAATAAGATATATAGTGACATCCCAACAAGTAAACATGTCCCAACAAGGAACAACATCTCCATGTTCCAACAAGGAACAAACTTCAATCTTCACCTGCAACTAACAACGCTATAAGAGGGGCTGAGCAAAGCGATAACATAGCCAATCAACGGTTTGCTAGGACAATGGTGGCTTAGGGGCTGAACACGGCAATTTGGGAGGCTGACAAGCATGTGGTAGGCATCGTAGCAATGGCATAGCAAAAGAGCGAGCAAAGTAGCATAGCAAAGATAGTAGTGATTTCGAGGGTATGATCATCTTGCCTGAAATCCTGCAAGGAAGAAGAACGAGTCCATGAAGAAGACAAATGGACGTAGTCGAACGGTTCCTCACAAACACGACGTTATCGGAACCAACCCGAAGAAGCAACACCGGAAAAGAAGCAGACAACATAGTAAACAACCACCACGTAAGCATGTCACGATGCGCAAACAAGTATGATGCATGTCCGGTTTAAAGAGGCATGGCATGGCAAAGAGCACAAACAATCCTACAAATTAAGTGGAGATCAATATGCAACGAGTTGCATATTGACGAAACACCACATCCATTATTTAGTTCACTCTCGGTTAGATACTCAACAATATTAAATGTTGGTTAACATGGCAAGAGGTGAATCATAACAAAACTATACCATTTAAACAATTTAAATGGGGCCGGATATAACGAATAACGAATCCGGTAAATCCCCATATGCATTTAGCAAATTAATGCAAACAACAAATTAAACATTTTAATTGTTGTTATCATGATGCGGATGACATGAACAAATTTTAAGAAATTTTATGAAAATGTTGATAAGAGCATTATGAAGCATTTGTCATCGTGGCGGAAACGAAAGGGGTGCCATGGCAACGAATCCGAAAATGGTTCCATGGCAACACGTCGGTTCCGGTAACTCGCGGAGATACCGGCGCAAAAGGAAAAGTGACGGGAGCGTGACACGCGATAGGAGGTGGGGTGATCCCGGATACCGGGTTCCCACAAGATGGTGGCAAGGCAAAAGAGGGGCAACGTGCACCGAACAACTCCGACACGGAGCAAACACGAGCATTTCATACATCACACAAGCATTCGTTCACGGCGGTCGTCTCGGGGTTATACCTTTGAAGCGTGCATTATCGGAGTGAATCGGTTCGGAGGGGAAGTAGTCGCTCTCGCGATGGTAGTGGAAGTAGGGGTACATGACGACGTAGAGGTACTCGCGACGGTAGTCATTCACGTTCACGTTACACGGGTCTTCGGCGATGGTCGTCGTACATGGTTCGGAGTGGTACTTGCACCTTCGGACTTGACGAATCCGGGGCTTCGGGGCCGACGGTAATGGTACACGTTTCGAAGGGGTACTTGGGGTCTTCGAACTTGCCGGTCTCGTCAACTCGAAGGAGTACTTGGCATATCCATGTACTTGGCGTTCCGGTGTGGTAGTCGAACTTGTTGGATTCGAGAGCTCCGGGCGTCGTGGTACTTGGCGAATCCGCATAGTCATGCACGTTCCAACATCACACTTGAAGGGACACCGATGGCGTGGTACTTGGCGAATCCGGGAGACGGACTTGGCAGGCAACGAGAAGTGACGCGGTCGATAGCAGCTTCACTGGAACAGGGAAACGATGGAGGCACGGGAACGGCGGGCCTCCGGCATGGCAGGGGTCTTAGGTGGCTGCGGCTGGATGGGTTCGAGCCCTGATGCGGGGAGCTCCTCTCCCATATGGCGCGTCGCGCGAGGCTGAGGCCACCAGAAGGAGGAGGTCAGGCGCTGCTTGAAGCTTCAAGGGGGCGGCCATGGCGCTTGGAGCTCCTGTTGGCGGCAACGAAGAGAGGCGGTGGCGTTGTAGGCCGGCGGGCACTTGAGGGCACGGGGCGTCGTAGGGCTCCTGCGGCAGGAGATGAACGACACGGCTCGAGCTTGGAGGGGAACGAGGCAGTGAGGGAAGAGTCCTTGGGGTCGCCGGCATCGAAGATGCGCTCCTGCTGGTCGCCGCCGGCAAGCTCTTGTTGGCTGCTGGTGCTCCGGCGGCATCAGAGATAGAGGCAAGCTCGATGACGAGAGGAAGGAGACCTCCAGGGACGCGGCGACGGTGCGCGAGCCGAGGAGCTCCTGCTCCTGCTCCTGTGGTCGCGGCCTGAGGCGGCGAGGGGAGAGGGATTTGAGGGGAGCTCCTCTCCCTGTCCCAATGCACGCGTGGTGTTGGGTTCGAGCGAGGCGAAGCAGGAGGGGATCGAGGGAGAGAGAGATGGCGCAAGGGAACGAGGGGATGAGATGGGATCGAGCAAGATGGGTCTGGCGGCGGAGGGAGAGGGATTCGTGAGAGATCGGGCTAGGGGATCGAGGGAGAGACCTCACCTGGCGTTAGGGTTAGGACTAGATGGGCCTGGAGGTCGGCCCAGTGGGAGGGCGCCGGCTGGGCCTTAGAAGGCTGCGGGCCTGCTGGTTTTTTTTTTCTTCCTCTCTCTCTTTCTCTAAAATCTCTTTTTTCCATTTAAGAACAAAATAGAAAAAGAGAAAGAAAAGAAAGAGAAGTTAGGGATGGAATCTGGGCATGGGGATAATTTTCACGGACTCGCAAAAATACGCATGTTCCGAGAAAATAGAAAAGGCCAAGATTGGAAGATGTAAATTCAAACTCATTTGATTTTAATTGAAATGGGTTTGAACTAGGACTAGGTTCTAGGAGTGCCCAAAAATGTTGAGATTTTTGGTAATGCTCCGGAAAATGACGAAAGAATTTATGGGCAAAGTTAGAGGCCAAGAGTAGAAATAATAAAAGGCATTGGAATATTTGCAAGTGTGTTTTAGGTGATTCCAAAAGAATGGATAATTTTAATAATAGCTCCACTAATATCGGGAGGATATGTTATAAAGAGAACTCACCCTGTGAATTCCCTCAATTTAAATGGACCGAACATCCATACGATTTATTTAGTTGAGTTGCAACAATTAATGATATGATGGCATGATGACATGATGCAATGCACATGATGACGTGACATGATGCAACACACAAGCACATGACAATGCAACAACATCGAATAACTGCACGACACCTGGCACATCGGTCTCGGGGCGTTACAACACTCCACCACTATGAGAGGATCTCGTCCCGAGATCTAGAATGGCACCGGGGGAAAACGGAAGAGAAAAGAGGAGAGGTAAAACTAAGTTGCTTCTTTGACAAACGAGTGAAGCCACAAACCTTGAAAAGGTTAAGCCATATCGATAAAAGAATACAACGAAGATGAACGAAGTTGAAAAGCACTCCGTTAGAAAAGAGGGACAAAGACCATTGCGAAAAAAAACCTTGAGGTTGAAGGGCAAGATGTATATTGAAACCAGTCCGATTAAAACGAGATAGAGAATGATTAAGAATGATATAATTTGAGCAGCACTCCGTCTGAGAAGGGAGGCAAAACTTGGCATAATAGGAAAAATTCAAAAAGCAGGCACGACACTCCGGTTAACAGGATAAGGACGAAAAGAACATGATCCCGACAAAACAAGAAGATGGGTTGTAGAGAGCAACATCCCAATGCCTCCGGAACGAAAGAGTCGAGTAAAGATAATTGAGACAAACGAATGTAGAAGACAATGCCAACTTCTGCTACAAAAGAGCCTGAAAAGGCATCTCTAGGAGAAGGGTTGAACAGAGTTGTTGGAAATCCAACAACGAAAAGAGTAGCTTGATATGGGCTTAAGGAATACATCTCAAATTATGAGGTGACAACCTGCCACTCACGGAAAATGAATTGGATTGGAATGAACAAGGAGACGAGAAGCTTATTTCATTGGGAGGGTAGATGAAGAACTTGGATCATACATGAGCACCATTATAGCAACAATCCTTAGGGAAGGCTTTAGGTGAAATATAACCCAAGATAACTCCAATGACGAGATTGATGGATTTAAAGTATCTCAATCTTAACAACATGTGAATCATGGAACATGAACTCAAATTATCAAGAATGACATAATACCACCTCCAATAATACGGAAGAAAGAATTGCACTCCGGATTGCAAGATGAAGAATGCTTGAGTTCCTCTGAAAAGAATCTCAAGGAACACTTCAAGAAGGAATTAAATCTTTGATGAACCATCATGTAGAGCCTCCATGAAGAACTCCGGTAATAAAAAGAATGATCCAAAATAATTGAATGATGAAAAGAATAAGATTGAAGCCTCGTAATGATTTAGATAGAGATCTCCGTGATAATATAATTGAAAGAGGTTGGACTCCGGGAAAAAGAGAAGATGAAACAAATGAAACCGAGAGTTTTGATGAACCTCCGGAATAAGAATTAATCATTAGGATGAAACAAGAATAAGAATTGTGTTATGCTTATCCTTCACCAATTAAATTGATGACAATCAACGGATTTGGCATATTACTTATCCTCGTATCAAGGATTAAGATAGATATAGCGCGAACTTGAGAAAATCTTCGATGAACCACCGGTAGAGTTGAAACAACGAATAAATTGATATGATAACGAAGGAAGAGAAATCTTGAACGAACCACCGTAAGAAATGGAAATGAACAAAGAGAAGATAAAGAAACATCAGGAAGATTTATGAAATGGACGAAGATGCTTGAGAGAATTTAGATGCAAGTAACGAATAGATCATGGACCGATTAGAGATCACTTTAACGATACACCGGTAAGATTGAAGAATGATAACTGAAAGCTGGGAAAAGAATAATTATGAGATGATGGGCTCCGGAGAATCGAACTGAAAAGACTCTTGAATATCTCCGGATGGGTGAAAAGAATTCTCACGATCAAACAATTATGAGAGGATGGCAACAAGCTAGAATCACGAATCTTTGAGAGAATAGATAAGATATGGAGGGAAAACTCTTCTTCGGTCTTCAAAATCTGAGAATGACGATGAGAAAACACCACCATGAATTATTTAGACACTCCGGAAGAACCAAAACAAAGAGGTTGAGCCAACGATGAAAAGAATTCGACAGATCTTGGAGAAAAAACATAAGACTGATGATAATTCATTCTTACGTCAAACTTTAGAAAAGAATTTGGGAGTAACTCCGGAAAGAATGGAAGAGTCAGGTAAGATCCTGGGAAAAGACCTGTGGGTTAGGGCCCACTCAAAAGAAACACCGTTGGAATGATTTAAAAGGGAGGTTGCACCGGTTGAATTAAGTGACTTGAATGAGGGAACAACCTCGAAGGATATTGAACGAATGCAGAGTGAAAAACACGAATCTTCGAGATATCTTGAGCACTCCGGAACAATTAAATAGCAAGAGGTGGATGATTATGTGGTGCACCGGGATGAGAAGGTATTTGAACGAGGAAAAATGATATGATCCACAAGGCTTGGCTTGCATCCACCGGAGAAGAAAAAGAACAAAGAACGATGAACTAGAAGCTCCGTTAGAATCTTCATAAAAAACACCGGATAAGAATATTGATAGAAAAGAATGGGGAGACTTCACATGAATAAAATGATACTTGATTAAGACATCCGAATCCTTGAAGAAAAAGGGTGGGTGGGCGGGAAAAACAAAGGCAACTTGGAGATGGATGAAACAAACACCGTTGAGAAGAAACTGATATTTGATCTTGCGAGAGTTGAAATGATCGGATCCACTTGAAGAGAAGCACACCAGTTGAAAAGAATTAACATGACAATCTCGATTATCATGAAGGATTAGTATTCACATAGAGGTATGAGAACACCATTTAGGAAAGGTATGGAATCAACACTTGACATTGAAGCAACTCGAATACCACAACTCAAAACAAAAACAAAGGGTTGGCTTGCAGAATAAGCCGGAACAAACATATGATAGAGATTTCGTACGAAGTTTTCGTGGTGGGACCTACACGGGCTCGATCGTACAGCACCATCATATACAAGGCAGTGCACATGACATACGAAGCATCCCCGAGTCAGCATAGCCAAGGACTCTATAAGACACAACGAGAGCACTGTAAAATCGACCGTGAATAGGCGAACCACTAGACGTCGAACCCCAATGTCATATCATACATCTGTCGGAAAGAAATCCTAAGAGCTACTTGAATTCCCACCTATGAAACTCCCGAAACTTTCCGGTTATGCAATCAGGTGATGGGGATACAGGGGAAGCATAATATGTCACCCAAACTAGCAAATCCTACATCCAGCTGTATCCATCCTTCAACACATAACCAAGAAACCTTCAGAAACCACCTACCTCAACCTTCGAAAAGCATCCATTATACAAGTTATGGCGATACTCCCGAACTCCCGCCCCAGTACTGGGTGGCGTCGAGGTTATCTCACCAACGAACTGCATAAAGTAGATTTTCGATGTCGCGAACATATCTCAAGTATACCAGAATTGCAACGATAAAATTATGATGACAACACCTCAGAGCTCAACTCCCCGGGACACTTCCACTAAACCCCTGACAGGAGGCACCAAGACAGTGTTCTCATCATAAGCCATCGGAACAAATCCAAGATACTCGCGTGATCCTAAAAAAAATTTAGTGAAATTTGAGAAGAGAAGAGTCAAAACTCTATGTCAGGATGCCTCACCAGAGCAACGAAGGGACTGGGGAGTAAAAAGAATTCCTAAACTCTCCGATATATAATTCCTAATGACTCAAAACATTTTTCTCTAGACACAACTCGGCCGCTAAAAACGATCAATCAGTGGGGGCTCCTAAGGTCGGGGAAGGCTCTGATTACCAACTTGTAACACCCTTGATGCGACTATATCTCCCACGTGTCGAGGCACGACTTAGAGGCATAATCGCATTGAAGGCAATGTCGCAAGTGAGGTAATCTTCACACAACCCATGTAATACAATAGGGGAAAAAGTTACATAGTTGGCTTACAATCGCCACTTCAAAAAATTACATAAATAAAACATTACATCAACCAAATACACTCATGGTCCGACTACGGAACCAAAATAAAAGAAGAATCCCAAATGCGACAACGGTCCCCGGTTGACCCCAATGGGCTCCACTACTGATCAACTAGAACAAAGCAACACAAAGGACAAGATCTTCATCGAGCTCCTCCTGAGCTTGGTAGTGTCATCTGCACAGTCTCATCGGCACCTGCAAGCTGGTTTTGGAAGTATCTATGAGCCACAGGGACTCAGCAATCTCGCACCCTCGCGATCAAGACTATTTAAGCTTATGGGTAAGGTAAAGGTATGAGGTGGAGCTACAGCAAGCGACTAGCATATATGGTGGCTAACATACGCAAATGAGAGCGAGAAGAGAAGGCAAAGCACGGTCGATAAAAGTATGATCAAGAAGTGATCCTGGACTACCTACGTCAAGCATAACTCCAACAACCGTGTTCACTTCCCGGACCCCACCGGAAAGAGACCATCATGGTTACACACGCGGTTGATTTATTTTAATTAAGGTCAACTTCAAGTTTTCTACAACCGGACGTTAACAAATTCCCATCTGCCCATAACCGCGGGCATGGCTTTCGAAAGTTCAAAACCCTGCAGGGGTGTCCCAACTTAGCCCATCACAAGCTCTCACGGTCAACGAAGGAATAGACCTCCTCCCGAGACATTCCGATCAGACTCGGTATCCCGGTACTCCAAGACATCCTCGACAATGGTAAAACAAGTCCAGCAAAGCCGCCCGATGCGCCGACATCCTGATGGGAGCTGCACATATCTCGTTCTCAGGGCAACACCGGATAGGTCAAGCTACGAGTAAAACCAGCCCTCAAGTTTCCCCGAGGTGGCCCCGCAGGCTGCCCATTTCGGACCAACACTTAGACAAGCACTGGCCCGGGGGGGTTTAAACTAAAGATGACCCTTGGGCTGGCCTAACCCAAGGGAAAAAAGGCTAGGTGGCGAATGGTAAAACCAAGGTTGGGCCTTGCTGGAGGAGTTTTATTCAAAGCAAACTGTCAAGTGGTTCCCATATACCCAACCGCGTAAGAGACGCAAAATCCGGGAACATAACACCGATATAATGGAAACTAGGGCGGCAACAGTGGAACAAAACACCAGGCATAAGGCCGAGCCTTCCACCCTTTACCAAGTATATAGATGCATTAATTAAATAAGATATATAGTGATATCCCAACAAGTAAACATGTCCCAACAAGGAACAACTTCTCCATGTTCCAACAAGGAACAAACTTCAATCTTCACCTGCAACTAACAACGCTATAAGAGGGGCTGAGCAAAGCGGTAACATAGCCAATCAACGGTTTGCTAGGACAATGGTGGGTTAGGGGCTGAACACGGCAATTTGGGAGGCTGACAAGCAAGTGGTAGGCATCGTAGCAATGGCATAGCAAAAGAGCGAGCAAAGTAGCATAGCAAAGATAGTAGTGATTTCGAAGGTATGATCATCTTGCCTGAAATCCCACAAGGAAGAAGAACGAGTCCATGAAGAAGACAAACGGACGTAGTCGAACGGTTCCTCACAAACACGACGTTATCGGAACCAACCCGAAGAAGCAACACCGGAAAAGAAGCAGACAACATAGTAAACAACCACCACATAAGCATGTCACGATGCGCAAACAAGTATGATGCATGTCCGGTTTAAAGAGGCATGGCATGGCAAAGAGCACAAACAATCCTACAAATTAAGTGGAGATCAATATGCAACGAGTTGCATATTGACGAAACACCACATCCATTATTTAGTTCACTCTCGGTTAGATACTCAACAATATTAAATGTTGGTTAACATGGCAAGAGGTGAATCATAACAAAACTATACCATTTAAACAATTTAAATGGGGCCGGATATAACAAATAACGAATCCGGTAAATCCCCATATGCATTTAGTAAATTAATGCAAACAACAAATTAAACATTTTAATTGTTGTTATCATGATGCGGATGACATGAACAAGTTTTAAGCAATTTTATGAAAATGGTGATAAGAGCATTATGAAGCATTTGTCATCGTGGCGGAAACGAAATGGGTGCCACGGCAACGAATCAAAAAATGGTTCCACGGCAACATGTCGGTTCCGGTAACTCGCGGAGATACCGGCGCAAAAGGAAAAGTGACGGGAGCATGACACGCGATAGGAGGTGGGGTGATCCCGGATACCGGGTTGCCACAAGATGGTGGCAAGGCAAAAGAGGGGCAACATGCACCGAACAACTCCGACACGGAGCAAACACGAGCATTTCATACATCACACATGCATTCGTTCACGGCGGTCGTCTCGGGGTTATACCTTTGAAGCATGCATTATCGGAGTGAATCGGTTCGGAGGGGAAGTAGTCATTCTCGCGATGGTAGTGGAAGTAGGGGTACATGACGACGTAGAGGTTCTCGTGACAGTAGTCGTTCACGTTCACGTTACACGGGTCTTCGGCGATGGTCGTCGTACATGGTTCGGAGTGGTACTTGCACCTTCGGACTTGACGAATCCGGGGCTTCGGGGCCGATGGTAGTGGTACACGTTTCAAAGGGGTACTTGGGGTCTTCGAACTTGCCGGTCTCGTCAACTCGAAGGAGTACTTGGCATATCCATGTACTTGGCGTTCCGGTGTGGTAGTCGAACTTGATGGATTCGAGAGCTCCGGGTGTCGTGGTACTTGGCGAATCCGCGTAGTCATGCACGTTCCAACATCACACTTGAAGGGACACCGACGGCGTGGTACTTGGCGAATCCGGGAGACAGACTTGGCAGGCAACGAGAAGTGACGCGGTCAATAGCAGCTTCACTAGAACAGGGAAACAATGGAGGCGTGGGAACGGCGGGCCTCCGGCGTGGCAGGGGTCTTAGGTGGCTGCGGCTGGATGGGTTCGAGCCCTAATGCGGGGAGCTCCTCTCCCGTATGGCGCGTCACGCGAGGCTGAGGCCACCGGAAGGAGGAGGTCAGGCGCTGCTTGAAGCTTCAAGGGGGCGGCCATGGTGCTTGGAGCTCCTGTTGGCGTCAACGAAGAGAGGCGGTGGCGTCGTAGGCCGACGGGCACTTGAGGGCGCGGGGCGTCGTAGGGCTCCTGTGGCAGGAGATGAACGACGCGGCTCGAGCTTGGAGGGGAACGAGGCAGTGAGGGAAGAGTCCTTGGGGTCGCCAGCGTCGAAGATGCGCTCCTGCTGGTCGCCGCCGGCAACCTCTTGTTGGCTGCTGGTGCTCCGGCGGCATCAGAGATCGAGGCAAGCTCGATGACAAGAGGAAGGAGACCTCCAGGGATGCGGCGACGGTGCGCGAGCCGAGGAGCTCCTGCTCCTGCTCCTGTGGTCGCGGCCTGAGGCGGCGAGGGGAGAGGGATTTGAGGGGAGCTCCTCTCCCTGTCCCGATGCACGCGTGGTGTTGGGTTCGAGCGAGGCGAAGCAGGAGGGGATCGAGGGAGAGAGAGATGGCGCAAGGGAACGAGGGGATGAGATGGGATCGAGCAAGATGGGTCTGGCGGCGAAGGGAGAGGGATTCGTGAGAGATCGGGCCAGGGGATCAAGGGAGAGACCTCACCTGGCGTTAGGGTTAGGACTAGATGGGCCTGGATGTCGGCCCAGTGGGAGGGCGCCGGCTGGGCCTTAGAAGGCTGCGGGCCTGCTGGTTTTTTTTTCTTCCTCTCTCTCTTTCTCTAAAATCTCTTTTTTCCATTTAAGAACAAAACAGAAAAACAGAAAGAAAAGAAAGAGAAGTTAGGGATGGAATCTGGGCATGGGGATAATTTTCACGGACTCGCAAAAATACGCATGTTCCGAGAAAATAGAAAAGGCCAAGATTGGAAGATGTAAATTCAAACTCATTTGAATTTAATTCAAATGGGTTTGAACTAGGACTAGGTTCTAGGAGTGCCCAAAAATGTTGAGATTTTTGGTAAAGCTCCGGAAAATGACGAAAGAATTTATGGGCAAAGTTAGAGGCCAAGAGTAGAAATAATAAAAGGCATTGGAATATTTGCAAGTGTGTTTTAGGTGATTCCAAAAGAATGGATAATTTTAATAATAGCTCCACTAATATCGGGAGGATATGTTATAAAGAGAACTCACCCTGTGAATTCCCTCAATTTAAATGGACCGAACATCCATACGATTTATTTAGTTGAGTTGCAACAATTAATGATCTGATGGCATGATGACATGATGCAATGCACATGATGACGTGACATGATGCAACACGCAAGCACATGACAACGCAACAACATCGAATAACTGCACGACACCTGGCACATCGGTCTCGGGGCGTTACATAGGTATTGTGGACTCTCATGGCAAAACTGGTTTAAGGGTATTTGGAAGCACAAGTAGTATCTCTACTTGGTGCAATGAATTTGGCTAGCATGAGGGAGAAAGGCAAGCTCAACATGTTGGAGGATCCAAGACAATATAATTTATCTCAGATGTAAGAAAACATAACCCATTGTGATGTCTTCCTTGTCCAATGTCAACTCTTTCGCGTGTCATATTTTAATGAGTGCTCACAATCATAAAAGATGTCCAAGATAGTATATTTATATGTGAAGACCTCTCTTTCTTTATTACTTCCTATTAATTGCAACAATGATCAAAACTATGTTTGTCAACCCTCAATAACTTTTATTCATCATACTCTTTCTATGTGAGCTCATTACTCTCCATAAGAGTCACATGATCTCTTTGTTTCTTTTTATTTCTTTCTCTTTTCTTTTATTCACTTAGGATCATGGCAAAATAATCAAGCCCTTGACTCAACACTAATCTTTATTATATAGCTCACGGACTCGATTACATAGAAGGATAATAAAGCAAAACTCACAACTAGATCATACTAAGAACTTTTATTCTACTAGATCAAGATATTACCAAAAGGATCAAACTAAGAAAACGGTAAAGATAAAAGTGATGGTGATATGATACCGGGGCACTCCTCCAAGCTTGGCAGTTGCCAAGTGGAGTGCCCATACCAGATACTCAATTCTTCTTTGTTGGAGGAGACGGTGGTGATGTTGCTGATGGCGTGGGCTTGTCGTCCTTCTTCCAAGGCATAGGCTCACCATCATAAAAGGATGACCGAGTCTCCAGGATCCTCAAATCTTCAGCCGAACTCATCCTTTTGAATCTATATTCATACTCACCGTTTTGGTTTTGCAAGTCATAGATTTGAGCTTTGGAGGTGCTCAATTTTCTCGTGAAGCTTGAAGATGGTATCCCCGATGTTGTTGGCATCCAGCTTGTGTTTGTTGGTGAACTCTGCGATCATCATGTAGTTGGAGTTGAGTCCACGCTCCACCATCCCCTGACACTTGAAAACTTGTTGCTCCATTGCTTCTAGCCACGTCTCCACGCTTCCGGTCCCCTTCGGTCCCTCGGCATCATGGATGTGCAACAACCCATCACACATCTCAATGGTTTGAGGGTGTCGCTGCACCTCCACTAGGTAAGGGTTGATGACCTTCTCGAAGAACTTGTCCTTGGGTGCACTTGGAGACGTTGTCGGATTTCGGGTTCCGGCAGACCCTTAAGGTTCGAACACTGGGGTGCGCGCGGAAATCTCGCCTTCAACCTCTCCGTCTCGATGGGATCTAAACTACTAAAAGAGCTGCACGAAAGACACAAGATTTATACTGGTTTGGGCCACCGATGTGGTGTAATACCGTACTCCAGTGTGTGGTGGATGGATTGCCTCTTGGGGCTGGTGTGGATGAACAATACAAGGAAGAACAGCCTCGCGAGGGTCTGTTCTTGGTTGTGGTGACGAACTGCTATGAAGAGTTCAGTCACCTTTCTCTCTCTTTCTCTCTTAGATCCCGGACCGAACAACCAGGAATCGAACCCCTTGCTATGTGGGTGGCTAGTCCTATTTATAGAGGCCCTGGTCCTCTCCCCAAATATTGAGCGGGAAGGGATCCAACAACGGCGGGCTAATTTGAAGGGGGACAGCGAGTACATCTATCCTGACAAAAGCAGTCTTCGCCTGCCAAAGGCTCTGGTGATGACGCCGCGCTGGGCTCCATGGTGACCTCCGTCTTGTAGTCCTCCTGGTCTTGGTCTCTTTGCACCGAAGTGGCAACCTTTGCCTGATGCCTCGGTACTCCGCGGATACGCTTGCCCCCTTTGCACCAAAGAGGAAAGAGGGACACTGCGCGCGCTGGCACCCGCCTGGTGCCCCGTGTCATCATGGCTTGCGTCATGGGCACCTCGCGAGGTACCCCGCCTTGAACTCTCCGCCTCCTCGCGAGCCAGCCTGACGAGGCTGTGCCTGAGGATGCGCCGTGTCGTCCGCCTCGCGAGGCTTGGCCCCTCGCGAGGGTCTTGAGCCTCGTGTTGATGAAGTTGGGCCGCGCTGGGCCCCCACTTGAGCCACGCCGCAGGCCGCAGGCAGGCAAGTCTGGGGACCCCCGTTCCCAGAATGCCGACAGTAGCCCCCGGGCCCAAGGCGCGCATGGACTTGGTCGTGCCGAGAGGTGAAAGGGCAAGGGCGAAGCGCCGCCGACCCCAACAGCCTGCGGCCTTGGACGCTGCGTGGCGGTTGATTGGACGTGGGTGCCTTAGCAACCGCGCGGGTTGACAAGGGAGAGGCATCTTCCCAGACTTTGCCCTTGCTTTCTCCGGTTGCTACTCAGATCCCCTTTCTTGCGCCTCCCCTTTCTTCCTCCAAACTTCCAGATCTACTCCGGTTGCGCGACCTAGGAAGCCATGGCGCCTCGCAAGCCTCCGGCCGAAGCTTGGTATTCCCCTGCTCTGGACCCGCCGACTGTGTCCAAGGCCACCTTTGCCCGGCTATGCCGGATGGCGGCGGCGCAGGGCGTCGTCGGGACGGAGGTGTTCAAGGTCGGCTCCGCCTCCCCTGAAGGTCAAGGGAGCACCTATTATCCTTTCTTTGTGAGCGCCATCGCAGCGGGCTTGGTGCCTCCCTTCTCCGAGTTCTTCTTATCTGTCCTCCGCCATTACAACTTGCTGGCTCTGCATCTCCACCCCAACTCTGTCCTTCTCCTGGCGGTCTTCGCTTACTACTGCGAGGCCCACGTAGGGTTGCAGCCCTCGGTGGCCTTGCTGCGCCACTACTTCTACCTTCGGACTACTGGCAGTTCTCCTTCCGCATGCGCGAGCTTCGTCACGCATGGTAGCACCATTGCCATCTCGAGTCCCGGGAAGAGGGCTGATGGCTTCCGGAGCAAGTGGGTCTTGGTTGACGCCGGGCGCATCCACCCTCAGCTGATCCCGCCCACGGAGCAGGCCGTGAGCGCCAGTAACTGGGGCCGGGCGGAGCTCGCGGATCCCCGCGTGAAGCCGGTGTTGGAGAAGATGGATGCGGACTTGAGGCCAGCCAACATGGCGACGGCGAAGTTGACTGGCGCGTCACTGTTGAGGGAGTTCTTGGAGCAGCAGCTGGCTCCACTCCGGCAGTACTCTTCTCCAATGTGGAGGCCTCATCTGAGCCCCGGGCCTGTGGACGAAGAGGACGTGAACGCGGTTCTTCAATATCTGGTCGGGGGCACGGTGGCAAAGTTGGAGGGCGCTCCCGAGCCCTTGTTTCTTCGCAGCGACTGGAAGCAGGTGGTGAAGTCCATGCCCGTTTTCAACGGGGTCGGGCTCGTGCCCGTGGCGCCTTCTGAAGGACTGGTGGACGTGCCCTCCGGTGACTCCAGCGAGGAGGAGGACGAAAAGGAGCGGGGAGAGTGGCCCGACTCCGGGGCGACTGACGGAGAGTCGAGGGCTCCCCTCCCTCGGGGCTCGCCCCGTACTCTCCGCCTATCGCCGAGCGATGATGATGATGATGACGATGATGACGATGGGTTGGGTAGCGGGAGCTCGCCCCCAACCCCGAAGAAGGACAGGACTAGGCTGGTCCCCCGCGGGCCTGCCCCTACCTCGGGGCAGTCCGCTGCCGCGCCTTCTGCTCCCAAGGTCGACCCTTCCAGCCGGCTGTTTGGCTTGAAGTTGGGCCGAAAGCTGCCCGAGCTCACCGGCGATGACCCGTAAGTGCTTGATCCTTGTTCTCTTGTTTCTCATTCTGCCGACGAGGCTTGATGTTTGCTTCTCTTGAGTAGGCGGGCGCCCACGGCGAAGAAACCAGAGCGGGCTCCTGAGGCTCCATCTGCGGCAGCGCCCCCGCCTGTGAAAGGGGACGATCACAGTGCGCGGGCTTCTCCTGGTCGGTCGCCCTCCGGAGGTCTGGCCATGCTGGTGGGGGCGAACTCAACCCCCATGGCCCAGGTGAGTCCTGAAGTGTCCTCGTCTGGCGCCACTGCCACGGCTGGGGAGACGCAGCGAACGCTGGCTCGGGATTCGGCGGCCTTGCCGCCGCCACCTTCTCCTCCCGTTTTGCTGGCCACTGCTCCCTCAGCTCCTCCTGTCGTCCTGGAGCACGCCGAGGCTCCTCCGTATTCTTCCTCCGTCTTGGAGCATGTTGCTGCTGAACTGGACCGGCTGCGTCAGGACCTTCTCGGCGCCGACCCTCGCCTGGTGACCGGGCGTCTGGAACTGACTTCGGGGTGGATTCGCTCTGATGCTTTGATCCGGGTGGCGCTGGTTCAGGCCTCGACGGCCTGCGACGAGGAGAAGCGGGCCATCCTTGAGGCGAAGATTGCTCGTGACGCGGCCCTGGGGGAAGCGGTCAAGGCCCGCGACCGCTGCAAGGCGCTGGAGGACGAGCTGCAAGGCCTGCAGGGCCAACTTGCGGAGGAGGTTCGCCTTCGTCAAGAGCAGGAGAAGGGGGCGAAGGCGCGTGAGGCGGCGCTCGAGGACTCGGAGGCCAAGCTCAAGAAGCGCCGCGAGCGTCTAGGTGTGTGGAAGAAAGAGATGGAGGTGACGAAGACCGAGCTGGACGCCAAGGCTCAGGTCCTCGTCGAAGATCGCGTGGCCTTCGCGGACATGGAGAAGGACGCCCGCGCTTCGCTGAAGATGCTTTATGAGAGCGGCTTGGACAGCCCGCTAGCTGGGGACGAGGATGGCCCCACCAAGCTGCTTCCCTTCCTGGTCAAGGCTCTTGGGGACGTCGTCCTTGGCATCGGCCCCGCGGCCGAGGCCGAGGCGCACGTCCTGTCTTCTGCCGCGCTGACACGGGTCTTCGCCCACGTCTTCCTCCGTGATCCCAACACCGACCTCGACGCCCTGCCGGAACCGGTGAGCGGCGAGGGTGCTGCTGCCGCTGTCGAAGCCGTGAAGGGGCGCGCGGAGGCGCTGCTGGAGAAGTTCCGGGCCTTCAGCACCAGGCCGAAGCAAGGCGCTGCCGACCCTGCCGTTCCACAAGGCGAAACCAGTGCCGATGAGTGACTCCGTCCCATCCCTGCTCTTCTTTAGGTTCCTGCACATGCATCACGCCTCGGGGAGGCATTTAAACTTGCGTTTGGCATTGAGATTGACAGTATGGACTGTAATATTTGCTTTTAAGTTCCTTGGATTTTATGTTTTTCTTCCCTACTTGCTTGCGTCCTACGCCGGTAGGGCCCGGTCCCGCGCATGCCTCACCCAGCATCAGCCCCGACCGGAAACCAGGACGGGACCAAAGGAGTGAGGGGCCATGTGACAAGTTAGGCTCCTGAGTCGCGATGCCCAGGAGTCCCCCTTGGCGCTCGAACAACAAGTAGGGAAGCGTGATGTAGGTGTGTTTTCCGTTCTACGTCTGCAGAGCCCGACCCCGCGCGTACCTCACCCAGCATAGCCTTTCAGAACTAAGGAGTGAGGGGCTACGGAGCCAGTTAGGCTCTTGAGTCGTGATGCTCAGGAGTCCCCCTTGACGCGCGAACAGCGAGTGATAAAAGCAAGATGTAAGCACGGCTACCGTTCTACGTCTGCAGAGCCCGGCCCCGCGCGTACCTCACCCAGCATAGCCTTTCGGAACTAAGGAGTGAGGGGCTACGGGACCAGTTAGGCCCCTGGGTCGCGATGCCTAGGGGTCCCCCTTGACGCGCAAACGGCCTTCAGACCTTGGCTCCGCTCGGGGAGAGACGCGCGGCGAACCAGGCCCGAGGGGCCTGGCTGGGCGACGTACGTCTGGGCATGACCCAGCCGTAGCCCCCGTGCCCAGCCCCCTCGCGCGGCGCTCCCGAGGGGAGGCGTTGCGATGAGGCCAGCCACTGAGCTCTGGGCTCCCTGAGGTTAACGCGGCCCGGAGGCCACCCTCAGTTGTTTATCACCAGCGCGGAGCATAGCGCTTCCGTATGTGTACGGGCATAGCCGCTCCTCGGTAGTGTCGTCAGCCAGCAAGGAGCATGGTGCTTCCACTGGTACGTGGGAGGGGGATCCCCTCCGGGAGGAGCCCCCGGGGCGTATACAGCCCCGCCCTGACACGTGACCGGCACGGTAGAGCTGGGAGAGGTGTATCTGGGCACCCGTGAGCCAGCGCGGGACTCATGAGGCCCTACCTCTGGGCGGCTTGCGCCCGGCACTGGGCCATATCTTGAGATGTGTCCCTGCAAAATTTGGTTAGATGCCGGTACTCTACGTCCTCGGGTCCCGGCCCTTGAGCTTGTCTCAGCCGTCGCTGGTATGCCAGGTCGTGATGCCATGGACAAGGCCAGAGGGTGAGGGCTGGAGAGCCAGTTAGAGCCCTGAGTCACGATGCTCAGGCACCCCCCCCCCTTTAACGTGCAAGTAGTCGACATGGAGAAAAAGGGATGCCGCAGATGGGCAACAAGCAATCAAGCGTGACAAGCAAATGCATAGTTGGAAATAAACGCGACAGAGATACACGCCGCTAGGCCTGGCCCCAGCGGCTTGGGGATGATGCAGCCCGAGGGGCGCCCCCAATCAAGGCAAGCTTACTACCAAAAAGTAAATGCAGGTACATGCCATAGGGACGGACCCACGCGGCCTGGGAGTGACGCACCCTAGGGGGGCGCTCCCAGCTGGGAATAAGGCTTGGAAGATGTCACCTGAGGATGTCGTTGGCGAGGTGGTGTTGGTGCAGCAGGCTTGGCGAGCTGCGGAAGCCGATCCTCACGAGCCCCCAGGCCCCGGGGCCTCGGGAGGCTCCGGAGGCACTAGTGACTCCTCGCGAGCTATCTCCACCTCCGCCAGAGCCGCGGACCGCCTGTCTTCCTGGGCCTCCATAATGCCCCTCGTGAGGCGCTGGCACGCCGCAGCCGCGCTCAGTAGGCCGTAAGGCATGCGAACACGGCTGTGGGGTGGACCTCCGCAGCGCCCCACTCGCGAGGGCCAGAGGCGCTCCGTTGTGGTGATCTGATTGAGCCCTAGTACATCAACGCAGACGCGCAGCCCACATCCTCGCCTGGATGTGGGGCCGCAGCTGGTGAGCGACAGCAACCTCTCATGATCCTTGCCTCCTGCAGTTCTTGAATCGCTTTGCTGATGAACTCGTGCTGGTCAGACCCTCCTTGCTTGGCCCTTCCTCGAGGGAAACGTGCCTCGAAGCACGCCTCCACGTGGTGCCCAAGCACCTCCCTCGTGACTCCGGCTAGGTCGGTGGCCCTCCAGGTGAGAGCCCCCGAGCCCTGCCTGAGGAGGGCGCCGGGCGCGCTTTCCTAGGCGATGGATGGAGGGCCCTCCTGAGGAGGCACGGGCCCTGAGGGGCCTGCCTCCTGAGGGGCTGAGCCTGACGACGTCTTCTTCTTCTTGGGGATGGTCTCAGGAAGCCTCCTGCTTCCGCGATCTGGGTCTTCTAGCGACGCGGCCTAAAAGGCTCGCTCCAGGGAACACACTGCATCTCTCTCTTCACAGGGCACCATGATGACGTCGCCACTTCCTGGCATCTTGAGGACGTTGTAGCCGTGGTGGGTCACGGCCATGAACTTGGCCAGCGCTGGGTACCCGAGGATGGCGTTGTACGACAGGCGGATGTGGGCGATGTCGAAGTCGATGAGCTCGGTGCGGTAGTTGCTGCGGGCTCCGAAGGTGACAGGGAGGCGGACCTGCCCAATCGGGACTGTGGAACCGTCGGTAACTCCGGAGAAAGGCTTGGTCGGCTTGAGCTGATCATAGGGCACTTGGAGGTTGTTGAAGGTTTCCACGGACAGGACGTTGAGCCCTGCCCCTCCGTCGATGAGGGTCTTGGTGACCAGCACATTGCTGATGACTGGGGAGCAAAGCATCGGGAGGACTCCGGCGGTGGCTGAGCACTTGAGCTGATCCGCTGAGCTGAACGTGATGGCGCACGCCGACCACCTGAGGGGGCGCGTTGCTTCGAGCTTGGGGAGGGCTGCATTCACCTCACGGGCGAACTGCTTGAAGATGCGTTGGGAGGCCGGGGCTTGAGCTCCACCCAGGATGCAGGCGATTGCACGCGGCTCCTGAAAGCCCCCAGCCCCCTCGTCTTGATGGCGGTCGTCATTCCTTCTTGGTGGAGGCGGTAGAGGAGGCAGGCCTGCGTTGCCGTGAGGGCGGTCCTCACGAGGCTGGTGTCTCCAGTCCCCCTCACGAGGCAGGTCCCGCCAGCGGTCCTCGCGAGGCTGGTCGGGCCACCCCTGGCACGGGCCGCGGTCTTCCTAGCGCCCTGGGTTTCTTCCTCCTCCTCAGCCATAGCCTTGGTCAGCACGGTCAGGGCAACGGCCGATCCTTCCTTCTCGTACGGTGCAGAGCTCTTGACATTCGTTGGTGTTGTGGGTGTGGAGGTCGTGGTACACACAGTACCGGCTGCCTCTAGAGGGTTCGGGCAGATCCTTGCCCCGCTTGGTGTCTGGTTCGGCTGCGAGCACGGCAGCCCCTTGCGCTTCACGTCCTTGGCCTTGGGCTTCTTCTCTTCTGGGTCCGCTGCAGGCAGCTCGAGGAGGGAGAGGCGTCCCTCCTCAGCCCTGGCGCACCTGTTCGCTAAGTTGAACAGCTCCAAGGAGGTGCAGAGGTCCTCATGCATCGCCAGCTCCTCCTTCATCTTAACATCGCGCACGCCATCGGTGAAGGCCGAGATAATGGCCTCCTCGGACACCTTGGGGATCTTGAGGCGCGCGCTGTTGAATCGCTATATGTACTTTTGCAGGGTCTCTCCGGGTTGTTGCTTGATGCGGTGCATGTCACTCACTGCGGGCGGCCGGTCGCGAGTACCTTGGAAGTTGGCGATGAACCGGGTGCGCATCTGGTCCCAGGAAGAGATCGTTCCTGGAGCCAGATTCAGGAGCCAGGTGCGCGCTCCTTCCTTCAGCGCCATGGGGAACCAGTTAGCCATGACCTTCTCATCCCCGTTGGCAGCCTCAATGCCCAGCTCATAGAGCTGGAGGAATTCCGCGGGATCAGTGGTGTCGTCGTAGCGAGGAGGCAGGTCCGGCTTGAACTTGCCGGGCCACGCGACGCTGCGCAGCTCAGGGGTGTAGGCGCGGCAGCCCGCGGTGGCCACGAAAGGCCTCGGTTGGTGGAAAGCTCAGTCTTGAGGGTCCCCACACGCTGCAGCTAGGAGCAAGGCGGGGTCTTGGCGTGCCGGAGATGGAGCAGGGAGCGCCCGGGCAGCCCCCTGCGGGCAAGGGATTTCTTGGCAGCTTCGCTCTTGTTGCGATGGCGCTTGGCGGAGCGGGTTCCGCCGAGGGGCCAGCCGCCTTGGAGCCACGGCATCTTCTTGGAGAGGAGGCGGCTGGTTTGCCGCCGGAGCTTCGTTGCCCGCGCGGGGCGAAGTGCGGCGCAACGGGGCGGACGGCGCAGGAGAGCCCCCTACGGCGCGGACGAGCTCGGCGACGCGGTCGAGCCACTCCTTGTAGACGTCGCCGACAGGGCGGTAGCGCAGGAGCTCGTTTGCCGCGATGAGCGCAGCTCAAGCCTCCAAGGGTGCGCGGAGTGCGCGGGACGAAGAGCCAGCTGGTGCGAGTGACGGGGTGGCGGTACGGCCGTCTTGCCGCATGGATGGCTGTTGAGACGATGCCTGCTGCTCGCCCCCCGCTGGGCCGGTGGTGGCGTTGACGTCGGGCGACGGGGAACGACGAGGACGCCCACCGACGGGGGCCGTCTGGGCGATGCGAGAAGCGATGGCGGCCCGGCGCTCGGCGCGGGCCCGACGAGCGTCTGACATGGATGCGACGGTTGGAGGAGAGCGGAGCGGTGGGAGACGAATTCCGGCGCACCCCTACTTGGCGCGCCAAATGTCGGATTTCGGGTTCCGGCAGACCCTTAAGGTTTGAACACTGGGGTGCACGCGGAAATCTCGCCTTCAACCTCTCCGTCTCGATGGGATCTAAACTACTAAAAGAGCTGCACAAAAGACACAAGATTTATACTGGTTCGGGCCACCGATGTGGTGTAATACCCTACTCCAGTGTGTGGTGGATGGATTGCCTCCTGGGGCTGGTGTGGATGAACAATACAAGGAAGAACAGCCTCGCGAGGGTCTTCTTGGCTGTGGTGATGAACTGCTATGAAGAGTTCAGTCACCTTTCTCTCTCTTTCTCTCTCAGATCCCGAACCGAACAACCAGGAATCGAACCCCTTGCTATGTGGGTGGCTAGTCCTATTTATAGAGGCCCTAGTCCTCTCCCCAAATATTGAGCGGGAAGGGATCCAACAACGGCGGGCTAATTTGAAGGGGGGCAGCGAGTACATCTATCCTGACAAAAGCAGTCTTCGCCTGCCAAAGGCTCTGGTGATGACGCCGCGCTGGGCTCCATGGTGACCTCCGTCTCGTAGTCCTCCTGGTCTTGGTCTCGTTGCACCGAAGTGGCAACCTTTGCCTGATGCCTCGGTACTCCGCGGATACGCTTGCCCCCTTTGCACCAAAGAGGAAAGAGGGACGCTGCGCGCGCTGGCACCCGCCTGGTGCCCCGTGTCGTCATGGCTTGCATCATGGGCACCTCGCGAGGTACCCCGCCTTGAACTCTCCGCCTCCTCGCGAGCTAGCCTAACGAGGCTATGCCTGAGGATGCGCCGTGTCATCCGCCTCGCAAGGCTTGGCCCCTCGCGAGGGTCTTGAGCCTCGTGTTGATGAAGTTGGGCCGTGCTGGGCCCCCACTTGAGCCACGCCGCAGGCCGCAGGCAGGCAAGTCTGGGGACCCCCGTTCCCAGAACGCCGACAGACGTCATGATAATCTAGATCTGTCAGAAAAACAACTCGAAACAAAGACAAGAGACTTTTGCGTGATACGGGAGTCAAAACCCCCGGGAGGTTATATAATGAATTTTTACCGACCAAAATGCGTGTTCTGTAAGAAAACGGAGTCCAGAGAGCACACGAGGTGCCCATGAGGTAGGGGGCGCGCCCAGGGGGTAGGGCACGCCCTCCACCCTCGTGGAGCCCTTGTGTCCTTTCCGGACTGCTACTTATTTTTCTATTTTTCTAAATATTCTAAAACAGAGAAATATTGCCTTAAAAACTGTTTTGGGGTCGGTTTACTTACCGTACCACATACCTATTCCTTTTCGGAGTCTGAAACATTTCGAAAAGTATCCCTTATGTACTCCTCAGGGGTTATGGTTTCAGTAACATTGGTTTCAACATTTATGGGATTACCTGATATATAATGTTTGATTCTTTGACCATTTACCACCTTCGGATTTGTGCCTTCGAAGATGTTGATTTTTATGGCACCGGAATGGTAGACCTCTTCGATAACGTAAGGACCTTCCCATTTAGAGAGAAGTTTCCCTGCAAAAAATCTTAAATGAGAGTTTTATAGCAATACATAATCACCTACATTAAACTCACGCTTTTGTATTTTTTTATCATGCCACCTTTTAACTTTTTCTGTAAACAACTTGGCATTTTCGTAGGCTTGGGTTCTCCATTCATCAAGTGAGTTAATATCAAATAACCTCTTCTCACCGGCAAGTTTAAAATCATAATTTAGTTCTTCAATATCCCAATAAGGGCATCTCCAGCCGTTGGCCCCCCAGGGGGCGCCTAAAATCGCCACCTGGGGGTGAGCCGGCGCAAAAATTGGGCCTGGGGGCGAGTTGGTCCCCAGCCGCCGTCCCCAGGGCCGCCCCTGGGCACGTTTTAAAATAAAAGAAGTTCGGCGAAGTTTGGCTTAAACACGATAAAATTCGGCCAAACACGATAAATTTTGGCACATTTCGGCGAAGTTCACGGATTTTCATTACATAGCACATATACATAAACTAATCTAAAGGAAAAACTGGCTGAAGTCGCCGCCGTCTCCGCCATCGTCGTCGTCGGCCTTCTCCTCCTTGACGCGGGCGCCCCTGCTGGACCCCTGCCCGGCGTCGCCATGGCGGACTGGTGGCGGCACGTCATCGTCATCGTCGTCGCTGTCGCAGATGACGACGACTCCGCCTTCGTCGCGGCCGCGTTGATGCTCCGCGAATCGAAGCAGGGCGGCGCGCTGGCGCTCCTTCGCCTTCTCCAGGCGCTCCTTCTCCATCGCTATGGAGTCCCTGCGCGCCCATTCCAGGGCCATGTCGTCGTCGAGCTCCGTCGTCACCGGCGCGGCCGGCTCCTTCTTCACCGGCGCGAGCCCCGGCTCCGTCTTCATCGGCGCGAGCCCCGGCTCCGTCTTTGTCTTGACGAAGCGCAGAGGAGGAGCCGACGAGGAGGCGTGCCAGCCGCCCTCATTGATGACGATGCCGACGCTGCGAGTGCGCCGGCCGAGCGGCGTCTCCACCGCGGGCTCGACCTTGACGCCGAGCAAGGCCGGAGTGCCAGAGGAGTGCGATGAAGATCGGGAGGAGGAAGAAGAGGAGGAGGACCCAAACCTCCTTGGCGCCCATGGCCCGGTGCGTCAGTGCTGCGCTGGGGCGGCCGCCCTCGCTAGGTATGCCAACGGCAGGTCGTTGCCGCCCTCAAGGTACGTCAGCACGCCCTCGAGTGTGCGGCCGGGGATGCCCCACCACAGGTGGCGCCCCTCGTTGTTTTGCCGGCCGCCAACCACTAGCGCGCCATTGATGGACGCCAAGTGCTGCTGCTGGCGGCGCTCGAAATACGCCGCCCAAGCCGCGTGGTTGTCAGCGGTGTACTGGGGGAGGGAGAGTTGGGCGTCATTGAGGGAGGCGCGCACGACCTCGACTTCCTCGGCGAAGTACGTCGGCTTCGCCACGGCGTCGGGCAACGGGGGAATGGGCACTCCCCCAGCGCTGAGCCTCCACCCCGTCCGCCCGGCGCGCATGTCCGGCGGCGTCGAGATGTTCGCCTGGAAAAGGAGCCAGGACTCCTGTTCGCGGAGCGAACGGCGGCCGAAGCCGTTGGCCGCCGCCTCGTCTCCGGGGTAGAGTTCCGCCATGGCGACGGGCTCGGGAGAGGTAGAGAGATAGAGGGAGGGGCCGGGCGGCGGCGCTCAGGAGAGGTAGGGAGAGGGAGGAGCTAGGCGGCGGCGAGGGGCGGGGCTGGTGTGGGCACAAGCGAGTGCAGGCCACCGGCTATATAGCCGCGCCGCACCCGTGTGTACGCGTGCGAGGGAGGGGAGGCGTCGGCGCGCCATCCCGTGACGCGCCACCCATGAGGAATCAATGGCAATGCTGACCGGCGGCAGCCTTGGCATTGATTCCCCGCGGGAACCGAGGCCGTTGGGGGAAGACGAGGCGCCGTGTCGCTGACGCGGTGGGCCCACGGCTGTTTCACGCCAAAACAGTTCGCCTCGGCGCCCTCGGGCGCCCCACAGCGCGCCAGGTTCGGCCTGGGTCGCCGCCACTGTTTTCAGCCCGGGCCGGCGAAAATCGGGCTCCTGGGGGTGCGACTGGGCCGTTTTTTTGGCGCCGGCATGAAAAAATCACTTGGGGAGGCCTTCTTGGGGGCGCGGCTGGATATGTCATAAGCCTTGTGTTCTAGTTCGAGAGGTAAGTGACATGCTTTTCCATAGACCATTTTATACGGAGACATACCCATAGGATTTTTGGATGCAGTTCTATAGGCCCATAATGCATCATCAAGTTTCTTGGACCAATTCTTTCTGGACCTATTAACAGTCTCTTAAAAAATTAATTTGAGTTCTCTATTACTCAATTCTACTTGACCACTAGACTGAGGGTGATAAGGGGATGCAATTCTATGATTAACATCATATTTAGCAAGCATTTTACAGAAATCACCATGAATAAAATGTGAACCACCATCAGTCATTAAATATCTAGGGACTCCAAACCTTGGAAAGATAACTTCTTTAAGCATTTTAATGGAAGTGTTATGATCAGCACTACTAGTTGGAATAGCTTCTACCCACTTAGCAACGTAATCAACAGCAACTAAAATATGTGTATAACCATTAGAGGAAGGAAAAGGTCCCATATAGTCAAAGCCCCAAACATCAAATGGTTCAATAACAAGTGAATAATTCGTAGGCATTTCTTGACATCTACTAAATTACCAATTCTTTGACATTCGTCACAAGATAAGACAAACTTACGGGCATCCTTGAAGAGAGTAGGCCAATAAAAACCAGATTGTAGTACCTTATGTGCAGTTCTATCTCCAGCATGGTGCCCTCCATAAGCTTCGGAGTGACACTTGCGTAGGATCTATTCCTGTTCATGCTCAGGTACACAACATCTAATAACACCATCTACTCCTTCTTTATAAAGATGTGGGTCATCCCAAAAGTAATGCCTCAAATCATAGAAGAACTTTTTCTTTTGCTGGTATGTGAAACTAGGTGGTATAAACTTAGCAACAATGTAATTAGCATAATCAGCATACCATGGAGCACTATGAGAAGCATTTATGACATTTAATTGCTCATCAAGAAAGCTATCATCAATAGGTAGTGAGTCATCAAGCACATTTTCTAACCTAGACAAGTTGTCTGCAACGGGGTTCTCAGCTCCTTTTCTATCAACAATATGTAAATCAAATTCTTATAGCAAGAGAACCCATCTAATAAGTCTAGGTTTAGCATCTTTCTTTTCCATAAAATATTTAATAGCAGCATGATCAGTGTGAATAGTTACTTTAGAATCAACAATATAAGGTCTAAACTTATCACAGGCAAATACACTGCTAAGAATTCTTTTTCAGTAGTAGAATAATTTCTTTGAGCATTGTCTAGAGTTTTACTAGCATATTGAATAACATTTAGTCTCTTATCAACTCTTTGTCCTAGAACAGCACCTACAGCATAATCACTAGCATTGCACATAATTTCAAAGGGTAGAATTCGACTCAGGTGGCTGAACAATAGGTGGAGAGATCAATGCTTTCTTAAGTATTTCAAATGCTTCTACACAATCATCATCAAAGACAAATGGTATATCTTTTTGTAATAAATTAGTCAGAGGCCGAGAGATTTTTGAGAAGTCCTTAATGAACCTCCTATAAAAACTGGCATGACCATGGAAACTTCTTATACCTTTGATGTCCTTGGGACATGGCATCTTTTCAATAGCATCAACCTTGGCTTTATCAACTTCAATACCTCTTTCAGAAACTTTATACCCCAAGACAATACCTTCATTAACCATAAAGTGGCACTTTTCCTAATTCAACACAAGATTAGTTTCTTCACATCTCTGCAAAACTCGATCAAGGTTTCTCAGGCAATCATCAAAAGAAGATCCATAGACGGAAAAGTTGTCCATGAAAACCTCACAAATCATTTCACAAAAGTCAGAGAATATAGCCATCATGCATCTTTGAAAGGTAGCAGGTGCATTACATAAACCAAAAGGCATACGTCTATAAGCAAAAGTACCAAAAGGGCATGTAAAAGTAGTCTTTGATTGATCTTTGGCTGACACGGGTATTTGAGAGAAACCAGAATAACCATCCAGAAAGCAAAAATGTGTATGTTTGGATAATCTTTTTAGCATTTTCTCGATAAAAGGTAAGGGGTAATGATCTTTTTTAGTAGCCTTATTTAATTTGCGGAAATCAATTACCATCCTATAACCAGTAATAATTCTTTGAGGAATCAATTCATCTTTATCGTTAGGAACAACAGTAATACCTCCCTTCTTATGGACACAATGGACAGGGCTTACCCACTACCTATCAGCAACGGGGTAAATTATACCTGCCTCAAGGAGCTTTAGTATCTCCTTTCTTACCACTTTTTTCATTTTAGGATTCAGCCGGCGTTGATGATCATGAACTGGTTTAGCATCTTCTTCCAAATTAATTTTATGTTGACATAGAGTGGGACTAATAACCTTAAGATCATCAAGAGTATACCCAATAGCAGCACGGTGCTTCTTCAGAATTTTCAATAATCTCTCTTCTTCATGTTCTAAAAGGTTAGCACTAATAATAAAAGGATATATCTTTTTCTCATCAAGATAAGCATATTTAAGAGTATCCGGTAACGGTTTGAGCTCAAACACGGGATCACCCTTGGGTGGAGGAGGGTCTCCTAGGATTTCAACAGGTAAATTATGTTTCAGAATAGGTTCCTGTTTAAAGAATACTTCATCTAATTCCCTTTTTTCATTCATAAACATCTCATTTTCATGGTCTAGTAAATATTGTTCTAAAGTATCACTAGGAGGTATGGAAATAGAGGCAATACAAATAATTTCATCTTTATTAGGTAATTCTTCTTCATGATGTTGTCTACTAAATTTAGAAAAATTAAATTCATGAGTCATATCATCTAAACCGACAGTAACAACATCTCTTTTGCAATCTATGGTAGCATTAACAGTATTTAAGAAGGGTCTACCAAATATAATGGGACAGAAGCTATCTTGTGGGGAACCAAGAACAAGAAAATCAGCAGGATATTCAGTTTTCCCACACAAGACTTCAACATCTCTAACAATTCCCATTGGTGAAATGGTATCTCTATTAGCAAGTTTAATTGTGACATAAATATCTTCTAACTCAATACGTGCAATGTCATGCATAATTTCGTTGTACAAGTCAATAGGTATTGCACTAGCACTAGCACCGATATCACATAAGCCATGATAACAATGATCTCCTATTTTAACAGAAATAATAGGCATGCCTATCATAGGTCTAGGTTTATCTGCATCACGAGGTTTAGCAATTCTAGCAGTTTAATCACAGAAATAAATAACATGCCCATCTATATTATCAGACAAGAGATCTTTAACAATAGCAATATTAGGTTCAACTTTAACTTGCTCAGGAGGTGTATATGTTTTAATATTGCTTTTAGGAACCACAGTTGAAGCTTTAGCACGATCCTTTATTCTAACAGGGAAAGGTGGTTTCTCAACATAACAAGTAGGAACAATAGGATCATTATAAGTAATAGTCTTTTCTTCTACTTTAATAGGTGCAGCTACTTTTACTTCTATGGTAGGATGATATTTAAACCACTTATCCTTGGGGAGATCAACATAAGCAGCAAAAGATTCACAGAAAGAAGCTACTATCTCAGAGTCAAGTCCATATTTAGTGCTAAATTTACGGAAAATATCGGTATCCATAAAAGACTTAACACAATCAAAACTAGGTGTCATACCTGACTCCTTACCATTGTCGAGGTCCCAATCTTCGGAGTTGCATTTAATTCTTTCCAATAAATCCCATTTGAATTCAATAGTCTTCATCATAAAAGAGCCAGCACAAGAAGTATCAAGCATGGTGCAATTATTATCAGAAAGCCGAGCATAAAAGTTTTGAATAATCATTTCTCTTGAGAGCTCATGATTGGGGCATGAATATAACATTGATTTAAGCCTCCCCCAAGCTTGAGTGATGCTTTCTTCTTCGCAAGGCCAAAAATTATATATATATATATAATTGCGATCATGATGAACAAGATGCATAGGATAAAACATTTGATGAAATTCCAATTTCAATCATTTGTAATTCCAGACTCCATATCATCACATAGCCTATACCATGTCGATGCATCTCCCCTCAAAGATAAGGGAAAGACCTTCTTCTTAACAACATCTTCGGGTACACCTGCAAGCTCAAATAATCCACAAACTTCATCCACATATATTAGATGCTCATCAGGATGTTTTGTTCCATCTCCCAAAAAAGGATTAGCTAGCAGTTTTTCTACCATACCCAAAGGAATTTCGAAGCAAGCATTTTCATTTTCAGTAAGTTCAGTGGGTTGAGGAGCAACTCTTTGCTCTACTGGTCGGGGTGAAGATACCCCAAACAAGCCCCTCAGAGGATTACTTTCCATAGTAACAAGTGACAGTAAATTTCAACACACTATATAAATTTTTCCTTACCAAATTCCACCTACCAAAGGCGCTTCACTCCCTGGCAACGGCGCCAGAAAAGAGTCTTGATGACCCACAAGTATAGGGGATCTATCATAGTCCTTTCAATAAGTAAGAGTGTCGAACCCAACGAGGAGCAAAAGGAAATGATAAGTGGTTTCAAGCAAGGTATTCTCTGCAAGTACTGAAATAAGTGGTAACAGATAGTTTGGTGATAGGATAATTTGTAACGAGTAACAAGTAACAACAGTAAATAAGGTGCCGCAAGGTGGCCCAATCCTTTTTGTAGCAAAGGACAAGCCTGGACAAACTCTTATATGATGTAAAGCGCTCCCGAGGACACATGGGAATATCGTCAAGCTAGTTTTCATCACGCTCATATGATTCACGTTCGGTACTTTGATAATTTGGTATGTGGGTGGACCGGTGCTTGGGGGTTGCCCTTACTTGGACAAGCATCCCACTTATGATTAACCTCTATTGCAAGCATTCGCAAATACAACAAAAGTATTAAGGTAAACCTAACCATAGCATGAGACATATGGATCCAAATCAGCCCCTTACGAAGCAACGCATAAACTAGGGTTTAAGCTTCTGTCACTCTAGCAACCCATCATCTACTTATTACTTCCCAATGCCTTCCTCTAGGCCCAAATAATGGTGAAGTGTCATGTAGTCAATGTTCACATAACACCACTAGAGGAGAGACAACATACATTTCATCAAAATATCGAACGAATACCAAATTCACATGACTACTAATAGCAAGACTTCTCCCATGTCCTCAGGAACAAAAGTAACTACTCACAAAGCATAAACATGTTCATAAACAGAGGGGTATTAATGTGCATATAGGATCTGAACATATGATCTTCCACCAATTAAACCAACTAGCATCAACTACAAGGAGTAATTAACACTACTAGCAACCTACTAGCACCAATCCCAGACTTGGAGACAAGATTTGGATACACAAGATGAACTAGGGTTTTGAGATGAGATGGTGCTGATGAAGATGTTGATAGATATTGCCCTCTCCCGATGAGAGGAGCGTTGGTGATGACGATGGCGATGATTTCCCCCTCCGGGAGGGAAGTTTCCCCGGCAGAACAGCCCCACCAGAACCCTAGATTGGCTCCGCCAAGGTTCCACCTCGTGGCGGCGGAGTTTCATCCGAGAAGATGGCTTATGATTTTTTTTCCCATCGAAAGAGTCCATATAGCAGAAGATAGTCACCGGAGGGCCACCAGGGGGCCCACGAGGTAGGGGGCACGCCTAGGGGGTAGGGTGCACCCCCACCCTCTTGGGTAGGGTGTGGCCCCTCTGGTGAAATTCTTGCGCTCAATGTTTTTTAAATATTTGGAAAACATCATCCATGAAGTTTCAGGACTTTTGGAGCTGTGCAGAATAGGTCTCTAATGTTTGCTCCTTTTCCAGCCAGAATCCCAGCTGCCGGCATTCTCCCTCTTTATGTAAACCTTGTAAAATAAGAGAGAATAGGCATAAGTATTGTCACATAATGTGTAATAACAGCCGATAATGCAATAAAATATTGATATAAAAGCATGATGCAAAATGGACATATCAATCACCATGACCACACCGTCATGATGACGGAACTCTCCCTCGACCTTTTGCTGGATCAAGAGTTCGAGGGATGTCATCGAGTTGAACGTGTGTTGAACACGGAGGTGCCGTACGTTTGGTACTTGGATCGGTTGGATCGTGAAGACGTTCGACTACATCAACCGCGTTAACCTAACGCTTCCGCTTTCGGTCTACGAGGGTACGTGGACACACTCTCCCCCTCTCGTTGCTATGCATCTCCTAGATAGATCTTGCGTGATCGTAGGAATTTTTTTGAAATTGCATGATACGTTCCCCAACAAACACCTCATCCCCTTTTAATAGTATTGGCTTTCCTATGGACTCAATGTGATCTTGGATCACTAAAAGAAATATGAAGAGTCTTGTGCTTTTGTCCAATGCATGTCCTTGACACCTTGAAGGGGTTCCACATCCTCTTATCCTTCCCACGCCATTGTTGAACTTGTCTGAAATATACTAGATAAAAGCATTATTCCAACAAGAGATATGTTGACATTAATTAACAAAATCACCTAGGGATCACTTGTGCTTTTAGAAGTCATGTTGCAAGTAATCATGTGAACTTGATATGTGTTCGATATTTTGATGATATGTATGTTGTGATTCCCTTAGTGGTGTCATGTGAACATCGACTACATGGCACTTCACCATATTTGGGCCTAAGGGAAGGCATTGTGGAGTAGTTATTAGATGATGGGTTGCTAGAGTGACAGAAGCTTAAGCCCTACTTTATGCGCTACTTCGTAAGAGACCGATTTGGATCCAAAAGTTTAATGCTATGGTTAGATTTTCTCTTAATACTTTTCTCGTAGTTCTGGATGCTTGTGAGGGGGTTAATCATAAGTAGGAGATTTGTTCAAGTAAGAACAACACCTAAGCACCGGTCCACCCACATATCAAATTATCAAAGTAGCGAACACGAATCAAACCAACATGATGAAAGTGATATGGTGAAATTCCCATGTACCCTCAAGAACGATTTGCTTATTATAAGAGACCGTTTTGGCCTGTCCTTTGCCTCCAAAGGATTGGGCTACCTTGCTGCACTTTATTTACTATTATCGCTCGTTACAAATTATCTTGCTATCAAACTTCTAGTTACCGACTATTTTAGTGCTTGCAGAAAATACCTTGCTAAAAACCACTTGTCATTTTCTTCTGCTCCTCGTTGGGTTCGACACTCTTACTTATCAAAAGGACTACGATTGATCCCCTATACTTGTGGGTCATCAAGGCTCCTTTCTGGCACCATTGCCGGGGAGTGAAGCACTCTTTGTAAGTGGAAATCAGCAAGGAAAAATTATTACTACATCCTGAAATTTATTGTCACTTGTTACTATGGAGAACCATCCTTTGAGGGGTTTGTTCGGGATATCTTCACCTTGTTCGGAACAACAATTAGTTGCCCCTCAACCTACTGCACCTACTAAAAATATTGGTTATGAAATTCCTTCGAGTATGATAGAACAACTACTAGCTAATCCTTATGGAGGAGATGGAACTAAACATCCTGAGATATGCACTTGATATGTGTGGATGAAATTTGTGCATTATTTAAGCTTACAGGTTTGTCCGGAAATGAAGCAAAGAAGAAGGTTTTCCCTTTATCTTTGAAGGGAAAATCATTGAAATGGCATAGGCTATGCGATGATATTGGATCTTGGAACTGAAATCGATTGAAATTGGAATTTCACCAAATGAATTATCCTATGCATCTAGTTCATCGTGATCGGAATTATATATATAATTTTTGGCCTCGTGAAGGCGAAAGTATCGCTCTATCTTGCAAGAGGCTTAATTCAATGTTATATTCATGCCCCAATCATGAGCTCTCTAGAGAAATTATTATTCAGAATTTTTATGCTCGACTTTCTCGTGATGATCAATCCATTCTCAATACTTCTTGAACTGGTTCTTTTATGAAGAACATTATTGAATTCGGGTGGGATCTTTTAGAAAGAATTAAACGCAACTATGAAGATTGGGAACTCGACGAAGGTAATGATACGTCTCCAACGTATCTATAATTTATGAAGTATTCATGCTAATATATTATCATTCTTGGATGTTTTACAATCATTTTATAGCAACTTTATATCATTTTTGGGACTAACCTATTGACCCAGTGCCCAGTGCGAGTTGCTATTTTTTTCTTGTTTTTACATCACAGGAAATCAATATCAAACGGAGTCCAAACACCACGAAACTTTTTGTGGATTTTTTATTGACCAGAAGACCACCAGTGGGCAAAAGCAGCACCTGGGGGTGCCCCAAGGGGGGCACAACCCACCAGGGCGCGCCTAGAGGCCCAGGCGTGCCCACGTGGGTTGTGCTCACCTCGGTGGCCTCCTGCACCCCCTCTTTGCCCTATAAATTCCCAAATATTCCAAAAACCCACGGGTAAACCCTAGATCAGAAGTTCTGCCGCCTCAAGGTTCTGTAGCCACGAGAAATCAATCTAGACCTTATTTCGGCACCCTGCCGAAGGGGGGAATCATCACCGGTGGCCATCCTCATCATCCCGGCGGCCACCACGATGAGGAGGGAGTATTCCACCCTCGGGGCTAAGGATTTGTACCAGTAGCTATGTGTTTAATCTCTCTCTCTCGTGTTCTTGAGATGTAACGATCTTGATGTATCGCGGGCTTTGTTAATATAGTCGGATCATATGGTGTTTTCCCCTCTCTATCTTGTTGTGATGAATTGAGTTTTTCCCTTTGAGATTTCGTTGTTATTGGATTGAATACTTTTATGGATTTGAGAGCACTTGATATATGCCTTACAAATGAATACTTGTGGTGACAATGGGGTATCATTTTCATTCACTTGATGAATGTTTTGGCACTCAACTCGCGGACTCCCAAGGTGACATTGGGTTAATCTATGCATATATAGGGGTTGATGCACATTCTTGTCTTTGTTTATCTGGTAGAAATCTTGTGGCACTCTTTTAAGTTCTTTGTGTTGGATTGAGTATTATGAATCTAAAATTATTTGGTGTTATTTTAGTATGAACTCTTGGATAGATCGATCGAAAAGAATAGCTTTGAGGTGGTTTCATACCCTACAAATGATTTCTTCTTATGTTCTCTACTAGATAGGAACTTTGGAGTGATTCTTCATTGCACGTTGAGGGATGGTTATGTGATCCAATTACATTAGCATTGTTGAGAGATTGCACTAGTGAACGTATGGACCCTAGGCCTCATTTTTAAGCATTGCAATACCGTTTTTGTGCCCGTTTACTATCTGCTACCTTGCTGTTTTTATTTATTCAGATTATAAAAATATATTTCTACCATCCATATTACACTTTTATCACCATCTCTTCACTGAACTACTCCACCTATACAATTTGCCATTGTATTGGGTGTGTTGGGGACACAAGAGATTTCTTGTATTTGATTGCAGGGTTGTTTGAGAGAGACCATCTTCATCCTACACCTCCCACGGATTGATAAACCTTAGGTCATCCACTTGAGGGAAATTGCTACTGTCCTACAAAACTCCACGCTTGGTGGCCCAGCACGAGTCTACAAGAATAAAGTTGTGTAGTAGACACCAAGCTCTTTTCTGGCGCCGTTGCCGGGGAGGCTAGGTAAGCGGCACTCACATCCCGTCAACAAAGCTCTTTTCTGGCGCCATTGCCGGAGATGTGAGTGCTTGAATGTATATCTTTAGATCTTGCAATTGAATCTTTTAGTTTCTTGTTTTATCATTAGTTTGGTTTATAAAAAGAAAACTACAAAAAATGGAATTGAGGTTGCATCATATTGTTCATCTTTATAATGTATTTCGTGGAAATGATGGAAAGGAAAATTGTGCTCAATTGATAGAAGAAGAATTCTATAGAATGTTTGGTATAAATGATGAGCATGATTGCAATGTTGTTAGTATGAATTCTTTGAATATCCCTGATGCTAATGATATGCAAAGCCGTAAGCTTGGGGATGCTATGTTTGATGAAGATGATATTTTTAGCCCCCCAAGATTTGATGTGAATTTTTTTATAATGATTGCATGCCTCCTATTTATGATGATTATAATGATGAAAGTGGATCTGGAGAGGTCATGACTTTATTTAGTGATGAATCCACCATTTTGGATGAGGCTTCAATTGACTACGATAACAAAGTTGTTATCTATGATGATTATGGTGATGACATGTATGCTATGAAGAATAATGATAACCATGAAACTTGTCATCATGATTTTAATTTTCAATCACATACCAGTTATTTTGTTGAGTTTGCTCCCACTACTATTCATGAGAATAAATTTGCTTATGTGGAGAGTAACAAGATTTATATGCTTATGGATCATGAAAAGAATGCTTTATGTGATAGCTATATTTTTGAATTCATTCATGATTCTACTGAAAATTATTATGAGGGGGGAACATATGCTTCTACATATCTCAATAATATCAAGTTTCCTCTCTATGTATTGAAAATCTTGAAGTTTTGCTTGTTTTGCCTTCCTATGCTAGTTGATTCTTGTTCCCATAAGTTGTTTGCTCACAAAATCCCTATGCATAGGAAGTGGTTTAGGCTTAAATGTGCTTGTCATGTGATTCATGATGCTCTTTTCCATGTTTCAAATACCATTTTTATGCGAGCATCATTGAAATCATCATGCCTAGCTTAAAAGGCATTAAAGAAAAGTGCTTGTTGGGAGACAACCCAACACTTTTACCTACTGTTTTTGTGTGTTAACATGATAAGACTACTGTAGTAATCATGTTTTATTGCTTTTGTTTCAATAAAGTGCCAAGTAAGACCTTTGGGATGGCTTACGGTGATAGTTGATTTGATCTTGCTGAAAAACAGAAATTTTTGCACTCAGGAAAACAATTCTCATGTTTAACGGAAGCGTGATAAAATTTTGATTCTTTTTGCATAAGATTAATAGACAAATTACCCAGGTTGACCTATTTTTAAGAATTTTTGGAGTAGCAGAAGTATGGTTGGAGTACAGATTACTACATATTGTTCTGTTTTTGACAGATTCTGTTTTCAATGCATAGTTTGCTTGTTTTCTAATTTCCATGGCTTATATTGCTCATTATAAATAGTGGAAATGATATGCTACAGTAGTCATGGTGTGGGAACAATTATGAATCTTGTCTTTGACAATAACAAAAGTGAAATGGTTTGCTCTTTATCATACTAACCTATCTCACAAAGTTCCGTTAAGTCTTGTGTGATTGAAGTTTTGAAGTTTTGGGTGAGATGAGGAGAATAAAGGGTGTCCGGACCCTAATATTGGGGATGAAGAAGGCACCCTCAGGTAATATTCAAGTAAGATCTAAGCAACTAAGCTTGGGGATGCCCCGGAAGGCATCCCCTCTTTCGTCTTCAACATTATCGGTAACCTCACTTGGAGCTATGTCTTCATTCGTCACATGATATGAGTTTTACTTGGAGAGCCATTTTATTTTGTTAGGATTTTCTTTCTGTTATTTAGAGTTTTGCATCTTTTATTTCAATAAAAGTGGCAATGATAGCCTTTGCCATGCTTATTTTGCAAGTATACATGTTGCTGTCTGAAAACAGAAAGTTTACTGCTGTTGCAAAACTTCCCAAGAAAAGTCAGAATGTGATAAAATGTTGAAACTTTTTGCAAAATGAGCTCTGATAAATTTTATACAGTGTGGCAAATTTTCATAACTTTTGGAGTTAGGGAAGTATTGATACGCTTGCATTCTTTACAGACTGTACTGTTTTGGCAGATTGCTGTTATGTTTGCATATGTTTGCTTGTTTAATGATTCTATTTGAGGATAGTAGTATTAAATATGCAGAGGAATTTATTGGTCAATGTTGAATAATAATTTTAGTGATTTTATACATTAGATAATGATAAGGTTTTTGCATTGGTTTGTACTAACTTATCTCACGAGTCCTTGTTGAGTTTTTTGTGGATGAAGCTTTTGAGATTTAGGAAAACCGTGATATGAGGAGAATTAAGGAGACACAAAAGCTCAAGCTTGGTGATTCCCAAAGCATCCCAACATAATATTTCAATAAGTCTCAAGCATCTAAGCTTGGGGATGCCCCAGTAGGCATCCCACCTTTCTTCTTCAACAATTATCGGTTAGTATCGGTTGAGCCTAAGTTTTTGCTTGTTCACATGAGTTGTGCTATCGTTAGAATGTCATTTTTTTGTTTTTTATTGCTGTTTTAATAATATACTTAGATCTTAAAGTTTTTTAATAAGATAGAGTCCTCAAATAGCTACCTATTTACTTAATTACTCGCTTGGTCTTCACTTATATCTTTTTGGAGTAGCTTGTCATTTACTCTTGTGTTTCACTTATATCCTATGAGTAAACTATTGAATAAGTTGAATATAATGAAGCTGAAATTATATGTTCATATCATGCCTAGTGGTAGCTTCACATTGGGTTTAGAAAGTGAAATATTTTGAAGCTTGACAACCACAGTATTGGCCATACAAGCAATTCATGAATGATTAGTAGAAGGAAGAGAACTTTCACATGCAAATACACTATCTTGAAAATCTTTGAAGGAAATATGCCCTAGAGGCAATAATAAAGTTTTTATTTATATTTCCTTATATCATGATAAATGTTTATTATTCATGCTAGAATTGTATTAACCGGAAACTTAGTACATGTGTGAATACATAGACAAAATAGAGTGTCACTAGTATGCCTCTACTTGACTAGCTCGTTAATCAAAGGTGGTTAAGTTTCCTGACCATAGACATGTGTTGTCATTTCATGAACGGGATCACATCATTAGAGAATGATGTGATGGACAAGACCCATCCGTTAGCTTAGCATTATGATCATTGAGTTCTATTGCTATTGCTTTCTTCATGACTTATACATGTTCCTCTGACTATGAGATTATGCAACTCCCGAATACCAGAGGAACACCTTATGTGCTATAAAACATCACAACGTAACTAGGTGATTATAAAGATGCTCTACATCTGTCTCCGAAGGTGTTTGTTGGGTTGGCATAGATCAAGATTAGGATTTCTCACTCCGTGTATCGGAGAGGTATCTCTGGGCCCTCTCGGTAATGCACATCACTATAAGCCTTGCAAGAAATGTGACTAATGAGTTAGTTACGGGATGTTGCATTAGGGAACAATTAAAGAGACTTGCCGGTAACGAGATTGAACTAGGTATTGAGATACCGACTATCGAATCTCGGGCAAGTAACATACCGATGACAAAGGAACAACGTATGTTGTTATGCGGTTTAACCGATAAAGATCTTCGTAGAATATGTAGGAACCAATATGAGCATCCAGGTTCCGCTATTGGTTATTGAATGGAAGTGAGTCTCGTCCATGTCTACATAGTTCTCGAACCCGTAGGGTCCGCACGCTTAACATTCAATGACGATCGGTATTATGAGTTTATGTGTTTTGATGTACCGAAGGTAGTTCGGAGTCCCAGATGTGATCACGGACATGACGAGGAGTCTCGAAATGGTCGAGAAATAAAGATCAATATATTGGAAGGCTATGTTTGGACATCGAAAAGGTTCCGAATGAGTTCGGGCATTTACCCGAGTACCGGGGGGTTACCGGAACCCCCGGGGAGTCAATGGGACTTAATGGGCCCTAGTAGAGAAAGAGGGCAGCAGGCAAGTGGTGGGGCGCGCCCCCTAGGCCCAAACCGAATTGATTTAGGGTTTGGGCCCCCCCTTTCCTTCCCCTCTCCTCCTCCTTCCTCCTTCTCCTAGTAGGAATAGGAAAGGGGGGGCAAACCTACTAGGAGTAGGATTGCCCCCCTTGGGCGCGCCTCTTCCTAGGCCAGCCCTCTCCTCCTCCCCCTTTATATACGGGGGAGGGGGCACCCCATAGACACACAAGTTGATTGTTTAGCCGTGTGCGGTGCCCCGCTCCACAGATTTCCACCTCGGTCATATCATTGTAGTGCTTAGGCGAAGCCATGCGTCGGTAACTTCATCATCACCATCATCACGCCATCGTGCTGACGAAACTCTCCCTCGAACTCAGTTGGATCTAGAGTTCGTGGGACATCACTAAGCTGAACATGTGCAGATCGCGGAGGTGTCGTACCTTTGGTGCTAGGATCCGTCGGATCGTAGAGACGTACGACTAAATCAACCGCGTTGTCATAATGCTTCCGCTTTCGGTCTACAAGGGTACGTGGACAACACTCTCCCCTCTCATTGCTATGCATCACCTACATAGATCTTTCGTGTGCATAGGAATTTTTTGAAATTACTGCGTTCCCCAACAATCTTTTGTGATTGTGAGCCCTCATCAAAATATTATATGCCAAAATTGTTGACGTTGAACAAGGAAGACAACGTAATGATTTATGTTTGTTCATATTCACATAGAAGTTATATTGTCATAGATCCTTCAACATGTGGTGCTTGCCCCCCATCCTTCCTAGCCAAAAATTCCGCACCAAGTAGAGATACTACTTGTCCAAAAACCCTTAAACCCAAATCTTATTTTCAAGAGTCCACCATACCTACCTAAGGATTGAGCAAGATCCTTCAAGTAAGTAGTCATCGGTGCAATAAGGCAATAAAAATTGCTTCTAAAAGTGTTAGGTCATTTAGTGTAAGAGAAAATTGAGCGTTGTACAAACTTGTGATGGCAAAGAATACAAGCGACAAACTGCATAATAAAGGTTGCTATCATAAGGGGCAATATAACGTGACGTCTTTTGCACTAAGGGGTTGAGCATACAAACAAATAAGCGCATGGCAACCTCTGTTTCCCTCTGCGAAGGGCCTATCTTTTACTTTTTAGTTTTTTCTTTTATGCAAAGTCAAAGTTTTTCTCTCTATTCCTTTTTATTTTTCTCTTTTGGTAAGCATCATGTGGTGAGGAAAGATCTAGGCACATATATCCAGTTGGATATGGGTAGCATGAGTTATTATTGTTGACATCACCCTTGAGGTGAATACGTTGGGACGCAAAACTATAAGCCCCGATCTTTCTATGTGTCCGATTGAAACATTTTGCTCATGTGTATGCGGTGAGTTTTAGCAATCATAGAATACTATATGATGGTTGAGTATGTGGAGCTCTTACTTAAACTCTGTTGAATAAGTTGAATTGCAATTGCTTGGTGACTGAGAACATAGGTTGTTGAGTTTCAAGAGAATTCAGTGTTTGAACCTTAACATGTGAATTGGTTGCTACTTTAACATGAATTTTTTATGAGAAAGAATTGTTGTTATGATGCTAGGAAAAGTGATTGAAATTGTTATTGATCAAACTTGTGCACTTTTCTAGCATTAACACTTCATAAATTATTTCTTTTTCATTTACCTACTCGAGGACGAGTAGGAATTAAGATTGGGGATGTTGATACGTCTCCAACGTATCTATAATTTATGAAGTATGCATGCTAATATATTATCATTCTTGGATGTTTTACAATCATTTTATAGCAACTTTATATCATTTTTTGGGACTAAACTATTGACCCAGTGCCAGTTGTTGTTTTTTGCTTGTTTTTTACATCGCAGGAAATCAATATCAAACGAAGTCCAAACACCGTGAAACTTTTTGTAGATTTTTTATGGACCAGAAGACCACTAGTGGGCCAGAGCAGCACCTGGTGGGTGCCCCGAGGGGGGCACAACCCACCAGGGCGCGCCTGGAGGCCCAGGCGTGCCCAGGTGGGTTGTGCCCACCTCGGTGGCCTCCCACGCCCCCTCTTCGCCCTATAAATTCCCAAATATTCCAAAAACCCTCGGGTAAACCTTAGATCGGAAGTTCCGCCGCCACAAGGCTCTGTTGCCATGAGAAATCAATCTAGACCCTATTCTTGCGCCCTGCCGAAGGGGGGAATCATCACCGATGGCCATCCTCATCATCCCGGCGGCCACCACGATGAGGAGGGAGTACTCCACCCTCGGTGTTGAGGGCTTGTACTAGTAGCTATGTGTTTAATCTCCCTCTCTCTCTCTATCTCTCGTGTTCTTGAGTCACGATCTTGATGTATTGTGGGCTTTGATAATATAGTCGGATCATATGGTGTTTCCCCCTCTCTACCTTGTTGTGATGAATTGAGTTTTTCCCTTTGAGATTTTGTTGTTATCGGATTGAATACTTTAATGGATTTGACAGCACTTGATATATGTCTTGCAAATGAATACTCGTGGTGACAATGGGGTATCATTTTGATTCACTTGATGTATGTTTTGGCACTCAACTCGCGGATTCCCGAGGTGACATTGGGGTAATCTATGCATAGGGGTTTATGCACGTTCTTGTCTTTGTTTCTCTGGTAGAAATCTTGGGGCACTCTTTGAAGTTCTTTGTGTTGGATTGAGTATTATGAATCTAAAATTATTTGGTGTTATTTTAGTATGAACTCTTGGATAGATCAATCAGAAAGAATAGCTTCGAGGTGGTTTCGTACCCTACAAATGATTTCTTCTTATGTTCTCTGCTAGATAGGAACTTTGGAGTGATTCTTCGTTGGATGTTGAGGGATGGTTATGTGAACCAATTATATTAGCATTGTTGAGAGATTGCACTAGCGAAAGTATGGACCCTATGCCTCATTTTTAAGCATTGCAATACCGTTTTTGTGCCCGTTTAATATTTTCTACCCTGCTGTTTTTATTTATTCAGATTATAAAAAATATATTTCTACCATCCATATTACACTTTTATCATCATCTCTTCGCCGAACTAGTGCACCTATACAATTTGGCATTGTATTGGGTGTGTTGGGGACATAAGAGATTTCTTGTATTTGATTGCAGGGTTGTTTGAGAGAGACCATCTTCATCCTACACCTCCCACGGATTGATAAACCTTAGGTCATCCACTTGAGGGAAAATCGCTACTGTCCTACAAAACTCTGTGCTTGGAGGCCCAAGACGAATCTACAAGAATAAAGTTGCATAGTAGACACCAGGTAAAGAGTTTGGTATTAAGCTTAAGTTTGATTGTGTTAAATCTTTTATGAATCCCGATGCTTTTCAGAAGTTTAGCACTAAATATGGACTTGACTCTGAGATAGTAGCCTCTTTTTGTGAATCATTTGCTACTCATGTTGATCTCCCTAAGGAGAAATGGTTTAAATATCATCCCCCTATTAAAGAAGAAATTAAAGAACCAGTCATAGTTAAAGATGAAACTATTATTTACAATGTTGATATAGTTGTGCCTACTGCTTATATTGAAAAACCACCTTTCCCTGTTATGATAAAGGAACATGCTAAGGTTTCAACTGTGGTTTGCAAGAGTAATATTAGAGAACCTAAACCTGCTGAACAAATTAAAGTAGAACCTAGTGTTGCTATGGTTAAAGGTCTCCTTGTAGAAAATATTGACGGGCATGTTATTTACTTTTGTGATGAAGCTGCTAGAATTGCCAAACCCGATGAAAAATATAAACATAGACCTGTTGTTGGCATGCCTGTTGTCTTAGTTAAAATATGAGATCATTGTTATCATGGTTTATGTGACTTAGGTGCTAGCGTGAGTGCTATTCCTTTTACCTTATACCAAGAAATTATGAATGACATAGCACCCGCTGAAATAGAAGACATAGATGTTACTATTAAACTTGCTAACAGAGACACCATCGCACCACTTGGGATTGTTAGAGATGTTGAAGTATTGTGTGGGAAAATAAATCACCCTACTGATTTTTTTTCTAGTTCTTGGTTCCCCACAAGATGATTTTTTGTCCCATTATCTTTGGTAGACCTTTCTTGAACACCATTAATGCTAAAATAGATTGTGAAAAACAAAGTGTCGGTGTTAACTTTGGTGATGAGTCTCATGAATTTAATTTCTCCAAGTTTAGTAGACAACCTCATAAGAAAGAATTACCTAGTAAGTATGAAATAATTGGTATTGCTTCTATTTCCTCCTACTGATCCACTAGAAAAATATTTGCTAGACCATGAAAATGATATGCATGTGCATGAAAGAAATGAAATGGATAAAATTTTCTTTGAACAACAACCTCTGCTCAAACACAATTTGCCTATTAAAACTCTAGGAGGTTCTCCTCCACCTAAAGGTGATCCTGTGTTTGAATTAAAACAATTGCCTGGCACTTTGAAATATACTTATCTTGATGAGAAACAGATATATCCTGTTATTATTAGTACTAACCTTTCAGAACATGAAAAAGGAAAATTATTGAAAATTATGAAGAAGCGCCGTGGTGCCGTTGGATATACTCTTGATGATCCTAAGGGCATTAGTCCCTCTCTCTGTCAGCACAAGATTAATATGGAACCTGATGCTAAACCCGTTGTTGATCATCAATGACGTTTGAATCCTAAGATGAAAGAAGTGGTAAGAACTGAAATATTAAAGCTTCTGGAAGCGGGTATAATCTAAACCATAGCTGATAGTAGATGGGTAAGTCCCATTCATTGTGTCCTTAAGAAGGGAGGTATTATTGTTGTTCCTAATGATAAAAATGAACTTATTCCACAAAGAATTGTTACTGACTATAGAATGGTAATTGATTTCAGAAAATTAAATAAATCGACTAGAAAAGATCATTACCCTTTGCCTTTTATCGATCAAATGTTGGAAAGATTATCTAAGCACACACACTTTTGTTTTCTTGATGGATATTCTGATTTTTCTCAAATACCTATTTCACAACCTGGTCAAGAGAAAACCACCTTTACTTGCCCTTTTGGAACTTATGCTTATAGACGTATGTCTTTTGGTTTATGCAATGCACCTGCTACCTTTCAAAGATGTATGACCGCTAAATTCTCTGATTTTTGTGAAAAGATTGTTGAGGTTTTCATGGATGATTTTTCTGTTTATGGAACGTCTTTTGATGATTGCTTAAGCAATCTTAGTTGAGTTTTGCAGAGATGTGAGCAAACTAATCTTGACCTGAATTGGGAAAAGTGAAACTTTATGGTTAATGAAGGTATTGTCTTGGGGCATAAAATTTCTGAATGAGGTATTGAGGTGGATAAAGCTAAAGTTGATGCAATTGAGAAAATGCCATTTCCTAAAGATATTAAAGGTATTCGTAGTTTCCTTGGTCATGATGGTTTCTATAGGAGGTTTATTAAAGACTTCTATAAAATTTCTAGGCCTCTTACAAATATTTTACAAAAGGATGTTCCATTTGTTTTTTATGATGATTTTGTAGAAGCCTTTGAAACACTTAAGAAAGCTTGAACTTCTGCACCTATTGTTCAACCACCTGATTGGAACTTGCCTTTTGAAATTATGTGCGATGCTAGTGATTATGTTGTTGTCGCTGTTCTAGTACAAAGAGTTGATATGAAATTAAATGTTATTCATTATGCTAGCAAAACTCTAGACAGTGCCTAGAGAAATTAGGCTACTGCTAAATTTTTTTAGCAGTTGTGTTTGCTTGTGACAAATTCAGATCTTACATTGCTGATTCCAAAGTAACTGTTCACACTGATCATGCTGCTATTAAATATCTTATGGAAAAGAAAGATGCTAAACCTAGACTCATTAGGTGGGTTATTTTGCTACAAGAATTGGATTTACATACTACTGATAGAAAAGGAGCTGAGAACCCCGTAGTTGATAACTTGTCTAGGTTAGAGAATATTCTTGACAACCCACTACCTATTGATGATAGCTTTCCTGATGAAAAATTAGCTGCAATAAATGTTTCTCATAACACTCCTTGGTATGCTGACTATGCTAATTATATTGTTGCTAAATACATACCACCTAGTTTTACTTACCAACAAAAGAAAAAAATTCTTCTACGATTTAAGACATTACTTTTGGGATGACCCACATCTTTATAAAGAAGGAGTATATGGTATTATTAGATGTTGTGTACCCGAGCATGAACAGGAACAAATCCTACGGAAATGTCACTCCGAAGCTTATGGAGGACATCATGCGGGAGATAGAACTGCTCATAAGGTATTGGAATCTGGTTTTTATTGGCCTACTCTATTCAAGGATGCTCATAAGTTTGCTTTATCTTGTGATGAATGTCAAAGAATTGGTAATATCGATAAGCGTCAAGAAATGGCTATAAATTATTCTCTTGTTGTTGAACCATTTGATGTTTGGGGTTTTGATTGTATGGGACGTTTTCCTTCCTCTAATGGATATACACATGTTTTGGTTGCTCTTGATTATATCACTAAGTGGGTAGAAGCTATTCCTACTAGTAGTGCTGATCATAACACTTCCATTAAAATGCTTAAAGAAGTTATTTTACCGAGGTTTGGAGTCACTAGATATTTAATGATCAATGGTAGTTCACACTTTATTCATGGCGCTTTCCATAAAATGCTTGCTAAATATGATGTTAACCATAGAATTGCATCACCCTATCATACACAATCTAGTGGTCAAGTTGAACTTAGCAATAGAGAAATAAAACTAATATTACAAAAAACCATTAATAGGTCCCAAAAGAATTGGTCCAAGAAATTGGATGATGCACTTCGGGCCTACAGAACAACATATAAAAATCCTATGGGTATGTCTCCCTATAAAATGGTTTATGGAGAAGCTTGTCATTTGCCTCTTGAGTTAGAACATAAAGCATATTGGGCAATTAAAGAACTCAACTATGATTTCAAACTTGCCAGTGAAAAGTGGTTATTTGATATTAGCTCACTAGATGAATGGAGAACCAAAGCTTATGAAAATGCCAAGTTATTTAAAGAAAAAGTTAAAAGATGGCATGACAAAGGAATCCAAAAGCGGGAATTCAAAGTTGGAGAATATGTTCTTTTGTACAACTCTCGTTTCGGATTATTTGCAGGAAAACTTCTCTCTAAATGGGAAGGACCATATATTATCGAGGAGGTTTATCGCTCTAGAGCCATGCATCCAAATTAATAATGCCGAAGGTACTAACCCGAAGGTGGTCAATGGGCAAATAATTAAACACTATATCTCAGGTACGCCTATTAATGTTGAAAGTAATATCATTCAAACCATGACACCATAGGAACACACAAAAGAAACCTTCCGGAACACTCCAGAATACTAAAAAAGAGGAGGTATGTGATATGGAAAGTAAACGGACTCTCAAAAATCCGCAAAAATATTTTTCTGTCAGTTTTGAAATATTACAAAAATTAGGAAAATAAGAAACAACCAGGAAGTCAACCGAGGAGGGCACAAGACACCAAGGCGCGCCTGGCTTGCCTGGCACGCCCAAGTGGGTTGTGCCCACCTCGGGAACCTTCCCGACTTCATTTCTCTCTCATTTTCTTGTTTCCCAAGATAAAAAAATCTTTATATACCCCCTGAACGTATTGACCACCGTATCACGGAGAAATCTTCTGTTCTTCTTTCTTGCTATTTTTCTGACAGATCTAGATCACCATGTCCGCTTCAAGCTCCTCCAAGGACAAGTTCTTCGAGAACATCATCAACCCGTATTTGCGGGAGGTGATGCAGCACCCTCAAGCCATTGAGATGCGTGAGGGGGTGCTCCACATCCGGGATGTCCAGGGGCCCAAGAGGATGGGAACCGTGGAGGCTAGGATTGAAGCTATGGAGCAAGAGGCTTTCAAGTGCAAGGGTATGGTGGAGTGTGGAATCAATGCCAATCACCTCATGATCACGGATTTCACTCATGATTTCAAGGTGGATGACCGGTCCATGAAGGACATCGTCTTCACCCAAATCAATTTTCTGCAAGGCCAAATCTATGATCTCCAAAATCAAGTCTTTGAATATGAGGTGAGATTTAAGGGTATGAGTTTAGATGCCAGTTGCAGGACTCACTGTTCAAGATATCTTCTGATATTCCGATAAATCGGCTGATTTATCGCTTACCAGTGTCTGACCGATAAGATATATCGGCCGATAAATCAACCGATATGACGATAAACCAGCCGATATGCCGATAAACTGGCCGATTTACCCCTTATCATGGGTCGACCGATAAGTTCCCGATAAGCGATATCCCCAACATTGGCAGGACTTGTGAGACTCGCGCTTCTTCTTATGATGGTGAGCCGCTGCCATGGAAGCCGGAGGATAAGCCCGCTACTACTTCACCACCACCATCATCATCTTCCCCACCAAAGGAGACTTGAGTTCATGGTATGTGCACTCCCCTTGGATTGTGCCAAGCTTGCGGGAGGTGCCCCGGTATCGTATCACCACCACTATCTTTGCCTTTATCTATTTTAGTTCGATCTTTAGTTATCCTTTGATTTAGTTGAATAAGAGTTTAGTTCGATCCTTTCTTTTCGAGTGCTTGCTTAATGATCTATCTATCTATGTAATCGTGTGCGAGATATATAATAAAGAGTAGTTTGAGTTTTGTTTCTTTACTCTTTGTTTCAATAAAAAGAAAGGAAAATAAATGAAAAATATCATATGCTAATCTTATGGTAAGTAATGACATCACATAAGGAAAAGTATAAGTGGTAAAATTTATTGGAGATTGACAAACATAGCATTGGTCAATGATGCAATTCATAAAAGAATTAATAAGGCAAGAGAAGATTCACATGCAAATACACTATCATGGACAAATTTTATGATTATGAGCCCCCATTAAATATTATGTGTCAAAAATTTTGGCGTTGGACAAGGAAGACAACGTAATGGTTTATGTTCGTTCATATTCACATAGAAGTTATATTGTCATAGATCCTTCAACATGTGGTGCCTCCTCAATATCTTTGCTAGCCAAAAACTCCGCACTAAGTAGAGATACTACTTGTGCATCCAAAAACCCTTAAACCCGAAATTCTTATTTTGAGAGTCCACCATATCTACCTATGGATTAAGTAAGATCCTTCAAGTAAATTGTCATCAGTGCAATAAGGCAATAAAAATTGCTTCTGAATGTGTTGGATCATTTAGTGTAAGAGAAAATTGAGCATTGTACGAACTTCTGATGGAAAAGTAATAAAAGCGACAGACTGCATAATGAAGGTTGCTATCATAAGGTCAATATAACGTGACATTCTTTTGCATTAAGGGATTTGGCATACAAACAAAAAGTGCATGGAAACCTCTGCTTCCCTTTGCAAAGGGCCTATCTTTTACTTTTACGCATTTACTTTTATATAAGAATCAAAGTATTCTTCCCTATTCCTTTTTATTTTCTCATTTTGCAAGAATCATGTGGTGAGGAAAGATCTAGGCACATATATCTAGTTGGATATGGATGGGCAGGAGTTATTATTGTTGACATCACCCTTGAGCTGAATACATTAGGAGGCGAAACTATAAGCCCCTATCTTTCTATGTTTCCGGTTGAAACTTTTTGTTCATGGGTATGTTGTGAGTGTTAGCAATCATAGAAGGTTCAATGATGGTTGAGTATGTGGACTTGCCTAAAGGCTCTGATACGTGACCCTTCCTGAAAATATGATGAATTGTAGTTGCAAAGTTGACTGGGAACATAGTTTGTTGGTTTTCAATAAGGTTTATGCTTTCTACTTCAATGTTGTGATGAATTGTTACTTGTTCATGAAAAGGTATATGATAAAAGTTGTGTGATAAAGTTCTTTGTTGTTATAATAATAAGCATGATGCTTCTATGTCCGTATTTTTTTATCGACACCTCTCTCTCTCTCTCTAAGCATGTGGGCATGTTTTTTGATTTTAGTTTTTCGCTTGAGGATAAGAGAGGTCTAAGCTTGGGGGAGTTGATACGCCCATTTTGCATCATGTTTTCCTACTATTATTTATAATGTTTTATGCATAATAATGCTTTATGGAGTAATTCTAATGCCTTTTTCTCATAATATGTAAGGTTTACACAAAGAGGGAGAATGCCGGCAACTGGATTTCTGGACCTAAAAAAGCTACGTCAGAGTTACTTATTCTGCACATCTCCAAATGAGCTGAAAATTTACAGAGAATTGTTTTGGAATATATAAGAAATACTAGAGAAAATACCTACCGGAGGGGGGCACCCTGGTGAGCACAAGACACCAGGGCGCGCCTGGTCCCCCAAGCACGCCCTGGTGGGTTGTGCCCTCCTCGGTCCATCTCTGGTGCCCAACTTCTGGTATATAGGTTATTTTGTCCTAGAAAAAATCCGAGGGGGACTTTCAGGATGAAGCACCGTCGTCTCGAGGTGGAACTTGGGCAGGGAACTTTTACCCTCCGGTGGAGTGATTCCGCTGGGGGAACTTCCCTCCTAGAGGGGGAAATCATCATCATCATCATCATCATCATCACCAACAATCCTCTCATCTTTGGGAGGGCCATCTTCGACAACACTATCTCCTCTCAAACCCTAGTTCATCTCTTGTGTTCAATCTTTGTACCGAAACCTCAGATTGGTACCTGCGGGTGACTAGCAGTGTTGATTACATCTTGTAGTTGATTACTATATGGTTTATTTGGTGGAAGATTATATGTTCAGATCCATTATGCTATTTAATGCCCCTTTGATCTTGAGCATGATTATTATTTGTGAGTAGTTACTTTTGTTCTTGAGGTCATGGGAGAAGTCATGTTGCAAGTAATCATGTGAACTTGATATGTGTTTGATATTTTGATGATATGTATGATGTGATTCCCTTAGTGGTGTCATGTGAACGTTGACTACATGGCACTTCACCATATTTGGGCCTAAGGGAAGGCATTGTGTAGTAGTTATTAGATGATGGGTTGCTAGAGTGATAGAAGCTTAAACCCTAGTTTATGCGCTACTTTGTAAGGGACCGATTTGGATCCAAAAGTTTAATGCTATGGTTAGATTTTATCTTAATACTTTTCTCGTAGTTGCGGATGCTTGCGAGGGGGTTAATCATAAGTAGGACGTTTGTTCAAGTACGAACAAAACCTAAGCACCGGTCCACCCACATATCAAATTATCAAAGTAGCAAACACAAATCAAACCAACATGAAAAAAGTGATATGGTGAAATTCTCGTGTACCCTCAAGAACGTTTTGCTTATTATAACTTATAAGAGACCGTTTTGGCCTGTCCTTTGCCTCAAAAGGATTGGGTTACCTTGTTGCACTTTGTTTACAGTTACTGTTACTTGCTCGTTACAAATTATCTTGCTATCAAACTACTTGTTACCGACTATTTCAGTGCTTGCAGAAAATACCTTGCTAAAAACCACTTGTCATTTCCTTCTGCTCCTCATTGGGTTCGACACTCTAACTTATCGAAAGGACTACGATTGATCCCCTATACTTGTGGGTCATTAGTAGCAGACAAGGCAGCAGCAGCAGCCGAGACGATGTTTGCAAACGCCGAGAGTGCTCGAGCAGTCGTCCGTGTCGCGGATGTCACCCTGGCCCGAGTCGAGGCAATCCATGCCAAGATCGAGGATGCCCATGCCAAGATATGCTAGGACTCCCCAGAATCCAGCATGCATCCCACATCTGAAAAAGTGGAGGAGGCCATGGAGAACCTGCTTCCTCATGAGGTCGTCGAGTAGGAGCTGGAGTGCAGGAGGCGGCGGAGATCGAGGAGCGCTGGGAGGAGGAGTTGCCCGTGGCTAAGGAGGAGGTAGAGAAGCACCTTTCCGTCGAGGAATCGGCAGTGGAGTACCAACGCGAGCTCTGGCACAACCACTACTACGAGTACTACAACCTTGAGTGTGGCGCCGAGGACGAGGACGACGACACAGAGTCCACCACAAGCGGCATGTCGCCAGGATAAGTCATCCACATCTCATCTTACACCGGCGAGGCATAGGGCGGCGCATCGGTGGCTTTGTTAAAATTATGCATACTTAGCCTTTGTTTATAACATTGGTATTTTTTAGAACAATGTTTAGGTCAACCGGCTCTATTTAATTACTAAAATTGCTCAATTCACTAAGTGCGGTATGTGTGCTGTAGGCTCTTTTGTGTACCCAAATTAGCAAGCGATGCTAAATTATGAAATCACATGGATGAGCACCGTATCTAGGGTAATTTTGACCAAAATTTGAATGCTCAAACTCATTGCATGTGCGTAAAGCAGAAGAATCGTTTGCGATGCACACATTTGTTCAAAGTGAATGGTGTCCGATGGTACCGCACTCCAAGTTTCCCTCCACCTTTCAATTTTTTTGCCTACCGCCCAAATATCTAACTCTTCCCCCTCCCCACCCCTTTTCTCCCTGACCATAAGCCACATTTACCATCTTTCCTCATTTCTTACTTCCCAAGCTACATTGCTTCCTTGCTTGCTTCCTCACTTTCGTCGTCTTGCATCCAACCGCCGCGGACGCCATGGCCTTCTTCAATGACCTCTCCAGCGGTTCCTCCTCTAATGACGACTCTTTCACCAACCGGGTATGCATCTCTCCTCTCTCTCGCCCCCTAGGCTTAGGGTTATAATTTGGAATAAAGGATTTTAACTCGGCGGCCGATTTGTGTCAGATTCGGGGTTCCGCAGACCCTTGAGAGGTTCGAACACTAGGGTGCGTGCGAAGAACTCCCTCTTCCCAGCCTGCCTGCTCGACGATTCCACGGCCTAGCTCGACGAACCCAAGAGACAAGAGACACAACAGTTTAGCCTGGTTCTGGCCACCTTGCGGTGTAATACCCTACTCCAGCTTTGTGGTGGATTGCCTCGAGGAGCTGAGGATGAAATAGTACAACGGTTGAACGGCCTCAGGAGGTGAGGTGTTCTTGAGCTCGATGAGCTGGTGGGTGAGAGGATGATCTGAATCTCATCCCCGTCTATGGTGGTGGCTAAGTCCTATTTATAGTGGCCTTGGTCCTCTTCCCAAATGAAAGGCGGGAAGGGATCCCACAACAGCCAAATTTGAAGGTAGACAACTAGTACAAGCTATCCTGACAGAACTAGTCTTTGCCTGCAAAAGGTTCTGGTGGTGACGTTGTGGTGGGCTCCTCGATGACCTCCATCCTGCCGTCCTGGCGGTCTTGGTCTTGTTGCGCCGATGAGGAAACCTTTGCTTGATTCCTCGGGACTCTGTGTCTGCGCTTGCCTCATTAGCACCAAAGAGGAAACTGGTACACTGCGCCCGCTGGCGCCCGCCTGGCCTTGGTCGTCATGGCTCACGTCATGTGAACCTCGCGAGGTGCTCCTTGCCTTGATATCTCCGCTCCTCGGGAGCCAGCCTGGTGAGGCCGTCCCCAGGGAGGTCTTGGTGCTGTCCGCCTCATGAGGCTTGGCCCCTCGCGAGGGTCTTGGATTGTTGTTGCTGAAGCTGGGTCGTACCAGGTCGCTGTTGGAGCCACGTCATGGGCCGCAGGTAGGCAAGTCTGGGTACCCCCGTTCCCATGACTCTGACAGTAGCCCCCGGGCCCAAGGCATGCTCGAACTTGGCTTTGAGGCGAAGCCAAGGGGTAAGTGCGGAGCGCCGCGGGCCCCAACCGCCTGCGGCCCCGGTCGACGCGTGGCAATTAATGGGACGTGGGTGTTTCCGCTTCCCCATGCTACCTCAATTTATATAACACATGGGAGGCCTAGGGTTTAGAGGAGTCCTTGTTTTGGGCGCCAAGTCTTGTGGAATCCTCCTTCTATGTGACATGGGCTGCCCGAAGTGGCCCATAAGTGAACTGCCATGGGGGTCCTCGGCCTGATCCAGCTGGTCGGGAGACGACGTGGTGAGTACCCCCTAGTCTAGGACACCGTCAGTAGCCCCCTGAACCGGTCATCAAGTTGGGGACGCTCCTCGATTCTTACGAACTATTCTTCATCTTCGGTCATTGGTCTTGAAAACTGGTTCAACAAATCTTCTCATCTTCGAGCTTGAGGATCGCCGAAGTTAATCCGAAGAGTCTACACGTCGGGTATCCGAGGAGCCCCTTTAAGTTTTCGGCCTTTAGCAATTCCTTGTTATTTTTTACGCCACACCTCTGGTCTGAAGTTGTTCCCGTGCGGCGGTGTCCTCTTGCGTCCGAGCTCCAACGCCAGATTGCATCCGAGATATCTTTTGCAGCCGAGTACCAACGCAGGACCGCTTCTGAGCTCCAACACCATAATGTATCTGATCTCCAAAGCCGGACTATATCTGAAGTGTCATAGATTACCTCGGTCTTGAAAAGGTTAAAAGGGTAGAACCAAGCTTAATGCCAGAGATGCCCTCTATAGAGCCAGCCACTTGCAACCGAGCTTTATGTCGGACTGCTTCCGAGGTATTTTTTGCAGTCGAGCAGCAACGCCGGACTATATCCGGGCTCCAACGCTGGACTGTATCCGAGGTGGTGCACCACCTCGGTCATGGGCTGCTTTATATGAATTTAATTCCGATTTGTGCAATGTATTCTCTGTTGAGATGCATGTATAGCCAGTAGCCCTCAAGGTGCGTGTTGGCCTAATATCCAGGATGCACCGGAAGGATAAATTCAAACTGCTGACCCCAGTAGCCCCTGAGACTTAGGTCGATTCGTGAAATCGGCCTGAGGATCAATTCCCAGCTCGGAAGCATACTTAGGAATAGAAACGCAGTGTAATATATTAGAGGAAATAGTGATAGATGAATGGGCCCTTGAGAGAGGGTTTTGAGAAGTCGTTGTAATATATTAGCTTGATGCTGGATAAGTCCCAGATGGTACCTATTATTGTCCGAAGACGCGTTTGCTCATAGTTCAGTCAATCCAAACACTAGGCACTTTGAATTTTATCTATTGAATAGGCAATGCAGTAGCCCCCGAGACACTGGTCGGGTGGCAACACCAGATCAGGGGATCAATGTGCCCCGTTAATATTAGTAAATGATAAACCCGAAGCCCAGTAGCCCCCGAGCCTTAATGTGGGCATGGGTGGCCGAATTAAGGATCGATATCTGGAGTAAAATCGCAAATTATGTGTAATGATTCTACATATCCAAGTACTCTGTTGACCGACCATCGGCTTCAACCTCCTCGGCCAGTAGCCGAGGAGTGTTTTTCGCACTTTATAAAGACTTTATGAGGGCAAAGATTTACGACAAACAAGGTAATCCGGCCATACGGTTTATAAACAAAGGTATGCAGAGAGAATGTTATATTACTATGTAATGTAAAAAACATTTTCCAAAGAAAATAGTCCCGCTATTGGTTTCTTTCTTTGGGTTGTCATGCCGACCATGATCATGAAACCTCACCTCTGATCAATGCGGGAGAAAAATATTGAGTATTTAGTTTGGGGAAAGTTCCCGAACTATGTGGTCTTTAGTGAACCTAAATTTTCACTTCCATCGTTGCCGACCAATTATATCCTTTAAGATCGCTAGCTTTCGGCTTCACCCAGTCTGAGGTACTAACTCGGATGACCCGGTAGTAACAATCATAGAGGTGCTCCCTTTACCGCCTAGCCGAACAATCGGGAACGTAGGGGTAAGCATAGGAGCCAGGCAACCCAGCTTGGCCAAAATCTTAAGTTAAATTGATGCATATTTATGGCTTTATAATGATAATTATGGAAGGCAGCACTTGTATACCGAATACAAACACTGATGATAGATGTTTATTTTGACTCCGTTGTGACTGTTTATCAGTTGAAAGTGTCCCATCGTCGGCTTCTACCCCTTTGTAGATACTACGCAGGGTGTTTCCGCAGTAACAAGACAACCCTTAACTGATGTCTCGGTGCCCGGAGGCAGTTGTGCTAGCAGAAACAAGGCAATCAGATATGCTGGATTTATAACTTTCATTTAGTCATAGGAGCTTTAAACTGGGGAAGATAGCTATGAGCCCCCGGTTAGTGTTCGGCACCGACCGAAGTCTAGCCATTAACACTTCAGCCAATGTTATGAAAGGCCCATCATTTAACACGGGGTAATCGGTGTCGATCTATAGTTTGACACCGTCATCAGGACGCTAACCAGTTTACACCCATTGTGACAGTCAGTTTTCGGCTTTCTCCACTGAGGTACTTAACCACTCGAGCTGGAAGCACAATCGAAGTGGTTCTCTAATACGTCTCCAATGTATCTATAATTTTTGATTGCTCCATGCTATATTATCTACTGTTTTGGACTATATTGGGCTTTATTTTCCACTTTTATATTATTTTTGGGACTAACCTATTAACCAGAGGCCCACCCCAGAATTGCTTTTTTTTGCCTATTTCAGTGTTTCGGAGAAACGGAATATCCAACGGAGTCCAAACGGAATGAAACCTTCGGAAACGTGATTTTCTCATCAGATAAGATCCAGGAGACTTGAACCCTCCGTCAAGAAAGCCACGAGGCGGTCATGAGGGTGGAGGGCGCCCCCCCCCCTTAGGGCGCGCCCCCCTGCCTCGTGGGCCCCTCGAAGCTCCACCGACGTACTTCTTCCTCCTATATATACCTACGTACCCCCAAACGATCGGGGACGGAGCCAAAAACCTAATTCCACCGCCGCAACTTCCTGTATCCACGAGATTCCATCTTGGGGCCTGTTCCGAAGCTCCGCCGGAAGGGGCATCGATCACGGAGGGCTTCTACATCATCATCCAAGCCCCTCCGATGAAGTGTGAGTAGTTTACTTCAGACATACGGGTCCATAGTTAGTAGCTAGATGGCTTCTTCTCTCTTTTTGGATCTCAATACAATGTTATCCCCCTCTCTTGTGGAGATCTATTCGATGTAATCTTCTTTTTGCGGTGTGTTTGTTGAGACCGATGAATTGTGGGTTTATGATCAAGTCTATCTATGAATAATATTTGAATCTTCTCTGAATTCTTTTATGTATGATTGGTTATCTTTGCAAGTCTCTTCGAATTATCAGTTTGGTTTGGCCTACTAGATTGGTTGTTCTTGCCATGGGAGAAGTGCTTAGCTTTGGGTTCGATCTTGCGGTGTCCTTTCCCAGTGACAGAAGGGGCAGCAAGGCACGTATTGTATTGTTGCCATCGAGGATAACAAGGTGGGTTTTTTTATCATATTGCATGAAACTATCCCTCTACATCATGTCATCTTGCTTAAGGCGTTACTCTGTTTTTAACTTAATACTCTAGATGCATGCTGGATAGCGGTCGATGAGTGGAGTAATAGTAGTAGATGCAGGCAGGAGTCGGTTTACTTGTCTCGGACGTGATGCCTGTATACATGATCATACCTAGATATTCTCATAACTATGCTCAATTCTGTCAATTTCTTAACAATAATTTGTTCACCCACCGTAGAATACTTATGCTCTTGAGCGAAGCCACTAGTGAAACCTATGGCCCCCGGGTCTCTTTCTCATCATATCAATCTCCATCACTTTATTATTGCTTTGCTTTTACTTTTTACTTTGCATATCTATACCAAAAATATTATTTATCATCTCTATCAGATCTCACTTTCGTAAGTGACCGTGAAAGGATTGACAACCCCTAAGCGCGTTGGTTGCGTTGAGCTATTGTTTTTGTGTAGGTACAAGGGACTCGCGCGTAGCCTCCTACTGGATTGATACCTTGGTTCTCAAAAACTGAGGGAAATACTTACGCTACTTTGCTGCATCATCCTCTCGTCTTCGGGGAAATCCAACGCGGTGCTCAAGAGGTAGCAAGAAGAATTTCTGGCGCCATTGCCGGGGAATCTGCGCAAAAGTCAACATACCAAGTACCCATCACAACCCCTATCTCCCGCATTACATTATTTGCCATTTGCCTCTCGTTTTCCTCTCCCCCACTTCACCCTTGTCGTTTTATTCGCCCTCTCTCTCTCTCTCTATCCTTCCTCTCTATTTGCCTCTTTTTGCCCGTTTGCTTTTTGTTTGCTTGTGTGTTAGTTTGTTTGCTTGTCATCATGGCTAGTCTCATATCTTCTCCGTTGTCTCCCGAGAATGAAGTTCTAAATTTTAAACAAAGGGAGGGAGAAAATCTAAAAGATGCTTGGTATAGAATTTGAAATGTTCAAAATAGATCTACCAGGAAGCAATCTACTTCAGTTCTTCTCCGCAATTTTTATGTAGGTGCTAGTCCTTGGTATAGATATATCCTTGATACCATTACCGGAGGGAATTTCTTGGGTAGCCATACTTTTGATTCTTATAATGCTATGTTAGATTTATTTGGCTCACCACCTCTTTTGGTTAATGGAACTATGTTAACTTTGGAGCATGTTATGAAAAGACTTGAAATTATTGAAAATAAAGTTGCTACCATTGAATTAATTGAAAATATAGATAAAAAGATCCACAATCAAATTACCCAATATGGATCTAGGGTAGGAATGACTTTGAAAAATATTAAGGAAAAGGAACCCATAGTTAATGAGAAAATAAATCTAGATTCCACTAGAATCGATAAACTTGAGGGTATCATTACAAACTTGGGAACCGCTTTTCCTTCCGTAAAGAATATCCAAGTCCTCCTACTAAAATTGCCAAGCTTATGTATGTTCCTAAAAATAAGGGTGAATCATCTAGTAAGGAAACTGCGGATCTTAAATCTATAAGTATTCATCCCAATCTTTTTGCTATCATTAAGGAACCAATTGCTACAAATGAATTTTTCGATCTTGTGCCTAAGAGTTTGATAATAACTAGAAAGAAAGAAATTCCTAAGGGAGATAGATGCCTCATTGAAGAATTTCCTACCAAAGATGGCAATACCTAGATCTATCCTTGCTTGTTATGCCTAGCTAGGGGCGTTAAACGATAGCGCGTGTTGGGAGGCAACCCAATTTTATTTTTATTCCTTGCTTTTTGCCCCTGTTTAGTAATAAATAATTTATCTATCCTCTGTTTTGGTTGTGTTTTTTGTGTTTAATTAGTGTTTGTGCCAAGTAGAACCGTTGGGAAGACTTGGGGAAAGTCTTGTTGAACTTGCTGTAAAAAACAGAAACTTTAGTGCTCACGAGAACTGCTGTCATTTTTATTTGGAAAGTGATATTTAGTTAATTCGTTTTGCAGATGATTAATAGATAAATTCCTCACGTCCAGCAATTTATTTTAGAATTTTGGGGGTTCCATATCTTGTGCTAGATACAGATTACTACAGACTGTTCTGTTTTTGACAGATTCTGTTTTTCGTGTGTTGTTTGCTTATTTTGACGAATCTATGGCTAGTAAAATAGTTTATAATCCATAGAGAAGTTGGAATACAGTAGGTTTAACACCAATATAAATAAAGAATGAGTTCATTACAGTACCTTGAAGTGGTCTTTTGTTTTCTTTCGCTAACGGAGCTCACGAGATTTTCTACTTTAAGTTTTGTGTTGTGAAGTTTTCAAGTTTTGGGTAAAGATTTGATGGATTGTGGAACAAGGAGTGGCAAGAGCCTAAGCTTGGGGATGCCCATGTCACCCCCAAGATAATCTAAGGACACCTAAAAGCCAAAGATTGGGGATGCCCCAGAAAGCATCCCCTCTTTCGTCTACTTCTATCGGTAACTTTACTTGGAGCTACATTTTTATTCACCACATGATATGTATTTTGCTTGGAGCGTCTTTTATGATTTGATTCTTTGATTGTTAGTCTACCACAATCATCCTTGCTGTACACACCTTTTGAGAGAGCCATACATGATTTGGAATTTGATATAATACTCTATGTGCTTCACTTATATCTTTTGAGCTTTATAGTTTTGCTCTAGTGCTTCACTTATATCTTTTAGAGCACGGTGGTGGATTTGTTTTATAGAAACTATTGATCTCTCATGCTTCACTTAGATTATTTTGAGAGTCTTAATAGCATGGTAATTTTCTTGAAATCCTAATATGCTTGGTATGCAAGATTAATAATAAAACTTTCTTATGAGTGTGTTGAATACTAAGAAAAGTTTGATGCTTGATGATTGTTTTGAGATATGGAGGTAATAATATCAAAGTCATGCTAGTTGAGTAGTTGTGAAATTGAGAAATACTTGTGTTGAAGTTTGCAAGTCCCTTAGCATGCACGTATGGTAAATGTTATGCAACAAATTTGAAACATGAGGTGTTATTTGATTGTCCTCCTTATGAGTGGCGGTCGGGGACGAGCGATGGTCTTTTCCTACCAATCTACCCCCCTAGGAGCATGCGCATAGTGCCGAGGTTTTTGATGACTTGTAGATTTTTGCAATAAGTATGTGAGTTCTTTATGACTAATGTTGAGTCCATGGATTATACGCACTCTCACCCTTCCATCCTTGCTAGCCTCTTCGGTACCGTGCATTGCCCTTTCTCACATTGAGAGTTGGCGCAAACTTCGCCGGTGCATCCAAACCCCGTGATATGATACGCTCTTTCACACATAAACCTCCTTATATATTCCTCAAAACAGCCACCATACCTACTTATTATGGCATTTCCATAGTCATTCCGAGATATATTGCCATGCAACTTTCCATCATTCCGTTCATCATGACACATTCATCATTGTCATATTGCTTAGCATGATCATGTAGTTGACATAGTAATTGTGGAAAAGCCACCATTCATAATTCTTTCATACATGTCACTCTTGGTTCATTGCATATCCCGGTACACCACCGGAGGAATTCATATAGAGTCATCTTTGTTCTAGTATCGAGTTGTAATCATTGAGTTGTAAATAAATAGAAGTGTGATGATCATCATTATTAGAGCATTGTCCCAAGTGAGGAATAAAAAAGAGGCCATAAAAAAAGAGAAGGCCCAAAAAAAGAGAAAGTCCATAAAAAAGGAAAAGGCCCAGAAAATGAGAGAAAAAGAGAGAAGGGACAATGTTACTATCCTTTTACCACACTTATGCTTCAAAGTAGCACCATGATCTTCATAGTAGAGAGTCTCTCATGTTATCACTTTCATACACTAGTGGGAATATTTCATTATAGAACTTGGCTTGTATATTCCAACAATGGGCCTCCTCAAGTGCCCTAGGTCTTCGTGAGCAAGCAAGTTGGATGCACACCCACTAGTTTCTTTTGTTGAGCTTTCATACATTTATAGCTCTAGTGCATCCGTTGCATGGCAATCCCTACTTGCATTAACATCAATCGGTGGGCATCTCCATAGCCCATTGATTAGCCTCGTTGATGTGATACTTTCTCCTTTTTTGTCTTCTCCACATAACCCCCCTCATTATATTCTATTCCACCCATAGTGCTATGTCCATGGCTCGCGCTCATATATTTCGTGAAAGTTTATAGGTTTGAGATTACTAAAGTATGAAACAATTGCTTGGCTTGTCATCGGGGTTGTGCATGATGAGAGCATTCTTGTGTGACGAAAATGAAACATGACTAAACTATATGATTTTGTAGGGATGAACTTTCTTTGGCCATGTTATTTTGAGAAGACATAATTGCTTAGTTAGTATGCTTGAAGTATTATCATTTTTATGTCAATATGAACTTTTGTCTTGAATCTTTCGGATCTGAATATTCATACCACAATTAAGAAGAATTACATTAAAATTATGCCAAGTAGCACTCTGCATAAAAAATTCTCTTTTTATCATTTACCTACTCGAGGACAAGTAGGAATTAAGCTTGGGGATGCTTGATACGTCTCCAACGTATCTATAATTTTTTATTGCTCCATGCTATATTATCTACTATTTTGGACTATATTGGGCTTTATTTTCCACTTTTATATTATTTTTGGGACTAACCTATTAACCGGAGGCCCAGCCCAGAATTGTTGTTTTTGCCTATTTCAGTGTTTTGGAGAAACAGAATATCAAACGGAGTCCAAACGGAATGAAACCTTCGGAAACGTGATTTTCTCATCAGATAAGATCCATGAGACTTGGACCCTCCGTCAAGAAAGCCACAAGGCGGTCACGAGGGTGGAGGGCGCGCCCCCTGCCTCGTGGGCCCCTCGAAGCTCCACTGACGTACTTCTTCCTCCTGTATATACCTACGTAACCCCAAACGATCGGGGACGGAGCCAAAAACCTAATTCCACCGCCGCAACTTTCTGTATCCATGAGATCCCATCTTGGGGCCTGTTCCGGAGCTCCGCCGGAAGGGGCATCGATCACGGAGGGCTTCTACATCATCATCCAAGCCCCTCCGATGAAGTGTGAGTAGTTTACTTCAGACCTATGGGTCCATAGTTAGTAGCTAGATGGCTTATTCTCTCTTTTTGGATCTCAATACAATGTTCTCCCCCTCTCTTGTGGAGATCTATTCGATGTAATCTTCTTTTTGCAGTGTGTTTGTTGAGACTGATGAATTGTGGGTTTATGATCAAGTCTATCTATGAATAATATTTGAATCTTCTCTGAATTCTTTTATGTATGATTGGTTATCTTTGTAAGTCTCTTCGAATTATCAGTTTGGTTTGGCCTACTAGATTGGTTGTTCTTGCCATGGGAGAAGTGCTTAGCTTTGGGTACGATCTTGCGGTGTCCTTTCCCAGTGAGTGAAGGGGCAGCAAGGCACGTATTTTATTGTTGCCATCGAGGATAACAAGATGGGGTTTTATCATATTGCATGAAACTATCCCTCTACATCATGTTATCTTGCTTAAGGCGTTATTCTGTTTTAACTTAATACTCTAGATGCATGCTAGATAGTGGTCGATGAGTGGAGTAATAGTAGTAGATGCTGGCAGGAGTCGGTCTACTTGTCTCGGACGTGATGCCTATATACATGATCATACCTAGATATTCTCATAACTATGCTCAATTTTGTCAATTGCTCAATAGTAATTAGTTCACCCACCGTTGAATACTTATGCTCTTGAGAGAAGCCACTAGTGAAATGTGACGCCCGGGTAATTAAGCTACAGTGATCCTCTGCTAATGATGCCGCGTCACCTCGTTTATAGTTGCTAATCTCGAAGTTAGTTCAAAACCGATTCCAAATTCAAATTCAAAACCAAGTCAAACAATTAAAGTTTTCAAAGGTCAAAACTAAAATGTTCTTAATGTGATAAGTAAATCATGGATATTAATGGTGGGGAAACTAACATTTCTTATAATATTTAAATTCACTAAAATAACCAAAGCTTAGGGAAAAATAATTAATTTAATGCCTTTTATAAAGTTATAATATTGTAACTAAATTAGTAGTGTGCCAAAATAATTATGGCAGAGGCCTAATTAGTAATATTAATTTAGGTGCTAACTTGGTATTTTATAAAACTAAAATAATAGAAACTTTAAATGAAACAGTAAAGAAATAAAAGAAAAGAAAATACAAAAGCAAAAGGCAAAACAAAACTAAAAGGAAATAAAAGGCCCCCTCGCTGGGCCTCGGCCCAGCTGGCCACTGGGCTAGCCAGGCCGGCCCAGTCGGTGCCCCACTCCCCTCCTTATCCCCACTTCGGGGGGGGACCCTAACCCGACCGCACTACCCCACTCCCCCCCCCACATCGCCCACTCCCTCCTCGATCTGGATCGAGATCGAGGGCTCAACCCCGACCGCGCCCCGCCGACATCGCAGTTGCCGCCCGTGGATCCCGCAGCCTGCCGCCGAGCTTCGTCGCCGGATCCGCCGCCTCCTCGTCTCCTCCTCACGCCGCCTCGACCACGCCTCCTTGCCGGACGCCATCGCCGTCGTCATCTCCATCAACGCCGTCGTCCCCGTCTCCCTCCCCGAGCACCACTGCCTAGACCCCCATGACCCCGTGGTGAGGCCCCGGCATCTCCTCCCCATCCCCTGCTTCGGCAACTTCGGCCATGGCCTCGCTCACCGGCGCCCTCACGCGCGTCGGCCGCCCTGGCCGCGCCCGCGCCCCCTGTCTGTGCTCGCGCCCCACCTCGTTCGGACGTGCCTGCCCTGCTCTCCCTTCCGCGTCGCTCGCCAGACCACGCCCGCCTCCTCCCCTGCTGCTTGCTCGTCGCCGACCCCCCCCCCCAGCTCGTTGCTGCTACCTGCTGCGGGGCTTGGCCGCGCGCCCGCGCAGCCCCCCCCCCCCCCCGCGCGCACCTGGTGCTGCTCCCCCTGCCTCCCTGCCGCCCTGCTGTCACGCGCCGTGGCCGCGCCCTCTCCCTCCCGTTGCTGCCTCGTCCAGCGCACACGCGCGCCAGCTCGCCTTTCGCCACGGCCCCCTCCCCGCACCGCGCTGCGTCGCTGGCCGCCGGTGCTTGACCCCACACGCGCACCTCCTCAGGCGCCTGGGGATGGCGCCTGTCGTCGGATCCCCTGGATCACTCGCCGTGCCTCGCTGCATCTGCTCGCCGCGGTGCCCCCCCACCTACTCCGCGTGAACTCGGCCGCCGGAGCTCCACGTCGGCGCGCTGCCCTGCCCCTGCTCCTCGTGGCCGCGCTCGGCGCCCCTTGGCCGCACCGGCCGGCGCCCGGGGACAACCGGGATACGCCCGTATCCCCAGTTCCCGCATGCCCATGCCCGTTAAGGCCCCCTGGGCCAATGACATGTGGGGCCCTTGCCCCCAGAATGTTTAATAAAAAAAGATATTAAAAAATAAAAATAAAAATAAAAATATTAATTAATTAAATTAATTAATTAATCCTGATTAGATTAGCCTAATTAACTAGTTAACCTAATTAACTGTGATTAATTAATGAATAGTGAATGACATGCGGGACCCACACATAGTTGACCCAGTCAACTGCTAAGTTGACTGCTGACGTCAGCATGATGTCATGCTGACGTCGTCTTTTACTATTCTGGATAATGTTGAATTAAATAATTAATTCCAAAATTTAATAAAACTTTAGAAAATCATATCTTTTAATCCGTAACTCGGATAAAAATACTTTCTACATGAAAGTTGCTCAGAACGACGAGACGAACCCGGATACGCAGCCCGTTCGTCCGTCACGCATCCCTAGCATAGCAAACTCGCAACTTTCCCCCTCCGGCTCCTCTGCTCGAAAACGCGAAACACCGGGGATACTTCCCCGGATGTTTCCCCCCCCCCCTTCACCGGTATCACCTCATACCGCGTTAGGGCACCCCTAACACCGTCACTTGTCTTGTCATGCCTCGTTATGCATCTGTTTGCATTGTATTCATTGTTTCTTCCCCCCTCTTCTTCCGCTAGATAACGAGACCGACGCCGCTGCTACCCAGTACGACTACGGAGTTGACGACCCCCCTCTCTTGCCAGAGCAACCAGGCAAGCCCCCCCTTTGATCACCAGATATCGCCTACTCTTCTCTATACTGCTTGCATTAGAGTAGCGTAGCCTGTTACTGCTTCCCGTTAATCCTATACTGATGCATAGCCTGTCCTTGCTACTACTGTTGTTACTTTTACCTGCAATCCTAATACTTAGTATAGGATGCTAGTTTATCATCAGTGGCCCTACATTCTTGTCCGTCTGCCATGCTATACTATCGGGCCGTGATCACTCGGGAGGTGATCACGGGTATATACTATATACTTTATACATGATACATGTGGTGACTAAAGACGGGACGGCTCGTAGGAGCACCCGCGAGTGGATCTTTGAGGCGGAGCGACAGGGCAGGTTCCGACCACCTAGGAGAGAGGTGGGCCTGGCCCTGGTCGGTGTTCGCGGATACTTAACACGCTTAACGAGATCTGGGTATTTGATCTGAGTCTGGCCATTTGGTCTATACGCACTAACCATCTACGTGGGAGTAGTTATGGGTATCCCGACGTCGTGGTATCAGCCGAAGCCTTCGTGACATCAGCGACTGAGTGGCGCGCGCCGGATTGGACTGGAAAGCCACTAGGCTAGGTCTGCTTCCGGCCGCGTACGCAACGTGCAGGTGTGCAAAGGGCGATGGGCCCAGACCCCTGCGCCATAGGATTTAGACCGGCGTGCTGACCTCTCTGTTGTGCCTAGGTAGGGCTGCGACGTGTTGATCTTCCGAGGCCGGGCATGACCCAGAAAAGTGTGTCCGGCCAAATGGGATCGAGCGTGTTGGGGTATGTGGTGCACCCCTACAGGGAAGTTTATCTATTCGAATAGCCGTGTCCCTCGGTAAAAGGACGACCCGGAGTTGTACTTTGACCTTATGACAACTAGAACCGGATACTTAATAAAACACACCCTTCCAAGTACCAGATACAACCGGTGATCGCTCTCTCACAGGGCGACGAGGGGAGGATCATTGGTTAGGATTATGCTATGCGATGCTACTTGGAGGACTTCAGTCTACTCTCTTCTACATGCTGCAAGACGGAGGCTGCCAGAAGCGTAGTCTTCGAAAGGACTAGCTATCCCCCTCTTATTCCGGCTTTCTGCAGTTCCGTCCACTTATAATAGCCTTATTCCAGTTGATACCAATGCATACATATGTAGTGTAGCTCCTTGCTTGCGAGTACTTTGGATGAGTACTCACGGTTGCTTTCTCCTTCTTTTCCCTCTATCCTTTCTACCTGGTTGTCGCAACCAGATGTTGGAGCCTAGGAGCCAGACGCCACCGTCGATGACGACTCCTACTACACCGGAGGTGCCTACTACTACGTGCTGCCCGCTGACGACGACCAGGAGTAGTTTAGGAGGATCCCAGGCAGGAGGCCTGCGCCTCTTTCGATCTGTATCCCAGTTTGTGCTAGCCTTCTTAAGGCAAACTTGTTTAACTTATGTCTGTACTCAGATATTGCTGCTTCCGCTGACTCGTCTATGATCGAGCTCTTGTATTCGAGCCTTCGAGGCCCCTGGCTTGTAATATGATGCTTGTATGACTTATTTTATTTGTAGAGTTGTGTTGTGATATCTTCCCGTGAGTCCCTGATCTTGATCGTATACGTTCGCGTGTATGATTAGTGTACGATTAAATCGGGGGCGTCACATGAAACCTATGGCCCCCGGGTCTCTTTCTCATCATATCAATCTCCATCACTTTATTATTGCTTTGCTTTTACTTTTTTACATTACATCTCTATACCAAAAATATTATTTATCATCTCTATCAGATCTCACTTTCGTAAGTGACCGTGAAGGGATTGACAACCCCTAAGTGTGTTGGTTGCGTTGAGCTATTGTTTTTGTGTTGGTACAAGGGACTCACGCGTAGCCTCCTACTGGATTGATACCTTGGTTCTCAAAAACTAAGGTAAATACTTACGCTACTTTGCTGCATCATCCTCTCCTCTTCGGGGAAATCCAATGCAGTGCTCAAGAGGTAGCATTCTCCCTTTGCACACCTAGCCGAACAAAGCGAAACGTAGGAGGCAAGCACAGGAGCCGGGCAACCCAACTATTGACCAAAGACACAATTCGAAACCGATGAATACATAGCAATATCCGAGAGTGTTTTGCCGAATCTCTAAAGGTGTCCGGCATTGCACTGCAAGACTTATGCTGGAAACACACAAATAGTTTAAAAGTGCCATAGGCTTGGAAAACCAAAAACTTCAGTAAAGGCATTACGCCCGAACTACGCCCGAACTAAATCAAGTCATTTGGTGCCAATCCGAAAATTGTTCTTATTTTTGTGCTTCTGTCGTGCATTAATCTGACACATCCGATCTCAAGACTTCAAGCGGGTCAGCCTACGGCTGCAACCTCCTATCCCGAAGGCGGAGTACTGCTTGTTAGGCTAGTTTAGCGAACTAAACTCGAGCGGCATTAGATAGAAAATAGGTTATCCGGCTATTGACCACACACTCGAATCGAGAAAGGAGTGGTAGAAAAAGACTTTGCAACGACTAGGAAGAAAACAATTATTATAGAACGGCTCGTACAAATTTAAGAGCCCCCAGTTTACTTGGGTAAAGGAAGTGTTTTAACAAATAACGTTTTTAACAAACTGAGTTTTTTGTTTAACATAAATGAAAGTGCTAGTGATCGACTAGAGGGGGGTGAATAGGCGATTTTTATGAAAGTCTTCAAAACATGGGAGTTTCAAAGACAAACGATAGAAATAAACCTATTACCATGCAGTGGAAGGTAGACTACACTAAGCAAGCCATAGTCAAGTATTCAATGAAGTGAAAGCACAACGACTAATGGCAGCTAGGCAGTATAGATCAGATAGGAAGATAGTATGAAGCCAATCAGAACAAGCAGTCACTCAGTGAAGACAAAAGATAATGCAAACAGACAATGACTTCACAAGGACCAACTGTAAATAAAGAGATGGGAAGGATAGAACCAGTGACTCATTGAAGATAATGATTTGTTGGACCAGTTCCAGTTGCTGTGACAACTGTACGTCTGGTTAGGGAGGGTGAGATTCAACTCAGAAGACCGTGTCTTCACCTTATTCCCCTTGAGCTAAGGACACCCAGTCCTCGCCCAATCACTCTGGTAAGTATTCAAGGCAGACTTCCAAACCTTCATAGACTTCATTCACCGGCGATCCACAATGACTCTTGGATGCTCGGAACGCGACGCCTAACCGGCTGGAGGATTCATAGTCCTCAAGTGTAATAAGTCTTCAAATCACACAGACAGGAAGACTTAAGTGATGCCTAACACTCTTTGGCTCTGGGTGTTTAGGGCTTTATCCTCGCAAGGAATTCTCTCTCAAAGCCTTCGAGGTGGGTTGCTCTCAAACGACAAAAGCCGTACACTAAATTTGAGCAGCCAACCGTTTATGGTTGTAGGGGGTGGGCTATTTATAGCCACTAGGAAACCCGACCTGATTTGTCCGAAATGACCATGGGTCACTAAGGAACTGACATGTGTTCCAACGGTCAGATTTCAAACACACACGGCAACTTTACTTGGGCTACAAGCAAAGCTGACTTATCCAGCTCTGGATAAGATTTGCTCTCATTGTCTTCGCTTGAAGACATAGGATTTTGGTTTAAGCATCACTTCAGTCATTCTGACTAGTTCTCTTGGACCCCACTTAACAGTACGATGGTTCCTATGACTCAACAAAGAAGAAAAAAAGAGCGACGAAACAACTAAGTCTTCGCGCTCCATAGTCTTCACATGATGTCTTCTCTTGTCATAGTCTTCAATGTGAATGTCTTCACATCCCACCTTTGACTTCAATGTCTTCATACATTTTTAGGGGTCATCTTTGGTAGGAAAACCGAATCAATGAGGGACTTCTACCTATGTTATCCTGCAATTCTCACAAACACATTAGTCCCTCAACCAGGTTTGTCGTCAATACTCCAAAACCAACTAGGGGTGGCACTAGATGCACTTACAATCTCCCCCTTTTTGGTGATTGATGACAAACTGGTTGAAGTTTTCAATGGGGAATAAAATATGTGAAATTGTAAAGGATAGGGTATTGTCTTCATAAGTTGCAAAGGCTCCCCCTGAAGATGTGCATATAAGTAATTTGCTCTTGGAATGCAAATGCACATGGCAGGTTGTACTTGTGGAGATCCTCTTCAACCTATGATGACAATTCATCATGCATGATATGATGTAACGAAGATAATGACATGCATAATGAAAAATGGACGTCTGCAAAATGACCTAAGTGCGGAATTTATCATTGCACATGCGGAATTTATCATCGCATCACAGAATAGCAAATAAGTAGCAGACGACCATCGAGTTTAAGTGTTACAATTCAAAGAACCAAATGTATCGAAAAGCAAGCAAGAGTTGTAAGCACTTGGCAAAAGTAGCAAAAGGTAAAGCAACCACCCATATGGACCCGCTTGAAGACTATCAACTCATATGCTTCTCCCCCTTTTGTCAGTAAGGACCAAAAAGGTTTGAAGACATAGAGCGCCTACTCGTTCCCATGAGGTGTAGGCGAGGCAGCAGGGTCGTCGTTGAGGTCCGGTGGTGCAGAAGAGCTTGGTGCAGTGTCGACACATGCTGAAGTTGGAGGAGGTGAAGTTGCATCATCTTGGTCATCAACGACTCTGGCATTCATTGTCGCAGCTGAGGACGAATAGTCAGAGTCTTCAAGTGAGGGAGTCCGATGCAAGTGGGCATTCCTGGGAGGAGTTGAGTCAAACTTGAATCGTTCGGTGAAGCCATCGTCTTGCAGATCAGCTTCAGCACTAAGCAATGTCAAACTCTTCCACGACCTCCGACATGTTTCATGAGTGACAAAGGCATTCTTGGTGACAAGATAGCGAATGCGGTTGACATCCACCAAGAGGCTTTGCATCTGACGCTTAAGCCAGTCATGATGTTTGTACTGTTTCTGGTGTAGCGCGACAAGAAGCTCTCGGTCATTTAGAACACGAGATCGCCTTCGAGGCATTTGTGCAACGGTGCTACTAGTGGCGTCAGTTTGAGTGCGAGGGGCACATGTGTTGCCGGCCAAGGGATAAACGCGTGAGACTGTCTGAACTCCTTCAATGGGCTGGGTGAAGCTTTGGTGATCAACATTGTGAAGATAAATGGGATCCTTAGCGGGCTTTGGGTAAATAGCTTCAACAGACAGATCAACCTCTGGCAAGAAGACAAGATGATTGCGCGCAGACGGCTGATAGTTAATGGCAGAGTGAAGCTTGATAAGTCACATTACCCATGGAGCATAGAACTTCAGACCGAAAATGCCATAGCCAGATGCAGCCAACTGTTTGATGAAGAAGTCTTGAGCATTGAAGCTGATGCCATTGAAGATATAGAAAACCAAAGTCTTCATTGCTCCTTCAAGCTTCACTGCAGATGAATGTCCTTTGAGAGGCCATAGAGTCTTTCTGATGATATGGTAAATGGTGCGAGGCAGATACTCTAGGTCTTCAACAAAGAATTCAGACGGGTATTCAGCGTTGTGAGGCAAAGGCTTCATCATGCTCAGCATTTGACTCATGTTGGGTTCTGGCTTCTGAAAAATGCTCTCCAAAGCATTCTGGTGTTGTTGACAACCTGGCTCATAGTATTCACCAGGAGTGGGAAGGCTTGTGAGCTCAATGATATCAAGAGCTTTGGCTTCATGACAGACATTGCTTGTCATCCACTCAAGGACCCAAGTCTTTGGATCCCTGTTGTAGCCTCGAATGTGAAGACTTGCATAGAATTGTAGCAGAAGCTCTTCATTCCAATGTTCCTTATCTGTGACAAACTGCAGAAGTCCAGCGTCTCTGAAACAATCCAATGCTTCTTCAAGGCAGGGCAGGCCATCTATGGCTTCAGTGTCGAGACGCATATGTGGAAATATGCGCCCTTGATTGTATAAGATGCGGGAATAGTAGTTGCGCTGCTGATAGCTCCAGAACCGATCTGATGAAATGTGAGGTTTGGTATAAGGATTCTTGGCGCTGTTGAAGAAGGTGTTATGTGCCACGAAGCCATTCACCTTGAAGACCCCAGGTGAAGTTGCAGTGCCTGGGAATCGTGGAAGTCTTGGCTTGGGCTTCTGGACGGGAGGTCTGTGCTCAACATGATAGTCAAATTATGGACCCGCCGCAGGTGGTGGAGTCAGAATGGGCCATCGGACCATAACAGGATGACCACGATCAAATGCCAGCTCAATGGTGTGAGGTCTTGGAGGGGGAATAGGAGCATTGGCATTGTCTTTGACATGGGCTTCAGGGGCTACATTGGCTTCAGGTGCTTGCATCTCAGGTGCTTCAGCAGTGGCTTCAGGCACCACATTAGCTTCAGCCATGACAACGTCATTGGCTTCAGTGTTGATGTTGGTGGCTGCCTCAAGATTGTTAACCTCCACTTCAGGAGCTGGAGGGTCGGACACGTTCTCCTCGAGAACAACATCTTGGTAGGACGGGGGTGTAGCAATGCTATCTGCTTCAACTCTTGGTTCTTCTCTTTCATCGACTGATGCAGCCGGAATGTCTTCAGCGATTTTGGCTTCAGACTCTGACACGTGCACAGTGGGAGTGACTTGGGGCCTTGGTCCTTTGCGAAGCCTGCGTAATGCTGGTGATGGTTGTGGAGATGGAGTTTGCTGGGCCTCAAAGTCATCGTCATCTTGCACGGGTGAGGTGACTTGTGGTTGGGGAGAACTTGGGGTGTCTTGTCATTGTGGGTGATCAGCCCATGATGCATCCTGAGCAATTGGCGCCAGAGGACGACCAATGCTGATGAGTTTGCTGTGCATGAGCACAGGCGATGATACCAACTGGTGCTCGATCTGAGGAAGGACTTCATCATCTTCAACATTGTCGTGAGGACTAATGTCTTCAGCTGTGGTGGGGTCAACAGCTGGATTGTCTTCAGCTTCATGAGCCTCTGTGGAAGCATGCTCATGAACTACCACTTGGCGTTCTTGATTTTCAAACGCAGGACGAGCCACTGAGATTGGCTCGACCACAAGGGGCTCTGTGGGAGCAGCCCGATCTCTCTTCTTGGTTTTGCGTTTCTTAGTTGGAGGAGCATCATCAGTAGTGGCCTTGGTTTTGCGCTTTCGGGCTTCAGCTTCAGTTGCCCTTGTTTTTTCAGTTCTGAAGCCACTGTGGGGACCTTAGGCTTCGAGCCTGCCATACTAGCTAGGAAGACAATTGGATGTACTTCCTGCCTTGGTGCTGCGGGTTCTGCCATAGCTGGCTTCTTCTTCTTCTTGGCCGCCATTCTGGGGTCGATACCTGGTCGCCCCAAAGCCTTGCACTTTTCAGCTTCATTGTATCCCTGAACACATTTAGCAGCAAGATCCTTCATGCGCTCATGGGAACCTTTGGCTTCTTCGCGTTTGGTTCGGAATGCTTCCTTGAGCTCATGCATCATGACCTGGAAGTTCTGAATATCTTCAACATTGAGCTTGGCCATATGCTTCTTGAACTGAGCCTTTTCATAATCTATCTTATGCTTCAGCTCAACAATTTTCTGAGCTAGAGCCAGCTCAGCAGCAATGGCTTCGTGGAAGGTGATGCTGAGGCCAATGGGAAGTTGAAGATCATCAAAGCTAACATTTGGGCTGTCAAACCACTCATCAATGAACGTGTTGATGATTTCAACATCAAAGAGAGGAAGGTCATTGCAGATTTCTGCCTCTTGCTTGCTCTTGATCAACTGCTCCAGAGCGTCATCGCCAAGGTCGTCGTCACTGGACAGATCAATGGCGTCATTCTCGTTGCGCAGAACAACAGTAGGGGTCGGTGCTTGTCTGGTGGGTTGCATGGGCATTGTCACTTTGGAGGGCTTGGAGATGTGTGACAGATCTTCAGACTGCACACTGTGTTCAGGAGGTGGAGTGGCCATAGGCTTCGCTCGTGAAACCTTTGGTGCTGAGGAATGCTTCGAAGCTTTAGGTTTCTTTAGCTTCTTTGGCTTCGGTGGTGCAGGCGCTTCGGCAGAATCAGCGTCGTCTGCAGGTTCATCCACGGTGGTTCCTTGAACCATAATATGAGTGATGAGACCTTCTAGGTTGTAGAAGGGCCCAACAAGATTGGGTTCAGCTTCGCGTGAGCCATCGGCACGTGGAGCAGAGGGACCTGGATTGAAGTCTAATCCCCGCGACTTATTGTTTTCTTTGGCCGAGTTCCTGGCAAACTGAAGGTTGCGCTTGAACAGATTGTCGTCACGACACCATAGCAATGACGATGGGTCTGCATCTACAGGCTGTGGTCCACGGACCATGCAAGGATAGAAGCCTTGTTCAATGGCTTCAGCTCTGGATTTGGGTTGAAGATTTCTGTATAGGATGTCTCCCCATGGTCGCTTGATGGCATTCTTCTCAGCATACTCCTGGGTCACAAACCTGTACTTGAACCATTGTTCTGCCCAATATCTTCGAATCCATTGGATTCGGGTTTTCCGCTGATTGTAGTCCTCCTCTGGATATGTCTTGTACAGCTCATAGAGGTCAGGAGGAAAATCTCTTGAGGTGTTGCCACGACGCTGTCTGCCACCCTTCCTTGAAGATTTCTCTGTGGCCATGAAGTTTAGACTGAAAGGCTTCAAAACTATCAAAGTCTTCCGTCTACTAGTCAGACAAGAACTAGCTTCAGGAGAATTTATATGATGTCGTAAGAACTCTGCAAATGAATGCAGACTATGACAACCAAGGGATTCTCCCATGGACATGTACCTATGACAGCATTAGAGGTGCGAGGGAAGGGGAAGAGGTCATATGCATTCTCAGAAGATTTTTGAAGATAAATCAGTTTAGAAGACATTGACCTCATAGTGCGAAGACATTCACTCATAGGTAGAGAGTTGGTTCTAGATTTGTACGAACCCACAAATAAGTACAAGTGAGGAATCTAACTACTTTGTGAAGCATAAGTGAATATACTAGGCATGTTATGAGATGCAGTATGAGATAGATCCAACTTGTGTGAACAGAAACTACTTGTGGTTGAAAAGGATGAATTTATCGGATCAAAAGGACTGTAAAAAGGAGGTTTTATTTACCACATAAGGAACTGCTAGACGAAGTGGGAGAGGAGGCCGAGCAGTTCGATCGTCCGTGCCCTAACTTGGCGATGGAGGACACCTACAGCAACAGCGGAGAAGACGATGTCCGCGGCCGGCGTGAGGATGGCATCAATGAGGTTGCCGCAGCTAAGCGCTTCATCGCCGGCGTCGTCGAGGGCTAGCGGTGGCGCTAGGGTCTGTGTGAGAGTGGAAGAAGAGATAATGACTGTGGTGAGGCATGTATTTATAGGGACAGGGACGGCATAGTGTTATTACACAGGTGCCCCTGGCGGTTCACATCTGAAGGACACGTGGCTATCATGCAACACATCGGAGGTTGTTCCACGTTCCCACGCATGCCTGGATTGTCGGGTGGTCGTTCCCACTTCTCCGGGTTTCAGGTGGAAGGATTTAGCATTGAAAATGGATTAATGTTGTCTCTGTGTCTTCTGCTGACAAGGACGCAGAGAAGACATTTTGACAGTGTCAATAGAATGCATATGATTTGGATAGATAGACTTAGGAAAGAAGCATAGAGGGGTTAGGGTCCGATCACATTCACTTAGTTCAAAAGATCCAGCAAGAAGTCATAGCTATAAGTGAATGCTGTAGAGGACAGAAACCAAATCAGTGCGTTGAAGATAAACGTGAAGCCATGTTAACATTGAAGACAAACAGAAAGCAAAGACTTTGCAAATGTAACGCCATGTGAAAAACACTTCTTAGGGAAGAATTTGGTGGTGGTGTTACCCACCGTATAGGAAGTATTAGACCAAGACACGACGCACAATTATCGTGGCACTCCAAAGTCAAATTCCACGTTAATGTATTCACACTCAGAATGCAAGTCTTCATTGATTGAAGACATATGTTACTTCGTGTGTTGCACATCTAAGTCATCAACATGCACAAGTGTTAGGAAGTGTGCCTGATCACATGACATTTGAGGATTCCAAGATATTTAGCTCACACCGTAACTTGCAAAAACTTTTATTATCCAAGGGCTTTGTGAAGATATCTGCCAGTTGCTCTTCAGTGTTGACGTGTATGATATCAATATCTTCCTTCATGACATGATCTCTGAGAAAGTGATGACGAATTTCAATGTGCTTTGTCTTCGAGTGCTGAAATGGGTTGTTAGCAATCTTGATGGCGCTCTCGTTGTCGCAGTAGAGTGGCACTTGCTTCAGATGAATGCCATAGTCCTTGAGTGTTTGCTTCATCCATACAAGCTGAGCGCAGCAAGATCCAGTAGCAATGTATTCAGATTCAGCAGTGGAGAGAGATACACAGTTCTGCTTCTTTGAAGACCAACAAACAAGTGATCGTCCCAGAAAGTGACATGTGCCTGATGTAGACTTGCGATCCACCTTGTCACCAGCATAATCAGCATCCGAGAATCCAACTAGATCAGACTCTGAGCCCTTTGGATACCATAGTCCCAGTGTTGGGGTGTGAGCCAAATATCAAAGAATTCGCTTCACAGCTAAGTGGTGCGATTCCTTTGGTGCCGCTTGGAATCGGGCACACATGCAAACACTAAGCATGATATCTAGCCTAGATGCACATAAATAAAGCAAGGAACCAATCATGGAGCGGTATACCTTTTGATCAAACTCTTTACCATTGTCGTCGGGACCCAGATGGTGTTTAGCTGGCATTGGCGTCATGTACCCTTTGCATTCTTGCATTCCAAACTTCTTCATGCAATCTTTGAGGTATTTCTCTTGAGATATGAAGATGTCGTTGTGTTACTGTCGTATTTGAAGACCAAGGAAGAACTTCAGCTCACCCATCATGGACATCTGATATTGCTCTTGCATTATATATCCAAACTCTTCACTGTATTTCTGGTTAGTGCAGCCGAAGATAATGTCATCCACATATATTTGGCACACAAACAGTTCTCCATCATATGTCTTCGTGAAGAGAGTGGGATCCAGGAAACCAGGTTTGAAGCCTTTGCTCTTCAGGAAGTCTTTGAGTGTGTCATACCAAGCTCGAGGGGCTTGTTTAAGGCCATACAGTGCCTTGTTGAGCTTGTAAACCATGTCAGGATGTTTTGGATCTTCAAAGCCAGGCGGTTGTGCAACATACACTTCTTCTTCAATCTTGCCATTGAGAAAGGCGCTCTTCACATCCATTTGATACAGAAGAATGTTATGATGATTTGCATAGGCCAGCAGTATGCTTATAGCTTCAAGCCTAGCCACGGGAGCAAATGTTTCGTCGAAGTCAATTCCTTCAACTTGAGTGTATCCTTGAGCAACGAGACGAGCTTTGTTTCTGACAACTTGACCATGCTCATCTTGCTTGTTGCGATACATCCATTTAGTGCCTATGATATTGTGCTTACGAGGATCAGGACGCTTGACCAGTTCCCATACATTATTCAACTCAAACTGTTGAAGCTCTTCTTGCATAGCTTGAATCCATTCAGGTTCCATGAAGGCTTCATCAACTTTCTTGGGTTCAAATATTGAGACGAATGCGAAGTGCCCACAGAAATGTGCTAGCCGTGTTGCCCTTGAACGAGTGAGTGGACCTGGTGCATTGATGCTATCAATTATTCTCTCAATCTGTACTTCATTTGCAACATGAGGATGAACAGGACGAAGATTTTGTTCTTGCTGATCATTGTCATCGTTAGAAGGATTGTCTTCAGGCTGAGCATTGTCTTCAGGTTGATCAGGTGCAGAGATGATGAGTTCCTCTTCATGCTAAGCTTCAGACAGTATGATTTCTCCAGTTCCCATGAGCTTGATGGTTTCACTGGATGGAACTTCATCTAGCACATTTGGCAGGTGCTCTCTTTGCGAGCCGTTAGTCTCATCGAACCGCACATCCATAGTTTCAACCACTTTATAGTGAAAGAGGTTGAAGACTCTGTAGGAGTGTGAGTCCTTTCCGTATCCAAGCATAAAACCTTCATGTGCTTTTCGTGCAAATTTTGAAGTGTGATGTGGATCCTTGATCCAGCACCTGGCACCAAATACTCTGAAGTAACTGGCATTTGGCTTCTTACCAGTGAGGAGCTCATAGGATGTTTTCTTCAGAAGCTTGTGAAGATAAACACGGCTGATGATATGGCATGCAGTATCAATGGCTTCAGGCCAGAACTTTCTTGGAGTCTTGTATTCATCGAGCATCGTCCGGGCCATCTCAATAAGTGTTCTGTTCTTGCGTTCCATGACGCCATTCTGTTGCGGCGTGTACGGAGCTGAGAATTCATGAGTGATGCCCAAAGTATCAAGATAAGTGTCGAGGCCAGTTTTCTTGAATCTAGTGCCATTGTCACTTCTGATGTGCTTGATCTTGACGCCATAGTTGTTCATGGCTTGATTGGCGAAGCGTCTGAAGACATCCTACACTTCAGTCTTGTAGAGGATTATATGCACCCCAAGTATATCTTGAATAATCATCAACAATGACAAAGCCATAGAGACAAGTAGTAGTAGTAAGAGTTGAGTAGTGAGTGGGACCGAAGAGGTCCATGTGGAGCAGTTCGAAGGGTTGAGTCGTTGTCATTAGGGGTGGGCATATAAACCGAAAACCGAACGACCGAACCAATTTAACCTGAACCGAAGCCGAAGTGACCGAAACCGAATTGTTCGGTACTATGCTCGGTTAGCAATTCTGAGAAACCGAATTTTGTTCAGTGAAATCGGTCTGCATAGTCTGTCAACCGAATTGACCGAAGCACCGAGGCCTACCACTAACTGTTTGGCGCGTCTCCATTAATTAGTTCCCATTTATACGCTTTGTGCTACTAGCCAACGAACATCAATTATCCTTGCAAAAAAACCAAATGAATTGATGGCGCGTTAATGTGATTTAGTGGCGAACAGTGTCATAGGCTGGCTGGCTGTCCCGAGATTCCCTCCATGCTTCTCGTCACGTGTACTGGACGCCCGCCTGCCTTTCTTTTTTTATTGAACCTAGCCTAGGTGTTGTTTGTTGTTGCGTGCTGTCTCGCTCACAACCTGTTTTTTTTTCTTTGAGCATAACACGTGTTGTTATCTAGCCCACACAAACCATATCTCTTAGCCCAGCCGAGAAAATGAGTACAGCAGCCATCCCATCCGGCTAGCCCAACCCGCCAGCTGTCTATTCGGTGCAAAACCGAATACCGAACCGATTGATGAGGGCACCGAAGCCTCGGTTTCGTTTATTACTAGAGACCGATCGGTCCACGTTTTCAAGGAACCGAGAAAATTGAAACACCGAAGTACCGAACCGTTCGGTTCGGGGGAACCGAATGCCCAGGCCTAGTTGTCATGATTGTCTTCGAGGGATGCTTGGCCCTCGTCATCTTTCCTGCTTCACATGCACCGCATAAGTGATCCTTCTTGAACTTGACGTCCTCGATGCCTATGGCATGTTTCTTCTTTGCAAGAGTGTGTAAGTTCCTCATGCCAGCATGCCCTAGCATCTGATGCCAGAGCCAGCATCCTGAAGCTTTTGCTAGAAGACATACGGCAAGCTATGGTCTTGATGAGAAATCTAACACGTACAAATCATCTTTCCGATACCCTTCAAAGACTAGAGACTTGCCAGATTCCATTAGAACAAGGCAAAGATATTTTCCAAATATCACAATCATGTTTAAATCGCAAAGCATTGAGACAGACATTAAGTTGAAACCAAGAGATTCAATAAGCATCACTTTATCCATGTGTTGATCCCTTGAGATTGCAACTCTACCTAGACCCAATACCTTGCTTTTACCAGTATCAGCAAATGTGATGTGACTCTTGTCAGATGGACATAAAGTTGAGTCCATGAGAAGACTTCGCTTGCCAGTCATGTGATTAGTACACCCACTATCAATAATCCATTCTGAAGCAGCTGGTGTCATACCCTACAATGCAGTTAGGGGGATAGGCTTCACGGAGAGAATTGTGAAGCATAAACATTTGACGAGCAAGTGTATTATGAAAGCTTAGATCCAGGTTAGGACTGATAGGGCAAGTAGCAAGCGACTCAGGAACAAAAAGACATAATAAGACCATTTGGGCATTTGATCTTGCGCCCTACAAGATGTTTAAGGTCCCCAGCAATAGCTTCAGACGAATTTGATTTTCGGCTGGAGACCCTTCCCTGCAAAAGAGAGTTAAGCTTTCTTAGCCACCCACATCTTCAAGGGTGGCTTCGAAGCAATGAGTCTTAGTGCAGCATCTGAGAACTTTGGCTTTGGAGCCCTAGCAAATAGTCTTGCAGGTGGACAATAGTACTCATAAGAATAATCAGAGTAGTTCTTGGTCTTATGAACATGGCGGTTTGATGAAACGCGCTCATATTCATAGGCCTGAGTATGGTTCCCCTGCAAAACATTTGCGTTAGTGCGACTCGGGTGAGTCCTTTGTCTGTATGAAGCCTTTGGACCATATGAAGCCTGTGGTCTGGGGTTTGTCTTCTTCACTTGTGGTGTCATGACGACATTCATAGGAAGATTCTCCAACCACTTTTTCGGCACCCAGACTTTCTTCATAGATGGCCCATTCCTGCAGTTAGTACCAATATACCTGGCAAACACTTCGCCATTCTGATTCTTAAATAGTTTATAGTTTGCATCAAAGGATTCATCAATAACAATGGGATTAGCACAAGTGAGGCCAGACAAGGTGGATGGATCCACTGAAGGTTCCTTTGCAGCAACCCATGTGGTTTTGGGGTACTGCTCACGTTTCCAGTAAGAGCCATCAGCATTCATTTTTCTTTCGAATCCAAGACCCTCTTTCCTAGGGTTTCGGTTCAGGATCTGCCTTTTGAGGACATCACATAGTGTCGGATGCCCTTTGAGACTTCTGTACATCCCTGTTTCAAGCAATGTCTTCAACCTAGCATTTTCATCAGCAATAGTAGTGGTATCCTCAGTAGAGGGGTTAGTTACCACATCAACAGTTGAAGATATCGCAATAGTAGCAGCAGTAGAACATCCAGCAATAGAAGTAGCGTTGTCACGCTCAATGCATTTAAGACATGGTGGTTCAAATCCTTCCTGAGCGGAACTGATCTGTTTGGCGCGAAGTGACTCGTTATCCTTTTGAAGATCTTCATGAGCCGCTCTCAATTTCTCAAGATCTTGCTTCCTTTGAAGATAACCATAGGAAAGCTTTTCATGAGTTGTTGAGAGCGTTTCATGACGACTTTCAAGTTCCTCATACTTAACATGAAGATTTTTTATGTCTTCAATTAAGGATTGAGTTCGAGTCATTTCAGCGTCTAACAGGTCAACGCTTTTGTCTAAAAGTTTTGAATATGTTCCATAGCTTTCTATTGTTCAGTTGCAATTTTAGCAAGTGTTTTGTAGCTGGGTTTGAAACCACAATCAGAGTCATCTTCACTGGATGTTTGATAGTGAATAGTGCATGTGTTTACCTTGGCACCGCGTGCCATGAAGCAGTAGGTGGGAGCGGAGTAGTCCTTGTCATTTGCATCGGCGTCGGTGATGAAGCCATTGTCTTCAGTGTTGAAGATGGACTTGGCAACGTATGTTGTAGCCAGACTTACAACGCTAGAATCAGACTCCTCCTCAGACTCCACCTCCGCCTCCTCAGAAGCGGACTCCTCCTCTGAATCCATTTCCTTGCCAACGAACGCACGAGCCTTGCCAGATGAGCTCTTCTTGTGTGATGAAGACTTTGAGGAAGACTTGGAAGAAGACTTTGAGTATTTCTTCTTCTTCTTGTCGTCAGAATCATACTCCTTGCTCTTCTTCTTCTTGCTGTTCTCATTGTCCCACTGCGGACACTCAGAGATGTAGTGGCCAGGTTTCTTGCACTTGTGGCATGTTCTCTTCTTGTAGTCATGAGCAGAAGCTTCATCATTCCTTGAGCTTGAACGTGAAGACTTTCTGAAGCCTTTCTTCTTGGTGAATTTTTGGAACTTCTTCACAAGCATAGCAGGCTCCTTTCCAATGTCTTCAGGATCATCAGAACTGCTGTCAGATTCTTCTTCAGATGAGGAGACAGCTTTTGCCTTCAGGGCACGAGTTTGCCCATAGTTGGGACCGTAGATGTCTCTTTTCTCAGAAAGCTGAAACTCATGTGTGTTGAGCCTTTCAAGTATGTCAAACGGATCGAGTGTCTTGAAGTCAGGATGTTCTTGAATCATCAGGGCTAGGGTGTCAAACGAGCTGTCAAGTGATCTCAGGAGTGTCTTGATGACTTCATGCTTGGTGATCTCAGTAGCGCCAAGGGCTTGAAGTTCATTTGTGATGTCAGTGAGTCAATCAAACGTGAGCTGAACATTCTCATTGTCGTTTCTCTTGAAGCGGTTGAAGAGGTTGTAAATGACACTGATTCTTTGATCTCTTTGGGTTGAGACGCCTTCGTTGACCTTGGAGAGCCAGTCCCAGACTAGCTTAGATGTTTCCAGAGCACTCACACGGCCTACTGTCCTTTGGTCAGATGACCACAGATGATGTTCTTGGCAGTGGAGTCCAGTTGAACGAACTTCTTGACATCAGCAGCGGTGACACCTTCACCAGCCTTGGGAACGCCATTCTTGACGACATACTAGAGGTCGACATCAATGGCTTCAAGATGCATGCACATATTATTCTTCCAGTAGGGATATTCAATTCCATTGAAGACTGGGCACGCAGCAGAAACTTTGATTATCCCTGCAGTCGACATAGCTAAAACTCTAGGTGGTTAAACCGAATCACACAGAACAAGGGAGTACCTTGCTCTGATACCAATTGAAAGTGCTAGTGATCGGCTAGAGGGGGGTGAATAGGCGATTTTTAAGAAAGTCTTCAAAACATGGGAGTTTCGAAGACAAACAATAGTAATAAACCTATTACCATGCAGCGGAAGGTAGACTACACTAAGCAAGCCATAGTCAAGTATTCAATGAAGTGAAAGCACAACGACTAATGGCAGCTAGGCAGTATAGATCAGATAGGAAGATAGTATGAAGCCAATCAGAACAAGCAGTCACTCAATGAAGACAAAAGATAATGCAAACAGACAATGACTTCACAAGGACCAACTGTAAATAAAGAGATGGGAAGGATAGAACCAGTGACTCGTTGAAGACAATGATTTGTTGGACCAGTTCCAGTTGCTGTGACAACTGTACGTCTGGTTAGGGAGGCTGAGATTCAACTCAGAAGACCGTGTCTTCACCTTATTCCCCTTGAGCTAAGCACACCCAGTCCTCGCCCAATCACTCTGGTAAGTCTTCAAGGCAGACTTCCAAACCATCACAGACTTCGTTCACAGGCGATCCACAATGACTCTTGGATGCTCAGAACGCGACGCCTAACCGGCTGGAGGATTCACAGTCCTCAAGTGTAATAAGTCTTCAGATCACATAGACAGGAAGACTTAAGTGATGCCTAACACTCTTTGGCTCTGGGTGTTTAGGGCTTTATCCTCGCAAGGAATTCTCTCTCAAAGGCTTCGAGGTGGGTTGCTCTCAAACGACAAAAGCCGTACACTAAATCTTAGCAGCCAACCGTTTATGGTTGTAGGGGGTGGGCTATTTATAGCCACTAGGCAACCCGACCTGATTTGTCCGAAATGACCATGGGTCACTAAGGAACTGACACGTGTTCCAATGGTCAGATTTCAAACACACACGGCAACTTTACATGGGCTACAAGCAAAGCTGACTTATCCAGCTCTGGATAAGATTTGCTCTCATTGTCTTCGCTCGAAGACATAGGATTTTGGTTTAAGCATCACTTTAGTCATTCTGACTGGTTCTCTTGGACCCCACTTAACAGTACGGTGGTTCCTATGACTCAACGAAGAAGAAAAAAAGAACGACGAAACAACTAAGTCTTCGCGCTCCATAGTCTTCACACGATGTCTTCTCTTGTCATAGTCTTCAATGTGAATGTCTTCACATCCCACCTTTGACTTCAATGTCTTCATACATTTTTAGGGGTCATCTCTGGTAGGAAAACCGAATCAATGAGGGACTTCTACCTGTGTTATCCTACAATTCTCACAAACACATTAGTCCCTCAACCAGGTTTGTCGTCAATACTCCAAAACCAACTAGGGGTGGCACTAGATGCACTTACAATAAATATAAAGTTTGGTCGAACCGAACGAGAATTAAAAAAACTAAGCATGGAAGTGACTTAGCTGGTTAATGAGCTCAGTGTCTATGCGCAGCCCGAGCTTACGGCAGGACGAGGTCCCGGCCCCCAAGCCGGTCCCAAGGTGGCGGAGCAAAGAGCTCGACATTCCAAAGTGGTGACATAGCACGACCAATGTGGCGAGGTGGAACCCCTAGTCCAACCGAGGCGACGGAGCTGGCTGGTAGTATGACGTTGAAGTCCCCGGCGTGGTTTAATGAAATGATGATGAAGCCATCGGTCCAGCCGAGGTGGCGGGGTATGTCGGTACGCCGAGGTGATAGCGCTGCCCAACACAGATCATTTACCTGTGCACAGAAAATAGTGCAAGCCGAAGATAATAGTAATAATAATAATAAATTTTAAAAAATGGTTGCATAATTAATAATTTATGCAAAGCGAGTAATAAAAGAAATATGGCTCGTGTGCCGAACACTCAATAAGGTAGAGCTCTCTCAGTGATGCTGAAATCCCCGAGGCAACCGAACATGTCGGTATGGCAATCCCCGAGGCTCATGTGATCACGCGAGCCGATTTATGCCGATTGGGACAACGACATCGCCTTGTCGAAGTGACCTCGACACAGTCGAAGTGACCTCGACGCAGTCGAAGTCGATTTACCTACACATGTAAAATAGTGCAGTCCAAAAAATAATAATATAAATATATATAAAATCCTTGCATAATTAATTTACGCAAATTAATTTTTAAAGAGATGTGGCCTGGCGTCGAAGCCAATGTCGATGCGGGGTGTCGACGTGGCAAAGCCTGAATTCGCAGGGCAGTCCTAGTTCCCAATGTGGCGTTTGCCGAATTGCGGACGAGAAAATGACCGAACCATCACCCAACCATCGTTAACGCGGCCAAAATTTGACAGTCCTGTGGACAAAGGTAGAACAAACCAGAGTAATATTCCTCAAGAAAAATAAGCCCATTCAAACAAAAAATTAGTAGGAATAATAGCACCTAGTTTATTTGTTGCAGCAATCCAACAAGACACACGCGGGCATTCATGGATTTGCATCTAGTAATAGTACTAGTGCCAGCTCTAGCTTCATGTTGTGTGCACGTGCTCGGCCGGGACGCGGCGAAGCGAAGCCCCCGATCTAGCTAACGTGACGAAGCTGGTCGGCTGGTGACGCCGAAGTCTCCGGAGTAGGTTGATGAAGAGATGGCGAAGCTCCCGGTCCGGCCGAGGTGACGGAGCAGGTCGGTAAGGTGACGTTGCAGCCGTCGTGCCAGCCGAGGTGTTGAAGCGGTTCAGCATGGCAGACATCGGTTTGAAAAAGCTACGGCTCGGCCATGCCGACGCTGGTCATTACTTGTGACGCGGTCAATGCCGGATTTATGAAGTGACCGAGCGGCGATGTCGACATGCCTGACCCGTGCAATCCATGGGGCGATGGTGTTGGTGATGATTTAGCCTTCGCGATGCCAAACTCATGTTCTGCTTGCCGAGCTGATGATCCGATAAGGTTAGGCTCGGCTCAATGAAGCAACGATCTGTCTACCGCAGGTCGGCAGACGTGGAGCAAGGGCTGGTTTGACACCGGCACGACAGTGAAGATTACCTCCAAAAAGGAGCAAAATTCGTGAGCATGTATTCGGACACAAAATACAATACCCTAGAAAGGGATTCTTCCAAAAAGGTTGTCTAATAGCCCGTTCATGAAAAAAGATGAACTCAGGTCGGATTCGTATTCACGCAGAAAACAGATCCGAAAAGTGATGCACTAATCGAAAGTTTCCCGGAGTTTGAACGGTCGGATCAAGCTGAAATTTTGAGAGGTGGTAGATATGGAAATTCCGCAGAAGATGAATGTTTGGATTGTCCAAATAACCTTCAATCTAGGCTCTGGAGACCACGCCCTAAACTCATCCAGATTCCTGTCCAGACTCGACAGGCCACCGGTATATCATAGATTGTCGGAGATTCCTCCATCGGAAGGCGACAAAATTTTACAGGGTCGTTGTATACTCAATTCCGCAAAATTCCACTAAAGGGTTTGTCAAATTGACTCTCGAGGAGGTTGTGGCAGCGAAAACAAGTCCGGTGTATAGAAAAACTGTGCGATTGCATGAGGGCAATGTTGATGATGAGCCCTCGGGCTCCATGGATGACTTTTCCATGGTCTCGGTTGAGATTTGAGCCGATGATGATGAAAGTATCCGTCTGATCTTGATGATCTAACGTGGAGCGTGGCCCTCGGTCCAGCTGAGCCGGCGACAAAGATGCTGACATTGACCATAAAGCTCGGCTCCGATGCGAAGATCGTGTCGGAGACGATCCGAATTCTCATCACAGCGAGGATACTGCCAGTAGGCTCTCAATGAAAACACCAATGTCGTTTCTATATCCGGCATATCTCATGGTAGGGGTCCTAAGCTAGGCGTCTTGGAGCGATGGTAACATGGACACAGGATTTTACCCAGGTTTGGGCCCTCTTGATGGAGGTAAAACCCTACGTCCTGCTTTTGATTGTATTCATATGGGGTATAGTACAGAGTACATGTATCTACCACGAGATTGTTCTAATGAATATTAGATTATCTATTGACTAGCCTAGCCTCGGTTTATACAACACACCGGAGGCCTAGGGTTTAGAGGAGTCCTTGTCTTGGGCGCCAAGTCTTGTGGAATCCTCCTTGTATACGACATGGGCTGCTCGAAGTGGCCCATAAGTGAACCGCCATGGGGGTCCTTGGCCCGATCCAGCTGGTCGGGAGACGACGTGGTGAGTACCCCCTAGTCCAGGATACCGTCACTCGCCACTCCTGGCGGGGGCCGTGGTCGTCCCAGCGTCCTCCACTTTGACCTCCTCCGCAACCGTAGCCTCGATCCTTGCGCTCGGGGCATTGACCGAGGCGCTCGTCGCAGATGGCCCTGAGCTCCTGACAATCATTGGTGTTGTGGTTGTGTACGTTGTGGAAGACGCAGAACAGGCGACCGGCCTGGGATGACTCTAGGTGGTCGTAGCCACGCTTCATTTCTGGTTCAGCCGCGAACACGTCTGCCCCCTTGCACTTCACATCCTTGGTCTTCACCTTCTTGTCCTCTAGGTCGGCCGCTGGGAGCTCGAGGAGGGAGAGGTGCCCTTCCTCAGCTCTCGCGCACTTGGTTGCCATGTTGAACATCCCCAGAGCCGTGCACAGGTCCTCATGGATAGCGAGTTCCTCCTTCATCTTGACGTCGCGGACACCATCGGAGAACGCCGAGACGATGGCCTCGTCCGAGACCTTGGGGATCTTAAGGCGAACGCTGTTAAAGCGCTGGATATACTTCTGCAGGGTTTCCCCTGGTTGTTGTTTGATGCGCCCAGGTCACCCGAGGCAGGCGGGCGGTCGCGAGTGCCCTGGAAGTTGGCAACGAAACGCTCGCGCATCTTGTCAAAGGAGGAGATCGATCCCGCAGGTATATTCAAGAGCCACGAGCGCGCGCCATCCTTGAGGGCCATGGGAAACCAGTTCGCCATGACCTTCTCGTCGCCGTTGGCCGCCTTGATGCTCAACTCGTAGAGCTGTAGGAACTCAGCAGGGGCGAGGGTGCCGTCGTAGCACGGAGGCAAGTTGGGCTTGAACTTGTCGGCCCTGACGACGCTGGTAGCTTGGGAGTGAAGGCTCGGCAGCTCGCGGTGGTCACAAGAGCCCGTCATGGAGGTGGAGCCTGGTCTTGGCGTTCATGCACCGCCACCGCAGGCGGCACGTGGTCTTGACGCGGTGGTGCAGGTGGCGCTGGAGCACCTTCTTGCGGCTGCTGGACCTCCTGGCAGCTTTCTTCTTCGCACGCGGGTGCCCTACGCGGCGGGCCATGCCGTGGGGCCGCGCGTCTTGGGCCGAGGGCGACATACTAACGAGGAGGTGGCGGAGGTGCTCCATGGGCTCTGTCGCCCGTAGCGGGCAGCGGGCGAGGCAGCAGAGGGACGGTGCAGGCGAGCCCCCATCCCGCTGACAAGCTCGGCAATGTGGTCCAACCAGTCCTCATAGAAGTCGTCGACGGGGCGGTAACGCAGGAGCTCGCGTGCCATGACGAGCGTGAGACGACGAGCCAGCCGGAGTCAGCGACGGGGTGGCGGTGCGTCCATCTCGCCGCATGGAGGGGTGCTATGATGAAGCTTGTTGCTCGTGTCCCGCCGGGCCGGTGGCGGCGTTGGCGGCAGGTGATGGAGAACGACGGGGAGGCCCGCCGACAGGCGCCGTCTGGGCGACGCGAGCGGTGAGAGCGGATCGTCTCTCGGCACGGGCTCGACAAGTATCAGCCATGGGTGCGGTGGAGCGGCGGCGGGTCGACTAACGAAAGAGAGGCTCCGACGCACCCCTACCTGGCGTGCCAAATGTCGGATTTAGGGTTCCGCAGACCCTTGAGAGGTTCGAACACTGGGGTGCATGCGAAGAACTCCCTCTTCCCAGCCCGCCTGCTCGACGATTCCACGGCCTAGTGATGACCCACAAGTATAGGGGATCTATCGTAGTCCTTTCGATAAGTAAGAGTGTCGAACCCAACGAGGAGCAGAAGGAAATGATAAGCCGTTCTCAGCAAGGTATTCTCTGCAAGTACTGAAATAAGTGGTAACAGATAGTTTTGTGATAAGATAGGTTGGAACGAGCAACAAGTAACAAAAGTAAATAAAGTGCAGCAAGATGGCCCAATCCTTTTGTAGCAAAGGACAAGCCGGAACAAACTCTTATAATAGGAAAAGCGCTCCCGAGGACACATGGGAATATCGTCAAGCTAGTTTTCATCACGTTCATATGATTCGCGTTCGATACTTTTATAGTTTGATATGTGGGTGGACCGGTGCTTGGGTGTTGTTCTTACTTGAACAAGCATCCCACTTGTGATTAACCTCTATTGCAAGCATCTGCAACTACAACAAAAGTATTAAGGTAAACCTAACCATAGCATGAAACATATGGATCCAAATCAGCCCCTTACGAAGCAACGCATAAACTAGGGTTTAAGCTTCTGTCACTCTAGCAACCCATCATCTACTTATTACTTCCCAATGCCTTCCTCTAGGCCCAAATAATGGTGAAGTGTTATGTAGTCGACGTTCACATAACACCACTAGAGGCTAGGCAACATACATCTTATCAAAATATCAAACGAATACCAAATTCACATGACTACTCATAGCAAGACTTCTCCCTTGTCCTCAGGAATGAACGTAATTACTCACAAAGCAAATTCATGTTCATAATCAGAGGGGTAATAATATGCATATAGGATCTGAACATATGATCTTCCACCAAATAAACCAACTAGCATCAACTACAAGGAGTAATCAACACTACTAGCAACCTACTAGCACCAATCCCGGACTTTGAGACAAGAATTGGATACAAGAGATGAACTAGGGTTTGGAGATGAGATGGTGCTGGTGTCGGTGTACTAAAGTAGGGGTACCTTAGTATCCCAAACTTGTGCACAGGCAGTCGCAGCGACCCGCGGCAAGGCTTGCCGGGCGACCGCCAAGACCCTCCGTGGTTCCTTTGGAGCCATTCAAGAACAAAGTATTCAAGCCAAGGCACAAGACCCCGGCAAGAGGAGCTTGCTGGTAAGGCCGCTCAAAGTATCCAAGACCCCGGCAAGAGGAGCTTGCCGGGAAGAAGCACAAAGACCCCGGCAAGAGGAGCTTGCCGGAAAGACCAACCAAAGCATCTCGAGAAGCTTGATGCGACGCGCTGCGCGTCCCGGCAAGACCCGGTGGGCGACAAGCTCCCGGACGCGACAAGACAACATCCGCGGCAAGGCGCTTGCCGCGGCAAGCTACTACTCCGCAGCCCGCGCTCCAGCTCACCCACCAACGTGTCGCTCTGGGACCGTTCCTGGCGTACGTGGCGGGAGGCTGTGCAGCCAGGGGCATGCGGTGGCAAGCAGGCGCTGACAAGATAGCCATCGTGGCAAACGGTGGCGTCCCTGACGGTCCCTTTCTGCACCGTCTAGGCGACACAGACAGGCATTTAATGCCTTTGTCCCCTACCGTCAGGGTTAGGTATGATACAACTGTAGCAAGCGGTGGCGCCAACTACCACCTCTTTTACATTTTTACCCTCATCTCTGTTGCCACCTGTCGGTGACCCCTTTGACATATAAAAGGAGGCCCATGCGCAACAGGGAGGAGGAGGACGATCATTCTCACGCTCGGCCTCGCTAGCCATCCAAGGGTACTGTAGCATCCATTGCTCCCGAGCAAGAACACAATACAAATCAAAGCAGGAGTAGGGTTTTACGCATCCGTGCGGCCCGAACCTGGGTAAACCGACCGCGTCGCTCGTGCGTTCACCTCGATCTGCTCTTTGTGCATCCTCCGCCCCCTGCCGAACCGAAAGGGGCCCCGGTCCGCCGCGGTCCCATAGGTGTCCGTGGGATCAGCAACCCCCGACATCTTTGGTGCACCAGGTAGGGGCGCGTCGAGGTAGTGCGAACCTGATCCGGTGTTCGCACGAGCCGAATCTTCATCATCTTCATCAACATGCCGCCGAAAAAGAAGATTCCGGAGGCAGCAGCTCCGTCTGAGCCGAGTCCACCATCGCCGGAGCGAACGGCTTGTGGAGTAGGCGCCGGCGGAAGAACGGGCGCCGACGAGGAGGCTCATGGTGCTGCTAGGTCCAAGGACAAGGCTGCGCCGCACGTCGGCGGCACGGTCGTCTCCCACAACGACTGTGCGCACTCCAAGACCTCGGCGTTCGTACACGCTCCGCGCCCGTCCCAAGAAGTGCGAGACCAGCAGCGTCATGGTACTCACGGTACCATACGCTTGTTGGGCCAAAATCAAGCTGGCGGATCCCGGAGTGCTCAAGACCAGCATGCACGCCAACATGCCGGCACGAGCATGGCATGGTCGCTTGGATGAGGTACTGCTCCTTCTAACACAGTTAGAAGTCCGAGCATATCTCGCTCCTTGCACCGTTCGCCACCGCCGCCCGCCACACCCTTCGCTCCAGTCTATGGAACGGAGGCAGTTATCCCCACGGAACTCGTATACGGGTCGCCTCGAGTGCTCGCTTATGATGAGCTCGAGCAAGAGCAGCTGCGGCAAGATGACGCGCTGCTCCTCGAGGGAGACCGTCTTCAGGCTGCTGTGCGAGCCGCTCGCTACCAGCAAACTTTCCGCCGCTACCATAGCCGCAAAGTTAACGCCAGAAATCTCGAGGAAGGCGACCTTGTTCTTCGGCGCGTTCAGCCCGCCAAGAATTCCAACAAGTTGACGCCGAAGTGGGAAGGCCCTTACCGGGTGAAACGGGTAACTAGGCCTGGCGCTGTCCGCCTTGAGACCGAAGATGTCATTCTGGTGAGAAACTCCTGGAATATTGACCATCTTCATAAGTTTTACACGTAAGGCGCGGTTGTCGGACCCGTTTCGGCAACCACTTTTTGTACAAAGTCTTGCCGCTGTTGCATGTAATCCTTTGTACAAAGCCGAGCGCAGATCCCGTGCATAAAGATTATGTGCTCAGCACACCTTGTCTATTTCATGCTTTTTAAATTCTGCATGTATTATTTGACATTTTGTGCAGCACTTACCCCCGGTAAGCAATAACGAGCCTTAAAGCTCCATATTGTTATTTCGCCCTCTTTCTTTTTCACAAGGAAAAGAAGGTTCCCTCGCGCACAAGTTTGCCGGGGGGGAGGGAGAAGATACAGTATGGATCAGGCGTCGTTCAAGGAGTTTTCGCCTTGCCGGGAAGCAAGTAACAAAAAAAAAGATAAGTTGCCAAAGTCTGAACAATCAAATTTCCTTTAGATTTATAGAGTTATCTTCCTTGAACGGCCGTCCCTTGTATGGAAAACCTGTGTGCGGAGGAACCAACTCGTAGCTAGTAGCGCCCTTACTGTTGTTTCGAGTCCGCTCAACAACTTAAGTGAGCTGCGACTAGCTCTACGACAAGGTTTCTTGTCGGCTGCGGCACCGCCAGCAGGGAACCAACTCGTAGCTAGTTGTGCCCTTACTGTTGTTTCGAGTCCGCTCAACAACTTAAGTGAGCTGCGACTAGCTCCGCGACGAGGTTTCCTGTCGGTTGCAGCACCGCCAGCAGGCTGCTGATGTTCCGCTGCTGATGTTCCGCACTCAGCGCTCGCGGCAAAGGTGCCCGCGCCGGCAAGTTCCCTAAAAGCGTAGGGTAAAAGCATACAAGGGAAGGAATCAAGTAAAGGAACTAACATAGCAATTACTACCAAAAATAGAATATATTACAAAATAACTTGTCGTAGCTCTAACAGACTGTTTTTCATAACATGATTAGCAGCGACAAGGAAAGAAAAAGATGGATGGCCTAGTCTACACGGTCGCCTTCGACCCTCCTGATTCCGCTCACCCTGTCCATAATGGGCGCGACAAGGGCCTTGAGCTCCTCTAGATCAGCATCTGGCGGCAGGCTCCGGAGGACGTTGGTGAGGCGGAGACCTGGGTTGCGGAAGGCCACCTTCATCAGCACCTTCTTGAGAGCTCCCGCGCAAATCTTGCGCGACTCGCCGGCAAGTTGCTTTGGGATTTGCTCCCGGAGTCGCTGGAGCGCCGTCACCACGCCCTTGAAGAACAGAGTCAGCTTGGCGCTGGGTTGGAGGTTCTCGTCGGAGGAGTACCCGAGATCCACCATCCCCAACTGCGCCAGCTCCTTGTCGACATCCGCGGCGACGTCCACCAGACCCTCCGTCCAGTGCTCCACATTCTCTGACAAAGTCTTCTGGGCGGCAGCGGCCTTCGCCAGTAGCACCTTGCCGGCCTTGACCTCTTCCTTCAGGGCCGTCTCCTGCTCCTTGGCGCCGTCCAGAGATTTGGTCAGGGCTGCCAGCTTCACTTCGAGATCGGCGTTTGAGTTCTTGGCGGCGTCCAGTTCCTTGCCTTTCTCGGCAAAAAGGGCCTGCAGCTCCGAATAGCTGTTGGCGTCCTTCTCACGCTCGAGCTTGAACGCGGCAAGCTCGTCGCTGCTCGCCTTGAGGTCCGCCTCCAGCTCCACCACCTTCAGCTCCAGCTCAGCCTTGGTGGCCTCGGCAGCTGCGGCGGCGTCTTCGGCCTACTTGACGGCTCCGCCAACTGCCCGCTCGCGCGCGACAAGTTCCTCCTCGTGGCTGTCGAGGTGGACCTTCCGCTGCACCAAGTCACCCTCCTGCGAAGACAACTTCTCCGCGGCAAGGCGTTGGCGCTCTTCGACGTCGGCCTTCTCGAGGAGGAAGGCCTGCTGCGCCTCGGCAAGATCTTCCCGCTCCTTTGCCAAGGAGCGGAGAGCTTCCTGGTTGGCGCCTCGGAGCTCTTCTGCGCGCTTCTCGATATCAGCGCCAGCCTTCGCCACGAGTGCTTCGTGGGACTCCAGCTTGGCCTGCCGGGCGCGATAGAGCGCCACTAGCTTCCGCAGCAGGCGCTCTTCTTTGGGTTCGCTGCTGCTGCTGCTTGGCGCGTCGACCAGTTTCAGCCCGGCGGAGGCAAGCACCTCTCCGTCCAGCATCTCCCCCTCGATCGGCGCCCTGGAGCTTGATGCCCAGGGGAGGTTGATGAAGATATCCTCGCCGGCCTTCAGGTAGACGCCAGGCTGGGGCTCATCGGAGCCTGGCGCGGTGGCTGCGGCGGAGGAGTCGGTGGTCGGAGCAGCGCCTGGCGCTCCTGCGGCCTCCGGGTCGTCAGTACGACCGCCAGACTCCCCGCCCGCTTCCGCGGCGGCAGCCCTGGCGGCCTCCTCGCCGGCGCCGGCCGCGTCTTCAGCGGCGACTTCAGTCTCCATCGGCTCTGCGGCAGATGGGCCTGACGGCCAGAAGAGGGGAGAAAATTCAAGCAAAATTCAAGCAAAACCCAAGAGAAAGATCAAGAAGACGAAGAAGCCAAGGGGAGTTTGGAAGCAAGGAAGTTACCTGTGCCAGGGTCTGCAGCTGTGGTCTCTGTTGTCGGGGGCTCCTCCCTTGTCGGAGACCCCTCCGGAGATCCTTCCCCTACCAGGGGCTCCTCCCTTGCCGGAGCCTCCTCCCTTGTCGGGGGCTCCTCCCTTGTTGGAGTCTCCTCCCTCGCCGGAGAGCTCTCCCTTGCCGGCGACCTCTCTCTCGCCGGAGGACTCTCCCTTGGCGCTTCGGGAGCGGCCTCCAGGCTCTCCTGGTGTGGCTGCTCTGCTCCTGCACAAGTCAAACAAACAGGCATCAGCAAGAAAGAATCTTCGTGCGCGCCCGACGGTAGAGAACGAGCAAAACACTTACGCTGGGGGCTGCTCTGAAGATCAGCCGCTGGGTCCGGCAAGTTAGTCTCAGGCACGTCCCCTGTTGATGCAGTGGGTTCGTCCTCGATGATGATCACCGGCACCTTGGCTCTCTTTGCCGCTCTCTGCACCAGAGTCCTAAAAAGGAACAGATGCAGGGAAAGGCAAGTGGGAAACAAGACAAAAAACAGCAAAGAACAAAGAATTGCGAGTACAATAGGAAGAACTTACTCCTCTTCTTCTTCCTCGTCGGAGCTAAACGCAGAGAAGTCAAAATCTGGCCCGCGTCTGGCGCGGGAAGGTGGAGGGGTAGGCTCCCTTGGCCGCATGGCGGGAGCAGAAGCGGCAGTCCGGGAAGACCCCGCTCCAGTCGAAGCAGCAGCATGGGGCGCTCCCGCGGCAACGGTGCTTGCCGCGGTGGAGCGCGTCGTGCGGCACGGCGACTGTCGGCCCGCCTGCCGCCTCGCCACATCCCCGGCCTTGCGGAGACGCCTTCTTGGTGGAGACGGGGACGCTGCTGGCGGCATACTATCGGAGGATGAAGAGGAGGAGGAGTCGATCTCCAAAGAGCCGCTCGTGTCATCGGCAGGCTCGCTCGGTTCGGCGTCATGCCCGGCAACTTGGCTCGGCCCGGCATCGCGCCCGGCAACCTCCTTCTTGTCGGCGCGGATTGGCACTTCCACCAAGTCGTCGAAGAATTGCTGCACAACCTCGTCCTCTGGCTCTTGCCAAGTTGGCATGATTCCGTGCGAATCGCACAGTGGCATCATCGCCCTAATGCGGTCGAGCGCCGAATTGTTGCACAGAGGGACGACGCCCTGCGGAAATCTGAAGACCTCGGGGTGATCTGAATCGTACTTGAAGAGCTCCTGCAGCACTCCGTTGAGTTCAAGGACAATAAAATTGTAGTTGAGGCCTGGGCGCAGCCTCATGACGTCTGTCGCGTTCTTGAACTCCCAGGCGGGCCTCCCCCGTTCCTGCAGGGGAGCGATGCGGCGACGAAGAAAGTCTGCGCCAACGGCCCCTACGGTGAGCCCGGCAAGCCTGAGGCGCTGGATCCTGGTGACGGCAATCTTCAGCCTGCTGTCCTCCGGGGCCACGTCGCTCCAGTCACTGCCGCGCACTGTTGCTACTTGACACCGGGCGGTGAATGGCTGCGAGCTCTCCTCGACGATCCAACACCAATTCGCTCTCCACTCCTCCCGCTTGCCGCGGAACTCCCCCTCCAGATAAGATTCCTTCTTGCCGGCCCTAGAGACCCAGGCAATTCCGCCGGACAGGGTTTCTCCTCTCTCTACCCGGGGAATGAAAAAGTGGCAAAAAAGGGCTACGCTAGGGTGGACTCCGACAAAGTTCTCGCAAAGGTGTGCGAAAACTGCCATGGTGAGGACGGCGTTGGGAGTGAAGTCAAGGAGATAGAGATTGTATGTGTTCATGATATCGCAGAAAAACTCGGAAAAAGGCGGGCAGAGCCCGCAGTAGAACAAGACGGCAAAGAAAGGGTACCCTTCCGGAGCCGTCGCGTGAGCAGCGCCCGGGAGCACCCTGGTCCGCGGGTGAGCTCGCGTCTCCGTCGCCCAAAAGAGATAATAGAACTCCCGCAGCTCCTTCGTGTCGAGCTTGGGGGGGAAGATGGCTCGCTCCTTCCGCATCGCCGCGAGCCGCTGCGCCTCGCGACTTCACGGCCTTCCCCTTGTCGCCCTTCGGAGCCATGGCGGAAGCAGTGGAGGAGGTCGACGGCGTGGTGGTGCTGGTGGCAATGCGGTGGGGAGGGGGGGCAGGGCGCTGCGCTCTGTGTGCTTTGGGAAGACGGAGGCGGGGCGGAGTTTTTCAAGATTGGAGCAGAATGGGGGCAAGTGGGCGCACTACCCCTGCTTCCCCTTGCTTATAAAGGGGGAGGTGGCGGACGTTCCGCCTTTCCTAATAAAAAACCACCCACGATCTCTCCCACGACGTGACGCATGCACACGGGGCTTAGCCCCGCGCACGCCACCCACGTCACGCACGATGCCGCGTTCGACGCGTGCCGTGCGGGGAGGGCGCGGTGGATGCGGAGTGAGTTATGGCGTAACCTAGGCTGCGCGTGCCCGTGCACTGTTTTGGGCCTGGCCCAATAGCGCTCGGCACCGTGTATGGCCCAGGCCCGGGGGCTCCTGTCGGTGTACTAAAGTAGGGGTACCTTAGTATCTCGAACTTGTGCACGGGCAGTCGCAGCGACCCACGGCAAGGCTTGCCGGGCGACCGCCAAGACCCTCCGTGGTTCCTTTGGAGCCATTCAAGAACAAAGTATTCGAGCCAAGGCACAAGACCCCGGCAAGAGGAGCTTGCCGGGAAGAAGCACAAAGACCCCAGCAAGAGGAGCTTGCCGGGAAGACCAACCAAAGCATCTCGAGAAGCTTGATGCGACGCGCTGCGCGTCCCGGCAAGACCCGGTGGGCGACAAGCTCCCGGACGCGACAAGACAACATCCGCGGCAAGGCGCTTGCCGCAGCAAGCTACTACTCCGCAGCCCGCGCTCCAGCTCACCCACCAACGTGTCGCTCTGGGACCGTTCCTGGCGTATGTGGCGGGAGGCTGTGCAGCCAGGGGCATGCGGTGGCAAGCAGGCGCTGACAAGATAGCCATCGTGGCAAACGGTGGCGTCCCTGACGGTCCCTTTCTGCATCGTCTAGGCGACACAGACAGGCATTTAATGTCTTTGTCCCCTGCCGTCAGGGTTAGGTATGATACAACTGTAGCAAGCGGTGGCGCCAACTACCACCTCTTTTACATTTTTACCCTCATCTCTGTTGCCACCTGTCGGTGACCCCTTTGACATATAAAAGGAGGCCCATGCGCAACAGGGAGGAGGAGGACGATCATTCTCACGCTCGGCCTCGCTAGCCATCCAAGGGTACTGTAGCATCCATTGCTCCCGAGCAAGAACACAATACAAATCAAAGCAGGAGTAGGGTTTTACGCATCCGTGCGACCCGAACCTGGGTAAACCGACCGCGTCGCTCGTGCATTCGCCTCGATCTACTCTTTGTGCATCCTCCGCCCCCTGCCGAACCGAAAGGGACCCCGGTCCGCCGCGGTCCCATAGGTGTCCGTGGGATCAGCAACCCCCGGCAGCTGGTGAAGATGTTGATGGAGATTGCCCTCTCCCGAAGGGAAGTTTCCCCGGTAGAACAGCTCTGCCGGAGCTCTAGATTGGATCCGCCAAGGTTTCGCTTCGTGGCGGCGGAGTCTCGTCCTGAAAAGTTCCTCCTTATTTTTTTCTCATCGAAAGACCTCATATAGGAGAAGATGGGCGTCGAAGAGCCACCAGGGGGCCCACGAGGTAGGGGACTTTTGGAGTTGCGCAGAATAGGTCTCTAATATTTGCTCCTTTTACAGACCAGAATTCCAGCTGCCGACATTCTCCCTCCTTATGTAAACCTTGTAAAATAAGAGAGAATAGCCATAGGTATTGTGACATAAAGTGAAATAACAGTCCATAATGCGATAAATATCGATATAAAAGCATGATGCAAAATGGACGTATCACCTAGCTCGACGAACCCAAGAGACAAGAGACACAACAGTTTATCCTAGTTCGGGCCACCTTGCGGTGTAATACCCTACTCCAGCTTTGTGGTGGATTGCCTCAAGGGGCTGAGGATGAACTAGTACAGTGGTTGAACGGCCTCAGGAGGTGAGGTGTTCTTGAGCTCAATGAGTTGGTGGGTGAGAGGATGATCTGAATCTCATACCCTTCTATGATGGTGGCTAAGTCCTATTTATAGTGGCCTTGGTCCTCTTCCCAAATGTAAGGCGGGAAGGGATCCCACAACTGCCAAATTTGAAGCGAGACAACTAGTACAAGCTATCCTGACAAAAGTAGTCGTCGCCTGCAAAAGGCTCTGGTGGTGACGTTGTGGTGGGCTCCGCAATGACCTCCGTCATGCCGTCCTGGCGGTCTTGGTCTTGTTGCACCTATGAGGAAACCTTTGCTTGATTCATCGGGACTGCGCGCCTACGCTTGCCTCCTTAGCACCAAAGAGGAAACTGGTACACTACGCCCGTTGGCGCCCGCCTGGCCTTGGTCGTCATGGCTCACGTCATGTGAACCTCGCGAAGTGCTCCTTGCCTTGATATCTCCGCTCCTCGGGAGCCAGCTTGGTGAGGCCGCCCCCAAGGAGGTCTTGGTGTCATCCGCCTCGCGAGGCTTAGCTCCTCGCGAGGGTCTTGAATTGTTGTTGCTAAAGCTGGGACGTACCAGGCCACTGTTGGAGCCACGTCATGGGCCGCAGGCAGGCAAGTATGGGTACCCCCGTTCCAAGGACGCCGACAATTTGAGCCATTTCTTCCTCTTGTAGCTCCCTCGGACCATCACTTGCAAGGAATGGAGAGGGGTGGCTGAAGATCTGCATGCTCGTTGTCACCATCAATCTCCATGCATGAAGTTAGTTGCTTTTGAATTTGTGGACAGTGGAAGGAAGTTTCTAGCATGTGTAGAGAAAGTTAGCCCCACTTTCGTTGTTACAAATCATTTGTTAGATGTGATTCAGACACTATCATTGTGCTATGTTATTCTGAATGTGATTAAAACATTGTCACAGTTTCTACCTAGTATATAAAAATGTTGCCATCTCGTCAGCGGTGCCCTGAGAGATTGTTTGGCACCGCTTCAGTAGTTTGTGCAACCAACTTTGCTCAACACATCCAGGCAACCAAGCAGTAAAATACTAATACTTTATGGCATGAAGGAACTGGGCATCGGAGCAAGGTGTTCCAGAGTTCGGTTCCCTGAATTTTTGCTCTGCCATCAGCTCAGCAGTGCAGGGCACCGGTGCCAAATGTAGCAACAGTTGTTTTGACATCGGTTTTGGCCTACACAGTGGAGGGCCTTAGTGCTATTACTTCTATGTTACTAAATTTGTGCATGTACATACCTATTAGTATTAATTTGATGACATCCAAACACTGTTGTTGTGCTGTTGCAGTTATATTTAGCTTCCTCATAAAATGTACAATTTGTTATTTATAATACATGACTAACTTGTAGCGTTGTTGAAGTGAATTATAGCTTGTGATCTTCCTGAATTTGGTTGTTGTCTTAAGTAGCAATTAATTCATTTGCACATTGATCTTTTTGAGAAGATATGTCATAATTAACGTGTTTCTTCAATTTTTTAAAATATGTATATGGTGATTTTCTATGTTGCTAGAAACCCATTTTCCCTATGATTATAACTAATTTAGTTTTAAATATGATAGGATGAACGGAAGTGTTCTTGCCTGGAATGGGTTGATCAAGAATGGCCACAGTCTTTGAAGATGTGCCTAGCAAATCTCTGGAGCATGTATGCGGAAGAGAACGGAGATAATCTTAGAGAAAATGTCGTCAACGTTGAAGAATATTTTAATATACGGAAAAAGAGGAAGATGGAGAATGAGCTCAGATATTATTAATTAGACTTTGCTAAGATGGTGTTTGCGAAGGAGGAGACACTTTCCTAGTTGGTCAAGACAAAACATGTTCTTATTGAACTGAAAACAGAGTTGGAGAAGACAAATTGGCTGATCATGCATCAGTCAATTAGGGAAATTAATGTATTGTTCTAATATTGTGCTCAACATATTTTGTGCTTATGAAGGTGAACTAGCTATATGTTCTACTATGTTGTTTTCACTTAGCTATCGTACTATGATGTTAAAGTATATTTGTGTACCTGGTATGAAAATGGCAAACAGCTGTTCGATATGAAATGTGAATTTGCTTAATACTGGAAGTATTAATAGTAAATCTGCTAAATGAGTCATGGAACTTTACAAACATTTCTAGCAGTAAAAGTGGGTGTGATGGATAGCCAATGTCAATCATCGAAAGGTGTGTGATATACTTGAATAACACATACGGTTAACGGAGGCAGAGTATCTGTGATCATTACACCTGTCACATACTATGCTATACAGAAAACTGTGTGAGATGGCAAGACGATCTCCCACGACCTGTCCTATGAAAGCGTCTGCATTATCTCTCCCGATTGCACACGAACGAAAAATTATGTGTGATGTATATACGAGTGGAAACATTTGTCTGGGATTCACTATGTGGGATGTACATACGAACATAAACGTTGTCTAGGATTCACTGTGTGGGATGCACATACAAATGGAAATGTTTGTCTGTGATTCACCATGTGGGATGTACATACGATGGAAACGATTGGGCATGTATAATTGTATATGTGATGGCTCGTCCGATCGCACACGAGCTCATTTTGCTACGCGCGTGTGACCAGAGGACCTATCGCCGACGGTTTCTGATTCGTGTAGGAAGTATCCCACATTGCACATGCACACAAGGCGACGGTTTAAAACTCTGTCGTGGAAAGGGGATAAAAACCGTTTGTATAGCACGTTTCTGCATCAGTGTAAATTTTATTACGAGATACGTTAACATGTAAGCTAAAGAAATTGTGGACCTATTGATGATTTTTTTTCCTAGCTCACCTATGCTGCTTGGTCCAGGTCATTCAGCAATACACTAGACATAGCCAATCGGATGCGCTACATGTTGGATCGATGGATAGCTCATGTTGTGTTGCATGTTTAGATGGAGACATATAAAATACATGTACATGTGGATTTTTCATATTTTGTTTGAAACCTTATAATCCAATTTATATTTTTACTTTTTCGTAAAAGGCCCATTTGGGGCCTGAGGTCCCAAACGCCTCTCTCATGGATAAGCATTGAGAAAGTTAGGGGCATTGGATTCCCAAGATTCGGACTTATAAATACTAAAACAGTGTTTTGTCAAGCAATTAATTAGACAACTACCATATTTGCTTTTCTACTGCAATGGACAAAACGATGCTAGCAAACTGCATGGCCATGAGAGAACACTCTACAATGATTGGAACATCAGTTCTCATATAAGCATTTGAGTCAGAGATAGCCGCCAACGTCACCATACTGTCGGGCTCGATAATAAGTTTGACCCCTATGTAAACGACCTTGATATTATTTGATGAGTAAAGCTGTTATGATAATAAAAGTATTGAGAAATTGTTCCTTCTTTTGCTTACTTTAGATCTTCTCTCATCCTAGCTAAAAGGCTCTATGGCGTCATCTAAGATATTGTATCTATCACTTGAAATCACTGACACATATACACCATTATATATTAAAAAAGCCATATATATATAGCAACACTATATATAGTGTTGCTATTCATCATTCAAGATGTAAAATAAGTTATTCTTCACCCGAGGTAATCTTACCATCACTTCATAATTAAATTACATTTAAAATTCAAGTAGTTACATTCCTATTGATTTACTATGTAAAATTTGGCATAAACAAAAAAAATAGGTCATAAGACAAGAAATTTTGTAGTTTATGTACATTTTACACTATATTTTTACGTTTGTAATTTTACATAACATAAAATATTTCTTACGGCGATTATATATTTTCTTACGATCTCTTTTTACGTCAGAAATAAGACAAAACTTACGGAACGTAAAATTACGATGCATTGACGGTAAAATAGAGAAGGGTGAAGAATAACTATTCTTCACCCAGGATGACGAATATATATATATATATATATATATATATATATATATATATATATATATATATATATATATATATATATAGGACGCCAATTTGGGACACCTAGGTGCCTGAGCACCTAGCTTAAAAACCGTTGGATGACACTAAGATCTGTGCGCGTGTAATTAGTATTAGCATTGATGGATAAATCTTATTAGGAAAGAATTATTGCTTGATATGGACACTTAATACCTGCCCAGATTAGATAGGATAGAGAAAATCAGTAATAAATGGCCCATGTTTTAAGTCCATGCATGTCTCATCGTACGTGCATCATTTTGCATATAATGAAGATCATACGTTGAATAAATCACTAGGTATATACGTACATAACCCAAAATATCTTAGGTATATATGTTTTGTACTCGAAATATTTTGGTTATATATTAGATACCTATATGTCACATAGCCGGATATATACGTAGCCATGTTTTACTTTAGATATATGTCATGTAGACCGGGTATGTACAATATTTTCCAAGATTTTTTTACACAACCGGGTATATAAGTGTGTCGATACATTGGGTATTTCCACTTGACGTATATACGTCGACCGGGTATTACAATATTTTCTTCAGTAGGTATTGGATAGTTAGGAAAAAAATAAAATGCAATTAGTCAAATAACAAATTCTTGGGTATATACATACCCGCGTTTGTACATACTTTTGTTAGTAAGTATAAGATACCCATTTTAGATAATTGGGAAACAAATAAATATAATAGTTTTTAAAAAATAAATTATTGAATATATACATACCTACGTATGTCCATAATTTCGTTGGTAGGTATTAGATACCTGTATTAGATAGTTAGGAAAAAAACACACGTATTAGATACCTATATCAATTCTAAAAAATCAATATTATAACGTTTTATTGTATGGCAAGTCTTGCATGTCTAATAATTAGAAAAAACAAATAAAACGTAAGCAGGGAAAGTCTTCCATGAAGAATAGTTAGGAAACAAATTAAATATAACATGGTTTCCAAAACAATCAAGGTGCCCAGGCACCTAGGTGCCCCAAACAATTTACCTATATATATATATATATATATATATATATATATATATATATATATAGCCGCGCTATTCGTCACACTGGGTGAGAAATTGTTATTCCTCACCCCAGTCCATCCTAGGCCTCAGCGTCGTAAGAAAACTTGCATGTGTTGTAAAAAAGTGTGCATGCAAGGGTAAGATTACCAGCGCACCTCCCATGCTAATCTGCGTGTCCAAGCCCACTACCCATGATGCTTTTCTAAGAACCACCGGTGCAAGAAAAGTGCATGCCGACGTAAGAAGATTACGTTCTCTAAATAAGGCAAACAAAAAAGTAAGTTCCAGTAAATGAGCTCTGATAATCAGGATTACGTTCCATTAAATCAGCTCCAATAGTGAAGATTGCATTCCACTAATTCATCTCCGATAACCACTCACGTTATTTTTAAGAGGTTGATAATTACTCACGGTAGAAACTGGCTACTCATGAAAGAAAATTTAAGCCCGAGATAATTCCCTAAAAACAATTTAAGGCCCAGATATAGTAGGAACACGTTTGACTTATTAACCCTTTTGTATACCACTGGCTTAAGAAATTACGAAGATTTCTCTCAATTTTTTTTACAAAGTATAGGAATGCTGACGTGAAACAAGAATATCAGTTACTTCAGCGCTGTTGCTTGCAATTGACTTGAACAAAACTGGGACTTGATGTAAAGTTAAAATGCCGGCGTATACGATAATATCATCAATACATGGTCTAGTAATTTGAATTTAAAATACAACTCACAAAATAAATGGAATGTAAAATACATTATGCCAGATAAAAATTCTAGGTGACAAATACATTGTGTCATGGAAGAATCTAGGCGCCATCATAAAATACGAATCCTGACACAAAAGGCATGTCCTGGTGACTCCAAAAAGCTGGAAACACGAAGTCATCAAAAATAGATGCTGCCACACACACATTTGTCCATAAGAACTACCAGCGTGGCCTCATTTGCAAAAAAGAAATTGAGTTAATTTGTGTAACAAACTACATGTGGCAGTCTGAACTATTTCCATTGCACAACGCTTCGGTGATAGACTGTTGATTCCTTTCAAAATGCCTTAGCCAGATAGAACTGCAGAAGCTATGGATTTCTCGTCCCAATGGTGAATAGTTCATATCTGAAATGGCAGCTGTATTCCGTAAGAAGCATCCAAAATAGGATATGGAAAAAAATTGACAAGGAGAAAGGCAAAGCATTAGTTAGAAGTTCCGGCTATGTCGCATTGCTTTGTTGTGCATCTTCCCAAAGAAACTTCTTCGGTTTCCTTGCAATGTGCACATCAACAAGTTATGTACGATGATTGTCCGCATAATAATTCGCACCACATGTCGTAAATCAATGTCAGAAAACTAGAAACAGATTAACAGAGCCATGGATGGTAGAGAGGAAAAATTATATGCAGCTTCCACAAAGGCATGAGTAGGAAAATACACAATATGAAGAAACATTCGAAATTTGTTACTACAACGAAATGACCTAGTTCTTCCTTTTGACACCAGCTCCAGTTCAGAAAAGAATGACCATGCCACCCACCAAAGCGGGCCATGTTCTACCCAAACTGGGCCTGGAAAAGTATTTGAAATTATAAGCCAATTAGGAAAAAAGTTATGTTGTGTCCAAACATGTAAAAGGGTGAATTTTGTTGTGCAAAGTTCAGTACTTTGTGAACTTCCTTCCTTTCCTAAATTGTGAATTTCTGTTACTCTGTTACCTTTGTGAACAAGAAGCAACACGTACATAGGCATTTGGAGTATTTGCTCATTCATTGACCTGTTCTAGATAGGCATACATCAGTGCAAACATACATCCATGTGCTACTCATTCTTACCACAAATAAGGATACCTCTGCAGCTTCAGAATTAGTTAGTATCTATGTGTCACCTCAGCAGCCTGGATATCAAATGAGGACAGAAAGGAATCATCAGGCAATCAAAACAAAAGAATGACACCTCTGCAGCTTCAGAATTAATTAGTATCAATTATAGAAAGACACTGAGCATCATGCCTACCTTTTGTTCTAGATGATATGACCCTTTTTGACTATATATATGCTAGCTAGCTTTTGCCAGTCTCAAACAGCATTAAGCATTCAGGCAGTCACATGCATATTTTCTCTAGAAGTTGTGGAGCATTAATGTTTCTTTATCTTTTGATACATATACTTGTAGTTTAATTTTCTCCTGTTACCAAATGAACAATGAAAAACTAGCAAAGTACAACAACTAATTATATGAGTAAATCATCATCCAACCTAATAGCTACAAATTACATGTAAGCAACCCATCATGTTTAATTAAATATAGGTAGACATGTCATCATGCTTAATTAGTCCTACTTAATTTGTTTCTCTCCAATAGCAAGTAGAGAGCCTACACTGGAATAGGGGTTCTCTCCTCAAAAAATGATGCAGCCCCCATTAGAAAAGAGAAACAACTAATTAAGCACCCTCCAATTAAACTTCACTTTACCTTCTTTCCATGAGAATTTGATTGATTAAAGAGGGGCTAGTCCAGTTCATCCAAAAACAGTGGAGCTCCAAGAAAGGAAGGCACGAATAATCTAAAACAGAGAAGAGACAGAGCTACCATCTATGGCTGGATCGAAGAAGATAACCTTGTGTTTTCTCCTCAGGAGCCTTGTGCTACTTCTCTTCTTCTCTTCATCAGCAGTTCCTTTCCAGCATCCCATTGTCCAGAGTTGAGCTAATTAAATTTCTGTCAATCTCAGAGCTTAGAAAGCATAAGCGTGCAGGCGTCTAAATAGACGGATCAGGAGGAACTTTTACAATCCAATTTGTACGCACCAATCTCCAAGAAGAAGAAATCACGGGAGAACCAGACCAAGGAGAAAAACATTACTTGGTTAGAGAGAGAGCAGACCGTACGGAGGTTGGCAGTCACCGTTGTGTTCTTGTTGCTAGAGGCTTCTCCGTCAGTGCAGGGCCGGCCGCCGCAGCTCAAATTGCTGTCCCCTCCGCCCTTCCACCGCGGCGGCCGCAGCCACTGTCGCCTCCTAATCGGTGCATGGGGGAGAGGAGGACAGGGGCGGCAACAATCTCCGCCGAGTATCACGCCGTCGAGCCCCACCACTCACCGCGCCCTCCTCATTCAAAATAGAAACCGCTCACAGGTGAGCACCTAATTAGCGAAGGTATCGAGGAGCGGGCTGGCTCCTCCCAGCGTCAAGGTAATCTTACATCGGTATTGATACAATTTTATATCGCTTGGAACCTGGCCAAGCTGTACCGTGGCTGGGTCGATTGACCGGGGTGAAGAATAAGTAATTCTTCATCCTGAGTTACTAATAGACTTTATATATATCTATATCTATCTATCTATCTATCTATATATATATATATATATATATAGCTATATATATATATATATAGCGATCACTTCATAAACAAATCACGTTTGAAATATAAATAGTTACATTCATATTGATTCACTACATAAAATTTGGTATAAAAAACAAAAAAAATAGATTATAAGACCAAAAATATCGCATTTTTATGTATGTTTTTACGTTTGTAACTTTACATAATATAAATATTTTTTACGGTGAGTATATATTTTCTTACGTTTTTTTTTACGTATGAAATAGGACAAAATTTACGAAACCTAAAAATACAATGCATTGATGTCAAAATAGATAAGGGATGAAGAATAACTATTCTTCATCCAAGGTGACGAATAGCGCGACCCTATGTTGCGCTATAGTGAGCGAGAGCGCAAAAGCCTAATTGTGCGCTCCGGCCGCTATACGCTAGCGTGTGCCGCTCGGCCGAACAAGCGATTGCTAATGATGGTAAAACCACTCACAAGAAAAAGTAACGCTATTTAATTCCTTACTACATGCCACAGACAACTCCTCTCTTTCGTAAGACCATGGTAAAAATGCCTAAATGTATAGTAATGTAATTAATTATGTTACCGTCAACCATATGCCATCCTCCACCCGGTAAATGTAACATCCCAAATTTTTAATTTAAAATGTTATACACTAGATCATCTTTGCATAGCATATTTTATTGCATTTTGGCTGATCCTAGAAAATTCTACGTAACTCAAGGACCCTTGGAGAGAGTTGGGGATTTCGTTATTTTCATATTTGAATTTTCTCAAATTTTGAAAATAGAATTATTTGATTTTATTTATTTTATCTTCAGTTATTTCTATTACAAAAATATGAGAGAGGGTATAAAATGACTTTTCCAAAATAAATAAATATTGAGGATTTAATAAAAAAATCAAATAAGATTTTATTTTGGTTTTATTTGCTATTTTATTTGAATTTAGAAAAAATGCGCGTTTTCAAAATTGCGTTTAGGCCCCAAATAAATGTCCATCCTGTGCGTCTTGATTTTAGAAGCCGGGGAAATTTTATTTCGGAATTTTTGGAGTCCGTTTAGTATTCCTTTTGTTTTTCTGAGCGTAATTATTTTTTTTTAAAGTCCGAACCGACTTTGGGCCGTAACCGGCCAGGACTCCGCCTGACCGGGCCTTTAAATAGTGCCGCCGAGGCCCGAGCCAGCCCAAAGCCGCCCCACCCCCAAACCCTAACCCTAGCGCCGCCCGCGCCGCCGCCCCGCCGGACCGCCGGATCCGCCGCCGCCGGAGGTAGTTTTTCTTGCCGCCGATTTTTTTAGAAAACCGATCGGTTTTCCGTCGGTTTGTTCGGTTTTTTTAGTTTCATTTTTTAATAGATCGGTTTTTCCGGTTTATTTAATTAGCGAGCGTTCGTTTGTTCGTTCGTTTTAACAAACGCGTTCATCGTTTAGGCCCAGATAACGAACATTCGTTCGTTAATCTGTTTATCGTTTTTCTTTTTCTTGGATTAAATCCGCTATTTTTCTTATCGCGATTCCTGATCCGATTTTCGTTTTAGTCTAACTTTTCGCTCGTTTATCAGAATCAGACGATTCAAGCGCATGGAGTTTCATCTCGAAACCCTCCTTCCGTTTAACCAACTCAAACAAGTTTTTGCCACTGTAAAAAGTGCCCTAGATCCAGAATAGTAAACGAAGTTTTGTTTCTTTTGTCGTTTGTCTTTCGTTGCTTCGTTCGATTTGATTCTTTTTGCCAACCGGAGTTCTTAAGTTAAACTTTCTGGTTAGATCTCTTATTTGAGTTTTACCTGTGCATTAGTTGAGTACTTATTGTATGCTTTGTTTGTTTGCGATAGAGTACGCGGAGTGCGCCGCTTGCTACTTCCTTTCGCTAGGTTTTGCGGATCATCAGCAAGGCAAGTAACACTTTGATCATACTTCCAACTACCCAGTTTTTATTGAATTAGATTAATCCTCACACATTGCATGATTAAGATCTAATTAAATTGTGGGTTTGGGAAGTAGATGTGGTAGTACCTATTACCTGTTATTATCAAACCTTTGGTAGTTACTTCTACGTTGCTTATTATGCTATTTTATGCTAGTAGACGTGGATTGGGTGAGTGTATCCATGACAGATCTGAGATTGTTAAATTAATGGTTTATCTAAGGTGGCAACTTAAATACACATCTGGGTGGATACCGCCACCCAGGCTCAAAGGGATCATGAGGTTATTCATGCTAGAAACTTTTGTGTCCAGCCACAAGCTACTATGGGCTCTAGCATAGTTGACTAAGTTGTGCGAACTCCTATAGTGGTAGACTAGCAGATGTAGGGGAAAGTAGGTGTAACGGTCTACCCGATAGTAAGGTGCTAGCGCTTCTGAAAGACTATGTCTCAGTCATCCGTTTCTCAAACATCATGTAATGCGAAAAATCAAACGGAGGAGATCGAGTCTTGTGGGGAAAAGTGCGCAAACCTCTGCAGAGTGTATAAACTAATCATGGTTAGCGGTGTCCCGGTTATTGACATCTTGAGTATCTAGTACGTGGATTATCATGTGAATCGCATCATGTTACTCTAAAATTAATTTTGTTGGGTTTTGTTTAATGATGATGCTTAATTGGGATTGAGAATGCTGTCAACCATTCTCAATGTTTAACAACTACCTTGATAGTTAAATAAAATTTATTCCTTTGCAGTAGGGAAAAATTGGCTTTACGCAAAACTGTAACCATAGAGCTTTCCACCAGCCAAATATGCATATAGTATAGCCTATTTCATTCCATTACTCTCTATGTGTTACATTGCAAGCATATTCCATGTGCTGACCTGTTTTGGGCTGCAACGTTAATGTTGCAGACTTTTCAGACGGCAATTAAGGTGCCTTTAGGTAGTGGTTCTATACTCTGTGATGTCATTGGAGTTGATGGAATCACTTATCTTTCAAGCCTTCCGCTGTTATCGTTATTAGATGGCCTTAAGCCATATTTATTGTAATAAGTTCTCTTTTGAGACACTCGATGTAATAAGTGTGTGATTGCTACTCTGTTATAAATCCTTCAAGTAATGTGTGGTGTCAGCATTACTGATCCAGGGATGACACCTGAGCATAGAGATTGGACCGTTTCAGGTCTGGTCGCTACAAGATGGTATCAGAGCACACGCTGACTGTAGGACACGACCACTAAGCTAAAGACCTAGATCACCACTCACTCTCTTCTCTTTCCGACTTCTCATCTTTTCTACGCTTTTAGGATGGCGGATGCAAGGAAAAAGTTCACGCAACCAGATGAAGATACACCCTTTGGACGTCACTTGAAGGAAGTCACTAGATACCTGAACATAGGAGTACCAAGCTTCACCGGAACCTACAACCCCACTCTACCTGAAGAAGAGCGCTGGATGATTGAAGTTCAAGTTCCAGGAAGGACGTTCATGCCAGTCACTGAGCCCACAGAGTTTTCTTTTGATGCACCAACTTGGAGTCTAGGAAAGAGCATGGCAGCTCACATCGCCATGGGACGCATTGGAGAAGTTTACCGCAATGATCTCAAGGATACTATCTACCAGATTTGTGGGCGCCGAGATGAGCACTGGGAGATGATCAGCACCAGGAAGGATAGATCAGTTGCAGCTTTTATCCAGGAGTTGAACCAACACATTCGACGTCAGGAGAACCAGATGTGCGCCGACATCATAGATATGAACAAGGCAAGGACAAGAATCAAGGAACTGGAGGAAGAACTCAAGGCTACACGTGAAGATTATGAAGAGGAAATTGAAGTATTAGTGTAGAAGAATGACGATCTAATCAAGAAGATTGGAATATTTATGGGAGGCCCTACACCAATAGAGGAAGACGAAGAACCCAAGGAGATTCGTCCGGAAGACTACATCATCATCTACGACACCGACTCGGATCCAGATGATAGCGATGATGACTATGTTGATGAAGCTGGAGCAGATATCATGGAGTCTGCAATCGAAGAATATTTCTAGTAGACCACCCCATCAGTAGTAGTAGTCCACCATGTAAATATAGTAGTCCGAGCACTTTTGTGATAGTAGATCGATTGTATGCCCTTGTTTGATTGATTGAATGAAGTGAATTGTTTGCTTTTGCTTCATGTGCATATGGGTAGTGTTTTCTCTTTAGACCCCCTCTATTCTTAAATCTCATCTTTTCTAAACCCTCAGATGCCTCCGAGACGTGACCCCGGATTTACCTTCCCACCGGAGCTCACTCAGTTGATCCAGCAGCAGAACACATTGATGCAATTGCTAGTCCAGAATCAGAATCAGGGGAACAACAACAACCCACCACCACCACCAGTTGATCACTTAGCCTGTTTTCTTAGGCTGAATCCGTCGGTGTTTTCCAGTAGCACCGAGCCGATAGTAGCAGATGATTGGCTCCGCAAGACAGCTAGAGAGTTGACCACAGCAGGCTGCACAGATGCGGAAAAGGTGAAGTTTGCCGCACATCAGCTTGAAGGACCCGCAGCCTCATGGTGGGAGAATTTCACAGCCACTTTCCCTGTCGACACTGTCACGTGGGACCAGTTTCAGTAGGCTTTTCGTACTGCCCATGTTTCAGCAGGAGCTATGGCCATGAAGAAGCGAGAGTTTCGCAACTTGCGCCAAGGAGGACGGACAGTTGGCCAGTATGTGGAGGACTTTAGTAAGTTAGCACGTTGTGCCCCAGATAACGTTGCTACGGATGCAGCTAAGCAGGAGAAGTTTCTGGAAGGACTGAATGATGAGTTGAGCATGCAGTTGATGGTAGCAACCTTCAACAACTATCAGGAGTTGGTAGATCGTGCTCTTATGATTGAAGGGAAGCAGCAGCAGATTGAGAATCGCAAGAGGAAGTATGGACAAGGGAAGTACAATTCAGGAGCTCAGCAGAAGCCACGTTTTACCCCTAGACCGGGAGGACATTTTCAGCATACCCATGGAGGAGGTAGCTCGCACAACCACAATGGAACCAAGAATGATAATGGGAATGGAGGAAGCAACGGCCAGAACCGCACCAACCCATCAACCCCAGCCAAGAGAGACCTGAGCCAAGTCACTTGTTTCAAGTGCCAAAAGACCGGACATTATGCCAATGAATGTCCTGAATCTCAGAATGGAAATGGCAATGGAAGCTCTGGAAAGAAGCCGAACCCTTTCAGTAGGGGACAGGTGAACCACGTTAACGTGGAGGAGGTTGAAGAGCAGTCGGATGCAGTAATCGGTAAGTTTTTGGTTAAGTCATTTACTGCACTTGTTCTTTTTGATACTGGTGCATCGCATTCATACATATCAAGGGGATTTGTGGATAAGTATAACCTACCAACAAAAGTTCTTAGAACACATATGTTAGTAAGCTCACCAGGAGTGGAGTATATGGCTAGCCAAGGATGTTTTCAAGTGCCATTGAGTATAGGTAGGCATGTGTTTCTCGCGGATTTAATCATTTTGGAATCACAAGGATTGGATGTAATTTTGGGTATGGATTGGCTATCAATGTATGGAGAAAACATCGATTGCGCCAGTTAGTCGATCTTGCTTACCATCCCAGAAGGGAGAAGGATCAAGTATGCATCCCGGCATGTGCCCAAGAGGACTCAAGTAAATTTTCTAACAGGAGTTGTGCAGGAGGAAGTACCAGTAGTGAAGGATTTCCCTGATGTATTTCCAAAAGAGTTGCCAGGCATGCCACCGGATAGAGATATTGAGTTTTGATTGAGCTTTTGCCAGGCACAGGGCCAATATCAAAGAGACCATATAGGATGCCCGCAAAGGATTTGGTGGAGATTAAGAAGCAGATTAAGGAGTTACTGGATAAAGGATATATTCGCCCAAGTTCTTCACCTTGGGGATCGCCAGTACATCTAGTGGAGAAGAAGGATGGATCATTAAGGATGGTTGTTGATTATCGAGGATTGAATGAAGTAACCATCAAGAACAAGTACCCACTACCGATGATCAATGATCTGTTTGATCGATTGCAAGGAGCTAAGGTATTTTCCAAGATCGATCTGCGATCAGGATACCACCAGTTGAAGATTCGAGAACAGGATATACCTAAAACGGCTTTTACCACCAGGTATGGGTTGTACGAGTATACCGTTATGTCATTTGGTCTGACTAACGCACCTGCATATTTTATGAACATGATGAACAAGGTGTTTATGGAGTTTCTGGATAAGTTCGTCATAGTGTTCATTGATGATATTCTGGTTTACTCGAAGAATGAAGAGGAGCATAAGGAGCATTTGCATTTGGTTCTTGGAAAACTCAGAGAACATCAATTGTATGCCAAATTTAGAAAATGTGAGTTTTGGTTGAAGAAAGTTGGATTTCTCGAACACGTTATATCTGGAGAAGGTATAGTAGTAGATCCCACTAAGGTTGATACCGTGACAAATTGGGAAGCCCCAACAACAGTTGGAGAGATCCGGAGTTTTCTTGGACTCGCAGGATACTACCGGAGATTCATTGAGAATTTCTCAAAGATTGCGAAGCCTATGACGGAGTTGTTGAAAAAGGATACCAAGTTCATATGGACTGAGGAATGTGAGGCTAGTTTCCAGGAGTTGAAGAAACGTTTGGTTACATCACTTGTGTTGATTTTGCCAGATCAGACCAAGGATTATGAGGTGTATTGCGACGCTTCACGTTGAGGACTTGGAGCAGTGCTTATGCAGGAAGGAAGATTTGTTTCCTATGCCTCATGACAGCTTAAGCCTCATGAGTTAAATTATGCTACGCATGATTTGGAGTTAGCAGCCGCAGTGCATGCATTGAAAACCTGGAGACATTTTCTCATTGGAAACCATTGTGAGGTGTACACGGATCACAAGAGTTTGAAGTATATTTTCACGCAGAAGGAGTTGAATCTCAGGCAAAGGAGATGGTTGGAGCTCATTAAGGATTATGATATAAAATTGCATTATCACCCCGGAAAGGCTAACGTAGTAGCCGATGCGCTGAGCCGTAAAAGCCATGTCAACACCCTAATGACGGGAGATTTACCAAGAGAGTTAGCCAAAAATCTTCGAGAGCTATGTTTGGAAATAGTTCCAAGAGGCTATGTAGCAGTATTGGAGATTCAGTCTACTTTGATGGATAAGATCAGGGACGCCCAGAAGACTAACAAGGAGATTGCCTCTATAAAGGAGAAAATGTAACATCCCAAATTTTCAATTTGGAATGTTATACACTAGATCATCATTGCATATCATATTTATTGCATTTTGGTTGATCCTAGAAATTTTTCGCAACTCAAGGACCCTCGGAGAGAGTTGGGGATTTCGTTATTTTCATATTTGAGTTGTCTCAAATTTTGAAAATAGAATCATTTGATTTTATTTATTTTATCTTCAATTATTTCTATTACAAAAATATGAGAGAGGGAATAAAATGACTTTCCCAAAATAAAGAAATATTGAGGATTTAATAAAAAAATCAAATAAGATTTTATTTGGTTTTATTTGCTATTTTATTTGAATTTAGGAAAAAATGCGCGTTTTCAAAATTGCATTTAGGCCCCAAATAAATGTTCATCCTGTGCGGCTTGATTTTAGAACCCGGGGAAATTTTATTTCGGGATTTTTGGAGTCTGTTTAGTAGTCCTTTTGTTTTTTTTCCCGAGCGTAAGTTTTTCTTTTAAAAAAACGTCCGAACCGACCTATGGGCCGTGCTAGGCCCGGACTCCCCGGACCCAGCCTTTATAAGCCGCCAGCCCACCCCGGGCCGAAAACCTAGCCGACCCGCGCCCGCCGCCGCCACCGTGCCCGACGTCGCCGCTGCCCGCTGCTCGCGCCCGACGCCGCCACCCGACGCCGCCCCGCCGGACCCTGCCGCCGCCGACGCCGCCGCCTCGCTGGAGCCGCCGCCGCCGTCCCGTCGCCCGAGGTTTAACTCGATCCCGCCGCCGGTTTTCCCGGAAAAACCGTTCGGTTTTCGTCGGTTTTTTTCTTTTTTTGTTTTGTTTTTTCTTTAGATCGGTTTTTTCCGGTTTAGGCTAATTAGCGAGCGTTCGCTCGTTCGTTCGTTTTAATGAACGCGTTCTTCGTTTAGATTCAGTTAACAAACATTCATTCGTTAAACTGTTCGTCATTTTTCTTTTTCTCGGATTAAATCCGCGATTTTCTGATCGTGATTTCTGATCCGATTTTCGTTTTAGTTTATCTTTTTGCTCGTTTATCGGAATCAGGCGATTCAAGCACCTGGAGTTTCGTCTCGAAACCCTCTTTCCGTTTAACCAACTTAAACAAGTTTTTGCTTCTGTAAAAATTGCCTTAGATCCAGAATAGTAAACGAAGCCTGTTTCTTTTGTCGTTTGTCTTTCGTTGCTTCGTTCGATTCGATTCTTTTTGCCAGCCGGAGTTCTTAAGTTGAACTTTTTGGTTAAATCTCTTATTTGAGTTTTACCTGTGCATTAGATGAGTACTTATTGTGTGCTTGTTTGTTTGCGATAGAGTACCCGGAGTGCGCCGCCTGTTACTTCAAATCGCTAGGTTTCCCGGATAATCAGCAAGGCAAGTAACACTTTGATCATACCTCTTACTACCCAATTTTATTGCATTAGATCAATCCTTACACATTGCATGAGTAGGATCTAATTAAATTGTGGGTTTGGGAAGTAGTTGAGGTAGTACCTATTACCTGTCTAATTATCAAACCTTTGGGAGTTACTTCTACGTTTGCTTATTATTGCTATGCTATGCTAGTAGACGTGGATTGGGTGAGTGTATCCATGACAGATGTGAGCTTTGTTAATTAATGGTTTACTTAAGGTGGCAACCTAAACACACATCTGGGTGGATTGAGGCACCTGGGTATTCCAGGATTGCCTGTTTTCTTTTGGACCGCCACCCAGGCTCAAAGGGATCATGAGATTATTCATGCTGGAAACTTCCGTGTGCAGCCACAAGCTATTATGGGCTCAAGCATAGTTGACTAAGTCGTGCGAACTCTTATAGTGGTAGACTAGCAGATGTAGGGGGTGTAGGTGGTACGGTCTACCCATTGTAAGGTGCTAGCGCTTCTGAAAGACTATGTCTCGGTCATCCGTTTCTCAAACACCGTGTAGTGCGAGAAACCAAACGGAGGCAATCGAGTCTTGTGGGGAAAAGTACACAAACCTCCGCAGAGTGTATAAACTAATCATGGTTAGCTGTGTCCCCGGTTATGGACATCTTGAGTATCTAGTACCTGGATTATCATGTGAATCTCAACATGTTACTCTAAAGATTAATTTTGTTGGGTTTGTTTAATGATGATGTTTAATTGGGACTGAGAATGCTGTCAACCATTCTCAATGTTTAACAACCACCATAATAGTTAAATAAATTTATTCCTTTGCAGTAGGGAAAAATTGGCTTTACGCAAAACTGTAACCATAGAGCTTTCCATCAGCCAAATATGCATATAATATAGCTGTTTCATTCCATTATTCTCTATGTGTTACATTGCCAGCATATTCCATGTGCTGACCCGTTTTCGGGCTGCAACATTAATGTTGCAGACTTTTCAGGCGACGATTAAGGAGTTTTAGGTCGTGGTTCTATACGCAGTGATGCCGTTGGAGTTGATGGACTCACTTATCTTCCAAGCCTTCCGTTGTTATCGTTATTAGATGGCCTTAAGCCATTTTTATTGTAATAAGTTATCTTTGGAGACACTCGATGTAATAAGTGTGTGATTGCTACTCTGCTATAAATCCTTCAAGTACTGTGTGGTGTCAGCATTACTGATCCAGGGATGACACCGAAGCACAGAGATTGGACCGTTTGAGGTCTAGTCGCTACAAGATGGTATCAGAGCACACGCTGACTGTAGGAGACGACCACTAACCTAAAGACCTAGATCACTACTCACTCTCTTCTCTTCTGACCTCTCATCTTTTCTACTCTTTTAGGATGGCGGATACAAGGAACCAGTTCACTCAACCGGAAGAAGATACACCCTTTGGACGTCACTTGAAGGAAGTCACTAGATACCTGAACATAGGAGTACCAAGCTTCACCGGAACCTACAACTCCACCTTACCTGAAGAAGAGCGCTGGATGATTCAAGTTCAAGTTCCAGGAAGGACGTTCATGCCACTCACTGAGCCCATAGAGTTTTCTTTCGATGCACCAACCTGGAGTCTAGGAAAGAGCATGGCAGCTCACATCGCCATGGGACGTATTGGAGAAGTCTACCGCAATGATCTCAAGGATACTATCTACCAGATTTGTGGGCGCCGAGATGAGCACTGGGAGATGATCAGCACTAGAAAGGATAGATCAATTCCAGCTTTTATCCAAGAGTTAAACCAGCACATTCGATGTCAGGAGAACCAGATGTGCGCCAACATGATAGACCTGAAGAAGGCAAGGACAAGAATCAAGGAACTGGAGGTAGAACTCAAGGCTACACGTGAAGATTTTGAAGAAGAAATTGAAGTATTAGTGGAAAAGAATGACGATCTGATCAAGAAGATTGGAATATTCATGGGAGACCCTACATCAGTAGAAGAAGACGAAGAACCCAAGGAGATTCGCCCGGAAGACTACATCATCATCGATGACACCGACTCGGATCCAGATGATAGCGATGATGACTATGTTGATGAAGCTGGAGCAGATATCATAGAGTCTGCAAACGAAGAATATTTCTAGTAGACCACCCCAATAGTAGTAGTAGTCCACCATGTAAATATAGTAGCCCGAGCACTTTTGCGATAGTTAGATCGATTTTATGCCCTTGTTTGGTTGATTGAATGAAGTGAATTGTTTGCTTTTGCCTCATGTGCATATGGGTAGTGTTTTCTCTTTAGGCCCCCTCTATTCTTAAATCTCATCTTTTCTAAACCCTCAGATGCCTCCGAGACGTGACCCCGGATTTACCTTCCCACTGGAGCTCACTTAGTTGATCCAGCAGCAGAACACATTGATGCAGTTACTAGTCCAGAATCAGAACCAGGGGAACAACAACAACAACAACCCACCACCACCACCACCTGTTGATGACTTAGCCCGTTTTCTTAGGCTGAATCTGCCGGTGTTTTCCAGTAGCACCGAGCCGATAGTAGCAGATGATTGGCTCCGCAAGACAGCTAGAGAGTTGACCACAGCAGGATGCACTAATGCGGAGAAGGTGAAGTTTGCCGCACATCAGCTTGAAGGACCCGCAGCATCATGGTGGGAGAATTTCATAGCCACTTTCCCTGTCGATACTATCACATGGGACCAGTTTCAGCAGGCTTTTCATACTGCCCATGTTTCAGCAGGAGCTATGGCCATGAAGAAGCGAGAGTTTCGCAACTTGCACCAAGGAGGACGAACAGTTGGCCAGTATGTGGAGGACTTTAGTAAGCTAGCACGTTATGCCCCAGATGACGTTGCTACGGATGCAGCTAAGCAGGAGAAGTTTCTGGAAGGACTGACTGATGAGTTGAGCATGCAGTTGATGGTAGAAACCTTTAACAACTACCTGGAGTTGGTAGATCGTGCTCTTATGATTGAAGGGAAGCAGCAGCAAATCGAGAATCGCAAGAGGAAGTACGCATAAGGAAAGTACAATTCAGGAGCTCAGCAGAAGCCACGATTTACCCCTAGGCCGGGAGGACATTTTCAGCATACCCCTGGAAGAGGTAGTTCGCACAATCACAATGGCCCCAGGAATGGTAATGGAATGGAGGAAGCAACGGCCAGAACCGCACCAACCCATCAACCCCAGCCAAGAAAAACCTGAGCCAAGTCACTTGCTTTAAGTGCCAGAAGACCGGACATTATGCCAATGAATGTCCTGAATCCCAGAATGGAAATGGCAATGGAAGCTCTGGGAAGAAGCCGAACCCTTTCAACAGGGGACAGGTGAACCACGTTAACGTGGAGGAGGTTGAAGAGCAGCCGGATGCAGTAATCGGTAAGTTTTTGGGTTAGCCATTTACTGCACTCGTTCTTTTCAATACTGGTGCATCGCATTCATACATATCAAGGGGATTTGTGGATAAGTATAAACTGCCAACCCAAGCCCTTAGGTCACCCATGTTAGTAACCTCGCCTGGAGCAGAACATATGGCTAGTCTATGGTGTGATCGGTTACCATTAAGGATTGGTAACTATGTTTTTCCCTCGGACCTAATAGTATTGGAATCCCAAGGATTGGATGTGATATTAGGCATGGATTGGTTATCAAAGTATGAAGGGAATATTGAATGTGCCAGTAAGTCAATTTCACTTACCACCCAAGAAGGGAGAAGAATCAAGTATGTATCCCGACATGTGCCAAAGAGGACTCAAGTAAATTGTTTAACAGGAGTAGTGCAGGAGGAAGTACCAGTAGTGAAGGATTTCCCCGAAGTATTTCCAGAAGAGTTGCCAGGCATGCCACCGGATAGAGATATTGAGTTTTTTTATTTAGCTTTTGACAGGCACAAGGCCAATATCAAAGAGACCATATAGGATGCCTGCAAAGGATTTGGTGGAAATTAAGAAGTAAATTAAGGAGTTACTGGATAAAGGATATATTCGCCCAAGTTCATCACCTTGGGGATCGCCAGTACTTCTAGTGGAGAAGAAGGATGGATCGTTAAGGATGGTTGTCGATTATTGAGGATTGAATGAAGTAACCATCAAAACAAGTACCCCCTACTGATGATCAATGATCTGTTTGATCGATTGCAAGGAGCTAAGGTATTTTCCAAGATCGAGCTACGATCAGGATACCACCAGTTGAAGATTCGGGAACAGGATATACCCAAGATGGCTTTTACCACCAGGTGTTGTACGAGTATACCGTTATGTCATTTGGTCTAACTAACGCACCTGCATATTTTATGAACATGATGAACAAGGTGTTTATGGAGTTCTTGGATAAGTTCGTCATAGTGTTCATTGATGATATCCTGGTTTACTCAAAGAATGAAGAGGAGCATAAGGAGCATTTGCGTTTGGTTCTTGGAAAGCTCAAAGAACATCAATTATATGCCAAATTTAGCAAATGTGAGTTTTGGTTGAAGGAGGTTGGATTTCTTGGACACGTTATATCCGGAGAAGGTATAGCAGTAGGTCCCACTAAAGTTGATACCGTGACCAAGTGGGAAGCACCAACTATCGTGGGAGAGATCCGGAGTTTTCTTGGACTCGCAGGATACTACCGGAGGTTTATTGAGAATTTCTCAAAGATTGCGAAGCCTATGACTGAGTTGTTGAAGAAGGATACCAAGTTCATATGGACGAAGGAATGTGAGGCTAGTTTTCAGGAGTTGAAGAAACGCTTGGTTACCTCACCCGTGTTGATTTTACCGAACCAGACCAAGGATTATGAGGTGTATTGTGATGCTTCACGACGAGGACTTGGAGCAGTGCTTATGCAGGAAGGCAGAGTTGTTTCATATGCCTCACGACAGCTTAAGCCTCATGAGTTGAATTATGCAACGCATGATTTGGAGTTAGCAGCCGTAGTGCATGCATTGAAGACTTGGAGACATTTTCTGATTGGAAACCATTGCTAGGTGTACACGAATCACAAGAGTTTGAAGTATATTTTCACACAGAAGGAGTTGAACCTCAGACAAAGGAGATGGTTGGAGCTCATCAAGGATTATGATATGAAATTGCATTATCACCCCGGAAAGGCTAACGTAGTAGCTGACGCATTAAGGCATAAGAGCCATGTCAACACCCTAATGACGTGAGATTTACCAGGGGAGTTAGCAGAAAATCTTCAAGAGCTATGTTTGGAAATAGTTCCAAGAGGCTATGTAGCAGCATTGGAGATTCAGTCTACTTTAGTGCATAAGATCGGAGAAGCTCAAAGGACTGACAAGGAAATTGCTTCCATTAAGGAGAAAATGAACAAAGGAAAAGCTAAGGGATTTCGTGAAGATGAGCGCGATACCTTATGGTTTGAAGACCGTGTCTATGTACCAAATGATCCGGAGATTAGGAAGCTAATTCTGCAAGAGGCCCTTGACTCACCATACTTGATTCACCCAAGAAATACCAAGATGTATTTGGATTTGAAGGATATTTTCTGGTGGACCAGAATGAAGAAGGATATTGCGGAATATGTAGCAGTTTGTGATGTATGTCAGAGAGTGAAGGTAGAGCATCAGAAGCCAGCAGGATTGCTACAACCATTGCCGATACCCGAATGGAAGTGGGATAAGCTAGGCATGGATTTCATCACAGGATTGCCCAGAACACGTTCAGGCTATGACTCGATATGGGTTGTAGTCGATCGTTTGACAAAGGTAGCTCATTTCATTCCAGTGAAGACTACCTATACCAGTGCAAAGTTGGCAAAGATATACATGACCAGGATCGCATGTCTGCATGGAGTTCCAAGGAGCATTGTATCAGATAGAGGAACCCAGTTTACCTCGAAGTTCTGGAATCAGTTGCATGAGACTTTGGGAACCAGACTGGAGTTTAGCACAGCTTTCCACCCGCAGACAGATGGACAGACCGAGAGAGTAAATCAGATTTTGGAGGATATGCTAAGAGCTTGTGCGCTAGATTATGGATCTAGTTGGGATGAGAATTTGCCATATGCAGAGTTCTCTTACAACAACAGCTATCAATCCAGTTTGAAGATGGCCCCTTTCGAAGCCTTGTACGGAAGGAGGTGCAGGACCCCATTGTCCTGGGATGAAGTTGGAGATCGCCAGTTGTTTGGACCGGATCTGATAAAGGAGTCTGAACAGAAAGTGAAATTAATTTGTGACAGGCTGAAGGTAGCTCAATCCAGGCAGAAGAGTTATGCAGATTCTAAACGCAAGGAGACAGTTTACTAAGTCGGAGACCGAGTCTATCTTCGAGTATCACCACTTCGAGGAGTTGAGTACTTTGGAGTTAAGGGAAAGTTAGCACCACGTTTTGTAGGCCCATACCAAGTTTTGGAGCGTATGGGAGAAGTTGCCTATAAGTTGGAATTGCCCGAAGGATTGTCAGGAGTTCACGACGTGTTCCATGTATCCCAGTTGAAGAAGTGCCACGCAGAGATGGCCGACATACCGCTGAGAGATACGGTACCACTGGAAGCAATTTAGTTGGACAGTGATTTGACCTATGAGGAGAAGCCAGTTAAGATTCTAGAGTATGCCAGTCGAGCCACCCGCATCAAGGTTATCAAGTTTTGCAAGGTTCAGTGGAGCCACCACACCGAGGATGAAGCCACCAGGGAACGAGAGGAAGATTTGCTGAAGGACCACCCTCACCTATTTTCTAGCCAACCCGAATCTCGAGGGCGAGATTCATCTTAAGGGGGGTAGGTTTGTAACATCCCAAATTTTCAATTTGGAGTGTTATACACTAGATCATCATTGCATATCATATTTATTGCATTTTGGTTGATCCTAGAAATTTTTCGTAACTCAAGGACCCTCGGAGAGAGTTGGGGATTTCGTTATTTTCATATTTGAGTTGTCTCAAATTTTGAAAATAGGATCATTTGATTTTATTTATTTTATCTTCAATTATTTCTATTACAAAAATATGAGAGAGGGAATAAAATGACTTTCCCAAAATAAAGAAATATTGAGGATTTAATAAAAAAATCAAATAAGATTTTATTTGGTTTTATTTGCTATTTTATTTGAATTTAGCAAAAAATACGCGTTTTTCAAAATTGCATTTAGGCCCCAAATAAATGTTCATCCTGTGCGGCTTGATTCTTGAAGCCGGGGAAAATTTATGTCGGGATTTTTGGAGTCCGTTTAGTAGTCCTTTTGTTTTTTTCCGAGCGTAAGTTTTTGTTTAAAAAAACGTCTGAACCGACCTACGGGCCGTGCTAGGCCTGGACTCCCCGGACCCAGCCTTTATAAGCCGCCGGCCCACACCGGGCCGAAACCCTAGCCGCCCCGCGCCCGTCGACACCGCCGCCCCGCCGGACCCCGCTGCCCGCGCCCGACGCCCCCGCTGCAGTCCCGCCGCCCGAGGTTTAACTCGATCCCACCGCCGGTTTTCCTGGAAAAACCGTTCGATTTTCATTGGTTTTTTTCTTTTTTGTTTTGTTTTTTCTTTAGATTGGTTTTTTTTCTGGTTTAGGCTAATTAGCGAGCGTTTGCTCGTTCGTTCGTTTTAACGAACGCGTTCTTCGTTTAGAATCAGTTAACGAATGTTCGTTCGTTAAACTGTTCGTCATTTTTCTTTTTCTTGGATTAAATCCGTGATTTTCTGATCACGATTTCTGATCCGATTTTCGTTTTAGTTTATCTTTTCGCTCGTTTATCGAAATCAGTCGATTCAGGCGCCTGGAGTTTCGTCTCGAAACCCTCTTTCTGTTTAACCAACTTAAACAAGTTTTTGCTTCTGTAAAAATTGCCTTAGATCCAGAATAGTAAAAGAAGCCTGTTTCTTTTGCCGTTTGTCTTTCGTTGCTTCGTTCGATTCGATTCTTTTTGCCAACCGGAGTTCTTAAGTTGAACTTTCTGGTTAAATCTCTTATTTGAGTTTTACCTGTGCATTAGTTGAGTACTTATTGTGTGCTTGTTTGTTTGCGATAGAGTACCTGGAGTGCGCCGCCTGTTACTTCGAATCGCTAGGTTTCCTGGATCATCAGCAAGGCAAGTAACACTTTGATCATACCTCCTACTACCCAGTTTTATTGCATTAGATCAATCCTTACACATTGCATGAGTAGGATCTAATTAAATTGTGGGTTTGGGAAGTAGTTGAGGTAGTACCTATTACCTGTCTAATTATCAAACCTTTGGGAGTTACTTCTACGTTTGCTTATTATTGCTATGCTATGCTAGTAGACGTGGATTGGGTGAGTGTATCCATGACAGATGTGAGCTTTGTTAATTAATGGTTTACTTAAGGTGGCAACTAAAAACACATCTGGATGGATTGAGGCACCTGGGTATTCCAGGATTGCCTGTTTTCTTTTGGACCACCACCCAGGCTCAAAGGGATCATGAGATTATTCATGTTGGAAACTTCCGTGTGCAGCCACAAGCTATTATGGGCTCTAGCATAGTTGACTAAGTCGTGTGAACTCTTACAGTGGTAGACTAGCAGATGTAGAGGATGTAGGTGGTATGGTCTACCCATCGTAAGGTGCTAGCGCTTCTGAAAGACTATGTCTCGGTCATCCATTTCTCAAACACCGTGTAGTGCGAGAAACCAAACGGAGGCGATCGAGTCTTGTGGGGAAAAGTGCGCAAACCTCTGCAGAGTGTATAAACTAATCATGGTTAGCCGTGTCCCCGGTTATGGACATCTTGAGTATCTAGTACCTGGATTATCATGTGAATCTCAACATGTTACTCTAAAGATTAATTTTGTTGGGTTTGTTTAATGATGATGTTTAATTGGGATTGAGAATGCTGTCAACCATTCTCAATGTTTAACAACCACCATAATAGTTAAATAAATTTATTCCTTTACAGTAGGGAAAAATTGGCTTTACGCAAAACTGTAACCATAGAGCTTTCCACCAGCCAAATATGCATATAGTATAGCTGTTTCATTCCATTATTCTCTATGTGTTACATTGCCAGCATATTCCATGTGCTGACCCATTTTCGGGCTGCAACGTTAATGTTGCAGACTTTTCAGACGATGATTAAGGAGTTTTAGGTCGTGGTTCTATACTCAGTGATGCCATTGGAGTTGATGGACTCACTTATCTTCCAAGCCTTCCGCTGTTATCGTTATTAGATGGCCTTAAGCCATTTTTATTGTAATAAGTTATCTTTGGAGACACTTGATGTAATAAGTGTGTGATTGCTACTCTGCTATAAATCCTTCAAGTACTGTGTGGTGTCAGCATTACTGATCTAGGGATGACATCGGAGCACAGAGATTGGACCGTCTGAGGTCTGGTCGCTACAGAAAATGAGCAAAGGAAAAGCTAAGGGATTTCGTGAGGATGAGCATGATACCTTATGGTTTGAAGACCGTGTTTATGTGCCTAATGATTCGGAGATTAGGAAGTTAATTCTGCAAGAGGCCCATGAATTACCATATTCGATTCACCCAGGAAATACCGAGATGTATTTGGATTTGAAGGATACTTTCTGGTGGACCGGAATGAAGAAGGATATTGCGGAGTATGTAGCAGTTTGTGATGTATGTCAGAGAGTAAAGGCAGAGCATCAGAAGCCAGCAGGATTGCTACAGCCATTGCCGATACCCGAATGGAAGTGGGATAAGTTAGGCATGGATATTATTATGGGTTTACCCAGAACTCATTCAGGCTATGACTCAATATGGGTAGTAGTCGATCGTTTGACAAAGGTAGCTCATTTCATTCCAGTGAAGACTACCTATACTAGTGCAAAGTTGGCAAAGATATACATGACCAGAATCGTATGTCTGCATGGAGTTTCAAGGAGAATTGTATCATATAGAGGAACCCACTTTACCTCAAAGTTCTGGAATTAGTTGCATGAAACTTTATGTACCAGACTGGAGTTTAGTACAGCTTTCCATCCGCAGACAGATGGACAGACCGAGAAAGTCAATCAGATTTTGGAGGATATGCTAAGAGCTTGTGTCACATCCCTAGCTTCTGGTAATGCTCTAGGCTAGCTTCATGTGTGCATCATGTCTATATTCCGAAAGTTGAAATGAGGAAGTTGAAAGCCTCGAAAATCATTTTAATAAAAGGGCAAGAAACCCTAAAATTGCAATCAGTAAATCCAAAATGCCCTAGAAATAGCTCTGACAATTTTGGCAAGAGTTATAAATCAAACCAAAATTTTGGAACATTTCTAAGGAATTATTTGGGATCTGATTTTAAATCAATATTCTATTTGAATTTGGAGTTATATTCATAATATATAATGAATATATTTTCAAATGCCCTGAGATATTTTATATATATGAGGAGTAGACCCTAAGTGACATAAAATTATCCAGGGGAGTTTTGGCACTGTTTTCAAATTTGTTTGAATTTGAATTCAGTGGCAATTAAGTAAAACAAAATAGAAGAAAAATTAAAAAAAGGAGTAGAAGACCTACCAGGCGCTTACCTGTCCAGCCTGGCCGGCCTGCTACTGTGCGGCCCAGCCCACAGTGCCGTGCCAGTCACCCTCAACCTCCTGCCAGGAGGATGAGAGGAGCGTGGCCACCGCGCGCGAGCATGCGACCCGCCACCTCCTGCTCCCCACCGCTGCCCCGACGCGCCCAGACGACGCCACGACACCCCTGGCTCCCTCCCTCTCTTCTCCCTCACTCGTGGCCCTCTCTCCCCTCCTCTGCTCTCTCTTCCCGAGCACCACCGAGCGGAGGTCGTCGCCACCGACGTCGTTCGCCGCGACCACCGTACCCCCCTCGCCCATCCAACATGCTCGAGAGCCCCACATCGTCCCCCTCTTCCTCCTCACCAAGACGGAAGGCGCCGGAAGCCCTGGATGCCACCAGCTCCGCCGTTCCCCTCCCCGGCCACCGAGGATCATCTTCGTCGATTCGCCGTCAACTGTCCGTCCCCGAGCTCGTCGACGACCCCATCCGATGCGCTGTGAGCCCCCGGTTCTTCCCCCTCCTTTCCCGTGGTCGTTCCCGCACCCTAGCACCTAGGCCGTGCTAGCCGAGCTCCGGTCGCCGCCCGTCTTGTCGCCGCCGTGGCCTGAGCTCGAACGGGTCACGCCCGTACACCGCACCGAGCTCCTGGTGACCCCAGGAGGCTGCCCAGCGCTTCACTTTGCTCACCCGCACTCCACAACGCCATTCCGCCGAGGTCCGAACTCCGGCCACCGCCGCGAGCTCCATTCCAGCGAGCTCCGACCACCTCAGCCCCAGCCGCTGCCATGAGTGGATGCGGGAGAGCTCCAGCTCCCCGCGGGTGCCCTCCGTCGATCGTTTGGGCACCGGGAGAGCGAACCCGACGCCTCCGCTGTCTCTGGCTCCACCGGCGACGAGCCGTGGGTCAACTCCGGCGAGTTGGCCCGGGTTTGACCCCTGGTTGACTCTCCCCTGGGTCATTGACAAGTGGGGCCAGCCCCTGCTAATTACCAAGGGTTAGGATTAGTTTAGTGTTAACAAACTCTGTTAATTAGACTATACACTGACACGCGGGACCCACTGTCAGGTTTGACCTGGATCGACTAGTTGACATGCTGACGTGGTGCTGATGTCACCCTGACGTCATAAACCTTTTTCTGGAATTAAAATAAATCAGAAATGATTTATAAATTTCAGAAAATACCCCAAACTTCAAAAATTCATAGTAATTCAACCGTAACTCCAAATCAAACAAATTATATATGAAAAATTATCAGAAAAATTCAAGGAATCCATCTGTACCATTTTCATGCATGTTTGAGCAAGTTAACCTCACTGTTTAGTCCAAAACATGATAATGCACTAATTGAATTCATAGATTGAATTTGAATTTGAACCTTGAGTTCAAATCAACCCAAACCTTTCTGCCACTAGTTGAATTAGCTCAACTCACACCATATTGCCATGTCATGATCATGCATCATATTGTTGCATTACATTGATTGTATTCTTTCTCTGTTTGCCGGTAACCGTCCCCTCTCAGTCGACGATGTTTCCGACGATGTGATCGATGACACCGATGAAGAGCTATATTATCTTCAGAAGTGTCAGGCAAGCAAAACCCCCTTGTTCATTCCGATACAATCCCAGTCTCTCGCTCCTGCTCTCTTTTACTGCATTAGGGCAACGCCGATTCAACTGTTACATGTTGCGGTAGTTGAACCCTTTCCTCTGCATGACCTGTCATTGCCACAGTAAATAGATGAAACCCACTAGCATGAGTAGGAGTTGTTTGAGCCCTGCTGTGCCTACTCATTCATGCTTGTTTGTCATGCCTGCTACTGCTTAGAGTTGAGTCAGGTCTGATTCATCGGGGATGAATTGGAATGTGGTGAACATGTCCTACTGTTGAGAGCTAAGTGTGTGAACACGATTTGGTAAAGGTAGCGGTGAGAGGCCATGTAGGAGTACATGGTGGGTTGTCTCATTGCAGCCGTCCTCAGGAACTGAGTCCTGTGTTTGTGATCCATGAACAGTTACTACCACACATTGGGCTCCGGGCGCTCCAAGCTCTCTCGACTTATTAATCAATTTGATCTCTGTCCAGGAGTTGCAACTAGTTTCTTGTGTTTGTAGGTAGTGTTAGTAGTCTACCAAGTGGCACCCGGTACAGGTGGGCTTGGGACAGACTAGGCACAGTGGCCCGGTGTACCAAGTGGCACCCGGATGGTGGGCTTGGGAACCCTGTACACATCGTTTGGGGCCGTAAGCGACACCCCGGCCGGATCTCCTTGCGGATGGAACCCAAATAGGCGATAAACCTGGACTAGAGACTTGTTGGTTAGTCAGGTCGTGGCCGACACCCTCGCCCGGCTTCCGCTTGAAGGTTGCCGAGGTACATGACGTGTACAGGGCGATAAGTGGCGAGAGCGTGTGTGAAGAAGTACACCCCTGCAGGGTTATCATTATCTATTCGAATAGCCGGATTCCTCGGATATGGAAACTTGGACCCCTTGCATAGTTCTTAGACAAGTGAAAGTGGATACTCTAAAATGCGCAAGATAAGCGTGAGTGCTATGGATGGTGTTCTCGTAGGGAGACGGGAGCAGATCCATAGTGGTGTATTGGTATGGTGAATTTGTGGACTCGTGTGCGCCACCTCAAAAGAGTTACTTGCAGTCGTAGTTTAGGTTAGCCACTGAGTCAAAGCTGGCTTGCTGCTGTTAAACTCCACCACCCCCTTTGTTGATACCGATGCATATGTAGCTAGTTCTGATGTAAGTCTTGCTGAGTACCTTTGTACTCACGTTTGCTTAATTTATGTTTTGCAGAGAGACTCCAGTCTCGCTAGTAGTTCCGCGTGGACTTCGACGTTTAGCTTGATACCTCAGCTACGATCTTGTGCGCTCGACAGGATCTGGTAGATAGTCAGGCTTCTTAGCCTTTTTCATTTATAGATGTCTGTACTCAGACATGTTAAGCTTCCGCATGTGCTTTGCATTGTATGCTATGATTGTTGGGTCACGAGACCCATGCTTGTAATATCTGGCTCTTCGGAGCCTAATGAATAAACACTTGAGTCGTAGAGTCTTGTTGTGATGCCGTGTTGTATGTACTCATATCGGGCATATTGTGTATATGATTGAAATGCTTGGTATGAGTGGGATCCGACAATCTAGTTGTTTATCCTTGGCAGCCTATCATATGGGGAAATGTAGTCTAGTGCTTTCTGAGCGATAGTAGTCCGCTACAGCCCGGTTCACCGGAGTCCTGCTAGCCCAGCACTACTGCTCAGGACACTTGACTGGTCGGCATGTGTTTCTCTTCGTTCCTGTGTCTGTCCCTTCGGGGAAATGTCACACGGTGACATCCGGAGTCCTACCTAGCCTGCTACAGCCCGGGTTACCGGAGTCCTGTTAGCCTAGTGCTACAGCCCGGATTCAGACGCTGTTGACCGACATGCTCGAGGTTGATTCATGTATGCCTGTCCCCATGGGTTAGTGCCTCTTTGGGTTCACGACTAGCCATGTCGGCCCGGGTTCTTTGTCATATGGATGCTAGCGACACTATCATATACGTGAGCCAAAAGGCGCAAACGGTCCCGGGCCAGGTAAGGTGGCACCTGTGGAAATACCGTGCGTGAGGCCACAAAGTGATATGGTGTGTTACATGCTAGATCGGTGTGACTTGGAATCGGGGTCCTAACAGCTTTGGTATCAGAGCCTGACTGCCTGTAGGTTTACCAAGCCAAACTGGTCGAAGTCGTGTCTAGAAATGCTCTAGTTATATAAGGGAATTGATTGTGGATGGGAACGTAAGGCTCTTTTTACTTCTTATACCTCATGGCCTTCTGATCTGAGTCAACCTTTTCTCTTCTACGGGGGTTAACAACTAGGCTTCTCTTCTAGCTCTCAGGATGACGTGTTACTAAACCGTAGTTGCCTAGTATTGTTCAGTTCAAGCCTCAGTTCAGTTCCTACTACTTCCATATATTCATAACTGGCCTCAGAACCTTGATATTATGATTCTGAGTGGTTATGCCACCATTTTTGCAGGTTGTCTCAAATCTTTTTGAGCAATTACAGTCGTTATGCTGTCCGAGTCATCCCAGGTTTCTAAATAGTCTGATGCATTTGCAAATCCCTTCATCCCGTTCCCGATGTTCCTTTGGGCCAGATTAATCACACTAATCGGTGAGTTGAGGTACTCCGTTGCCTCGGCATTTATGTTGAAACTGTTATTATGACCCTAGGTGTCTTAGAGAGTCACCTAGTGATCTAGCCATGTTTTGTATTCCCAGTGTGGGATTCTGGCCATTATTCTCAAAAGCATCCCGTGATGCCATGTAGTGGTAAGTATTCTATTCCTGGGTTTTGAACCCGAGATTCACCCTACTTCATGTCGTTAGTATTTGCTAGTTCCCTTAAGATATTAGTAACCTTTGCGATAGTCCTCTAGGTCCGTGGTATTTCCTTCTTCCAAATACTATGAACCACTTATGGCAGAAGTTCTTGAACCAAAGGATCACAACTAGAGTGCTCTTGATGAGTTCTCCATTCTATATTGTGGCTCTGCCAGTTCTACCTTTCTGCATGGGTTATCCGGAAGAAATATGTTGAACTCGTTTGACTTACTGATCTATGCATTCACAACTCAGAAAGTTATATGTTCCTTGAGTTGCCCCCCCCCCTTCGGTTATATTCCGACCTTCATCTATCAATTGATAGTAAGGAGTATTTGGCAATCGTGTTTATCAATGCCTATTTCTCTAGTGGTCCGTCAAGCCATTCTATTCTAGAATGACTAGGAGAAACAAACTCCAGTACCTTATCCATATCTAGGATTGGGTCAAAGTAGTTGTATTCCATGGATCAAATGCCAACCCAACTTTTGCTCCGTTCTACCTTGGAGTGCTACCATCTTTACGTCAAGAGTGTCATGAGAATTGTACCACCTCTTATGGATTCTTAACACAGTAATACTTCTTGCCATCATTGTTCATTCCATGGTTCCCGTGTTTTTGTAACCGGAATGCTGACAAGGGTACTGTGATGTGCGAAATCAATACTCCTAGCAACTCCGTTGCCTGGTAGTTAATGGACAATACACTCATTCTTAGCGTGTTGGTTATTGAATCATCATTCTAAGATTGATCGTGCTACCTAGTCCTTATTTCCGGAGCACTATTCGATCAATGAGTTAGGATTGTGTCAAACCCTTGCTCTATTGGTCACATCGTCTTGCCTCGCAAAGCAAGATTGATCTCGAGCTTAGTAACATATCGGTGGTTCGTGAATTTCTGAATATCTTCTCAGAAGTGTTACCAGGTTGTCACCTGACCACTATGATGAGTTCGTGATCAAGTTGGTTTCTTGTGAACCACTCCTTCTCCAAGGATCCATGTTGGATACCCCTGAGCTAGTCGGTTAAGCTAAACAACAACTTGGAGAGTTGGAAGATAAAAGCTTGCCTAACTTAGTTCGTTCCAAAGGGATATCCTTGTGTTTGTGTGTGTGTTGAAGAAAGGTGATATCTTCATCAATTGGTCCTCGTGATCGGTTGTTGGATCTATTGCCTTGTCAAAACTTAGACTTGAGTATGGGCTATCGCCAAGTCAAATCAGAACCAACGATGTTCGTAATGTTGTCTTACTCGTGGTTGATCCCTCGAGCATACACCATTATATCTTTTGGTCTGACCAATGCTATCACCGTGTTCACATGATGGTGGAAGTCCAGTGATATGAAAATTCCCGATGAGTTGTTGTTGAGCCCATCAGCAGCATTTTGTCTCCCCCATGACTCATGTTGAACCTCCAGCTAGTATTGCAAACTTTATAAGCATTATCTTCGTGTTTCGTTCATGAAGCATATGTTTGGATGAAAGAAGTGACTTCCTTTAATTCATGTGCATTTGATGCAAGTTGCCGCCGTGAATTAGAGAAAGTTTGTTTTGCCTCCTTTGGAATCATCCCAAATCATTCATGCATATGTGCGAAGTATTCTGTGGTTTGGAGACTTGCAACCTTCATTCTATATGTGTCCCTAGCACACCAAGCCACTGATTGATCTGTTCAAGGAGAAGAAGTTCCTTTTTAAGAGCTAACCCGAGCTTAATCAAGGACTTCGTTATCCGCAATGATGGTTTCCCACCTGAACTCGGTAGCATTTTATTATAAGACTACTATGTGGTCATTCTTGTCTTGGACAACATGCTCACATGTGTGTAGCAGAACTAGCTCATGTTTTGGAGCTTACTACCGTAGTTCATTTCCCCGAGAGTCTCGCAACGTCATCTCATCGATTTGTGTTGCAAACTTTCATTTTTCTTTCTAGACGTGATGAGTCTGGAATATCCTGACACCAACCAGATCTGAATCTTAGGCAAATATGATGGTTGGAACACACTCCAAGAACTATAATATTGGTCTCTCTGTAACCGGTAAAGTGGATGTCGTGGGCAACACACCCAGCCGGAAGACCTATTATTGTAGTATCTCGATTGAAGAAAGTTGGCTACCTTCCCGTGAGGATTTCGTAGGATTTACCTCCGCCGTTAATCCTTACGGATTCTTGTGCTCCCGAAGTCCGACCTCTTACCTGATGTCCTAGATACCAAACCATATCAAGAAATGAGCTATCCTAGCACATCAAGGAGAACATTAGAAGCGGAGTGCTAAATGTCTCTCGATCGATTATCCAGATTTTGTTTCCTTGGCCTCGCTAAGGTGAAACCTGAGAAGTGTCATCTTTCTTTGCATCTGCATCTTCCACCATTATTCATCATGGTAGCATGTTGTGTTGCCAGGATCCTTGACACGGATATTGGCAGAACCTTGATGAATACGGAAATGCTCAAGTTCTTGAGAGCACGCTCAGGCACTAGGTTCTGACGTTGTCATTAACTGGAATGTGCCTCCGTCCTCGCAATTGTTGATAGCCATCCAATTGGTGGAATCACCTTGCCAGTGAACCTTCTCCCCAGTTACTAGAATCATTCCCAACCTTTTCTTTTTGTTCCCAGCTTGCACCTCAGTAGTTGTTGTTCATGGTCATCTTCAAAAGTGGACTTACCATGGGTCCCCTCCATTTCCGATGATAAGCTAAAAATCTTCCATTGCGTTGTCTTCAACAAAGTAGTCCACATCATCCATTCTGGCATGGGTATGCCATTCGTTCGAACATGTTCACACGATCATTTGTGATTGCCTTAAGCTGGTATAAAGAGTTTCAATGATCTATGGGTCAAAAGTAATTCTTTTTGCCACTTTAGGGAATATTTCTGCGAGTCACTTTCCTTAAGATGTCTCGTTATGGTATCATGGCAATTTCCCTCGCTACTTTGAAACCCTTGTCAAATTATTTCTTCTATTGCTCCTGATGCAAGTTTTGCCTCTCAGCTCCAGAGATGTTTCAATATCTCACTCCGTGAGTTGATCCTGAGTTGTTCGACCTTCGATAAGATTGATCCCTCTTGAGTTTTCCTTCTCCTCTCATTGTCATGTTAGTTGGAGTTCTCGGGGCAAGACTTTGAGACAAAAATGGTGATTGAATCAACGTTCATCTGAAGTGCAACCTGGATCATGAAGATTGCGTTAGTTGCGTCTCCCCATCATCTTACCCTACGCTTGAATCTCGGGACGAGATTCTTGTTTAGTAGGGGTGAGTTGTCACATCCCTAGCTTCTGGTAATGCTCTAGGCTAGCTTCATGTGTGCATCATGTCTATATTCCGAAAGTTGAAATGAGGAAGTTGAAAGCCTCGAAAATCATTTTAATAAAAGGGCAAGAAACCCTAAAATTGCAATCAGTAAATCCAAAATGCCCTAGAAATAGCTCTGACAATTTTGGCAAGAGTTATAAATCAAACCAAAATTTTGGAACATTTCTAAGGAATTATTTGGGCTCTGATTTTAAATCAATATTCTATTTGAATTTGGAGTTATATTCATAATATATAATGAATATATTTTCAAATGCCCTGAGATATTTTATGTATATGAGGAGTAGACCCTAAGTGACATAAAATTATCCAGGGGAGTTTTGGCACTATTTTCAAATTTGTTTGAATTTGAATTCAGTGGCAATTAAGTAAAACAAAACAGAAGAAAAAATAAAAAAAGGAGCACAAGACCTACCAGGCGCTTACCTGTCCAGCCTGGCCGGCCTGCTACTGTGTGGCCCAGCCCACAGTGCCGTGCCAGTCACCCTCAACCTCCTGCCAGGAGGATGAGAGGAGCGTGGCCACCGCGCGCGAGCATGCGACCCGCCACCTCCTGCTCCCCACCGCTGCCCCGACGCGCCCAGACGACGCCACGACACCCCTGGCTCCCTCCCTCTCTTCTCCCTCACTCGTCGCCCTCTCTCCCCTCCTCTGCTCTCTCTTCCCGAGCACCACCGAGCGGAGGTCGTCGCCACCGACGTCGTTCGCCGCGACCACCGTACCCCCCTCGCCCATCCAACATGCTCGAGAGCCCCACCTCGTCCCCCTCTTCCTCCTCACCAAGACGGAAGGCGCCGGAAGCCCTGGATGCCACCAGCTCCGCCATTCCCCTCCTCGGCCACCGAGGATCGTCTTCGTCGATTCTCCGTCAACTGTCCGTCCCCGAGCTCGTCGACGACCCCATCCGATGCGCTGTGAGCCCCCGGTTCTTCCCCCTCCTTTCCCGTGGTCGTTCCCGCACCCTAGCACCTAGGCCGTGCTAGCCGAGCTCCGGTCGCCGCCCGTCTTGTCGCCGCCGTGGCCTGAGCTCGAACGGGTCACGCCCGTACACCGCACCGAGCTCCTGGTGACCCCAGGAGGCTGCCCAGCGCTTCACTTTGCTCACCCGCACTCCACAACGCCATTCCGCCGAGGTCCGAACTCCGGCCACCGCCGCGAGCTCCATTCCAGCGAGCTCCGACCACCTCAGCCCCAGCCGCTGCCATGAGTGGATGCGGGAGAGCTCCAGCTCCCCGCGGGTGCCCTCCGCCGATCGTTTGGGCACCGGGAGAGCGAACCCGACGCCTCCGCTGTCTCTGGCTCCACCGGCGACGAGCCGTGGGTCAACTCCGGCGAGTTGGCCCGGGTTTGACCCCTGGTTGACTCTCCCCTGGGTCATTGACAAGTGGGGCCAGCCCCTGCTAATTACCAAGGGTTAGGATTAGTTTAGTGTTAACAAACTCTGTTAATTAGACTATACACTGACACGCGGGACCCACTGTCAGGTTTGACCTGGATCGACTAGTTGACATGCTGACGTGGTGCTGATGTCACCCTGACGTCATAAACCTTTTTCTGGAATTAAAATAAATCAGAAATGATTTATAAATTTCAGAAAATACCCCAAACTTCAAAAATTCATAGTAATTCAACCGTAACTCCAAATCAAACAAATTATATATGAAAAATTATCAGAAAAATTCAAGGAATCCATCTGTACCATTTTCATGCATGTTTGAGCAAGTTAACCTCACTGTTTAGTCCAAAACATGATAATGCACTAATTGAATTCATAGATTGAATTTGAATTTGAACCTTGAGTTCAAATCAACCCAAACCTTTCTGCCACTAGTTGAATTAGCTCAACTCACACCATATTGCCATGTCATGATCATGCATCATATTGTTGCATTACATTGATTGTATTCTTTCTCTGTTTGCCGGTAACCGTCCCCTCTCAGTCGACGATGTTTCCGACGATGTGATCGATGACACCGATGAAGAGCTATATTATCTTCAGAAGTGTCAGGCAAGCAAAACCCCCTTGTTCATTCCGATACAATCCCAGTCTCTCGCTCCTGCTCTCTTTTACTGCATTAGGGCAACGCCGATTCAACTGTTACATGTTGCGGTAGTTGAACCCTTTCCTCTGCATGACCTGTCATTGCCACAGTAAATAGATGAAACCCACTAGCATGAGTAGGAGTTGTTTGAGCCCTGTTGTGCCTACTCATTCATGCTTGTTTGTCATGCCTGCTACTGCTTAGAGTTGAGTCAGGTCTGATTCATCGGGGATGAATTGGAATGTGGTGAACATGTCCTACTGTTGAGAGCTAAGTGTGTGAACACGATTTGGTAAAGGTAGCGGTGAGAGGCCATGTAGGAGTACATGGTGGGTTGTCTCATTGCAGCCGTCCTCAGGAACTGAGTCCTGTGTTTGTGATCCATGAACAGTTACTACCACACATTGGGCTCCGGGCGCTCCAAGCTCTCTCGACTTATTAATCAACTTGATCTCTGTCCAGGAGTTGCAACTAGTTTCTTGTGTTTGTAGGTAGTGTTAGTAGTCTACCAAGTGGCACCCGGTACAGGTGGGCTTGGGACAGACTAGGCACAGTGGCCCGGTGTACCAAGTGGCACCCGGATGGTGGGCTTGGGAACCCTGTACACATCGTTTGGGGCCGTAAGCGACACCCCGGCCGGATCTCCTTGCGGATGGAACCCAAATAGGCGATAAACCTGGACTAGAGACTTGTTGGTTAGTCAGGTCGTGGCCGACACCCTCGCCCGGCTTCCGCTTGAAGGTTGCCGAGGTACATGACGTGTACAGGGCGATAAGTGGCGAGAGCGTGTGTGAAGAAGTACACCCCTGCAGGGTTATCATTATCTATTCGAATAGCCGGATTCCTCGGATATGGAAACTTGGACCCCTTGCATAGTTCTTAGACAAGTGAAAGTGGATACTCTAAAATGCGCAAGATAAGCGTGAGTGCTATGGATGGTGTTCTCGTAGGGAGACGGGAGCAGATCCATAGTGGTGTATTGGTATGGTGAATTTGTGGACTCGTGTGCGCCACCTCAAAAGAGTTACTTGCAGTCGTAGTTTAGGTTAGCCACTGAGTCAAAGCTGGCTTGCTGCTGTTAAACTCCACCACCCCCTTTGTTGATACCGATGCATATGTAGCTAGTTCTGATGTAAGTCTTGCTGAGTACCTTTGTACTCACGTTTGCTTAATTTATGTTTTGCAGAGAGACTCCAGTCTCGCTAGTAGTTCCGCGTGGACTTCGACGTTTAGCTTGATACCTCAGCTACGATCTTGTGCGCTCGACAGGATCTGGTAGATAGTCAGGCTTCTTAGCCTTTTTCATTTATAGATGTCTGTACTCAGACATGTTAAGCTTCCGCATGTGCTTTGCATTGTATGCTATGATTGTTGGGTCACGAGACCCATGCTTGTAATATCTGGCTCTTCGGAGCCTAATGAATAAACACTTGAGTCGTAGAGTCTTGTTGTGATGCCGTGTTGTATGTACTCATATCGGGCATATTGTGTATATGATTGAAATGCTTGGTATGAGTGGGATCCGACAATCTAGTTGTTTATCCTTGGCAGCCTATCATATGGGGAAATGTAGTCTAGTGCTTTCTGAGCGATAGTAGTCCGCTACAGCCCGGTTCACCGGAGTCCTGCTAGCCCAGCACTACTGCTCAGGACACTTGACTGGCCGGCATGTGTTTCTCTTCGTTCCTGTGTCTGTCCCTTCGGGGAAATGTCACGCGGTGACATCGGGAGTCCTGCCTAGCCTGCTACAGCCCGGGTTACCGGAGTCCTGTTAGCCTAGTGCTACAGCCCGGATTCACACGCTGTTGACCGACATGCTCGAGGTTGATTCATCTATGCCTGTCCCCATGGGTTAGTGCCTCTTTGGGTTCACGACTAGCCATGTCGGCCCGGGTTCTTTGTCATATGGATGCTAGCGACACTATCATATACGTGAGCCAAAAGGCGCAAACGGTCCCAGGCCAGGTAAGGTGGCACCTGTGGAAATACCGTGCGTGAGGCCACAAAGTGATATGGTGTGTTACATGCTAGATCGGTGTGACTTGGAATCGGGGTCCTGACAGCTTGTGCGCTAGATTACGGATCTAGTTGGGACAAGAATTTGCCATATGCAGAGTTCTCTTACAACAACAGTTGTCAATCCAGTTTGAAGATGACCCCTTTCGAAGCCTTGTACGGAAGGAGGTGCAGGACCCCATTGTCTTGGGATGAAGTTGGAGACCGCCAGTTGTTTGGACCGGATCTGATAAAGGAGTCTGAACAAAAAGTGAAATTGATTCGCGATAGGCTCAAGGTAGCTCAGTCCAGGCAGAAGAGCTATGCAGATTTAAAACGCAAGGAGACAATTTACGAAGTCGGAGACCGAGTTTATCTTCGTGTATCACCACTTCAAGGAGTTAAGCATTTTGGAGTTAAGGGAAAGTTAGCGCCACGTTTTGTAGGCCCATACAAAGTTTTGGAGCGTATGGGAGAAGTAGCCTACAAGTTGGAGTTGCCCGAAGGATTGTCAGAAGTTCACGACGTGTTCCACGTTTCCCAGTTAAAGAAGTGCCACGCAGAAATGGCTGAAATACCGCTGAGAGATACAGTGCCGCTGGAAGCGATTCAGTTGGACAGTGATTTGACCTATGAGAAGAAACCAGTTAAGATTCTAGAGTATGCCAGTCGAGTCACCCGCAGCAAGGTTATCAAGTTTTGCAAGGTTCAATGGAGCCACCACACGGAGGATGAAGCCACCTGGGAACAAGAGGAAGACTTGCTGAAGGACCACCCTCACCTATTTTCTAGCCAACCCGAATCTCGAGGGCGAGATTCATCTTAAGGGAGGTAGGTTTGTAACATCCCAAATTTTCAATTTGGAATGTTATACACTAGATCATCTTTGCATAGCATATTTTATTGCATTTTGGCTGATCCTAGAAAATTCTACGCAACTCAAGGACCCTCGGAGAGAGTTGGGGATTTTGTTATTTTCATATTTGAGTTTTCTCAAATATTGAAAATAGGATCATTTGATTTTATTTATTTTATCTTCAATTATCTCTATTACAAAAATACGAGAGAGGGAATAAAATGACTTTCCCAAAATAAAGAAATATTGAGGATTTAAAAAAATCAAATAAGATTTTATTTTGGTTTTATTTGCTATTTTATTTGAATTTAGGAAAAAAGTGTGTTTTTCAAAATTGCATTTAGGCCCCAAATAAATGTTCATCCTGTGCGGCTTGATTTTAGAACCCGGGGAAAATTTATTTCGAGATTCTTGGAGTCCGTTTAGTATTCCTTTTGTTTTTTTTCTAAGCGTAATTATTTAAAAAAGAAGTCCGAACCGACTTTGGGCCGTAACCGGCCAAGACTCCACCTGGCCGGGCCTTTAAATAGTGCCACCGAGGCCCGAGCCAGCCCAAAGCCGCCCCGCCCCCAAACCCTAACCCTAGCGCCGCCGCCTACGCCGCCCCACCGGACCGCCACCCGCGCCGCCCCGCCGCCTCGCCGGACCGCCGGATCCGCCGCCGCCGGAGGTAGTTTTTCTTGCCGCCGGTTTTTTAGAAAACGATCGGTTTTCCGTCGGTTTGTTCGGTTTTTTTTAATTTCGTTTTTTAATAGATCGTTTTTTTCCGGTTTATTTAATTAGCGAGCGTTCGCCCGTTCGTTCATTTTAACGAATGTGTTCATCATTTAGGCCCAGATAACGAACGTTCGTTTGTTCATCTGTTCGTCGTTTTTCTTTTTCTCGGATTAAATCCACGATTTTTCTGATCGCGATTCCTGATCCGATTTTCGTTTTAGTCTAACTTTTCGCTCGTTTATCGGAATCAGGCGATTCAAGCACCTGGAGTTTTGTCTCGAAACGCTCTTTCCGTTTAACCAACTCAAACAAGTTTTTGCCACTGTAAAAATTGCCCTAGATCCATAATAGTAAATGAAGCTTGTTTCTTTTGTCGTTTGTCTTTCGTTGCTTCGTTCGATTTGATTCTTTTTGCCAACCGGAGTTCTTAAGTTGAACTTTTTGGTTAGATCTCTTATTTGAGTTTTACCTATGCATTAGTTGAGTACTTATTGTATGCTTGTTTGTTTGCGATAGAGTACCCGGAGTGCGCCGCTTGCTACTTCGAATCGCTAGGTTTTGCGGATCATCGGCAAGGTAAGTAACACTTTGATCATACTTCCAACTGTCCAGTTTTTAGTGCATTAGATCAATCCTCACACGTTGCATGATTAGGATCTAATTAAATTGTGGGTTTGGGAAGTAGATGGGGTAGTACCTATTACCTGTTATTATCAAACCTTTGGGAGTTACTTCTACGTTGCTTATTATGCTATGCTATGCTAGTAGACGTAGAGTGGGTGAGTGTATCTATGACAGATGTGAGATTGTTAAATTAATGGTTTATCTAAGGTGGCAACTTAAATACACATCTGGATGGATACCGCCACCCAGACTCAAAGGGATCATGAGGTTATTCATGCTAGAAACTTCCGTGTGCAGCCACAAGCTACTATGGGCTCTAGCATAGTTGACTAAGTTGTGGGAACTCTTAAAGTGATAGACTAGCAGATGTAGGGGAAAGTAGGTGTAACGGTCTACCCGATCGTAAGGTGCTAGCGCTTCTGAAAGACTATGTCTCAGTCATCCGTTTCTCAAACATCATGTAGTGCGATAAATCAAACGGAGGAGGTCGAGTCTTGTGGGAAAAAGTGTGCAAACCTCTGCAGAGTGTATAAATTAATCATGGTTAGCCGTGTCCCCGGTTATGGACATTTTGAATATCTAGTACTTGGATTATCATGTGAATCTCATCATGTTACTATAAAATTAATTTTGTTGAGTTTTGTTTAATGATGATGCTTAATTGGGATTGAGAATGCTGTCAACCATTCTCAATGTTTAACAACTACCTTGATAGTTAAATAAAATTTATTCCTTTGCAGTAGGGAAAAATTGGCTTTACACAAAACTGTAACCATAGAGCTTTCCACTAGCCAAATATGCATATAGTATAGCCTATTTCATTCCATTACTCTCTATGTGTTACATTGTCAGCATATTCCATGTGCTGACCCGTTTCGGGCTGCAACTTTAATGTTGCAGACTTTTCAGACGACGATTAAGGTGTCTTTAGGTCGTGGTTCTATACTCAGTGATGCCGTTGGAGTTGATGGACTCACTTATCTTCCAAGCCTTCCGCTGTTATCGTTATTAGATGGCCTTAAGCCATATTTATTGTAATAAGTTATTTTTTGAGACACTCGATGTAATAAGTGTGTGATTGCTACTCTATTATAAATACTTCAAGTACTGTGTGATGTCAGCATTACTGATTCAGGGATGACACTTGAGCACAAAGATTGGACCGTTTGAGGTCTGGTCGCTACAGTAAACAACTAACCATTTTGTCTTTCTTGCGTGTGCACGTAAAATAGTAAGTCACATAGTAATGTTTCAAGAGACTGTCTAATATTTGCTTGGTCAAACCGCAAAGTGATAGTAAGTTTTACGACTCAAAATCAACATGAGATTTGGTAGTAACATACCTCATGTTTTATAGTAAAAGTAGCTTTTAGATTTTATGATTCTCTCTTGGATTTTCATACACTTAGCCGTGTACGTATCTTGGCTAAACTCGAACCTATAGTTGATCCATCCATACTCGGTAAAGAATCAAAAAGGAAAAGTGATAGCCTCTTTTACTACTTCTAGTGTGTCGAGGTTTCATGGTAATCCACTTAATGTTCAATAGTAAACCCAATGTATTCTTTTACCATCCATTACTACATAGAGGAGGTGTGCACGGGTGGATGTAGTTGGTGTTGGTAATTTGATAGTAACGCACTTAGTATTCAATAGTAAAAATGATAATTCTTTTACCACCCACTACAATAGAAGGGGACGTGCACAGGTGGATTTACGTTGATATTTTGATGGTAATGCACTTCATATTCAGTAATAATATTGATAATTCTTTTACCGCCCATTTTTATAGGAGGCGACGTGCACGGATGGGATTAATTATTTGCTTCGCTCGTGTCGTATGGCCGGAGCACATAATAAGGAAAATGCACCCAGGCACAATTTAGCATATATATATATAGAAACTCTATTGCGGGTGAAGAATGGTTTATTCCTCACCCCAGTCTTTCGACCGAGTAATTCAGGTCATTTTATTCGCAGGATGGCACGTCCGGCAGTGACAAATCCATTCCCACTTGCCTCACTGTAACTTTTGACCATCCGGGCAGGTAATTTTACATTTTCCCTTACTTTCTTTTACAATACCATTTTTCTAGGAAGCAGACGCGACCTCTCCAGAAAAACGACACGGTTATATGGTCATGGGACTAACCTGCTGGGAAAAAAACATGCCCATCTCCTCGTTCAGGCGATGCGAGCCGTTCGAGATTCGATGGTGAATACTTCCTGGTGAGCGGCGGCTACTGGGCTTGAGGGTGCGGCGGTCGACGGGCAGGCTGGCGCGGGCTGCGTGGTGAGCGGCGCCTGGCATCGATGTTGGCGGCACTGCCGATTCAGGGGGGTGGGCAGGCAGCCGCCCTGTGGTGGGTGACCGTGGCTTGTGTGCCTCCCTTTGCCAACAACGACAACATTTTCTCTAGGTTTTGGCTTTAATTTGGTTGGATGTGTCCAGGTGAGGAGAGCACTGGTGGAGGTGAGCAACCCCGATCCTAATCCTTTCAGCTTCAGTCACTTTTCTCTTAGTTTTGCTTCGCCGTGTTCTTCCCGGATTATTAAATTGGTGTTCAGTTTTTGCGGAGGCTGCAGGCCGAACAGATCACGACTGTACGTGCTGCCCGAAGAGGTAATCCGATTCTTGTTTGTCTTCTAAGGGAAAAAATGCATATTCTTGTTTGTTTTCTATCTCCAAATAGTTTGGGCGAATGTATTTTTAGACAAGGAATATTCTATCTGCTGTCTGTTCTAGTCCATCAGTCCATGTTGAGATGGAGCAGCGCTTGTGTAGAATTTTTGTGCTCTGTGATTGGAAGCATCAAATGCTCCGTAATGGCTAAGATTTTGTCGGGTAGAAGTAAGGTGATGTAGGGAGAATATTTGGTTTGTTGTTTAAAGTGCTTAAGCTCTGGATCCATGATGAAGATTTGCAGTTTTGTTTTAGTCAGCTAGGCCTAGGGGAAACCATTCAACTTTTTACATGTTTCAAATTTAATTAACAAGATTTGTTTGAATGGGTTTGGAGTTTAGGCTCGTTGTTTCAAGAAATGCACCTATGAGGAATTGATTTTAGTTAGCTTTCTGTGGATATAAGTATGTGTTTTCTTAGGGCCACTCTAATTTTTGCACTACGATGTGGGTTCGCAGCAGGGCAGAGCAGTCATATAGTCATCGGTGTCATAGGTGTTCATCAGCGTCAGGTTACGGTGACCATTGGCATGCTTCTTGATGCGGTCTGCATCTCCTCCCACCACGACGGTCGGCAACCATGTCTTCACCGCCGGAGCCCCTCTCCACCTATTTAGATGAGTGTGTGTCAATTTATTCTCCCAGGGAAGTACTTGCTCCAATTTGGTTACATTTAGTACGGAATTTAGTTGTCTGAATTTAGATATATTACGTCCCCACATATGCGGAGGCGAATCATTGCGTTTTCGATTTTGATCTCAGCCCCAAATTTATTTGTTTTGGCCATATCTATGGTACGAGCTTAGTACTTGTTTCGAGCCGAGACGTACGGTACTGCCCACCTATCCCTTTCCATACACTACCATCAGTGACACCGTCGACTACGACGGTGGATGCTTTGTTTTCTTGTAAGGATACCTGCATCCTCCTCATCCTCCTCTTCCTTGTACGGAAATCTAGGTTTACGAGATTTCATTTTCATGTCTCCCTAACTCTCGTCCTCTCAGTTCTTCTGTTGTGTTGTGTTATGTTAGGTGATTGTAAAATTGAGGAAAGGACCTTCACTATGTACTAGTCCGTTGTAATGTGCATTCACTAAAGCTTACTAGCGCAACCTATTAACATATGTACACTTTAGAGCAACTCTAGCAGACCCCGTAAAATCCCGACCCGCAAAACGTGTTTGCAGTTTGACGAAGATCTCGTTTGCGGGTCGAAAACGAGCGCGGCCGATCAGAAACCGTAGATGAAACTGCATAATTTGAAAAACAGTTTTGCACCATAGTAGTTCATCACATACTACATATATTACATGATCAAACACTACAAACACTAGTTCATACTACATACTACATCAGTACTAGTACTACAGGGGGCGGGGATCTCACGGCGGCGAGCTCGCGGCCATGGACGATGCCGTGGAGGAGCTCAATCCTCCTCGCCGAAGCTGTCGAGGTCGATGTACTTCTCCCTCTGCTCCTCGCGGATGCGCTGCCACTCGTCGTCCTTCTCCTTGACAGCGAGGTTGGCCGCGCCCGCCTGCTGCAACACGAGGTCTTCGAGCTCCTCGTGGTGGCGCCGGCCCTCCGCCTCCTCGTGCAAGCTCCGCTCGGCAATGGCGGCCACGACCGCGTCGACATACGCGACGAAGTCCTCTGGCCCGATGACTCCGCGGCTCCCGAGCTCCTCGGGCTCCTGCTTGACGGGGACGACCTCGATCTGCTCCGGCTCCTCCGACCACTTCCTCGTCACGGGGAGAAGGCTGGCCCCGAAAGAGGAGGAGCTTGTAGTGTGGGAAGATCTTGCCGCGGAGGACGAGCCCGTGGCCGAGGACGGCGTACGGCCGTGCCGACGGTCGTATTCGTCCATCTCGCGGACGCGGAAGCTCGGCGGCGGCGAGAGGTCGCGGTTGGTCCACTTCCTCTCCCCGCGCTTCCTCGCGCCCTCCGAACGGACACGCCGCTCGCACTCGGGGTCGCTGTCGCTGTCAGCTCTGCTCCCGGAGCCGCGTCCGGAGCTCCACATGTGGCTCCACATGGCGGCTGGAGGCGGAAGGGGCTCGCCAGCAGCGAGAAATGTGAGGAGGGGAGTGGGGAATTGCGGAGCTCGGCGGCAGCGGGGGGATAGGGTTTTGACCCGCAAACGCACCGCGAACCCGTAGATATACTGGTCGGGGCAGGCAGTTTGCGGGCCGCGGTAAAAAATTTTACGGGCCGGGCGAGTATACGGGCTCTGTTCTGGCCAGAAAATTGGGCCGAGCCCATATACTCGCCGAAATTTTGCGGGATCTGCTAGAGTTGCTCTTAGCTGTTCAAGCAAAAGTTGTCTACACAAGTGTGGAAAGGACCTTCACTATATTGTCTGGTTTTCTTCATGGCTGTTACTAGTACATAAATGAATAAACATCTATTTATCAATAAAAACATAATAATAGTCAGTTGAAATGTCAACCAGAAAATGTATCATAATCTTACAGGCTTTGTATTCAGAAATAATTGCATTCTTGCTTAAAAATCAGTAAATATGAAAAAGAAACAAGATTAAAGGCGGAAGCTCCCTCCTTCAACTTTATGTTATTATGTAGAAGTGAGTCATATGTGTGTGCCTATGCCAATCATTGTACCACGGGAGAGTTCTCAAAATCAGTAAATATGCCCATCTGCTTGCCTACAAGAATATTTATTCACATCATTTCTGTTTTGTGGTTTGCTGAATTTGCTTCCTTGGAACACAACGCTATTATTATGTTTTATGTTGCAATGTTATTCATTATCTTTATTTTGGTGTGGATGATAGTACACCCTGTTTCTTGGAAGGTGAATCTCATCTTATCTGTCAATCTGAATTTTATTATGGAACATTTGTATTGTCCCTGAACGTCCCAACTAGAACGAGGGAAAAAGTAAAACTTTTTCATCTACTTTCGTGTATAACTTTGTTATTTTTTATTTCATCTTAATTTCTACTATCTAAATATTACTCCCTTCGTCTCAAAAGTTGAGACACTTATTTTGAGACGGAGGGAGTATATAGCTGATTCTCTCAGTATATTCACCACATGATGTTTTGTTGAACAGAAGGGTTCAGAATGGAAACTAAGTTTCTTCAAGTACGAGCATGGGTTTCATGTAAGCAACCGGTTTCGGCGTTCCTTTTTATAAATCATGAAAAGGTAATTTTAGCATTTTTGCCATGTAGCACCGTCTACAATAAAAATCTACCAGCAGCGACCAAGGCGAGGTGTAGAACGGGACTAAGAGTACTTGGTCGAGCATCTTCTGCCATCATCGAAAATAAAGAACTCGGAGGTTTATAGAATCCATTTTATAAATCGTCACGCTTGCATCTTGATTATGTATGGGATTATTCTGAGATATTGCCTCCATTAATTATGTTATAGAGAAGGAATTTATCTTGTGTTAAATGGAAGAGGTTGAAGACTATGGTTGTCTACAAGCATACTTTGTCCTTTATCCTGGTATTGCCTCATTGACTATCCCCCCGAGATGCGTTTGGATATGAAGAAACGAAGCAACATTTGGCCGCACCTCATCCAAAACCAACTATTTACTTTGTCCTTTATCCTCTAATAATGTAGAATCTTGAGATCAGAGTCAGTCAGCCACCATGGAGGTTGACGAGATGACCTTCAGGATCGTTTAACGGAAATAATGTAACAAAAGAATTTGGAATATGCCGTGTAATTTAATACATCTGACCATCGTTACACATCTTAATTCCTACGTTGACAGTACATTCAATTGGTGGACCATGTGTTGGTGAATGGTGATACTCTTGTTTACGTCTGCTCTCAAATTTCCTACGCTGGCAAATTCCTACTCTCAACTGAATTAGTAGGATGTGTATCTCGTTTGTGTTGGATTCTAAATTTCTTACTGGCCAAGGAATTAACTGCAATATTTTCTTTGTCCAACAAGTTGACTGATTATATAGAAATATCCAGTAGAGCCCGTTCAAAAAATTGATCGATGTCTTAGAAAACCTAAAAAGGATCGATGATAGAGAGACATAAAGTCACAGGTAGAGCATTGTAAGTACAGTGGTAATTTACCTAGTCTTTTGGCCATAAATTTACGGACATGCAGGGTAAGTGCGTGCATGCCTATGATATATGTCCGTTCCACACCGTAATATTACTTTTGCACTGGCTGGCTGGCTGGGGTGAGGAATAACTATTCCTCACCTAGGATGATAAATAGCACGAATATATATTGTATTCATCATCCTGGGTATATTTGTCACCCTGGGTATATATATCATATTCGTCACCCTGAGAAATATATTCGCGCTATTCGTCACCCTGGGTGAGGAATAGTTATTCTTCACCCCCTCTATTTTACCATCAATGCATCGTAATTTTACGTTTTGTAAGTTTTGTTTTATTTTCAACGTAAAAAGAGACCGCAAGAAAATATATAATTGCCGTAAAAAATATTTTATGTTATGTAAAATTACAGACGTAAAAACATAGTGTAAAATACACATAAACTGCAAATTTTCTTGTCTTATGAACTATATTTTTATTTTCTTATACCAAAGTTTACATCGTGAATCAATAGAAATGTAACTATTTGAATTCCAAACGTAATTTAATTATGAAATAATCGTAAGATTACCTCAGAAGAAGAATAACTTATTCTGCACCCTGGGTGATATATATATATATATATATATATATATATATATATATATATATATATATAGTGTTACTATTCTTCACCCGAGGTAATCTTACAATCATTTTATAATTAAATTACTTTTGGAATTCAAATAGTTACATTTCTATTGATTCACTACGTAAAATTTGACATAAGAAAATAAAAATATAGGTCATAAGACAAGAAAATTTACAATTTATGTGTATTTTAGACTATGTTTTTACGTTTGTAATTTTACATAACATAAAATATTTTTTACGGCGATTATATATTTTCTTACGGTCTCTTTTTGCGTTGAAAATAAGACAAAACTTACGGAACATAAAATTACGGTGCATTGATGATTAAATAGAGGGGGTGAAGAATAACTATTCCTCAACCAGGGTGACGAATAGCGCGACCCTATTGAGGAATAGTTAGTCTTCACCCCCTCTATTTTACCATCAATGCACCGTAATTTTACGTTCCGTAGGTTTTGTCTTATTTCCGACGCAAAAAGAGACCGTAAGAAAATATATAATCGTTGTAAAAAATATTTTATGTTATGTAAAATTACAAACGTAAAAACATAGTTTAAAATACACATAAACTGTAAATTTTCTTGTCTTATGACCTATATTTTTCTTTTTCTTATGTCAAATTTTACGTAGTGAATCAATAGGAATGTAACTATTTGAATTACAAACGTAATTTAATTATGACATGATCGTAAGATTACCTCGGGTGAAGAATACCTTATTCTGCACCATGGGTGATGAATAGTAACAATATATATATAGCCGGTCTATTCTCATAATATTATGAGAATAATATTCTCATAACACTTCCGAACTGCATTGGAAAGCTATGCGCACTGCTTTCTTCTACTGTTCTGAACCGCAGAGAGGGGCAGTAGCAAACTGCTTCACGGAGCAGCGTTTCTGGCTAGTTTGATCGATTTCCATTGTTTTATTTGTGTGTCGCTGATTTATTATGTGATTAAACACGCAATTCTGCGAAAAAACAACGGAAATCAATGGATTTGGCGGATCGGTCTTTGTTCTTCCACACGGGCAGGAGCTTCGCATCGTGCTGGCGGGGTTCATATTCGATTTATAGCCGTAATCCTAGTGTGTTACTAAGTTCGCGTTCATGTTTGTGTTATTCCGCGATAGATTAATTTGCTAATACGATTGAAATTTTGGATAATTGGTCGAATTTCTCTCCGTTCTAGCGCAAAAACGGCAAGGTCTCTGTCCTCCCGCTTCCGGATCAAAATTGTTGTGTTTTTGTTCATGATTTTTTTGTTGATTTTGCAAGTTATGTGTTCTATGACACTAATCTATATGAATTCTAGCTGATTAAGTTGTTAATTTTGAAGAATTTTAACTGGTTGATGCTTTTTGTGTTGGAGCGGGCTCCATGGGGTTGGTCGTTCCTCAAGATGTTTTTTGAGTTTTTGCGCATTATGTAGTTTTTAGAACTGCATTACAGTCTGTGTTTTTCGTCTGCGAATCGTGGAAGGGGGGGGACTAGGTAAGAGCGGGTCGTTAGTTTAATTAGTTTTTTGCTTGGTCAAGCGCGGTGAACTGCCGTAATATGCAATGCGAGCTGCACCTTGTCATGTTACCGCACTGCTTTATTTGTCGTTTTACTTTTTTTGGGTTGTCTATATATATATATATATATATATATATATATATATATATATATATATATATATATATATATATATATATATATATATATATATATATATATATATATATGGCTGGGTCAATTGCCTCCCCTCCCACCTTATGCCTGGCGGCTCCCCTCCTACCTTATCCTTGGCGGCAAACATTGCCTCCTCTTTTGCCACCCTTCCTTGATCCGTCTTCTTCCCAACCAGACCCTACGTCTAGCAATGGATTGCGCGTGCGGCTGCCTGGCAAGGATGGAGCCCATGCTGGAGACCTGCGTTTTTTCTGAAGGGTTGGTTCTGAACCAGAGGCAGCGGCACAGCGCGCTCTGTTCCCTGCTTTATTCTCCAATTATTGGATTTCGGGCTCCATTCGTCCATCAGATGACTGACGATGATGTCAATGATTCATGGGTATGTATTTTCTCGCATAGTCTTTTCATGTGTTGTGTGTAGTTAACACTATCTGAATATTTGTAGTAGTATTAGTTTCTGAAGAAGCATTTTTCACTAAGTATAAGTGAACTGCTTTCACGTAGAGTTTTATTATGAATATTGTAGGAGCAGCAGCAATTTGGTCTAGTCAATATTATTATCTGATGACATCAATATTTATCATGAAGATTGTAGCAGCAATTTAGTTTTTGAAGATTGTACCTTATTCTTATTTGTTCGTATTTTTTGTTCTTGTTCATTTCCTTGCAGAAATTCCCTTCTGGTCTAGTCAGGGTAACATAAAGTTGTGTTAATTTGGTCTTGGTTAGCAAGAATGGATATCATAATGTTGATGTTATGTATTCTGTTGGCTCTGATGATTGTTTGGTTCTCAAAGATGGCTGGAAGGAATTGGTGGAGGAAGCTGGTCTTCAGGCTGGGGATGTTGCAATGGCTATGTTTTATAGGCATGCAAAGTGTTTGGAAATCAAGTTAAATTTGCTTTAGATCAGTCTTGCTTGAGCAGCAGCAGCATGAAACAATTTGTTGTAATAATTTGACATTTTTGTGTGGCTTCTAATTTATTTTCTAGAAGAAATATGAGTATAAGTGAACTGCTTTTCACAGATAGTTTTTTATATGCATCCTATTAGCAGCAGCAGTTGAAGCAATATACAGACTGGAAACACCCACTAAGCTTTCTTTTTTCTGTAACCCACATATGGAACTACAGTGCTTAATAAAAGAGGACTGCATCAACCATTATAGTAGTAGCAGTTTTGTGAAGAAAACTCTCTGTGAACTGCTTTCATAGAGAGTTTTTTATGTGTATCCTAGTAGCAGCAACAGTTGAAGCAATATACAGACTGAAAACACCCACTAAGAACTGCAAATTGTTGATAGATACAAACCAAGGTTTTGTGCTCATAATAAGCAAAGTACATCATCAAGCAAACTAAAGCAACATAAGCAAACATTGTGCCAAAGCAAATTACAACGAAAGCAAACTAATCAACATAAGCAGAAGGAAACAAGTTGAGAAATTGTGACAGGAACCCTTGGCTATCAGCATCTGGCCTGCTTCATCAGTTCCACTCGGGCCAGGTGGAGGTGGAAGGTGATCCCCCCTGCTCCCCATCCCCCAGGATGACCTCGGGCGCTTCCTTGTCTTCTCTTTTATAGAGTGGGTGAGGCCATTCTGCACTGTGGTGATGCGGTTCCATATCTCGAACGCAGTGTAGGCGTCCTTGGCAGCATACTCAATGTGCCTCCTGCTGAGAACCCAAGTCCACTGGCGGTGCTCTTGGTCTGTCATCTTTCTCTTCATGTCTGCATAGTAGTCGTCGATGATGATGGCAGATACATCGCCAAGTGAGTCCAGTGTCTTTGTTGCTTCAGGCACCCTCCAGTTCGTCTGAATGTCAGTGAAGTTGGGGATGTTCAGGTTGCAGCGTGAAAGCTTCTCCTTGTCTTGGTCGATGCAGAAACCAGCGAACTCGTACCTAAGTGAAGTGAACCACAAGTTATTCTTTTGCGAACTGCATACAGACGACAAATAGAACTGCATACAAATGACAAGGAGAGACCCATCGGCCTGCAACTATATTTTACTCAGTAGAAAGAATGGCTTACTTTGGGTCGCTGAGGAACTTGTCGAAGGCGATGCATCTCTTGCCCATTGTAGCGCATACTTGGAAAAGCAGCACTGGGTGATTTTTGCCGATGGAGAGTTGAATCACGGCGGCATCCCTCTTGTCAGGGGTGTACTCGAGGTCGATGCCGACGATCTTCTCGCGGCGCCCCCGGAGAACTTCCTTGTACTCGTCGACGTACCCCGCCATGGCGTCCATGTCGTTGGTGTAGACCACCGTGAGCACGGTCTTTCTGTGCGCCTCGACATCCTCGAAGACCTTGGTGAACGATATGGCTGGAAAGAGGAGGAACGGGAGGAGGAAGCGCAGTGTTGTGTGTTTCGTGAATGATCAGGGTGATGGAGCGCGGAATTTAAAGGGGAGCGACAGCAACATCTGCTGAGCGCACGATCTCGTCCTCCAACCGGCATGGCGATCGTGTTTGTGTTCGTGGGGATCATGGGCTTTGCGCGTTTTCCAACTAGCCGGATAGAGGAGTGGTCGCGCGGCGCTTCACTTGTGTCGGGCGATCGTGGGTGCGTATATTTCGGGCAGTTTTAACAAGCATTCTAAAGTGAGGTTTGTTTGTTCGCAGGCGAACCGCTTCGTTGTTTGTAACCGAACTACATCGTGTTAACCGAGCCGTTTTTTTTTTCTTTTTGTCTATGACCTGTGGGCCGTGCTCGTAGAGGAGGTTATTTTAATTTGTGCCGCTGACTCATGGGCCCAGTCTTTTAGTCATTAAGCTTCTCTTCTTCTCTGTTTCTTGCCGTCCCCTTCATTCCTCTCTCCCGCACGAAAATCCCTTCCTCTCGTGGCGGAGAGCGACGACGCCTGCAGCCGCCGCCGTCCGCAGGCGTGCCTCCTCCGCCGTCGCCGTCCGCAGCCTCCTCTTCCGGCCGTCACGGCATCTCACAGTGAGCCCCATATCTTCCCGTCTGCTTCGTCGATTTCGGCGCCGGAAATTGCCATGGGCGTTCCCGATCGGGTGCCAGGTTTTTTTTTGGAGCCAGCATCCTTTTCTTAACTTCATTTTGTATGCTCGAATCGTAATGCCCTATGGATTGAAACTTTTGGTTGTGGTTTTTTGGCCTTCAAAATTTTAGCAATGTGCATCTAGGGTTTTTTTCTCTGTCTGTTTTTAGGTTGCTGACTAGGGTTTAATTGTTATCCCTTTCTGTTTGCAGATACAACATGTCTTCTCCTACTAGAAGAAGTACAAGATTTGGAGGGAAATGTAAGCGAACTGCTTTTGTAGTTCTATTATAATGCCGCTCCAGCCTGATACTTTTCTTTCTGTTTGTATCTTCGTTAGATAATACAGCTTCTTCCTCCCCAATTGATGCCTCACCAGTCAGCATGGCTCCCCCATCTGGTAATACATCAAAGTGCACTGCATTTTTTATACACGATCAATTGCTTGTTGAACGAAATAGTGCACTGCATCATAGATTCCCTTACCAAGGCCCATTTTCAGACATGTGGCAAACTGATATGAACTGCCTCAAGTTAGTTTTTTTAATTTTTTTTGGCATGACATTAAGTTTCTTATTATGTTTAATTGTTAAACATAAACTGCTAAGAGAGCACTGTATTTGTACATTGCTTTGTATTTTTTTTGTCTATCCACATGTGGTTGCCAAATTGATATGAGCTGCATTAAGTTTAGTTTTTCTCTCTCACAGAACTGCATGAATTTGTTTTGTTTTGTATATCAAAGCGCACTTCATTTTATATGTGGTCAATTGCTTACTGAACAAATTAGTGCACTGCATCATATATCCCTTTACCAAGGTCCATTTTAGACACGCGGCAAATTGATATTCAAGTGACATGAACTGCATTAAGTTTTCTGTTATGTTTTAATTGTTAAACATAAACTGCTGAAGAGAGCACTGCATTTGTACATTGTGTGGCCAAATTGATATGAGCTGCATTAAGTTTAGGTCTCCCTCTCACACACATATTTTCTTATATTTTTCTTACCTACAGTTTTATGTCCTGGTGGGTCCGGGGGTGGTGGTGTTAACTATTTGATTACATGTTATTTCACAGCCGATGTTGTCGGTGGCGGGACATCTGATTAGGGCACATTCTACCTGAATTGAGTGAAACCCAGTCACAATCTGTTGATGGCACAAAACCAGTTACACAGGATTGGATGGTCCCTGATCAGATTGCAGCTGATGTTGAGAAGAAAAGGCAGAAAGCGATTGCGCTCGGTAAGACTTTCGAGAAGGCTCATAAGGCGAAGCAAGTAAAGTTTGATGAGGGTAAGGAGATAAGAAGGAGGATTGCAGATTCAAAGAAGTCTGCTAAGTTTGCCTCCGCAAAGAATCCTGTGAAGAGAAAACTGAACACTGTTGCAGAGGAAGGTTTAAGTTCTCCACGGCGGAGCCTGCGTGTTGATTACTCAAACAGGCCTAATTATGCTGAGGTTGATGTGGATGGGATTCAAGGAAAGCGGACACGCGCGGACGATTACTCGGGTGTTGATTTTGAGCGTCCATCTAAGCTGGCACGGGAAAATGTAGCTGGAAAAGCGTTGGACAATGATTCTAATGAGGAGGATGTTGATGTTAGGAAGGTATACGCTATTTATTTATTTTTACTGTATTTTAAGTTGTTTCGCATGAGTTGCTGATGTGAACTGCATTTTTTATTCTTTTTTGTAGATTGCTAAGAGTACCAAGAGGAAGAGGTCTGAAGATGATGTTGCGCATGAATGGCATTTTAACAAGATTGTTCAGCTGTCCATTCCAAACGTATGCAAAGCTGTTGCCTTGTTGGATGAGCCGCACAGAACTTTGGTGCGGCAAGCAGGTTTTGGCATTGTTTTCGACCTGAAAGTAAAGAAGAATGTTTCTCGTGTTCTCATGTGCAAGCTGATGGGAAAGATCGACCTTGATACGATGAGATTGGACTGCGGGTCAAACAAGGTTCTGGAAATCAATCATGAGGCTATCTATCACATTTTTGATTTCCCTATGGGTTCTCACACTGCTCCCAGGCCTGCTGACAGCGGCCATGATGATTCGCTGGCTAATCTGAAGGATGAACTTGGTTTCAACCGTTCTCATAGCATAGATGTGAAGGACCTGCTTATTTTACTTCGCACGCTGGCTGCGGACCCTGCAAAGGTTAATAAGACTGTGAAGGTTTTTTTCTCATTGTTTTCCAGAGCTTGCTTTGCCCCAGCCCTGCAACTCGGTTGTCCAGGCTAGCTGCTATGGTTGAAAACTTGGATTTTGCATCTATGGCTAGCATGGACTTTTGTCAGCTTGTTGTCGACGAGCTGCAGGTCGCTGTGTACAAGTGGAATTCTGAAGGGAGCAAGCAGAACTGCGCTGAGGGTTGCACCATCGTGCCCCTGTTCATGTACCTCGATTCATTGAATCTTCGCACTGTATCGGTTATGCATACACGCACGCCACGTGCTGCAATACTGTCCCATGAGCACTTGAAGAAGATTCACAATGCCGACATTATTGTCAAGGGAAAGATACACCTGGATACTTACAAGTTTGGCAAGCTACCGGTCAGTGCATAGCCAGCCTTTGTGTTTGTTTTATTCCTTTTTTTCACCATGCTAAATGTGAACCTCTTATGTACTTACTTGTGAACTGCATCTTTTTTTGTTAATTTGTTCGGTGGAAGGTGGAAGGGGACATTGTGTACAAGCGGACTCCAGTTGCCGAACTGCATGCAAGGTTTTGTGAGCCTCTTGTTAGGGGTTCTCCAATTCGACGGGTTCATGGTTTTGCTAGGGAGGCTGCTGGAGGTTTTTCTAGCGAGGCTTCTGCTGACGGCAATAAATTTGTTCAGGTCGATGAGCTTCTCGACAGGGTCATCAATTTAACTTCTGATTTCCCAACATCCGGTTCCAGGATGAGGAATATTGCTGGATTGTTTCCTGAAGGCAAAGGCCCTTCTGAAGCAGAAATCGAGGCCGCTCATAACTTTGACCGTGGGCAACTTGAATTCCTTAAGCAGACAGTTACGAATATCAGGTCTTCATTCGTTCAGTTTAAGCAGTCTTAGGATGACAAGTGTGCTAGGTATGAGCAGGAAGCTGAGGCAATTGTGAAGGAAATGAACAGGCGTGAACATGTTGTCCGGCCTTCTTTGCCTGACCGCACAGCTGTGGATGTACGTCTTTTTTTCATATGTGAACAGTTTTTTACCCATTTTGTTATTGATTTTTTCTGTGTGTTGTGGCATTGACTATTTGTTTTCGCATCCTTTTGTTCTTTTCGCAGTGTGGAGGAGAATCTTCTAATGCTAACGCTTGCCGTGATGATGACCACCACGACCACTATGGTGTTGATTCTGATTTTTTGTTTGATAGGCCATTGTCCCCTGTTGACGAAGCTGCCAAAGACAATCCTCTTGATGAAGGCGTCATCGACAAGGTTTGATTTCTTCCTATTTTTTATAGTGGACTTCATTGTTTAATTTTTTGTAGTGTCCAAAACAGAGAATCATAGTTGCACCAGCAGTGGCAGCGAACTGCAGTTTTAACTTTTTTGTAGTGTGCACCAGTAGTGGTAGTGCACTGCAGTTGTTGTTTAGAGAAGAAGCAGCATTTAGCAGTGAACTGCATGATCTGGTGTTGGGTTTGTTATAGAACTGCATTTTGTATAATAGTTTTATTTATGTTTTTGTTTTTTAGGACGGCGACTCAAACGTCGAAATACATGGGAAGGAGGCAGAGGGTGACGCTGACAAGGACGACGAGGCTGACAAGTCTAAAGAGATGGAAGGCGATGCTTCTCTGGTGAGTATAGAGAATTTGCATTTTGTGTTTTATTTTTATTTTTCATGCGAGCTTCATGGTCCGTTTTCTTAGTGAACTGCATTCTCTCTTTGTGTAATGTGTTTTATTTTTAACTCATCAGAACTGCGGATTAAATGTTGAAATCCAAGCGGAGCGCACCATGGAGGATGATAATGTAGAAGGGAGAGAAGGAGAGGAGCCTAATGCGGAGGTTGATAAGGCAGATGATAATGTAGAAGGTAGAGAAGGAAGGGAGGATATTGTGTATGGTGATAAGCATGAAGAGAGAGAAGGAGCTCCTTGTGTTACAGTTGAAATGGCAGAAGAGAGAAGGATCTCCTAGAGTTGGATTTGATGCTGCGGGGACATCCGCTGGCATTGATGGTGTTGTTTGGCCTACTGTTTTGTTGCTTGGCGATGAGGTGCCTGAGAAATTTTGTGTCGCCCCTCGCGCCCTCGAGCAATCTGATGGCAACCTGGCTTTCCCAGCCGAGATAACCAAAGTCCCAGCTGAGACAGTTTCGATTGGTTCTGAAGAGGAACAGCCAAGACTCTCTCAGGACATGAGCAATCAAGCGTCGCTTGACGATGATATTACCGGGCTGGATCACTTGAGGCTCAGTGAAGATGGATCTGAGCAGCCGCAGGAAGTGTATTCTGAAACCGAAGGTAAGCGAACTGCATTATTTTTGTTCTTTCCCGGGCGAATGGACCGTGTTGTTTTATTCTCTGATACCGTTCCCACTCTATATGCAGATGAGGAATTACCTGTTGTTACTCCTTCGAGCATTGATCCATCTCTTCTGAGAAGATACAATGAGTTATATGACGCTGTTACGAGGGCTAGGAGGGATAATAAGAAGAAGTATGACATTTTTTGTCTTACACCCCGGTTATTTAATATGTTATTTTTTTAGGGACACCCATCTTATCACTTTTTGCTGGGCTTTTTTCTTCTTGTCTGAAGGCATCTAGTTGCATTCAAGGACGAGTTTGGTGATATTACTACCGGTCAGGTTGGCGAGTCTTTTTGGTCGTATGGAACGCTGAGCACGCGCCTCGCAAATAGTGGCGTCTCTATGTTAGCTGAGAGGTTCAAAGGATCTCAAACGATGATTGTCTCGTACAACCTATGTGTAAGCATTTTCATTAATTTATATTTATCCCTCATCCAAGTTTATTGTGCTATAAGCATTTTCATTAACTCTCTGGTTTTGTCTTTTTGGCAGAATTCCATTTGGAATGGTGGTGCCACAAATAGGGCTTTGAAAAAGATGTTTTCTTCAAGCGCAGAGGAACATGTGGACAAGAAAAACCGGGTAACGCATTTTGACCATTTTCGTCATCTTGAAATAAGTTTTCTGTTTTTCTATTTTCTCATCTGGTTTGTTTTATTCTTTTTCAAATCAGATTATGTTTGCAACATTTGATCCTCCTCCCGCAACAATGAAGGACGCGATAGGCCACTACTGCTTGGTTACTTTGAACATGCGAGAGAAGCGTTTTGAGTTTCTCGACTCATACAACGGCGCCGACAGCACTCCTGCAAATCTTGTCTTCAGGAAAATGGTCAGGAACATCAAAAAAGTTTGGAAAGATGGCAGCGCAAGCTGCGATGAGCCGTTGAACCCTCCCACCCTTGACGGCTTCGTGCTGACTCATGTTAATGTCCCGCAACAGGGAAACGGGTTTGTACTTGTTCTCCTTTCTTTTTCCTCCTTCAGTTTTTTTGTGTAAGATCTGCATTGTTTTTACTAAATTAGAAGCACCTTTCCCTTGAGCAAACTGCATTACTAATGTGTTATTAGTTGTTCTCCCTTGGTTTTGTGTGTAGGGAGCTGCATTGTTTTACTAACATCAGTAGCACTTCATTATTGAGTGAGCTGCATTAGTAATGTGTTTATCTTGGTTTTCTTGCAGGCATGATTGTGGATTTTACATGTTCCAATTCATGCAGACCTGGGATGGTGAAACGATTGCCAAGTTTGGGAAGGAGCACATTGGCTACATGAGGAAGGCGATGCTCTATAGTTGGCTGACCTCGTCGCATTGCTGTCTGGACCTGACATCACTTTTAATTTTTAAAGAAGGTTATTACATTTTTTCAGTCACACACCCTTTTATTAAGTGAACTTCATTGATACAGAAAGGGGAGGTCCACTACTTTTGTTAAGATTTTAGTAGAACTCCATTTGCATGTTAAAATGACTTTCGTTAGTGAACTTGATGATTCTTTTCATTTTGCTCATTATCCATTTTTTGTGCAGGATTTGACGAAGGCGCACACCAAGGTGGTATTTCCTTGTTTGAAACTCAGGTTCACACTCCAATGATTCAGAATTTTGTCCTTGATGAACCCCCTGTTAAGCTTGGAAAAGAACCGGTGTGTAAGAGGTTGAGTAGTGGTGCCAGCCCTTCGAATGAAAAAGCTCTTGAGAAATCTCCTGTCAAGGTCAAGCATGGGAAGAAAGCAGTCAGCCCTCCGAATGCTGAAGATACTGATGATGATTTTGAGAGGCCACCACCAGTGCGTAGGAGGACCAGGAGCGCAGCTGTGGAACACCCAACCGACAGTGAGGCACTTGTTCTATCAAATAAGAGGCCTGTGCAGAAGCCATCAAAGTTTAGATCTCCAGTACAGAAGTTGAAGCCTGCGAGTTTCAGCTATCTTGCGGAGATGAGGAAAGTCTTGCAACTCATCACGAGCACACCATTCAGGCAGAAATATAGCGAGTCAGTTCTTTTTTCGTTAGTTTTTTCGCTTTGATTTTTAATGTGTGTAATGTTTGTGTGTTTTCCTTTGTGTTCCTAATCCCCCCACCCTCGCCGTTTGTTTTGTGCAGGTCCGCGCTTTTCATGCACAGGAATCCTGTCGAAGTCTACACTGTGAATGTGGACTACATGTTCTTAACTTTCACCAGAGCTAGTTTCATGGACTCGGAATTGATGGATCATATCATCAGGTACTGGAAGAATGACGAGCATATGAATGTGGTTTATCGATCTGGTGAACGCGTTCTTCTGTCCCCTTTGTTTATCACGGTATTTCTCTTTTTCCCTTTTTTCTTTTTTCTGCTGGAGTGAACTGCAGTTAATAGTGTCTAATAATTTGTTTTAGCAATGTACTGAACTGCATACATTATTGTGTTAACCCATGTATCTTAAATGAAACAAATTGGAGAAATGTGAATTGCATACTATTAGAGAAGTGTGATATGTTTTTCATTAAGCGCCAGAGTGAACTTTGAGGGGGGACTGCATTAACGTTCTTTGGTGAATTGCCCACTCGCAGTATGTGCTTCAAATGAATGATCACACGGATAGAGATAAAGATGGAAACGTTGTGTTGCCTTTTGTCCACAGCAAGTTTAATGTTGACGATGCAGTAAAGCAGTTCAAAGTTTTTGTTCGTGATGATGAGAACCTTCTTGATTGCAAATTAGTAAGTTATCAGATTTGCTGGTTCAGCCTTATGTACTTATTTTCTCTCCCATTTTTTCCAGTAATCCTTTTTCACTCATCAAACCCATAACAATTTTGATGAAACAAAATCAGATTCTGTTACCACGGATGAAAGTCCAGCATTACTCGCTATACACGATGAATAGGCACCGCAAGACCCTTGATATTCATGACACTAGGAGGTACAGCGGACCGTTTGATCAAACAACAAGGTGGCATAAGTCTGAATACCACAGCGACCGCACTGAAATGGTAAATTTTTTCCTTTTTCACCTTCTTCTTCTTTTCATCTGTGCGCGTGTCAAACAACAGTTTTGTGATGTGTATTTTTTTATTTTCACCAGATGATCAGGATGACTGCATTGTTGAAGAAGGTTTACGGAGAAAAGGAGTGCAAGAGAAAGGAGTCGGTAGACTGGGTCAATGTTTCAAAGAAAGCTAGCTTTTTGGGCGCCCCTGAACAGGGCCCCAACGAGTGCGGCTTCTTTGTTCTGAAGATGGCTCAGTTTTACGACGACAAAAGCTTTGTTGTGAAATTCGCAAAGCGTAATGTAAGTATCTTTTTTAACCCAATAATAATCCCTCATTCTTTGATTTTTTTGTTAGTTCTTTTTGTAGATGATCTTGTATTTTGTTTATTTTTTTTGCTTCATAGCAGGAAGCTGCTGTTGAGGAATGGAAGGCTGAGTTCTTGTTCCAGATCCTGTTCCACCCTGATAACATGGTCGTAGTCACCGAGTTCCCAGAGGATCTAAGAAATCTCTGCATTTCTCTTGGCCTTCCTCCAAAACTGGATTCGCAGGAGCAGGATGAGGCATAGAATGATAGCAGATCTTTTATGTGTGTTGATGTCTTTTCGTGTGTGCTCCAACACTTTCTGTAAACAGTATGTATGTCATTGTGTGTAGTTCTCGATCTGCAAAACTTTTTACACCATGCTGTGTGCTTTTGTATATTCCGGTCTAGTTAGTTTTGTGTTTTTCTTTTGTGGCAGACAGTGACAATGTCAAATATGTACATAATGGAGCTTTTAGCCAATTCCTCCTGTGAATTGTAACATGTTCGTAGCGCACTGCATTCACTCATATGAGTAGCAGCAAAGTTTTTTTAAATATACGTATCCGCACTGCATCTCACCTTATCACATGGGACAGCAAAGAGGAATTCAACGTGTTTGTCGTCGAGGTTCAAAATTTTGGAAAAGTTGTATTAGAAGACAGAAAATCAACTGTGTCTGCTAAGTGAGAGCTCAATTTTTACATTTTTGCACTAAGCGTACTGCACTGTATACTCGAAGCGGACTGCACTATAAGCTTTAAACGCACCACACTGCACTGCACTTTACGTGAAGCCTAGTCTCACTCTATAGATTTTTCTTCTAACTGCATTCTATATTGTTTTTGTCATCTCAGATTCTATACGACGAAGAGAACTGCATTCTCAAAATGACATTCTGATCTCAGGGTTTTCATATAGAAGAGAACTGCATTCTGAGAATGACATCCTCATCTTATTTCTTTCATATAGAAGAGAACTGCATTTTATCAAGCATACCCCCGCAGCACATTGATCACAAAGTATATCTGTTTTATGTTATATCTATTCGTTTTGAACTTCAATATTACATGTTGAATTCTTTTTTTGCAGTCCACTGAACACAAGCTATATCTCATATACGATACGATATATAAAAGGATGAAGTTAATATATTTAAAAGGTAAAATTGTATATGTGTTGAGCTATGTCCTCTTCCTGCTGCTTCTTGTCAAATTCTGCACTGCATTTGTTTCAATGGTTGTTGCTGCTTCTGTTTTGTTCTTGTTGTTCGCATTACCCCTCGTAACGCGACCATGTGACTGTGATGCTTGCCTACGCGCTGGATTCTGCATTCTGCCTCTCCCCCTCATTTTTGATGATGGTTCTTTGATGTCTTCATCATCTTCTTCTTCTTCTTCCTCATCTTCCTCTTCTGCTTCCTCATCTTCCTCTTCAGTTACATCAGCTTCGCTCTCTTCCTCGTTCTCTTCTTTGTCAGCATCTTCTTCGTCATCTTCTTCATCTTTTTCTTCTGTTCTATTTGGACAAGTTCTCGTGTTATGCTTCTCTCTCTTGTTGCAGACGCTACATAGTCTTCTCTTTGTCATATCATCTTGTTGGTCAGCTTGGTGATCTGTGGCGGCATTTTTAGCCTGGATTTTTTTAGCCTCTCCTTACATGTTCTTGAGTTGTGTCCCGCAATCTTATTGCATGATTTGCACATCTTTACCCCCAGTGGTCATCCTTCACTGTCCAGTTCTGGCTCAGGCCTGCTATTTTTTTCAGGACCTTTTTCATTTGCTGCAGCTTTTTTATTGGCTGATTTTCTCTCTTTCTTTCTCCCTTTTGTGTTTGAAACAGGTGGGGGAAGAACTGTGTCATCCATATTATGAGCTGCACCATCAGCGGCATGTTCGCGCTCCTCTCCTTGTTCTTCACTCCGCGCATCCCTAATGTTCTCTGCTTCTTCTTCTTTGTTTAGTACATCGACTTCTTGTATGAGTGCTCTCATCCCAGCTAAAGCTCCGTCGTACCCTCTATCCGATTTGACACCCCTGTTTGCCAGGTCCATCGCTGTTTCTGCAAGTAGTCTCCTACGGCAGAACATCGAACTTCCATCTGGAGCAGTTTGCTCATAGTCTCTGCGGTCAAAAGTTGCATTTTGGCGCGCGTTCCGTGTGTATCTCTTCAATATGTACTCTTCAGGTATCTTGTCCACTCGGAACTGATCTAACATGCAAATGATGTGCACGCAGAACAGGCCTGCAGCAAAGAATTTTTTCGGTTGTTCGTGTCAGCAAACTTCACATAAATATGCAACATTCAATTTTGGTTTGTGAACTGCATTATAAATACGTCCTGGTTTTTCTCTTCTAGTGAACTTCACTAAGGTTTTTTTTGTTTTCATCTCTTGCTACTAGCAATAAGTGAACTTCATTATGTTTTTTGTGTGCTTATTTTTGTTTCTTGTCTCACTGACCTATGTGTGTCCACATCTTGCATTCGCATTTGTAGATACCGTTCATCACATCAGCAACTACCTGGAACTCGTGTATTGCCCAATCAAAATCATCAGACTGGTTGTAGTGGCGCACCAAATATTTCGTTGGGTTGTCAAGGGATTGCTCTGATCTGAATGCAGTGCTGCAGTAGTGCGTTTGCTTGAAGTCAGCAAAGACCGCCCTGGTGTAAATCTTGGAGAGCTGAACCTCGAAACCAAACTGAGTAGTAGTCTTTATTTCCATCTATGAAACAAAGAAAACCAGTTAAGTAGTTGTTTTTCACAGCAAAAATCAAGAAAGTGAGTAGTGTTTATTAATTGCTCATCCAGCTTAAAAACTTTGCTCTGGTTATGTACCTCGTTAGCTATGGTCTTCGCGTGCTCGACGCCCTTCCTTATCTGGATGCACCTGTCCACCTGTGATGCAAAGATGTGTAGGTCGTGTCTTTCCTTGACAAAGTTCCTCTTCAAGATCCGGTTCATGCTTTCACTTCTCTGTGTCAACGTCATCCGTGCACAGAACACCTCCTTGTAGTAAGATGATATCCATTCTTTTCGGTCTGTCCAGAGCGCCTTCATAATTTCATCATTTTGTAGGTTATACTTCTCCATGAGCTCATGCCAAGCGCGTTCAAACTCTGATGGCATTAGCGGGTGGTTGAGAACTAAGGTTAGCTCATCTTTGAATGTCTCATACGCTTTGTACAACAAGGACAGGTGATCCTTGTATTTTTTTCAGTATATGCCAATGGCATAACTTGTGCAGCGTGCCTATTAGCGTACTTTTTATCGCGGCATCCATGGAGGGGCATTGATCTACATGTTTTTGAAAAACCAAGCAGTGAGTTATTGAGAGAACTGCATATCTTTTTCTGCTTTTGCTGATTTTTCGTTGGATGGAAGAAATGGACTACAAAACTTGGCAGTGAACTGCAGTGTTATTTAAACCCATTCTTTAGCATACCTGTAAGTATGCAGATTGGCCGCTTGTTGTTCATGCAACGCAAGAACGTCCGGAACACCCACTCGAAAGTCGGTATTGTTTCATCTTTGATGAGAGCCACAGCAAATATTGTACTTTGGAGGTGGTGGTTGACTCCAACAAAGACGGCCAGAGGCATGTGGAACTTGTTGGTCTTGTAGGTCATTTCAAATGTGACACAATCTCCAAAATCTTCGTAGGATCCCCGGCAGCTCGCGTTCGCCCAGAAGATGTTTCGCACACGGTTATCGACATCTTTGTCGTAATCATAGAAGAACTCCGGGTTTATTTGCTGCATTTTCTCAAAGAAAGCCAGGAGTTTCTTCACATCGTCTTCTGTTTCCTCCCTCGCGAATTGGTGTTTCCTGCAGTTCGAAATAATAATATACTTGCAGCATTAAAGACATACAGAAATGCACAAGCAAACTGCATGAAATAGACGAGACACCGTTTTTGTTTAGTGAACGTACTTGTTCACCCAGTCACGGCTAGTGCGCCCCATAAAGTGCAGCCCTCCTGACATTCTTGACAGGGTTGACATCATCTGCATGTGCGTCAGGTTGTCGCTCTGCATGTCCTTCACTAGTTTATCAAGTAACGGATCATCCGTCTTATGTGAGTGCATGTGCAGAAGCATAGCCGGGCTCTCAATCATCCTGTGGTTGTGATTGAGCTCAATCTCTGCTATCACAAACACATCCTTGATTTTTCTCACTCTGATTCTCGCCTTGAAGCCAGTCCTCTTTGTTGTTTTCTCTCGCTTTCTGTCATAATATGTGACAGTTTCCTTGCTTTTGCCTTCCTTTGAGCACACTATGTATCTGTTTGTTTTGTATCCGCCGTTTTTGCGTGTGCCGAAGCCTGCATGCCTCGCATACGTGTTGTAGAAGTTTTGCATCGTAGCGTATGATGTTAATTGCATACCTTTCACAGGCATAAGTTCTTGGAGCATGTTCTCATTCTGCACCACAATATGGAATGTTTTTTTATTAATGAGAATGCACAAGTTGAAAGGATGCGTAAGTGAACTACAGTAGTTAGGCAAGGAAGCTTACATGCGTGTACTGTTTTTTCTCTGACGGTGTTTGCAGCTCACCGATGTTTATTGGGCATGGAGGAGTGACAACAAATATGTGTAATTTAGGATCGCGAGGAGGCAGAAGTGTTGAGAACTTTACTTTTTTGGTTGCTTGTGGCTCTCCTTGATTTTGCTTCCGATTCTTTTGTTGTGCAGTAGGCGGCCTGGGTGGAATTCCACTGTCTCTTCGTTGACGAATCGTTTGCTCATGAACTTGCCGAACTTGCTGGGTTTCAACATTGGCTTGTGGAGGTGCTATATCATCCGTTCTGATCTGCTGGCCAAATGTTTCAAAGACACGCGTGTACCTTGGCTGCATAACTGTTATGATTTGCTCTTCATCATCATCCTCCTCCTCATCTTTCTGCGCATGCTCCCCCATGAAGACCAGATCGTCGTCGTCCTCCTCATCTTGCGCGCTTTTTGCTTCACTGCCTTCTCCATCTCGAGTGATCTTTGGTTCACAGTTTTCATCTTTATCCTCTACATCTTCCTCCACCGAGTACGCAGTTCTGTTTGTTGTGTTAAAGAAACCCCTAGGTATTTCAGGTGTTATCCATCCAGCCATCTCCTACTCTTCTCTTCCAACGCAGTTCAGGGGCTTTGTGTTGTGAATCAATCCAGGTATCTTCTGGTTTGGAGGCATAGTAATTTCCTGCACAGTATTAAGCCAAAGCATTATGCACGCTAACAGTGAAATGAACTGCATTTTCGTACTATATATCATTATATATGCAACTGGAGAAATTGCACTTCAATTTTTCATTCTATAGCAGGGGCACTGGGAGTTAACATGAAGAAACAATGCACTTCAGTTTTAAGCCACATCGCTCTACATACGTAAGCCATGGTGGACTGCATTGTTCAGCCATAGCGCATTTTCATTTTCGAAGTATATTTCTGTTTTTACTGGGAGATACATGGCACTGCAGTTGACGCAAGAGGGCACTGCATGGTAATAAAAAGGGCACTGCAATTGCTATTGGCGTGCATTCCACCTCCGCTGCAGGAACTCATGGGCTTTTTCAACTTTCGCCATTGTCGCGGGAGAAGGCTGGATGGGCGAAATGACCATTGCAGTTCGCATCCACCACGACTGCGAGGTTGCCGGAGAAGGCATCCTTGCAGTTCTCTTCCCCCTGCCATGCATCACCAAGGCTGGATGCTTCAGCTGGGTGAACAGCGGCAGATCCCCCATGCGAGAGGCTCCGATCCACGGGGGTGCTGTAGCTGGCGGTGCTTGAGGAGGCGGCGCACCAGTCATATCACGGTAGTAGGAGCGCAGAAGCGTGCCGCCGGCGCTGTCCACGCTGATTCCGCGGAGGAGAGGAGCGGCGGCGATTCTGGCGGCGATTTGGGGGCGATTGGGCGGACGAGAGGGGCGGCGGCGCTGATTAGGCGCTGCCCCCGGAGAAGGGTCGCGTGATTCGATCTGCATCCTCTTGGGCCGCCGTCCGCCGGTGCTCCGCGCAAGAAGTCGGGGAGGGGAGGGGGTCGCCGCCGGCCGCGGGGGCGCTGCCGTGCTAGAAGGCGGGGTGGGGAGGGGGCCGTCGTCTGCGGGCGCCGCCGCGCTAGAAGGAGGGGTGGGGAGGGGGTTGCTGTCCTCGGGGCGCTGCCGCGCTAGAAACCTGTGTTAAGTGGGGGGGGTGTTATGAGAATAAGGCCTTTGTTATGAGAATAAGGTCTTAAGGGGTGTTATGAGAATAGACCCACTCTATATATTGGCATAGCGTCTGAGAGACTGAGAGCCTCTAGCGTGATGCGCCACTTGATCCGACAATTCACTAGACGGGGCCAGCTGGATGCACTACATGTTGGATCGATGGATTTCTCACGATGTGTTATGCGTCTAGGCAGTGACGCGAACGTCGCCCTGGATTCGAGCTCACAATTAAATTCAGCTTGTCATCTGTATCCCTTTTTTTTTCTTTTGAGTTGGCACATAATCTTTATTTGTTTGCGCACAAATTAGTTCATAGAAACTGTTGAAGTTTTAAACAAGATACTATACAATCTTTATTTCTTTCTTTAGAAATTGCTCTTATGATGGAGTATTATGACTACCCTTATTATCCAGTGCCGGTGCTTTTGGGCCCTCTCCTTATATGGCACTAGATAAGTAAGCCATCATGATTTTCTAAAAAAAGTGAAACCAGCATTAATAACAACAATGATTTTCAACCAAACAGACAACAGTGATTTTTTCGGAGATCAGATAACACAGTGATTATTACCTCTAATTGAGCCCCATCTTTTACTTCGCTAGTAAGCATGCACGTGCAACGCACGTGTCAAATGTAAAACAGGTGAATTCACATAATATAAAAAAATAAACGTTTTTAAAAATATAAATCAAATGAATACACAATGTTTGATGTCGCTCAAATTGTATTTTGAAAAACGAGACACAATAGTGGTTATGTTGCTGCATAGAGTAATAGCAGGAAAATATTCTCATTTAAATAAAATCAGCAATTACTTATTAATGCAGTAATATAGGCATGTAGTATAGTCTTCTCTTCGAGTGTAGTCAGGAAAAAAAAGTATAAACTGCCTTACGGTGCAATTATATTGTTCAAGATGCTTAATTCTCGAATTTTATTTTATTCTACTAATCTGCATAGCAAAATATATATTTGTACTAATTTGGATCAAATTATATATATTTTTTGGTTGTGTGGACTGCCAAAATTATATAGCTACCTACTATGGATAATAGAAAATATAAGATGATATGTGACTACAACGACTTCTATATGAAATAAAGATGATTTACAAGAACTAATTGAAATGTAAAAGGGCTAGAAAAAATCCAATAATTATCATAATAAAAAATATTTATCCGGTTTTGTATGTGTTTATGCATTGGCAACCATACTAACTTATAATGATGTAAGACGCTTTGTACGTATAGAAACTGAAATGAGTTATGAAGAAAAATAAAGATGAAAGGAAAAGTATTCTAAAGTATTTATCAAGCTTAACCTTATCAAACTTTCAGGTCAGCTTATAAATTACAAAAAAATGATGAATCCTTAAATAAGAAAGAGCCAACAATTTGGAACATGCTACAAAACTGGCGAAGATAGAAAGCATTCATCCTCCTTTTCCTTGTCGTAAGGAGTAGCTTCAGCATACATTTGTAACAGTATAATACCTGATCCGAAAAAAGTTGTTCATTATTATTATTGGAGAAAAGAGGCGCGCAGACAAAGAAAGAGAGGCGGTGCAAATAAGGCCTTAAACAACATGTCTTCAAGTTTGATGACTGCAGATATGTTGGATCATTCGAAACTACACAAGTATATAATAATAAATATATGTGCCAAAATAGCGAAAGGTATTTGGTTTCTCTGTCATGAAACAAAAAAAATCCGACTGAGTACAGTTTGTCAGTTTATATGATTTCTCTGTACCAATATACGGCAGCTGTATTAGGACAGATCCTTTGAAGGATCTGTTTATTGGAACTCAGCCGGATTAGTTTCTTCATTGGATCTTTCTGTATGGTAAAATTCTCTTTATTGGAACGCAGTAGAGATTGCATACCTTTACGGAACAGCGAGAGATATTCTCTAACAACAGTTACGGAGTCATGTGACCCATTTTAGATGTATAGAATCATGTAACTGAAATAGCAGTACATCTTCAATATCTTGCCTCCTACTGAATCTTACATAATTTACTGGATTGCTGTGCAATTATGTTAAAGTGATGCGTGTAAAGTTTTCTCTAAGAATGAATCATAAATTCTGATTTCCAACCTATCCCCGAAGATAGTGCCTAGGCAGGTGCAACCTACCTTAATTCCAGGTAAAGCAACGTCATAAATAAAACACACACTGATCAAATAGCACAAATAAGACAATTCTAATCAAGTAGATGGCGTTACCTCTTGATACGGTCCAGTTTAATGCATATGGTGGTACAAAGTAAAGCCCAAGGAAGCCGACATGAACATGAGAAGTAATCATGGGAAATAGACTCTGCATCTTGACTTCTTCATTATCCCTCTTGATCCTACTTTGTAAGACAAGATTGTTGCATTCTTATGTACGTGCCATATATAATTACACATTTTCAGTACAACAATCGGCAACCTAAGATAATCCCAAATCTATAATTCTAGATTGCTTGAAGCCACACGATTCTTATTTAATATGTAATGCACGTGCACCCACTGAACAGACACTTTGTCGACATGGGTGCTACGAACGAAGCTGAAGTCAACACGGATGCCGATGGTTGCCGGAGAGTATGCCTTGGACGTGGATGGAGTCATCGCAGTAGCGGCAGAAGAGTGCCTGGCCACCAAACAGAAGACGATGGCGGCGATAGCACGTGTGTTCCCGAAGAAAGACGAAGCTCCTCGCGCTTCCCCCATCGTGGCTAGCATGCATGATGGCGGCAGGCGGCTCGCGATTAGCTTCCTAATAGGATGGATGCGTCCGAGATAAGTTTTTTTAATAGGATGGATTTGTCTGAGATTAGTTTCCTAATAGGATGGATGCACTCTGATTTAGTTTCCTAGAATAGGATGCACCCGTGATTATTAGTTTCCTAATTGCTCAGGCGTGGAGTTTCATATTTTCCTCCACGGTGGAGTACGGTCAGTCAATGTAAATTGCTAAGTGCACACAGAAAATGGTTTAGGTTAAGGCTAACCGTTAGATTGATTTTAGTGGGCCTAATCGTGCGGTGGTATTGGATCTGTGTACGCTTTGTGGGGTGTGCTTAAAGAAGTTCTTATTTGATTGTTTAATAATAGTATATATATATATATATATAGATAAGTTTTTTAATAGGATGGATTTGTCTGAGATTAGTTTCCTAATAGGATGGATGCACTCTGATTTAGTTTCCTAGAATAGGATGCACCCGTGATTATTAGTTTCCTAATTGCTCAGGCGTGGAGTTTCATATTTTCCTCCACGGTGGAGTACGGCCAGTCAATGTAAATTGCTAACTGCACACAGAAAATGGTTTAGGTTAAGGCTAACCGTTAGATTGATTTTAGTGGGCCTAATCGTGCGGTGGTATTGGATCTATGTACGCTTTGTGGGGTGTGCTTAAAGAAATTCTTGTTTGATTGTTTAATAGTAAGTATAGATAAGCTTTTTAATAGGATGGATTTGTCTGAGATTAGTTTCCTAATAGCATGGATGCACTCTGATTTAGTTTTCTAGAATAGGATGCACCCGTGATTATTAGTTTCCTAATTGCTCAGGCGTGAAGTTTCATATTTTCCTCCACGTTGGAGTACGGTCAGTCAATGTAAATTGCTAAGTGCACACAGAAAATGGTTTAGGTTAAGGCTAACCGTTAGATTGATTTTAGTAGGCCTAATCGTGCGGTGATATTGGATCTGTGTACGCTTTGTGAGGTGTGTTTAAAGAAATTTTTGTTTAATTGTTTAATAATAGTATAAAAGTATAGATAACTGGTCAAGGAAAGTGGTTTTGTACGCTTACTGCAGACTTTTTATCTGGGAAGACTCGAGCCATTCTCTCTCCTCTCTCCAATCTCCATTTGTCCTAACAAAATCTTCTTGACCTCCTCCTTCCTTGCTTCGCTCTGCTACCCAATCTGCTCCCTTTATCGAATTCCCAAATCCAATCTCATAGTTAATTAAACACGGCTGTGGGTGCCGGAGACCCGGCAGGGCGGTGCCGTCCACGATGGGATCGAAGGCGGTGTGGCTCCCCGTGGCCCTGCTCCTGGCGGCAGTGGCCCTCTCGTCCGTCCTGACGCCGCCGGCCGCCGCGGCCGCTACGGAGTCCGGCGAGGCCGACCACGCCGTTCAGCAGCACAGCGAGCGCATCTCAGGTCCGGCCATATCTCCAAATCTCTTCCTTTTTTGTTTCTTCCTTCTCAAAAGTTTGATGTTTTCAGAAACTAGGATTTCTTCGCTCCTGTCCCACCTGTTGGCACGCTTTAAACTGCGAGTTAGTATGATTGTTTATTTGGTTCTGATCTGTGGAGATGATTGGTTCTATACTGTTTTTTGAGTTGTGGACTAGGTCATCTTTGAGGGCCGCTGAGTCCAGATTGGTTCTGGTTCAGTTCCTCCGTTCGGTTGATACGCCTTTTTTTTTCTGCCTTTCGTGTTGGATATTGTTGCCAAGATTATGTTTATGCGGCTGTACACAAATATATTTGGTTGAAATAGAATTGATCAATTATAATCACAAAGGTTCAGTTTACCATTCTCAAGTAGAGTAGTTTAAATAAACTTGATATAATCTCACAATTTTTGATAGAGATAGTCGTATGCTTTGCTGTTGCACAACCTAATTACTTCAAATTTTGTTCAGATAATTCGCTCATCTGTTTGCTGAATTTGCGATTATTTAACTTGTAGGAAGTGCTGGTGATGTGCTAGAAGACAATCCTGTGGGAAAGTTAAAGGTTTTCATATATGACTTGCCAAGAAAGTATAACAAGAAGATGGTCACCAAGGATCCCCGGTGCCTCAATCACATGTTTGCTGCGGAAATATTCATGCATCGTTTCTTGCTCTCAAGTGCTGTGCGGACACTCAAACCCAAAGAGGCTGACTGGTTCTACACACCAGTTTATACTACATGTGACCTAACTCCTGCTGGTCTTCCCTTGCCATTCAAGTCACCACGGGTGATGAGGAGTTCAATCCAGTATATTTCGAATAAATGGCCCTTTTGGAACCGAACTGATGGCGCAGATCACTTCTTTGTTGTCCCACATGATTTTGGAGCTTGCTTCCATTATCAGGTGAATTCACTAGTCCCTCGGACTCGCATGTTCACCAAGGGTTTCCTTATGCCTGATTTTGTTATTTCTTCTAGTACAACTTGTAACTAAAGGAGGTCAGTAGGTCATACTCCCTCTGTAAGCAAATATAAGATGTCTGCAAAGGTCGTCTTATATTTGTTTACAAAGGTACTCCCTCCGTCCGGAAATACTTGTCGTAAAATGGATACGAATGGATGTATCTAGAACTAAAATACATCTAGATACATCCATTCCTCGGACAAGTATTTTCGGACGGAGGGAGTAGTAATTAGGAATATATCTTCCTTTATTTTGCGTTTTGCTCAAAAGTTCTCTGTGTAATAGTTATGCTGGTATTTGCAGGAAGAAAAAGCTATTGAACGTGGCATTCTCCCATTGCTGCGACGTGCTACATTGGTGCAAACGTTTGGACAAGAGAATCATGTTTGCCTGAAGGAGGGGTCTATCATCATTCCACCCTTTGCTCCTCCTCAGAAAATGCAGGCTCACCTTATTACCCCGGACACACCACGGTCAATCTTCGTTTACTTTAGGGGTCTGTTCTATGACACCGGAAATGACCCTGAGGGTGGTTACTATGCAAGGTACCAATGCTTCTAAAATTTGGCCAATCTGAACTCTTCCTCATGGTTTGGTTCCATTTATTTACTCACTTCAGTGGTGTTGTTGTACAGAGGTGCGCGAGCTTCCCTGTGGGAGAACTTCAAGAACAATCCTCTGTTTGACATTTCCACCGATCACCCTGCGACTTACTACGAAGACATGCAGCGTGCTGTCTTCTGCCTGTGCCCATTGGGCTGGGCACCATGGAGCCCTAGGTTGGTTGAGGCTGTGGTCTTTGGCTGCATTCCAGTCATCATAGCTGACGATATTGTGCTGCCATTTGCTGATGCTATCCCATGGGAAGAAATTGGTATTTTTGTGGAGGAGAAGGATGTCCCAAAGTTGGACACAATCCTGACATCAATGCCCATCGAGGATATTCTAAGAAAGCAAAGATTGCTCGCAAATCCATCAATGAAGCAGGCCATGTTGTTCCCACAGCCAGCCCAACCACGAGATGCATTCCACCAGATCTTGAATGGCCTTGCTCGTAAGCTCCCACACCCAGAGGGTGTATACTTGCCACCCGGCGAAAAGCATCTCAACTGGACTGCCGGACCTGTTGGAGATCTGAAACCGTGGTAGGGAAGAGTCAAGAGCTTCCCATCCTCTTTGCCATATAAGCCCCATAGAAATAGTTCATACTTCCTCTTATGTGATGTAATAGAAACACAGTGCCATGGGTGTAAATTACACACAAGGCGTTATCTAACATGAGCGATTTCTGAAGTTGGTAATTTAGAAAGAAATGAAATGGCATTGTTCCTATCAGGTTAGATGGATGGTGACTTTTGTTGAAAAGATTTGTTACAGCTTGCAGAAGAAGAATCGATGGCAAGATCTGGTACATCACAAGGCTGTAAGTAGCATTAGATACAGCTATGCATTGATGCTGTACTCTGCTGATACAACCATGCTATTTGCATGCCAGATAACAGATTTATTGTTGTGGTGCAGCAGCCTCTCCAGTGGTACCATGTTGGCGGTCTGCCTGCTCAGTGATCATCATCAGTGGTAGGGTTGAACGTTTTGAGCAGGTCAGGGCAGACGGGCAGCGGCTTGTCCTTGAGGTAGCCGAGTGGGTTGGCCATGCGGATGTTGTCGCTGATGCCAACGTTCCTGCTGAGGACTATCTCGGCGCGGTCCCTGAGATCCTGGATCTCGTTGCAGTTTGCGAGGGGGCTCTGGACAAGAACCATCTCGCAGATATCCTCCGGATGGCTGTCCTTGAGCTCGATTTTGTAAGTGCCAGTCTCGTCGGTTACACCGTCGATCGAGCGCTCAACTTTCTCAGTGCCGAAGCGCTTGCACTCCAGCCTCACCTTGGCACCTGCAGTCCATCAACAAAGTACCACTGAGTGCAGCATGTCCTGTTTCAGCTGTTCACAGGTTCAGAGATGTGTAGTACTCTCTCCGGTCCTTTTTAGTTCGCATGTAAGATTTGACTGAAGTCAAACCTTGTAAAGTTTGACCAGCTTTGTAGAAAAAAGTGTCAACATTCACAATTTAAAATCAATACCACTAGATGTGTCATCACTTAAAGTTTTATATTATATAACTTTAGCATGGCAGATGTTGATATTTTTCCATATAAATACGGTCAAACTTTGTGAAGTTTGACTTCAGAGAATTCTAATATGCAGACCAAGGAAGTAATAATATGGGTCAGAGATGCCTTGCTTACCCTTGATGTATTCGGTGACATTTGTCTCGAACCCGGCACGGCACGTGTCACAGTAGACCCGTCCCTGAACAATGTAGTCGGGGAGGTCATTGGCGACGGCGGTGCCGGCGAGGGCAAAGATGGCGACCACGGCAATCACTGAAAGGATGCGGAGCGAGGCCATGGCTGTTGCGCGTTTCCCCTCTACCTCCGGTGTGTGTTCTGGCTCGGCGGAGGCTGAATGATCTAGGGGTGAATGCAGAGAGGAGGGCAAAGAAACTCACCGGTTTTTGCATGCCACCTCCTGCGCTTAAATAAACCAAGGTGGCAGGAGGGTTTCCATGGTTGCGCATGGATGTAGGAAGGATGTGAGCAGGGCAACCGTCCGTCGACCCAACGGAGGAGGAAATTCGACTCGGGTTTCCTTGAGGTTTGTGTGGCCCACAAAACTCTTAGGCAATATCCCTCCTCTTCCCTGAAGCGTTTCATGGTTACCCTTGTTTTTCGAACAAAGACATGCATTTGGAGTGCAGAGCTCTGCTAGAAAAGGCTTCTAGGGTGGTGGTTAGCTAGAATGAACTAAATTTCATCTAAGTGACATTAGCATGAAAAATTTCTACTGGCATAAAAATCTAATGACATACTCCCTCCGTCCTATAATATCAGATGTTTTTGCAAGCTGTCTTAACTTTTAAAAACGTCATGTATTGTGGGACGGATGGAGTAGAAGTTACATGAGACTAAGTACTCCCTCCATTCCAAAATATAGTGCGCCTGCGCTTCCCGAGATCCAACTTTGATCATAAATTCAACCAAGGAGACCGACTGCGGCGGGAGAAAAAAATTGTATAATTGAAAACTTCTTTCGAATACGAATTCACTGATATAACTTTTGCCCCCGCTACAATCGGTCTTGGTAGTTAAATTTACGATCAAAGTTGAAGCACGAGAATAGATGAAGCACTACATTGTGGAATGGAGGGAGTAGTAAGAATAAGCAAATCCGTTCTACAGTACTAAAGGTATCATGTAGACTATCCAGCTGGTCCCAAGGGGTTTGAGCGATTGGCAGTGGAACAGAAGATGGCCAATACTCTCCTGCTCGTTGCGGAAGGCGCAAGTATCTGAGGAAGCAATGTTTCTTTTGAAGCGTCTTTCGTTTGTGAGCACTGACAAATAAAATCAGATCCTCGGTTATTTTGGGATCCTCTCGAATATTTGGAAAAACAGAAACACCAAGGTTTTTCGGAATGAAACCCAAGGAATCCACATCATCCCTCGTTCTGCTGCTGCCGACCTTGTGCTCTGGTCAAGCCGTTGCAAAAATGGTCCCTGCTACAGGGCATGGAGGCCCCAACAATGCAACTATGATCTCTTCTTTGTAATGGTTACAATGTTTTGGTAATATATGGTTCAGGCAGGAGTAAGCCCGCTATTAACGTGTTAAAAAAAGTACTAAAGGTATCCGAAAGTGGGAATGTGAAACACATCATGATACGGGTTGCGACGAAGCTTGACTGGACATGGTGTCGCGGTGAAGAAGCGGTGCAAACAGAGCAAGATGATTTCTCAACCATTTCTTCTACCGTGATACACAAAAGAGGAGCCCTACATTCATTCTATCTGATAGAAAAGATTGTTTAGTGGTCTAACAAATATATCTATATGGACAATTAACGTGGCACTGTTGCTGTAATTATTGAGCTTTAGCCTATTTAATATTTCCCGTAATTCCTAGAAAAATCCAGAGGCCCATATGTCCTATTCATACATGACAAGGGTGTGTGAAAAGTTTAGTTCTATCCTGATTGTGGAGGATGTGTTGGACCGACATATAAGGTTGGTCAACTCACATACTAGTAAGAGCTTGAGAAGATGACACAAACATGCTCCTCCTCCGCCAACCGCCATGCATCGCACGCGTGTCGTGTATCATGATCGAGCGGAGCTAGGGCCTATGCCACATGTACGCATTAGTTTCTTTTTGTCATGTAGGAAAATGGAAGTCGAAACATATTTTGCACTAACAATTATTGGGTTGCTTGTCTCCTCGTTAGTCCCTTCAGTTTCATTTCTTGTCTATTAGAGGCTGCTTCTCTTTCGTAGACGTTTTCACCTCGGCTCCTATGCATTTTGCCTCGTTCCAGAGCTTTGTTTCGTTTACAACTTTCCCATCTAACTTCTTGGTGTGCACCGCGAAGTGAGACAATTGGCTCCAAAATCTCGCCTCCTATGGTCCTGTGCGGGAGACGGGCTATCACGTTTTTAGGGAGCGCTCTCGCGTGATTGTTGGATTCTTCCTCATCGTGCCTACACATGACTTCTCCCCCACCGACGACTACCTCCCAGCCGCCGCCGATCCATTCAGCGACATGGCGACTAATGTGCCTAACTATTCTTCCACCGCACCGTATGTGTTCCCGCCCCTTGTTAGGGATCATGTTTGAAATATTAACAGTAGCAGTCGATATGAATATGATGTTTTTTCCTTTATGTTCTCGATTGCATGACCAGTTTCATCACTTTGTTATTTGATTATATTATCATCTCTATTATGAATATCAAGTTTTATCTACCAATTTTTTGGATTAAGCTTAATGGAAAATTGCTCAAATATTCATCAAACCAAAAACCTGATGCATGTAGGCAATTTTCTCCAATTTATTTTCCTGCGACTCTCAAGCCTCTTGTGATTGAGGGTGTGAATTACAAGAGGTGCCATGCAAGGGTAGTTCTTTAGCTTAGCACCATAAATTGTTTTCATGCCTCCAAGGGCAAGCCAGTGGGGCCTGTTACTCTTGAACATGAGCAAGCTTTACATACATTCTCTTCCGATTTGTTGTTTGGCTTAGCACCATTGTGGTCAGCAAAGACATGTGGAATGCGCTCAAGGCCAAAATTGGGGTCTCTCAGACGCAGGTAGCGAATTATATGTCATGGAATGAATCGTGACTAAAAGATGGCCGCTCTGTGGTTGAGCAGGCTCATGAGATACAATCACTCGCTAAGTCACTTGAGCACTTTAACTGTGAGTTACCAGACGAGTTTATTGATAAACGCACCATTGCCAAGCTTCCTCCTATGTGGTGATTTTTTGTCACTTCTCTAAAACCAAGAGACATGATTTTCTATTGTTAATATCATTGGCACTCTTGATTTGGAAGAGAAGGCGAGGGAGACAGACATGCTCGCTTCCATGAGGCGAGCTCTAGTGCCAACTTGGTACACAAGAAGAATTTTCAATCCCACAAATTCAAGAACAAGAACAACTATTAGGGTAAAGGAAAATTCGAAGGCAAGAGCAATGCCTCAAGTCTGCCAACTTCAAGAAGAACAAGGAGATCTTTTATGCGGAAAACAAGGAGACCTTTAAGAAGAAATGAAATGGCATGTCTATGGTAAGGAAGGACAATGGTCTCCCGATTGCGAGAACCGCTATGACATGTGTTAGCCTCAAAACAACGGCAAGACTGCTAATGCTTTTATTGGTGATATTCAGATGAAAGATGTCAGATATGCTAAACTTCCTACCGTTCTTTCCGTATGTCATTCTCCTGGTTGGTGAATTGACACATGTGATACTATACATGTGTGTGTTGATTTCTCAATGTTTACTTCTCATCAGGTCGCAAGGACTACATTCGTTCTGATGGGAAACATGTCATGCATTTATTCATGGTGTTGGTATGGTCAATCCAAGGTTTACTTTAGGAAATACTATGTGGATGAAGAGCATGCAACATGTCCCTATGATAAATAAATGTTATGTCAGTGACTCTCTCTTATGCATAGATGGCCACAATTTCGTTTTCGAGTCCAATATGGTTGTAATGCCTAAGTATGAACAATTTGTTGTTGGGGAACGTAGCATGCAATTTCAAAAAATTTCCTATGATCACGCAAGATCTATCTAGGATATGCGTAGCAACGAGATGGGGAGAGTGTGTCCACGTACCCTCGTAGACCGAAAGCGGAAGCGTTAGGTTAACACGGTTGATGTAGTCGAACGTCTTCATGATCCAACCGATCCAAGTACCGAACGTATGGCACCTCCGTGTTCAGCACACGTTTAGCTCGACGACGTCCCTCGAACTCTTGATCTAGTAGAGGGCCGAGGGAGAGTTTCGTCAGCACGAAGGCGTGGCGACGGTGATGTTGATGTGCTCCGCACAGGGCTTCGCCTAAGCACTACGACGCTATGACTGGAGGAGTAAACTGTGGAGGGGGCACCGCACACGGCTAAGAAACAAATGTTGTGTCTTTGGGATGCCCCCTGGCCACGTATATAAAGGAGGGGGGGAGAGAGGCCGGCGGCCAGGAGGGGCGCGCCATGGGGGGAGTCCTACTTGGACTCCTAGTCCAAGTAGGATTCGCCCCCCCCCCCCCATTTTCCTTTCTTCCACCGGAGGGAACAGGAAGGAGAGGGAGAGGGAAAGGGAAGGGGGGCGCCGCCCCCTCCTCCTTTTCCTATTCGGACTCCCAAGGAGGGGGGGGGGAGGGGCGCGGCCACCCCCCGCGGGCTTCCCTCTCTCTCCCTTAGGCCCATGTTGGCCCAATACTTCCCCGGGGGGGGGGGGGGGGGTTCCGGTAACCCCTCGGTACTCCGAAAAAATACACGAATCACTCGGAACCATTCCGATGTCCGAATACTACCTTACAATATATGGATCTTTACCTCCCGACCATTTTGAGACTCCTCGTCATGTCCGTGATCTCATCCGCGACTCCGAACAAACTTCGGTCATGAAAACACACAACTCATAATACAAATCGTCATCGAACGTAAGCGTGCGGACCCTACGGGTTCGAGAACTATGTAGACATGTCCGAGACACATCTCCAGTCAATAACCAATAGCGGAACCTGGATGCTCATATTGGTTCCTACATATTCTACGAAGAACTTTATCGGTCAAACCGCATAACAACATACGTCATTCTCTTTGTCATCGGTATGTTACTTGCCCCAGATTCGATCGTCGATATCATCATACCTAGTTCAATCTCGTTACCGGCATGTCTTTTTACTCATTCCGTAATGCATCATCCCACAACTAAGTCATTAGTCACATTGCTTGCAAGGCTTATAGTGATGTGCATTACCGAGAGGGCCCAGAGATACATCTCCGATACACGGAGTGACAAATCCTAATCTTGATCTATGCCAACTCAACAAACACCTTCGGAGACACCTGTAGAGCATCTTTATAATCACCCAGTTACGTTGTGACGTTTGATAGCTCACAAAGTGTTCCTCCGGTATTCGGGAGTTGCATAATCTCATAGTCAGAGGAATATGTGTAAGTCATGAAGAAAGCAATAGCAATAAAACTAAACGATCATAATGCCAAGCTAATGGATGGGTCTTGTCCATCACATCATTCTCTAATGATGTGATCCCATTCATCAAATGACAACACACGTCTATGGTTAGGAAACTTGACCATCTTTGATTAACGAGCTAGTCAAGTAGAGGCATACTAGGGACACTCAGTTTTGTCTATGTATTCACACATGTACTAAGTTTCCGGTTAATACATTTCTAGCATGAATAATAAACATTTATCATGATATAAGGAAATATGAATAAGAACTTTATTATTGCCTCAAGGGCATATTTCCTTCAGTCTCCCGCTTGACTAGAGTCAATAATCTAGATTACATAGTAATGATTCTAACACCCATGGAGTCTTGGTGCTGATCATGTTTTGCTCGTGGAAGAGGCTTAGTCAACGGGTTTGCAACATTCAAATCCGTATGTATCTTGCAAATATGTATGTCTCCCTCATTGACTTGATCGCGGATGGAATTGAAGTGTCTCTTGATGTGTTTGGTTCTCTTGTGAAATCTGGATTCCTTCGCCAAGGCAATTGCTGCAATATTGTCACAAAAGATTTTCATTGGACCCGATGCACTAGGTATTACACCTAGATCGGCTATGAACTCATTCATCCAAACTCCTCCATTTGCTGCTTCCGAAGCAGCTATGTACTCCGCTTCACACGTAGATCCCGCCACGGCGCTCTGTTTGGAACTGCACCAACTTACAGCTCCACCATTCAATATAAATACGTATCTGGTTTGTGACTTAGAGTCATCTAGATCAGTGTCAAAGCTTGCATCGACGTAACCATTTACGACAAGCTCTTTGTCACCTCCATAAATGATAAACATATCCTTAGTCCTTTTCAGGTATTTCAGGATGTTCTTGACCGCTGTCCAGTGATCCACTCCTAGATTACTTTGGTACCTCCCTGCTAAACTTATAGCAAGGCACACATAAGGTTTGGTACACAACATTGCATACATGATAGAACCTATGGCTGAGGCATAGGGAATGACTTTCATTTTCTCCCTATCTTCTGTGATGGTCGGGCATTGAGTTTGACTCAACTTCACACCTTGTAACACAGGCAAGAACCCTTTCTTTGACTAATCCATTTTGAACTTATTCAAAACTTTATCAAGGTATGTGCTTTGTGAAAGTCCAATTAAGCGTCTTGATCTATCTCTATAGATCTTGATGCCCAATATATTGAAGGAAATATGCCCTAGAGGCAATAATAAAGTTATTATTTATTTCCTTATATCATGATAAATGTTTATTATTCATGCTAGAATTGTATTAACCGGAAACATAATACATGTGTGAATACATAGACAAACAGAGTGTCACTAGTATGCCTCTACTTGACTAGCTCGTTAATCAAAGATGGTTATGTTTCCTAAACCATGAACAAAGAGTTGTTATTTGATTAACAAGGTCACATCATTAGTTGAATGATCTGATTGACATGACCCATTCCGTTAGCTTAGCACCCGATCGTTTAGTATGGTGCTATTGCTTTCTTCATGACTTATACATGTTCCTATGACTATGAGATTATGCAACTCCCGTTTGCCAGAGGAACACTTTGGGTGCTACCAAACATCACAACGTAACTGGGTGATTATAAAGGAGTACTACAGGTGTTTCCAATGGTAGATGTTGGGTTGGCGTATTTCGAGAATAGGATTTGTCACTCCGATTGTCGGAGAGGTATCTCTGGGCCCTCTCGGTAATACACATCACATAAGCCTTGCAAGCATTATAACTAAGATGTTAGTTGTGAGATGATGTATTACGGAACGAGTAAAGAGACTTGCCAGTAACGAGATTGAACTAGGTATTGGATACCGACGATCGAATCTCGGGCAAGTAACATACCGATGACAAAGGGAACAACGTATGTTGTTATGCGGTCTGACCGATAAAGATCTTCATAGAATATGTAGGAGCCAATATGGGCATCCAGGTCCCGCTATTGGTTATTGACCGGAGACGTGTCTCGGTCATGTCTACATTGTTCTCGAACCGTAGGGTCCGCACGCTTAACGTTACGATGACAGTTATTATGAGTTTATGCATCTTGATGTACCGAAGGTTGTTCGGAGTCCCGGATGTGATCACGGACATGACGAGGAGTCTCGAAATGGTCTAGACATAAAGATTGATATATTGGAAGCCTATATTTGGATATCAGAAGTGTTCCGGGTGAAATCGGGATTTTACCGGAGTACCGGGAGGTTACCGGAACCCCCCGGGAACCATATGGGCCTTATTGGGCCTTGGTGGAAAGGTGAAAGGGGCAGCCCAAGGTGGGCTGCGCGCCTCCCCCCTCCCCTAGTCCTATTAGGACTAGGAGAGGTGGCCGACCCCCTTCTCTCTCTCTCTCTCTCTCTCTCTCTCTCTCTCTCGGAATCCTATTAGGAATAGGATTGAGGGGGGGAGTCCTACTCCCGGTAGGAGTAGGACTCCTCCTGCGCCCTCCTCCTTGGCCAGCCAGCCCTCCCTCTTGGATCCTTTATATACGGGGGCAGGGGGCACCTCTAGACACACAAGTTGATCATTGAGATCGTTCCTTAGCCGTGTGCGGTGCCCCCTGCCACCATATTCCACCTCGATCATATCATTGTAGTGCTTAGGCGAAGCCCTGCGTCGGTAGAACATCAAGATCGTCAGCATGCCGTCATGCTGACGGAACTCCTCCCCGAAGCTTTGCTGGATCAGAGCCCGGGGATCGTCATCGAGCTGAACGTGTGCTAAGAACTCGGAGGTGCCGGAGTAACGGTGCTTGGATCGGTCGGATCGGGAAGACGTACGACTACTTCCTCCATGTTGTGTGATCGCTTCCGCAGTCGGTCTGCGTTGGTACGTAGAAAACACTCTCCCCTCTCGTTGCTATGCATCACCATGATCTTGCGTGTGCGTAGGAATTTTTTTGAAATTACTACGTTACCCAACAGTGGCATCCGAGCCTAGGTTTTATGGTTTGATGTTATTTGCACGAGTAGAACACAAGTGAGTTGTGGGCGATACAAGTCATACTGCCTACCAGCATGTCATACTTTGGTTCAGCGGTATTGTTGGACGAGATGACCTGGACCAACATTACGCGTACGCTTACGCGAGACCGGTTCCCTCGACGTGCTTTGCACATAGATGGCTTGCGGGCGACTGTCTCTCCAACTTTAGTTGAACCGAGTGTGGCTACGCCCGGTCCTTGAGAAGGTTAAAACGGAGTCTATTTGACAAACTATCGTTGTGGTTTTGATGCGTAGGTGAGATGAGTTCTTGCTTAAGCCCGTAGCAGCCACGTAAAACTTGCAACAACAAAGTAGAGGACGTCTAACTTGTTTTTGCAGGGCATGTTGTGATGTGATATGGTCAAGGCATGATGCTAAATTTTATTGTATGAGATGATCATGTTTTGTAACCAAGTTATCGGCAACCGGCAGGAGCCATATGGTTGTCGCTTTATTGTATGCAATGCAATCGCGATGTAATGCTTTACTTTATTACTAAGCGGTAGTGATAGTCGTGGAAGCATAAGATTGGCGAGACGACAACAATGCTACAATGGAGATCAAGGTGCCGTGCCGGTGACGATGGTGATCATGACGGTGCTTCGGAGATGGAGATCACAAGCACAAGATGATGATGGCCATATCACATCACTTATATTGATTGCATGTGATGTTTATCCTTTTATGCATCTTATCTTGCTTTGATTGACGGTAGCATTATAAGATGATCTCTCACTAAATTATCAAGAAGTGTTCTCCCTGAGTATGCACCGTTGCCAAAGTTCGTCGTGCCCAGACACCACGTGATGATCGGGTGTGATAAGCTCTACGTCCATCTACAACGGGTGCAAGCCAGTTTTGCACACGCAGAATACTCAGGTTAAACTTGACGAGCCTAGCATATGCAGATATGGCCTCGGAACACAGAGACCGAAAGGTCGAGCGTGAATCATATAGTAGATATGATCAACATAACGATGTTCACCATTGAAAACTACTCCATCTCACGTGATGATCGGTTATGGTTTAGTTGATTTGGATCACGTGATCACTTAGAGGATTAGAGGGATGTCTATCTAAGTGGGAGTTCTTAAGTAATTTGATTAACTGAACTTAAACTTATCATGAACTTAGTACCTGATAGTATCTTGCTTGTTTATGTTGATTGTAGATAGATGGCTCGTGCTGTTGTTCCATTGAATTTTAATGCGTTCCTTGAGAAAGCAAAGTTGAAGGATGATGATAGCAATTACACAGACTGGGTCCGTAACTTGAGGATTATCCTCATTGCTGCACAGAAAAATTACGTCCTGGAAGCACCGCTGGGTGCCAGGCCTGCTGCTGGAGCAACACCAGATGTTATGAACGTCTGGCAGAGCAAAGCCGATGACTACTCGATAGTTCAGTGTGCCATGCTTTACGGCTTAGAATCGGGACTTCAACGACGTTTTGAACATCATGGAGCATATGAGATGTTCCAGGAGTTGAAGTTAATATTTCAAGCAAATGCCCGGATTGAGAGATATGAAGTCTCCAATAAGTTCTATAGCTGCAAGATGGAGGAGAACAGTTCTGTCAGTGAGCATATACTCAAGATGTCTGGGTATAATAATCACTTGATTCAATTGGGAGTTAATCTTCCGGATGATTGCGTCATTGACAAAATTCTCCAATCACTGCCACCAAGCTACAAGAGCTTTGTGATGAACTATAATATGCAAGGGATGAACAAGACTATTCCCGAGCTCTTCGCAATGCTGAAAACTGTGGAGGTATAAATCAAGAAGGAGCATCAAGTGTTGATGGTCAACAAGACCACTAGTTTCAAGAAAAAGGGCAAAGGGAAGAAGAAGGGGAACTTCAAGAAGAACAGCAAGCAAGTTGCTGCTCAGGAGAAGAAACCCAAGTCTGGACCTAAGCCTGAAACTGAGTGCTTCTCCTGCAAGCAGACTGGTCACTAGAAGCGGAACTGCCCCAAGTATTTGGCGGATAAGAAGGATGGCAAGGTGAACAAAGGTATATGTGATATACATGTTATTGATGTGTACCTTACTAGAGCTCGCAGTAGCACCTGGGTATTTGATACTAGTTCTGTTGCTAATATTTGCAACTCGAAACAGGGACTACGGAATAAGCGGACACTAGCAAAGGACGAGGTGACGATGCGCGTGGGAAACGGTTCCAAAGTCGATGTGATCGCAGTCGGCACGCTACCTCTACATCTACCTTCGGGATTAATATTAGACCTAAATAATTGTTATTTGGTGCCAACGTTGAGCATGAACATTATATCTGGATCTTGTTTGATGCGAGATGGTTATTCATTTAAATCAGAGAATAATGGTTGTTCTATTTATATGAGTAATATCTTTTATGGTCATGCACCTTTGAAGAGTGGTCTATTTTTGATGAATCTCGATAGTAGTGATACACATATTCATAATGTTGAAACCAAAAGATGCAGAGTTGATAATGATAGTGCAACTTATTTGTGGCACTGCCGTTTATGTCATATCGGTGTAAAGCGCATGAAGAAACTCCATAGTGATGGGCTTTTGGAACCACTTGATTATGAATCACTTGGTACTTGCGAACCGTGCCTCATAGGCAAGATGACTAAAACACCGTTCTCCGGTACTATGGAGAGAGCAACAGATCTGTTGGAAATCATACATACCGATGTATGTGGTCCGATGAATATTGAGGCTCGTGGCGGATATCGTTATTTTCTCACCTTCACAGATGATTTAAGCAGATATGGATATATCTACTTAATGAAACACAAGTCTGAAACATTTGAAAAGTTCAAAGAATTTCAGAGTGAAGTTGAAAATCATCGTAACAAGAAAATAAAGTTTCTACGATCTGATCGTGGAGGAGAATATTTGAGTTACGAGTTTGGTATACATTTGAAAAATTGTGGAATAGTTTCGCAACTCACGCCACCCGGAACACCATAGCGTAATGGTGTGTCCAAACGTCGTAATCGTACTTTACTAGATATGGTGCGATCTATGATGTCTCTTACTGATTTACCGCTATCGTTTTGGGGTTATGCTTTAGAGACGGCCGCATTCACGTTAAATAGGACACCATCAAAATCCGTTGAGACGACGCCTTATGAACTATGGTTTGGCAAGAAACCAAAGTTGTCATTTCTTAAAGTTTGAGGCTGCGATGCTTATGTGAAAAAGCTTCAACCTGATAAGCTCGAACCCAAAGCGGAGAAATGTGTCTTCATAGGATACCCAAAGGAGACTGTTGGGTACACCTTCTATCACAGATCCGAAGGCAAGACATCCGTTGCTAAGAATGGATCATTTCTAGAGAAGGAGTTTCTCTCGAAAGAAGTGAGTGGGAGGAAAGTAGAACTTGACGAGGTAACTGTACCTGCTCCCTTATTGGAAAATAGTACATCACAGAAAACTGTTTCTGCGACACCTATACCAATTAGGGAGGAAGCTAATGATGATGATCATGAAACTTCAGGACAAGATACTACTGAACCACGTAGATTAACCAGAGTGAGATCCGCACCAGAGTGGTACGGTAATCCAATTCTGGAAGTCATGCTACTAGATCATGATGAACCTACGAACTATGAAGAAGCGATGGTGAGCCCAGATTCCGCAAAGTGGCTTGAAGCCATGAAATCTGAGATGGGATCCATGTATGAGAACAAAGTATGGACTTTGGTTGACTTGCCCGATGATCGGCAAGCAATTGAGAATAAATGGATCTTCAAGAAAAAGACTGACGCTGACGGTAACATTACTGTCTATAAAGCTCGACTTGTCGCAAAAGGTTTTCGACAAGTTCAAGGGGTTGACTATGATGAGACCTTCTCACCCGTAGCGATGCTTAAGTCTGTCAGAATCATGTTAGCAATTGCCGCATTTTATGATTATGAAATTTGGCAGATGGATGTTAAAACTGCATTCCTGAATGGATTTCTGGAAGAAGAGTTGTATATGATGCAACCAGAAGGTTTTGTCGATCCAAAGGGAGCTAACAAAGTGTGCAAGCTCCAGCGATCCATTTACGGACTGGTGCAAGCCTCTCGGAGTTGGAATAAACGCTTTGATAGTGTGATCAAAGCATTTGGTTTTATACAGACTTTTGGAGAAGCCTGTATTTACAAGAAAGTGAGTGGGAGCTCTGTAGCATTTCTGATATTATATGTGGATGACATATTGCTGATTGGAAATGATATAGAATTTCTGGATAGCATAAAGGGATACTTGAATAAAAGTTTTTCGATGAAAGACCTCGGGGAAGCTGCTTACATATTAGGCATAAAGATCTATAGAGATAGATCAAGACGCTTAATTGGACTTTCACAAAGCACATACCTTGACAAGATTTTGAAGAAGTTCAAAATGGATCAAGCAAAGAAAGTGTTCTTGCCTGTGTTACAAGGAGTGAAGTTGAGTCAGACTCAATGTCCGACCACTGCAGAAGATAGAGAGAAAATGAAAGATGTTCCCTATGCTTCAGCCATAGGCTCTATCATGTATGCAATGTTGTGTACCAGACCTGATGTGTGCCTTGCTATAAGTTTAGCAGGGAGGTACCAAAGTAATCCAGGAATGGATCACTGGACAGCGGTCAAGAACATCCTGAAATACCTGAAAAGGACTAAGGATATGTTTCTCGTATATGGAGGTGACAAAGAGCTCACCGTAAGAGGTTACGTTGATGCAAGCTTTGACACTGATCCGGACGATTCTAAATCGCAAACCGGATACGTGTTTACTTTAAACGGTGGAGCTGTCAGTTGGTGCAGTTCTAAACAAAGCATCGTAGCGGGATCTACATGTGAAGCGGAGTACATAGCTGCTTCGGAAGCAGCGAACGAAGGAGTCTGGATGAAGGAGTTCATATCCGATCTAGATGTCATACCTAGTGCATCGGGTCCAATGAAAATCTTTTGTGACAATACTGGTGCAATTGCCTTAGCAAAGGAATCCAGATTTCACAAAAGGACCAAACACATCAAGAGACGCTTCAACTCCATCCGGGATCTAGTCCAGGTGGGAGACATAGAGATTTGCAAGATACATACGGATCTGAATGTTGCAGACCCGTTGACTAAGCCTCTTCCACTAGCAAAACATGATCAGCACCAAGGCTCCATGGGTGTTAGAATCATTACTGTGTAATCTAGATTATTGACTCTAGTGCAAGTGGGAGACTGAAGGAAATATGCCCTAGAGGCAATAATAAAGTTATTATTTATTTCCTTATATCATGATAAATGTTTATTATTCATGCTAGAATTGTATTAACCGGAAACATAATACATGTGTGAATACATAAGACAAACAGAGTGTCACTAGTATGCCTCTACTTGACTAGCTCGTTAATCAAAGATGGTTATGTTTCCTAAACCATGAACAAAGAGTTGTTATTTGATTAACGAGGTCACATCATTAGTTGAATGATCTGATTGACATGACCCATTCCATTAGCTTAGCACCCGATCGTTTAGTATGTTGCTATTGCTTTCTTCATGACTTATACATGTTCCTATGACTATGAGATTATGCAACTCCCGTTTGCCGGAGGAATACTTTGGGTGCTACCAAACGTCACAACGTAACTGGGTGATTATAAAGGAGTACTACAGGTGTTTCCAATGGTAGATGTTGGGTTGGCGTATTTCGAGAATAGGATTTGTCACTTCGATTGTCAGAGAGGTATCTCTGGGCCCTCTCGGTAATACACATCACATAAGCCTTGCAAGCATTATAACTAAGATGTTAGTTGTGAGATGATGTATTACGGAACGAGTAAAGAGACTTGCCAGTAACGAGATTGAACTAGGTATTGGATACCGACGATCGAATCTCGGGCAAGTAACATACCGATGAGAAAGGGAACAACGTATGTTGTTATGCGGTCTGACCGATAAAGATCTTCGTAGAATATGTAGGAGCCAATATGGGCATCTAGGTCCCGCTATTGGTTATTGACCGGAGACGTGTCTCGGTCATGTCTACATTGTTCTCGAACCGTAGGGTCCGCACGCTTAACGTTACGATGACAGTTATTATGAGTTTATGCATCTTGATGTACCGAAGGTTGTTCGGAGTCCCGGATGTGATCACGGACATGACGAGGAGTCTCAAAATGGTCTAGACATAAAGATTGATATATTGGAAGCCTATATTTGGATATCGGAAGTGTTCCGGGTGAAATCGGGATTTTACCGAAGTACCGGGAGGTTACCGGAACCCCCCGGGAACCATATGGGCCTTATTGGGCCTTGGTGGAAAGGTGAAAGGGGCAGCCCAAGGTGGGCTGCGCGCCTCCCCCCTCCCCTAGTCCTATTAGGACTAGGAGAGGTGGCCGCCCCCCTTCCCTCTCTCTCTCTCTCTCTCTCTCTCGGAATCCTATTAGGAATAGGATTGAGGGGGGGAGTCCTACTCCCGGTAGGAGTAGGACTCCTCCTGCGCCCTCCTCCTTGGCCGGCCAGCCCTCCCTCTTGGATCCTTTATATACGGGGGCAGGGGGCACCTCTAGACACACAAGTTGATCATTGAGATCGTTCCTTAGCCGTGTGCGGTGCCCCCTGCCACCATATTCCACCTCGATCATATCGTTGTAGTGCTTAGGCGAAGCCCTGCATCGGTAGAACATCAAGATCGTCATCACGCCGTCGTGCTGACGGAAGTCCTCCCCGAAGCTTTGCTGGATCGGAGCCCGGGGATCGTCATCGAGCTGAACGTGTGCTAAGAACTCGGAGGTGCCGGAGTAACGGTGCTTGGATTGGTCGGATTGGGAAGACGTACGACTACTTCCTCCACGTTGTGTGATCGCTTCCGCAGTCAGTCTGCGTTGGTACGTAGACAACACTCTCCCCTCTCGTTGCTATGCATCACCATGATCTTGCGTGTGCGTAGGAATTTTTTTGAAATTACTACGTTACCCAACATATATAAGCAGCTTCACCGAGGTCTTTCATTGAAAAATTCTTATTCAAGTATCCTTTTATGCTATCCAAAAATTCTGTATTATTTCAAATCAACAATATGTCATCCACATATAATATTAGAAATACTACAGAGCTCCCACTCACTTTCTTGTAAATACAGGCTTCTCCAAAAGTCTGTATAAAACCATATGCCTTGATCACACTATCAAAGCGTATATTCCAACTCCGAGAGGCTTGCACCAGTCCATAAATGGATTGCTGGAGCTTGCACACTTTGTTAGAACCTTTAGGATCGACAAAACCTTCTGGTTGCATCATATACAACTCTTCTTTAAGATATCCATTAAGAATGCAGTTTTGACATCCATTTGCCAAATTTCGTAATCATAAAATGCGGCAATTGCTAACATAATTCAGACAGACTTAAGCATCGCTACGGGTGAGAAGGTCTCATCATAGTCAACTCCTTGAACTTGTTGAAAACCTTTTGGAACAAGTCGAGCTTTGTAGACAGTAACATTACCGTCTGCATCAGTCTTCTTCTTGAAGATCCATTTATTCTATATGGCTTGCCGATCATCGGGCAAGTCAACCAAAGTCCACACTTTGTTCTCATACATGGACCCCATCTCAGATTTCATGGCCTCAAGCCATTTTGCGGAATTTGGGCTCATCATCGCTTCCTCATAGTTCGTAGGTTCGTCATGGTCAAGTAACATGACCACCAGAACAGGATTACCGTACCACTCTGGTGCGGATCGTACTCTAGTTGACCTACAAGGTTCGATAGTAACTTGATCTGAAGTTTCATGATCATTATCATTAGATTCCTCACTAATTGGTGTAGGAATCACCGGAACTAATTTCTGTGATGAACTTTCCAATTCGGGAGAAGGTACAATTACCTCATCAAGTTATACTTTTCTCCCACTCACTTCTTTCGAGAGAAACTCTTTCTCTAGAAAGGATCCATTCTTAGCAACGAATATCTTGCCTTCGGATCTGTGATAGAAGGTGTACCCAACAGTTTCTTTTGGGTATCCTATGAAGACACATTTCTCCGATTTGGGTTCGAGCTTATCAGGTTGAAGCTTTTTCACATAAGCATCGTAGCCCCAAACTTTAAGAAACGACAGCTTAGGTTTCTTGCTAAACAACAGTTCATATGGTGTCGTCTCAACGGATTTAGATGGTGCCCTATTTAACGTGAATGCAGCCATCTCTAAAGCATAACCCCAAAACGATAGCGATAAATCGGTAAGAGACATCATAGATCATACCATATCTAATAGAGTACGGTTACGATGTTCGGACACACCATTACGCTGTGGTGTTCGAGGTGGCGTGAGTTGTGAAACTATTCTACATTGTTTTAGATGAAGACCAAACTCATAACTCAAACATTCACCTCCACGATCAGATCATAGAAACTTTATTTTCTTGTTAGGATGTTTTTCCACTTCACTCTGAAATTCTTTGAACTTTTCAAATGTTTCATACTTATGTTTGATTAAGTAGATATACCCATATCCGCTCAAATCACATGTGAAGATTAGAAAATAACGATACCCGCCGCGAGCCTCAACACTCATCGGACCGCATACATCAGTATGTATTATTGATGACCCACAAGTATAGGGGGTCAATTGTAGCTCTTTTCGATAAGTAAGAGTGTCGAACCCAACGAGGAGTAGAAGAAAATGACAAGTAGTTTTCAGTAAGGTAATGTCTGCAAGTGTTGAAATTGTAAGTAGCAGAGTAGTTTGATAGCAAGATAATTTGTAACGAGCAAGTAACGATAGTAGTAACAAAAGTGCAGCAAGGTAGCCCAATCCTTTTGAGGCAAAGGACAGGCCAAAATGGTCTCTTATGATAAGCAAAGCGTTCTTGAGGGTAGACGGGAATTTCATCTAGTCACTTTCATCATGTTGGTTTAATTTGTGTTCGCTACTTTGATAATTTGATATGTGGGTGGACCGGTGCTTAGTTGTTGTTCTTACTTGAACAAACCTCCTACTTATGATTAACCCTCCCGCAAGCATCCGCAACTACGAGAAAAGTATTAAGAATAAATTCTAACCATAGCATTAAACTTTTGGATCCAATCGTTCCCTTACGGAATAGCGCATAAACTGGGGTTTAAGCTTCTGTCACTCTCACAACCCATCATCTAAATGCTACTCCACAATGCATTCCCTTAGGCCCAAATATGGTGAAGTGTCATGTAGTCGACGTTCACATGACACCACTAAGGGAATCACAACTTACATACTATCAAAATATCGAACACATATCAAATTCACATGATTACTTGTAACATGATTTCTCCTATGACCTCAAGAACAAAGGTAACTACTCACAAACGATAAACATGCTCATGACTAGAGGAGTATTAAATAGCATATTGGATCTGAACATATAATCTTCCGCCGAATAAACCATATAGTAATCAACTACAAGATGTAATCAACACTACTAGTCACCCACAAGTACCAATCTATAGTTCCGGTAACAAGACTGAACACAAAAGATGAACTAGGGTTTGAGAGGAGATGGTGCTATTGAAGATATTGATGGAGACTGCCCTCCCCAAAGATGGGAGAGTTGTTGGTGATGATGATGGCGATGATTTCCCCCTCTGGGAGGGATGTTCCCCCGGCGGAATCGCTCCGCCGGAGGGCAAAAGTGCGCCTGCCCAAGTTCTTCCTCGAGACGGCGGCGCTCTGTCCCGAAAGTCCTCTTCCTTTTTTCTAGGTCAAAATGACTTATATACCAAAAGATGGGCACCAGAAGTGGGCCGAGGAGGGCACAACCCACCAGGGCGCGCCTAGGCTCCCTAGCGCGCCTAGGTGGGTTGTGCCCACCTGGTGGGCCCCCTCTGGTAGTTATTTGCTCCAATGATTCTTAAATAATCCATAAAAAAATCTTTGTGAAGTTTCAGCTTGTTTGGAGTTGTGCAGAATAGGTGGCCTGTCGTAGCTTTTCCAGGTCCATATTTCCAACCGCCAGAATTCTCCCTCTTGGTGTGTGCCTTGCAAATTATGAGAGAAAAGGCATAAGAATTACTCCAAAAGCATTATTATGGATAAAAACATTATAAATAATAGTAAGAAAACATGATGCAAAATGGACGTATCAATTATTTCCAACAAGTCAGTTGCTCGCTCCATTGTTCCGGAGAACGGAGTCTTAGTCATCTTGCCCATGAGGCATGGTTCGCAAGCATCAAGTGATTCATAATCAAGTGATTCCAAAAGTCCATCAGCATGGAGTTTCTTCATGCGTTTTACACCAATATGACCTAAATGGCAGTGCCATAAATAAGTTGCACTATCATTATTAACTTTGCATCTTTTGGCTTCAATACTATGAATATGTGTATCACTACAATCGAGATTCAACACAAATAGACCACTCATCTAGGGTGCATGACCATAAAAGCTATTACTCATATAAATAGAACAACCATTATTCTTCGATTTAAATGAGTAACCGTCTCGCATCAAACAAGATCCAGATATAATGTTCATGCTCAACGCTGGCACCAAATAACAATTATTTAGGTCTAAAACTAATCCCGATGGTAGATGTAGAGGTAGCGTGCCGACGGCGATCGCATCAACCTTGGAACCATTTCCGACGCGCATCATCACCTCGTCCTTAGCCAATATTTATTTAATCCGTAGCCCATATTTTGAGTTGCAAATATGAGCAACAAAACCAGTATCAAATACCCAGGTGCTACTACAAGCATTAGTAAGGTACACATCAATAACATGTATATCAAATATACCTTTCACTTTGCCATCCTTCTTATCAGCCAAATACTTGGGGCAGTTCCACTTCTAGTGACCAGTCTCTTTGCAGTAGAAGCACTCAGTTTCAGGCTTAGGTCCAGACTCGGGCTTCTTCCCTTGAGCAGCAACTTGCTTGCTGTTCTTCTTGAACTTCCCCTTCTTCCCTTTGCCCTTTTTCTTGAAACTAGTGGTTTTGTTAACCATCAACACTTGATGCTCCTTCTTGATTTCTACCTCTGCAGCCTTTAGCTTCGCGAAGAGCTTGGGAATTGTCTTTTCCATCCCTTGCATATTATATTTCATCACGAAGTCGTTATAGCTTGGTGGCAGTGATTGAAGAATTATGTCAATGGCACTATCATCAGGAAGATTAACTCCCAGCTGAGTCAAGTAGTTATAGTACCCAGACATTCTGAGTATGTGTTCACTGACAGAACTATTCTCCTCCATCTTGCAGCTACAGAACTTTTTGGAGACTTCATATCTCTTAACTCGGGGCATTTGCTTGAATTATCAACTTCAACTCCTGGAACATCTCATATGCTCCATGACATTCAAAACGTCTTTGAAGTCCCAATTCTAAGCTGTAAATCATGACACACTGAACTATCAAGTAGTCGTTAGCTTTGCTCTGCCAGACATTCATAACGTCCAGAGTTGCTCCTGCAGCGGGTCTTGCACCTAGCGGTGCTTCTAGGACGTAATTCTTCTATGCAGCAATGAGGATAATCCTCAAGTTACGGACCCAGTCTATGTAGTTGCTACCATCATCTTTCAACTTAGCTTTCTCTAGGAGCGCATTATAATTCAAGGGAAGGGTAGCACGGGCCATTGATCTACAACAACATATATATGCAAAAACTATCAGGTACTAAGTTCATGATAAATTAAACTCAATTAATCATATTACTTAAGAACTCCCACTTAGATTGACATACCTCTAGTCAACTAAATGATCACGTGATCCATATCAACTAAACCATGTCCGATCATCACGTGAGATGGAGTAGTTTTCAATGGTGAACATCACTATGTTGATCATATCTACTATATGATTCACGTTCGACCCTTCAGTCTCAGTGTTCCGAGGCCATATCTGCATATGCTAGGCTCGTCAAGTTTAACCCGAGTGTTCTGCACGTGCAAAACTGGCTTACACCCGTTGTATGTGAACGTAGAGCTTATCACACCCAATAATCACGTGTTGTCTCGGCACGACGAACTGTAGCAGCGGTGCATACTCAGGGAGAACACTTGTACCTTGAAATTTAGTGAGGGGTCATCTTATAATGCTACTGCCGTACTAAGAAAAATAAGATGCATAAAGGATAAACATCATAGGCAATCAAAATATGTGACATGATATGGCCATCATCATCTTGTGCCTTAGATCTCCATCTCCAAAGCACCGTCATGATCTCCATTGTCACCGGCTTGACACTTTGATCTCCATCATAGCGTCGTTGTCGTCTCACCAACTATTGCTTCTACAACTATCGCTACCGCTTAGTGATAAAGTAAAGCAATTACATGGTGATTGCATTTCATACAATAAAGCGACAACCATAAGGCTCCTGCCAGTTGCCGATAACTTTTACAAAACATGATCATCTCATACAACAATTTATATCTCATCACGTCTTGACCATATCACGTCATGACATGCCCCGCAAAAACAAGTTAGACGTCCTCTACTTTGTTGTTGCAAGTTTTACGTGGCTGCTACGGGCTTCTAGCAAGAACCGTTCTTACCTACGCACCACAACGATTTTTCGTCAAGTGTGCTATTTTAACCTTCAACAAGGACCGACCGTAGTCAAACTTGATTCAACTAAAGTTGGAGAAACAGACATGTGACGCCCCAAGACCGGAGCTTCAGATGCCTTCCAGGATTTCCGGGTTTCGTGGGGTGATTTGTTTGGTTCGTTGCATTCATTATTGCATCGTGTGAATTCCATCATGTCATCATGCCATCATGTCATTTTTTAACTCAACTAAATAAACTGCATAGATCATTGATCTATTTAAATCGAGGGAACTCACATGGTGGTTTCTCTTTAAAACATACCCTCCCAATATTTAGGGAGCTATTATAAAGTATTCCATTAATTTGGAATTATCCGCAACCCACTTGCAAGTTAAATCCTTGACCTTTCCTTCTTCCGGTTTTCGACTCTCAACTTTGTCGATAATTCTTTTGTTCTTTTCTGAGGTTCCTCCAAAAATTCGAACATTTTTGGCCACTCCTAAAACCTGTCCTAGTTCAAACCTTTTGAATTAAATTCAAAGGAATTTGAATTTAATCTTTCAAACTTGACCTTTTCTATTTTCCCGGACCGAGCACATTTTTGTGAGTCTGAGAAAATACCCTTTGCCCAAGTCCCTTCTCTAACATTTTTTTTTCTTTTATTCCCTTTTCTCTCTTTCCTTTTTTAATTTTATTTTCTGTTATGAGAGAGGTTAAGAGAGTAGAGCCCAGCGGCCAGGCGGCCTGCTTCCCCGCAGCCCAGTTGGGCCTCAGTAGCCCATCCGCGTCTTCTAAGGCCAGCCCGCGCGCCCCCGTAACCCTAGCGATCTCTCGACCTCCTCTCCTTCCCTCGACCCCTTTCCTCGAGCGCCGTATCTCCCTCTCGTTCTCCCAGCGCCCCAACGCACGCTACCCGATCCCCTTCGACACCCTCTCCCTCTCGTCCTCCCACACCGCCGCCAAGTTCACCCGGAGCCCCGCTGGATCCGTGCCCGCACCCGTCGTCTTCCATGCCCAGCAGGAGCCCCGCACCGCTCGTCCCAATCGTTTTGCCCAGAGCTCACCGGAGCCCCAGCACGGGTCGTCGCCGGACCTCCTCCTTGCTCCATCACGTCGCCGACCTCCTGCCGTGGCCTCCTCCTCGCTTCAAGTCCACGCTATCAAGCCTCACGTCGCCGCCCTGCTACATTCGTCACCGGAGATCGCCAAATCTGGTCGCGTTGGGTCGGATCCTCTCGTCCCCGCCATGCGCGCGTCACCAGGGGTCACCTCCACACCAAGTTCACCGCCCGCAGCTCCCGTGCATCGATCGGAGTGCTCGTCTTGCTCGTGCACGTCATCCCGCCCCTGTGCGTTGACCGCAGACGGCGTTGCGCCAGGTCCAAACCGCTCTCCTGCTTCGCCTACAGTAGCCCATAGCCACGCTGGCAAGCTCCAAGGCCATCCCCGAAGAACGTACCTACGCCAAGTTTGAGTACCCACGACGTGTGTTTTCTGCTGCCAAGTACCACGACTACCGCCGTTGTGCAATTTGTCAAGTTCCACTATGAAACGTACAGCTACCGTCGACTCCGAAGACCTCGGTTTCATCAAGTTCCCACGACGACTTAAGTGTACCCCTCGGATACGTCAAGTGCGACTACACTGCGAGACAAAGTACGCCAAGCACCTCTCCGAAAACGAACATGTACCGCTACGCCCGGAGGCATCGGATCCATCAAGTCCTACAACGATTGTGCTCAACTACCCACAAACCTGAACATCTATGAAAATGTGTTCCACTACCGTCGCCGAGATTGCGAGAACCTCTACCGTCGACCCTAGAGCATGCGAGAACGACTACTTCCACTACGAACGTCCCGAAAACGTCTACTTCCCCTACACCACATCGAACTCGAACCGCTCCGATAACGCACGCTTCGAAGGTATAACCCCGAGACGACCGCCTGTGAATGAATGCATGTGTGATGTATGAGATGCTCGTGCTTGCTCCGTGCTCGAATTGTCGGTGCATGTTGCCCCTCTTTTTCCTTGTCATCGTCGTTGACCCGTGGGAACCCGGTAACCGGGATCACCCCACCATCTTTTGCACGCTCCCGCCACACTTTCTTTTGCACCGACGTCTCAATGAGTTGTCAGAACCGGAACGTTGCAGTGGCACTGTTTCGTTATCGTCGCCGTGGCACCCCTTTTGTTTCCGCCACGATGACAAATGCTTCATTATGCTCTTATCAATATTTTCATACAAACTTGCATTAAACTTGAACATGTCATCCGCATCATGATAATAACATTTAAAATGTTTAAATTGTTGTTTGCATTAAAATTGCTAAATGCGCATGAGGATTTACCGGAATTTTTGTTTGATGTTTCCGGCCTCATTTAAAATTCCTAACTGTGTATTTTTACTCATGTTTCACCTCTTGGCATGCTTAAAAACATTTAATATTGTTGAGTACATAAACAAGATCGAACTAAATAACTTGTTGTGGTGTTTCATCAATATGCAACTCGTTGCATATTGAGCTCCACTTAATTTGTAGAATTGCTTGTGCATTTTGCCATGCTATGCCTCTTTAAACCGGACATGCATCATACTTGGTTGTGCATCATGCCATGTGTATGTGGTGGTTGTTTACTATGTGTTTGCTTCTTTCCGGTGTTGCTTCTTCGGGTTAGTTCCGATAACGTCGCCTTTGAGAGGATTTGTTCGACTTCGTCCGTTTGTCTTCTTCGTGGACTCGTTCTTCTTCCTTGCGGGATCTCAGGCAAGATGACCATACCCTCGAAATCACTTCTATCTTTGCTTGCTAGTTGCTCACTCTATTGCTATGCCTATGCCGCGATACCTACCACATGCTTTATCATGCCTCCCATATTGCCATGTCAAACCTCTAACCCACCTTGTCCTAGCAAACCGTTGTTTGGCTATGTTACCGCTTTGCTCAGCCCCTCTTATAGCGTTGCTAGTTGCAGGTGAAGATGGAGTTTGTTCCTTGTTGGAACATGGATATTTGTTGGGATATCACAATATCTCTTATTTAATTAATGCACCTATATAATTGGTAAAGAGTGGAAGGCTCGGACTTATGCCTGGTGTTTTGTTCCACTCATGCCGCCCTAGTTTCCGTCATAACGGTGTTATGTTCCTTGATTTTGCGTTCCTTACGCGGTTGGGTTATAATGGGAACCCCTTGACAGTTTGCATTGAATAAAACTCCTCCAGCAAGGCCCAACCTTGGTTTTACCATTTGCCACCTAGCCTTTTTCCCTTGGGTTCTGTAGACTCATCTTTATTTTAACCCACCCGGGCCAGTGCTTCTCTAAGTGTTGGTCCAACCTGAGCGATGTCCGGCGCCCCTGGGCAACCAGGGTCTATACCAACCCGACGTCTGGCTCATCCGGCGTGCCCTGAGAACGAGATATGTGCAGCTCCTATCGGGATTTGTCGGCACATCCGGGCGGCTTTGCTGGTCTTGTTTTACCATTGTCGAAATGTCTTGTAACCGGGATTCCGAGTTTGATCGGGTCTTCCTGGGAGAAGGAATATCCTTCGCTGATCGTGAGAGCTTGTGATGGCCTAAGTTGAGACACCTCTACAGGGTTTTGAACTTTCGAAAACCGTGCCCGCGGTTATGGGCAGATGGGAATTTGTTAATGTCCGATTGTAGAGAACTTGACACTTAACTTAATTATAATGCATCAACCGCGTGTGTAGCCGTGATGGTCTCTTTCCGGCGGACTCCCGGAAGTGAACACGGCGTTGGAGTTATGCTTGAACATAAGTAGTTTCAGGATCACTTCTTGATCACTTCTAGTTCACGACTGTGCTTTGCTTCTCTTCTCGCTCTTATTTGCGTAAGTTAGCCACCATATATGCTAGTGCTTGCTGCAGCTCCACCTCACTACCTTTTCCCTACCCATAAGCTTAAATAGTCTTGATCGCGAGGGTGTGAGATTGCTGAGTCCCCGTGACTCAAAGATTACTTCCAAAACCAGTTGCAGGTGCCGTTGATACCGTGCAAGTGACGCAACTGAGCTCAAGGAAGAGCTCGATGAAGGTCGTGTTTGTTGTGTTGTTTTCGTTTCCAGTTGATCAGTAGTGGAGCCCAGTCACGACAATCTGGGATCTTTTGCATTAGGGGTAGTCTTCTTTTATTTTGGTTCCGTAGTCGGACCTTGTATGTATCTGGTTGATGTAATGCTATATTTATGTATTGTGTGAAGTGACGATTGTAAGCCAACTCTATACCTCTTTCTTATTCAGTACATGTGATGTGTAAAGATTACCCCTCTTGCGACATGCCTACAATGCGGTTATGCCTCTAAGTCGTGCTCCGACATGTGGGAGATATAGCCGCATCGTGGGTGTTACAAGTTGGTAATCAGAGCCTTCCCCGACTTAGGAGGCCCCTGCTTGATCGAATCGCTGGCGTTGTTGAGTCTAGAAAAATGTTTTGAGTCTTATAGGATTATATATATCGGAGAGTAGGATTCTTTTTACTCCTCAGTCCCTTCGTCCCTCTGGTGAGGCATCCTGACGTAGAGTTTTGACTCTTCTCTTCTCAAATTTCACTAATTTTTTTTTAGGATCATGCGGGTATCTTGGAATCGTTCCGATGGTTTTGTGACGAGAACATTGTTCTTGGTGCCTCCTGACATTTGGGGGTTGTGGCAGTGTCCCGGGGAGTTGAGCTCCGAGGTGTTGTCGTCACAATTTTATCATTGCAGTTCTGTAATACCTGAGTTTCGCCGACATCGAAAATCTCTTTTATGCAGTTGTTGGTGAGATAACCTCGACGCCACCCAGTACTGCGGCGGGAGTTCGGGAGTATTGCCATAACTCGTATAACGGATGCTTTTCGAAGGTTGAGGTAAACGATTTCCGAAGGTTTCTTGGTTATGTGTTGAAGGATGGATACAGCTGGATGTAGGATTTGTTAGTTTTGGGTGAGATATTATGCTTCCCCTGTATCCCCAACACCTGATTGCATAACCAGAAAGTTTCGGGAGTTTATAAGTGGGAATTCAAGTATCACGTAGGATATCTTTCCAACAGACACACGATACGATATGGGATCTATCATATCTTTGTTCCGGCTTATTTTGCAAGCCAATCCTTTGCTTTTGTTTTCAGTTGTGGTATTCGAGTTGCTTCGAAGTCAAATGTTGATTCCATACCTTTTCCAACTGGTGTTCTCATATTTCTATGTGAGTGCTAATCATTCATGATAATCGAGATTGTCATGTCAATTCTTTTTCAACCGGCGCGCTTCTCGTCAAGTGGATCCGATCATTTCAACATCCGCAAGATCAATTATCAGTTTTTTCAACGGTGTTTGTTTCATCCGTCTCCAAGCTGCCTTTGTTTTCCCGCCCTCCCATCCCTTTTTCTTCAAGGACTCGGAGTTCTTAATCAAGTATCCTTTTATTGATGTGAAGTCTCTTCATTCTTTTCCGTCAATGTTCTTATCTGGTGATTCTCAGGAAGATACTAACGGAGCTTCTAGTTCATCATTCTTCATTCTCTTTCTTCTCTGGTGGATGCAACCCAAGCTTTGTCGATCATATCCTTTCCTCGTTGCACAATGTTTCCTCATGTCGGTGCATCTCTTAATCACCCACCTCTTGCTATTCATGTTATTTGGAGTGCTGAAGACATCTCAGAAGACTCAGCTTTTCATTCAAGATATGTTCAACCTATTTCGAGGTTGTTACCTCATTCTAGCCATTTAATTCAACCGGTGCAATCTCCCTTTTAAATTTTTCAATGGTGTATCTTTTGAGTGGGCCCTAACCCACAAGTCTTTTCCCAGGATCTTACTTGACTCTTCTAATTTTCCCGGAGCTATTCTAAAATTCATTTCAAAGTTTGACGTAAGAATGAATTATCATCAGTCAAATGTATTTCTCCAAGATCGGTCAAATTCTTTTCATCGTTGGTTCAACCTTTCTAATTTTCATTCCGGAGTGTCTCAACAAATCTTGATGATGTTTCTCGTCGTCATTCTCGGATTTGGAGACCGAAGAAGAGTTTCTCTTCAATCTTATCCGTTCTCTCAAAGATTCATGGTTCTAGCTTCATGACATCCTCTCATAATTGTTTTCGATTGTGAGAATTCTTTTCACCCATACGGAGCAATTCAAGAGTCTTTTCAGTTTGATTCTCCAAAGGCCATCATTTCGGGTTTATTCATTCTGAGCTTTCAGCTCTCTTACTCCAACTCTTACCGGTGCATCATTCAAGTATTCTCTAATCAGCTCGGGATCTCTTCGTTCACTTGCATCTAAATTCTCTCAAGTATCATCTTTCGTTTTCAAATTCTCCCCGGTGTATTGTGCTTTTGCTACTTTCATTTTCAATTCTTACGGTGGTTCGTTCAAGAGTTCTCTTCCTCTGTTATCATACAGATTCATTCGTTCTTTCCAATCCTACCGGTGGTTCATTGAATACCTTCTCAAGTTTATGCTATATCTCTCTTAATCCTTTCAACGAGAATAAGTAGTATGCCAAATCCATTGTTTGTCATCAATTTAAATTGGTGAAGGATACGCATAACGCAATTCTTATTGTTGTTTCATCCAAGTGATCTAGTCTCTTATTTCCAGAGTTTGTTCATCATATCACATTCTTGGTTTCAATTGTCTCATCTTTTCTTTTCCCAGAGTTCCTAGTTCTCTCAATTATATCACCACGAAGATCCATCTAAAGCGTTACAAGGCTTTACCTTGTGTTTTCAACTTCTCTTTCTTTTTTATCATCATTTTGTTACCGGAGTTCTTCATGGAGTTTCTACATGGTGGTTCATCAAGGATTTAATTCCTTCTCAAAGCGTTCATCGAGATTCTTTTCAGAGGAGCTCAAGTATTCTTCATCTTGCATTCCGAAGTGCAATTCCTTCTATCTTATCTTTTGAGGTGGTGTTATGTCATTCGTGGCAATTCGAGTTCGTGTTTCATGATTCAACAGTTGTCAAGAATGGGATAGTTAAACCCATCATTCTTCCTTGGAGTTATCTTGGTATAGATTTCACCTAAAGCCCTCCATTGGGAATGTTGCTCCTTGTGGTGATTACCTATGATCCAAGTTTTATCCTTATCACCTCGGTGGAAGAAACTTTCTATTCTTTTCTAGCTCTCAATCAAATCTATTGTTTCCGTTAGTGGCGAAATTTCACCTCATAGTTTTGAGATGTTTTCCATAAGTCCACAACAAGCTTACTCTTTTCGTTGTTGGTTTTCCAACAACTCCGTTCGACCCTTCTCATAAAAATGCTTTTTCAAAGCTCATTTCAGGTAAAAGATGTTGTTTTCTTCTCCATTCCTTCAATTCCATTCTTTTATCTCTTCCGGAGGCATTGTGATGTTGCTCTCTTCACTCATCATCTCGGTTTGTGAGGATCATGTTCTTTTCGTGCTTATCTATTCAATCGGAGTGTCGTGCCCTCTTTTCAAGTTCTCTCATTCTGTCCAGTTTTGCCTCTTTTCTACTGGAGTGCTGTCTAAAATCTTTCTTACCCATTGTGCCATTCTTTCAATAGTTTCGGAGGCAATGTGTTGTTGATTTCATCAAGTATCCTCATCTTGTCAAGATCATGTTCGATTCTTTCCATTTACAGTCGGAGTGCTGCCAAATTTATATCTTTCTTTTTTCCTTCTCTATCTTGTTTTAACCGGAGTGTTGTCGTAATTGATCCTTATCGTTCCTTCTGCATCTCGTTTCTACCGGAGTGCTTGCATGTACATCTTGTCCATTGCAACCCTTTTCTTATGTATTTCAACCTACAAGGTTCTAGTAATGTTCCTTGTTCCTATTTTATCTAACGGAGTGTTTTCTACTTCGTTCATCTCCATTGTATTCTTTCTTTCAATTGTTTAACCTCTCAAGGTTCGTGGTTTCACTCGTTTGTCCAAGAAGCAACTTAGTTTACCTCTCCTCTTCCTTTTCCGTTTCTCTCCGGTGCCATTCTAGATCTCGGGATGAGATCCTCTCATAGTGGTGGAGTGTTGTGACGCCCCAAGACCGGAGCTTCATATGCCTTCCAGGGTTTCTGGGTTTCGTGGGGTGATTTGTTTGGTTCGTTGCATTCATCATTGCATCGTGTGCATTCCAACATGTCATCATGCCATCATGTCATTTTTTAACTCAACTAAATAAATTGCATGGATTGTTGATCTATTTAAATCGAGGGAACTCACATGGTGGTTTCTCTTTAAAACATACCCTCCCAATATTTAGGGAGCTATTATAAAGTATTCCATTAATTTGGAATTATTCGCAACCCACTTGCAAGTTAAATCCTTGACCTTTCCTTCTTCCGGTTTTCGACTCTCAACTTTGTCGATAATTCTTTTGTTCTTTTCCGAGGTTCCTCCAAAAATCCAAACATTTTTGGCCACTCCTAAAACCTGTCCTAGTTCAAACCTATTGAATTAAATTCAAAGGAATTTGAATTTAATCTTTCAAACTTGACCTTTTGTATTTTCCCGGACCGAGCACATTTTGTGAGTATGAGAAAATACCCTTTGCCCAAGTCCCTTCTCTAACCTTTTTTTTTCCTTTTATTCCCTTTTCTCTCTTTCCTTTTTTATTTTATTTTCTGTTATGAGAGAGGTTAAGAGAGTAGAGCCCAGCGACCAGGCGACCTACTTCCCCGCAGCCCAGTTGGGCCTCAGCAGCCCATCCGCGTCTTCTAAGGCCAGCCCGCGCGTCCCCGTAACCCTAGCGATCTCTCGACCTCCTCTCCTTGCCTCGAGCGCCGCCATCTCCCTCTCGTTCTCCCAGCGCCCCAACGCACGCTGCCTGATCCCCTTCGACACCCTCTCCCTCTCGTCCTCCCACACCACCGCCAAGTTCACTCGGAGCCCTGCTGGACCCGTGCCCGCACCCGTCATCTTCCACGCCCAGCTGGAGCCCCGCACCGCTCATCCCAATAGTTTTGGCCGGAGCTCGCCGGAGCCCCAGCACCGGTCGTCGCCGAACCTCCTTCTTGCTCCACCACGTCGCCGACCTCCTGCCGTGGCCTCCTCCTCGCTTCAAGTCCACGCTGTCAAGCCTCACGTCGCCGCCCTGCTACGCTCGTCACCGGAGATCGCCAGATCTGGTCACGTTGGGTCGGATCCTCTCGTCCCCGCCATGCGCGCATCACCAGGGGTCACCTCCGCACCAAGTTTGCCGTCCGCAACTCCCCTGCATCGATCGGAGTGCTTGTCTTGCTCGTGCACGTCTTCCCGCCTCTATGCGTTGACCGCAGACGGTGTTGCGCCAGGTCCAAACCGCTCTCCTGATTCGCCTACAGTAGCCTGCAGCCACGCTGGCAAGCTCCAAGGCCATCCCCGAAGAACGTACCTACGCCAAGTTTGAGTACCCACGACGTGTGTTTTCTGCTGCCAAGTACCACGACTACCGCCGTTGTGCATTTTGTCAAGTTCCACTATGAAACGTACAACTACTGTCGACCCTGAAGACCTCGATTTCATCAAGTTCCCACGACGACTTAAGTGTACCCCTTGAATACGTCAAGTGCGACTACACTGCGAGACAAAGTACGGCAAGTACCTCTTCGAAAACGAACATGTAACGCTACGCCCGGAGGCATCGGATCCGTCAAGTCCTACAACGACTGTGCTCAACTACCCCCGAACCCGAATGTCTACGGAAACGTGTTCCACTACCATCGCGAGATTGCGAGAACCTCTACTGTCGACCCTAGAGTATGCGAGAATGACTACTTCCACTACGAATGTCCCGAAAACGTCTACGTCCCGTACACCACATCGAACTCGAACCGCTCCGATAACGCACGCTTCGAAGGTATAACCCTGAGACGACCGCCCGTGAATGAATGCATGTGTGATGTATGAGATGCTCGTGCTTGCTCCGTGCTCGAATTGCCGGTGCATGTTGCCCCTCTTTTGCCTTGTCACCATCGTCGACCCGTGGGAACCCGGTAACCGGGATCAACCCACCATCTTTTGCATGCTCCCGCCATACTTTTTTTGCACCAACATCTCAATGAGTTGTCGGAACCGGAACGTTGCCGTGCCACTGTTTCGTTATCGTCGCCGTGGCACCCCTTTTGTTTCTGCCACGATGAAAAATGCTTCATTATGCTCTTATCAATATTTTCATACAAACTTGCATTAAACTTGAACATGTCATCCGCATCATGATAATAATATTTAAAATGTTTAAATTGTTGTTTGCATTAAAATTGCTAAATGCGCATGAGGATTTACCGGAATTGTTGTTTGATGTTTCCGGCCTCATTTAAAATGCCTAACTGTGTATTTTTACTCATGTTTCACCTCTTGCCATGCTTAAAAACATTTAATATTGTTGAGTACATAAACGAGATCGAACTAAATAACTTGTTATGCTGTTTCGTCAATATGCAACTCGTTGCATATTAAGCTCCACTTAATTTGTAGAATTGCTTGTGCATTTTGCCATGCTATGCCTCTTTAAACTGGACATCGATCATACTTGGTTGTGCATCATGCCATGTGTATGTGGTGGTTGTTTACTATGTGTTTGCTTCTTTCCGGTGTTGCTTCTTCGGGTTAGTTTCGATAACATCGCGTTTGAGAGGTTTTGTTCGACTTCGTCCGTTTGTCTTCTTCATGGACTCGTTCTTCTTCCTTGCGGGATCTCAGGCAAGATGACTATACCCTCGAAATCACTGCTATCTTTGCTTGCTAGTTGCTCGCTCTATTGCTATGCCTATGCCGTGATACCTACCACATGTTTTATCATGCCTCCCATATTGCCATGTCAAACCTCTAACCCACCTTGTCCTAGCAAACCCTTGTTTGGCTATGTTACTGCTTTGCTCAGCCCCTCTTATAGCGTTGCTAGTTGCAGGTGAAGATGGAGTTCCTTGTTGGAACATGGATATTTGTTGGGATATCACAATATCTCTTATTTAATTAATGCACCTATATACTTGGTAAAGGGTGGAAGGCTCGGCCTTATGCCTGGTGTTTTGTTCCACTCTTGCTGCCCTAGTTTCCGTCATACCGGTGTTATGTTCCTTGATTTTGCATTCCTTACGCGGTTGGGTTATAATGGAAACCCTTGACAGTTCGCCTTGAATAAACTCCTCCAGCAAGGCCCAACCTTGGTTTTACCATTTGTCACCTACCTTTTCCCTTGGGTTCTGCAGACTCAAGGGTCATCTTTATTTTAACCCCCCCGGGCCAGTGCTTCTCTAAGTGTTGGTCCAACCTAAGCGATGTCCGGTGCCCCCTGGGCAACCAGGGTCTATGCCAACCCGACGTCTGGCTCATCCGGGGTGCCCTGAGAACGAGATATGTGCAGCTCCTATCGGTATTTGTCGGCACATCCGGGCGGCTTTGCTGGTCTTGTTTTACCATTGTCGAAATGTCTTGTAACCGTGATTCCGAGTCTGATCGAGTCTTCCTGGGAGAAGGAATATCCTTCATTGACCGTGAGAGCTTGTGATGGGCTAAGTTGGGACACCCCTACAGGATTTTGAATTTTTGAAAGCCGTGCCCGCGGTTATGGGCAGATGGGAATTTGTTAATGTCTGGTTGTAGAGAACTTGAAACTTAACTTAATTATAATACATCAACCGCGTGTGTAGCCATGATGGTATCTTTCCGGCGGAGTCCGAGAAGTGAACACGGCGTTGGAGTTATGCTTGAATGTAAGTAGTTTCGAGATCACTTCTTGATCACTTCTAGTTCACGACCGTGCTTTGCTTCTCTTCTCGCTCTTATTTATGTAAGTTAGCCACCATATATGCTAGTGCTTGCTGCAGCTCCACCTCACTACCTTTTCCCTACCCATAAGCTTAAATAGTCTTGATCGCGAGGGTGTGAGATTGCTGAGTCCCCGTGACTGACGGATTACTTCCAAAACCAGTTGCAGGTGCCGTTGATACCATGTAGGTGACGCAACCGAGCTCAAGGAGGAGCTCGATGAAAATCGTGTTTGTTGTGTTGTTTTCTTTTCCAGTTGATCAGTAGTGGAGCCCAGTCGGGGCGATCGGGGATCTTTTGCATTAGGGGTAGTCTTCTTTTATTTTGGTTCCGTAGTCGGACCTTGTATGTATCTGGTTGATGTAATGCTATATTTATGTATTGTGTGAAGTGGCGATTGTAAGCCAACTCTGTACCTCTTTCTTATTCAGTACATGGGATGTGTAAAGATTACCCCTCTTGCGACATGCCTACAATGCGGTTATGCCTCTAAGTCGTGCTCCGACACGTGGGAGATATAGCTGCATCGTGGGTGTTACAATACACCCGCCAACTACCTGTGTGCAAGGCACGTCAGTAGAACCAGTCTCATGAACACGGTCATGTAATATCGGTCCGGGCCGCTTCATCCAACAATATCACCAAATCAAAGTAAGACATTGGTGGTAAGAAGTATGACTATTATCGCCCACAACTCTTTGTGTTCTACTCGTGCATATCATCTATGCATAGACCTGACTCGAATGCCACCGTTGGAGAACGTAGCATGCAATTTCAAAAAATTTCATACGATCACGCAAGATCTATCTAGGAGATGCATAACAACGTGACGGGGAGAGTGTGTCCACGTACCCTCATAAACCGAAAGCGGAAGCATTAGGTTAACGCGGTTGATGTAGTCGAACGTTTTCACGATCAAACCGATCCAAGTACCGAACGTATGGCACCTCCGTGTTCAGCACACGTTCAGCTCGATGACGTCTGGTGGAATCCTGGATTAGGGGGTCTCCGGACAACCGGACTATATCCTTTGGCCGGACTGTTGGCCTATGAAGATACAAGATTGAAGACTTCATCCCGTGTCCGGATGGGACTCTCCTTAGCGTGGAAGGCAAGCTAGGCAATACGGATATGTAGATCTCCTCCCTTGTAACCGACTCTGTGTAACCCTAGCCCCCTCCGGTGTCTATATAAACCAGAGGGTTTAGTCCATAGGACAACATATAATCATACCATAGGCTGGCTTCTAGGGTTTTTGGCCTCTACCATCTCGTGGTAGATCAACTCTTGTAATACTCATATCATCAAGAACAATCAAGCAGGACATAGGGTATTACCTCCTTCAAGAGGGCCCGAACCTGGGTAAACATCGTGTCCCTTGTCTCCTGTTACCATTCGCCTTAGACGCACAGTTTGGGACCCCCTACCTGAGATCCGCCGGTTTTGACACCGACATTGGTGCTTTCATTGAGAATTCCACTGTGTCGTCACCATAAGTCTTGATGGCTCCTTCTATCATCGGTAGCGATGCTGTCCAGGGTGAGGTTTTCCTCCCCGGACAGATCATTGTATTCGGCGGCTTCGTACTGCGGGCCAATTCGCTTGGCCATCTAGAGCAGATCGAGAGCTACGCCCCTGGCCATCAGGTCAGATTCGGAAACTTAAACTACACTACCGACATCTGCGGAGACTTGATCTTCGACGGATTCGAGCCCGTGTCAGGTGCGCCGCACAGTCACAATGAGCATGACGTAACTCTACCGTTGGACAGTGTTCGGGAGATCGCATCTGCAACTACTCCGGCCTTCAATCCGGAGCAAATTGCGCCATCCAAGGACGGAGGGATAGACCCCGCCATGGAGGCCGCACTCTCAGTGGCGATGGAGCCGGATACTAACTTCACTCCTTACGAGAGCCGTGTCGCCAAATCACTGGATTCGTCTCCTGCCGCGGACTCCGAGCCGCCTGCATCTGTGCCCATCGAATCCGACTGGGCGCCGATCATGGAGTTCACCTCCGCGGATATCTTTCAGCACTCGGCTTTCGGCGGTGTGCTAAATTCATTAAAGTCTCTCTCCTTGTCAGGAGAACCTTGGCCAAACTATGTCCGGCTAGAATGGGATACAGACGACGAAGAAATTCGCTACCCGCCCACCACCCACTTAGTAGCCACTGTCGACGACTTAACCGACATGCTCAACTTCGACTTCGAAGACATCGACGGCATGGACGAAGATGCAGGAGACGAACAGGAACCAGCGCCCACTGGGCGCCGGACATCCACTTCATCACATGACATATACATGGTGGATACACCCAAAGAAGGCAATGGCGAAGAGACAGCGGAGGATGGCCCCTCCAAGAAGCAACCCAAGCGCCGACGTCGGCGACGCCGCTCTAAGTCCCACCATAGCAAAAACAACGATAACAGCGCAAGAGAAAATAACACTCCAGTCGACTCCAGAGGAAACGACGATCACATTGCCCCGGCGGCAGAGCATGGTGAGGCTGCAAGTGGCGAACATAGTGCGGATCCGACGCCCGAACACGGCGACGCCGAGTATAAACCTCTTCAAACCCCCTATGGGGAGGAAAACAGTCCGGACGAAGATGCACACATCATCCCGGAAACGCACTTGGAGCAAGAGAACCTCCGCAGAAGGCTTATTTCCACAGCGAGGAGTCTGAAGAAGCAGAAGCAAAGGCTTAAGGCCGCACAAAATACACTCAATAGCAGGTGGAACAAAGTGCTCGACAACGAAGCAAAGTATGGTGGAAGGTACCACACAAAGAGCTATCCAAAGCGCAAGCTGTTACCTGAATTCGACGATGAGGCCTTAGAGCCCACACAGGCAAAAAATGAAACGGCCAACCGGCCGGATCCACCACCTTGTGACCGCGATAGAGCGGATAACAAATACGCACATAAGTCAACACACGATGTACGTGAGGACTTGCGTCAAAAATCCGGTACGACCAGATCCATCTATGGATCTAGGAATCGTGCTCCGGCACAAAATCAAAACCAAATACTACAACCGTCCGAACGCCATGGTACATCCAAGTACAGGGGTGCCGCACACCCCCTATGTTTCACCAATGAGGTGCTGGACCACGAATTCCCAGAAGGATTCAAACCAGTGAACATAGAGGCGTACGACAGGACCACAGACCCTGGGGTCTGGATTGAGGACTTTATCCTCCATATCCATATGGCTCACGGAGATGATCTCCATGCCATTAAATACTTGCCCCTCAAGCTTAAAGGACCAGCTCGGCACTGGCTGAAAAGCCTCCCCGAAAACTCAATTGGAAGTTGGGAGGAGCTCCGGGACGCTTTTTGGGCTAATTTTCAAGGGACCTACGTCCGACCTCCGGATGCAGACGGTCTAACTCATATAATTCAACAGTGCGAAGAGTCCGCCCGAAAGCTTTGGAACAGGTTTCTCACCAAGAAGAACCAAATCATCGACTGTTCGGACGCCGAAGCCTTAGCATCTTTCAAACACAGTGTCCGAGATGAATGGCTCGCCAAACACCTCGGCCAAGAAAAACCGAGAACAATGGCAGCTCTAACAAGTCTCATGACCCGCTTTTGCGCGGGCGAAGACATCTGGTTAGTCCGCAGTAGCACCAGCGAGCCAAGCACATCCGAAGTCAGGGTTGGCAATGGAAAACCACGACGCAATAAAAGCAAGCGTCGAAATAAAGAAGATAGCCCAGATAATATGGCGGTAAACGCCGGATTCAGGGGCTCTCGACCAGGTCAGCGGAAAAAGCCTTTCAAAGGAAGGAGAGACAGACCATCTGGCCTAAACAAGATTCTTGACAAACTATGTCAGATTCATGGCACCCCCGATAAACCTGCAAATCACACAAACCGAGAATGATGGGTCTTCAAGCAGGTAGGTAAGCTAAATGCCGAACACAAGAGGGGGGACACCAAGCGAAGACGAGGACGAGCCTCGCCAGCAAAGCACTGGAGGACAGAAAAAATTCCCACCAGATGTTAAAACAGTCAACATGATCCATGTGACGAAGAGGAGAAGCAAACATGCACTTCGAGACACACGCGCCATAGAGACCGTCACCCCTAGGTTCAACCCCTGGTTGGCCTGTCCGATCACTTTTGATCGCGGGGATCACGCGACAAGCATCCGACACGAAGGATTGGCGGCCTTGGTGTTAGACCCAATAATAAACGGATACCATCTCACACGAGTCCTCATTGACGGCGGCAGTGGTCTAAATCTGATATATCAGGACACAGTCCACAAAATGGGGATAGACCCGACAAAAATAAGCCACCGTACTACTACCTTCAAGGGAGTAATACCAGGCCTAGAGGCCCGCTGCACGGGCTCTCTATTACTAGAGGTTGTATTCGGTTCTTCCGACAACTTCCTAAGCGAAAGGTTAACTTTCTACATCGCTCCATTCCGAAGTGGCTATCAGGCACTACTCAGAAGAGCGGCTTTCGCTCGTTTTAATGCAATCCCGCATTACACTTCTCTCAAGCTTAAGATTCCCAGTCCATGTGGCACCATCACAGTTAGCGGAAATACTGAGTGTGCTCTATGCGCAGAAGAATGTGCGGCAGCTTTAGCCACCGAGCACTAGACGGCCTCACCAACCAGAAAAAATGACAGGTCGTCAAGACCACGGACACGGTTAGACGAGTCCGGTGCACCACTACATATACATGAGATTGGTTTGATGCTCAAGCCCTCCTAGACGGTACCAGGGGCTTCCCGTGTGTAATCAGGGCTAGTCCGGCTCAACTTTACTTATCTTAAATTTTAATGGTTTATTGACAATAACCAATTTTATGGCACGACAACTTTCACCTAAGTTCTTCTCTTTTATAGATGACAATTGTGCTACACCCGTCCAGGACACGGCACAACGGAGACACAAGCGCAGACGTGCAGCAGGGACCCACTCAAAGGTTTCTTTTTAGATTAAGACCCTGCGTAAACCTTTTTTTTACTGTCTCTTGTTGTTCACATCCTCCGGATACTCAATACAACCGATAAGGATGCCAACGTATTGGCATGTGGCCACGTCAAGATATTGCATGTACCTAGACACCTGGGGTTTATTATTAAGGGCATTGTTCAGCCCGACATATGTTATAAAGACCGAATACCTTAGGGAGTGTTCGGCGTCGTGAGTTTGGCCTTATATGCATCAGCTCCGAATCATGTCTTTAGTCAAATGTTGGGTTTGCCCAGCTCCCATGTTTTGGTACCTTACATTCCGCTATATCGGCTAAGGTAGCACTGGGAGAACTACTGTGATTGTGCCCTGGTTCATTCGGATGAGCACCTCAGTAGACAAAGCCGAAAACTGACTGTCATGATATAGCACGAGACTAGTCAACCACTCGATGACTCAGCGGAATCTTCGGGATTCCTCCGCATTAACGAAGGGCCGTTTCCCGGTCATGTATGTATGCGCCCCGTATTCGGACGAGCGCAGAAGTACCAGGGGCTATATAGTAGCCCCACCATCAAACTCCTATGGCTAAGTGAAAGTGTTAAAGCAATATAGTCTGATTGCCTCGTTCGCTGTGCTACCACCTCCTTAATGGACCAAGATGTTAGATCAAGTGTGAATACGCCTCTTTTGCGAACACCCCCGCATTATATGCATGGGGGCGGAAGCCGATGACTGCAAACTTTCAGGTTATATACATATATACATAAACGGCCGCACAGGAGGCATCATAATACTTTCAGGCAAAAGTATAAACACAACCTTGATAACTCAATCAAACATTGTTTTTACAATGGGAGTACATGTCACTAGAACATAATATTCTTCGAGCACCGAGCCTCTATCGAATGAGCGCCTTCAAGAACTTCTTCAAAGTAGTGCTCGGCAGCCACTCGGCCCACGGCCGAACCCTGTGTTGCAACAGTGGTGGCCTCCATCTCTGCCCAGTATGTCTTGACACGGGCAAAGGCCATCCGCGCACCCTCTATGCATGCCAGCCTCTTCATAGCATCAATGTGCGGCACCGCATCAAGGAATTGTTGCACCAAACTAAAGTAACTATTCGGCCTTGGCCCTCCCGGTCACAGATGGTCCACAATGGACTTCATGGCGAGTCCGAACAACCTATGGAGCTCGGCCCACTCGACCATTCGCTCATTCAACAGCAGCGGACGCACTGGAGCATGGAACTGTGACCAGAACAACTTTTCCACTTCGCGATCTCCTTGATCCTTGAAGTACTCGGCCGCATCAGCAGCACTCGCCGCCAAATCCATGTAGGCGTCCATAGAACTCCATAGTTGATCAAGAGGAGCATTCTTTGGATCTCCGAACTTAGTACACAACAAGAAGGGCTTCCTAGCCACGATATCCGCAGCTTGATGCAGCTCCTCCTTCGTCACTCTAATTTTAGAGCGGGCTTCCTTGGCTGTTACCATGGCCTTCTCTAGGTCCATCGCACTTGTTTGGCTTTCTTTTTCAAGAAGCTGGTAACGGTTAGCGGCATCTTTCAACTCAATGGCCATCTCGGCTATACTTTCCTTGCTCTGGCGATGCGCGGACTGTTCGGCCCGCAACTCTTCGACCGCCCTTAGAGTGGCTGCATCGCTATTCCTTACTTGTTCCTTGGCTTAGGCAAGCTCTGCCCGAAGGGTCTCCACGATGGCAGCTCCATCTGCAGTCACAAGATATTAAAGATATTGGCATCATTCTCCTCTTACTATGCGGTGATCACCGGAGAAATCACTTACCCCGTGCCTCGTCAAGCCGCTTGTTGACAAGCACGATGTCGGCATCTGCCGCATCAAGTTACCGCTTTAGCTCGGCAAACCCATCAGTCCAGCTAGCCACCGGAGCTTCAGCCACCTGCACATAAAGGCGGTCTGGTTATTACCTGGGACTATGATCCTTTGTTTGCCGCCATTTTCGACGACAACCAGAGTCTCAGGGGCTACTATCTGCATAGGGCACACCTAACGTGTGCGGTACCGTAAAAAACATACACTATTTCACGTACCTCAAAGCCTTTTAGCAGACTCATAAAAGCTTCATGCAATCCGCTTTCAGTGGATGAAATCCTTTCAACTATCGTACTCATTAGCGTACGATGCGCTTCTGAGATGGCCGCTTGCTCCAGAAGATCCTTCAGTGCGTCCGACCGCACACTATACGGTTCCGGACTCTTTCTGTTGCTCTTTTTAGGAGCCGAATACTGAGGACTCCGGGTGGCCAAGGGATTACCCCCTGGCCTTGGCGGATCAGGAGAAACCCTCCGCGACGACACTTCAGGGTTGCCTTCCTCATGAGGCGGGGTGGCAGGGGGAGGTGTTTCGCTCTCCATCATCTCCGGAAGAAGATCCCCCGAAGACGAACTCTGTCGAGAAGGGCTACGATCTGAACTACAAGATATGAGCTTCGGTTATTGTCTTCAGAAGTAAGGTAGGATATTTTCACTACTAAGTACTTTTCGATTACTTACAGCTTTATAGAGGGCTAATTCCTTGCGGACACTGTGCGGCAAGGGTACCCCCCGAGGCAGGACCCTCCGGCGAAGATTTCTTCCCCCATTTAGAAACCTCTGTTTCCGGATCTTCAGAGGTGGTCCGCTTCTTTCCTCGAGGAGAGGGAATGTCAGATTCTTCTCGTTGGTTATCCTCCTTCACGGAGGCGCTCATTCCCCCGGTTGGGACGAGTAGTGAGCGAGGCTCGCTTTCGGCCTCTTTATCCCCCCTTTATCTTCCTTCGAGGGCACTTGATATGGCGCCGGCTCCAGCATTCAGTCTAGTACTGGATTGGCCAAGCCCTCGGGAAGGGGGGCCGGACACCTGATCATCTTCGCCTTTGTTATCCAGTCCTGGTCAAAGAGCGACTTTTCAGAATGATGTTATGATGAATAAGAGAAACAGTGTGTTCGGCCATGGGATTACTTACTTGGGTATCCGGCGATTACAGCTCAGACCTGCATCCTCGGTGGTGTCCGGACACTTTATTTGTGATCCAAAGAACAACTTGTACATCTCCTCGAGCGTCATGCCGAGGAAGTGCTGAATGATTCGCGGTCCCTCCGGGTTGAACTCCCACAAACGGAGAGGTCTACGTTTGCAAGGCGGGACCTGGCGAACTAGCATGACTTGCATCACCGTGACCAGGTTGACGTCTCTCTCAATGAGATCTCGGATGCGACTCTGCAATATCGACACATCCTTTACTGGACCCCAGTTTAGCCCCTCGCTGATCCATGATGCCAGTTGTGGTGGTGGGCCCGAGGGAAAGGTAGGGATGGCTGCTCACTTGGCACTTCGGGGATGTGTGATATAAAACCACTCCTGTTGCCACAAACTGGATACTTCTGGGAAGGAACCCTCTGGACATGGAGCATTAGCGCTTTTGCTTATTACGGCACCTCCGCACTCTACGTGCCGCCCCTCGATCATCTTTGGCTTCACATTGAAGGTCTTGAGCCACATGCCGAAGTGAGGGGTAATGCAGAGGAAGGCCTCACATACAACGATGAACGATGGGATGTGAAGGAGGGAATCTGGGGCCAGATCGTGGAAATCCAGCCCATAATAGAACATGAGTCCCCTAACAAAGGGATCCAGAGCGAGGGCTAGTCCTCGGAGGAAGTGAGAGACGAACACAACACTCGCGTTGGGTTCGGGAGTGGGGATGACCTGCCCTCAGGCGGGAAGCCTGTGCAAAATTTCGGCGGTCAGATATCTGGCCTCTCACCGCTTCTTGATGTCCTCCTCTGTGACAGAGGAAGGCATCCACCGACCTTGGAGGTTGGATCCCGACATGGTTGAAGGTCCGAAGTGCCTGACCTGAGCCTGGGGTGTTGGAACTCAAGGCGGGGGAAGGATTCGATTGAGCGCGAGAGGAAAAAGGGACAGGTCTTGGCCTCTTTATAAAGAGGGTGAATATCAAGCGTCCTCCCTGTGGCCGTTTTGGACTCGCCTAAAATCGAGGAGTCATACCAACGGGCACGGTTGGGTTACCCATGTTCGTATTGATGAAAATCCCGTAATAAGGGGAACACAATCTCTGCTTTGACAAGACGTGTCAAGAAACCGCCTTGTGATATGTGCGGTGCTGGTTGAGAAAAACGGTTCGAATAATGACCGGGCCAGGGTGTGATGTCATGCTGTCAAAACGTGTCAGCAGAGTAGATTTGTGGAAATATTATTCTCTCTACGGTGGTATGCGGAACTTGTTTTGCAGAGCCGGACACTATCCTTGTGTTCAAAATCTTCCGTGGAGTATTCGGAGGAGGAACCCGCCTTGCAATGCCGAAGACAATACTGCGCGCCGGACTCATTGTCATTGAAGCCTGGTTCAGGGGCTACTGAGGGAATCCTAGATTAGGGGGTCTCTGGAAAGCCGAACTATATCCTTTGGCCGGACTGTTGGACTATGAAGATACAAGATTGAAGACTTCATCCCGTGTCCGGATGGGACTCTCCTTGGCATGGAAGGCAAGCTAGGCAATACAGATATGTAGATTTCTTCCCTTGTAACCGACTCCGTGTAACCCTAGCCCCCTCCGGTGTCTATATAAACTGGAGGGTTTAGTCCGTAGGACAACATACAATCATACCATAGGCTGGCTTCTAGGGTTTAGCCTCTACGATCTCGTGGTAGATCAACTCTTGTAATACTAGTATCATCAAGAACAATCAAGCAGGACATAGGGTATTACCTCCTTCAAGAGGGCCCGAACCTGGGTAAACATTGTGTCCCTTGTCTCCTATTACCATCCGCCTTAGACGCACAGTTCGGGACCCCCTAACCGAGATCCGCCGATTTTGACACCGACAACGTCCCTCAAACTCTTGAACCAGTAGAGGGTCGAGGGAGAGTTTTGTCAGCACGACGGCGTGGCGACGATGATGGAGATGTGATCCGCCTAGGGCTTCGCCTAAGCACTACGACGCTATGACCGGAGGAGTAAACTGTGGAGGGGGGCACCGCACACGGCTAAGAAACAAATTTTGTGTCTTTGGGGTGCCCCCCGGCTACGTATACAAAGGAGGGGGAGAGAAGCCGACGACCAGGAGGGGCGTGCCATGGGGGGAGTCCTAATTGGACTCCTAGTCCAAGTAGGATTCGTCCCACCCTTTTCCTTTCTTCCACCGGAGGGAATAGGAAGGAGAGGGAGAGGGAAAGGGAGGGGGGGGGCGCCGCCCCCTCCTCCTTGTCCTATTCGCACTCCTAAGGAGGGGGGGGGGGGGGGGCGTGCGCGGCCACTCCCTGTGGGCTTCCATCTCTCTCCCTTAGGCCCATGTTGGCCCAATACTTCCCCGGGGGGTTCCGGTAACCCCTCGGTACTCTGGAAAAATACCCGAATCACTCGAAACCATTCCGATGTCCGAATACTACCTTCCAATATATGAATCTTTACCTCTCAACCATTTCGAGACTCCTCGTCATGTCCGTTATCTCATCCGGGACTCCGAACAAACTTCGTTCACCAAAACACATAACTCATAATACAAATCGTCATCGAACGTTAAGATAGCGGACCCTACGGGTTCGAGAACCATGTAGAAATGACCGAGACACATCTCCGATCAATAACCAATAGTGAAACCTGGACGATCATATTGGCTCCTACATATTCTACAAAGATCTTTATTGGTCAAACCGCATAACAACATACGTCATTCCCTTTGTCATCGGTATGTTCCCGAGATTTGATCATCGGTATCATCATACCTAGTTCAATCTCGTTACCGGCAAGTCTCTTTACTCGTTCCGTAATGCATCATCCCACAACTAAGTCATTAGTCACATTGCTTGCAAGGCTTATAGTGATGTGCATTACCGAGAGGGCCCAGAGATACCTCTCCGATGCACAGAGTGACAAATCCTAATCTTGATCTTTGCCAACTCAACAAACATCTTCGAAGACACCTGCAGAGCATCTTTATAATCACCCAGTTACGCTGTGATGTTTGATTGTAGACAAAGTGTTCCTCCGGTATCCGAGAGTTGCATAATCTCATCGTCAGAGGAATATGTATAAGTCATGAAGAAAGCAATAGCAATAAAACTAAACGATCATAATGCCAAGCTAACGGACGAGTCTTGTCCATCACATCATTTTATAATGATGTGATCCCGTTCATCAAATGACAACACATGTCTATGGTTAGGAAACTTAACCATCTTTGATTAACGAGCTAGTCAAGTAGAGGCATACTAGGGACACTCAGTTTTGTCTATGTATTCACACATGTACTAAGTTTCATATAAGGAAATATAAATAACAACTTTATTATTGCCTGTAGGGCATATTTCCTTTATTTGTTGGTAAAGGCTATGAGTGCAAAGGATTGTTCCACATATCATTGTGATACTTTCTCACTGAAGTTATTAATCATGTTTTGCAATGAAACTGAATCAAATGTTTGGCATTCATGACTTTGTCATATTAACTCTGGTTGCATGACGCGACTAGCAAATTTGGGTTTAATCCTAAAATTCATAGTTGTTATTGGAGACATGATGATCTTTGTGCTCCACCATGGACATGCAAGGGACTTTCTCTTCCTCAGTTTCATTGCTACTGAACTAGATGAGAAGTTATGTCGTGTTGGCTCATGATCCTCCACCTCCGCAGGTCATGTTTCATGCTAGTGTTGGTACTAATGTGATGATGATGCACATGTATGTACTATGGTCAAACCTATTAAGTAGTGTTAAGAAATTATGACCTTTTGTAGTAATACCATCATACTTGGCAGTCCCTTTGCTCTTGGGGTATGCTATTTTAAGTGCACTTTAGAACTGTTTATTTTGTATTATTCTCCGTGATCATATTTCCTCATCCATGCTTATTACAAAATTAATATGTTATTTCGTAGTTCAGTACAATGAGAGCACGTAGGAAAAAAATTCAATGGATTTTGATATGAGCATCCCAACTCATAGCCCCTAAAAATTTGATTCTAATATGTCCAAAACACTGGAATGGCAGAAAAACCTAAAACTACTTTTTGAACCCCCACCACACCATTTTTCATCCTTTCTATAACCCTTCAAACACTTTGCGCGACACTAAAATTGTTGTACAATATGCACATGCCTAGTGACGACCAAATGCGTAGCCTAAAATCAGGTCAGAACACCAAAGTTGTTGGGGATGTTGCCCCGGGATAAAATCAACTCGTGACAGTTTGGTTAACAGGAAATGGCCTTAGGCGGCATTTTTCGTCACAAGGATTTCCTCATGGAATAGCACACATTTGTAGTGTGTGGAAGATCAAATGGCAATGGTAACATTTTAGTATAGCATGCCAGGTTTTGCTTGTCGTCATTGATGATCTTCATGTTGTTTTCCATGCAAGTTTTGATGACATATGGTAGATGTTATGGTAGTTTGATGACCAGACCATATCTAGTATGGTAGTGCGCAACTATGGTAGATATGTACATGTGATAGTGTGTTGAGCTTTATGGTTTGCTTCTGCTTAGTGTGTTGAGATTGAAGACCAGTCCATGTGTAGTATGATTTTCCTTGTTCTAGTCCTGATGGTAACCATTGTAAGACATGAGCACCTAAGACTTTAGTCCGACCATTGTCTTGTCCGAGAACTAGTTCATTTCCTCGTACGTTGAGGACTCTAAGACGCAATCAGAGCAGATGTTGCCTAATTCAGATGTGTTTGAGGGTCATGTTGTGCAACCATCTATTGTGGTGGTGATGCCTAATGCTACTACTACAACTGCACATAAGAAGGACATCATGGCTGGAAAGGCAATGATGAGGGCATCTAGGAAGGGGAAAACGATGAAATGGTAGCCTTTCATGTCCACTCTCGTGCTTAACAAAATGTGTGACATCATATCTAGTGGGGTGAGGACTGAAAAAAATGCCAAAATAAGATCGTGCTCTAAACATCCACGCAACATGCATGATCAAGATCAATGGCTCACGATATAATATCACAACACAACTCTACGACTCAAATTAAATAAAGAAATGATGTATTACAAGCCAGGGTCGCAAGACCCAAAAATACATCAAGAGCTAGGTCTGAATACAAAAAATTACAAAGGTGCCTTAAGAAGGAGAAAACAAACAACCACTCTAGATCCAAAAGGCGCATGCCTCCTTCCTGGGACCTCCGAACTACTCCTGGTCGTCGGCCTCCACATAGTAATCATCAGCAATGGAACCTGCATTCGGGGCAATGCAATCTGATAGCAACAATCTGGTTGGATGAAAAGAGTAGCAAAGCAACGGTGAGTACTCATCCAAAGTAATTGCAAGGCTTACATCAGATCTATACTAGATATGCATTGGCATCAAAGGAATGGGGTAGTACATGTGGACTATACTGCATAAATGCCAGAATAAGATGGAGAAGTGATACATGTCCAACGTATTTATAATTTTTGATTGTTCCATGCTATTAAAGTATCAATCTTGGATGTTTTATATACATTTATTAGCAACTTTATATCATTTTTTGGGACTAACCTGTTGACATTGTTGTCGGTGTCAAAGCCGTTAGATCTCGGGTTGGGGGCCCCGAACTGTGCGTCTGAGGATTGGTGGTAACAAGGGACAAGGGGGACACAATGTTTACCCAGCTTTGGGCCCTCTTAATGGAGGTAAAACCCTACGTCCTGCTTGATTGTATTCAATGAGTATTGGGGTTACAAGAGTTGATCTACCTCGAGATTGTAATGGCTAAACCCTAGTTGTCTAGCCTATGAGAATTCTGATGATCTCTACGGACTAAACCCTCCGGTTTATATACACGTTGAAGGGGTCTAGGGTAGTATAGAGTCGGTTTGTGAGGGAAGGAAATAACATATCCGGACACCAAACTTGTCTTCCACGCATACAGGAGTCCTACCCGGATACGGGGGAAAGTTTTCTGCTTGTATCTTCTCGGCCCATCAGTCCAGCCCATATCAAATACCCCGGACACTCGAGGACCCCCTAATCCAGGACTCCCTTAGTAGCCCCCGAACTGGCCTTTAAACAACGATGTAGTATCCAGCTTATGTCGTCGGCTTTTGCAAGGCTGGTTCTTCATCATACCTTGGACGGATAACAGCCCGACCCTGACTTTCACGTTCCGCCTTTATGACTCCTTCCCTGTGGTCGCTTCGATTTCCATGCGCCGGGCGAATGTGAACGGTCCATAATAATTTTTTTACCAAAAAGCCCCGGACCACACAGGGACGACGTCTATATAAAGAGGCCAAACCCCAAAATGCCATCCACATCATGCAGAGAGCATCATGACTAGCCACGGAAAAACATCAAAACATGGCCGACGCTCCTAGTTCTTCTTCGTGCCCTCATGGCCCTCAAGAGGGTGATTGGCGGAGCTGCTCCGTGTCCCATCTTCAGCCGAGTCATCTTCATATGCAGGGATATCTCCCTCTCGCAGATCTAGTCACTGTGCGAGCGGGATTAGCCTCGATCGACAATGATGTGTTAGCAGAAAATTTCCCCAACCCCAACAAGGAGGAGAAGGTATGCTTAGTTTCGTTTCTCTTGCGGGGCTTAGGATTCACAATCCATACCTTTCTCAGAGGCCTCTTGGAGTTCTACGAAATCCAACTGCACAACCTCACCCTAGGTTCGATTCTACACATCTCAAGCTTTGTAGGCCTCTGCGAACTGTTTCTGGGTTGCGAGGCACATTTCAAACTATGGAGGAAGTTCTTCTGCCTCATCCCTCGCCATTGAGGGGGTCCATATTTGAAGTGGGCGGCGCCGAAGTATGGCACATAGCCAGATCAGGCTACCCTATTGGAGCTCCCAAGGAGGTATTCCAGGAATGATCTTCGAAATGGTTTTATATTGAGGACGTCCCCCTTCCAGACCCAGTTCGGTGTGGCCTCCCCAAATTCTCTAGTGCTCCTTTAAAGAAACACCTCAATTGGCGCCCCTGAAGTCCCAAGGAGGAAGATAGTGCGGAAGTAAAGAGGTTGGTCAGTGAGGTTAGATTACTGGCTCATTCTGAGCTCTCGATAGTCAAAGTTATGGCTATCGCAATAAAACGATGCATTCAACCCCTTCAGTCCAGAGTAACTCCTTTATGATGTTATAATAGAGAAGACGACGCATCTCGCTACAAACGCAAGGGCCCAGATACAATAGCCGAACTGGCCATAATCCTGGCTGATCTGTACAAGGGGGAGAAAGAAGACCTCCTTCGCTTAAACTGTCGAGAAGGCTTTTCCATGTACAGCCCCATTGAATGGGTAAGTTTTTCTGATTATCAACACTATTCCACCTCGTTATCAAGGTAAGATTAATCAAATTGTTCTTTTTGTCTTAAAACAATCACGGAGGAAGGAGGTCGAGAACATTCATTGTCCCTCCCGGCAGCCAGAAGACCACGCTCGCAAGGAAGACCCCGGCTTCCGTGAGGATATATATATATAGGACAACACTATTCTAATCCCAGGATTAGAATAGTTATTTGGATCACAGCAGCCCTATATAGGGCCCGATGGACCCCCTCCTGAACTTCCCTGAACTACCCGGCCCAACCAGATAGAATCCCACCCGATCCCGAGCCGCCCCGACAGGATCCACCTGATCCCCCGATCCCGAGCCGACCAACCCCCCCTCCTCGCCGCTCCTCCCCTCGATCCCCGACCTCCCCCCTCCTCGCCGCCGATCTTTGCCGGATCCGCCGCCTTCCCCCGTCTACAGCTCCTGGCCGGCCGGATCCGCCGCCTCCCCTCCTTCCCCAGCTCCTAGCCGGCTGGATCCGCCGCCTCCCCTCCGTCTCCACCACATGGCCGGCCACCGGCGCGGGCGAGCGAGCGACGGCGGACGCTGGTGCGAGGGAGCCCGCATCGCCTGGACGTGGCGAAGCCGCCATGGACTTCAGGAAGCCGCATCCTCATCCCATCGCCACCACCCGAAGCCTTGGCAGACCAGATGACGGCCCCGACGCAAGCTATGACGAGTGGCGCGACCAACAGAGCAACTCCTCCGCGGAGGCAGCATCGGCTGCGCCCTCAAATTCAGCGGCAAAAGTACATGAACTTCCTCCAAATTTTGCCTTCTTCTTCAATCTTGCCTTCTCTGACCTTCTTGCTTCGTGCAGATGAACTTCACGCCCTCTGCAAGACATGGATTGCCATGGAATTCCTCTCCTACCTCCACGACGAATTGTTCTCAAGGTGGCCTATCAGTTGCTGGAAAAAGGTGTAACGCCCTCGATGCGGCTATATCTCGCATGTGTCAAGGCACGACTTAGAGGCATAGACACATTGAAAGCAATGTGGCAAGTTGGGAAATCATCACACATCCCATGTACATAAATAATATAAAGGGGAAGAACATAGTTGGCTTACACTCGCCACGTCACATCAGAGTACATAAATAACATCCATCATACAATTCACTCATGGCCCGACTACGGCGCCAAAATAGAAAAGACCCCCAACATGCGACAAGGCCCTGAATCTAACCCCGAATAGGCACCACTACTGATCATCAGGAAAAGACACATAGTAACGCTGAGAGTCCTCGTCGTACTCCCACTTGAGCTCGAGCGCGCCATATGGAGCTGTATCATCTGTCCCTGCATCTGGTGTAATAGTAATCTGTGAGCCACAGGGACTCAGCAATCTCGCACCCTCGCGATCAAGACTATTTAAGCTTAATAGGTAGGAAAGGGGTAATGTAAGTGGAGCTGCAGCAAGCGACTAGCATATATGGTGGCTAACTTATTCGCAAAAGAGAGAGCGAGAAGAGGAGGCAAAGCACGAGCGAGAAACTAGAGAGCAACCTGCGCAAACATAACTCCAACACTGTGTCCGCTTCCCGGACTCCGCCAAGAAGAGGCCATCACGGCAACACACTTAGTTGATTCATTTTAATTAATTAAGGTTCAAGTTATCTACAACCGGACATTAACAAATTCCCATCTGCCCATAACCGCGGGTACGGCTTTCGAAAGATCAATCCCTGCAGGGGGGTCCCAACTTAGCCCATAACAAGCTCTCACGGTCAACGAAGGAATAGACCTCCACCCAAGACACACCGATCAAACTCGGTATCTCGGTACAACAAGATGATTCGACAGGTTAAAACAAGACCAGCAACACCGCCCGAATGTGCCGACAAATCCCGATAGGAGCTGCACATATCTCTTTCTCAGGGCACACTCAGATTGTCTAAACTTCCGGTAGGCCAGCCCAGAGTTGCCCCTGGTGGCCACCGGCGGCTGACGTTCCGGACCAACACTCAGAGGAGCACTGGCCCGTGGGGGGCTAAAATAAAGATGACCCTCGGGCTCCGGAAACCCAAGGGAAAAAGAGGGTAGGTGGCAAATGGTAAAACCAATGTTGGGCATTGCTGGAAAAGCTTTAATCAAGGTGAACTATCAAGGGGTTCCCATTATAGCCCAACCGCGTAAGGGACGCAACAATCCGGGAACATAACACCGATATGACGGAAACTGGGGCGGCAAGAGTGGAACAAAACACTAGGCGAGAGGCCGAGCCTTCCACCCTTTACCAAGTATATAGATGCATTAAGATAACATAGCAATATAATGATATCCCAACAAGTAAATAAATGTTCCAACAAGGAACGGCTCCAATCTTCACCTGCAACTAACAATGCTATAAGAAGGGGCTGAGCAAAGCGGTAACATAGCCAATCAATGGTTTGCTAGGACAAAGGTGGGTTAGAGGCTCAATCATGGCAATTGGGAGGCTGACAAGCAAGTGGTAGGCATCGTAGCATTGGCAAAGCAAAAGAGCGAGCAAACTAGCATAGCAAAGATAGTAGTGATTTCGAGGGTATGATCATCTTGCCTGCACAGTTGTCAGAGTTGACTGGATCCTCAAAAGCAAACTCAGCGGGCTCCTTGTTAGTGAACTCGTCTCCCGGCTCTACCCAACAACACAAACAAGCAACAAGGATACGATCAACCACGTGCAAGGGCAACCAATAATATGCAAAGATGGTATGCTATGCGGGATGCAAAATGCAAGACGTGACAGGGAATGCATGAACCTGGCCTCAACTTGGATAACCAAGTGTGCCACTGGATAGAGGGGAAGAAATCCCCTGAAAATGATATAAAGATCATAGGAATCGGAGCTACGGTTTGGAAATGGCGAGCGTTTTACGAAACGAACCGATGTGCGATATACAGCAAGTAGGATCCTAAATGCAACGAAATGAACATGCTACAGCCACCAAACATGAAAACAAAATACATGGCAGGGATGTACACAAGATGCTTAACAAATCACTAGGACTGAGCCATAGGCAAATTCATCCATTAAGGGGTTCAAACAAGCATGGTGAAACTGAATAAGCAAAACAGTTTTCAGACTGTGTGAAATTAACACTAGTCTGAAATTTCAGACCACGATGCTCTCTTCGGAGCCGCAAAACAACATGAAACATAACCTGAACATGGCAAGTAAGAGCATGGCATGGAGCTACTCAACAAGCTTAACAAAACACCCAAAGTGACCTGGGGCCAAAAGGGTTCACAAAATACTCAAACAAGCACACGAACATAGATGAAACACAATCAGTTTTCAGACTTAGTGAAAACTGAGACATGCTGGAATTATAACTCACGAAGGCATGTAAACGAGCTTGATGCACTCACTACGGTGCAAGTCATGGCAAGGCAAGCGTATATCCATAAAGAAGGCACAAAATTCTAGCTAGACATGGCAAGAACAATGGCATAGCATGCATGGATCACTAGCAATGGCATCGGCAAATTGCAAAAGAGTTCACGATCTGCCCAAATTAACAACGATGCAAAAGTTGAGCTTGATTGACTCAACCTAGGGTGCTCCAACATAACAAGTAAAGACATGGATGGATAGAGAATATTAAGATTAACAAATGTCCCTTACTGATCATGCTCAAAAGAGGCACAGATCACTAGGAAACAAGCTGAACATATGGCATCATGAACTAAAATATCCCAGACTTAGTGAAAATCACTAAGTCCCTGAAAACAGAATTCTCAGGTACCCCTCTTTGCAAGCTTGCACAAGACACCACACACATCCTAAAAATGCATGGGTGCCACCTCTGGAAAGAAGACAAAATGTTAACAATTCATCCCAAAGGGTCACAGGCATATCATGCACACAACAATCATGGCAAAAATGACAAAAGTCAATGATGAGCTAACGGATCTGCAATTTAACTCACGATGCCTCCTTCTAACAGCATTTTGGGCATCAAGATGAACTCAAATGCAAATGATGCAATGGAATGAAATGATGTACTCATCGAGACGAAAATTTTGACATATCGTATGTCCAAAACGAAGCTATGGATGCGGAGATATGAGCAGTGAAACATCGCATAAAAAATCAGGGTTGGAGGGGAAAAAGTCAACCCTAGCAAACTCCAGATCCAGATCCGGCCGGGCACGCGGACCGAGGTGGCGGCGGCTCGCCGAAGACGAAGCGGAAGACGGCGGCCGGGGTCGGCGGCGGCAGATCCGGCCCTCCCGCGGCCGGATCCGGCCGGCGGCGAGGCGGGGAAGCGGCGGAGTGGGGCGGCGTGTCCGGCCACCGGCGACGGGGCGGCAAGGGCGGCGCCGGGCGCTCGCCGGCGAGGTCGCCGCGGTGGCTGACGGCGGAGGCGCGAACGGCGACGAGGTGGAGGGCGGCGCAGGTCGTCGGGCGGCGGGGAGACGACCGGGCGGCGCGGGGCGCCGGATGGGCTCTCGGGGGCCCTCCTCGGGCCCAGGCGGGCCGGCGCGGCGATGTGGTCCGGGGCGCCCACGTGGCGGCTCCTGGTTGGCTGCGGCGGCAGGCAGACAAGGTCCGGCGCGGGCGGACTCGTCTGGCCCGGCGCGGGGAGAGATGGATCTTTTTTAGGGTTTTGGACGGGGGGAATAAGAGATCCGAATGGAGGGGGTATTTATAGGCATAAGTGGAGCTAGGAGAGTCCAAATGAGGTGCGGTTTTTGCCCACGCGATCGTGATCGAACGACCGAGACGATGGAGCAAAGTTTGGTGGGTTTTGGCCAAATTGGAGGGGTGTTGGGCTGCAACACACACGAGGCCTTTTCGGTCCCTCGGTTAACCGTTGGAGTATCAAACGAAGTCCAAATGACCCGAAACTTGACAGGCGGTCTACCGGTAGTGAACCAAGGCCGCATGGCAAGTCTCGGTCCAATCCGGAAATGTTTAATTCCCACACACGAAAGAAAGCTAGAAATGGCCACCGGAGGAGAACGAAGCGCCGGAATGCAAAACGGACAACGGGAAAAATGCTCGAATGCATGAGATGAACATGTATGCAAATGCAATGCACGTGATGACATGATATGAGATGCATGAAAACGAAAACAACACATGGAGACAAAGACCCAAACCCGAGAGATAAATATAACTTAATGCCGGAAACGGCAAGAGTTGGAGTACAAATTGGGAAAGTAATATCTGGGGCGTTACAAAAGGTTGGCCGAACTTCTAGCCAGGGTATGGTTGAACTTCTTCCTTCTGTTTGTTATTTGCTTACAGCTATGTGAAGTTCAGGTGGTGTGTGAGCATCAGTACAGTCTACAAAAACTTTTTTTAAAAATCTGCCTGTTTACAACCATGTGAAGTTCTGGTAGTGTGTGAGCCTCAGTCCAGGCTACAGAACATCATTGTAAAATCTGCCTGCTTACATGCATGTCAAGTTCAGGTAGTATGTGAGCCTCAGTCCAGGCTACAAACACTATAAAATATGCCCGCATTCACATTCACATGTGGAAAAGCCATGTGAAGTTCAACTAGTAAGTGTGCTAGAGTTCAGGTTGGTATGTATCTGGTTCTGGGCAAAAAAGGAAAATAGAACATGCATGTGATCTCACATGAAGGTCAGGTTGGTATGCACTGGCAGTCCAACCATTCAAACTCATGAAGGTTCAGGTTTTTTAACCGTAGACAATATTTCCCCTTTGCAAAACAAGAAGTTCAGGTTGTGGAGAGTGCTCAGTTCAGGTACATATAAGTAATCAAAAAGTGTAGAATTAACAGGATGTGAGGTTCATTATGTGAAGGGTGATCAGTTCAGGTACAAAAGTATTGGCAGATGCTCATCTCAGTGCATAGTGTGATGGCTCTCCTAGGGAAAAAGTTATGTACATGAACACCACTTTTATATGAGAAGTTCAGGCTATGAATAATGCTAAGTTCAGTTACAAAGGTATAGGCAGATCTAACTTGTGTGCTAATAGACATTTTTTTCTTTTATGTCAGCAAGACGAGAGACGCATGAAGAAGCTTAGAAGTTCCCAGCAGCAAGTACACAATCCAAAACATGTACGCGTTGCACCACCCCCTCAATGGGTCACACCTCAAACGCACCAACAACATTACCAACCTGCTCCAGACCAAAAATGGATGACACCCGAAACACACGGAGACTTCCAAGATGCTGGGTCACAGCCATATCCGCACAACCGTCTCCACCTAATTGGGTGACACCGTAAATCCCACGCGAATTCTTTGTATCCACCAGCAGACTCCCAAGCACGCCGATGGAGGAGGGGGTTAGCTCAAGTCCTGCGTGTAACTCTGGTGGTTATCCTGGTGTACCTCATCAATGCCAAAGCGAAGCAACTAAACCGGATCCCAGGACAAATCCAACAGCAACAGACACACGGAGGAGAGTGCTCTGCACACTACCACCGTTGGATCCTCCTCCTGCTGCTATAGGTTAGAATTGTACGGGGCATAAGGTAGACGGATTGCTTCACAAAACAAAAGAGCAAACTAGGATCACAATGCCTCCGCAACCACCTCAAGAAAAAAGGACAAAAACAAGAGAGAGGCCATCTTCAGCCCTCCTTCCTCCTCTTGATCCACTGCTGCATCCTGCTATGATTACTCCGCCGTGCCCCACCCCAGAGGGACAGCAACAGACACCGACGGAGTTGCGATCATACACGCATGTAAGTGAAACAAAAAATATTTATATACGCATCTCGTATTATCTGCAAATTATCTGCTCCCTCCAGGATAACAAGTTCATAAAACTACATTTTAACATGCTGTTTGGATTATTTTTTTCTTTTTCTACAGACACCGGATCTACCAGATTATCTAATACCAAGACTAAAGATGCGATTCAAAGATGTAGACAAAGCAAGGGAATTTTATAACAGATACGCCAGACACGCTGGTTTTGGAATCAGGAAGACGGGGGGGGGGGATGACAACCACAAGTATTTTGTTTGCGCATTCCAAGGGATACACACATCTTCTGTTTCAAAGGCTAACATGAAGTGAAACAAAACAGCGCAGAGGACAGGCTGCAATGCAAGAATGAGGGTGAAGGTGCAGGAGGATAAAACATGTGTGGCAGCGGACATTGAGTACAATCATAATCACGAACTCATGCAAACTGATGACATGCTGGTATTCTTGCACTCACACAAGAATTATGACACCACTATTTTGGAGTACGTAAAGCTCCTGCAATACCATGATGTCAAGCACACAACAATCATGTCCATGCTTTCTGAAAATGAAGATGGAAGCTACTTCCTAAGCATGACCGGACAAGACCTATTGTCGGTGTCAAAAACGGCGGATCTCGGGTAGGGGGTCCCGAACTGTGCGTCTAAGGCGGATGGTAACAGGAGGCAGGGGACACAATGTTTTACCCAGGTTCGGGCCCTCTTGATGGAGGTAAAACCCTACGTCCTGCTTGATTCATATTAATGATATGGGTAGTACAAGAGTAGATCCACCACGAGATCAGAGAGGCTAAACCCTAGAAGCTAGCCTATGGTATGATTGTATGTTGTCCTACGGGCTAAAACCCTCCGGTTTATATAGACACCGGAGAGGTTAGGGTTACACAAGGTCAGTTACAAAGGAGGAGATACACATATCCGTATTGCCTAGCTTGCCTTCCACGCCAAGTAGAGGCCCATCCGGACACGAGACGAAATCTTCAATCTTGTATCTTCATAGTCTAACAGTCTGGCCAAAGGATATAGTCCGGCTGTCCGGAGACCCCCTAATCAAGGACTCCCACAGTAGCCCCTGAACCAGGCTTTCAATGACGATGAGTCCGGCGCGCAGTATTGTCTTCGGCATTGCAAGGCGGGTTCCTCCTCCGAATATACCATGGAAGAATTTGAATATAAGGATAGTGTCCGACCCTGCAAAATAAGTTCCACATACCACCGTAGAGAGAATAATATTTCCACAAATCCAATTTGCTGACTTGTTTTGGCAACATGACATTATGTCACGGCCCGGTGATTATTCGAACCGTTTCCTTTAACTAGCCCCGCACATAATGCGAGGCAGTTTTTTGACACGTCTTGTCAAAGCAGAGATCGTGTCCCCTTATCACGGGATTCTCATCAATACGGGTGTGGGTAACCCAATCGTGCTATCGATTACGGTGCTTGGGGGACAAGCGAGTTTTACCAGGCTAGTGGGGACGCATAGTTTCGTCCGCCCATATAAAGGGACAAGGATTTACTTTTTCATCCACGCCTTCTTCCTCCTTTGCTCATCCACCTTCGCACACTCGAGCTCCAGCGCCCAAGTTCGCATTTCCCACCTCGACCTTCTCCAACCATGTCCGGAGCGGGAGGCAGGTGGATGGTCTCCTCCGTCATGGAGGGACACATCAAGAAGCTGAGGAGAGCCGGATACTTGCCCGACAACATCGCGCACCGGCTCCCAGAGGATGGGCAGCTCATCCCCACCCCCAGGCCCCATGAGAGGGTAGTGTTCCTCACCCATTTCCTCCGCGGAGTGGGATTTCCTCTCCACCCATTTGTCCGGGGGCTCATGTTCTACTATGGCCTGGATTTCCACGATCTGGCCCCGAACGTCATCCTCAACATCTCGGTCTTTATCGTCGTGTGCGAGGCTTTCCTCCGCATCGAGCCCCACTTCGGCTTATGGCTGAAGACTTTCAATGTCAAGCCGAAGGTAGTGAGCGGCCACCAGGCGGAGTGCGGAGGTGCCATGGTGGGCAAGATGCCCAACATCACATGGCTCGAGGGCTCCTTCATGGAGACCATAAAGGGGTGGCAATCGGGGTGGTTCTACACCACCGAGCCGCGTGACCCTACATGGGTAGCGGCCCCCGAGTTCCGATCTGGCTTCCCCACGCGGCTCACCTCCTGGCAAGAGAAGGGCCTGTCCTGGAGTAGTTCGGGAGAGCTGACCGGACTCCAAACATGTATTCAAAACATGGTGAACAAGAAGCTCAAACTTGTCAACGTAGTCCAGGTCATGCTCCACCGCCGGATCCTCCCGTGCCAACAACGGGCCTTCAACTTGTGGGAGTTCGACCCGGCGCAGCACCGAAATCTGAACAGGCTCTTCGACACAACTCACGAAGATGCCTGGAGGGTGCTGTTCAAGAGCGCCGAGGTCCCCCTCCCATTACTAAGGATCGTGGATTCAGCGCGAAGCGCCAAGCCAGTGCGGTAAGCTACTTTACCTCTTACAGGATACTTATTTTTCATAGATTGACTCCATGCGGGATCTAAACTCCTGTACCTTTGACAGGACCGGCAGGAGACGACCGGACAGATCGACTGTCCGGCTCCTTTGCCCGAAGGCCCAGCAGACGCTCTTCTGGCGAAGATGCTGACTGGCTCCTTATACGGTGCCGGAGAAGACCAAGAAGGCCAAGGGAACCCAAAAGAGTTCCCGACGCCAGGCGTCATCGGACTCACCGTCCGAGGACTCTACGGCGCAATCCTCCCCCGAAGACGAGGAGGCAGAAGAAGATGCTCCCCCTCCAGACGGGAGAGACAAGAAAAGGAAGGCCGCCCCAACTAGGGAGGCCGAAGGGTCTAAGAAGGGGAGGACTCTCCTTCCGGACAGCTCTACCAGCGCTGCCGACGGCGAAGACGAGTGGCTTCCCAGGGCCAAGCCCCTGGGGAAGTCATAAGTATTCGGATAACAGAGTAACTCATAGTATTCCTTTGTCGCACTACTTCACCTAACGCCGAAATATGATTATGCAGGCCGCCCCGAGCCCGTATTGATGTATCATCGGACGGCTCCCTGGGCTCATAGGATATGGATAGTGATCCAGTCCCGACCGCCACCTCCCCTCATCCCGCGGACGACGCTGAGGTGCTGTCTCATGAGGCACCGGGTCGAGGGGAGACAGTCCCTGAGGCACCTCAAGGCGGCCTCCCGGACTCCGGGAGCCAAGGGGACAAGGCCCCTGTGAGCTCCGAGTTCGGCCCTCAGCCGAACACCGCGCCGGAACCTCCAGTGGTTCCGGACTCGGGCAGGTGGCCTCCTTCTAAGAGGGGCGAGACGCCTGTACCGGTGACCTCTGTCCACCCAGAGGCGCCGGACAATCTGCTGGAAGCGCTTCGCGGCGCTTCCATCGACGAGGAGCACCGCACTATCATGAGTGCGGTGATCCAGAAGGTTCAGTCCGCCAAGAGCGGATTGACTGAAGCCAGTGCCAGCCTTCTAACAGGCTTTGAGGTAACTGTTTAAAATATAGGAAAATATTACCGCATAGACAGTAGCCCCTGATGCTCTATTCGGTGTTCACAAAGAAAAGTCGAACAACGGATCAAACAATATTGCAGGAGTCTAATATGAGTATGTCAATATGCATATGCAGGCTTCACTGCTGGCGTCCGCCGCACTGACTGCGGAGGTTGCCGTGCTGAAGTAGGACCTTAAAGGGTCTCAGGACGAGCTCGGCCTTGCCAAGCGGCAGCTCGAGGAGAACAAAGGTAAGTAGTACCTAGTCTGTGGATATGTATAAAAAGAGTGCAATTGCAAAATGACAGGATCATCATGAATTTGCAAGGGGCCACGACCAAAGTGGCAACCCTAAACCAAGCACTGTCTGAGGCCAAAGATAAAGCGGCCAAGGAGCGCACCGAGCGAGAAAAGCAAGAGGCTCGGGTGGGCGAGGTGCAGCAAGAGCTCCAGGCTCTCGTGACGAAGCACAAGGTGTTGGAGCTTGACTCGAAGACGCGAGAGTCGGAGCTTGCCGCGGCCCTTGAGAGCGCAAAAAGTGCCAAGGCCGAAGCCCAAAAGGCCCTCCAGGAGATCGACGCAATGAAGAAGATAGCGACGGGTAAGGCATTCTATATGCAGAGCAAGCATGTAAAAGTAAATTACCGATTACTTACCCGAATTCGGAGCTCTCCAGGAGCGTTCGAAGATTTGCCCCGCAGCGCGTCGGATGTCGCACAGTTTTACCAGGCCGAGGAGGGAAGCTCAACGGAGAAGCTGTTCTGGTCTCAATATACTGGGACCGAATACCCGATGCCTCTGAGCGACCAACTAAAGCAGCTGGTCGAGCTGCACAAGGTGGCCGAACAGGCCATGAAGGGCCTTATAGTCTGGCTGTGGCCTGGCGATGCCCTTCTGAACAGCTACTTCGGCCTGGTGAGGCGGCTTGTGGATGCCTGCCCACGGCTGGAGGTCGTCAAGCGGCCCATCTGCATCGAAGGTGCACGCCGGGCTTTTGCCCGTGTGGAGGTGCAGTGGGCTAAGCTAGACGCTGTGAAGCTGATCAAGGAAGGGCCACCGCAGGGCAAGGAGCATCACACCCCTGAAATTTATTATGAGGGTGTCCTGAAGGGTGCCCATCTTGTAGCGGATGAATGTTCAAAGGACGTAATATTTGAGTAAACTTGCTCGTGTGATCCTGTATGATGAAAACTTGTTTCATATGCGCTATGCAACGCTTGTGTGAATTTAAAATATTACCTTCTGTTTGGCTGTTTATCCAATATGAGAGATGGCTAGTCCTCGGCTTCTGCCCCCATGCCATGAGTGCTGGGGTGTTCGGGATAAACCTGAGCACTCTTGTTCCCATGTTTGGGTCCTTCGAGGGAGGTGCTCAGCACAACGAACAAGGCAACCGGACTAATAATGCTTTATCACTCTCACTTAGCCATAGAATTCTATAATTTTAAATTTCGGCGAAGCCCCTGGTATTCTGAAGGCCGAATTTGGGGTCCGATACACGCCTTTAAGATGGACAGGGCCGACCCCTCGCTCTAAGCGGCATAAGCCTTTAGGGACTCGAAAACCTCGCCGAACAGCGACCAGTCTCTCGCCTTATCATGACAGTCAGTTTTAGCTTTCTCTACTGAGGTGCTTTAGCCCAGCAGAACCGGGGCACAATCGCAGTAGTTCTCCTAGCGCTACCTTAGCCGATAGAGCGGAACGTAAGGTACCAAAACATAGGAGCCGGGCAAACCCAACATTTGACCAAAGACATGATTCGGAGCTGATGCATATAATGCTATAAGTTCGGGGTGCCGCACTTGTGAAAGTGTTCGGACTTTTCACACCATATTGTGGGGTACGTAAGCCCCTGGTGTATTGCCCGTACCAAAGTGTATGGTTGCAAGGCGTCATTAATGAACACACACACATATATATAACAAGAATGCAATAATAGTCATAATGTTATGTGTTGTTTATCCAAAAAGGTGCGTTAAAGCAGAATGATACAGATGGTGCGATAAGCAAAGAGTAGGACTATGTCCCTTCCAATGGCAAGCTGAGGAACAATATTAAATCAAATATTTCGCTCTTTATTGTAATCCACCTAGGAATTCCGTGGTGTGACGTAGCTTTCTGCCTCCTTGGTTGCTGCATCATGTGTTCGGCAATAGCGCTGCCGGACAGGGTTTCCAGAGATTAAGGTCCTGAAAAAGGGAAAAATAACCAAACAGGAAGCCCCTAGTGCGGTTTAAGCCGCATCTTGGGGCGTGCCGCAGTTGTGCTGCCCTCCCCACCTGTGCCCATGGTATTTTTAATGCGTAATTATGTACGTGTGGCACGAGTTTTGCCGTTTGGCTGGGACTGGGGTGGGGGCCGCATTGCTACGCGAGCTTAGATCGCGCCATGTGGTCTAGTTGCCGATTGCTCTGAGCGCTTGAAGGTGTCCGGGTCTTGAAATGCCGAACTGGTGGATTGCCTTGAGAGGCTGCTTTGCGCTTCTGCTGCGAGGGCCATGGTGTGCTCCTCCATTCGGAGAGAGCGCTATGTGTTTCCATTGACTGTAATAACCCCGCGAGGTCCTGGCATCTTGAGCTTGAGGTATGCATAATGCGGTACTGCATTGAATCTCGAAAATGCGGTTCGCCCGAGCAGTGCATGATAACCACTGCGGAACGGGACTATATCGAAGATTAACTCTTCGCTTCGGAAGTTATCTGGGGATCCGAAGACCACTTCCAGTGTAATTGAGCTTGTGCAATGGGCCTCTACGCCTGTAATGACGCCTTTAAAGGTCGTTTTTGTGGGTTTGATCCTTGAGGGGTCTATACCCATTTTGCGCACTGTGTCCTGATAAAGCAGGTTCAGGCTGCTGCCGCCATCCATAAGGACTCGAGTGAGGTGAAATCCGTCAATGATTGGGTCCAGAACCAGTGCGGCGAATCCGCCATGACGAATACTAGTGGGATGGTCCTTGCGACCGAAAGTGATCGGATAGGAGGACCATGGGTTGAACTTTGGGGCGACTGGCTCCAACGCATATACGTCCCTGAGTGCACGCTTCCGCTCCCTCTTGGGGATGTGGGTTGCGTATATCATGTTCACCGTCCGCACTTGTGGGGGAAACCTCTTTTGTCCTCCGGTGTGTGGCTGCCGGGGCTCCTCCTCATCAATCGCTATGTGGCCCCTTGTCCTTGTTTTTGGCAATTAACTTGCCGGCCTGCTTGAACACCCAACAATCCCTGTTGGTGTGCTTGGCTAGCTTTTCTAGGGTGCCGTGTATTTGACACGAGCGATCGAGTATACGGTCCAAGCTGGACGGACCCGGCGTACTTTGTTTGAATGGTTTTTTCCGCTGGCCGGGTTTAGAGCCTTTAAATCCGGCATTGACTGCCGTATCCTCGGTATTATCGCTGTTAATGCGGCGCTTATGTTTGTTGCAACGTGACCTGCTATTGCCGTCCTTGGTATCCGAAGTACCATGGTTCTTTGATATGTTATTACTGCGAGCCAGCTAGCTGTCTTCTCCCACACAAAAGCGGGTCATGAGTGCCGTGAGGGCTGCCATAGATTTCGGCTTTTCCCGACCAAGGTGCCGGGCTAGCCATTCACCGCGGATGTTGTGTTTGAAAGCTGCTAGGGCCTCTGCATCCGGACAGTCGACGATTTGATTTTTCTTTGTTAGGAACCGAGTCCAGAATTGCCTGGCCGATTCTTCTGGCTGCTGAATTATGTGGCTCAAGTCATCGGCATCTGGTGGCCGCACATAAGTGCCCTAAAAGTTGTCGAGGAATGCGGCTTCCAGATCTTCCCAATAGCTAATGGACTCTGTTGGCAAGCTGTTAAGCCAATGCCGCGCTGGTCCCTTGAGCTTTAGTGGGAAGTATTTGATGGCGTGTAAGTCATCACCGCGGGCCATGTGGATGTGGAGGAGGAAATCCTCGATCCATACCGTGGGATCTGTTGTGCCATCGTATGATTCAATATTTACAGGTTTGAAACCTTCTGGGATTTGATGATCCATTACTTCGTCTATGAAGCATAAGGGGTGTGCGGCGCCTCTGTATTGGGCTATATCGCGATGCAGCTCGAATGGGTCTTGCCCGCTGTGTTTGGCCCGACCGGATTTACTTTTACTGTATCCGACGTGATGTTTATCATCTCGCATAGTGGCGCGCCCTCATGATCCGTAGACCGATCTTGCATGATTTGCTTTGTCCTCCAATATGTCTCACAGGTCTGGCGTATCTCCCCATGCCTTTTTATTTGAATGGCGTCGGGGTGCAGGCTGAGTTTTTGGCTGGAATGCCTCTCTATCGCGGCCACGAGGTGGCCGATCAGCCGCGTCATACGCTTCATCCTCCAGTCGGGGTAGCAACCTGCATTTTGGGTAACTCTTGGAGGGGCGCTCGAGTTTATATTCCTCGGCCGCGAGGACTTCAGTCCATCTGTCAGCTAGCAGATCTTGATCAGCTTGAAGCTGCTGCTGCTTTTTATTAAGGCTATTTGCCGTGGCTATAAGCCGACGTTTGAAGCGCTCTTGTTCGACGGGATCCTCTGGCACGACGAATTCATCGTCGCCGAGGATTGCCTCGTCTTCGGAAGGGGGCATGTAATTATCATCCTCCGCCTCTCCATCTGCCGCTCTCTCAGGAGGGCTGGCTCCTCCATCCTCCTGCTCTAAATCTTGCTGGAGGGGATTGTTGTTGTCTTCGGCACTATCCGGAGCATTATTATCTCCTGTGCCGGTATCACCACTTTTGCTTTGGCAGGACTTAGAGCGGCGCCGCTGACGTCGGCGCTTGGGTTGCTTCTTGGAGGGGTCATCCTCCGCTATCTTGTCGCCATTGCCTTCTTTGGGTGTATCCACCATGTATATATCGTATGATGAGGTGGCTGTCCAGTGCCCTGTGGGCAGTGGTTCCTCTTCGTCTCCCGCATCGTCGTCCATACCGTCGATGTCTTCGGAGTGGAAGTCGAGCATGTTGGTTAAGTCATCGACAGTGGCTACTAAGTGGGTGGTAGGTGGGCCGCGAATTTCTTCGTCATCCACATCCCAGTCCTGCCAGAGATAGTTCGGCCAGGATCCTCCTGACAAGGAGAGAGACCTTAATGAGTTCAGTATGTCGCCAAAGGGCGAGTGCTGAAAAATATCTGCGAAGGTAAACTCCATGATCGATGCCCAATCGGATTCGATAGGAACGGGCGCAGGTGGTTCGGAATCCGTGGCCGGAGAAGGATCCGACAGTTTAACAACACGGCTCTCGTGCAAGGTAAGGTCGATGTTTGGCTCGATCGCCGCTGAGGGTAAGGCCTCCGTGGCGGGGTCCATCCACCCGTCCATGGACGGCGCAACTGGCTCCGAATTGAGGGTCGGAGCGGCTGCCTGTGCGATCTCCCGAACACTGTTCGATGGTAGAGCTAAATCGTACTCATCGTGACCGCATGACGCACAAGGCAGAGGCTTGAATCCGTCGAAGATCAAGTCTCCACGGATATCGGCCGTGTAGTTTAAGCTTCCAAACCTGACCTGGTGGCCAGGGGCGTAACTTTCAATCTGCTCCATATGGCCAAGCAAATTGGCCCGCAGTGCAAAGCCACCGAACACGAAGATCTGTCCGGGGAGAAAAGTCTCACCCTGGACTGCATCGCTATTGATGATAGTAGGAGACATCAAGCCTAATGGCGACGACACAGAGGAACTCTCAATGAAAGCACCAATGTCGGTGTCAAAACCGGCGGATCTCGGGTAGGGGGTCATGAACTGTGTGTCTAAGGCGGATGGTAATAGGAGGCAGGGGACACAATGTTTTACCCAGGTTCGAGCCCTCTTGATGGAGGTAAAACCCTACGTCCTGCTTGATTAATATTGATGATATGGGTAGTACAAGAGTAGATCTACCACGGGATCAGAGAGGCTAAACCCTAGAAGCTAGCCTATGGTATGATTGTATGTTGTCCTAGGGACTAAAACCCTCCGGTTTATATAGACACCGGAGAGGTTAGGGTTACACAAGGTCGGTTACAAAGGAGGAGATACACATATCCGTATTGCCTAGCTTGCCTTCCACACCAAGTAGAGTCCCATCCGTACACGAGACGAAGTCTTCAATCTTGTATCTTCATAGTCTAACAGTCCGGCCAAAGGATATAGTCCGGCTGTTCGGAGACCCCCTAATGCAGGACTCCCACACCTACTAAACCAGTAAGTATTCAAACATCCACATATTGCAATGTACATAGCATCCTAGGTCACAACCCTTTGCTAGCAAAAATAACAAATGCATGTTTCATGTAATTTGCAGGAAAGCCATGAATGCAAGGAAAGATGATTTGGATGATGTGCTGAAACTTGTTTCATTCATCAAAGACATGAAGGCAATAAATGATGAGTTTTTCTATGATATAGAAGTAGACAAGGACAAGTCAATTAAAAACATTTTCTGGTCCAATGCAAGCTGCCGAGGAGCCTATCAAGACTTTGGCGATTGCGTAACATTTGACACAACATACAAGACCAACAGATTTCTTATGCCTCTGGGAGTGTTTGTTGGAACAAACCATCACTTGCAGTCAACGATATTTGCTGTTGCCCTTATTAGAGACGAAGATGCCAACTCATTCAAGTGGCTGTTCGATACATTTGTATGGTGCATGAACAACAAGCACCCAACTTGCATTCTAACAGGTGAGTTCCAAAAAAATTAGTTATGAATGTGAAGTTCAAATACATGAATCATAGAAGTTCAAGGACAAAGCTGTAAGATAAATATATGTAGCATGTTCAGAAAAATATAGTTATTTATGTGAAGTTCAAGAACTGCTACCACAGAAGTTCAACAACACCGCTTTAAGAAAAAAATTTCAATGTGACACTACTAGTTAGTCCTACTACTAACTATGAAGTTCAAGCACTGGTACCACAGAAGTTCAACAACACTGCTGTAAGGAAAAATACATGTGACATTCTTAGATATCCCTACTGCTAGATGTGAAGTTCAAGTACTTGTACAACATAAGTTCACCATCGATGCAAAAAAGAATCAAGTTTCATTTCTTTTAATTCATGGAGACCAGTGCCCATCGATGGCGAAAGCTATACCACAATCATTTCCAAACACCATCCACAAGCTATGCCGTTGGCACATCATGAAGAAGTACAGGGAATACCTCGCGTTGCTGTACAAAAAGTATAAAACATTCAAAGAGGAGTTCACAGCTATATTAAACTGGCCACTGATGCCAACGGAGTTTGAAGATGCCTGGGCTGAACTCATGCACAAGTACAACCTAGAGAACAACCAGATGATGATCTAGCTCTGGAGTGATAGGAAGATGTGGATTTCAGCATATTACAAGAACATTTTCTGTGCTAGAATTACTTCCACACAATGAAGCGAGAGCATGAACCACGTCCTCAAGAAAGGGTTTGTCAAGGGGACCCAGAACCTACACAAGTTTGCTAGGCGGGTCAATGCTTGCATACAAACTCGGATGCGGAAGGAGAACGAGCAAACAATGACCAGCATGGTACGATGACAAAAAAACACCCCAATCATGTTCTATTTACCTTCAACATGTGCACTTTGAATTTAAAAAAATGAAACCCATGACTCTGCTTCGACTAATATCTTACTTTTTGACATGTGCACACCAATCCCGTGACAAAAACAACTTACGGCTACGAGGAAGACATGTCTATCAAGTACACGAGAGCCGTGTACACCAAGATGAGGAATAGGATGAGAAAAGCCATGCTATTTCCTGCAAAGCGTACAGTAGAGCCCACTAAGTACCTTGTGTACTACCACAACAAGCCTGGCCATGATGATGAAGAAAGATTTTCCTGGTCAAAGCATGAATTCCAGGTTGTAGCTGACCCAGAGAATGAAATATACGAGTGTGAATGCAAGCTCTGGACACACATAGGTGAGCAAAAAAACAAACTCATTAAATAGCTAGAATAGTAGTACCATATCAAAATTTATGAAACTCATTGCTGGCTCACAAATTATGTATTCTGCATTCATCACAAAAATGCATGCTTGTTCTGCCTTCACATCATGTTCATACTGGACTACCTCAAGCCTGCCAAATTTCCAAACAAGTATATCCTCAAACAGTACACAAAGACTGCAAAATCACGACCAACCTTTGATACAAGGGACTATAACACAACCGCATCGGATGGCAGCTCAAGGCTATCGAAGCAAGACATCTTGCTGCAGCTGAATTTGATGGTTAACAAGAAATCGATGAGATGTGACCAGGAATATGACAGAGCCTACTATGTTCTTAAGAGGCTCGTGGAAGAGCTTGATGCAATACATTCAGCAAATCAAGCAGATGCTGAGGAAAGGATGGCTGAAGAGGATGCTGAAATTGAAGATGACCTTCATTATTATGCAGCTGAAATGCTCAATGCCGCCGCTGAAGCCAACCAATGCAAGCAGGGTGATGGCCAATCAATGGAGCATCGACAGCAAGAGACGATGAAACTGCCGCTGTATTATGAAACAAAGGGTAGGAAGAAAATTACTGCAGCAAAGAAAAGTGACAAGAGAGCAAAAATAAAGGCACCACCTACAGGAAGAGTCGTCGTGCTCGATGAGAACGGAGTGCCACTTGGACACAGGAAATGTAGTGTGTGCAACCAGGTTGCGGGACGCAACAAGCTGACCTGTCCAACACTCTTGGAAAGAAACAATGCTGAGGAGGTCAAGCAACCCAAATCTCAAAAATAGCAGCCCAAAGTTATGGAACAAAAGAAAAGACCACACCCAAAGAAAGCAAGCAGCAGACTTTGTAGCATATGCAAGGAGTATGAACCACATAATGCAAGAACATGCCCGAAGCGCGCAGATGCTGAAAAGACAAGCGAAAAGACAGAGAAGAAACATAAAGCAAAACCTAGAGCCATCAAAAAGAAAGTGGTGGAAGATGAAGAGGAAGACGAAGATGAAGACACCATTGAAGAAGAGGAAGACGAAGAGGAAGAGGACGACGAAGAGGAAGACGACGATGAAGAGGAAGAGGACAATGAAGAGGAAGAGGTACATGTCAAGCAAAAACCTCTACCACCAAAGCCTAGGAGGAGCGCAAGGCTGATGAATAGTTAGAATTGGTCAATTAACACAATGCAAACTTATGTCATGTCAATGTGCAAAATATTATGTCATGCCCTTTTATTGTTGAACTTTCAAAGAAATTACACACTAGAAGTCCTGGTAAATATACAGTGTGAAGTTCAAGTAATATTACTGCAGAAGTCCTGGTATGTTATGAGAGGAAGTGATGTGCTGGTGATGCTTGCATGAAAGTGCAAGCAAGAACAAAAATGAAAAATATACACTGTGAAGTTCAAGTAAGATTACAGTGGAAGTTCCGGTATGTTATGAGAGGAAGTGTTGTGCTGGTGCTGCTTGCATGAAAGTGCAAGCAAGAACAAAAATGAAAAACATACACTGTGAAGTTCAAGTAAGATTACTGCAGAAGTCCTGGTATATTATGGCAGGAGGTGCTGGTGTTGTATTCCATAAAAGAGCAACCAGCAAATAATCATACAGTTTTGAAGTTCAGGTCAGCTTATAGAAGAAGTTCTGGTATATAAAATCGATGTAGGAAAAAATATACTTAAAAAATAAAGTTTCGCCGCATAAACTAAGGTTAGCAAGCCTAAGACAATGCGTTCAAATGTGAAGTTCTACTTGGATACGTGCAGAAGTTCATGTACAATGCCGACAAAAGATAAAGAAATGTCAAGAATATTTTTTCACAAAGTTACAGCTGAAATACATTCGCACTTGAAAACACACAAAAAACAAATATAGATTCTATGCAAAAGCATACATATTGGTTGTGTTGAAAATTACCAATACATTACACAACACAGAATATCCTATCCATCTGAAACCAGCAGCCCAGCCACATCTCAAAGCAGAAGTTCAAGTCAACGATCATATGTTGGGGCCCAAAAAATAAACAACACAAAAAATAAAGCAGTTCAGCCATAACCAAGGGAGAAGTTCATGTACATCTATTGGGGCAAAAACATGCAACACACGGATACTGAAAACGATGCAGTACATTGAAATTCACAAAGCCAAATCATTCTTCATACCAAATACATTTGTCCACAATACCATAAGTAATAGTGCTGCACCTATAGATGCACAAATCACTAAAACATTCTTACAACCAAATCTTTACAGGATTGTTCCAATCATTATCAAAACCTAAAAATCTATACGAAATCAAATCTATAATGAAACTAATGCTTTGAATTCACGGGCCAAAGGAATGGATCTCTTTAGGGAGCTCTAAACGAATGACTTCATTCTTCTCGCTAAACATCAGAGTGTGCATGAACTCAGCCTTTGAGTCATCTACAGCAGCCTGCAAACATAGAAAATGAAACAATGGTTTAGTAACGGATAACTGAAACCAAAGCAGGAGCGTCTCAACAAAAACATAAGAAAAATGAAAGGATGATCAGACAAGAACGAGGACGAAACATAGTTCCACATCACTAAAATCTTCAACAATCTCATCGCCATCATATGAAGAGCATAACTTCACGGCAAAGAAACCACAATCATTATTATTCTGCTTCAGAACATCGATAAAAGTTGGCCTCTTTGCAATAGTCACCCAGTTAGGCTGCTTGCTCGCTTTGTACGCAGCCTTGTCGTACAGCTCCTCGAGCAACCCAAAAAAATCTCTTGATCTGCCAGAAATAACAAAATAAGATGAAGTCAAAAACATGTTAACCAAAATAGTTAAGTTTAGGTACATAAAAAGCGACACTTTCATAAGATCTAGCTAAACAAAATGGCAGAAGTTCAACTTCCAAATCATAGTCAGTTCAAGAAGTATTACCAAAAACAGAGACAACAACATATTTTGTCAACACAAGGCATAATAAACTTCGTGTCAAACAAGAGAATGTGAAAGGAGGTTCAGGCTAAGAACACGATATTCTGGCAGTCCCCGTGGAAACTCATTCGCGACGTTTCCATATTAGCATAAGAAAGTGAATCAAGGATGTCAATGCTCCCACAATATCTATTCACCACATACAAACTGTAGTGCGCCATTGTGCCAATTGGCTTGAATAGTATCAAGAAAACCTGGCAAGAATGAAAGGACCGGTGAACACAAACTATAAAGCATATGTACTGAAAAACCGGCATGAACAAAAACTTCTTAACAAACTCAGCAAAAGGATGCACATGAAATTAAAAAAGCAAGAGTTATGAAAACCTAACCAGCTTTGCGTTAATAAGGTCTTCTTCCTTGCGAACAAACATTGGGAGGAGACCAGCAGAATTTTTTGCATCAAACTTTGGAACTGTTGCAGTGTGGAAATCATACTCCAGGCAGTACTGTGCATTCACAAAAACACAATTAAAACACCTCCCAAATGCCACTACAACAAAACCAAGGCAAAAAAGGGAGATAGGGGTGCAAAGATCTAAAACCTGTATGAAGTAGGGACTAAGAACAACCCTGTCAGCACTAGTGTATATCTCAGAGGTCTCTGGATTATCCTTCCACAAATTTATGAGATAATCCATTATGTCTCCTTCCATCTGCTGCCCTTCACCAAAAAGAGTATAAAGGACACGTCCTATGAGGTCAATCACATTCGCAGGGATGGTAAACATGCAGTAGCTTGTCCTGCAGAATACAGAAGGATGGTAAAAAATATATTAGAAATTCAGATACAACAACAAAGAGAAGTTCAGATACTATAACTCAAAAGTCAAGAGGAGACATAAAATAGAAGTTCAGATACTACAACAACGATAGTTCAAACAATATAACAACAGAAGTTCAGATACTACAACAACGGCAGTTCAAACAATATAACAACAAAAGTTCAGACACTACAACTCCAAGGCAAGGGAGAAAATGAACAGGAGTCCACATACTACAACAACAGAAGTTCAGACACAGAGTAGCATCTCTGGCAACAACAAAGTTAAGAAGAAGAAAACTCACTCAGAATACTTCCGCAGACCCTCTTCACTAAGAACATACTGTTTCAACTTCCAGGCCTCGGATAGATGAGGGTAACTGTATTTTTTTAGGGGAGCGACAGGAGAACGCCACTTCAAAGGCAATCTTGATGCTCTCTTGGAGGAAGTAATGTTGCCAGACTCAATTGCCGGTTTCCTCCTGATGATGAGAATTCTTCCCACCTCTACCAGCAACAGTACCAGTGGCACATTTAGCATTCTTCAGGTAAGCAATCATCTCAAAATCATCATCAGACGAAATAACTTCTGCTCCGGCTGCTTCGACTGCACCAACCTTCCTGGAGCAAGGGTTTTTTGGAGTACCACGAATACCACCAGCCTGCTTCCCCAACTTGGAAGGAATAAGGGTTTGAGATCTATCATCTTCTATCGGAGCTGTACTCATCGATTCCTCCCTGGGCTGGTATTCCTGTGACCCAAGGAATGAGTAGTGGTAATCGCTCAAGACCAACGGATCCACTGTCAAAGAAAGAGGAAGAGAAAACATCACCATTAAATACAACTGAAGTTCAGGAACATCACAATGTGCAGTCCAACTAATAACGATGACATGGTTACTACTCAAGCTGACCTAAAAAAATTAGTTGTAGTAAAAAACTAAATGAAGTTCAGGCACAACCAAAGGCACAATTCAAGATAAACCGATGAACTGGAAATCATTCAACTACAGCTAACAAAACCATAAAAAGGCATCATCTCTGAAGTTCTATTAGAAAAGAAAATGCTCATGTCCAAGTAAGCAATGGAAGGAAAGAAATTACTGAAACAAAACACACAAGCAAAATAAAAAAGATAGAAATGAAGTTCATGTACAAAGAAAATGCTCCTCTCCTTCTGAAACTAGCTGCCCAGCCAGATCTCAAGCAGAAGTCCAAGTTCAGAGAAAAATATGAAGTTCAGGTAGAATAAAAGATGCAGTGCAGGTAAGCAGTCCAAGTTCCAATACTTACATGTGTAGTAGCCAAACAGAGCTTGGAAGTCTATCTCAAACAGGTTAGAAGAAGCGATTGAGTACAACCACGTCTTCCTGATATCCGCGATATTCTCATGGGAATAATTTGCAAGAACCCCGTCATGATACGATTAACATTCGTAAGCATGAAGAATCTGCAGTCGATACTGACATCAAACGCAGTAAAAGAATAGTGTTAGAACAGAAAAAGAAAGCCAACGAATAAAACACGTCGCAGCTTAAGTACAACTACAATTAAACATATGTGATAAAGAGAAAAAAGTGGAACTCATACTTGTTTTGCTGCTGGGGCACATCAATCCAATCCAGAGCGAAATGGTCAATGGTAAGAGGACTGAAGGGTGTCTCCTTGTCATTGCTGGCATCCTTCCAAAGCCTCTTGATGTTCTCGGTCATCCGCGGAAACAGGCGTACCGCACATTCATTGTCTGGTCCATAATAGGAGTCGAGAAGCTGGAACCTTGAATTCTTCAGGTCAAGAAATATCGAAACCCAATGACCAACACCACCCATGGAAGCAGGAATCTTAGGTGGGTCAAAAGTGGGGAAAACAACCTGAAGCATCATAAACACATGAATCATTAAAAACTGAGAATTAATATCAAACGGTACAAAGAAAAAATAAAACAAATATTAACACAGTGGATTGCACTGCAAAACTAATACAGAGGCAAAGAACATACCGAATCATGTGCATCCATGTTATCTGGACCACTCGCCATGAAGTACTTCCTCACACGGGAATCAAATTGACCTATGAAAATCTTGTCCTAAAATAATGCAGACAACACCAACATATGAAAAATACAAAAATGAGACAACCAAGTTTTAACTAAAATGGTAAGGAACAAAACAGAAAAGAAATCACTATATGGTTGACTTACACAAACCCAATACGACAGGATGATTTTATCCGATCCCTGGTACTTCGCACGTAGACAGTAGAGTGCACACTCAGCCACATTAGATCGAAGCATTCCACGAGGACCAAAAGATATTGCAACATCTTCAACAGAAGCTTCACACTCCTTGTTTTGGAACATAATCGTTGATCTAAAACAAGCAAATAGAAAGTAAAACAAGTTCAGTAGCAGGAACTCAGGAAGTTCATAACACATGTTAGCACAAAAGTTCAGCTATATCACAATAGGCTGTACAGTACAAAAGAGGCTAGAAGTTCAGCACCAGAGAAGTAAAATAAGAAGTTCAGGTACATATAGTAGAGAAGTTCAGGTATGAAACCACATGCAATTCACAGTGGGTTCATGAATGATGTAAATATTGACCAGCTGAAAGCACAAGTGCTCCCTAGGTGGTTTTGGTAATTGATGACAACATATCTCTTGTTGGACTAATACCTTTACCTAGTGTATTTCAGATAAGTTCAACAACGGAGTGGCATGGACTAAAGGTTGTGGGAACCTCTTCAAGATGCTAAGGACAACGGATTGGCTAAAGCTTCAAGCTCAAGACTCTTCCTTTTATATATTTTAGTTATCCAAGATCACATTGAGTCTTTAGGAAAAGCCAATACTATCAAGGAGGGATGAGGTGTTGCTTAATGAGCCTCTTGCTTTATGTGCTTAGTGATATGCTCCAAAATCCTCAACCACCTTTCCATATCCACAAATGACCTAAACCCTAAGCCAAACTCGGTCATACCGATTCTATCAATCCGGCGCCACCGAGTTTCACTTGTCATTTGCCACTGCCAAACCCTAGCAATTCGGTCCTACCGATAAGGTTCGTGGTCTCACCGAGATGGGCTTGCAAACTCTCTGTTTCCCTTTCGTAACTTTTCGGTCTCACCGAAAGAGCGAATCGGTCCCACCGAGAATGCAAGGTAAACTCCATGTTTCCTTCTTGTAACGTTTCGGTCTCACCGAAAGAGCAAGTCGGTCCCACCGAGTTTGCCTGACCAACTCTCTGGTTAGCTAATTGCCGAACTCGGTCTCACCGAGTTTGTGCAATCGGTCTCACCGAGATTACGTTATGCCCAAACCCTAACCGAATCGGTCCTACCGAGTTGCATCTCAGTCCCACCGAAATTCCTAACGGTCACTAGGTTTACTATTTCGGTCAGACCGAGTTTTCTGATTCGGTCCCACCGAGATTGGTAGATTGTGTGTAACGGTTGGATTTTGTGTGAAGGCTATATATACCCCTCCACCACCTCTTCATTCGAAGAGAGAGCCATCAGAACACATACACCATTCCTACTCATATGTTCTGAGAAAGAACCACCTACTCATGTGTTGAGACCAAGATATTCCATTCCTACCATACGAATCTTGATCTCTAGCCTTCCCCAAGTTGCTTTCCACTCAAATCTTCTTTCCATCAGATCCAAATCCTATGAGAGAGAGTTGAGTGTTGGGGAGACTATCATTTGAAGCACAAGAGCAAGGAGTTCATCATCAACACACCATTTGTTACTTCTTGGAGAGTGGTGTCTCCTAGATTGGCTAGGTGTCACTTGGGAGCCTCCGACAAGATTGTGGAGTTGAACCAAGGAGTTTGTAAGGGCAAGGAGATCGCCTACTTCGTGAAGATCTACCGCTAGTGAGGCAAGTCCTTCGTGGGCGATGACCATGGTGGAATAGACAAGGTTGCTTCTTCGTGGACCTTTCATGGGTGGAGCCCTCCTTGGACTCGCGCAACCGTTACCCTTCGTGGGTTGAAGTCTCCATCAACGTGGATGTAGGATAGCACCACCTATCCGAACCACGGGAAAAACATCCGTGTCTCCAATTGCGTTTGAATCCTCCAAACCCTTCCCCTTACATTCGTGCAAGTTGCATGCTTTACTTTCCGCTGCCTATATACTCTTTGCATGCTTGCTTGATATGTATTGTGTATGTTAAAATTGTGCCCGAACTCCACTTAAACCGAAAAACCTTAAAAAGTGCAACTTTAGCATTAAGTGTCTATTCACCCCCCCTCTAGGCACTCCTTCTTCTAGATCCTACAAGTGGTATCAGAGCTTTGGTCTCCATTGCCTTGGTTTAATCACCATTGGAGGAAGATGGATGTGTCTACCTTAGGGAGTCTTAGACATAGAGTGCCTATTCTTGATGGAGAGTACTTTCATGAGTGGAAAAATGAGATGCTTGTAATCTTCAATCAATATCATTTAAACAAGTATATTGCTAGCCCTTGTGCACCTCATATTGATCCTTTGCATCCTACCCTAGATGAAGATATTGACATGATTCGCAATCTTAGAACCATTGAGCTCATCATTAGAGGATTGCCCAAAAATTTGATTGCTAGTTTTCCTACTCTTAATTGTGCCTACACTATATGGAAATTTCTTGAGGAACAATTTCCCGATCATTCCTTGAAAAATTTGGATAAAATTCTCCATAAATCTATTGCCTTGAGTAAGATGAACTCTAGTGATCCTAAGTTTGGTGACTATCTATTTGAGCTTACCAATCTCAAGCATGCTAAAGGAGATGTTGGAATCATTAGTGATATTATATTTGAAGCTATAAGAATTCATAAAAGTGACCACTTTGATGACCATTTATCTAATGAATTACCCTCTCTAGGAAATGATGAGTCACAAGATCATGATGAACATGGATACTATGATGATGATGATAGTGACTTCGATCTTGATGATGCAATGAGACATTTTGGTCTTACGGCAAATCTTCGGGGATATGCGTCAGGTGGAAAGGAATGGGTTCTTGATAGTGGATGTACTGATCATATGACCGGAGATGAAGATATGTTCCATGAGCTTGCTGAAAATGACGGCCCTCGAAAATATGTCACCTTTGGTGATAATTCAAAGGGTAAAGTAGTTGGCCTTGGTAAGGTGGCCACCTCACATGATAGTTCCATTCAAAATGTCATGCTCGTTGAATCTCTCGGCTACAATTTACTTTCAGTATCTAGACTTGCTGATTTTGGCCTAAATGTTCTATTTACTGAGGTAGATTGCCAAGTGTTTCATCGAGACAATCATAAAATGGTTTTTACCGGTATGCGTAGAGGTGATCTTTACATTGTCGATTTCACTAAAAAGGCACAACCTAAAACTTGCTTCATTGCTAAATCCTCAAAAGGTTGGTTGTGGCATAGACGACTAGGTCACGTTGGCATGAGAAATCTTGACAAGCTTATTAAAGGAAATCATATCCTTGGAGTTAACGATGTCATATTTGATAAGGATAGACTTTGCAGCGCTTGTCAAGCAGGTAAACAGGTTGGAGGAAGGCATCCTGTGAAGAACATCATGACCACGAGGAGGCCACTCGAGCTACTTCATATGGATCTTTTTGGTCCCAACGCCTACAAAAGTCTCGGTGGAAATTCTTTTGGTCTTGTTATAGTTGATGATTTTTCAAGATTTACGTGGGTGTTCTTTCTCAATGACAAGTCGCAGGTCCAGAAGATCTTCAAAAACTTCGCTAGGAAAGCCCAAAATCAGTTTGAAGTGAAGATCAAGAAGGTTCGGAGTGACAATGGAACAGAGTTCAAGAACGCAAATGTGGACACCTTTCTTGACGAAGAAGGGATTTCACACGAGTTCTCGGCTACGTACACACCTCAACAAAATGGAGTTGTTGAGAGGAAGAACCGGACGCTCATCGAAATGGCAAGAACGATGCTTGATGAATACAAGACGCCAAAGCACTTTTGGGCAGAAGCGGTTGAGACAGCTTGTCATGCAACAAATCGCTTGTATCTTCACAAGCTACTTGGCAAGACAACATACGAGCTCCTCACCGGTAACAAACCCCAAGTTGGATACTTTCGAGTATTCGGCTCAAAGTGCTACATTCTTGATAAGCATCGTCGTTCAAAGTTTGCTCCTAAATCTCATGAAGGCTTCCTACTCGGTTATGGCTCAAACTCTCACACGTACCGTGTCTACAACAATTTCACCCGAAAGGTTGAAGAGACGGTAGATGTGAAGTTTGATGAATCTAATGGCTCGCAAGTAGAGCAATTGCCAATTGATGTAGGAGACAAAGACCCTTCAGAAGCAATCCAAGACTTGTCCATTGGCAAAGTTCGTCCAACGGAGGTGAAGGAGAGTACGTCATCCGTCCAAGTGGAAGCTTCTACTTCACGACAAGGTGAACCAAGAATCGACACGGAAGCATCCACAAGTGGGACACACCAAGATGAAGAAGACGAGGAAGTACATCAAGACGAACATCAACAACCTCCTTCCCCACCACGACAAGAGAATGACAACGTCAACAATGAAGAAGGCCAAGAAGAAGAACAAGATGAAGAAGATGCTCGACGAAGACCCAAGCAAAGGCTCTCACGAGTTCGAGCAAGAATTGCCAAAGATCATCTCGTCGAGCAAATCCTTAATGATATACAAACCGGGAGAATCACTCGCTCAAAAACTCGTTTAGCTAACTTTTGTGAAAACTATTCATTCATCTCTAGCATTGAACCTATGAAGGTTGAAGAAGCATTGGAAGATCCGGATTGGATAAACGCTAGGCATGAAGAGCTACACAATTTTGAGAGAAACCAAGTTTGGACATTGGTTGAGAAGCCCGACAACAACCACAACATCATTGGTACCAAATGGGTGTTTCGCAACAAGCAAGATGAAGATGGACAAGTGGTCCGCAACAAAGCACGTCTCGTCGCCCAAGGGTACACACAAGTCGAAGGTATGGACTATGGTGAGACATATGCTCCCGTTGCTAGACTTGAGTCCATTCGCATCTTACTTGCCTATGCTAATCACCATAATATCACCTTGTACCAAATGGACATTAAGAGTGCCTTTCTAAATGGTGAAATAGAGGAGGAAGTTTATGTCAAACAACCTCCCGGCTTTGTCAATCCTAAGAAACCTAATCATGTTTACAAACTTCACAAAGCTCTTTGTGGTCTTAAACAAGCTCCTAGAGCATGGTATAAATGCTTGACCAAGTTCCTTATTGCAAGTGGTTTTGAAATTGGTAAAATTGATTCTACTCTCTTCATTAAAAGGGTTAATGGAGAACTATTTGTATGTCAAATCTATGTTGATGATATCATATTTGGTTCAACTAACCCTCTCTTTAGTGAAAAGTTTGGAAAGCTAATGTCAGAGAAGTTTGAGATGTCTATGATGAGTGAACTCAAATTCTTTCTTGGTTTGCAAATCAAGCAAACTAAGGAAGGTACATTTGTCTCTCAAACGAAGTACACCAAGGACTTGTTCAAGAAGTTCAATATGCAAGAGTGCAAAGGTATGTCTACACCCATGCCCACTAGTGGACATAATGATTTGACCAAAGATGGTGAACCGGTTGATCAAAAGGTTTATCGTTCTATGATTGGTTCATTACTATACCTATGTGCTTCACGTCCCGATATTATGCTAAGTGTATGCATGTGTGCACGATATCAAGCTGCTCCTAAAGAATGTCATCTTAAGGTTGTGAAAAGGATAGTGAGATACTTAATTCACACACCAAACTTTGGCATTTGGTATCCTAAGAGGTCTTCTTTTGATCTTGTTGGCTATTTTGACTCGGATTATGCCAGAGACAAGGTTGATAGGAAGTCCACTTCGGGTACCTGTCAATTTCTTGGCAGATCTCTTGTGTCTTGGTCCTCCAAGAAACAAAACTCGGTATCCTTATCCACCGCCAAAGCGGAATACATTGCCGCTGGTTCATGTTGTGCTCAATTACTTTGGATGACCCAAACTCTTAAAGATTATGGAATTTATGTGAAACATGTTCCACTGCTTTGTGACAATGAAAGTGCTATCAAAATTGGTCATAATCCCGTACAACATTCTCGAACTAAGCAAATTGAAGTTCGTCATCATTTCATTCGAGATCATGTTGCTAAGGGTGACATTAATCTTAAGCATGTTCGCACTGACAAGCAATTAGCGGATATATTCACTAAACCACTTGATGAGAAAGTATTTTGCAGGCTAAGAGGAGAATTCAACATCATTGATGCTTCAAACGTGGTGTAGGAACTCCATTGGACACATGCAAGACATGAGCTTATGACTAATCCATGATATATCTCTTATGATGACTACCTTATGTCTTGGATATATTTGTACCTTGCATGTTGTCTAACCCATGTAGGTACTTGGTTGAAACTAATTCCATGGGATTGCGACTCACTCACATCTTGAGCAATCTCTACATCACCAAGTCTCTACACAATGGTGGTTGAAGACAAGGAAGCACAAAACCATTCAAACATCACCAAGCAGGAGCAGGTTCATGCACAGGGGCAGTCTCATGCACAGGAGAAGCTTCATGCGCAGGTAAAACATCCTCCTCAACCCTAGCATCATCATCAACAGCCTACAAAAAATCATGTAGAAAACAAATACCTAATCAGCAGAAGTTCACATTGCATAATCAGAGAAGGTCAGCTATCACAACTGACACATAATGGAAGTCCAAATACAGTAAACATAGCAGGTCAGATATCAAACTACTCTAAGATACAAAAGGGAACAAAAAGGGCCAGTCATGGAAGTTCAGGTGCTGTAGCACTTGAAGTTCAAGTTCTATAAACAGAGAAGGTCACCAGCAACACTAGTGCTAAAAAGAAACAGTTTATGTCACATGAAATCAATAACGGTCGCCTATGACTACAAACAGTAATAACTGAAAGCTAACACTGAACATTAGTGCAAAGAAATATCAAAAGCCAACATAAGCAAACATCTTTGGTATGCTCCACGTGGCCTCCTTCACGACCCGAACGAACATAATCCTGCCTCTGAATCTGTCTCACAAGAACACTTGCCTCATCTTCAAAAGGCTTGCAATGAGCATCCTGCATTTCCTTGAGTAGCCCAACGCTAGTCCGGAGGTGGGAAGTGCTCTGACGAAGCTCTTCAAGAAATCTAGCTTCAATAGATAAGACCTCCTTCGAAGACTCAGCATCAAATCCGTGTCCGGGAGGAAGAATCCCATCAACACGACTAAGACGCTCAGCAGTTGAAGGAACACAAGCCAACTCCCCAAAAACAGTTTCAAGAAGACTATCAATCCTAACCAGTGAAACATTGGCAGCTTCAAACAAAATCTCGGAAGAAACGCCACCTGCAGCACTCACACGGGCAGAAGAACCTCCTGGATCTACAGGGGGGACACTGGTATTAACATCCCGGGAGAATTCAAATCTTGCGGAAGTTCCACTCCCTAGGCCGACAGAACGAGGCATAGTTAGAACAGGACATTCAATAACCCTTAAGAACACAACCTCAGCCTGTGTCTTCCACTGCATACAAAAACAAAAGTCAACGCGTCAGAAAACAAATGAAGGAACATGGGAACAAAAATATACAAGACAATACCAGAAGTTCAAGTTAAACTACACAGGAAAGACTAATGCATAGAAACACTCACAGGAAGTCTCCCAAACACCCAGTTGGCTGGGTCATCATCACCCTTCGTGACCAAGTCAGCCGCAGCAAGCTCAAAAAGCTTGGCCTGATCCATGAAATTGATATGAGGGTCCTCAAGTCAATATTAGGAGTCTTGCCAATGATAAGGCAGTCCAGATACATAAGAAACAGCGCGATGGCACAGCCTATGACATCTTTTCCTCTGCTAGTACCTTGCTGATACCTAACAACAGCACTCCGAATATCGTCAATAACCAACTAGCAGTAGTCCATGTCTGCCATATCCTCAAACACAAGGTTCTCAACCATTGCTGCCTCCCTGGACACTCGTGCAGACGTTCCAGGGATAACCACCTTCATGAAAACAATAAGGTAAAACACCTGCAGAGCAAGATCATCCTTCGTCTCATCCTTCACAAGTTCAGCGAGGATGTTCCACAAATCCTTTGTCTTGATGCCGTCACTCCTAGCATACCCAAGCTTGCCCTTCAACCTCATAACAACATCATCGAAACCATCATTCGAGGGCCTAGGGGGGGTACGATTACCTTGAGGGAACCCAAAGAGATGGTGAATAGCATCACTTGTAATACGTAGAACCTTGTTCGCCTCACCCATGTCCAAAATCATGGTTGAAGGGTCAATCCTCGTGTAGATGTTGGCCATCAAAGGACGAGAAATGTTGGAATCAACCTTCAAGTCAAACACACAACCAAAACCAGCCTTGATAACCCTCGTCTTGTGCCTATGTTGTAGCATTTTCGCACTCGTCTTGACCTCTCCTAGTGAGCATCGAACCGTCTTGTTAAAACGTTTCGCCTCACCTCCTCCTTGGCCACCTTCTTCAGGCGCTTTACCTCCTCTCTTCCTCCCCTCAGGCCGCTCCACAAGCTGATACTGAAAAAAATACATTGACAAGGAAAAAAGCAGAACAATGAGACACACAAGCTTCACCAAAATTCCACTAATGCCTACATACACACTACATCTCAGAAGTCCAACTATGTCTACATAGGCAGTACAACCATGTATGACCACGAGTTAACATACTTTCAAATTGTTGGAAATTTACAAAGCAGAAGTTCAACCATGTATACCAAGGCAGTAATCAAACATGTATCTCAGAAGTCCAACTATGTCTACATAGGCAGTACAACCATTGTATGACCACAAGTTAACATGCTTTCAAAAATGTTGGAAATTTAAAAAGCAGAAGTTCAACCAGGTACACTAAGGCAGTAATCAAACATGTATACCAACAAGTTAAGCTAATTTCTTCATGTATATACCCAGAAGTCCAACTATGTACACAAAGGCAGTAATACCATAAAAGCAAAGCACATTGGCTAATTTATTCATCTATATGGAGCAGAAGGTCAACTATGTACACCAAGGCAGTGCTAAAAACACAAAAACTACAGCAATAGCGACAAATGCTCTAAAAATAGTAAACATGAGACATTCATACCTGATTAGTGGCAGCAGCATCATCGTCGTCGTCCTCATCATCAACATTGAAATCAGCATCATCCTTGTCCTCTGGATTAACACGAGAATGCTTCTTAACACCCTTGTTGACCTTTGCAGGTGGAACCTTGCGCTTCACGCCGCATTTCTTCCCCTTACTAGATGCACCAGCACCAAGCGGAGAAGGTGTAGGCGCGACAGTGGCAAGCACACGAGGACTACGGTGTAGTGTACCACCAAGGCCTGCCCTTCATCTTCAACAATTTCTACAGGCCTTGAAACACGTGGGCTCCTCCGAGGAGTAACTTCACCAACTACTAGCTTCCTCGCAACGGTCTTCTTGATTTTCTTCTTAACAGGGACAACCGTGCCATCACTGCCACACGACACGTCTTCCTCAACAGTGAGCTCAGCCGCATGAACAGATCTAGGAACATCAGAACCTTTCTCAAGGCGGGCCACCCTCTTCTTGTCAAAATCTTCTTGCTTCTTCCTCTTATGTTGGTCCTCCAGGAGAAGCTGAAGAGGCACATCCTCGGTTTGCATCACAGGTTCAGTGCCATCAACAGACTGCAACTGCGTCTCTGACATCCGAAGAGAGCACAAAGGACCCAGAACGGAATCAAAACCTTTGACTGACGGAGCCCCCTCCTCAGCAGCAGCGGGGGTTTCTGATAAACCCAACTCAGATAAAACATCGTTGATGGTGTTCACAACTTTCTCCTCTGTGGACACATCTGCAGAGAACACAAAAAAACGAAGCAAAAAATAAAAAAAGTCAGGAACAAAAACAAAAACATCTGGCATGAACAAGCTAAAAAAACAACATGGCTCGAGACTTTAAAATGAAAAGAAAGGGGGTTTCACATACTAGGTGAAGCAAGAGCTGCAGAAGCAAGATCCTCAAGGCTTGAAAAATTCTCATGGCTCGAAGCAACCTCGGCAATCACAGTCAAAGGGATCATGGGTGATTTAGCCGCATCAGATATTGGAGCATCAGTCTTAACCTCTGAAGCTCCATCTTGATCACAGTCATTTTTTCAGAACTATTCAACTCATCACCAACTACAAAAAATGCAAGTAAAAAGGCAACTGAGTTCTAATGCGCAATCCTACACCAAAGGGACTTCTACTTTGACAACAATGTCCAATACCCAGAAGTTCAAAAATACCTAACAAAGTAGTAAACACAACAAACAAACTAAAATCTACAAACTAAATATAAAAACAATCTACACCAGAGGGGCTACTACATATAACATGAATGTCCAGAAGTTCAACGATATATAACAAAGCAGTAAAACAAAATGTCCATAACAGAAGTTCAACCAAATTTCATTATAAACAAACAATAATTAAAACCATAAGTTCAACTATGTGACCCAAGCAAGTAGCACATAAAAAAGATGTAGCATGATCACAAATAGTATTTCACAGGCAAACTAAATATCAATACCATCAACATGATAACAAAAAAAAGATATACACTAAAAATACAAAACATTTGGGAAGTCCAACAACACTTGGTGACATAGTTTCACCTGCAAATCATCAACTAAAAAGTAAGCAACACTCTACTAACTCAAACTAATGGTAAAAAGCATACACATAACCTTTTCTAGAAGTTCACACTATTAAGAATGGCAGTCCAACATGAATACTAAGTGAAGATATGGGGGTGCGCCCCCACCCTCGTGACCGCCTCTTTTGTTCCTTGGACCAGGGTCCAAGTCTCCTGGATCACGTTCAGTGAGAAAATCACGTTCCCGAAGATTTTATTCTGTTTGGACTCCGTTTGATATTCCGTTTCTTCGAAACACTGAAATAGGCAAAAAATAGGAATTTTGGGCTGGGCCTCCGGTTAATAGGTTAGTCCCAAAAATAATATAAAAGTGGAAAATAGAGCCCAATATAGTAGATAATATAGCATGGAGCAATCAAAAATTATAGATACGTTGGAGACGTATCAGGCATCCCCAAGTTTAATTCCTGCTCGTGCTCGAGCAGGTAAATGATAAAAAGAGAATTTTTGATGCGGAGTGCTACTTGACATAATTTCAATGTAAATCTTCTTAATTGTGGTATGAATATTCAGATTAGAAAGATTCAAGACAAAAGTTTATATTGACATAAAAATAATAATACTTCAAGCATACTAACAAAGAAATAATGTCTTCTCAAAATAACATGGCCAAAGGAAGTTATCCCTACAAAATCATATAGTCTGGCTATGCTCCATCTTCACCACACAAAGTATTTAAATCATGCACAACCCCGATGACAAGCCAAGCAATTGTTTCATACTCTAACTTCTTCAAAACTTTTTCAATCTTCACGCAATACATGAGCATGAGCCATGGATATAGCACTATAGGTGGAATAGAATGGTTGTTGTGGAGAAGAAAAAAAAGGAGAAGATGGTCTCACATTAACTAGGCGTATCAATGGGCTATGGAGATGCCCATCAATAGATATCAATGTGAGTGAGTAGGGATTGCCATGAAACAGATGCACTAGAGCTATAAATGTATGAAAGCTCAACAAGAAACTAAGTGGGTGTGCATCCAACTTGCTTGCTCACGAAGACCTAGGGCAATTTTGAGGAAGCCCATCATTGGAATATACAAGCCAAGTTCTATAATGTCAAATTCCCACTAGTATATGAAAGTGACAACATATGGGACTCTCTATATGAAGAACATGGTGCTACTTTGAAGCACAATATATGAGACTTGCTATATCATGGTGCTACTTTGAAGCACAAGTGTGGAAAAAAGGATAGTAACATTGCCCCTTTTAATTTATTTTCTTTTTTTGGGCCTTCTTTTTTTTTCTTTGGCCATTCTCTTTTTTTATTGGGACAATGCTCTATTGAATGATGATCATCACACTTTTATTTATTTACAACTCAATGGTTACAACTCGATTCTAAAACAAAGTATGACTCTATATGGATGCCTCCGGCGGTGTACTGGGATATGCAATGAATCAAGAGTGACAAGTATGAAGAAATTATGGACGGTGGCTTTGCCACAAATACTATGTCAACTACATGATCATGCTAAGGAATATGACAATGATGAATGTGTCATGATGAACTAGATGGTGGAAATTTGCATGGAAATATATCTCGGAATGGCTATGGAAATGCCATAATAGGTAGGTATGGTGGCTGTTTTGAGGAAGGTATATGGTAGGTGTATGATACCGGCGAAAGGTGCGCGGTATTAGAGAGGCTAGCAAAGGTGGAAGGGTGAGAGTGCGTATAATCCATGGACTCAACATTAGTCATAAAGAACTCATATACTTATTGCGAAAATCTAGAAGTTATCAAAGCAAAGTATTATGCGCATGCTCCTAGGGGGATAGATTGGTAGGAAAATACCACCGCTCGTCCCCGACCGCCACTCATAAGGAAGACAATCAATAAACAAATCATGCTCCGACTTCGTTACATAACGGTTCACCATATGTGCATGCTACGGGAATCACAAACTCTAACACAAGTATTCTTTAAATTCACAACTACTCAACTAGCATGACTTTAATATTATCACCTCCATATCTCAAAACAATTATCATGCTTCAATCTTTTCTTAGTATTCAACACACTCAAAAGAAAGTTTCACAAATCTTGAATACCAAGCATATTATTATTAAGCAAATTACCATGCTATTAAGAGACTCTCAAAATAATTTAAGTGAAGCATGAGAGATCAATAGTTTCTTTAAAATGAATCCACCACCGTGCTCTACAAGATCTAAGTGAAGCACATAGAGAAAAATTATAACACTCAAAAGATATAAGTGAAGCACATAGAGTATTCTATCAAATTTTAATTCATGTATGGCTCTCTCAAAAGGTGTGTAAATCAAGTATGATTGTGGAAAACTAAGACACAAAGACACAAATAATACAAGATGCTCCAAGAAAAACACATATCATGTTGGTGAATAAAAATATTGCTCCAAGTAAATTACCGATGGAGGTGGACGAAAGAGGGGATGCCTTCCGGGGCATCCCCAAGCTTTGACTTTTTGGTGTCCTTGGATTACCTTGGGGGTGCCATGGGCATCCCCAAGCTTAGGCTCTTGCCACTACTTGTTCCATGATCCATCAAAAGAATTCACCCAAAACTTGAAAACTTCACAACACAAAACTCAAAATAGAAAAATCGTGAGCTCCGTTAGCGAAAGAAAACAGAAGACCACTTCAAGGTACTGTAATGAACTCATTCTTTATTTATATTGGTTTTAAACCTACTGTATTCCAACTTCTCTATGGATTATAAACTATTTTACCAGCCACAGATTCATCAAAATAAGCAAACAACACACGAAAAACAGAATCTGTCAAAAACAGAACAGTCTGTAGTAATCTGTAGCTAGCGCAAGATCTGGAGCCCCAAAAATTCTAAAATAAATTTCTGGACGTGAGGAATTTATATATTAATCATCTTCAAAAAGAATTAACTAAATAGAACTCTTCAAATAAAAATTACAGCAGTTCTCGTGAGCGCTAAAGTTTCTGTTTTTTTTTACAGCAAGTTCAACAAGACTTTCCCCAAGTCTTCCCAACGGTTCTACTTGGCACAAACACTAATTAAACACAAAAAAACACAACCAAAACAGAGGCTAAATAATTTATTTATTGCTAAGAAGGAGCAAAAATCAAGGAATAAAAATAAAATTGGGTTGCCTCCCAACAAGCGCTATCGTTTAACGCCCCTAGCTAGGCAGAAAAGCGAGGATAGATCTAGGTATTGCCATCTTTGGTAGGCAATCCATAAGTGGCTCTCATGATAGTTTAATATGGTAATTTTATTTTCTTTCTTGGAAAGTGTTCCATGCCCTTTTTTAATGTAAATTTAAATCTAATATTCCCTTCCTTCATATCAATAATCGCACCAACCGTTCTAAGGAAAGGTCTACCAAGAATAATAGGGCAAGAAGGATTGCAATCTATATCAAGAACAATGAAATATACGGGCACATAATTCCTATTTGCAACAATAAGAACATCATTAATCCTTCCCATAGGTTTCTTAATAGGTTAATCCACAAGATGCAAGTTTAGAGAGCAATCATCAAAATTACGAAAATCTAGTAAATCACACAAAGTCTTGGGAATAGTACACACACTAGCACCCAAATCACACAAAGCATAAAACTCATGATCTTTAATTTTAATTTTAATAGTTGCTTCCCACTCATCATAGAGTTTTCTAGGGATAGAAACTTTCAACTCAAGTTTTTCTTCATAAGATTGCATCAAGGCATCAACAATATGTTCGGTGAAGGCTTTATTCTGACTATAAGCATGTGGAGAATTTAGCACGGATTGCAACAAGGAAATACAATCAATTAAAGAGAAACTTTCATAATTAAATTACTTGAAATCCAATATAGTGGGTTTAGCAACATCTAGATTTTTATTTCTTTCAATCCCACGTTCATCAATTTCATCATTAAGATCTAAACACTCCGAATTTTTAGAATGCCTTCTAGGTAAAGGAAGATCATATTCAGTTTCATCAAGATTAATATTGCAAAATAAAGATTTAGTAGGGGACACATAAATAACTTTTAGATATTCATCTTGATTTTCATAGGAATTGGAGGAACACACTTTAATAAAGGCATCTTTGGAAGCACGCATCCTAGCGGTTCTTTCTTTGCACTCATCAATGGAAATTCTCATGGCTTTGAGAGACTCATTGATATCATGTTTAGGAGGAATAGATCCAAGCTTTAAAGAATCAACCTCAAGAGAAATTCTATCAATGTTTCTAGACAAATCATCAACTTTAAGCAATTTCTCCTCAAGCAAAGCATTAAAATTATTTTGTGAATTCATAAAATCTTTAACACTATTCTCAAATTCAGAGGGCGTCTTATTATAATTTCCATAAGAGTTGTTGTAGGAATTACCATAATTATTAGAAGGATTACTAGGATATGGCCTAGGATTAAAATTCCCTCTATAAGCATTGTTACCAAAATTATTCCTACCAATAAATTTCACATCCATAGATTCATTGTTATTCTCAATCAAAGTAGACAAATAAATATCATTAGGATCAGAAGAAACAATTTTAGTAGCAAATAATTTCATAAGTTCATCCATCTTTCCACTCAACACATTGATTTCTTCTATCGCATGCACTTTTTTATTAGAAGATCTTTTAGTATGCCATTGAGAATAATTAACCATAATATTATCTAGGAGTTTAGTAGCATCTCCTAAAGTGGTTTCCATAAAAGTGCCTCCCGCAGCCGAATCTAAAATATTTCTAGAAGCAAAATTCAATCCGGCATAAAAATTTTGTATGATCATCCACAAATTCAAACCATGAGTAGGGCAATTACGTATCATTAATTTCATTCTCTCCCAAGCTTGTGCAACATGTTCATGATCAAGTTGTTTAAAGTTCATAATATCGTTTCTAAGAGAGATGATCTTAGCAGGAGGAAAATACTTAGAGATAAAAGCATCTTTGCACTTGTTCCATGAATCAATACTATTCTTAGGCAAAGACGAAAACCAAGCTTTAGCACGATCTCTTAGCGAAAAAGGAAATAGATTCAATTTAACGACATCATTATTGACATCTTTTTTCTTTTGCATATCACATAAATCAACGAAGCCATTTAGATGAGTAGCGGCATCTTCACTAGGAAGGCCGGCGAATTGATCTTTCATAACAAGATTCAACAAAGCAGTATTAATTTCACAAGATTCAACATGGGTAAGAGGAGCAATTGGAGTGCTAAGGAAATCATTATTATTGGTATTGGTGAAGTCACACAATTTGGTAGTATCTTGAGCCATAACGACAAATAAGCAATCTAACACCTGAGCAAACAAAACCAAACGGGCAAAAAAGGCAAATAGAGAGGAAGGATAGAGAGAGAGGGCGAATAAAACGGCAAGGGTGAATTGGGGGGAGAGGAAAACGAGAGGCAAATGACAAATAATGTAATGTGAGAGATAGGGATTGTGATGGGTACTTGGTATGTTGACTTTTTGCGTAGACTCCCCGGCAACGGCGCCAGAAATCCTTCTTGCTACGTCTTGAGCTTGTGTTGGTTTTCCCCGAAGAGGAAGGGATGATGCGGCAAAGTAGCGTAAGTATTTCCCTCAGTTTTTGAGAACCAAGGTATCAATCCAGTAGGAGCCCACGCTCAAGTCCCTCGTACCTGCACAAAGCGATAGCTACTCGCAACCAATGCGATTAGGGGTTGTCAATCCCTTCACGGTCACTTACGAGAGTGAGATCTGATAGATATAATATTTTTGGTATTTTTGGTATAAAGATGAAAAGTAAAAAGTAAAGGCAAAGTAAAAAGCAAAACAAGATTAAAGTGATGGAGATTGATATGATGAGAATATACCCGGGGCCATAGGTTTCACTTGTGGCTTCACTCAAGAGCATAAGTATTCTACGGTGGGTGAACAAATTACTGCTGAGCAATTAACAGAATTGAGCATAGTTATGAGAATATCTAGGCATGATCATGTATATAGGCATCACATCCGTGACAAGTAGATCGAAACGATTCTGCATCTACTACTATTACTCCACTCATCGACCGCTATCCAGCATGCATCTAGAGTATTAAGTTAAAAACAGAGTAACGCCTTAAGCAAGATGACATGATGTAGAGAGATAAATCCATGCAATATGAAATACACCCCATCTTGTTATCCTCGATGGCAACGATACAATACGTGCCTTGCTGCCCCTTCTGTCACTGGGTAAGGACACCGCAAGATCGAACCCAAAGCTAAGAACTTCCCCCATGGCAAGAACTACCAATCTAGTTGGCCATACCAAACGGATAATTCGAGGAGACTTGGAAAGATAACCAATCATACATAAAAGAATCCAGAGAAGATTCAAATATTATTCATAGATATACTTGATCATAAACCCACAATTCATCGGTCTCAATAAACACACCGCAAAAAGAAGATTACATCGAATAGATCTCCACAAGAGAGGGGGAGAACTTTGTATTGAGATTCAAAGAGAGAGAAGAAGCCATCTAGCTACTAACTATGGACCCGAAGGTCTGAGGTAAACTACTCACACTTCATCGGAGGGGCTAGGATGATGTAGAAGCCCTCCATGATGATGGCCCTCTTCCGGCGGAGCTCCGGAACAGGCCCCAAGATGGGATCTCGTGGATACAGAAAGTTGCGGTGGTGGAATTAGGTTTTGGCTCCTGTTCTGATCGTTTGGGGGTACATGTGTATATATAGGAGGAAGAAGTACGCCGGAGGAGCAACGAGGGGCCCACGAGGTAGGGGGCGTGCCCTAGGGGGGGGCGCCCCCACCCTCGTGACCGCCTCTTTTGTTCCTTGGAGCAGGGTCCGAGTTTCCTGGATCATGTTCGGTGAGAAAATCACGTTCCCGAAGATTTTATTCCGTTTGGACTTCGTTTGATATTCCGTTTCTTCGGAACACTAAAATAGGCAAAAAACAGCAATTCTGGGCTGGGCCTCCGGTTAATAGGTTAGTCCCAAAAATAATATAAAAGTGGAAAATAGAGCCCAATATAGTCCAAAATAGTAGATAATATAGCATGGAGCAATAAAAAATTATAGATACGTTGGAGACGTATCAGTCCCCAATGTCAGGTGGAGGAATCATTATTTTGCGCGTAATAAGGAGGCATTTCCTTGTGTGCGGCCGTGGACCCAGCTGTCGGCCTCTCCATGTAAAGTCCACTTCAGATGCATGTCGGTCATTGACCACGTTGACCAGGCCGCGCCGAGAGCACCAGGGCGGTGGACGACGGCGAGGCCTAGGAAGGGGACGGCACGGAGGCAGGGAAGACTCGGCAGTTGTTTCCCACGTGGAGGGGAGTACGACTGTACGAGGGTTTACTGGTTCGTCTGCCATCGTCGGAGAATAACAGCAGGTGTGGGTGAGTAGAGGGATGGCTAGGCCAGTGATGGGAGTACGGTCGGGCGATGAGGCCTGCGCGGCAGCACAGCCGTCCGCGAGGAGGAGGGAGCAGGCAGTCTCGCCGGCGCTTGTCCCACCGGAGGCTGGAGCAGGAAGAGCAGATATTGAAGAAGCATGAGGGCCGTTGGATGGACATCCAACAGTCAGTGCTTGTGCGTCAACCTTTTTTTTAGGAAAGCCTCAAATCTGTGGAAAACAGCATACAACCCATCTGCCATTATTTCTAATAATTTACAGCCCATTTGCTAATTCTTAAGGTTTTTTTGGAGCTCATATTCTTTTTGTTAGCATTACAGCCCATATTGTGGCAACTGTTAAAAAATTATATGAAATTTTGCATATTTCAGTGCGGTCCAAACTGTTTTTAATCCCGAAATTTCGACTCACATTCAAACTGATTTTAAAAATAAATGTATATCAATATAAAATCCAACAAATTCTCCACGCATAAAAATTAATGTAATTTAAATTCTTGAAATGAAAAAAAAGATATTTGAATCTAATTGCCGGTTTGATGTGTTTTAAAAATGTACAAGCCATTTCTCATTACTGATGGGCCATTTTCTCGGCCAGCCGAATGAAAGCTCTCCCCGTCTTGAAAGAATTGCAGCCCAACAGGCCTGACAAATCGACTTACTTGGTGAATCACAAAAAAACTGGGTTGTGGCCGTGGACCCAGCTGTCAGCCTCTCCACACACAGTACTCTTTCGATGGAAGTCGTTCCTTGACCACATTGACCACGCCGCGCGGAGAGCACCACGGCGGTGGACGATGGCGAGGCCTAGGAAGGGGACGACACGGCAGTGGAAGCCCGCGCGGAGAGGACTACGAGGGTTCACTGGTTCGGCTGCGGTGTGAGGCTGCCGTCGCCGCAGGGCCTCGCCAGCGGTGGGAATAGTAGGGGGCGGCGAGGCCTCTGCGACAGCACAACCGGCCACGGGAGGCAGGAGCATGCGGCATGACCGGCGCTGCTTTGGGCGGCTGGAGCAAGAAGACCAGAGGTTGAAGACGCACTACAACCGTTGGATGGACATTGTACGGTCACTGGAGCTAGAATCGTTGATATTGACTAAGTTGACAAAGCCCTTTGTCCCCGTCAACTTAGTAGGCCCATAAGTCAGCCTCCCAGCAAGGTGGGTCCCAGCTAGCCGGGGGAGTATTCATTTTTTTGTGCGTAATAAGGAGGCACTTCCGGTGGGTCCGAGCTGACAGTGGGAGGAACGTTTTTTTCGCAAAATACGGTGGCCTGTCTGGTGGGTCCCAGCAGTTAGGGGGAAACGATTTTTTTCTTAAAATACTGGTGGCCCGTTCGGTGGGTCCCCGCTGTGAGGTGGAGGAATAATTATTTTCCGCGTAATAAGGAGGCACTTCCTTGCGGCTGCCGTGGACCCAGCTGTCAGCCTCTCCACGTACAGTACTCTTCCGATGGAAGTCGGTCGTTGACCACATTGACCACGCCGCGCTGAGAGCACCACGGCGGGGGACGACGGCAAGGCCTAGGAAGGGGATGACACGGAGCCGTGCAAGACGCGGCAGTGGATGCCCACGCGGAGAGGAGTACAATCATTCATTGGTTCGGCTGCGGTGTGAGGCTTCCGTCTCCGCAGAATAACAGGGGGTGTGGGTGAGTGGAGGGATGGCCTGCCCAGTGGTGGGAGTAGTATGGGGGCGGTGAGTGAAGGAAATATGCCCTAGAGGCAATAATAAAGTTATTATTTATTTCCTTACATCATGATAAATGTTTATTATTCATGCTAGAATTGTATTAACCGGAAACATAATACATGTGTGAATACATAGACAAACAGAGTGTCACTAGTATGCCTCTACTTGACTAGCTCGCTAATCAAAGATGGTTATGTTTCCTAACCATGAACAAAGAGTTGTTATTTGATTAACAAGATCACATCATTAGTTGAATGACCTGATTGACATGACCCATTCCATTAGCTTAGCACCCGATCGTTTAGTATGTTGCTATTGCTTTCTTCATGACTTATACATGTTCCTATGACTATGAGATTATGCAACTCCCGTTTGTCGGAGGAACACTTTGTGTGCTACCAAACGTCACAACGTAAATGGGTGATTATAAAGGTGCTCTACAGGTGTCTCCCAAGGTAGATGTTGGGTTGGCGTATTTCGAGATTAGGATTTGTCACTCCGATTGTCGGAGAGGTATCTCTGGGCCCTCTCGGTAATGCACATCACATAAGCCTTGCAAACATTACAACTAATGAGTTAGTTGTGAGATGATGTATTACAGAACGAGTAAAGAGACTTGCCGGTAAACGAGATTGAACTAGGTATTGGATACCGACGATCGAATCTCGGGCAAGTAACATACCGATGACAAAGGGAACAACGTATGTTGTTATGCGGTCTGACTGATAAAGATCTTCGTAGAATATGTAGGAGTCAATATGGGCATCCAAGTCCCGCTATTGGTTATTGACCGGAGACGTGTCTCGGTCATGTCTACATTGTTCTCGAATCATAGGGTCTGCACGCTTAACGTTACGATGACAGTTATTATGAGTTTATACATTTTGATGTACCAAAGTTAGTTCGGAGTCCCGGATGTGATCACGGACATGACGAGGAGTCTCGAAATGGTCGAGACATAAAGATTGATATATTGGATGACTATATTCGGACACCGGAAGTGTTCCGGTGAAGTTTAGGATAAAACCGAAGCACCAGGGGGTTACCGGAACCCCCCGGGGGGTTAATGGGCCTCATGGGCCTAAAGTGGAGAAGAGGGAGGGGCTGCCAGGGCAGGCCGCGTGCCCCCTCTTCCCCTAGTCCGAATTGGACTAGGAGGGAGGGGCGCCGCCCCCTCTTTCCCTCTCTTCTCCCACCTCTCCTAATAGGACAAGGAAAGGGGGGGGGGAGTCCTACTCCCGGTAGGAGTAGGACTCCTCCTGCGCTCCACCATAGGGCCGGCCGAACCCCCCCTTGGATCCTTTATATACGGAGGCAAGGGGGCACCCTAGGACACACAAGTTGATCCTCGTGATCGTTCCTTAGCCGTGTGCGGTGCCCCCTTCCACCATATTCCACCTCGGTCATATCGTTGTAGTGCTTAGGCGAACCCCTGCGTTGGTAGAACATCATCATCGTCACCACGCCATTGTGCTGATGGAACTCGTCCCCGAAGCTTTGCTGGATCGGAGCCCGGGGAGCGTCATCGAGCTGTACGTGTGCTAAGAACTCAGAGGTGCCGGAGTAACAGTGCTTGGATCGGTCGGATCGGGAAGACATACGACTACTTCCTCTATGTTGTGTCAACGCTTCCGCTTCAGTCTACGAGGGTACGTAGACAACACTCTCCCCTCTCGTTGCTATGCATCACCATGATCTTGCGTGTGCGTAGGAAAATTTTTGAAATTACTATGTTCCCCAACAGTGGCATCCGAGCCTAGGTTTTATGGTTTGATGTTATATGCATGAGTAGAACACAAGTGAGTTGTGTGCGATATAAGTCATACTGCCTACCAGCATGTCATACTTTGGTTCAGTGGTATTGTTGGATGAACCAGCCCGGACCGACATTACGCGTACGCTTACGCGAGACCGGTTCTCCCGACGTGCTTTGCACAAAGGTGGCTTGCGGGTGACTGTTTCTCCAACTTTAGTTGAACCGAGCGTGGCTACGCCCGGTCCTTGCGAAGGTCAAAACGGCATCAACTTGACAAACTATCGTTGTGGTTTTGATGCATAGGTAAGATTGGTTCTTGCTTAAGCCCGTAGCAGCCACGTAAAACATGCAACAACAAAGTAGAGGATGTCTAACTTGTTTTTGCAGGGCATGTTGTGATGTGATATGGTCAAGACATGATGCTAAATTTTATTGTATGAGATGATCATGTTTTGTAACCGAGTTATCGGCAACTGGCAGGAGCCATATGGTTGTCGCTTTATTGTATGCAATGCAATCGCGCTGTAATGCTTTACTTTATCACTAAGCGGTAGCGATAGTCATGGAAGCATAAGATTGGCGAGACGACAATGATGCTACGATGGAGATCAAGGTGTCGCGCCGGTGATGCTGGTGATCATGACGGTGCTTGGGAGATGGAGATCACAGGCACAAGATGATGATGGCCATATCATATCACTTATATTGATTGCATGTGATGTTTATCTTTTATGCATCTTATCTTGCTTTGATTGACGGTAGCATTATAAGATGATCTCTCACTAAATTATCAAGAAGTGTTCTCCCTGAGTTTGCACCGTTGCCAAAGTTCGTTGTGCCCAGACACCACATGATGATCGGGTGTGATAACCTCTACGTCCATCTACAACGGGTGCAAGCCAGTTTTGCACACGCAGAATACTCAGGTTAAACTTGACGAGCCTAGCATATGCAGATATGGCCTCGGAACACGGAGACCGAAAGGTCGAGCATGAATCATATAGTAGATATGATCAACATAATGATGTTCACCATTGAAAACTAATCCATTTCACGTGATGATCGGTTATGGTTTAGTTGATTTGGATCACGCGATCACTTAGAAGATTAGAGGGATGTCTATCTAAGTGGGAGTTCTTTAAGTAATTTGATTAATTGAACTTAAATTTATCATGAACTTAGTACCTGATAGTATCTTGCTTATGTATGTTTGATTGTAGATAGATGGCCCATGCTGTTGTTCCGTTGAATTTTAATGCGTTCCTTGAGAAAGCAAAGTTGAAAGATGATGGTAGCAATTACACGGACTGGGTCCGTAACTTGAGGATTATCCTCATTGCTGCATAGAAGAATTACGTCCTGGAAGCACCGCTGGGTGCCAGGCCTGCTGCTGGAGCAACACCAGATGTTATGAACGTCTGGCAGAGCAAAGCTGATGACTACTCGATAGTTCAGTGTGCCATGCTTTACGGCTTAGAATCGGGACTTCAACGACGTTTTGAACGTCATGGAGCATATGAGATGTTCCAAGAGTTGAAGTTAATATTTCAAGCAAATGCCTGGATTGAGAGATATGAGGTCTCCAATAAGTTCTATAGCTGCAAGATGGAGGAGAACAGTTCTGTCAGTGAGCATATACTCAAAATGTCTGGGTATAATAATCACTTGATTCAGATGGGAGTTAATCTTCCAGATGATTGCGTTATTGACAGAATTCTCCAATCACTGCCACCAAGATACAAGAGCTTCGTGATGAACTATCATATGCAAGGGATGAATACGACTATTCCCGAGCTCTTCGCAATGCTGAAAGCTACGGAGGTAGAAATCAAGAAGGACCATCAAGTGTTGATGGTCAACAAGACCACTAGTTTCAAGAAAAAGGGCAAAGGGAAGAAGAAGGGGAACTTCAAGAAGAACAGCAAGCAAGTTGCTGCTCAAGAGAAGAAACCCAAGTCTGGACCTAAGCCTGAAACTGAGTGCTTCTACTACAAGCAGACTGGTCACTGGAAGCGGAACTGACCCAAGTATTTGGCGGATAAGAAGGATGGCAAGGTGAACAAAGGTATATGTGATATACATGTTATTGATGTATACCTTACTAGAGCTCGCAGTAGCACCTGGGTATTTTGATACTGGTTCTGTTGCTAATATTTGCAACTCGAAACAGGGACTACGGATTAGGAGAACACTGGCAAAGGACGAGGTGACGATGCGCGTGGGAAACGGTTCCAAAGTCGATGTGATCGCGGTCGGCACGCTACCTCTGCATCTACCTTTGGGATTAGTATTAGACCTAAATAATTGTTATTTGGTGCCAGCGTTAAGCATGAACATTATATCTGGATCTTGTTTGATGCGAGACGGTTATTCATTTAAATCAGAAAATAATGGTTGTTCTATTTATATGAGTAATATCTTTTATGGTCATGCACCCTTGAAGATTGGTCTATTTCTGATGAATCTCGATAGTAGTGATACACATATTCATAATGTTGAAACCAAAAGATGCAGAGTTGATAATGATAGTGCAACTTATTTGTGGCACTGCCGTTTAGGTCATATCGGTGTAAAGCGCATGAAGAAACTCCATACTGATGGACTTTTGGAACCACTTGATTATGAATCACTTGGTACTTGCGAACTGTGCCTCATGGGCAAGATGACTAAAACACCATTCTACAGTACTATGGAGAGAGCAACAGATTTGTTGGAAATCATACATACCGATGTATGTGGTCTGATGAATATTGAGGCTCGTGGCAGATATCATTATTTTCTCACCTTCACAGATGATTTAAGCAGATATGGGTATATCTACTTAATGAAACACAAGCCTGAAACATTTGAAAAGTTCAAAGAATTTCAGAGTGAAGTTGAAAATCATCGTAACAAGAAAATAAAGTTTCTACGATTTGATCGTGGAGGAGAATATTTGAGTTACGAGTTTGGTGTACATTTGAAACAATGCGGAATAGTTTCACAACTCACGCCATCCGGAACACCACAGCGTAATGGTGTGTCCGAACGTCATAATCGTACTTTACTAGATATGGTGCGATCTATGATGTCTCTTACTGATTTACTGCTATCGTTTTGGGGTTATGCTTTAGAGACGGCCGCATTCACGTTAAATAGGGCACCATCAAAATCCGTTGAGACGACGCCTTATGAACTATGGTTTGGCAAGAAACCAAAGTTGTCGTTTCTTAAAGTTTGGGGCTGCGATGCTTATGTGAAAAAGCTTCAACCTGATAAGCTCGAACCCAAATCGGAGAAATGTGTCTTCATAGGATACCCAAAGGAGACTGTTGGGTACACCTTCTATCACAGATCCGAAGGCAAGACATTCGTTGCTAAGAATGGATCCTTTCTAGAGAAGGAGTTTCTCTCGAAAGAAGTGAGTGGGTGGAAAGTAGAACTTGACGAGGTAACTGTACCTGCTCCCTTATTGGAAAGTAGTACATCACAGAAAACTGTTTCTGCGACACCTACACCAATAAGTGAGGAAGCTAATGATAATGATCATGAAACTTCAGGACAAGATACTACTAAACCTCGTAGATCAACCAGAGTGAGATCCGCGCCAGAGTGGTACGGTAATCCTGTTCTGGAAATCATGCTGCTAGATCATGATGAACCTACGAACTATGAAGAAGCGATGGTGAGCCCAGATTCCGCAAAATGGCTTGAAGCCATGAAATCCGAGATGGGATCCATGTATGAGAACAAAGTATGGACTTTGGTTGACTTGCCCGATGGTCAGCAAGCAATTGAGAATAAATGGATCTTCAAGAAGAGGACTGACGCTGACGGTAATGTTACTGTCTACAAAGCTCGACTTGTTGCAAAAGGTTTTCGGCAAGTTCAAGGGGTTGACTTCGATGAGACCTTCTCACCCGTAGCGATGCTTAAGTCTGTCCGAATCATGTTAGCAATTGCCGCATTTTATGATTATGAAATTTGGCAGATGGATGTCAAAACTGCATTCCTGAATGGATTTCTGGAAGAAGAGTTGTATATGATGCAACCGGAAGGTTTTGTCGATCCAAAAGGAGCTAACAAAGTGTGCAAGCTCCAGCGATCCATTTATGGACTGGTGCAAGCCTCTCGGAGTTGGAATAAACGCTTTGATAGTGTAATCAAAGCATTTGGTTTTATACAGACTTTCGGAGAAGCCTGTATTTACAAGAAAGTGAGTGGGAGCTCTGTAGCATTTCTGATATTATATGTGGATGACATATTACTGATTGGAAATGATATAGAATTTCTGGATAGCATACAGGGATACTTGAATAAGAGTTTTTCAATGAAAGACCTCGGTGAAGCTGCTTACATATTACGCATAAAGATCTATAGAGATAGATCAAGACGCTTAATTGGACTTTCACAAAGCACATACCTTGACAAGATTTTGAAGAAGTTCAAAATGGATCAAGCAAAGAAAGGGTTCTTGCCTGTGTTACAAGGTGTGAAGTTGAGTCAGACTCAATGCCCGACCACTGCAGAAGATATAGAGAAAATGAAAGATGTTCCCTATGCTTCAGCCATAGGCTCTATCATGTATGCTATGCTGTGTACCAGACCTGATGTGTGCCTTCCTATAAGTTTGGCAGGGAGGTACCAAAGTAATCCAGGAGTGGATCACTGGACAACGGTCAAAAACATCCTGAAGTACCTGAAAAGGACTAAGGATATGTTTCTCGTATATGGAGGTGACAAAGAGCTCATCATAAACGGTTACGTTGATGCAAGCTCTGACACTGATCCGGACGATTCTAAATCGCAAACCGGATACGTGTTTACATTAAACGGTGGAGCTGTCAGTTGGTGCAGTTCTAAACAAAGCGTTGTAGCGGGATCTACATGTGAAGCGGACTACATAGCTGCTTCGGAAGCAGCAAACGAAGGAGTCTGGATGAAGGAGTTCATATCCGATCTAGGTGTCATACCTAGTGCATCGGGTCCAATGAAAATCTTTTGTGACAATACTGGTGCAATTTCCTTGGCAATGGAATCCAGATTTCACAAGAGAACCAAGCACATCAAGAGACGCTTCAATTCCATCCGGGATCTAGTCCAGATGGGAGACATAGAGATTTGCAAGATACATACGGATCTGAATGTTGCAGACCCGTTGACTAAGCCTCTTCCACGAGCAAAACATGATCAGCACCAAGGCTCCATGGGTGTTAGAATCATTACAGTGTAATCTAGATTATTGACTCTAGTGCAAGTGGGAGACTGAAGGAAATATGCCCTAGAGGCAATAATAAAGTTATTATTTATTTCCTTACATCATGATAAATGTTTATTATTCATGCTAGAATTGTATTAACCGGAAACATAATACATGTGCGAATACATAGACAAACAGAGTGTCACTAGTATGCCTCTACTTGACTAGCTCGTTAATCAAAGATGGTTATGTTTCCTAACCATGAACAAAGAGTTGTTATTTGATTAACAAGATCACATCATTAGTTGAATGATCTGATTGACATGACCCATTCCATTAGCTTAGCACCCGATCGTTTAGTATGTTGCTATTGCTTTCTTCATGACTTATACATGTTCCTATGACTATGAGATTATGCAACTCCCGTTTGCCGGAGGAACACTTTGTGTGCTACCAAACGTCACAACGTAAATGGGTGATTATAAAGGTTCTCTACAGGTGTCTCCAAAGGTAGATGTTGGGTTGGCGTATTTCGAGATTAGGATTTGTCACTCCGATTGTCGGAGAGGTATCTCTGGGCCCTCTTGGTAATGCACATCACATAAGCCTTGCAAACATTACAACTAATGAGTTAGTTGTGAGATGATGTATTACGGAACGAGTAAAGAGACTTGCCGGTAAACGAGATTGAACTTGGTATTGGATACCGACGATTGAATCTCGGGCATGTAACATACTGATGACAAAGGGAACAACGTATGTTGTTATGCGGTCTGACCGATAAAGATCTTCGTAGAATATGTAGGAGTCAATATGGGCATCCAGGTCCCGCTATTGGTTATTGACCGGAGACGTGTCTCGGTCATGTCTACATTGTTGTCGAACCGTAGGGTCCGCACGCTTAACGTTACGATGACAGTTATTATGAGTTTATACATTTTGATGTACCGAAGTTAGTTCGGAGTCCCGGATGTAAAGATTGATATATTGGAGCACCGGAAGATTGATATATTGGATGACTATATATTGATATATTGATATATTGGATGACTATATTCGGACACCGGAAGCGTTCCAGTGAAGTTTCGGATAAAACCGGAGCACCGGGGGGTTACCGGAACCCCCCGGGGGGTTAATGGGCCTCATGGGCCTAAAGTGGAGAAGAGGAAGGGGCTGCCAGGGCAGGCCGCACGCCCCCTCTTCCCCTAGTCCGAATTGGACTAGGAGGGAGGGGCGGCGCCCCCCTCTTTCCCTCTCTTCTCCCACCTTTCCTAATAGGACAAGGAAAGGGGGGGAGTCCTACTCCCGGTAGGAGTAGGACTCCTCCTGCGCGCCACCATAGGGCCGGCCGAACCCCCCCCCCCCTTGGATCCTTTATATACGGAGGCAAGGGGGCACCCTAGGACACACAAGTTGATCCTCGTGATCGTTCCTTAGCCGTGTGCGGTGCCCCCTTCCACCATATTCCACCTCGGTCATATCGTTGTAGTGCTTAGGCGAAGCCCTGCGTCGGTAGAACATCATCATCGTCACCACGCCGTTGTGCTGACGGAACTCGTCCCCGAAGCTTTGCTGGATCGGAGCCCGGGGAGCGTCATCGAGCTGTATGTGTGCTAAGAACTCGGAGGTACCGGAGTAACGGTGCTTGGATCGGTCGGATCGGGAAGACGTACGACTACTTCCTCTATGTTGTGTCAACGCTTCCGCTTCGGTCTACGAGGGTACGTAGGCAACACTCTTCCCTCTCGTTGCTATGCATCACCATGATCTTGCGTGTGCGTAGGAATTTTTTTGAAATTACTACGTTCCCCAACAGTGAGGCCTCCATGGTAGCACAGCCGGCCACGGGAGGCAGGAGCAGGCGGCACGACCGGCGCTGCTTTGGGCGGCTAGAGCAAGAATACCAGAGGTTGAAGAAGCACTATGGCTGTTGGATGGACATCATACGGTCACTGGAGTATTGACTAAGTTGACAAAGCTCTCCGTCCATGTGAACTTAGTAGGCCCACAAGTCAGCCCAACAATACGGTGGGTCCCAGCTAGCAGGGGGTATTCATTTTTTTGGGCATAATAAGGACACACTTCCTTGCGTGCGAAGATATAGCTGGTGGGTCCGACCTGTCAGCGGGGGAAACTTTTTTTTGCGAAATACAGAGGCCCTTCTTGTGGGTCTTAGCTGTCAGGTGGAGGAATCATTATTTTGCGTGTAATAAGGAGGCATTTCCTTATGTGCGCCCGTGGTCCCAGTTGTCAGCCTCTCCACGTACAGTCCAGTTTCGATGGATGTCGTTCATTGACCACGTTGACCAGGCCGCGCCGAGAGCACCAGGGCGGTGGACAATGGCGAGGCTTAGGAAGGGAACGACACGGAGCCAGGGAATACTCGGCAGTTGTTTCCCACACGGAGGAGTACGAGGGTTTACTGGTTCATCTGCCGTCGCCGGAGAATAACAGTAGGTGTGGGTGAGTTGAGGGATGGCTAGGCCAGCGAAGGGAGTATGGTGGAGCCGTGAGGGCCTGCGCGGCAGCATAGCCGGCTGTGGGAGGAGGGAGCAGGCAGTCTCGCCGGTGCTTGTTTGAGCGGCTTGAGCATGAAGAGCAGAGATTGAAGAGCACGAAAGTCGTTGGATGGACATCCAACAGTCACTGCTCTCATGTGTTGACTAAGTTGACAGGGCGTTGCGTGTGCGTCAACCTTTTTTTATGAAAGCCTACGCGTCAACCTGTAGTAGGCGCACAAGTCAGCCTCAAATCTGTGGAAAACAGCATACAGCCCATCTGCCATTATTTCTAATAATGTACAGCCCATTTTCTAATTCGTAAGAATTTTTTTGGAGTCCATCTACTTTTTGTTAGCATCACACCCCATATTGTGGCCACGGTTAAAAAGTATACGAAATTTGGCATATTTCCGTGCGGTCAACTGTTTTTAATCCAGAAATATCGATTCGCATTCAAACTATTTTGAAAAATAATTTATATAAATATAAAATCGAAATAATTGTCCACGCATAAAAATCAATGGAATTTATGATCTTGTAATGAAAAAAAATTGAAACTAATTCCCGGTTTGATGTGTTTTAAAAATATACATCCCGTTTCTGGGCAAACCGAATGAAACTCTCCTCGTCTTGAAAGATTTGCAGCCCAGCAGGGCCGATAAAACAAGTAGGCCTTGTTTGCGTATTTCTTAAAACAAATAGAACTAAGCTAGCCATTTTCAGCAAGAAAAAAAACACAAGTGGGCTCATGATGTGGTAAACATAATTAAAACCCTGGCTAGACGGGCCACAGCCCCCGCACAGCCCCGTTGTTACCCTGATCCGTCGCTAAAATTGGTATAAATAACAACTGCTTGTTCCTAAAAAAAACTGCGTGACTTGCTGGGTCCCTAGTGTCAGCCGCTTGTAGTGTAATTCTCTCGTTTATTGACTACGTTGACAATGGCATGAGCCCCAGGGTCCAACCAATTAGGAGGAACCATATTTTTGGGCTTGTACTATAGAGGCACTTGCTTGCGTACTGCCATGACACTGGTGGGTCCCTACTGTCATCCTCTCCACGTACAGGCATCTCCTTGTTCCTCTCGGTTGTTGACGATGTTGACAACGCAAGAGGGCGGCGCACCGTGCACGGCGAGCGAACCAAGGCCGCAAGGCGGAGGACAATGGCGAGGTCTCGAACGGAACGAACATGAGCCATTGAAGATGCGCCAGTCCAGTCGCAGGCGGAGGGGAGTACAAGGGTTGACTGGTTCGGGCGTGGGTGCGTGTTGGGGCTGAAGTCGCCGGAGAATAACATGACGTGTGGGGGAATAGAGGGAGGGACTGGCCAACGTTGGAGGGTACGTACGGTAGGGCGGCGGAGGCGCAGCAAGCCATGGGAGGCGGGAGCAGGCGGAGTCGATGGGGTGGTTTGGTTTGGGCGATTGGAGGAAGAAGAAGACAAGAGATAGAAGATACACGACAGATGTTGGATGTCAATCCAACGGCTGGTAGGCAGAATCGTTTGTTGACTGGATAGTAAGTCGACACCACCTTGGATAGGCTATTTTCTCGCGGGTCCCAAATGTCAGAATCCAAATCTGTCACGGTCATGCAGCCTTTCCTATGAAAATTTACAGCCCATTTGATGTGCTAGTTCGAAATAAGTTTGTGGGTGCTGGTGGGGGCTAATCACTTGGCTTCTGTAATGCACAGTGAGCTCAAGCAGCCGGCAAGAGTGATGTTATTTCCCTTGGTTTGGATTTTTTTACAATATTTCACTCTAAATTAAACGAATGGCAAGCCATTTGCCTTGTTTCAAAGAAAATATGACAGTCACAGCCGAGTTGAAAAGGGCAGGAACATCTAACTACAGCTTACAAACTATACAAAAGCACGAGGGTTAATTGTTCATCAGGTTTACAAAAAAACCAGATTGAAAAGGGCAACAACATCTAACTCCAGCACTGTTTTCAGCACATAGTCAAATGGATCAATCAGGTCTATAGAATGAACATCCTGGGTCATAAAATTTACTGGATTATGACCACAATATGTTGTAAATATAAGCCCGACACGTTCAGAAGCTCTTTTGCCCACCTGAAACTCCTTTTTTTGCTCTTCGACATATCCATCCGTCAAAACCATGTTGCTGATAAACTTAAGCCTGATCGACAATAGTAACCTCGCATTCAGCAGGAAGAATGTGACAAATCTTGTGTTTGCACAGTTGGCTACATATTACGTTCAATCGAATCTCATGAGAAGTGAGAAAATCCCAATGCTTATGAATCCACCGATTGGTTATAACTTTCTTACCCCGTCCTGTTGCCTAAATAGACATGAAGATTGAAAACAGTTAAGGTCTAAAAGAAGAGTGTCGAAAGAGCAACAGCTGAACGGTTAATTCTAGTACACTATATGCGGGCTTCCAATGTGCGTGAAATTATCACCTTTATATACAATTTCTCCAAACATGGAAAGCATTGCAGCAAGCCAATAATCTTGTTCAGATCAAAACTATTCATTTGGATATATAAGATCTTAACAGAATCCAGCACCATTGATAGGCCATCCATGGAGAAACTCTTCATTGAGTATAGAACATAATATTAGTACAAAATGTGTACTCCAAGATGATATATAAATTATGCGCAGAAATTTAAAATGCAGCTTATGGTTATAAGTGTAGATGATAATATAAAGTACTTGAAGAACTGTGGAGCCAAACACCATATTAAAATGAGCACAGAGATCATGTATTACATCCAAGGTCTCCAGTTTAGGCGCAGAGAGGACGGTTATTTGCAACGGTGAATAACTAGAATCAAGGATCAACCTTTGAAGTGAAGGGGCATCTTGGATGATGAGCTGCCTTCCGTCAAAAGAAATTCCAATTCTTACAAGGTTAGGCGACTTTATTTGGAGACAACTGATTCTAACTGTGAAAACAAGCACCAAGCACTCCAGCGCAGGGCAACTGGAGTGGATGATGCTGTGCAATGAGGCCTACGATATACAAACCCGCACAAGTGAAAGTTTCTTGAGAAATGGGAGTCGAAAGTTTAGTACTAGATTGTCTGGTAGGTAGCACTGCACAAAAGTGGCGGTGTGGAGAGAGGACGAAAACCCCGAGATGGACATCGGTGCTGAGGGCACAAGTTCATGGCGTTCGGTATGTGGTATGTGATTTCTAGGGGAATAGTAGAACTCAAGCAGCTGTAGTTCTGTGAATTCAGGGGATTCCAGCCAGGCGTCCACCGTGTAGGGCATGGTATGCTTGCTCAGGTAGCATGACGGGATGCAGAGGCTTTGAACGAAGCCCTGGTGGGAGGAGATGATGGCTCTGGGGATTTCAAAATCATTGAAGAGAGATAGCTGACGACAGTCGAGATTAAGGGGAACGGTGCGCCATAAAGGGTGCCACCGAATTGAGAGGACTTGGGTGCGGCAGCAATCCTTGGTGGGGAGAAGCGACATGATCTCCCCAAGGATGGCGTCCGGGAGATCGCTGATGCGGTCCACCCAAGATTCTACGGGTTCCTGGGATCCGGTGGGGGCGGGGTCGCCGCTTCTCCCCGTGCTGCCGGGTGCGGGATCTACAACAGGCGTCGCCGCTAGAGGGAGCCTCACCTTCTTGGCGCTAGGGTCAACTGACTCCATTTTCCTCGAGGGTGTTGCGTCGTGCTCACGGATTTGAGTAGAGTAACGAATGACGAGCCTAGTTGTAGTGCGAGCGAAGAAGAAGGGGAGCTGTGGGTTTTCTGTAGGAGTGAGGAAGAAGGGGAGCTGGGGTTTTCTGTAGGAGTGAGGTGAGGAATTTGGGGGTACGAGTGGAGCGAGCTGATGTGAGGTGGGTGGGAGCGAGGAGGAAGAAGAGCACCCAGGTTTTTGAATTGATTTTATTATTTACTAGTGTGGATGGGCTGTTTTGTCTTGGGACCCGAGAAACAATTACTACTAGTACAGTGGAGACACTCTACAGCTACCCAGAAAAACACTTACTACTAGTACAGTGGAGACACTACCGCTTCTGGCTCCTCCTAGGTCATTGAAACGTCTCCCTCTACTAAATGTCGTTATACTTTTGTTCACCGACATGCGGGCCATGCAGCGCGCGGGCCCAAATGCCATCCACCAAATTAGAAGGTAGTATGCAGGCGGAGAGCCACCCCGGTCGTAGCGCGGCAGTAATGAGCCATCGTATCACAAAACCCCACCTCCCCGCATTCTAAGTTTGACGGACGAAGCAACCTTCATTTCACTCTTCGCTGAATCCCCTTCTCCCTCACCGTCTTCAAGAAAGGCAACACTTGCATCTGCCACTGTTTTTCTCTCCGAACAAAGGGAAGGTAAGCGGATCCGTGATGTTGGTATATTTTCATTCAGAGGAAAAAAAGAACTTTTGCAAAGCAGTAACCGATCCTCACTCTTTTTTTTGTTTCATTGTCATTGCGACTGTGTTTTCCTTTTAGTGGGCTCCTAGTATTCGTCAGTTTCATGATGGACCAAGGAGAACTAGGCAAAGATCTGCCGATATTGGAGCAGACGCAGGAGGCTGATCCCGACGAGACAGAGAGCTCCAAGAAGATGGAGGGAACCACCGAGGCGACCCCAGATACCGAGATGGTCAATGCCCCGTTTGAGGTTACAACCCCCGTGGCACTGCAGGAGCAGTTTTCCCCCTTCGAGGATGTGTCCCCCCCGCTGAGCTGCCCAAGGTGATTTCCTTCTTTGCCGATCTCGATTGTGGTTTTTCATCTAAGTATGTGGTGATTTTTTTAGAAAAGGAAGTATGTGGTGATTAATAATGCACAATTTTATTAGCTTCGATGCCATGGTATACGTAGTGGTTTAAATAACTTGTGTTTCTTATACTGAAAAGTAATTCATAAATTGTTTCTGTTTCAATTAGAGCCCTGATGCAGACAAGGATTGTGTGGTTGTACATGTCGCTCGCTATGAGGCGGACGACCTGAATATACGCACTGGGAAAACAGAGTTCTTAGGCTGTTGGATCCTGGAAGCCATTTTCGGTTATACCAATGAAGAGTTGTATTCCAGCCTCACTATTGTCAGGCGTGTTGTCCAGGGTGTACTGAAGCACAAGAAGTTCAAAGCTACTCCTTCGTTTGTGAGGAATACTGTTCTTGTCAAGCTTACGCAGGAAGATGACATGGCATGCCTCCACAAACAAGTTTATCAGTGGCAAGGCCACAAGGTTGTCTTCATGAAGGTTCACAGGATTGAGTGCTGTGGGACGTCCTCGATGATGTTCATGGCAAGGTCTGTCTTGTGTCTAGCCCAAATTAGATCGAGGCATGAAATAGTTGCCCCAGCTAGTGTTTAATAGTAGTTTGGATTGTGTCTAATTATCCGAACCTTGCCTATTATCGACCCCTCTGGGGCTAGTACTCTGTTTGAATCCGTCTATGGGAACTGATGCTACTTTTGTGTGCCTGTGAATCATGTGAGAACCATCGTAATTGTTGCCGAAACAGATGCGTCCTCACTAGTTTTTTCATGAATATGGCATGGTAAGACATAAGTTGTCACGATTTATCATACGGGCAGTGTGTGTTTTAACGAAATAGAGCACTCGTTCGAGAACCGTGCGCCGACGTATACATAAGTACTTGTAAACACTGTTGGTGCTACCCCACTTGTAAGCAGTTGTGCAAAACACGGCACATTGGCTCAACTCGCTTCAGCAATAGGCTATCAACCAGCTAACAATCAACAATCTGCTGTCTGACATATAAGCAACTATTTATCTTGTTACAGTGGTTCATGCAGTTAATTGAGGCCACAATGTAATAAATTCCAAACGTTCACACGCTAGTCCAGCGCTCATGTGGAACACTCACATTAAACTCGTCTTCATAAAAAACTTGAAAAGCATAAGTTAAGCAATTTTATACATCTCAATGATTCATAGAACATAACAAACATATACTAGTTCACAGCAAAAGACAAAGTTGTGAGAAGGTTTACAAATCAGGAAAAAACAAGCAAGGCTTCTCTCTGAGCAAAGGGCCTCCCGGCAGGCTTAAATTTCCTAGAGTTCACTCTGGTTTTTTCTTGTTGCCACCATTCAGGGTTAGGTTCTCTCCTTCCAGAATAACCAATTATAATTGTGGTATCAGGTGGAATGCCGAACTGAACCATGCAGTGTACTAACCAGCTAAAATGCTTGTGCATTCCACTAAATTTAAGCACCGCTATTTGCAGAAATAAGCAGACCACAATGCCTCTTGTCCGCGCACCTGTCCAAAAAACCGCCATGCAGCCGTGCCAACTAGTCCTTGGTCCATGGATGAACCGGTAGAAAGTGCATTCCGGACTAGGATGCAGTTGTTTTCGCTCGTCCCTACACTGCAATCAGGAAGTAAAACGTACGAATCAGCTTCTTTTAGATTGCGTTGGTCATTCTACCTTAGTTACTACCAATGTAGGGATACCTTGAAGACGGGAGGTTAGACGACGGCAGCGAGGGATATACATCTCATTTTGCACAGTTGTACTAAAACTAAGGTGTGTGCTTTTGATTGCGCCGATAGAAACGATACGGAGACAGACATCCCAAAACGATATGGAGACAGACATCCCTGTTTGCGCAAATAAGATACACGGTTATTTAAATAGTGACAGATATTACTACTTTCCCCCGTTTCCTCTTAGAACCAAGTACTAGATTCATGCTACAGCTTTCCCACTTTCTTCCCTGTTTGAACCAATGCTTTGAGTCGAATGTATGAAATAGCTTTACTTCTAATCTACTACTACTATAATGCGGCAGTTTTGAAATTGGATTTACCACTCCATCTTCGGTTCTCCCGCCCAAACAAGCATTGGCTCAAAATCCACCATTCATTTCCCCTCTCATGCATATCACTGCCATCCATCAAACAAAGGATGACATGATCTGACGGCTAAGAGATGCCGGATTCGCTCCCGCTCCTTGTGCACATGGCCGACTCTGCTCTCCAAGTAAACAAATAAAAAAGTCCCCGTTGAATCTGGATTGCACATACTGAAGTTGAGAAATGTCTAGAAACTGCTGCCACCTCCTCACATGCAAGTACGACAAGTTGGCAAATAGCTAGCACATTTTGGTTCCCCGTTGTCACCTGGGAAATAATCACTCTACTACTGACTAATTTTTTTAGATTACTGTAAAAATGGATTTTTTAGATGCCGCTATACTGCAAAGTTTACACTGTTCACATAACATAACATTGCATGGCTGATGCTAGCTAAAGTTTTATTCTGCTTCCTTGAGAAATGTAATATTTTTATTATTCGTAGAAAAAGTGTAATATTTTATTTCAGTCATACATAAGCTATACCTCAAGCTAATACAGGACATGAGTGTCTGTCAGACCTAAATGACTTATTTAGTTGCACAAAATAGTCCATAAACATGCATGTAAACCGTCAAACAACTCTGGAACTATACATCAGTGGAACCCAGGAAACAACATATAATAAAACTACAACTTTTATCTTGTAATCAAATTCTTACTTGGAACTCAGTTTGATTTGTGCAAGTGATTTGCTTCTTATTTCAGAATAGTCCTTAGATCATGCAAACAAACACACTATGATATCTACTCAAGATACGAGTACCCATTTCTCTCTCTAAAAAGAAGGTATATCAGTATCTATCATACAAAACATACGTGCAAAGCACGTGACTTAGTAGAAGTCTAGGTGGCTTTGGAACAGCGGACGGAAGTAGAAAAGGATCCACACAAAGGAAGCTGGGGCTATAGAGCAAGGCAGGTTTCGAAGGAATATATACCTGAGGGTCGTCGGCATGTCGCAAAGACGGCGTCAGGAGGCCGCATCTTGGCCACAATACCGCAGGGAGGAAGAAGGGGTCGGAGGCCCTCCCGAGCCTGCGCTCTCTCGGAGAGAACGGCACGGCCGCCGATCGGGACGCACGGGCAGCCGTTGGTCTCCTCCCTCACCGCTGACGACAGCGTGAACGATGCACCTACACCCCTGCCCCAGTCGAGGTTGTCCGACTAGATTTGTGACCAGCCGTGAGCTGAGAGAGAGTGTGGCCACCTATGTGTTGCTTCGATCTGGAGAGCATGAGAGAGTCAACGAGAGGAACCCTAGTAAAGAAAGCGCTAAGGCTCCTGCTTTTATATATAGTGGAGTGATTTTGTTGTACCAGCTTCAAAAAAATGCGCTCCTATGTGTACCCGCGAGTGGGTGTGAGAGAACTAGTGCGTGCTTGCATCGCTTCTCTTCGTGAGAGTACAATATACTATGCCCAAAGAACATTCGCCGCAAGAGTAATAGTACAAGTGTGTGACGTGTGAGCTAAAATAAAACGTGCGCGCCGTCTTTTGTTTTTTAGAAGTTCTGAGGGTAGGGTGTGAAGACCACATATGTGCGTGACGTCTACCTGCAGATAGATGGTGGGTGCGACGTGCGAGCCTGCGAGAGGACTCGGGAGAGTCGTGACTCGTGAGGGTGCATGTGCGTGAGAGAGAGAGGGGCACGCATCAATGAAATGCATGTGTCCGTAAATCATTATCCGACAAACGTTCGCCACAAGCCTTTTCCTAACGAACGACGTAAGGACCGTTAGATCGGCATCCGACAGTGTCAGTTTTGCCATGTCATTTAACAGAACAGCCACTCCTCCTACACACAAATCTTCCACGTGAGTGTTAGCAACTGCCGTATGCTCCCTCTGTTCCAACATGTAGTGCATATAGCTTTATTGAAAATTCGAACCTCACAAACTTTTACCGAGTTTTCGTGTACCAAATTGCACATGTAGAATACCATCTATATATCATTTCATTCATCTTCGAGAGGTAACTATAAAGTTGGGTGACGAGTCTACAAAGAAAGACCATCGTATCACCCGCAACAATTTCAAGCATCCTTTAGTGTCGAGGAATATCATAGGAACTCTATATGATATGATTTTTATAGGATTTTTTCCTTTAGAGCCAATTGGTTCATATGAATAGATTCATATACTCCACATTTCAAAGGAAATAAACATGATATCATTTCCATAGCTTTAGAGCCACTTGGTTCATATGAATGGATTCCTATACTCCCTTAATTTCAAAGGAAAATAAACGTTAGTATATATTCAATAGAAAAGTTCCTATGATATGAACCAAATTAAATCTCTTTTCTAATCCCTCCTCATAGGAATTGAGAAACATGTCATCTCTATATTCAATAGAAAAGTTCCGATGATGTGAACCAAATGACATCTCTTTTCCAATCCCTACTCATAGGAATTGAGATGCTCCATGTCATCTCTTTCCCTACAACTTCCATGTATACATCTTCTATTCCTAAATAGATAGTACAACCCACTAGTAGCTTTTCTCCAAAACATGCAACTATGGCACAAGAACTATATAGTGTGCCAATAACTTTGAAAGATGGTCGCTGGATGAAGCTAATCCGACAGTGCAGAGATAGGCATATCCAAGCACTACTGGCCATTGGATATCATCAACATTCCACCAGATCTGCCACATGTACAATTTAGAAGACTCCATGGTTGAACTTAAGCATAATGCACAAACCTCAAAACACAAGCACTTCTCCTTTGTTCTAGAATCTTATGTATCATAATTGATTTTTTTCTAAATGAATTGCCATTATTTGTTTTTTACTTTATGATTTACTCCCTCCGTTCCAAAATAGATGACCCAACTTTGCACTAACTTTGTACAAAGTTAGTGCAAAGTTGGGTCATCCATTTTGGAACGGAGGGAGTACAATGGACAACCCCATGAATCTTAACATTTTTATAAAACTTATTGATTTTGAATGAGATGAACTATAAGAACTAAGCAAACATCTACATCATGCATATATGACTCAAAGCTTTACATCCTATAGTGTGTATTTATTCATAATTTGGTTTCGAAATCTCATGCGTTCAATACATGTGTACCTTACTAGTTTTGAGTAGAGTAGCAAATTTCACGCGGCCCCGGGTATATCAAAATGCAGGGCCCATGCATCATTGCCTTTCGGTCGAACCTACGTCCACAATTTTTTGTACGTACTATATCTCCACTGGTCCCCGAACCCAAAATGCTGCCTCGTTCCCGTAAAACCAAGCGGCCCACACATATTTAAGGCGCCGGCTTGAACCCATTTACTACGACGTGGCCCCGCACGCCGTAGTACTCCTACAAACCCTACCGCCACATTCATCATTGGTTTTGTTCAAGAGGACGAGGGAGAAGCCGATTTTTAGTGGAGGCGCTTTAAAAAAGGATCTGTAGTGGAGACCCCTACCCTAGGGTGCCCTAGGTAGCTGCCACACGCATCATTGTTTTCTCTTTTCTTTAGGCTCTTGCGCCCTAGAGTGAAATGATGGTTGCTTCGTCCGTCCAGCTTAATGCGGGAAAGGTGGGGCTTTGTGATTTGACCGCTCGTCGCTCATTTTCTACTACTGTGGCGCTACGATCGGGGTGCCTCCAATTTCAACCGCTGCTCCGAACTGTAATTTCGTGCATCACACGTGGAAAAAGACGGTGGATGAGCCACATGTCGGCCAAAGGGGTCCTGTTAAGTGTGTCTCCATTTCGTATGCGGACTGACCCTGCTTGAGTTGCTACGCCAACACGACAGGAGCAGCCTACCACTTGGTGTTGCTCCTTGGTGAATCCCGACTATATTGATCTAAAAAGATATGTGCTGAACTGCCCTCTCCGTCTCGGTTTTTTTATTTTTAGGCGTCTCGGTTTATAGGGCCTGCATGTAGTTCTAGGTCATCCATTTGACTAACTAAATATGAGTTACTATGTCACAAAAAGTATATCATTGGATTCTTAAGCGGATGTAGTTTTATTTAAAAGTCGAGGGCGGGTCTTTTCCTGCGCGGTAGGCGGCGGGGTAGTTCCGCCTAGTCAGTTCGACAGAGACGGGAGAAGACGAGGGAGTAGGCTACTGCAAACGTAGGGCTGTGTGATTTGACAGCGAGTTACTGCTGGACAGGTGGGGCCCCATGATTTGACTTGCCATTATCATTTTAACTGCGGCGCTACGACCGGCGTGAGTCTCCCGGATTCCTGACCACCTCCATACAGGTGGCTCTCCCAATGCTCCACCATGTAGTAGAGGCTAGCTCTTGCATGAGAGCCCACGTCTCCACTTTTTCCTTGCCTCTCTTTCCTCCACATATGCAAAAATGCCATGTAAAGCGCACTATTGTACTTACTTTTACTTGCTCCTACAGGTGCTTAAGCTTGCCACATAAGCATAAAGTCTGATGTGGCAAGTTAATCAGGAAGAGAGAGACTAGTTTGGTGACCCAAGGAAGAAACGGTGCTAAGCACGTGTACCTAGGTGAAAAGACAATTTTGAGTCTATAGCTAATTAAATGAAGCAAACTTAGCATCACCATTTCATTGGAAGAGGTCACTCCTTGGCAAATGGAATAAATACACGCGCTTAGCACCGTTTCTTCCTTGAGTACGAAGAAAGAGATAGAGAGGAGTAAAAAATACACTTGTAGCCAACATTGTTGTAGTATGAGTGACTAAGTGATGACTATGTATGACATGCCAACATCAGATAGCCTAACGCACCGTGTTAAATCTCCAAGGGCGCGACCGCACGAGTGACTCGACGGTCGTGGTAGGTGCGGCCATGATACGGGCTGCTGGCAGCCCTTGGATCTGAGATCAAATGGTCGCATGCTAAGTTGCTGAAAATTTGCAGAATAACCCTCTAAGATAGGATATTCACCCATAGGTCTAGAATCACGCCATGCAACCATTCAATCGCAGATCCAAGGGCTCTCGGAAGCCCGTATCATTGGAGAATGGAAAGCCACTACCCTGCCGTTCGCACGCTGGCAGTTCGCTCCTACTCGTCCCTGCACGTCCTTCAATACTACGACGGTTCGCTCCTAGTCGTCCCGTCCATTCACATTACAGCAGTTCCACTAATCCTAACCCTCCTCCCATATCCACGGCGTCTCAAATCTCCACGATCGGCAGTGAGTACAAGGTTAGAACCATCACCGGCGATGAGTTCGACGTCATCTACTCCCGTTCTTCCGCGACGGTGAAAGGATGCCTTTCTCGCTTCAAACGCGTGTTTGAAAACTCAGATGATGAGTGGGTCGCTGGGCTAGATGTTGAGTACACCACAGTCCTGGGACCAGAGAAGGATCTAAAGGACGAAGAGAGGAAGAAGCCCGCCGTGATCCAGGTTTGTGTAGATAACATTTGCTTGGTCTACCACATATGCCATGCCGACGTTGAGTGCCAGGATTTTAAGAACTTCCTCAAGGACAAAACAGTGAAATTCGTTAATGTAGAATTTAAGAACGACAGGCATGTCCTGCGTCAGATAGTTCTCGTTGTAGGCAACCCCTTCGACCTCCAAAAGAATCGGCTGGTGTCCTCTCATCAGCCTTCAATGCTGACCCTAGCAGGAGCCATGGTTCATCCTTCGTATGGTAAACTGGAGAAACCTCCATACACGTTTCATCGTCATGCATGGCAGCGGAATGTACTAGATATAGACCACATCCACAACGCTGCAATGGATGGCTACCTTTGCTTCAATATCTACAAGGGTTGGATGAAGAGCAACAGCCAAGTGTGCGGTTCAAGCAAAGAAGCATCGGCCAAGAGGAAGAGGGACAAGGACGAAGTCGAGGACGTGGACGAGGACTCTGAGTAAGGTGGCAGTGTCGTTGCTCATGGTGGTTCTAATGCAGTGTCTACCGGAATAGTTGCAAAGTTTAATTTCAGGTGTGCTTAATTTAATTTGAGGGGTGTGTTGTGTTGAGCCCCCAGCAGAACTATGTTATGTTTCTTCTTGTTACTTTAACTTTTCAGTACGTACATACTAGTATTTCTTACATTTCATCTTTTAGTTGGTATAGTATTACCACTCGTTTCTTCACATTATATACGTACAATATATATCGCCAACATCATATAGCCAACAGTTTAGTTGTCAAAGAATTTCAGGGTGCTTAGTTTTGTCAAAGAATTCCAGGATGCTTAGAGGGTGCTTGGATCCAAGGGACTTATTTTAGTCTGACTAAAAATAGTCTCTTTAAGAGGCTAAAGTTCCAAGCACCCCCGACTAAAGAGGGGCTAAAACTAGTCTTGAGACTACAATTTTTTAGTCAGGGGTACCCCTACTAAAATGTGGATTAGTCCTCTCACTACTCATTTAACTCCTCTCCTTTAACACAGGAGAGTTCTGGATTGGAGGGTTTGGAGGATAATAAATGCTCATTAACTTGATTTTAGCCTTTTTAGTATTTGGATCCAAGCATGGGTGAGGCTAGCATGTTTTAGTCCCACTACTTTTAGTCATGGGACTAAAACGTATCCAAGCACCCTCTTAGTTTTATTGTGACTAGCCTTTTTAATAGTACTATGTGCATAATTTGGCGACGAGCGCTCTATATATGTACCACCTTTTTAATTTCAAGTTTTGCTCCATGGCGCAATCCATCGATAGTACTGCTGTACAAAAGTATAATTTTTTTAAAAGGCTAGAGTACTATTCATCACATATATAGCCAGTTAAATTCTCAACCTAGAACAACATGCATGCCATGTAGTAAACCGTTACGGAGGAAGTATAGTAAAAATGAGGTAATTTTACCGAGCGATAGGCGGGGGGAGCATGGCCTGTCATGCGGTCCCACGTGTCATGATGTACCAAGGCGATGCGCGTGTCCCTCTTGAGGCAGAAGCAATACTAGTACGTGGTTTGAGATGATGGCGAACCGAAGTGTGAAATAATGGTTGCTTTGTCTGTCTGGGAAACTGCGGTATTGTGATTTAATGTCTCATTGCTCATTACTACTACTGGGCCGGTACGAGTGGGGTGCGTACCCCTACTATTCTACACTGTTATTTGGTGCTTGACACGTTGACCCGGTTGCTATATGTCCCACATGTCGGCGACAGGAAGTACAGAATTCAAGAAAGGGAGCGTCGACGGAGGAGTATACTACATAATTCATGAAAGGGAGCGACTTAGTTTTGGAAAAATCTGTTTTTACGGAGTACGTACCCACAAGGGTTTATCGGGCTCATCTAAAAAACATTCGTTTTCCGTTTGATAAGTCTCAATTCTACTATACTAGTAGTAGTATGATTACATGTTGGATTTCAAGGTGCGTTAGATCACCTGACGCAAGCAGTGTCAAGAGGAAACTAACCAATGCATGTTCAAGTTCATGGAAATTCAGTGGTCATTCATGCATTCGTTCTAATTAATGCCTCGGTAAACATAACTTCTTGAGAAAAACGAGCGTATTAATTACTTGTGCAAAATACGAAATTAATTCGACCACTCACCATCTACCTTGGTTGGAGAGATTTTGAAATTGAGCCATAAACTGGAAAGGAGGGAGTAGTAACTTTTGTCTCGATTACTATTTGTGGCCTTGTATAGATGCAAAATGTATTTTTTTTATAGTGGCCTTGTATAAGTAAATGGAGGGAGTACTAACCAAAGTACGTAGTAGGGACGAGGTGTAAACGGAGGGAGTAGTAAAATTTTCTCCTCGTGCTACGAGCCACCGCACCCGTGGGCAGGGGAGATGGCGTACTAAGCAAGCTTCTCCTCGTTCTGCGAGTTGATGGGACACATCAAAAGTACTCCATTGTATAGAGCCTTGCATCTAAGGTAGGCCCCACATGGTTTGCCTCTTTTTTTAATTTAACATAACGCGTCAAGTCACAATTTGTTTGTTCACCCGTGGTAGACGATCCTCCCTCCACCAAGTGGACAACCAGTACACGTGCCAAATTACCACGTGGGCTGCCTTTTTCATACAGAAATGAGCTCCACCATGTACCCGTGCGGGTGTGGTTGGGAAAGAGACGGGAGTACGTGCGCTGTGCGTGCACCTCTTCTCTTCGTGCATGTCCCCCACCTACGTGTGTGTGTGAGAGAGATACAAACCTAGACATAATGCGTCGTCCATCCCCATGCCTCCGCCCAGTCCGACCACCAGTCACCACCACGCCCCACTCCTCCTCACCTTATCTCTCATCTTTCTCCCTCCATTTTTATATACAAGGGGCCACTAACACTAATCGATGCAATATTAATGGTGTTTGCCTTGTAGTACTAGCAAAGGAGGACATTAATTATCCCTTGCATGCATGTGGGAGTTTGTAAAAAATGCATCTTGATGTTCCGTGCAATGCACGGGCATCTTGCTAGTCCATGAAAACAACACATGGCAAAATTCCACGGCTTGGGGCGGCAACTGGCTCCGTCGGGCGAGAGGAGGGAGGTGGATCAACAAGCTTCATAGCTCGTATCCAGCGGGCTACCCAGCCGGCTTGGATGCAGAATAACTACTCTTCGTAAGCCATTGTAAGAGTGGACAAAATGGTGGAGGAGATAGGGGAGCGGCCCGGTCATGAACGGACATGTGTCCAGAGTGGGTTTCTCGGCTTCCACACGGGCAGGTTTCATGGAGGCATTTGAATGCGGCACGGAGGCGTGTTCAGCCGGGCGTGCCACGAGTGGCGCCCTCGACTCTGACCTAGGACACCGTGCCATTCTTCCACTAACATGTGGGCTCTTTGGGTGCATGGCATGCATGTCAGTGACCCAACGCAGGCAGCACACAGCAGAGGAACCTTTGGTGGGCCAGGGCGGTCAGAAGCGGGCATTTCATAAACCGATGATTGTTCATTGAGTGTGATGTCATCTTTTTCATGCAGATAAGCCTACTATGTTGACAGCCCGTTCGATACGTTGTGATTCATAAAGACCGCTGCAAACATCAATGTTCTGCTTATCACAGATAAGATTGATTAATACCCTTAACAATCCATGTCCTTAACAAAGGGTGCATGCACGTATAGGTTGAACGTGTGTCTTGCGTCGTGTGCTGTGTGCATGCTTGCGTGCGAGTGTTGCGTGCGTGCAAGGGTACGTTTTAGTGTTGCATGCATGGGTGCGTACGTGCGTGTCTTCATGAGTGCATGTGTACGTGTCAGTGTTGCACGCCAGCATGCGTGCGCGTGTACGTGTCAGTGTTGCACGCCTACATGCGTGCGTGTCTTGCGTGCATGCATGTGTACGTGCGGGGTGAGGCTACACGTCAGTCGACTGACTTTTTCATCTCTGGTCATTAGATTTTCCAGCCGTTGGATACGAAATCAAGGGCCTCCAGTTTATCATCAAACTCCACCCCCTGAGCCGCCAGCCACCACCGGCCGAACCGCCAGCCCCCGCCGCCCGCGGCCGGCCCGCCCTCCCTGAAACCACTCATTTATTACCATTTTTGTCCTTCATGGTAATGTGCGCTGCTGAATGTGGACCGTTTGACTGGTCAATTGATCGTGTTATCAACAAATGACGGAGCTGTATGGTGAGCCAGTGACCGTATGATCACCCTAAAACGTACTCCTATTTTATTAACACAGTACAGACTCAAACTACCATTTCTTTCTTTAATATACGGGCTGATAGATGGGCCCCACGGTTACGCGCCCCGATGGTGCAACACTAGTTGCGCCGTGTGGAACGTTTGACTGGTCAATTGATTGTGTCATCAACAAAATACGAAGTTGTACGGGTGAGCCAGTGACCGTATAATCATGATATGTGTTTGTTTAACACGGTACAGACGCAAGGGCTCATATATACGCGCAAGCACTCACCGCTATAAGCGCACACACGCGAACCCTACCCCTATGAGCACCTTCGAGAGAGTGGGCCAGCATATATGATCTTGAGATTTTACGAAGTCACCATAGGTGCCTCGTAGTCGAGTGGAACGTCTCCTCCCACTGAGCGTACGTCGCCGGAAAATACTGAAATTAACACAAGATAAATGCGAGCACCGGGACTTTAACCTTGGTGGGCTCGAGAAACCACTGTCCTCTAACCATCCAACCACATGTTGGTTAGCACGACAAAATGTATGTGGTGACTGTGATGAGCTTATTCTGAAGTCCAGTGACCATATCGTGCTTTCGCTTCAAATACAATGACCGTAAGTGTCGTCAACAAAATACGGAGCACGTATCAAATGCAAAGTCCGTCAGTGTCATCAACAAAATATGGAGACATATCGTGAGCTAGATACCGTTGTACTATTGTATATGCTTATTTTCTTAGTGGCCGATTGCGTGTGTGGTGTGGTGGGCACATCATTTCTTGTTGTGGTGGGTCAACATGAAGACTCATGGGTCGGTTCCATCCTGCGCCACATATAGGTTGGACCGAGACGTGTTATAAGAAGACCCATGTGGAGGACTCGGCGTACAACACGAAGCTACCAGAGTCGCGGAGGACTCTATCCCCACTGGTGATAAGCCGACTATATATGATTTGTAACCCTAAGCCCTTAGTATGTTATACAAGCTTGGGGGCTAGTTCGTCAATAGTATACACACACGTGCACAATGCCTGGTATTCATGTGTACTTTGTACACACCCCTATCACTAATATATAGTACCAGGAGTAGGCTCTTTCTTCAACTGCAATTGAATTCTAGCATGTGCATGTGTTTATTTCATATTATCGATCCATAGAGTGAGAGCGGTTTGAAATACAGGCAATGGGTGCTTTTGCAATTCATATATAAACATTAATTAGTGCACTCCATGTTGTTAGTGTGAAGCACTTTATACATTTGTCACTTGCATGGATACATTCCAAATTGCTAGCAATGAAATAGAATACATGTCGAATTCAACATAAAGGGGGTTTCGAAGATTCGAATTCATAGGAAGTGCATTCATCTATTTGAACCCGAGATAATGGCATTTGTAAATCAGATGTAAAAGGGGGCATCAATCTTTGTTGTGAGTTTGAACATGCTATATATATTCATACGCATATCTAACTTTTTTTTCAACCAAGGAGATTATATCTGGAACCATGCATGAACTGAGGTAAGTTGCATATTTTTTAATATATACTCATGTACAATGTATATTCAAATGTACCCCCTCCATTCCAAAATAATCGTAGCTTTAGGATTTTCAAGAGTAAAGATTTGTGAAGTTTGACAAATCCTGAAAGTTCAATTCAAGAGAACCAAAACGTTAAATGCTTCTGCTCCAAAATATTGAGGGCTCCTTTGATTCAAAGGAATTGCATAGGATTTTTGGAGGATTTAAACCCTTAGGAATTTTTCCTGTGATGCTCGTTTGATTTGTAGGATTGGCATCCTTAGGAATTTTTCCATATGATCCATTTGTACTACATTTTGGAGGAAAATTTCCATCCACTCAAACCTCTTTGTAGAATTCCTTTGTTTTTCCTATGCTACCAAACATTATTTCAAATCTTGTAGGATACTATGGGACATGTCACCCTATTCCTGCATTTTTCCTATTCCTTCATTTTGACAATCATGTGAATCAAAGAGGCCCTGAACGAAGCGCCAAATAGGCCTCTGGTCACCCGAAACTGCGTGAGACTAATGTTTTGGTGGTAGGAAATCACTATCCTGACTCTGGCCCATGTAGCCTATCGGCCCGATGTCCAAAGGTCTAAACCGGGGTAGGTTTGTAACTTCACCAAGACGCCAGAGAAGCATCCATACGCCGTGGGCGCCTACCCATGCGCTCGGCCAAAATCTATACCGCCCACATTTGGGACACCTGACATGATTGTCCTACCCCCAACCCGCAATATGTCCAAAATTTTAGATGGGGGGAAAGTTTGTATCATTCCCCAAATTTCAAACAAGCGCGTCTCAAACCGAAACATTGTTTCCCCTTAGTTCCCCACCTCCCTCCGTTTCCCCATTCATACTCCGTGGGCGTGAAAACGCCCTCTCCACCAGCCGCGAAACCCCAGCCTCCTCCGTCCTCCACCCCATACCGGCCAATCCACCGCCACCCTCCTCCATCACGCCGGAGCCGGTACCACGACGTCGTCGTCCAACGCAACCGCAACCGCAACGCCCTCAAGGACTTAGCAGCTGAAGCCGAGGAAGAGCTGCCGCCACGACGCTGACGCCGACGTGCGCCGTACCAGAACCACTCCGACCACGCCGTCCTGCGCCTCACTACTACGGCTCCACTGTCGCAACCGTCCACCGCACCGGAGCTGTTCCCGCTATGCTGTCGTTCGCTGCCTCGGATCTGCTTTCCCGCCGCCGACAGACGACCACCGCACCACACTCAACAACTTGGCCATGGGTTCGTCCAAGGCTGCACCATCCTCCACAACTTCTGGTTTCCGGCGAACAACAAGAAGATCGTCGGAAAAACAAAAGGAGGACACAGCACTGCCAGCAGAAAGAGGTACTCATCTTCCCTTATTCGTGCAAATCTTACGTCTCTGCTCACACCGTATTCATCCCACGAAAGAAACTAGTTGAGCGCTTCTTACTGCATCTTCTTCGTGATACTAAATGCACAAGGTTTCCTCCCTTTTACCATTTCACCTTTGCTAGAGGTCAGTAGCCCGCCTGGATTTCAATTCAGGGTCAGCCGACCCGCAATTAAAAGAAGCAGCACCCGCTTAGGCGTGCGGAGCACCTAGTCCGCCTGTTCCCCGGGGAAGCAGCGCATCGGTGTCTATCATAGGGGTGTGGGGCGCAGGAGCTGCTTGCACCCGATCTGGAGGTCAGCGGGGCTTGAATGGATGGCCGGGGGGGGGGGGGGTGCCAAGCACGGCGGTGCGGTGAGGTCGAGGGGAGGGCGCAGGCAGGGGAGGAATACTGGGCCGATGGTCGCTGGCGTTTCGAGGAAGATCGTCAACACTGACTCGCTGGAGGTAGATGAAGGCGATCTGCCCGTTCTTTGTACATCGGACGGTGCAAAAAAATGGATTGACCTATTTACTTTCAGTCGACTATTATTTTCATAGAATCCTGTAGTAATTTAGTGTGCCATGCATGTTGTAGAGCTATCATATGTCTCCCGTCATTTATTTCTCACCGACCTGCTATCTGCTACCTTTGAACTGTACTAATTTTGCACACACTTCACCCATACTGACACTATTGTTTTCTTATGCATGCGTATTTCAGACTGTGACATAGTGTTGATGAATGCAGAAAAGAAAAGACATAAGTCGCTCCAGTGTAATTCGAAGATAAGCACTAAGCGTTCCAGTGCTCTAACGGGTGTAGTGTCAGTAGTTGGAGACAGTAAACTTAGCTCTGCAGTTGATGATCTCAATTGCCACACACAACCATCCAAGGTGCTTGCTTTAACTTCGCGCTGTCAAATGTGGTTGCATGTTGCATATGGTGTCTAGCTTGTATTACTTCCAATTTGGTTAAATTGCATCTGCTTACTTTACACATTATACCTTTGTTAATGGCATGCCTTCTTGTTTTTGATACATACTACATATGTCTATTAACCATGTTTGTACATCAAACTAATGCTCTTTTGTATCCGTCGTCAATCACTTATGATGAGACAGTCACCCAGGTGGGTTTCTGTGAGACGCCATACTCGTATAAAGAGTGCAGTGTCATCCTTCCCACATGATTCTCAAGAAATAGCAAGGCTAAATGAAGATAGTCAACATAGCTCTCTAGTTGATCACCGCAATTCCCCCACACCACCATCGCAGGTGCTTGCTCTTACTTGGTAGTGTGATATGTAGTGTTCGTCTTACATGAAAGTAGTGTTCGTCAGTATCATGCATCAATGAGTTCTGAAGAGCAAATTTTATTCCTTTTTCTTGTGGGTTTGACTTGACAAGGCAAAATCAAGAAAGAGGAAGGAAAAGAGTAAGGAAGGCAATGATGGTGGTCCTCTGCAGCAACGTAAATGGAGCATCTGTACCGATTCTCCTTGTACTGATAGTGCATTACAAGGTCCAAGTCTCCGCTCCCCTACTCCACCATCCAAGGTGCTTGCTCTAATTTGGCAGTGTGATATCTGGTTGCATGTTGCATATGGTGTCTAGCTCGTATTGCTCCTAATTAGTGTAAACTGCATCTGCTTAGCTTACACATGATACATGTGAATATGACCCGCTTTCCTGTTTTTGGTACATACTATATCTTATGATAAGGCACTTTTCTTGTGTATCCCTCATCAATGCTCCTAATTTGTTAAATTGCATCTCCTTAGCTTACACATTATACATATGAATATGACACGCCTTCCTGTTTTTGGTACATACTACATCTGCCTATCACACCATGTTCTTACATCAAACTACTGTTCTTGTGTATCCTGCGTCTATCGCTTATGATGAGACAGTCACGCGCGTGGGTTAAGATGAGACGCAATACTCTTATAAAGAATGCAATTTCATCCTCTCCACATGATTCTCAAGAAATAGCAAGCCTAAATGAAGATATTGAACGTAGCTCTGTACCTGAAGACCGCACTTCCCCTACACCACCATCACAGGTGCTTGCTCTAACTTTGCAGTGTGATATGTGGTTGCATGTTGCATATGGTGTCTAGCTTGTAATGCTTCTAATTAGGGTAAATTGCATCTGCTTAGTTTACACACTATACCTGTGAATATGACATGCCTTCCTATTTTTGGTACACACTACATCTATGTGTTAACCTTGTTCTTACATGAAACTACCTCTCTTCTGTATCCTGCATCAATCACTTATGATGAGTCACCTTTATTCGTTGCATATTGCATATTATTTCTAGCATGTTGCCATGTATTGCTTCTAATTTGGTCAAATACATTTGTTAGGGCACCCTTTTAATTTGGCAGAGTGATATTGGTTTCATCTTTCATATGGTTTCTAGCTTGCATTGATTCTAACAAGTTCAAGCACCTTGTGCTTAGTTTACACTTTATACATCATACATGTTAATATTTCACGCCGTCCTGTTTTTCATATATATTCCATCCTCCTATCACGCGGTTGCCTTACATGAAAGTAGTGTTCGTCAGTATCATGCATCAATGAGTTCTGAAGAGCAAATTTTATTATTTTTTCTTGTGGGTTTGACTTGACAAGGCAAAATCAAGAAAGAGGAAGGAAAAGAGTAAGGATGGCGATGATGGTGGTCCTCTGCAGCAACGTAAACAGAGCATCTGTACCGATTCTCCTTGTACTGATAGTGCATTACAAGGTCCAAGTCTCCGCTCCCCTACTCCACCATCCAAGGTGCTTGCTCTAACTTGGTAGTGTGATATCTGGTTGCATGTTGCATATGGTGTCTAGCTCGTATTGCTCCTAATTAGTGTAAACTGCATCTTCTTAGCTTACACATGATACATGTGAATATGACACGCTTTCCCGTTTTTGGTACATACTATATCTGTCTATCACACCATGTTCTTACATGAAACTACTCTTCTTGTGTACCCTGCATCAGTCACTTATGATGGGACACCTTTAAGTTGGCAGTGTGATATTGGTTTGCATCTTGAATATGATTTCTAGCATGTATTGCTTCTAGTTTGATGAACGCCACCTATGACAAGACAGTTTTAACTTGGCAGAGTGATATTGACTGCACCTTCCATATGGTGTCTTGCAGTGTTTCTAATTTGTTGAAGTGCCTTATGCTTAGTTACCACATCATAGGTGTGAATATGTCAAGCCATCCATTTTTTCATACATATTCCATCCTCGTATCATGACTTTGCCTTTCATCAGAGTAGTGTTCATCAGTATCATGCATGGATGAGTTCTGAAGAGCGAATGATATTCCTTTTTCTTGTCGGTATGACCTCACAATGCAAAATCAATAAAGCTGAAGGAAATTGGCAAGGCATTGGATGATGGTGGTCCTTCCGAGCAACTGAAACAGAGGTTCTCTACAGATTCTACTCCGCCATCCTCCCAACAAGATTCTCAAGACAACGCAAGGCTAGATAGTCAACGTAGCTGTGTAGATGATGAGCACATCTCCCCTACTCCACCATCACAGGTGCTTGCTCTAACTTGGCACTATTATATGTGGTTGCATGTTGCGTATGATGTCTAGCTTGTATTGCTTCTAACTTTGTTGAATTGCATCTGCTTACTTTACACATAATGCATGTGAATATGACATGTGTTCCTGTTTCTACATCAGACTACTATTCTTGCATATCCCGCATCAGTCACTTATGATAAGGCACCTTTTAGTCGCCACTGTGATATTGGTTATGTCTTGCATATGATTTCTAGCATGTACTGCTTCTAATTTGTTGAAACGCCATACAGTTTGAACTTGGCAGAGTGATATTGGTTGCATCTTTCATATGGTGTCTAGCTTGCAGTGCTTCTAATTTGTTGAAATGCCTTCTGCTTAGTTACCACATCATAGGTGTGAATATGTCACACCATCCTGTTTTTCATACATATTCCATCCTCGCATCATGTGTTTGCCTTTCATCCGAGTAGTGTTCATCAGTATCATGCATGAATGAGTTCTGAAGAGTAAAATCATTACAGCTGAAGGAAATTAGTCCGGCAGTGGATGATGGTGGTCCTTTGGAGCAACTCAAACAGGGGGTCTCTACAGATTCTACTCCGCCATCCCCCCAACGAGATTCGTAAGACAACACAAGGTTGGACAGTCAACGTAGCTGTGTAGATGATGAGCACATCTCCCCTAGTCCACCATCACAGGTTCTTGCTCTAACTTGACAATATTATATGTGGTTGCATGTTGCGTATGATGTCTAGCTTGTATTGCTTCTAACTTGACTTGCATCTGCTTAGTTTACACATAATGCCTGTGAATATGACACGTGTTCCTGTTTCTAGAACATACGTGTACATGATGAGCACATCTCCCCTACTCCACCATCACAGGTGCTTGCTCTTACTTTGAACTGTTATACGTGGTTGCGTTTTCCGTATGATGTCTAGTTTGTATTGCTTCTGATTATGTTGAATTGCATCTGCGTAGCTTACAACTTATACCTGCAACGATCACTTACCCATAAGACACATTTAACTTGGGACTGTGATGTAGGTTGCATCTTGCATTGTCTTGTAGCTTGTACTGCTTCTAATTTCTTGAAATGTCTCTTACGACGAGACACTTTTTACCTGATAGAGTGATATTGGTTGCATGTTCATATGGTGCCTAGCTTTCATTTCTTCTAATTTTGTTGAAATGCCTTCCGCTTACTGTTTTTTCATACATATTCCATCCTCCTATCGTACGTGTGAATATGAAACACTGTCTTTTTTTATATATTACATCCTCATATCCTGCACTTGCCTTACATCAAAGTAATGTTTGTCTGTATCATGCATCAACCAGTTATGCAGAGCTAATTTTATTCATCTTCTTGTGGTTTTGACTTCATAAGGCAATATCAGAAAATAGGAAGGAAAAGAGTAAGTTAGGGGATGTTGGTGGTCCTCCCCACCGACGCAAATAGAGACTCTCTAGATTTGCCATTGCTACTGCTAATGAAGTTGAAGTCCCAAGTCTACATGATGAGTTCATCTCCCGTACTCCACCATTGCAGGTGCTTGCTCTAAGTTGATAGTGTGATAATTGGTTTCATGTTGCATATGTTGTCTATCCTGTATTTCTTCTATTTTGATTAAATTGCACCTGCTGAGTTTATATATTATACATGTGCATATGACATGGCTTTTTGTGTCTAGAATACACTGCATCTATCTATCATACCATGTTCTTACATCAAAGTACTGCTGTTGTGTATCCTGCATCAGTCACTCATGATTGGACGCTTCTAACATGACAGTTTGATAGTGGTTGCATCTTGCATTGAGTTCTATGTTGTACTGCTTCTAATTTTTTGAATTGCCACTTATGACAAGACACTTTTAACTTGGTAGAGTAATATTGGTTGCATCTTTCATATGGTGTCTAGCTTGCATTACTACTATTTTCTTGAAAATCGTTCTGCTTAGTTTGCACATTGTAGCTGTGAATATGTCATGCCATCCTATTTTTCTTACATATTCCATCCTCATACGGTTGTCTTACACCAAAGTATTACTTGTTTGTATCATGCATCAATGAGTTCTGAAGAGTGATTTTATTCTTTTGTGTTGTGGGTACAACTTGACATGGCAAAGTAAAAAAAGAGCAAGGAAAATAATATAGTAGGGAGTGCTGTTACTCTTCGGGTGAAACGAAAAAGGTTCTGTCGTCGAGATTCTGCTGGTACTTATAGTGCAGTAGAAGGTCCAAGTCCACCGGCTAAATCTACAAACACAGTACCACCTGCTCCACTAGTTGCAGCATCCGCTTCAACTGTACCAGCATCTCAACCAGTTACTCGTTCATTTGCTCCAGAACCGGCCAGTTCCCAAGTTGCCTTCACACCTAACACTACTTCCGAAGCACTGCTGACACAACAGGACTTGGCAAGATCAGATGAACCTCATGAGCATCAACACCAAGACGGTACCTGACCGAGTCAAGTTGTAGTTGCATGCTCCTTTATATGTACGCTCACCGTTTGATGTACACTAACACTTTCCATATTCGTTGTTGAACTAGCACCACGGCGCAAGCGAAAACAGACATCAGGGATAATGCTTGACAGATTAATAAAATCTAAAGGAGGAAGAATGGAGATCCATTTTGAGGCAGGTTTAAAAAGGCCACTTGATGCTACAGAGTCAGCCAAGTTAGTATCAGAGGCAGCCGTTGCCGTTAGGTGTCATGCACGTATCCTCCCAACGTGGATCCAGTACAGGAATGAGAAAGACAATACCCAGTTTAACACCTTCCTTGACCATTTATCCGTAAGTAATGTTATTCATTGCAATTAGTAATATTGTCTTGCTCTGTCCCGTACTTTCTAGCTTCCTCCTAATAAGACTTACATTCTTTTTTCAACAGATGAGGTTCAAGTTGGATCCGAAATATGATGCAACTAGACAAGCATGCACTCATGTTTTTCAGTCTGCTCTGCGATAGTATCGGCACCACCTTAGAAAATCTCACTTTGAAGGCAAGGCTAACAATGAAATCGCCCAAACATCTCCAGTGGAATATATTATAGAAGAAGACTGGATAGCCCTTGTTAAACACTGGTCTGATCCAAAGTATCAGGTAGGCTATATGTATTTGATTAGACCACATATTGAACTTGTATTTATGTATGTGCCTTACAAGTGTATCTTCTTCTAGGCTAACTGTTTGAAGAACAAAACCAACCGTTCTAAAGTGAAATTCCAACAGACCACAGGATCTCGTAGCTATATTGTACACTGCGAGGCTCTTGTAAATAGTTTCTACTTCCTTCTTTTTTTGTGCCATATTATCGTATCTATATTGACTTGTTCCAAATACAAAGGAAATCCCGTGTGGACCAAAAAGAACCTGAACCGAATGCAGTGCAAATCTTCAAGGACTACCACACCAGCAAGATGAAGGGCATGAGCAGACCAGTTCAAGCCGCTGTTGTAAGTCCTTACTCCTCCTGCCTTGAACTGATTGGTACTATGATGTGTTCATTTAACTACTTGGTTTGCAGCCAATGTCATTTACTCTGTTCACTTTTATTCACAGTTGTCTTAACGTATCATTTCACCTTTCATGGTTTAAAAGAGATGAAGGATATTCTTTTGGTCTTGATCTATAATCTAGTTGTTATGTTCACGTGCGCACACAATCATAAAATAGCCTGTTTGTTTTATATCTGTTTGCCCATCATATGAATGATGTCATACTATGTTCATCCTACTTTAAACCATGTCTCTTTATCCTTAGATGTCAATGAATGTGAGGAAATAGACAATACAGTAGGCATGCTACATGGACATATGTTCCGAAAGTGATTTTATTATGTAGTTGGCACTACAATACATGCTAATGTATTACAGTAGTTCACCAAAATAAGTTATGTATAAACGTTTAACCTACTTTGTTTGTTTTTGTCTCATTAGTAACTTATCTGGTACACTAATCTACAAGTTCAAACTTTCAGGAAGCTATGGAACAAATGATTGAACAGCCACAACCACCTGAAGGTGACGAGGCTACTACAGGCACAATGTCACCTCTTGCTACAGTGTGTCAGTATCTCTCCACTAACAGTGCAAAAAGCACCTTCTTGCGTAATTCTGGGTTGGTTGTCAAGGTAACCTCATCCAAATCGCCTACTGAACAAAATCTTCCTGCTAGACAGAGTGATATATCTGTGCTCCAGACACAAGTCCAATCCCTAGTTGACGTTGTTTCAGAATAGTGGTTGAGAAATGTCGTCAAGATATGAATCGTTTTGAAACCAGACTATCAGACATTCGCTTCGTTGTTCAAGAGCAATGGTGGAAAAAAGGTGGAGATCGTGCTGCTCCATCAGATTCTACAGCCTGAAACATTAGCACTCAGGTCAAATGATCTGTGCTTCTATACATCTGATGGTGCTTTTATCTGGAAGGACTGTAAACTTTATGCCAACAAGCCTTTTGTTGTATGGTTGGAATTTATTTTGTTGTGATACAACATTTATGATGCTGCCTCAGGCTGCAGTAATTACGACGCTATTTTTGTATAGTGTAGGTTTATCTTAGTAATGTATTCGGCCTAAACCTTCGTAGGAGCCCAACATGCCAACATTTGTCGGGCCCATTCCAATTGGGCTAAAAACGATTATGGGCCGAAATTGGCATGTAGCCCACGAAAAATATCTGGGCCTAAATCAGCATAAGCTTTCATATTTTTCTGGTAGGCCTGTGCCCATAGTGGGCCTTTAACAGGCCTAAACATAATTTGGGCCCTCAGTAAAAATAGGCCGTTTACAGGTGTAAATATCTCGAGCCCATAAAATACATGGGCCTTTAATAGACCGAAAGTGAGATTGGGCCTTGATTGTGCTAAATAACCCACTGGACTTTAACAGGCCGAAATTCGGACGGGCCGTAAATGTGCCGACCTAATACACGGGCCTTTAACAGGCCGGAACTTCGGTCGGGCTAGATTATCACCATTTTTATATGGGTCGTTAATGGGCCCGATATGATGTTGGGCCACATATGGCCCATGGTTTACGTCCGGTGTTAACAAGCCAAAAATGACAACAGGCCGAAAGTGGCCCAAAGCTATAGTGGGCCTCTAACAGGTCGAATGTCAAACATGGCCGAATATGACCCAAATCCTTCACGGTCGTTTATGGGCCAAAAGTTTTCATGGCCTGTAAATGGGCCCAAATGAAGCCAGACCTTTAACAGGCCGGAAATACACCGGGCCGTAATTCGGCCCAATTACTTAGCGGACTGTTAACGGGCCAGAAGTGACCATGGGCCGCGTTGATGACAAGTTTAGGACAGGCCGTTGACGGGCCGATTTGACAGAGAATGTTGGGCCTTTAGCTGGGTCGGCCCATTATGGCCGGCAGAATCTAGTGGGCCTTTAGCTGGGCCAGCCCATTGTGGTCCGCAAAATCTTGTGGGCCTTTAGCTGGGCCGGCCCATTATGGTCTACAAAATCGTGTGGGCCTTTAGCTGGGTCGGCCCATTATGGCCCGCTAAATTTTGTGGGCCTTTAGCTGGGTCGGCCCATTATGGTCCGCTAAATCTTATGGGCCTTCGGTTGGGCCGGCCCATTTACTCTTTGTGGGCCACTTTTGGGCCGGTCCACGTGTCAACATATCATAGCCCATCTCGACCGTTGTAGGAGTGACATCTGTGCCAACTCAGAGCTGACACGTGGATCCGTCAGCCAATGAGAATTTTACATGTGGAAAATCAGCATTGGTCGCGGCTGTTAACGGGTTATCGGATCCAAAATCCGACCCGATAGCTTAACAGTGTTCCATTACAGTGGATGCCACGTGTCGGTCACCCTTGACAAAAGCACTTATGTGACGCGTGATTTATCGTCATGGAAGTGGACATTTCCGTGATGAAAATTTTGGCAATGTCATGGAACACTTCTACGACCGCACAGGTATGACTATCTTGATTCTTTCATAAATTTGTCATGGATGTACATGCATGACAGAAAACACGACCTACTGTGACAAACACGTATCATCATAGAAGTGTATTTTTTTGTAATGCCATGTCCTCCGTTGTCGGTTCACGATCGTGTGGGCGAAAACTACACCTCATTTGGACACTCTAAACTCCCTCTACCTATAAATTAGTCTTCCCCGTCCAAATCTGAGGCAAACTCCAATCCTAACACTAACCACCTCGAAATCCGTGCCTCCATAGTGCCACTGCCGCGTCCCACCATGCGGGCCCACCAAGCCCATCTCTAGCCTGCTCGAGCCCATCTGGGCCCGAGCACGCCGTCGCCCGTGCCCGCTCGCCGGGGCTCGCCGGACTTCGCCGTCCGGTCACCGGAGCTCCCTGTGCATGGCGCACGAGCCCTTCCCGCAGCGCGCCTCCCCGTCTCCCGAGCGCCGTCGTAGTTCACGTCGGCGAGCCTCGCTACCTCGTCCCCGCCGCCATGCGTCAACATCGCCGTCACCGGTCATCCACGCCGCCGCCGCCCGCTGGTGTTTCTCCCGCGCCTGATCCAAAGCCCGCCATTCGGATCCGTTGTCTACGCCGCCCCGTCCCGGATCCAGCGGGATCCGGAGGTCTGCCACCCTTGAGCGTCGCCGTTGCTGCAGGAGCGCCGCCCCTGCCGCAGGAGCGCCGCCTCGCCGCCGTTCTTCGTCGCGCCGGCCTCCTGTTCCGACCGATCGAGAGGAGCACGAGGTACCCTCCTCTCGCGTGGGCCCTGCGTCTGGCCCAGCTCCTCCCCGACCAGCCCGGCCCACCATACCAGCAGCCCGATTCACCTTTTCTGGCCTGCTCCCTCCTCTGCACAACCTAGGCCGATCCCATTGGGTGAGCCCACCACCGATGCCCTTATCTCTCGCCCCGTGCGACATTCACTATTCTACGCTCACCTGTTTTTTTGTTGCGTCCCGAGATGCTCATATCATGTGCCTCTGTTCTTTGCATCATAACTCCATGGCCGTAACACCTTTTCATGCATATGAGATATCAAAATGTTCATTGGGAGATGCTCTTCATTTATTCCACTGTGTCATGCCTTTTTGAGTCCATCTTGATGCCCAAATCATTGACACAACAGTGATATAAAATGTTAGCTCCTGTTACTTACCAGTTTATGAGGATTTGTTATTTTTGTCACATTTGTTGTGTGCTGCATATGGGCATGAGTTGTACATGTGTTCCGATCTATGCCATGCCATCTTTACAGGGGTGCTTGCCATGTATTTTTATGATCAATGTGGTCACTAGAACAAGCATGCAAAGTAGCCTTCGTGATATTGCTGATTTCAAGGACTTATGATTTTGCTAAGTCCTTGTTCTGCTGTTATTTTTATGCCATGTAAACATGATACTACAGAGAGATCCATGCTTGTTTTGAGTTGCTTCAGTAAGGATGATTTGGACATACGGTTATGCTCTATCCATCCATGCCCCTGTTTGCAATTATGGAGTGACTTAGCATGTCTTAATCTTGCTCTACTTTTGCTAGAAAATGTTCCTGGCAGATTGTTTACATGTCAATCAATTTTGCCATGGTTGTTGTAGTTCATCCATGCAAGCTTTGAACCTGCTCTTGCCATGGTTAGCTTCATGAACATGTCATATTGTTGATGCTATGCTTGTTTTGTCATGCAAGGCTTTGTGATGAGTGAATTGAGCTCGCAAAGTTGCCTTCATAATTCTGTTTATGTCATGCTCTGTTTTCTACTAAGTCTGAAACTGTTAATAAAACTTGCTATGTTTACATGGGTGCCATCATATCTTCTGTGCCTTTTGGGCTCATGGTCAGTAAGGGACTTTTTTTCTATGCTTTGAGTAGTTTCATGCCATGCCTTTGTTTGCTCTGATATGTTCTTGTAGAATGTTGTTTGCTTGCTCTAAACATTGCTTCCTGATGTTATTCCTGGCATGTTAGTATATTTCACCAAGTCTGTGAAGCTGATATCTTTTGCACTTTTGCCATGCTTGTTTGAGCCTGCTGTTATTTAGCCGTAGTTCAGTGTTCATGTTTTGTCAAGCATCTTGAGTAGATCACTGCCATATGCTTTGGTGCTATGTTGGAGTGCAGTAGCTTAGTTTCCTTGTTGCATTCTAGATGGCATCGTGCTGTTAATCGCAGAATTGTGGCATTCTAGTTTTGCTTGCCATTTGCAAACCGTGCATCCAATTCCTGTGATCTTTATATCGATTTCAACCGAAATCATCTCATCTTTCCAGTAGCACACTTGGTTTGCCAAGTAGATGCCTTGTTCATCCTTTTCCTTCCGGAGCACGCATATGCATTGAATATCACATCCCGCATGTCATGCCATGTTTTGCATCATGTTGCTTGTGCATTGCACCGTGGTTGATTGTTATTCCTTTGCTTGTGTTCTTCCTTTGGGTAGAGCCAGGAGACAAGTACGTGATGAGGAACCTGTTGAGTACGCTAACGAGGGTCAAGCTTTGTTCAACTCTAAGAACTTTGCAGACAAGATGACCATACCCTCGAAATCACTTCTATCTTTGCTTGCTATTTATTCTCTCTTTTGCTATGCCGCGATACCTGCCACATGCTTTATCATGCCTCCCATATTTCCATGTCAAGCCTCTAACCCACCTTTCCTAGCAAACCATTGTTTGGCTATGTTACCGCTTTGCTCAGCCCCTCTTATAGCGTTGCTAGTTGCAGGTGAAGATGAAGTTTGTTCCTTGTTGGAACATGGATATTGTTGGGATATCATTATTATATCTCTTATTTAATTAATGCATCTATATACTTTGTAAAGGGTGGAAGGCTCGGCCTTATTCATGGCATTTTGTTCCACTCTTGCCGCCCTAGTTTCCGTCATACCGGTGTTATGTTCCTTGATTTTGCGTCCCTTACGCGGTTGGGTGTTATGGGAACCCCTTGACAGTTCGCTTTGAATAAAACTCCTCCAGCAAGGCCCAACCTTGGTTTTACATTTACCTAACAACCTATCACCTTCCCTTGGGTCCTGCAAACTCAAGGGTCATCTTTATTTTAACCCCCCCGAGCCAGTGCTTGTCTAACTGTTGGTTCGAACCTGTCAGCCGCCGGTGGCCACCAGAGGCAACTCTTGGCTGGCCTACCGGAAGTTTGGACAATCCGGTGTTGCCCTGAGAACGAGATATGTGCAGCTCCTATCAGGATGTCGGCACATCGGGTGGATTTGCTGGTCATGTTTTACCATTGTCGAAATGTCTTGTAACCGGGATTCCAAGCCTGATCAGGTCTTCCCGCGAGAAGGAACATCCTTCGTTGATCGTGAGAGCTTGTGATGGGCTAAGTTGGGACACCCTGCAGGGTTTGAACTTTCGAAAGCCGTGCCTGTGGTTATGGGCAGATGGGAATTTGTTAATATCTGGTTGTAGAAAACCTGACACACAACTTAACTAAAATGAATCAACTGCGTGTGTAGCCGTGATGGTCTCTTTTCGGCGGAGTCTGGGAAGTGAACACGGTTCTTGTTTTATGCTTGAACGTAAGTAGTTTCAGGATCACTTCTTGATCGTTGTTAGCTTTTCGACCGTTGCTTTTCTTCTATTCTCGCTCTCATTTGCGTATGTTAGCCACCATATATGCTAGTGCTTGCTGCAGCTCCACCTCACTACCCCTTCCCTACCCATAAGCTTAAATATTCTTGATCGCGAGGGTGTGAGATTGTTGAGTCCCCGTGACTCACAGATACTTCCAAACAGTTGCAGGTGCCAATGATACCAGTGCAGGTGACGCAACCCAGCTCAGATGGGATCTCGATGAAGTCCTTGATCGTTGTTTTTCTGTTTCGTTTCCGGTTGATCAGTAGTGGAGCCCAGTTGGGACGATTGGGGATCTAGCATTTGGGGTTGTCTTCTTTTATTTGGTTCCATAGTTGGACCTTGATTATATTCTGGATGATGTATGGTTAACTTGTATTTGTGTGAAGTGGTGTTTGTAAGCCAACTCTTTATCCCTTTCTTATTCAATACATGGGATGTGTGAAGATTACCCCTCTTGCGACAAGCCTACCATGCGGCTATGCCTCTAAGTCGTGCCCCGACATGTGGGAGATATAGCTGCATCGTGGGTGTTACACTGCGGGTCCATAGCTAGTAGCTAGATGGCTTCTTCTCTCTCTATGATCTTCAATACCATGTTCTCCTCGATGTTCTTGGAGTTCTATCCGATGTAATATTCTTTTCCGGTTTGTTTGTTGAGATCCGATGAATTGTGGATTTATGATCAGATTATCTATGAATATTGTTTGAGTATTTTCTGAATTCTTATATGCATGATCAAATATCTTTGTATTTCTCTTCGAATTGTCGGTTTGGTTTGGCCAATTAGATTGCATGTTCTTGCAATGGGATAGGTGCTTAGTTTTGGGTTCAATCTTGCGGTGTCCTCACGCAGTGACATAGTAGGGGTCGCGATGCATGTATTGTATTGTTGCCATCAAGGGTAAAAAGATGGTGTTTTCATCATATTGCTTGAGTTTATCCCGCTACATCATGTCATCTTACTTAAGGCGTTACTCCATTCTTATGAACTTAATACTCTAGATGCATGCTGGATAGCGGTCAATGTGTGGAGTAATAGTAGTAGATGCAGGCAGGAGTTGGTCTACTTGACACACATGTGGTGCCTATATTCATGATCATTGACTTGGATATCGTCATAACGTTGAGCATGCCATAAGTCTGATCCACTCTAGTGGAGAGGGTGACGAGGGCGGCCATGGAGGTGGATGAAAAGTGGACCCGGTAGAGCTCATCGGGGGTGTCACATTGGTGCAGCACCATCCCGGTACGGGCGTCCTTAATAGAAAAACCCAATCCTTCAAATTCAACGGTGATAGAATTTTCATGAGCAAAAGATCGAATGGAAACAAGATTTTTTATTAGTTTTGGTGAAACAAGTACATTAAACATTGTTAAAGCCATGGAAGATGATGGAAAAGAACTATGCCTAACATGAGTATTGGGTAGAGAGAAACAATCACCAATAGTGGTACGAGTGGAGTATTTACGGGTTAGGCGGAGGAGAGGTTATCGGGGTGCGATGACATGTGAGCGGTGGCGCCCGTGTTCATGTACAAGTCGCCGCCACCATTCTAGTTCCCCGGAGACGGTGCGGAGTGCAGCACTGCTAGAAGGGCGGGATCCCACAGAGTGGTGGCTGCCTGTTGAGGGAAGCCGAGGCCACCAGCGGTTGGCGGCAGCATGGAGTAGCTATTTATATGTCTCCAATGTATCTATAATCTTTGATTGTTCCATGTTGTTATATTATCATTCTTGGATGTTTTACAATCATTTTATAGCAACTTTATATCATTTTCTGGGACTAACCTATTGATATAGTGCCTAGTGCTAGTTGTTGTTTTTAATTATTTTTTACTTCACAGAATATTAGTACCAAACGGAGCCCAAATGCAGCAAAACTTTTTGCGATTTTTTTGGACCATAAGACAACTTGGGAGCCAAGGAAGCACCAGACGGGAGGCCCATGGGGCCCAAAAGACACCAGGGCGTGCCAGATGCCCCTAGGCGCCCTAATGGGTTGTGGGGCCCATGGGGGTCTCCTCCACCTCCTCTTAGTTCTATAAATACCCAAATATTCCAGAAACCCCGGGGGAGTCAACGAAACACAATTCCAGCCACCGCAAGTTCCAAAACCACAAGATCCAATCTAGAGCCCTTCCGACACTCTGCCGGAGGGGAACACGATCACAGAGGGGGTTCATCATCCTCATTGGTGCTCCTCCGATGATGCATGAGTAGTTCACCATAGACCTACGTATCCGTAGGTAGTAGCTGATGGCTTCTTCTCTCTTTTTCATGCTCAATACAATGTTCTCCTCATTGTACTTGGAGATCTACTTGATGTAATGACTTTTTGCAGTATGTTTGTTGGGATCCGATGAATTTCGAGTTTATGATCAGATCTATATCCATGAATATTATTTGAGTTTTCTTTGATCTCTTATATGCATGATTATTTATAGCCTCATATTTCTTCTCTGAATCTTTGGTTTAGTTGGGCCGACTAGATCCATTTTTCTTGCAATGGGAAGATGTGCTTTGTGATGGGTTCGATCTTGCAGTGTCCTCACCAAGTGACATAAGGGGTAGCGAGGCACGTATGTATCATTACTATTAAGGATAAAAACATGGGGTCTATTCCTACATGAATAGATCTTGTGTACATCATGTCATCGTTCTTATTGCATTACTCTGTTTCTCCATGAACTTAATACACTAGATGCATGCTGGATAGCGGTCGATGTGTGGAGTAATAGTAGTAGATGCAGATCGTTCTGGTCTACTATTCTTGGATGTGATGCCTATATTCATGATCATTGCCTTGGATATCATCATAATTATTTGATCTTCTATCAATTGCCCAACAGTAATTTGTTTACCCACTGAGGGAGTGCGGGACTAAGGGGTCCTCCGGCGTCCGGCCTGTTATCCATGGGCCGGACTGATGGGCTGTGAAGACATGAAGGCCGAAGACTGCATCGTGTTTGGATTGGACTCTACTTGGCATGGAAGGCAAGCTTGGCGAGCGAAGATTCCTTCTTATGTAACCGACTCCATGTAAACCCTGGATTCCCTCGGTGTCTATATAAACCGAAGGGGATAGTCTGGAAAGAACGCCACATATACTCATCACCATACCCACATAGGCTAGACTTCTAGGGTTTAGCCATTACGATCTCGTGGTAGATCAACTCTTGTAATACTCATATTCATCAAGATCAATCAAGCAGGAAGTAGGGTATTACCTCCATAGAGAGGGCCCGAACCTGGGTAAACATCGTGTCCCCCGTCTCTTGTTACCATCGATCCTAGACGCATAGCTCGGGACCCCCTACCCGAGATCCGTCGGTTTTGACACCGACATTGGTCCTTTCATTGAGAGTTCCATTGTGCCGTCGACAAAAGGTTTGATGCCCCCTTCAATCGTCAATAATGATGATGTCCAAAGAGGAAGCTTCCTCCCTGGACAGATCTTCGTATTCGGCGGCTTCGTACTGCGGGCCAACTCTCTTGGCCATCTAGAGTAGATCAACAACTATGCCCCTGGCCATCAGGTCAGATTCGGAAGCTTGAACTACGTCGTGGATATCCATAAAGACTTGATCTTTGAGGGATTTGAACCCGCGGCGATCGCTTCCCCTCATCCCCATGAAGGTGACTTAAATCTATCATCGGATCACACCTAGGAGATGGTTCATGTGGCTGCACCGACCTTAGAGCCGAAGCAGATCGAGCCAACCGAGGCCGCAGAGTCCACGGCGTCGGAGCCGCACATGGACTCGGCGCCCTGCAATATTCGCTTTAACGGAACTTCGGACTTGTCTCCGGCTATAAGTGTCGGACTGTGTATGCCCGCGGACACCGAGCTAGATCGGGTATCGATCTTCGAGTTCAGTGCCGCTGACATTTTCCAGAACTCACCTTTGGGCGACGTGCTAAAATCTTTAAAGAATTTGTCCTTGGAGGACTCACAGCCGAACTATGTCTGGTTCGAGCTAGAGACAGATGATGAGGAATTTTGCTTCCCACCCGCCACCCACTTCATAGCCACCGTTAATGACTGAACCGACGTGCTTGACTATGGCTCCAAAGACATCGACGGTATGGACGACGATGCCGACGAGGAGGAAGGACAAGACCCGCCATTCACTGGACGTTGGACGGCTACCTCTTTGTCGTGGAATTGTCACGGGAGATGTCCTAGCAAAAGGACTTAGTCATAGGGACATCGCAACTAGGAAGCTTAAAGGGGTTAATCGGGACAAAGGACACGAGAGGTTTTATACTAGTTCGGCCCCTTATGATGAAGGTAAAAGCCTACGTCTAGTTGTGTTGGAATTGCTGGGGTTTCGATCACCAAGAGGCTAATCTGCCGGCTTGGTTATCGATCTCTTGTTTCTTGCCCTAAGACGACGCTGGGTCGTCCCCTTATATACACGGGTTGACACCTGGCGGCCTATAGAGTCCCGGCCGGCTCATACAACGTGTCCGGCTCTGTGACTTCTTTTATATGCCTTTCTTTACAAGTCTTTCCTTATATACGGCAGTTTACAATGTTGGGCCTTAAGCCGCTTCTGTGCTTAGGCTTTCTATAAGCCTTAATAAACTATGGCCTGGAATGTTACTGGGCTTCCTTTGTGACCCACCATTGGGGCTGACCCGGCCCCTCCTGGGAGGGTCATACCTGGTAGCTATATCCCCAACATTAGGCCCCAGGTTGACTTTGAACTTTGTTCTTTGTCAATCTTCAATACTTAGACGAAATCCATCTTCCTCTCTTCGCAGAAATTTTTGTAACCCACCATGACGTCATTTCTTGAAAACACGAAAAACTATTATGACGTCATCTCTCAACAGATATTTATCCTTTAATGCCTTCCGAGAATCGAGGCGTCCGTTTAGTTGGATAATCATTATTCGGGTCTTCCTCGATTTTTGCGCCCGCCTGTTTGCTTATCCTCTTATAAATAGGCACGCCCCTGTCTTTCTCATTCTTCTCTCTTCTTCGTATTCTACCTCTCGCAACCCCAGTTGCTACTCGAGCTCCGCCGTCATCAGAGAGCACCTCACCTCCGTGGACTTTGGCCGCTGCATCAACTGGAACGGTCCAAAGAACGGCGGCAACTCTCCGCGGAAGATTTGTGGCTGTAAGTGTTTCCCTTCTTGCCCCTCACATCTGCATTAGGGCTTTCCAGGTTTCTGCATGTTCTTCGTAGTTCATCACAGTTTCTTTGTAGTTCTTCCACTGCAGCCTCTTCTTGATTCAAAAAGAGATATATACTTGTGCGGTAGCTATTTTGTGCCTACTCTTGATACTAGTAGATCCCTTTTCCCGGTATAAAGGCCTCATTAGGACTTATGAACTCATCTGCGCTAGACTTTTAGGTCTAGAATATTTTCCATTTTGAATAGCCATTTGATCTAGAATAATATCAAGCAATTAGGAAACTTGTTTGTCCCAACACTTAGCCGAATCTGTTTTTCTCAAATATCTGTAGTCATGGTGGCTTACTGCATCGGCTTACTTTTCCTTATATGACATTAGCCCTTACTTAAGCCGCCATTACTCCTTTGTACCATCATCACTTAACTTCACCATTATCATTGAATTGAACCGGCATGTTACTTTCTTTTCAGTTCATCTTTTGAACATCATACCGTCAAAAGCACCGACTGTCTGCAAGTGGGTTCCTTCAACAGTAACTGAGGATAATTTGAAGGACCTCTTCTCCATAGGATTTTTGCGAGGGAAGAATATTATGTCTTACTGTGCACCTGACTCGGACGAGGAACAACCCAATCCAAAAGATGGTGAAGTCATTGTCTTTTCTGACCACATGAATCATGGCTTTTCACCGCCCGGCTCAAAGTTCTTTAGAGATGTTCTCCATTTTTTCAAACTTCACCCTTAAGATCTCGGGCCCAATTCCATATCCAATATCTGGAATTTCCAAGTTCTCTGTGAGGTGTACCTTCAAGAAGAACCGGCTGTGGAACTCTTTAGAGAGTATTTTTATCTGAACCGTCAGAATGAGTGCACCAATGGCCCTAGCTTGGAACTTGGAGGCATCTCGATTCAGCGCTGACAAGGCGCCGTCTTCCCCCTCATAGTCTTGCTGAGTCATCCCAAAGACTGGAATCAGACCTGGTTCTTTTGTCAAGACACTTCACCAGCCAACGAGAAACCACTACCGGGTTACCGCGCGGAGCGTCTGGATTCCAAGTTTGAGCTCCCTAACAAACTCACTGCTGCCGAACGCAAGAAGCTTATTCCATCAATTAAAAGGATTAACGCTTTATTGGGGAACGACTTAACCGGAGTTGACTTGACCCGTTGCTGGGTCTCATGGCGGGTCATCCCTCTAAGCTGCTGATCCAAATTGATGTATGAATATGGTGGAGGCCCAAATGAGTCTCTTCGTCACAGCTCCGTTCAATTAACTAAAGAAGATATTGTTTCAATGTCGACCCTTCTGGTGAACGGCAAATATGAAGACTTAAGTAAGGTCATGTTAAACCCCTTCTGCAAACTTAACCCGGCGCTAGAGGTAAAGAACCTCTGACCTCTTTCTCTTTGTATTTTCCTCAGCCTTTTTAAATACATGCATGACCTTTCATCTTGTTTATTTGTTTACAGGCCAAATCTGATTTCTGGAAAGCCATGTATGACCACGAAGCTGCCAAGAAGGCTAGAGCCGCCGCCATGACCACCAAGAAGACGACCCGGAGGTCTAAGAAGAAGAAGGGCACCGTTGGGGACCTGTTAAAGCTTGACGATGATACTTCTGAGTCGGAGGTAGCCCTTGACTCCCTTGGCCAGTTTTTTAATAACCTTATTGACACTGATTATTGGTAGGATGACACGGGGGCCAGTCAGGCCGGAGAAGAAGAGGTAATTATTTCCTCTGACTCAGACCATTTTCCGAGACAGAAACTTCGACGGGTAACCCGGAAAGTAAGGTTTTCGCACCCTTTGGCTTATTTGGACCCTCATTTTCTTTTGAAAAAACTGCAACACAAGAGCCGTCGTCAAGCCCGAAACGATGATGGGCCGCCTTCTGTTGTACAACAAACTCCTCAAAAACGCCAAAATGAGGTCTCTTTTATATTCCTCTTCGGCTTTCATTAATGAATCTATTCTCTTGTGTTAATGATGTTATTTTCCCTTTGAAGGAGGTTTCTCGCTCTTCTGGCGACTCATCTCAAACATAATTTCCGGCCTTCAAGACTGCCCCTGAGTAAGGAAAAAATCATCTTTCCGCTATGTCTTTAAAAATTACACCGTTGCACTAATTGTCTTATAAAATCTTCCTTAGTGGCCAAGCAAAATCCAAGAAGGCCAAAGTGGTTAAACCGGTGGAAGACCCGTCAGTTCTTGCACCTGAACCGGCTATGCCAACTTCTCCCCCTCAAACTGAAGCGCCAGAAGATCCGGCTGTGTAAGCTCAATCGGACCCTCCTGAACCGTCAGCTGATGAGACCACTCTCAACCCGGCTATAACTAAACCATCTAGTTCAGCTAACCCACCGACAACTTCTGACACTGATGTCTTGATTACTGGTAGCCGGTTTGTTGAGCCAGGGAACCCCACCGTATTAGCTCGACACACTGCTAAAGAAGAAGCCTTGAAGAAGCAGAAGGTGCGGTTTGATGTCTCCCATTACACCCATCTCAATGTCAATGATTGGCTGTCTGGCTATCTTAGTCATGTGCACTCCAGCCGTGACTCGGAGATTGAGATGGTCAAGCAATTGCAACTGAAGTATGAGGTATGCTCTTCCGGCTTACTTATATTCTGCCAGCCCCAAGTCCTTAGATTATGACAAAACCTGAATGATATGTAGACTTATGATATAGGCTAAAGCTTTACCTTTAGTTTTTTCTGAAGTCCAATAAAGTAGTATAAACTTCACCTGTAGTCCCCAAGGGCCGGTTCACTTGATCATAAATGAGCCGGTACTTATTTTCATAACTGTCTTGTGCCGAACCCAACAAATATTGTAATCCGGCTTAATCTTGAGAGATTTTCTGAATATCATGCATTAGCCCCCTAGTGCCAAGTGTTGTTACTGTGTAAGGTACTTGGGACTTGAAATATATTAGAGTCATAAGAAATTATTTTGGCATACATTAGCCCCCAAGTGTTAAGTGCTTGAGACTTGAATCTTGAACTTTTAGTTTAAACCTTGACACACCTGTGTATGTTTTGTAGAACGCCTTATCTGAATTGGGTTCCCAATTAACTGACGCCAAGACCCGGCTAGCGGATCAAGAGGCAGAAATCAAGTCTGCTGATTCTAAACTTCAATTAAGTCTTGCTGAGACAGAAAAACTAAAAACCAGCTTGACTGCCAAAAAGAAATCCTGGGCTGAAGAAAAGACGCTGCTGACACAACGTGCCGAAAAAGCTGAAGCGGCTCTTGAGGAAGTTACCACGGAGCTGATCGGTTTAAAGAACCAGGTGTCTCAAATGGTTTCCGCCATCTTTGGTAAGCCATTTGTACTGATCTTTTATACCTTCTTTTGACCCGGAATATAAACCGCCAGCTGGCCCCTTGTTTACAAAATATGTGCAGGCCCGCGAAGCAAGAATCTGAGCCAAGATAATGTGACTAAACTGAAGGCGGTCTATACTTTAGTGGAGCAGTTGTACATTGGCGCTCAATGAGCACTTGCTGCTATCTCTCCTACCAATCAAGGACCCAACCAGCTCAGTGATGTCTTAAAAAAATTGTCAATGTTACCCGCCAGGTTCCAAGAAGTCAAACGATCATGTGCCAGAGCCGGAGCCTTGACTGCCCTGAGCCGCTCCAAAGCCTGGGTGCCAGATCTAGACCCGGTGGATGTAGCCAGGGGGCACCCTACCATGAAGGAAGACGAGTCTCAATTCGAGCAGGATGACTTCGTTGCTTGTGTGAGGGGAGTTCGACCTCAGGCTGCCATCCTTGGAGATGAAACCAACATTGACAAATATCAGCCGGGTTTTGATTTGGAGAATAAGAAGATGGCAACTTCATCTTACAAGGTGACAGGTCTAATCCTGCCGGTTCGTCAACATACATTTGCTTCGGAAGTTAACCCGGCTGGCCTGATTGATGAAGAAGCAGAATTCATTGTCTTGAACGGTTTTGACTGGTCAAAACCCAGCTTCGAATCAGCAGAAGGAGGTGAACCGACGAGGGAAGAGTGAGAACCATCTTCGTGGGCTCTTTAGAACCTTGTAATAGATTTAGCTTGAAACAACCGCATATTTTGCCTATGCCATCGTGCATCAGATGCCGTGTGTGACTCTTTGCTTCCTGATGTCAATATATGCATCACATTTATGGTTATCTCTATGATATTTCGTCTCTGTTCCTGTAGAAAAGGAAAAAACTGGTTTGGCGGTTTAGCACCGAACGGGTCAAAACACCCGGTATATAACCAATGGTTTATCATAGTAGAAGAAATAGAAACAGATGCAAAAATAAACAAGGTTGAAACAACCTTTGATTAACACAGAAACAACTATTCATAAATAACAGTCATACCTGTATTTTTTACCTCTGGACCACCGGTTTATATGACCCGGGTGATGAGGTTGATGATCCAGTCCTTTTGAGAAGTCAATGCTTCTGTAGGCCAGATGACTATCATGCCTTGGCGGTTTATTGTCAAATAGTCAAGCCGGTGAAAAGACCGTGCTTATTGTTTAAAATTGAGACAATAAAAGACCAATAAGACAAATAACAGGTGGCAAACGATATAAATTAACCTTGTAACCAAAGGTTGGGGGTTTCTGATTCGAATATGATTAGTAAACCGGACCAAAGGGGTTAAGCTAAGATTCAAATACGATCATATAGCCCCCAGTGGCTTTGGCGTTGCACCGATCAAGATGGTACCGACAACTATGTTCTCTTTGGTTCGAATACGACCTATGTTTTAATAGGAAGCCCCCAAATGACCTTGAGAGGTTTTAATGACCCTGATTCGAATACGATCCAAGTCAGACCCAAAAGGGGTTAAGCTATGATTCGCATACGATCAAGAAGCCCCCTAGTGAGTTTGGCTTTGAGCCGATCAAGAGGGTTACGACAGCTATGTTCTCTTTGGTTTGAATACGACCTATGTTTGAACAGGAAGCCCTCAAATGATCATGAGGTTTACAGCTAGATTCGAATACGATCATAAGCCGGACCAAAAAGGTTAGACTTGATTCAGATATGATCGGCTCCTTAATAGTCATTTAAATAGTAAAAGAGAGTAAAGATATATAATCTTTGAAAAGGAAAAAGACAGAGGTCCTGCTTTATTACTTATCATAGTATATACAACGTCAAAGTATGTACATGACGAGAGCCGGTGGCTCAGGTGTAGTATGGCCGAAGTTGAGCAATGTTCCACGGCCGGTGGGTTTCCTCCTCCGACTTACGTGAGTCTTTGTGCTCTCGAACATCAATGAGGTAATATGACCCGTTGTTTAAGTCCTTGCTTACCACAAAGGGTCCTTCCCAAGGCGGAGATTACTTGTGTGCATCTGACAGATCCTGGATGAGCCGGAGCACCAGGTCACCTTCTTGAAAAGTCCTGGACTTAACCCGACGGCCGTGATAATGGTGCAGGTCCTGTTGATAAATTGTTGATCGAGCCGCTGCTAAGTCTCTCTCTTCATCTAACAAGTTAAGTGCATCATGTCTGGCTTGTTCGTTATTAGCTTCAACATAAGCCGCCACATGAGGCAAGTCATGACGGATGTCACTAGGCAGCACCGCTTCCGCTCCATAAACCATGAAGAAAGGTGTATAACCCGTGGACCTGTTAGGAGTGGTGTTGATACTCCAGAGTACCGAGGGTAACTCCTCTACCCAACAACCCGGCGTCCACTGTAAGGGAACCATGAGCCGGGGTTTGAGACCTTTTAAGATTTCCTTATTTGCTCTCTCAGCCTGCCCATTAGATTGAGGGTGAGCTACAAAAGAACATCAAGCCGGATATGCTCACGTTGACAAAACTCCTCCATAGCCCCTTGGGATAAATTAGTGCCGTTGTCAGTGATAATGCTGTGTGGAAAACCAAAGCGAAAGATCACCTTTTTCATGAACTGAACCGCTGTGGCTGCATCACACTTACTCACTGGCTCTGCCTCAACCCACTTTGTGAATTTGTCAACTGCCACTAAAAGATGTGTCTTTTTATCCTTAGACCTTTTGAAAGGTCCAGCCATGTCAAGCCCCCAGACCGAAAACGGCCAAGTGATTGGAATCATCCGCAACTCTTGAGCCGGCAAATGCGCTCGTCGTGCAAATTTTTGACATCCATCACACCTACTGACCAGATCCTCTACGTCAGCGTGAGCCGTCAACCAGTAAAAACCATGACGAAAGGCTTTGGCCACAAGAGACTTTGACCCGGCATGATGACCACAATCCCCTTCATGGATATCACGAAGTATTTCTTGGCCTTCTTCAGGAGAAACACACCGCTGAAACGCTTCAGTGACACTCCGATGATATATCTCTCCGTCAGAAATCATCATTGATTTGGACCGTCGGGTTATCTGTCGGGCCAGGGTCTCATCCTCTGGCAACTCGCCCCAGGTCATGTAAGGCAAGAACGGTACTATCCGATCTGGGATGACGTGAAGAGCTGCCACCAACTGTGCCTCCGGGTCACGAACGGCTAAATCTTCGTCTGTAGGTAACTTAACAGAGGGTTATGCAAAACATCCAAAAAGGTGTTAGGTGGCACCGGCTTACGCTGAGATCCCAACCGGCTTAAAGCATCAGCCGCTTCGTTCTTCTTATGGTCAATGTGTTCCACCTGATAACCTTTAAAATGTCCTTTCAACAACATCGACTTCTCGGTGATAAGCCGCCATGAGAGGGTCCTTGGAATCCCACTTGCCCGACACCTGTTGAGCCACCAAATCTGAATCACCAAGGCACCGGACCGAGCCTAGACTCATTTCTTTCGTCATTCGAAGACCATGGAGCAAGGCTTCATATTCTGCTATGTTGTTAGTACAAGGAAACATCAATCGCAACACGTAACAAAATGTGTCACCTCGAGGGGAAGTTGACACAACTCCAGCCCCCGAGCCCTCCAACTGTCTGGATCCATCAAAATGAATCGTCCAATATGTGTTGTCCGGTTTCTCCTCTGGCATCTGCATCTCTGTCCAGTCATTAATAAAGTCAACCAGTGCTTGAGATTTGATCGCAGTACGTGGTACATACTTCAACCCATGAGACTCAAGTTCAATGGCCCACTTGGCGACTCGTCCAGTAGCTTCTCTATTTTGAATGATGTCTCCAAAAGGGGCAGAACTAACCACAGTGATTGGGTGACCCTGAAAGTAATGTTTGAGCTTCCGGCTTGCCACTAACACCCCATACACGAGCTTCTGCCAATGTGGATATCTTTGTTTAGATTCAATCAACACCTCACTAACGTAGTAAACTAGCCGTTGGACCAGATGTTCCTTGTCAGCCTCCTTGCGTTCCACCACAATTGCCACACTAACAGCTCGTGAGTTAGCAGCTACATATAACAATAGCGGCTCTTTCTCAATCGGAGCAGCAAGAACCGGCGGCTCAACAAGCTGTTTCTTCAGATCCTCAAAGGCTGAATTTGCAGCTTCACTCCAAACAAAGTCATCTGTCTTTTTCATCATCTGATACAAAGGCATCGCCTTCTCCCCTAACAGGCTTATGAACCGGCTCAAAGCAGCGACACGACCCGCCAGCCGTTGAACGTCATTGATGCATGTTGGTTTAGCCAGGGATGTGATTGCCTTAATTTTCTCCAGGTTAGCTTCAATACCTCGGTTGGACACCAAAAAACCCAAAGTTGGCCAGCTGGAAATCCAAAAACACACTTGGCCGGGTTAAGCATCATCTTGTAGACCCGTAGGTTGTCAAAGGTCTCCTTCAGATCTGTTACCAAGGTTTCCTCTTTTCTGGACTTCACCACTATATCATCCACATAAGCATGAACATTACGCCCAATATGGTTGTGAAGGCAATTCTGTACACACCATTGATAAGTCGCCTGGGCACTTTTAAGCCCAAAAGGCATAGACACATAGCAGAAGGCTCCAAACGGAGTAATGAAAGCTGTTTTCTCCTGGTTCTTAACTGCCATCTTGATCTAATGATAACCTGAGTATGCATCCAAAAAACTCAAACGCTCGCAACCCGCCGTAGCATCTATGATCTGATCAATATGAGGGAGAGCAAAGGGGTCAACCAGACAAGCTTTGTTCAAATCGGTGTAATCCACACACATATGCCAGGTGTCGTTCTTCTTAAGTACAAGCACCGGGTTAGCCAACCACTCCGGGTGAAAAACTTCAATGATGAACCCAGCCGCCAAGAGCCGGGCCACCTCTTCTCCAATGGCCTTGCGCCGTTCCTCGTTAAACTGTCAGAGAAACTGCCTGACCGGCTTAAACTTCGGATCAATATTAAGAGTGTGCTCAGCGAGTTCTCTCGGGACACCCGGCATGTCAGAAGGTTTCCATGCAAAGATGTCCCGGTTCTCACTGATGAACTCGATGAGCGCGCTTTCCTATTTTGGATCCAAGTTGGCACTGATGATGAATTGCTTGGATGAGTCGCCGGGCACAAAATCAACCATCTTGCTGACTTGAATTTCAACACCGGTTCATGCTCCGTTGTTGGCTTCTTTAAAGACGTCATGTCTGCCGGGTCAACATTATATTTATAAAACTTTAACTCCTCTGTTGCACAAACAGACTCAGCATATGCAGCATCTCCTTCTTCACACTCCAGGGCTATTTTCTGGCTTCCATGTACTATAATGGTGCCCTTATAACCGGGCATCTTGAGCTGCAGATATACATAACACGGCTGAGCCATGAACTTGGCGTAAGCCGACCGTCTAAACAGAGCATGATATGGGCTTTTGATCTTAACCACCTCAAAAGTTAACTTCTCCGCTCTGGAGTCATATTCATCCCCAAAGGCTACTTCCAGTTCAATCTTACCAACTGGGTATGCCGACTTGCCAGGTACAACACCGTGAAAAACAGTGCTGGATTGCTTAAGACTCTTATCAGTCAACCCCATCCGACAGAACGTCTCATAGTAGAGGATGTTGATGCTACTGTCTCCATCCATGAGCACTTTAGTGAATTTATATCCACCAACCTGAGGTGCCACTACCAAGGCTAAGTGACCCAGATTATGTACCCAGGGAGGATGATCTTCTCTGCTCCACACAATAGGCTGTTCTGACCACCTTAAATAACATGGAATCGCCGGCTCAACGGCATTGAAAGCCCTCTTATGAAGCTTCTGGTCCCTCTTGCATAAACTAGTGGTAAATACATGGTATTGTCCACTATTCAACTGTTTTGGGTTGCTCTGATATCCGGACTATTGCTGCTAATTACCTTAGCTGGGTTATGGATTATAACCTCCCTGGTTACCCGTATGGCCCTAACCGTGAAAACCGCCTCCACCTGAACCGGCGCCCGGGCCATGAAAGCCGCCTCCACCTGAACCGCCGCCAGGCCCGTGACTTCCATCAAATGTCTTTGAATTTTTAAATGCCTTCATGATTGTACAATCATTCCATAGATGGGTGGTTGGCTTCTCCCACGTATCGTGTCTTGGACAAGGTTCATTCAATAGTTGCTCGAGGGTGGGACCTGACCCGCCTGACCGAGGGGGTTGCCTACCCTTGCACCGTTGATTGTTGCCCTGTGCATTGATGTTAGCCACAAATTCGTCAGCCTTACGTTTATTACCTCCTTGATTTGCCGGGTTATGCTGGTGACCCTTGCCGTTGCCATTCTTCTTTCCCTTCCCTGTTTTTTATTCATCAGACACGGGGTCCTTGGTACTATCAGAATCAGCATACTTGACCAGAGCCACCATCAACTGGCCCATGTCATTGCAGTCAGGCTTGAGCCACCCCAACTTCTGCTTTAGAGGTTCAAAACGGCAATTTTTCTCCAACATTAAGACTGCCGAGCCGGCATCGGATGAATGTATTATCTCCTTGACCCGGTGCACCCAATGGGTTTTGGACTCACCTTCCTCTTGCTTACAATTAGTCTGGTCCACTATCGACATAGGTTGTTTGCATGTGTCATTGAAGTTCTGAATGAAGCGGGCTTTTAATTCCGCCCATGAGCCGATGGAATTGGGGGGCAATCCTTTCAACCAAGTGCGAGCCGTTCCATCCAACATCATAGTGAAATACTTAGCCATTGCTGCATCGCTGACTTCCAACAGCTCCATCGCCATCTCATAACTCTCAATCCAGGCCCCAGGCTGCAAGTCGGCCGTGTAATTAGGCACCTTACGAGGCCCCTTGAAGTCTTTAGGTAAGCGCTCATTACGTATAGCTGGCACCAGGCAAGGAACACCTCCTGTCCTTGTGGCTACTCTAGCCTCAACAGAGGTTGCTGGATAAGCCGGAAAAGTTTGATGAGCCACCTGCTCAGCTGCCAATTGAACCGCCCACTCAGCCTCTAGTCGGATCCCCTCCTGATCCGCTAAGTTAAGGGCTCCAGCCTACATCGGCTCATGCCTGCGTGGTTGGTTACAGCGTTGAGCATTTCTTGACATATCAGCTGAGTCCATATGCCTGCTATAGCTCGAGCTCCGGCTCAGGCGAGGGGTTGAATGAATTCTGTCTCGACTGTAAGAGTACGCATCCTGCTGCGCCAGAGCTGTCTGAAGAAGTTCTCTCACCCTTCGTGTTTCGATTGCTGTCGGAGAGTCGCCTTCAATCGGGAGAGCCGCCAAACGAGCCGACGCAGCAATGAGGTTTTCTAAAGGATTAGAGAAGTGACCCGGTGGTGTTGGCGTATAATGAGGCAGAGCGGTATACATGCGAGGTGGTTCCATGGTACGCGGCTGAACCGGTGCTCCGGGTGTCGTGATCCGACTTGCCTCCAGCGGGTTACTTGGACCGGCCCCGGGTGTATGGAAAAGGTTCCTAGGACCGAGCGTCAGAGGTAGACGTGACTGAGTTTTCTGATGCCTTCTCCTCATGACCTTGTTTGACGCGTTCAGATCTACCGAGAGTCAGAAAGTCTCCGCTTGAAGCTGCTGAGCATGAGTGTCCAAAGCCACCCGCTCCACGGCCATCCTGACCTCTTCTGCTGCTCAATTTTCCTTGGCTTGTGCCATCTCTTCGCGTACCCGTGCCACCTCCGTGTCATGCTGAACTTTATTCGCCGGCTCTTTCAAAGCAGTCAACAGAGCCGCCAGCTTATCCGTGAGGTCCATTAGCATCTGAGCCGGGGGGCGCGCGGGGTCTCCTGACCGGCCTCTACCGACCCTGTGGTTGTTGCTGCTACAGCCGTGGAGTTCTGTCCGGGCTGAGTGCCTGCCATGAAGACTCCGGCTCGATTCAGCGGCTCAAAAGGGTCTGGAATACTGCTGCCATCGGAATAGCCCCCAAGCATGCCGTCCTGCAGTTGATACAAAGAATCTGTCTCGCTTGTTGATGACGTAGCGTCGGAACAGATGGCCGTCTCACCGCCATCCACTGATCCTTCCGAGTATTCACCTCCATGGATGCAACCCACAAAGGCATGCCTCACGGCGGGTCAGGCCCGGGCGGGCCTCGCGCGCTGAGCCGTCTCATTGATGTTGGTGCAGTCATCCGGCTCAAGGCCCGATTCGCCGATCCGGCCAATGAAGACATGAATCCCGCCGAAGGGGACCCAGTACCCATACTCAATTGAGCCGGCCTCGGGGCCCCAGCCTTCGTCGTCGATGTAGAGCTTGCCACGACGACTCTTGGTCATCCGGCCCACAACGTATCCCTTGAGCCCATCAAAGTTGCCCTTCAAGAACTCAAATCAGTCGTGCGCTGGCCCCACGGTGGGTGCCAACTGTCATGGAATTGTCACGGCAGATGTCCTAGCAAAAGGACTTAGTCGTAGGGCCATCGCAACTAGGAAGCTTAAAGGGGTTAATCGGGACAAATGACACGAGAGGTTTTATACTAGTTCGGCCCCTTACAATGAAGGTAAAAGCCTATGTCTAGTTGTGTTGGAATTGCTAGGGTTTCGATCACCAAGAGGCTAATCCGCCGGCTTGGTTATCGATCTCTTGTTTCTTGCCCCAAGCCGCCGCCGGGTTGTCCCCTTATATACATGGGTTGATGCCTGGCGGCCTACGGAGTCCCGACCGGCTCATAAAACGTGTCTGGCTTGGTGACTTCTTTTATATGCCTTTCTTTACAAGTCTTTCCTTACATATGGCGGTTTACAATATTGGGCCTTAAGCCTCTTCTTGGCTTAGGCTTTCTATAAGCCTTAATAAACTATCGCCTTGAATGTTACTGGGCTTCCTTTGTGACTTGCCATTGGGGCTGACGTGGCCCCTCCTGGGCGGGTCATACCTGGTAGCTATATCCCCAACACTCTTCGTACGACGTGTGCATGGTTGATACACCTAAAGGATCCGGCAACGAAAAAGAAGAGCCAGATGCGAATAAAACCTCCGAGACGCAGTCCAAGCCCCGGCGGCCCAAATGCCGCCCCAAGCCCCGCCGTTCAAAGGACAGCAACACTGGCACCGGAGAAAGTAGTACTCCGGGCGACGCCGAAAACAATGAAGACCCTGTCGGGGCTACATCCGAACAGAAACACGACAGCAGGAAAGACAACCCTCACGGCCAGGCCATAGAAGATGACCCGGAGGATGATAGTTACCGTCCACCCTCCAAGGAGGAGACAGGCCTTGGCAACAAAGACTTCATCGTGCCGGAGGATCCTCTCGAGCAATAGCGCTTTAAGCTTCAGCTCATAGCCACTGCAAGGAGCCTGAAAAAGAAACAATAGCAGCTTCAAGCTGAACAAGACCTGCTTGTCGACAGATGGACTGATGTCCTGAGAGCCAAGGAATATGGCCTTAACCGCCCAGCCAAGGGCTACCTGAAACGCAGACTGCTTCCTCAATTCGATGAGGAGGCGCTGGAGCACATATCTCCCTCGCAGAATGTGGACCAACCACCACGTGGTCGGGACAGGGCGGCTGAACGGCCACCCTGCGGTCGGGATAAAGCGGCAACTCAGGCCGAACAGCAGCCCGCCCCACCGCCTCGCAAAAACAGGGACAGACCAGCTCGGGACCATACATATGATCTTCCGCAGGAATTGGACAATAGAGCAGGACACAACAGATCTATATACGGATCGCAAGGACGTTTCCATACTCGGGACGACAGCTACCTATTCGGACGTGACAAACTTAATCACACCCGGGCCGATAACCACAGATGGACGTCGTCGGAGATACACCATGACGCGGCCCGCTATAGAGGTGCCGCACACCCTCTCTGCTTCACAAACGAGGTGCTGGATCATGAATTCCCTGAGGGGTTCAAGCCCGTCAATATTGAATCATACGACGGAACAATCGACCCCACAGTGTGGATCGAAGATTTTATTCTTCACATACACATGGCCCGAGGAGATGACCTCCATGCCATCAAATACCTCCCATTAAAGCTCAAAGGACCAGCTCGACACTAGCTAAATAGTCTACCTAAGAACTCCATCGGCAGCTGGGCGGACTTCGAAGAGGCCTTCCTCGACAACTTCCAGGGTACATATGTCCGGCCACCCAATTCCGATGACTTAAGCCACATAGTTCAACAATCCGGAGAATCAACCAGAAAATTCTGGACTAGGTTCCTAACCAATAGGAACCAGATCGTCGACTGTCTGTACGCTGAAGCCCTAGCGGCCTTTAAGAATAGCATCCGGGACGAATGGCTTGCCCGCCACCTCGACCAGGAAAAGCCAAGATCCATGGCAGCCCTCACGGCACTTATGACCCGCTTTTGCGCGGGAGACGATAGTTGGCTGGCTCGCAGTACAAACACAACCAACGAAACAAGCCCCTCCAAGGCCAAACACAGCACTGGCAAGCTCTGCCGCAACAGACACAAACGCCGAAGCAATGGCGATAACGCCGATGACACTACAGTTCACGCCGGATTCAGTGGCTCCAAGTCCGGCCAATGAAAGAATCCCTATAAAAGGAGCAGCGGAGGACCATCCAGCTTGGACCGCATACTCGATCGTCCTTGCCAGATACATGGCACCCCAGACAAACCGGCCAACCATACTAACAGAGAGTGCTGGGTCTTTAAACAAGCCAGCAAGGTCAACATCAGAAACAAGGAAGGAGAATCACAGAGCGGGGACGATGACGAGGAGCCCCGGCAGCCGAGCACTGGGGAGCAAAAGAAATTTCCCCCTCGAGTCAAAACAGTGAACATGATATACGCTACACAAATCCCCAAAAGGGAGCGCAAGGGCGCACTTAGGGACGTCTATGCATTAGATCCAGTCGCCCCGAAATTCAATCCATGGTTGTCATTTTCGATCACCTTTGACCGCCAAGATCATCCAACCAGTATCCGCCATGGCAGTTCAGCCGCACTGGTCCTCGACCCAATCATCGATGGATTTCACCTGACACGGGTCCTAATGGACAGTGGTAGCAGCCTCAACCTGCTCTATCAGGATACAATACGTAAAATGAACATCGACCCCTCACAGGTCAACCCATGAAGACTACCTTTAAAGGGGTCATACCAGGCGTAGAGGCCCATTGTATGGGCTCAATAATGCTGGAGGTAGTTGATGTCTACTTCACAACCTTCTTCTTGTAGACGTTGTTGGGCCTCCAAGTGCAGAGGTTTGTAGGAAAGTAGAAAATTTCCCTCAAGTGGATGACCTAAGGTTTATCAATCCATAGGAGGCCTAGGATGAAGATGGTCTCTCTCAAGCAACCCTGCAACCAAATAACAAAGAGTCTCTTGTGTCCCCAACACACCCAATACAATGGTAAATTGTATAGATGCACTAGTTTGGCGAAGAGATGGTGATACAAGTGGTATATGGATGGTAGATAAAGGTTTTTGTAATCTGAAAATATAAAAACAGCAAGGTAACTAATGATAAAAATGAGCACAAACAGTATTGCAATGCGTTGAAACAAGGCCTAGGGTTCATAATTTCACTAGTGCAAGTTCTCTCAACAATAATAACATAATTGGATCATATAACTTTCCCTCAACATGCAACAAAGAGTCACTCCAAAGTCACTAGTAGCGGAGAACAAACGAGGAGATTATGGTAGGTACAAAACCATCTCAAAGTTATCCTTTCTGATCGATCTATTCAAGAGGCCGTAGTAAAATAACATGAAGCTATTTTTTCCGTTCAATCTATCATAGAGTTCATACTAGAATAACACCTTAAGACACAAATGAACCAAAACACTAATGTCACCTAGATACTCCAATGTCACCTCAATTATCCGTGGGTATGATTATACGATATGCATCACACAATCTCAGATTCATCTATTCAAACCAACACAAAGTACTTCAAAGAGTGCCCCAAAGATTCTACCGGAGAGTCAAGATGAAAACGTGTGCCAACCCCTATGCATAGGTTCATGGGTGGAACCCGCAAGTTGATCACCAAAACATACATCAAGTGAATCACGTGCCCATTGTCACCACAGATAAGCACGGCAAGACATACATAAAGTGTTCTCAAATCCTAAGACTCAATCAGATAAGCTAACTTCAGAGGGAAAACTCAATCCATTACAAGAGAGTAGAGGGGGAGAAACATCATAAGATCCAACTATAATAGCAAAGCTCGCGATACATCAAGATCGTACCACCTCAAGAGCACGAGAGAGAGAGAGAGAGAGATCAAACACATAGCTACAGGTACATACCCTCGGCCCTAAGGGAGAACTACTCCCTCCTCATCATGGAGAGCACCGGGATGATGAAGATGGCCACCGGAGAGGGATTCCCCCCTCTGGCAGGGTGCCGGAACGAGTCTAGATTGGTTTTCAGTGGCTACGGAGGCTTTTGGCAGCGGAACTCCCGATCAATTCTGCTCTCCGAAGTTTTTAGGGTATATGGGTATATATAGGAGGAAGAAGTACGTCGGTGGATCTCTGGCCTATCCACGAGGCAGGGGGCGCGCCCAAGGGGGGTGGGCGCGCCCCCACACTCGTGGGCAGCCCGGGACTCTTCTGATCCATCTCCGATACTCCGTGGGCTTCTTCTGGTCCAAAAATAAGTTCCGTGAAGTTTCAGGTCAATTGGACTCCAGTTGATTTTCCTTTTCTATGATACTCTAAAACAAGGAAAAAACAGAAACTAGCACTATGCTCTAGGTTAATAGGTTAGTCACAAAAAACATATAAAATAGCATATAAATGCATAGAAAACATCCAAGGTTGATAATATAATAGCATGGAACAATCAAAAATTATAGATACGCAGGAGACGTATCAGCATCCCCAAGCTTAATTCCTGCTCGTCCTCGAGTAGGCAAATGATAAAAATAGAATTTTTGATGTGGAATGCTACCTAACATATTTATCCATGCAATCTTCTTTATTGTGCCATGAATATTCGGATCCATAAGATTCAAGACAAAAGTTTAATATTGACATAAAAATAATAATACTTCAAGCATACTAACCACACAAATTATGTCTTCTCATAATAACATGGACAAAGAAAGCTATCCCTACAAAATAATATAGTCTCGCTATGCTCTATCTTCACCACACAAAATATTTAAATCATGCACAACCCCGATGACAAGCCAGGCAATTGTTTCATACTTTTGATGTTCTCAAACTTTTTCAATCTTCACGCAATACATGAGCGTGAGCCATGGATATAGCACTATATGTGGAATAGAAGGGTGGTTGTGGAGAAGACAAAAAGGGAGAAGATAGCCTCACATCAACTAGGCGTATCAACGGGCTATGGATATGCCCATCAATAGATATCAATGTGAGTGAGTAGGGATTGCCATGCAACGGATGCAATAGAGCTATAAGTATATGAAAGCTCAACAAAAAGAACTAAGTGGGTGTGCATCCAACTCGCTTGCTCATGAAGACCTAGGGCATTTTGAGGAAGCCCATCATTGGAATATACAAGCCATGTTCTATAATGAAAAATTCCCACTAGTATAAGAAAGTGATATCATAGGAGACTCTCTATCATGAAGATCATGGTGCTACTTTGAAGCACAACTGTGGTAAAAGGATAGTAGCATTGTCCCTTCTCTATTTTTCTCTCATTTTTTAGTCCGGAGCCTCATCCCGACTTGTGGGGGAATCATAGTCTCCATCATTCTTTCATCACTTGGGACAATGCTCTAAAAATGATGATCATCACACTTTTATTTACTTACAACTCAACAATTATAACTCAATACTTAGAACAAAATATGACTCTATGTGAATGCCTCCGGCGGTGTACCGGGATGTGCAATGACTCATAAGTGATATGTATGAAAGAATTATGAACGGTGCCTTTGCCACAAATACAATGTCAACTACATGATCATGCAAAGCAATATGAAAATGATGAAGCGTGTCATAATAAATGGAACGGTGGAAAGTTGCATGGCAATATATCTCGGAATGGCTATGGAAATGCCATAATAGGTAGCTATGGTGGCTGTTTTGAGGAAGGTATGGTGTGTGTAAGGTACCGGCGAAAGTTGCGTGGTACTAGAGAGGCTAGCAATGGTGGAAGGGTGAGAGTGCGTATAATCCATGGACTCAACATTAGTCATAAAGAACTCACATACTTATTGCAAAAATCTATTAGTTATTGAAACAAAGTACTACGCGCATGCTCATGGGGGGATATATTGGTAGGAAAAGGCCATCGCTCGTCCCCAACCCGCACTCATAAGGAAAACAATCAATAAATAAATCATGCTCCGACTTCATCACATAACGGTTCACCAAACGTGCATGCTATGGGAATCACAAAATTTAACACAAGTATCTCTCAAATTCACAACTACTCAACTAGCATGACTCTAATATCACCATCTTCATATCTGAAAAAAATCATCAAGTATCAAACTTCCCATAGTATTCAATGCACTTTTTATGAAAGTTTTTATTATATCCCACTTGGATGCCCATCATATTAGGAATAGTTTCATAACCAAAGAAAATTACCATGCTGTTATAAAGACTCTCAAAATAATATAAGTGAAGCACGAGAGTTCATCTATTTCTTCAAAATAAAACCACCGCCGTGCTCTAAAAAGATATAAGTGAAGCACTAGAGCAAACATCAAACCACTCCGAAAGATATAAGTGAAGATCAATGAGTAGTTGAATAATTATTTAACTATGTGAAGACTCTCTAACATTTAATAATTTCATAAATTTTTATTTTATTCAAACATCAAGCAAAACAAAAGAAAATAAAATGACGCTCCAAGCAAAAACACATATCATGTGGTGAATAAAAATATAGCTCCAAGTAAAGTTACCTATGAACGAAGACGAAAGAGAGGATGCCTTCCGGGGCATCCCCAAGCTTAGGCTCTTGGTTGTCCTTGAATATTACCTTGGGGTGCCTTAGGCATCCCCAATCTTAGGATCTTGCCACTCCTTGTTCCATAATCCATCAAATCTTTACCCAAAACTTGAAAACTTCACAACACAAAACTTAAAAGAAACTCTTCGTGAGCTCCGTTAGTAAAAGAAAACAAACCACCACTTCAAGGTACTGTAATGAACTCACTCTTTATTTATATTGGTGTTAAACCTACTTTATTGCAACTTTTCTATGGTTCATAAACTCTATTACTAGCCATAGATTCATCAAAATAAGCAAACAACACACGAAAAACAGAATCTGTCAAAAACAGAACAGTCTGTAGTAATCTGTAGGTTTCTAATACTTCTGGAACCCCAAAAATCCTAAAATAAATTGCTGGAAGTGAGGAATTTATATATTAATCATCTGCAAAAATAATTAACTAAATATCACTCTCCAATAAAAAATGGCAGCAATTATCGTGAGCGCTAAAGTTTCTGTTTTTTAGCAAGATCAAAAAGACTTTCCCCAAGTCTTCCCAATGGTTCTACTTGGCACAAACATTAATTAAACATGAAAACACAACAAAAACAGAGGCTAGATAAATTATTTATTGAATAAAATTAAGGACAAATATCGGGTTGTCTCCCAACAAGCGCTTTTCTTTAACGCCCCTAGCTAGGCATGATGATTCCAATGATGCTCACATAAAAGATAAGAATTGTAACATAAAGAGAGCATCACGAAGAATATGAATCACATATTTAAGTCTAACCCAATTCCTATGCATAGGGATTTTGTGTGCAAACAACTTGTGGTAACAAGAATCAACTTGCATAGGAAGGTAAAACAAGCATAACTTCAAAATTTTAAGGACATAGGGAGGAAACTTGATATTATTGCAATTCCTACAAGCATATGTTCCCACCTCATAATAATTTTCAGTAGCATCATGAATGAATTCAACAATATAACCATCACATAAAGCAATCTTTTCATGATCTACAATCATATAATTTTTATTACTCTCCACATAAGCAAAATTCTTCTCAATTGGAATAGTGGGAGTATCATAAGAGACTCGAATACTATAAATTGTTTCCACATTAAAGGAGTAATGTTCAGAAAAAGGGTAATCGTAATCATGATAAGTTTTATAAATATAATCATCTCTACTTTTTATAGCATATGTATCATCACAATAATCATCATAGGTAGCAACTTTGTTATCATCATAATCGATTGAAACCTCTTCCAAGATAGTGGAATCATTACTAAATAAAGTCATGACCTCTCCAAATCCACTTTCACAATTATCACAATAAGATTCAACATCCTCCAAAATAGTGGGATTACTACTTCCTAAAGTTGACACTCTTCCAAACCCACTTTCATCAATATAATCATCATAAGTAGGAGGCATGCTATCATCATAACCAATTTGCATATCAAAACTTGGGAGGCTAAAAATATCATCGTCATTAAACGTAGCATCCCCAAGATTATTACAAACATTAATTGCAGCAAATATATTCTCAAAAATGTCATTCTCATCAAACATAGCATCCCCAAGCTTGGGCATTTTCATATCATAATCATAATCACTATCAGCATTAATAGTATGGATAGCACCAATAGTATAGCAATTATCATCATCACAATGAGTAATAGGAGCAACATTATTTAGGAGAGATACCTTTCTACCTTTGGTTCTCCATCTTTTATTCTTCTTCTTCACATCATGTGTGGGTTCGACCCTCTTTTTGGAGCTCCTTATTAATGAGATTGGTTGAATAGAGGGCTCCTCCTCGTTACCTGATTCATCATAAGAAATAATAGGAGGATATTGGGAAGTCTCTTCCCTTTCATTAGTATTCTCTTCATATTCTATTTGTTTTCTTTTCTTCATGTAATTGGCAATATAAGGATTTTCAATACAATTCACTGCACAATACATATAAATTTCCTCTGGATCAAAATCAAGAAGTTAATCACGGGAAAATACTAGAAGACAGTTACTTATACATTTCATTTCTTCATAACCCATAAGCAAACTAAGTTCATTATGATGAGAAAGGGAAATCAAGTCATCACAATTTTTGGAAACAATTAGATCATGATTTTTTTCCATTGGATGGTTAAATGACCACGTTTATTGCAAAGTTCACAAGTATGGCTAAGAAAATTTAAATTTTCAGCACAAACATCTAGCCTTTCTTGCAACCATTTAGTTTCTAAGTACTTATGCCTCTTGCAAAATCTATCTTCCCTAATTAGTGTGTACTTGCAAACTCTATGCACTCCACAAAAATCGACATGCTTATAAGAGACATTCTCATCTTGACTAGTGCAATCATCATTAGTACTATGGATATTCAAAGAGTTCATACTAATAACATTGCAATCATGCTCATCATTCAAAGATTTAGTGCCAAACATTTTAATGCATTCTTCTTCTAACACTTTGGCACAATTTTCCTTTCCATCATACTCACGAAAGATATTAAAAAGATGAAGCATATGAGGCAAACTCAATTCCATTTTTTTGTAGTTTTATTTTATAAACTAAACTAGTGCTAAAACAAGAAACAAAAAGATTCGATTGCAAGATCTCAAGATATACCTTCAAGCGCTAACCTCCCCGGCAACGGCGCCAGAAAAGAGCTTGATGTCTACTACACAACCTTCTTCTTGTAGACATTGTTGGGCCTCCAAGTGCAGAGGTTTGCAGGACAGTAGCAAATTTCCCTCAAGTGGATGACCTAAGGTTTATCACTCCGTAGGAGGCGTAGGATGAAGATGGTCTCTCTCAAGCAACCCTGCAACCAAATAACAAAGAGTCTCTTGTGTCCCCAACACACCAAATACAATGGTAAATTGTATAGGTGCACTAGTTCGGTGAAGAGATGGTGATACAAGTGGTATATGGATGGTAGATAAAGGTTTTTGTAATCTGAAAATATAAAAACAGCAAGGTAACTAATGATAAAAGTGAGCACAAACGGTATTGCAATGCATTGAAACAAGGCCTAGGGTTTATACTTTCACTAGTGCAAGTTCTCTCAACAATAGTAACATAATTGGATCATATAACTTTCCCTCAACATGCAACAAAGAGTCACTCCAAAGTCACTAATAGCGGAGAACAAACAAAGAGATTATGGTAGGGTATGAAACCACCTCAAAGTTATCCTTTCTAATCGATCTATTCAAGAGTCTGTAGTAAAACAACATGAAGCTATTCTTCCGTTCATTCTGTCATAGAGTTCGTACTAGAATAACACCTTAAGACACAGATCAACCAAAACCCTAATGTCACCTAGATACTCCAATGTCACCTCAAGTATCCTTGGGTATGATTATACGATATGTATCACACAATCTCAAACCAACACAAAGTACTTCAAAGAGTGCACCACAGATTCTACCGGAGAGTCAAGACGAAAACGTGTGCCAACCCCTATGCATAGGTTCATGGGCGGAACCCGCAAGTTGATCACCAAAACATACATCAAGTGGATCACGTGCCCATTGTCACCACAGATAAGCACGACAAGACATACATAAAGTGTTCTCAAATCCTTAAAGACTCAATCCAATAAGATAACTTCAAAGGAAAAACTCAATCCATTACAAGAGAGTAGAGGGGGAGAAACATCATAAGATCCGACTACAATAGCAAAGCCCGCGATACATCAAGATCGTACCACCTCAAGAACACGAGAGAGAGAAAGAGATCAAACACATAGCTACAGGTACATACCCTCAGCCTCGAGGGAGAACTACTCCCTCCTCGTCATGGAGAGCACCGGGATGATGAAGATGGCCACCAGAGAGGGATTCCCCCCTCTGGCAGGGTGTCAGAACGGGTCTAGATTGGTTTTCAGTGGCTACGGAGGCTTCTGGCAGCGGAACTCCTGATCTATTCTGCTCCCTAAAGTTTTTAGGGTATATGGGTATATATAGGAGGAAGAAGTACGTCGGTGGATCTCTGGGCTGTCCACGAGGCAGGGGGCGCGCCCAGGGGGGTGGGCGCGCCTCCCACCCTCGTGGGATGCCCGGGACTCTTCTGGTCCATCTCCGATACGCTGTGGGCTTCTTCTGGTCCAAAAATAAGTTCCGTGAAGTTTCAGGTCAATTGGACTCCGTTTGATTTTCCTTTTCTGTGATACTCTAATACAAGGTAAAACAGAAACTGGCACTCGGCTCTAGGTTAATAGGTTAGGCCCAAAAATCATATAAAATAGCATATAAATGCATATAAAACATCCAAGGTTGATAAGATAATAGCATGGAACAATCTAAAATTATAGATACGTTGGAGACTTATCAGCATGCCCAAGCTTAATTCATGCTCGTCCTCGAGTAGGTAAATGATAAAAACAGAATTTTTGATGTGGAATTCTACCTAACATATTTATCCATGTAATCTTCTTTATTGTGGCATGAATATTCAGAGATCCATAAGATTCAAGACAAAAGTTTAATATTGACATAAAAATAATAATACTTCAAGCATACTAACCAAGCAATTATGTCTTCTCAAAATAACATGGCCAAAGAAAGCTATCCCTACAAAATCATATAGTCTGGCTATGCTCTATCTTCACCACACAAAATATTTAAATCATGCACAACCTCGATGACAAGCCAAGCAATTGTTTCATACTTTTGATGTTCTCAAACTTTTTCAATCTTCACGCAGTACATGAGCGTGAGCCATGGATATAACACTATATGTGGAATAGAATGGTGGTTGTGGAGAAGAGAAAAGGGAGAAGATAGTCTCACATCAACTAGGTGTATCAACGTGCTATGGAGATTCCCATTAATAGATATCAATGTGAGTGAGTAGGGATTGCCATGCAACAGATGCACTAGAGCTATAAGTATATGAAAGCTCAACAAAAGGAACTAAGTGGGTGTGCTTCCAACTCGCTTGCTCATGAAGACCTAGGGCACTTTGAGGAAGCTCATCATTGGAATATACAAGCCAAGTTCTATAATGAAAAATTCCCACTAGTATATGAAAGTGATATCATAGGAGACTCTCTATCATGAAGATCATGGTGCTACTTTGAAGCACAAGTGTGGTAAAAGTATAGTAGCAGTGTCCCTTCTCTCTTTTTCTCTCATTTTTTAGTCTGGAGTCTCATCCCGACTTGTGGGGGAATCATAGTCTCCATCATCCTTTCCTCACGTGGGACAATGCTCTAAAAATGATGATCATCACACTTTTATTTACTTACATCTCAACAATTACAACTCAATACGTAGAACAAAATATGACTCTATGTGAATGCCTCCGGCGATGTACCGGTATGTGCAATGACTCATGAGTGACATGTATGAAAGAATTATGAACGGTGGCTTTACCACAAATACAATGTCAACTACATGATCATGCAAAGCAATATGACAATGATGAAGCGTGTCATAATAAACGGAACGGTGGAAAGTTGCATGGCAATATATCTCGGAATGGCTATGGAAATGCCATAATAGGTAGCTATGGTGTCTGTTTTGAGGAAGGTATGGTGTGTGTAAGGTACCGGTGAAAGTTGCGTGGTACTAGAGTGGCCTAAAAAGATATAAGTGAAGCCTTTGATATCGTCCCATTTCGCAGCGGCTATCACACCCTGATCGGACGAAACGCATTCGCGAGATTCTATGTGGTGCCACATTATGCTTTTCTCAAGCTCAAGATGCCCGGCCCATGTGGTATCATTATAGTAAATGGAAACACGGAATGCTCCCTCGGTACAGAGGAGCACACCGCTGCCCTAGCAGTAGAAGTACAGAGTGGCCTTCTCAAGCAGCATTAAAATCCGGCTGCCAAGCCCCTGGATATCATCAAGAGGGTCCGGACCACACTGCAGCAGGACAACTCGGCTTGTCAAGAGCCAAATTAGCAATTTGACCTCCGTCCCAGCCCCGATGAGGCAATGGCACTAATACCGCACGTACATAAACTACGCACTCAAAACCCCATGGGAATTGACGGAGGCATAACTCGTTCGCGATCCACTGTACGGCTCGACCGACCCTGGGATTCGCACGCTTTTACTTTTTCCTTTTTACGGGTTTTCTTCTCTTTTGGAGGTCTATGCAGACAACCCGCTTGCAGAACACACCAAGGACGCAAGGAGCTCTAGCGTACAAGGGAATCCCCAGGTGGTCTCTACTAAAACGATTGCCATACTTGCTTTTCATTCCCTCACATAGCCCGCCCTTGGTTGCGGCATGTTAAATAGCCCTACTTGCTTATCGCATTACTTGTACAAAGTACGCCTTGACGTACTAGTTATATCACAATGGTGAATACACGGTAGCTTCAGCTTATTATTTCATTTTTTCGTTTACTCACCTCGGTATTAATTACTCACTGCACACGTACACCATGGTACATATTACTATGCCAGGGGCTTCATTACACCCAACACTATGGCAATAAAAAGTCTGAACACTTTTATAGTATAGTTCGGCACCCCAAACTTATAGCATTATATGCATCGGCTCCGAATCATGTCTTTGGTCAATAGTTGGGTTGCCCGGCTCCTGTGCTTGCTACCTTACGTTCCGCTATATCGTCTAGGATAGCAAAGGGAGAACTACTGCGATTGTGTCCCGGTTCTTCCGGACGAGCACCTCAGTAGAGAAAGCCGAAAACTGACTGTCATGATGCGGCGAGAGCTGGTCAGTTGTTCGAGAGGTTCCAAATCGTTAGAGATTGTTTTCAGCTTCTTGCGAAGAATCGGTTCCCCCGATTAGGCGTGCATAGCACCTCTAGTTCGGTCTTCCTAATACCAGGGGCTTCGCCAACTTTCTTAATTGTCAAACTCTTATGGCTAAGTGAGGGCGGTAAAGGCCGCATAGTCTGATTGCCTTGTTCATTGCGCTAAACACCTCCTTTAAGGACCAGAATGTGGAGTAAAGATTGTTTAGATTTATCCCGAACACCCCCATACTATCTACGTGGGAGCGAAGCCAATGACTAGTCAACCCTCAGAGTTAATAAACGGTCGCACAGGAGGTAAATTTAAATCATAAGAATTATACTACATAACACCATTGTTCCATATTACAGGGCAAGGTAATACACATGTTCTCATGGGAATATGATATCCTTCGAACATTGCTCCGCCAAAAGGTGGGACCCCTCCAGGACACCTTCAAAATAGTGCTCGAGCCGATGATGCTCCTTGTCCTCCGGCGGCCCCTCGGTCATTATCTTCTTGGCATCTAGCTTCGCCCAATGCATCTTAACACGGGAAAAGGCCATACACGCACCTTCAATACAGACCGACCGCTTCACGGCTTCAAGCCGCGGACAAGCACTCACAAGCCACTGCACAAGCCCGAAGTAGCTGCTAGGTATAGGATCGGCAGGCCACAGCCGGACTATCAGGTCCTTCGTGGCTAGCTCTGCCGACTTATGCGGCTCGACCAACTGCTTTAGCTGGTCGCTGAAGGGTAGCAGATGTTCGGATCCTAGATATTGGGATCAGAATAGTTTCTCCGTAGACATCCCTTCTTCGGGTCTATAATGCTCGGCAGGATTTGACACACTGTGCGGCAGATCTGTAAACTCCCCTGGAAAATCCAAATTCAGGATAAGTACAAGGAACGTTTCTTCTACACACTTGCTATGCACGGTGAAAGATTTACCCGCTGTAATCTTCTTGGCCGCCTGGATTTCTTGGAGGGCGCTCTGGGCTTCGGCTCGTGCATCCTGCGTGCTCTGGCGGGCCTTCGCCAATTTTGACTCTTGCACCTTACAATCACGCTCCAAGGACTCAAACCTCTCTATCGTGCCCTGGAGCTGTTGCCGCGCCTCGCCAACCCGGGCCTCGTGCTCCTCACGCGAGGCGCGTTCCTTGGCCGCTTTGTCCTCGGCCTTGGCTAACGCCTTCTTAAGGGCCGCCACCTCGGTCGTGGCCACTAATAAAGTTTATGACACTTTAGTCCAGCTGGACTATTCATTTTTTTGGAATGTACCCATAGGTTACTACATACCTTGGCTGCCTTCCAGCTGCTTCTTCACGAGGCCGAGCTCCTCCTCGGCCCGCTCTAGTTTCTGCTTCAGTCAGGAAACTTCCGCAGCATGAGCAGTGGCAGCCTGGAGTGATACCTGCTTATTCACATAGACAACTCATGTTAGACTCCTGCGATATTTATTCTCGATCCTTTGTTTGGCTTTTCCTCTCGAACACCAAACAGAGCATGGGGGGCTACTGTCTATACGGTGATATTTTTTCCTACAATCACATTACTCACCTCAAAGCCCGTTAGAAGGCTAGTGCAGGATTCGGTCAGTCCGCTCATCCATGATAGAGGCGCCTTGTAGCGCCTCCTGCAGATTATCCGGTGCCTCTGGCTGGACAGAGGTCACCAGTGGAACAGGCACAACCCCTCCTTGGGGGGAATGCCGTTCGCTGGACCCCGGAGCCATGTAGATCTCCAGAATGGCATCCGGCTGAGGCCCAAAGGGAACTCGGGCCCCATCACCAGTCCCCATGGGGACATTTCCCCCCGTATGTCTGGCGGCCAAGGAGTCATCCTAGGATGTCATCCCGATGGTCTCCGGAATCTCCCCCCGGCCTAGGCAAGTATTTTAGGACACCACTTCGTCATCACCCTTGGGTGAGATGGAATGAGCAGGTGGCGGAGACATGCTAGCCATCTCCATCGAGTCCAGCGAATCCTCTGTCAAGGATCGCGGGGAGCCATCACGTGCCAGACTGCAATGACAAGGTTTAAGATGTGTCAATATTACAAACCGAGAAGGCTAGATGTTTTTGATTTTGGTACTCATGAGGCGGCCTGAGGCTTAGTCCGACAAGGTCGCTCCGGACTGCTATCAACATCCCACGCGGAGTTATCCGCGAGGGAGCCTCTCCCCGTCTTGGGCGCCTCCGCCTCCAAACTCGTGGAGGCCTCCCTTTTCTCCCTTCCTCCCGTAGGAGGGGAGTCGCCTCCCTCCTCGTCGTCGTCATCGGCGGCTGAGGGGTCTATCTCATCGTCAAACGAGATGACCAAGGTGCTCCTTCGGCGAAGCCCACTCCTGGTCCCCTTGGCCGTGGTTTTGACCTTCTTCTCTGGCACATTGTAAGGCACTGGAAATAGCATCTCCGGAAGGAGTGGGGTTTCTTTGTCTTCGGGCAGCAAAGCCGGACTATTAATCCGTCCCACTAGGTCGACCCAGGCTTGAAAAAGAAATTGACAGGAAGGCTTAGTATCCTTCCTCGAGGTGTGTCCTTAAAGACTATACCTTGATGGCTTACCAAATTGGCCTGACGCTTAAAGTTGAGCCCGCGATCTTTGGTCAAGGGTGGTGGCGTTTCGCTGCCCTTGAAGAGAACCTTCCAGATATCTTCATGCGTCGTGCCGAAAAGCCTTAGCAGCGTCTGGTGCTCGGCCAAATCAAACTCCCACAAATAACAGGTCTGGCACTAACATGGAAGGATCTGGCGTACAAGCATGACCTGGATGATCTTCCGGGTTATCATATTCTGGAGGCACGTTTGGAGCCCCGTGATCTCTTCCAAAGATCCCCAGGTTAGGACCTTCTCTTGCCATGAGGTAAGCCGCATCGGGACTCCGGATCGGAATTTGGGAGCCGCCGCCCAGTTGGCATCGCGCGGCTCGGTGATATAGAACCACCCCGATTGCCATCCCTTCACCGTCTCTACAAAGGAGCCTTCGAGCCAGGTGGTATTGGGCATCTTGCCCACCATGGCACCTCCGCACTCGGCCTGTTGGTCGCGCACCACCTTTGGCTTTACATTAAAAGTATTCAGCCGTAGGCCCAAAGTGAGGTGGGATGTGGAGAAAGGCTTCACACACAACTATGAATGCAGAGATATTAAGGATAAGGTCAGGGGCCAGATAGTGGAAGTCCAACCCATAGTAAAACATCAATCCACTGACAAATGGATGAAAAGGGAATCCTAGCCCATGGACGATGTGTGTGAGAAACACAACCCTCTCATGGGGCTCGGGGGTAGGGACTATTTGCCCTTTTGCCTGGAGTCGGTGAGCAATCTCCTTGGCTAGATAGCCGGCCTCCCGGAGCTCCGTGATGTCCTTCTTCTTAACGGAGGAGGCCATCCACTTGCCTCCAGCTCCGGATCCGGACATGATTGGAGTGCCTTCTCGAACGAGGAAAAGCTAAAAGCTTGGGCACTAGAGCTCGAGGACGGAAGGACTGAAGATGAAGAAGGGTGTGGGTAAAGGGAGAGTGTCCTTATCCCCTTATAAAGGCCGCGAATATCAAGTGCCTCCCCACTCGTCCTAAAAACTCGCCTATTCCCAAGGGCTGTATAAATGGCACGGTTGGGTTACCCATGGCCGCATTGATGAGAATCCCGCGATAAGGGGACATGATCTCTCCTTCGACAAGGCGTGCCAATGGCAACCGCGTCTCAAGACGTGGAGCGGAAGATGTAAAGCGGTTCGAAATTATGACGGAACAAACGTAATGTCGTGTTGTAAAAAGCTGTTAGCGGATAGAACTCGTGTGAAAAAATATATTCTCTCCGCGGTTGTGTGTGGTATGTGATAGGTCCGGATACTATCATCGCATCCGAAGACTATCTTGGAGTTCGAAGAAAGGGGAACCCGCCTTGCAATGCCGAAAACAATCAGCGCGTCGGACTCCTCGTCATTGAAAGCCAGGTTCAGGGGCTACTTAGGAAGTTCGGGACTAAGGGGTCCTCAGGCGTCCGGTCTGTTATCCATGGGCCGGACTGATGGGCTGTGAAGACATGAAGGCCGAAGACTGCACCGTCTCTGGATTGGACTCTACTTGGCATGGAACGCAAGCTTGGCGACCGAAGATTCCTTCTTATGTAACCAACTCCATGTCCCTAGATCCCCTCGGTGTCTATATAAACCAAAGGGGATAGTCCGGAAAGAACACCACATATACTCATTACCATACCCACATAGGCTAGACATCTAGGGTTTAGCCATTACGATCTCGTGGTAGATCAACTCTTGTAATACTCATGTTCATCAAGATCAATCAAGCAGGAAGTAGGTTATTACCTCCATAGAGAGGGCCCGAACCTGGGTAAACATCGTGTCCCCCGTCTCCTGTACCATCGATCCTAGATGCACAGTTTGGGACCCCCTACCCAAGATCCGCCGGTTTTGACACCGACACCCACCGTATGCTATTTTCTCGAGAGAAGCCTCTAGTGAAATCTACGTGCCCCGGGCTATCTTTTATCATATTATTTTCAGATCTATATTTCCAAAAACCCCAAAATAACTTGTTGAACGTTTTATTTACTTATTTAATTTTATGTTTTTGCTAGATCCAATTATCAAATCTTATACAAAACAATTTATCTTTTTACCATGGAGGGATTGACAACCCCTCTTACGCGTCGAGTTGCAAGTATTTGTTCTTTGTGTGCAGGTACCATTTACATAGTGTTGCTTTGTTCTCCTACTGCATTAATAACCTTGGTTTCAGAACTGAGGGAAATACCTACCGTAGTTGTACTACATCATCCCTTCCTCTTTGGGGAAATGCCGACACAGTTTCAAGCCGCATCAGCTGCCGGTCTGAGCGGGCGACGGGTAGAATCCCGCCAGTGGCGGTGGCTACTAGACTATCGAGTATGCCTGATGACCGGTGGGGTGGGAACCAAGGAGACTGCGAGCTGGTGGCCGCGACACCGACATGGAGTATGCATGGACATCTCTAGTCTATGGGTTGGTGCCATAGGACCAGGGCGGGGAGGGCAGATCCTGGGGAGGTGCCCTCATACCCAGGTTGTTGCTGCTGCCTGGGCGTCCGCCCCCACCCCTCCTGTTACGCCGGCTACCGCTGGCTTGTTGCTACGATGCGGGGGCATGGTTGGTGCGAGTGGCACCAGTGGGAGCGGGAAGAATCCCGACGGCGCGGGTAGTCATGGGTGAGTCAGCGGTGGTGGTGTAGGCGCGGCGCAGGAAGTACCGGCGATGAGGGTGGTGTGCTGCACCCGCTTCTTCACCTTCTACATCCGGCGTTCATCCAAATGCAGGTATGCAACAACTTGCTAAAAAGTCGGCTAAGGCAACAAGGTGAGATTAGACGCGGCCTTATCGAAATCCTTGTTGAGGCCGGTGGTGAGTGTTCTAAGCATGAGCTCATGGGAGACTTTGGCACAAATGTTGTGAAGTTCATCGACAAGCATCTTGAGGCGCATGCAATAATCATCGATGAAGGAGTCATCTTGATGGCACCCAAAAAATTCTTGCTACAAGAACACAAGGCGCTGGAGCTTGTTATCGGTGAAGAGTGCATTGATCTTGTTCCACACGAAGCAAGCATTATCGTCCTCGGTGACAACCATGTGGAAGATGTCCTTCGAGATGGTGAGGTAGAACCATTGGATGACTGTGGCCTCAATGGCGGACCACTTCGGGTGGGCCTTCATCACCTGGCCATCGACAGAAACCATCGATATGCTCGGTGAGGTAGTACTCGCGAAAGACAAGGTTGAAGTAGGTCTTCCACATGGAGTAGGAGGAGCTGGATTGATCGAGGCAGATGTGAATGTGCTCATAGATATTGAGATCGTGGATGTCAGCGACGATGGGGGGTTCGGGTCCAGCAAAGAGGTTGGACCTGTCGGAGATTTAGGATGATGGGGAGGCCATGCGGGTTGCGGAGGGGAGGGGAAGGTGGTAGGGTTTTGGCGGCGGTGATACATCTCCAACGTATCTATAATTTTTGATTGTTCCATGCTATTATAGTGTCTGTTTTGGACGTTTTATATGCATTTATATGCTATTTTATATTATTTTTGGGACTAACCTATTAACCTAGAACCCAGTGACAGTTTCTGTTTTTTCCTTGTTTTTAGATTCGTGGAAAAGGAATACTAAATGGAGTCCAAACGGAAAAAACCTTCGCAATAATTTTTCTTGGACCAGAAGACACCCAGGAGACTTGGAGATCAAGTCAGAAGAGCCACGAGGCGGCCACAAGGGTGGAGGGCGCGCCCAGGGGGTAGGGCGCGCCTCCCTACCTTGTGGGCCCCTCGGTGACCTCCTGACCTAGCTCTGCCTCCTATACATTCACATATATTCCCAAACCACCAGAAGCATCCATGAAAACACTTTTCCACTACCATAACCTTCTGTTCCCATGAGATCCCATCTTGGGGCCTTTTCTAGCATCCTGCCGGAGGGGCATTCGATCACGGAGGGCATCTACATCAACTCTATTGCCCTTCCGATGAAGCGTGAGTAGTTTACCTCAGACCTATGAGTCCATAGCTAGTAGCTAGATGGCTTCTTCTCTCTCTTTGATTCTCAATACCATGTCTCCTCGATGTTCTTCGAGATCTATCTGATGTAATCTTCTTTTGTGGTATGTTCGTTGAGATCTGATGAATTGTGGAGTTATGGTCAGATTATCTATGAATTTTATTTGAATCTTCTCTGAATTATTATATGCATGATTTGATATCTTCGTAAGTCTCTATGAACTATCGGTTTAGTTTGGCCAACTAGATTGGTTTTTCTTGCAATGGGAGAAGTGCTTAGCTTTGGGTTCAATCTTGCGGTGTCCTCACCCAATGACAAAGTAGGGGTAGCGAGGCACATATTCTATTTTTGCCATCGAGGATAAAAAGATGGGGTTTACATCATATTTCTTGAGTTTATTCCTCTACATCATGGCATCTTACTTAATGCATTATTCTGTTCTTCATGAACTTAATACTCTAAATGAAGGCAGGAGTCGGTCGATGTGTGGAGTAATAGTAGTAGATCCAGGCAGGAGTCGGTCTACTTGACACGGACATGATGCCTATATTACATAATCATTGCCTTCGATATCTTCAAAACTTTGTGCTTTTCTATCAATTGCTTGACACTAATTTGTTCACCCATCGTATTATTTGCCTTCAAGAGAGAAGCCTCTAGTGAAACCTATGGCCCCCGTGTCTATTTTCTATCATATTAGTTTCCGATCTACTATTTTGCAATCTTTACATTCAGATTTATACAACAAAAAAACCAAAAATATTTTACCTTTTGTTTAGTTTTATTTATCTATCTCTATCAGATCTCACATTTGCAAGTGACCATGAAGGGATTGACAACCACTTTACCGCGTTGGGTGCAAGTGTTTGATTGTTTGTGTAGGTATTAGGTGATTTGTGCGTTCTTCTCCTACTGGATTTATGCCTTGGTTCTCAAACTAAGGGAAATACTTATCTCTACTTTGCTGCATCACTCTTTCCTCTTCAAGGGAAAAACCAACGCAAGCTTAAGAAGTAGCAGGAAGAATTTCTGGCGCCGTTGCCGGGGAGATCTATGCCAAGTCAAGCCCACCAAGAACCCATCATAAACTATCATCTCTCACATTACATTATTCGCCATTTGCCTCTCATTTTCATCTCCCCCACTTCTAAAGCAATTTTCGAAAAGATTTGCCCTTTTCTTCGCCCTTCTTTTGTTCGTCTTTTTTGTTTGCCCTCATGTCTTACTTGGATTGTTTGCTCGTTTTCTTGGTATAATTATGTGTTTATTGAAAATCAGAAACAAAGTTTATGGATCCACATAAAGTTTTCTACTTGGATCATTTTCGATCCATATGAGCTCGTGCTGAAACCCCAACTAGTTTAGTTGAGGGAAAATCTTTAGATGAGCATGCTCATTTTGTGCGTCACCATTTGTCTAAAAAAGGGAGACTCTTATGGAATCAACTAAATTGTTTGTTATGTTATGCTTGGAATCTTTGTGATTTTACTTGTTGCTCTAAGAACCTTAAAAAACACCTTCCCTACCTATGTTAGTTTATTGATAATGAAATCTTATCTTCTTATGAAAAGGGTGTTTATAGTTTCGATGATCGAACAAATTGAAGAATTTGTTGCTTTTAAGGGTTATTATGAAGTTGCTTATTTGATTGAAAAGTATGATATTACTCTCTACAAATCTGAATATTTTGACATACTTAAATATTGCTATGAAAACTATGCTCACAATGCCTATGTCAAAGAATTTATTGAGAGAATGATCGTTGCTTTGGAAGAAAATAATGATATGCATGAATCTATAGATGATTATGATTCCGTTGATTTGATTGAAATATCCCTTGATGAACATGATGCTTGCTATTCTTATGGCCATGATACCAATATTAATTATGCTTATGGAGATGAACTTGCTATAGTTCCTTATGTTAAACATGAAATTATTGCTATTGCACACATACTTGATAGTTCCTTGAATCAAAAGCATGATTGCAATGATGTTATTATATATTCTATTAATTGTGCTAATGATATGCAAAACCCCAAGCTTGGGGATGCTAGTTTTTCTATGTCCTCTACTTAATGCAATGATCATGATTGGGGTGACAATGCTTCTTATGATCTTGAAAATTTATTTAAGCCTCATGATGAATATGATTTCTATAATATTGAAAGTGGGTTTGGGAGAGTGTAAACTTTAGGAAATAATGATCTCACTAATTTGGAGATTGATAAGTCTTATGAAATTTTTGATAAAAGTGGGTTTGGAGAGGTCATGACTTTATTTGATGATAATCCCACTATTTTGGAAGAGTGACAACTTTGCATGCATGTGGATCATGTTGAGCATATTTTATGTGGTAGTTATATTTTTGAATTTGATTATGATCCTACATGTAATTATTATGAGAGAGGAAAACATGGTTGTAAAAATTTTCATGTTACTAAATTACCTTGATACGTCTCCAATGTATCTATAATTTTTGATTGTTCCATGCTATTATATATTCTGTTTTGGATGTTTAATGGGCTTATTTATACACTTTTATATTATATTTGGGACTACCTATTAACCGGAGGCCCAGCCCAAATTGCTGTTTTTTTGCCTATTTCAATGTTTCGCAGAAAAAGAATATCAAACGGAGTCCAAATGGAATGAAACCTTCAGGAGCGTGATTTTTGGAACAAACGTGATCCAGAGGACTTGGAGTGGACGTCAAGAAATCAATGAGGAGGCCACGAGGCAGGGGGCGCGCCTACCCCATGGGCGCGCCCTCCACCCTCATGGGTCCCTCGTGGCTCCACCGACCTACTTCTTCCTCCTATATATACCTATGTACCCCCTGTCGGCGTTCTGGGAACGGGGGTCCCCAGACTTGCCTGCCTGCGGCCTGCGGCGTGGCTCAAGTGGGGCCCCAGCGCGGCCCATCTTCATCAACACGAGGCTCAAGACCCTCACGAGGGGCCAAGCCTCGCGAGGCAGACGACACGGCGCATCCTCAGGCACAGCCTCGTCAGGCTGGCTCGCGAGGAGGCGGAGAGTTCAAGGCGGGGTACCTCGCGAGGTGCCCATGACGCAAGCCATGACGACACGGGGCACCAGGCGGGTGCCAGCGCGCGCAGCGTCCCTCTTTCCTCTTTGGTGCAAAGGGGGCAAGCGTATCCGCGGAGTACCGAGGCATCAGGCAAAGGTTGCCACTTCGGTGCAACGAGACCAAGACCAGGAGGACTACGAGACGGAGGTCACCATGGAGCCCAGCGCGGCGTCATCACCAGAGCCTTTGGCAGGCGAAGACTGCTTTTGTCAGGATAGATGTACTCGCTGTCCCCCTTCAAATTAGCCCGCCATTGTTGGATCCCTTCCCGCTCAATATTTGGGGAGAGGACCAGGGCCACTATAAATAGGACTAGCCACCCACGTAGCAAGGGGTTCGGTTGGGTTTGGATCATCGGATCGATTCCTGGGGGTTCGATTCCTGGTTGTTCGGTCCGGGATCTGAGAGAGAAAGAGAGAGGAAGGAGACTGAACTCTTCATAGGAGTTCATCTCCATAGCCAAGAACAGACCCTTGCGAGGCTGTTCTTCCTTGTATTGTACATCCACACCAGCCCCAGGAGGCAATCCATCCACCACACACTAGAGTAGGGTATTACACCACATCGGTGGCCCGAACCAGTATAAATCTTGTGTCTTTCGTGCAGCTCTTTTAGTAGTTTAGATCCCATCAAGACAGAGAGGTTCAAGGTGAGATTTCCGCGCGCACCCCAGTGTTCGAACCTTAAGGGTCTGCCGGAACCCGAAATCCGACATTTGCCGCGCCAGGTAGGGGTGCGCCGGAATTCGTCTTCCACCGCTCCGCTCTCCTTCGACCATCGCATCCATGTCAGACGCTCATCGGGCCCGCTCCGAGCACCGGGCCACCATCGCTTCTCGCGTCGCCCAGACGGCCCCCGTCGGTGGGCGTCCTCGTCGTTCCCCGTCGCCCGCCGTCAACGCCACCACAGGACCGGTGGGGGGCGAGTAGCAGGCATCGTCTCAGCACCCGTCCGTGCGGCAAGACGGCCGCACCGCCACTCCATCACTCGCTCCACCCGGTTCTTCGTCCCGCGCGCTCCGCGCTCCCTTGGAGGCTCGGGCTGCGCTCCTCACGGCAAATGAGCTCCTGCGCTACCGTCCAGTCGACGACGTCTATGAATAATGGCTCGACGACGTCGTCGAGCTTGTCCGCGCCGCAGGGGGCTCTTCCGCGCCGTCCGTCCCTCTGCGCCGCACTCCACCCCGCGCGGGCAATGAAGCTCCAGATGCGCACCAGCCGCCTCTCCTCCAAGAAGATGCCATGGCTCCAAGGCGCTTGGTCCCTGGGCGGAACCCGCTCCGTCAGGCGCCAGCGCAGCAAGAGCGAAGCTGCCAAGAAGTTCCTCGCCCACAAGGGGCTGCCAGGGCGCTCCATGCTCCGGCACGCCGTGACCCTGCTCCAGCTCCGGCACGCCAAGACCCCGCCCTGCTCCTAGCTGCAGCGCGTGGGGACCCTCAAGACCAAGCTCTCCACCAACCGAGGCCTTTAGTGGCCACCGCGGGCTGCCACGCCTACACCACTGAGCCGCGCAGCGTCGTGTGGCCCGGCAAGTTCAAGCCCGACCTGCCTCCTCGCTACGACGGCACAACCGATCCCGTAGAGTTCCTCCAGCTCTATGAGCTGGGCATCGAGGCTGCTGGCGGGGATGAGAAGGTCATGGCGAACTGGTTCCCCATGGCGCTCAAGGAAGGAGCTCGAACCTAGCTCCTGAATCTGGCTCCAGGCACGATCTCCTCCTGGGACCAGATGCGCGCCCGCTTCATCGCCAACTTCCAAGGTACTCGCGACTGGCCGCCCGCCGTGAGCGACATGCGCCGCATCAAGCAACAACCCGGAGAGACCCTGCAAAAGTACATCCAGCGCTTCAACAACGTGCGCCTCAAGATCCCCAGGGTGTCAGAGGAGGCCATCATCTCTGCCTTCTCTGACGGCGTGCGTGACGTCAAGATGAAGGAGGAGCTGGCGATGCACGAAGACCTCTGCACCTCCCTGGAGCTGTTCAACTTGGCAAACAAGTGCGCCAGGGCTGAGGAGGGACGTCTCTCCCTCCTCGAGCTGCCTGCCGCGGACCCAGAAGGGAAGAAGCCCAAAGCCAAGGACGTGAAGCGCAAGGGGGCTGCCGTACTCGCGGCAGAACCAGACACCAAGCGTGGCAAGGATCTGCCCGAACCCTCCAGAGGCCGCCGGTACTGTGTGTATCATGACCTCCGCACCCACAACACCAACGAATGTCAAGAGCTCCGCGCCGTACGAGAAGGAAGGATCGGCCGTCGCCCTGACCGTGCTGACCGGGGCTATGGCCAAGGAGGAGGAAGAAACCCAGGGCACTGGGAAGACCGCGACCTGCGCCAGGGGTGGCACGACCAGCCTTGCGAGGACCGCTGGCGGGACCTGCCTCGTGAGTGGGACTGGAGAGACCAGCCTCGTGAGGACCGCCCTCATGGCAACGCAGGCCTACCTCTGTTGCCGCGTCCACCAAGAAGGAACGAAGACCGCCATCAAGACGACGGGGCTGGGGGCTTCCAGGAGCCGCGCGCGATCGCCTGCATCCTGGGCGGAGCTCAAGCCCCAGCCTCCCAACGCATCTTCAAGCAGTTTTCCCGCGAAGTGAATGCAGTTCTCCCCAAGCTTGAAGCAACGCGCCCCCTCAGGTGGTCGGCATTCAGCTCGGCAAACCAGCTCAAGTGCGCGGCCACTGCAGGAGTCCTCCCGATGCTCTGCTCCCCAGTCATCAGCAATGTGCTGGTCACCAAGACCCTCATCGATGCCGGGGCAGGGCTCAACGTCCTGTCCGTGGAAACATTCAACAACCTCCAAGTGCCCTACGACCAACTTCAGCCAACCAGGCCTTTCTCCGGGATCACCGACGGGTCCACAGTCCCGATCGGGCAGGTTCGCCTCCCTGTCACCTTCGGGGCCCGCAGCAACTACCGCACCGAGCTCATCGACTTCGACGTCGCCTACATCCGCCTGCCATACAACGCCATCCTCGGGTACCCAGCGCTGGCCAAGTTCATGGCCGTGACCCACCACGGCTACAACGTCCTCAAGATGCCAGGAAGTGGCGGCGTCATCACGGTGCCCTGTGAAGAGAGAGATGCAGTGTGTTCCCTGGAGCGAGCCTATCAGGCCGCGTCGCTAGAAGACCCAGATCGCGGAAGCAGGAGGCTTCCTGAGACCATCCCCAAGAAGAAGAAGACGTTGTCAGGCTCAGCCCCTTAGGAGGCAGGCCCCTCAGGGCCCGTGCCTCCTCAGGAGGGCCCTCCGTCCATCGCATAGGAAAGCGCGCCCGGCGCCCTCCTCGAGCAGGGCTCGGGGGCTCTCACCTGGAGGGCCACCGACCTAGCCAGAGTCACGAGGGAGGCGCTAGGGCACCATGTGGAGGCGTGCTTCGCAGCATGTTTCCCTCGAGAGGGAGCCAGGCAAGGAAGATCAGACGAGCAAGAGTTCATTGACGAGGCCATTCAAGAGCTACAGGAGACAAGGATCATGAGAGGTTGCCGCCGCTTGCCAGCCGTGGCCCCACATCCAGGCGAGGATGGTGGGCTGCGCGTCTGCGTCGGCGTACCAGGGATCAATCAGATCGCCACAACGGAGCGCCTCTGGCCCTCGCAAGTGGGGCGCTGCAGAGGTCCACCCCACCGCTATGTTCGCATGCCTTACGGCCTGCCGAGCATGGCTGCGGCGTAACAGCGCCTCATGAGGGGCATCGTGGAGGCTCAGGAAGACAGGCGTTCCGCGGCCTTGGCAGAGATGGAGGCAGCTCGCGAGGAGTCACCAGCGCCTCCGGAGCCTCCCGAGGCCCCGGGGCCTGGGGGCTCGTGAGGGTCGGCTTCTACAGCCCGTCAAGTCTGCTGCACCAACGCCACTACGCCGACGACATCCTCAGGTGACATCTTTCAAGTTCCGTTCTCAGCTGGGAGCACCCTCCCAGGGTTGCATCACTCCCAGGCCGCGTGGGTCCGTCCCCGCGGCATGTATCTGCATTTACCCTTCCGTCGTTAGTTTGCCTTGTTGGGGGCGCCCCTCGGGCTGCATCATCCCCAAGCCGTTCGGGCCAGACCCAGCGGCGTGTATCCCCCTAGTGTTTATTTCCAACTATGCATTGCCTATCACGCTTAGCTGCATGGTGCCCGTCCGCGGCATCTTCTCTTCCCATGTCGGCCACTTGCACGTTAAAGGGGGGTGCCTGAGCATCGCGACTCAGGGCTCTTACTGGCTCTCCAGCCCTCACCCTCTGGCCTTGTCCACGGCATCGCGACCTGGCATACCAGCGACGACTGAGACAAGCTCGAGGGCCGGGACCCGAGGACATAGAGTACAGGCATCTAACCAAATTTTGCAGGGACACATCTCAAGATCCAGCCTAGTGCCGGGCGCAACCCGCCCAGAGGTAGGGCCTCGTGAGTCCCGCGCTGGCTCACGGGTGCCCAGATACACCTCACCCAGCTCTACCGTGCCGGTCACGTGTCAGGGCGGGGTTGTATATGCCCCGAGGGCTCCTCCCGGAGGGGAGCCCCCTCCCACGTACCAGTGGAAGCACCATGCTCCGCGCTGGCTGACGACACTGTCAAGGAGCGGCTATGCCCATACACATACGGAAGCGCTATGCTCCGCGCTGGTGATAAACAACTGAGGGTGGCCTCCGGGCCGCATTAACCTCAGGGAGCCCAGAGTTTAGTGGCTGGCCTCATCGCAACACCTCCCCTCGGGAGCGCCGCGCGAGGGGGCTGGGCACGGGGGCTACGGCTGGGTCACGCCCAGACGTACGCCGCCCAGCCAGGCCCCTCGGGCCTGGTTCGCCACGCGTCTCTCCCCGAGCGGAGCCAAGGTATGAAGGCCGTTTGCGCGTCAAGGGGGACCCCTGGGCATCGCGACCCAGGGGCCTAACTGGTCCCGTAGCCCCTCACTCCTTAGTTCCGAAAGGCTGTGCTGGGTGAGGTACGCGCGGGGCCGGGCCCTGCAGACGTAGAACGGTAGCCACGCTTACATCTCGCCTCATCACCCGCTGTTCGCGCGTCAAGGGGGACTCCTGAGCATCGCGACTCAGGGGCCTAACTGGCTCCGTAGCCCCTCACTCCTTAGTTCCAAAAGGCTATGCTGGGTGAGGTATGCGCGGAGTCGGGCTCTGCAGATGTAGAACGGAAAACACACCTACATCACGCTTCCCTACTTGTTGTTCGAGCACCAAGGGGGACTCCTGAGCATCGCGACTCAGGAGCCTAACCTATCACGTGGCCCCTCACTCCTTTGGTCCCGTCCTGGTTTCTGGTCGGGGCTGATGCTGGGTAAGGCATGCGCAGGGCCGGGCCCTGCCGGCGTAGGACGCAAGCAAGTAGGGAAGAAAAGCATAAAATCCAAGGAACTTAAAAGCAAATATTGCAGTCCATACTGTCAATCTCAATGCCAAACGCAAGTTTAAATGCCTCCCCGAGGCGTGATGCATGTGCAGGAACCTAAAGAAGAGCAGGGATGGGACGGAGTCACTCGTCGGCGCTGGTTTTGCCTTGTGGAACAGCAGGGTCAGCAGCGCCTTGCTTCGGCCTGGTGCTGAAGGCCCGAAACTTCTCCAGTAGCGCCTCCGCGCGCCCCTTCACGGCTTCGACAGCGGCAGCAGCACCCTCGCCGCTCACCGGTTCCAGCAGGGCGTCGAGGTCGGTGTTGGGATCGCGGAGGTAGACGTGGGCGAAGACCCGTGTCAGCGCGGCAGAAGACAGGACGTGTGCCTCGGCCTCGGCCGCGGGGCCGATGCCAAGGACGACATCCTCAAGAGCCTTGACTAGGAAGGGAAGCAGCTTGGCGGGGCCATCCTTGTCACCAGCAAGCGGGCTGTCCAAGCCGCTCTCGTAAAGCATCTTCAGCGAAGCGCGGGCGTCCTTCTCCCTGTCCGCGAAGGCCACGCGATCTTCGGCGAGGACCTGAGCCTTGGCGTCCAGCTCGGTCTTCGTCGCCTCCAGCTCTTTCTTCCACACGCCTAGACGCTCGCGGCGCTTCTTGAGCTTGGCCTCCGAGTCCTCGAGAGCCGCCTCACGCGCCTTTGCCCCCTTCTCCTGCTCTTGGCGAAGGCGAACCTCCTCCACAAGTTGGCCTTGCAGCTCGTCCTCCAGCGCCTTGCAGCGGTCGCGGGCCTTGACCGCTTCCCCCAGGGCCGCGTCACGAGCAATCTTCGCCTCAAGGACGGCCCGCTTCTCCTCGTCGCAGGCCGACGAGGCCTGAACCAGCGCCGCCCGGATCGAAGCATCAGAGCGGATCCACCCCGAAGCCAGTTCCAGACGCCCGGCCACCAGGCGAGTGTCGGCGCCGAGAAGGTCCTGACGCAGCCGGTCTAGTTCAGCAGCAGTATGCTCTAAGACGGAGGAAGAAGACGGAGGAGCCTTGGCGCGCTCCAGGACGACAGGAGGAGCTGAGGGAGCAGTGGCCAGCAAAACGGGAGGAGAAGGTGGCGGCGGCAAGGCCGCCGAATCTCGAGCCAGCATTCGTTGCATCTCCCCAGCCGTGGCAGTGGCGCCAGACGAGGACACTTCAAGAGTCACCTGGGCCATGGGGGCTGAGCTCGCCCCCGCCAGCATGGCCAGACCTCCTGAGGGCGACCGACCAGGAGAAGCCCGCGCACTGCAATCGCCCCCTTTCACAGGCGGGGGCGCTGCCGCGGATGGAGCCTCAAGAGCCTGCTTCGGTTTCTTTGCCGTGGGCGCCCGCCTACTAAAGACAAGCAATCATCAAGCCTCGACGGCAGAATGAGAAACAAGAGAACAAGGATCAAGCGCTTACGGGTCATCACCGGTGAGCTCGGGCAGCTTTCAGCCCAACTTCAAGCCAAACAGCCAGCTGGAAGGGTCGACCTTGGGAGCAGAAGGCACGGTAGCGGACTGCCCCGGGGTAGGGGCAGGCCCGCGGGGGACCAGCCCGGTCCTGTCCTCCTTCGGGATCGGGGGCGAGCTCCCGCTACCCAGCACATCGTCGTCATCATCATCATCATCATTGCTCGGCAATAGGCGGAGAGTACGGGGCGAGCGCCGAGGGAGGGGAGCCCTCGACTCTCCGTCAGTCGCCCCGGAGTCGGGCCCCTCTCCCCGTTCCCCTTCGTCCTCCTCCTCGCTGGAGTCACCGGAGGGCACGTCCACCAGTCCTTCAGAAGGCGCCACAGGCACGAGCCCAACCCCATTGAAAACGGGCATGGACTTCACCACCTGCTCCCAGTCACTGCGAAGAAACAAGGGCTCGGGAGCGCCCTCCAACCTTGCCACCGTGCCCCCAACCAGAGATTGAAGAACCGCGTCCACGTCCTCTTCGTCCACAGGCCCGGGGCTCAGATGAGGCCTCCACATCGAAGAAGATTACTGCCGGAGTGGAGCCAGCTGCTGCTCCAAGAACTCCCTCAACAGTGACGCGCCAGTCAACTTTGCCGTCGCCATGTTGGCTGGCCTCAAGTCCGCATCCATCTTCTCCAACACCGGCTTCGCGCGGGGATTCGCGAGCTCCGCCCGGCACCAGTTACTGGCGCTCACGGCCTGCTCCGTGGGCGGGATCAGCCGAGGGTGGACGCGCCCGGCGTCAACCAAGACCCACTTGCTCCGGAAGCCATCAGCCCTCTTCCCGGGACTCGAGATGGTAATGGTGCTGCCATGCGCGACGAAGCTCACGCACGCGGAAGGAGAACTGCCAGTAGTCCAGAGGTAGAAGTAGTGGCGCAGCAAGGCCACCGAGGGCTGCACCCCTACATGAGCCTCGCAGTACTAAGCGAAGATCGCCAGGAGAAGGACAGAGTTGGGGTGGAGATGCAGAGCCAGCAAGTTGTAATGGCGGAGGACGGAGAAGAAGAACTCGGAGAAGGGAGGCACCAAGCCCGCTGCGATGGCGCTCACAAAGAAAGGGTAATAGGTGCTCCCTCGACCTTTAGGGGAGGCGGAGCCGACCTTGAACACCTCCGTCCCGACGACGCCCTACGCCGCCGCCATCTGGCACAGCCGGGCAAAGGTGGCCTTGGACACAGTCGGCGGGTCCAGAGCGGGGGAATACCAAGCTTCGGCCAGAGGCTTGCGAGGCGCCATGGCTTCCTAGGTCGCGCAACCGGAGTAGATCTGGAAGTTTGGAGGAAGAAAGGGGAGGCGCAAGAAAGGGGATCTGAGCAGCAACCGGAGAAAGCAAGGGCGATGTCTGGGAAGATGCCTCTCCTTTGTCAACCCGCGCGGTCACTAAGGCACCCACGTCCCATCAACCGCCACGCGGCGTCCAAGGCCGCAGGCTATTGGGGCCCGCGGCGCTTCGCCCTTGTCCTTTCGCCTCTCGGCACGGCCAAGTCCATGCGCACCTTGGGCCCATGGGCTACTGTCGGCATTCTGGGAACGGGGGTCCCCAGACTTGCCTGCCTGCGGCCTGCGGCGTGGCTCAAGTGGGGGCCCAGCGCGGCCCATCTTCATCAACACGAGGCTCAAGACCCTCGCGAGGGGCCAAGCCTCGCGAGGCGGACGACACGGCGCATCCTCAGGCATAGCCTCGTCAGGCTGGCTCGCGAGGAGGCGGAGAGTTCAAGGCGGGGTACCTCGCGAGGTGCCCATGACGCAAGCCATGATGACACGGGGCACCAGGCGGGTGCCAGCGCGCGCAGGTAAGGTAGTATACCTTCACTATTAAAGTACTTTTTGATTACTTACAGCTCATTAGAGGGCTGATCTCCGCGCGGACTTTGTGCGGCAAGAGCACCCTCCGAGGCAGGACCCTCTGGTGGAGACTTCTTCTCCCATTTGGAAGCCTTGGTTTTCGGATCTTCATAGGCAGTCCTCTTCCTTCCCCGAAGCGAGACAAGGTCAGATTCTTCCCCTTGGTTATCCTCCTTCACGGAGGCGCTCATTCCCTCGGTTGGAATTGGTAGCGATGGGGGCCCGCTTTCGCCCTCATTATTCTCCCCTTTATCTTCCTTTGAGGGCTCCGGAAAAGGTGCTAGCTCGAGCATCTTTTCCAGTACTGGATTGTCCAAGCCCTCAGGAAGGGGGGCCGAACACCGAATCATCTTCGCCCTTGTTAGCCAGTCCTGGTCAAAAGAGCGATTTCTCGGAATGACGTCATGATAAATGAAAGACGGTGTGTTCGGCTAGAGGATTACTTACTTGGTCGGTGGTGCGGTTGCTGCTCAGGCCCAGGTCCTCGGTAGTATCCGGACACTCTATTTGGGGTCCGAAGAATGATTTATACATCTCCTCGTGGGTCAGGCCGAGGAAATTCTAAATAGTGCGCAGTCCTTCTGGGTTGAACTCCCACATGCGGAGGGCCGGCGTTTGCAAGGCTGGACTCGACGAACCAGCATGACTTGCATCACCGTAACCAGACTGAAATCTCCTTCGAAGAGATCTTGAATGCAGCTCTGTAGTATAGGCACGTCATTGGCTAGACCCCAGCTCAGCCCTCTGGTAATCCATGACATCAGTTGTGGTGGAGGGCCCGAGCGGAAAGCAGGGGCAGCCACCCACTTGGCACTTCTGGGAGCTGTGATGTAAAACCACTCCCGTTGCCATAATTCGGACACCTCTGGAAAGGAACCCTTGGGCCATGGAGCTCCAGCGATCTTGCTTATTAATGCGCCTCCGCACGCTACATGCTGCCCCTCGAGCATCTCCGGCTTCACGTTAAAGGTCTTGAGCCACAGGCCGAAGTGAGGGGTAATGCGGAGGAAGGCCTCACATACGACAATAAATGCCGAGATGTGGAGAAAGGAGTCCGGGGCTAGATCGTGGAAATCTAGCCCGTAATAGAACATCAAACCCCTAACGAAGGGATCCAGAGTGAGGCCTAGACCTCGGTGGAAGTGGGGGATGAACACAACGTTATCGTTGGGTTCGGGAGTAGGGACGACCTGCCCTCGGGCAGGCAGCCGATGCGAAACCTCGGCGGTCAGGTATCTGGCCTCCCTCAACTTCTTGATATCCTCTTCCATAACGGAGGAGGGCATCCACCGGCCTTCAAGGCTAGATCCGGACATGATTGATGGTCCGAAGCACATGACCTGGGCTTTGGGTGTTAGAACTCGAGGCGGGGGAAGGATTCGATTGAGCACGGGAGGGAAAAAAGTAAAAGCCTTGTCCATTTATAAAGAGGGTGAATATCAAGCGTCCTCCTAGTGGTCGTTTGGGACTTGCCTAAAATCTAGGAGTCCTAGGCACGGTTGGGTTACCCACGACCGTATTGATGAGAATCCCGTAATAAGGGGAACACGATCTCTGCTTTGACAAGACGTGTCAAGAAACCGCAACGCATTATGTGTGGAGCTGGTTGAAGAAAAACGATTCGAATAATCACCGAGCCATGGCTTGATGTCATGTTGCCAAAGCGTGTCAGCAGGTTAAGATTTGTGGAAATATTATTCTCTCTACGGTGGTATGTGGAATTTATTTTGCAGGGTCGGACACTATCCTGGTATTCAAACTCTTCTGTGATGTGTACGGAGGAGGAACCCGCCTTGCAATGCCGAAGACAACACTGCACGCCGGACTCATCGTCATTGAAGCCTAGTTCAGGGGCTACTGAGGGAGTCCTGGATTAGGGGGTCTCCAGACAACCGGACTATATCCTTTGGCCGGACTGTTGGACTATGAAGATACAAGATTGAAGACTTCGTCCCGTGTCCGGATAGGACTCTACTTGGCGTGGAAGGCAAGCTAGGCAGTACGGATATGGATATCTCCTCCTTTGTAACCAATCTTGTGCAACCCTAACCCTCTCCGATGTCTATATAAACCGGAGAGTTTTAGTCCGTAGGACAACATACAATCATACCATAGGCTAGCTTCTAGGGTTTAGCCTCTCCGATCTCGTGGTAGATCAACTCTTGTAATACTCATATCATCAAGAATAAATCAAGCAGGACGTAGGGTTTTACCTCCATCAAGAGGGCCCGAACCTGGGTAAAACATCGTGTCCCCTGCCTCCTGTTACCATCCACCTTAGAGGCACAGTTCGGGACCCCCTACCCGAGATCTGCCGGTTTTGACACTGACAGTGTTGATGTAGAAGCCCTCCATGATCGATTCCCTCCGGAAAAGGCCCCAAGATGGGATCTCTTGGGTACAGAAGGTTGTGGCGGTGGAAATAGGGTTTTGTGATGCTCCTGGATGTTTTTTGGGGTATATATATATATGTATATATATATATATACATATACATACTAGATCATCGATGGTGCGCATTGCCGCACCCGTCCATTATGCCGATAGAATTATAGGAATTTAAATATATGAAGGGACTACATAAATAGATGTTAGAATCAAAAGTAAGCACAAATCTAAAACAGAAGGGTGTATTAAATAGTATTTCAACTAATGGTAAGATTATAATAATGACATAGCATCCCAATTGTTTACTAAAATGTTGTTGTAGATATTGTTTTTCACAAAGATCTGAACTAATGGTTCTTACATAACCTCCATTCTTTCATTCAAATGTGTTTTTTGAACTTCAGGATGATTTTTGGAAGCAGATAGATTAACCACACAGAGCAGAAGAACCAAACCAAAAAAAAGAGAAGCCTTGGCGCCTGGGAAGAAGCTACGTCTTACATGAAGTTCATTAGAAAGCACAATTTGTAATAGTGTACAAAAACTAAAATATCCTTCCTAGATTATACCAGTCTTGATGCCATCATACACTTAAGGACTGCAGATGTAGACACATCCAGGCATGCTGAAGGCATGCATAGAAGTATTGCAATCTAAAAGGATCTTCATTTGGCACCACTAAAAAGGGGAAGAAATCTCATGGCACAACATGGTTAAATAATCAAATTTCCCCCTTTTCATGAGCAAGGTTAAATAATCAAAGCTTTCTGCACAACCCAAGAATGTAAGTGATAAGTAGCATGATGTAATAGTTCCTATGCATTACTGCAACACGTTTTAGGATATAGATATTTTATATAGTTGAGCACACAAAATGAAAATAAACAATGGAAATGTAAGAAAGAACATTGTTTAATCAGTGATATATTAATGAAATCGCACTGACACTCATATGCTTAGTGCACTTTTAATGCAAACAGTGCAACATATCCGTGACTAATCATTGAAATATTTAGTAAATGTGAAAAATCATGTGGATTGCTACAATACATTTGTGTTGTGAGCATTCACCATATATTTGATGTAAGAAGATACAATGGCTTCTATGCTTTCCTGAAATTATTGAAGTGACATGCTAGTAGGCATGCTCAGAGAACGTAACAATCTACAATAACATAACCACATAGGCTAATGTGATGACAATATTTGTTCCAATAATAAATCATAGAAATATAGGGAATTAATTTATATTGTACTACCTCAGGGACCATAGTTACATGACATGTTTCATTTAGAAAGAGCCAAAGATATCATAAAAATTCTAATTTCTTTCCATAGAGGAACCCAAGGGTGGAATTTCATGCATTGTAAATAGAACGGGAGATAAATAGTTAATACATCCATCTGAAAAGCCTTGGAAGTTTGCATTAATTATACATGAATATAGTTGCAATCCTCTACCCTGAAAGTACATATATAAGATAAAAAATCTCATCAGCCTAAAAGAGTTGCAAACTCAAAGTTGGCTGCACTATCAATCAAGTAATCCAAAAGACATGGTAGAAGGCACTTACTTGGCTCCTTATATCTTCGACAATAAAGATCAAATGTTGCAAACTTTAGTAACTGTTCCATCTGATCGGTTATTGCAAGCATAATTTCTTATCACAAAGAGCTGATATGCAACCTGAAATAATTCCCAATGTTGGTGATATACAAAGGAAGGTTTTCGATAAACTATACATAAGTTCTACCATAACCAGTGGCAGCAAGCACACCTGCAATGAGCAGCAAGCTAAGAGAAGCACGGGGATGCAACATCATAATTGTGAAGAAATGCTGACAAGATAATCGATTTACAAACCATATAGTCATGAGATGCAAATCCTGTATTAACCTATGAAGAAAAACTGACTACATAACTGATTTGTCATAGAAGAATGAGGCAAGATGCATTCTTTGGATCTACGATCTAAAGTTTTAAAAGGTAACTCCAAAACAGATGATGCAGTGAAATACATCTACTAATCAAAATTACCAATTACTAGATGGTAACCTCGACGTTAGGGACGGAACTGGTGCCCTTCTTAATCTCCTCCGTAAGCATCACAACGTGTTCCCAAGGTCGAGTAGTATCTGCAAATAAACAGAAAATGGAGCAATCAGATCAATTAGCTAAGCGAGGCAAAATAAGAGAATCTTGACTCTTGGGCGGCCACGCCGAAGCAAATCATAAATCACTAATTTAAAAGGAGCCTGAAAATAATGACCATAGAATAAATTGGAACAGAGATTAGGGATCGACCTAACCTACTCAAAAGTGACGTTGAGGTGCAACTACTGAACATGTGGAACGGGAGGCTTCAATACATCACTCTGATCACTTCACCCCGTTGCTGCATCCCTTTTGTCTCCTCAGGAGCAGAAGTTCAACAATTTTGGGGACAAGCCAGATGATGTGGTGGACGGCAACACCCCTCCTCTACGTTGCTGGAGGTGGCAACCTCCCAGTCCTAGGCAACCCTTCTTCCAGTAACCTCGTTTTTCCACCAACGAAGCAAATTAAATGGTAGAAAAGCACTAGAAAAGACGAATAACACGTCTAGTACACAAGCACAACACATAGATCAAAGATGAATACTAAAATCGTTCACGCCTAAAATACATATTCAGAAACTTTAGATCCATGAAAGATTTAAAAGTACAACAAACCTGCAGAGATCGAATCTAGTGTGGAAAGATATGAGGAATTAAGCCCCAAACGTACCTTTGCACTGGCTGACCTGTAGAAGAGTAATCACAGCGTGAGAGTGGAGGCGCCCGCCTTATCGCGTGAAGCCAACACGCTGACCGGAGGAGGTGTTCATGCCGGCCGGTGCACCTTTCGCGACTCCGAGCTGGTGCTACGACGGCGGCGCCGCCGGTCACGGTCGCGCTTATCGTGATGGTCATCCCTCCCGTCGTCTGAGGCCCTAGGATGCCTTGCCGGCTGTCGTCCTCCGTCTCATCGTCAGAAGCCCTAGACCGCCTCGTCCAGCGGCCGTCCTCCACATCCCCGTCGAAACCATGGCGCGCGAGCGCGGGAGGTCATCGACCTTACTGGGCTTGGGGACCCCCGTTGTCTTCTGAGGGCTTGGGGTCGTGGCGGGGCCCGCGGTCCGGGTCGGGCGGGGAAAGCAGCGACATGCCCAATGGTGTCCCGAGGCCGGAAGGCTACGGAGAGCATGGGAAGCTGACGCGCCGCCGTGTCCCGTCCCCATTGTTGTCTGCGTGGAAGGCGGAGAGGCTCAAGAGCAGGCAGGTCGGGAGGGGCGGGGTTCGTTTAGGTTATCCAGCGAAACACATCGGACCAAATGGGATGTCCTCGCTTGGTTAGATGGGCTGGCAGCCCAGTTTACCACACGGCGCCATTTCAGCCTGTGGAGCAGCCGCCCACAGGACAGTTGGCCCGGTATCGCACTAGACAAAGATCCATCGACCAGAAACACTCATATCGTGAAAATGGACGGCCAGAAACGCGGAGCACTGAGAGGGCTCGCTTTAGGTGCGGTTATACTGTCCTTAATAGGAGGAAGAAGTAGGTCGGTGGAGCTGCGAGGGGCCCACGAGGGTGGGGGCGCGCCCAGGAGGGTAGGCGCGCCTCCCTGCCTCGTGGCCTCCTCGCTTCTTTCTTGACGTCTACTCCAACTCCCTTGGATCATGTTTGTTCCAGAAATACTCCCTCCGTTCCAAATTACTTGTCACAGGTATGGATGTATCTAGATGTATTTTAGTTCTAGATACATCCATTTCTGAGATGAGTAATTTGGAATGGAGGGAGTAACTCTCCCAAAGGTTTCATTCCGTTTCGATTCCATTTGATATTCCTTTTCTGCGAAACACTAAAATCGGCAAAAAAACGGCAATTTGCACTGGGCCTTGGGTTAGTAGGTTAGTCCCAAAAATAATATAAAAGTGTATAATAAAGCCCATTAAACATCCAAAATAGATAATATAATAGCATGGAACAATCAAAAATTATAGATACGTTCGAGACGTATCAAGCATCCCCAAGCTTAATTCATGCTCGTCCTCGAGTAGGTAAATGATAAAAACAAATTTTTTGATGTGGAATGCTACCTAGCATAATTCTTAATGTAATTTTATTTATTGTGGCATGAATATTCATATCCGAAAGATTTAAGAAATAAGTCTAATATTGACATAAAAATAATAATACTTCAAGCATACTAACTAAGCAATCATGTCTTCTCAAAATAACATGGCCAAAGAAAGTTCATCCCTACAAAATCATATAGTTTGGTCATGCTCCATTTTCGTCACACAAGAATGCTCTCGTCATGTAACATACCAAAATTCTAAATTTTGGAACGTTATATTAAATAAATAATTATGATTGTTTGTTTGTTTGTTGTGTGATTGATGGTGTGAAATTGAGTGGAAATAGAATTTTTTTAAAAGTTGAATGAGAGAGAATAAAAGGACTTTCCCAAAACTTTCATCTTGCATGTTTGATCTCCATGATTTCATAGTCATATCATCACAAGACCCTAGAATGAAGGTAATATGACTTCTTCCATTAAAGGAAATGAAAAGGGGTTTGAAAATGATTTGAATTTCATTTGAAATATTTCAAATTTAGAAACTTTAAGCAACTCAATGAGTTCATGAGGGAAGATAAAATGACTTCTTCAAAATTCGAAGAAAGAGAGTTGGAAGTTTCAAAGGAATCATTTGGAGGTCACTTTGAAGTTATTTGAAACTCATTTTCCATTTGAGGTTGTTTGAAATTCCAAATTCAACTCCAATTAGGAGTTATTTGGGTTTATTCAAATTATTTTTCTCATGAAAATAAATAAATGGAAATAAGGGTAAAATGATTCCCTTCAATAGAAAATTAGGAGAAAATAAATTTGAAATCATTTTGCTATTTTAAAAATGATTTTTATTGATTTTAAATGCAATAGTAGCACTGTTTGACTTTTATGAATTTTTATAGAATTTAGTTTAACTTGAAAAATAGTTTATCTTATTCGGGGTATTTTTCTGAACATTTTGGTATATAATATGCCTACGTAATTTTTTTTATTTATTTTCTCTCGGTTGGAGTTTTCTTCCTGTAAAAAAAAGAGAGAAGCACCGCCTGGACCGAAACAGTGTTCGGCCCAGGGGCGAACCAGTCAGCCATACGGCCCAAGGCCCAACTCCGCGCCCGCGAAGGCCACCGCTCGCTCGCCCGCTCCTCGCCCGCATACCACGCCCGCTACCAGATGGGGCTCGCCCGCTCCTCGCCCGAGTGCCCGAAATAAGTTTTTTTGTGAAGGGCCTACCATATATTTGTTGCAAAATGGGACCAAATCAATTTTATAAAATACTAGGCCATATTTAATGCAAAATTGACAAAAAGGTTGGGTGTCAAAAGTTTTGATCCACCTCTGGTGAAAAAGACAAATTCCCGTCGATTTAGTAGGAAGCGGGTCAAATTTGAACTGCAGTTGCCTCGTAGTTTGCTCTTTAATTTTTCCAAAAATCATTTCTAGGTACATAAGTATCTATTTAATCAGAGAAACGTCAAAATTGTTCCAAGATTCAACCATTAGCTAGGAACGGTCAAGCCCGTCGTTTTGACCGCATTTTGAAACAGGCATAAAAAATTCAAAACAAAATCAAAAAATTGGAAAACCTTCGCATTGTGTCATCATATGTGACCAAGTTTCCAGAAAAAATATTAAACTTGTAATACGGCAATTATTTTTGAAAAATGTTCTCAGAAATGAGCTATCATGCGTGAAGATTCATGGCTTTCAAGCCAAATGATCAATCTTATGGCCACATTCATGACATACTTTGTTCAAATGATCTCATATTGTGCACAATGGTGCATCTTGGAATTCCAAACAATGTTGCCTAAGGGAGTTTTCATTTTCTTTGCACGGAAAATTCATTTTCCATTTTCTGAGTGCCCGAAATGAGTTTTTTTTGTGAAGGACCTACCATATATTTTTTCCAAAATTGGACCAAATCAATTTTATAAAATACTAGGCCATATTTAGTGCAAAATTGACAAAATGGTTGGGTGTCAAAAGTTTTGATCCACCTCTGGTGAAAAAGACAAATTCCCGTCGATTTAGTAGGAAGCGGGTCAAATTTGAACTGCAGCTGCCTCATAGTTTGCTCTTCAATTTTTCCAAAAATCATTTCTAGGTACATAAGTATCTATTTAATCAAAGAAACGCTAAAATTTTTCCAAGATTCAACCACTAGCTAGGAACGGTCAAGCCCGCCGTTTTGACCGCATTTTGAAACGGGCATAAAAAATTCAAAAAAAATAAAAAAAATTGGAAAACCTTCGGATTGTGTCATCATATGTGACCAAGTTTTCAGGAAAAATAATAAACTTGTAATACGGCAATTATTTTAAAAAAATGTTCTCAGAAATGAGCTATCATGCATGAAGATTCACTACTAGGAAAAGGGTTATAGCTAATATGAACATTAATGGCGCACCTGTATCTGGTGCGCCACTGCTATATTTAGAAACAGGTGCGCCATTAGTGTGCTCATTACTAATGGCACACTAGACACACGGTGCGCCATTACTAGCAAATTTTATTTTCTTTTTTTCCAAAACTATTAATGGTGCACCAGGGCACAGTGCGCCATTACTAGTTTTAACTAGTAATAGCGCACCACGCGCTCCGCGCGCCAGTACTGACAAATTTTTTTTACTTTTTTCAAAACTAGTAATGGCGCACCACAACCACGGTGCGCCACTACTAACAATTATATATATATATACATTGCAAAACTAGTAATGGCGCACCCCTAACTGGTGCGCTATTAGTAACCAGGGTTACTAATGGCACATTTTTAGGTGGTGCGCCATTAGTAACCTGAGACCAGCTAGATATTTTGGACAGCCACCTACCACACAAACTTTCCCCATGTCATTCTCTCCACCTCCTCCTCCAAGCCTGTCTCGGCTGGCTCCTCCTCCTCACCTCATTTGCACCATAAATTCACCCAAATTAAGTGGTTAAATTACCTTTTTTTGATAGGTAAGTAAGGGGAAATCTTTCTTTATGTTGTAGATCTACTTTTTTCTCCCACCAACAACGTGCACATCCACTTTTTATGGCCTAGCTAGATCTACATATGTTTGTGGTGTTGCATATGTTTGTGGTGTTGCATATATGTTTGTGTTTGCAGGTACAGGTATTTGAATGCGATAGTTGCCAATATTTTGCCGGAATGTTGATTCATTTCTATTTCGGTGAGAATTTGGCACTATGCATTCTTTTTGGTCCTATTTTTAGGCAAAGTCATGCCAATTTTTTTCTTGGTTCTAAAATATCGTTTTGCTCTACCCCGCAGGCGACCATGGTCCGCACGATGACCGAAGGCATCGTGAATAGGTTTTTGAGCTCCGCGAAGGCCGAGATGCTTCAAGAGAACGAGATGGAGATAAGATGTCTGTGTCGAAGATGCAAGCTGAAGAGCCTTATTGCGGACCCGGATTCCGGACAGGTGCGGGACCACCTGCTCTTGCGTGGTTTCATGGATGGCTATCGGTGGCAAGGTGATGAAGACGACTATGAAGTCGTCCATGGGGGCCGGGCAAGAAATGAGGAAGGGCAGCAAGACAACCACCGCGGCGAGGGCGGGCGAGAAGACGAAGAATCTCCAGGACATGATCACGACGGTGATGGTATACACAGTCATCATGTAGAAGATGTCGGACATGATGATGAGGAAGATGAAGATGAAGGGCATGATCATGAAGATGAAGATGCCGGAGCAGACGACGATGGACCATCGATGGGCTAGGTGCAGGACCCTCATATTCAAGAGCTGCTTCTCAAGCAGACGGATAACGCAAGAGCTGCCGCCCGATTGAAAGCCAAGCTGGATCAACTAGAGATAGACGTGGTTACTCCATTGTATGAAGGATGCAGGCCCAAGGATACCCGCCTGAAAGTAACGCTCTTGGCTCTGGAGATGAAGGTAAAACACAAAATGACCGACACATGCTTCGACGAGAACATGTCATTCTGGCACGAACGTCTTCCCAAGGGGAACAAGTGCCCGACCAGTTTCGAGGAGGCAAAGAAAATCGTGTGTCCTCTGGATTTACCGAACGTGAAATACCATGTGTGCATGAACAATTGCATCATTTATCAGGAAGAGCACGCGGAGTCTACCATATGTCCGGTGTGCGGCATCACTCGATACAAGAAGAGGAAGAAAGCTCCTCAAAAAGTGGTGTGGTACTTTCCGATCACTCCTCGTCTGCAGCGGTATTTCGTGGACCCTAAGCTAGCAAAGCTCCTGCGTTGGCACGCGGATAGGGAGGAGAAGAAGCGAGAAGATGACGGAAATGATCCGGATCAGATAAATAAAAAAGACAAGATGCTGAGTCACCCTAAGGATGCGAGCCAGTGGCAAGCGTTGAACTTCGAATACCAAGAATTTGGGGCCGATCCTAGGAACATCATGCTGGGCACGAGCACCGATGGAGTCAATCCGTTTGGCAGCCAGAGAAGCACACATAGCACCTGGCATGTGTTTGTGTGGATGTACAACCTTCCCCCCTGGTTGTGCATGAAGAGGAAGTACATTCACATGAGTATGCTAATTGAAGGGCCAAAACAACCAGGGAACGACATCAATCTGTATCTAGGGCTGCTGAAAGAGGAGCTAGACACGTTGTGGAAAATGCCAGCCAATACGTGGGACGCCGCAGAGAAAGAATATTTCCCTATGAGAGCCGCACTGCTCACGATGGTGCACGACTATCTCGGTTACGGATATCTCGCGGGGCAGGTGGTCCATGGATTTTCTGGATGCGTCAGGTGCATGGATGACACAACGTATCGCCAGCTAGATAGAGATCCCGGGTCTTTGAAAACCGTGTTCATGGGACATCGAAGGTGGCTTCGCGACGATGAACCATAGAAAAAACACAAGGATCTGTTCAATGGTGAAACCGAACCCCGAAGACGCCCGCGTACGAGGAGCGGCGAGGAAATAGACGAGTTGTTGAAAACTTGGAAAGATTACCCACTGCCAGGAAAGAAGCAAAAGGCGCCAGAGCCGGGAAAGAAGTGAAAGGCGCCAGAGCCGCTGCTGAATGTATGGAAAACGAGGTCTATTTCTGGGACTTTCCGTACTGGAAGATCCACCGTGTGCCTCACAGCCTTGATGTGATGCATATCACGAAGAACGTGTGCGAGAGTCTGCTTGGTACCCTTCTCAACATGCCAGAGAGGACCACAGATGGGCCGAAAGCAAGGGTGGACTTGAAATAAATGGGCATTAGGGAGGAGCTTCACGCTAATGATGATGATGAGGCGAAGCAGGACACGAAAAGTCATCGCAAAGGCAAAAAGGCCAAGAAGACCGGAAATGACTACCCTCCCGTGTGCTTCACTGTAAGTCAGGAGGAGATCGGGCAGTTTTTCACCTGCCTCATAGGAGTAAAACTTCCTTACGGTTACACGGGGAAGATAAGCATATACCTAGACTCAGCGAAGCAGAAGTTCAGCGGGATGAAGTCTCACGACTGTCACGTGCTGATGACGCAGATACTTCCAGTTGCAATCCATGGGATCATGGACGCGCACATCCGTGAAATGCTATTTGGCCTAGGCAACTTTTTGATGTCATCTCTCGGAAGTCGGTTGGCGTGAGGCAACTCAGAAGGCTACCGGAAGAGATCATGGTGAGACTATGCGAGCTTGAGATGTAATTCCCGCCCGCATTCTTCGATGTTATGGTGCATCTGCTGGTCCATATCATGGAGGATATCATCCAACTCGGGCCGACGTTCCTGCACAGCATGATGCCATTCAAAAGGATGGATGGTGTCATCAAAGGATACGTTCGCAACATGTCACATCCAGAGGGAAGCATAGCCAGGGGCTTTCTGACCGAAGAGTGCATCTCCTACTTCACGAATTATCTAGGCATCGAGAACCCCGTTGGTCTGCCCGTCAACAGGCACCTCGGTAGGCTCGCTGGATGGGGTCACCACGATGGTCGCCGCGAAATGCATGTCGACTTCGAGGGTCGACTCGCCGACTTTGAAAGAGCAAACCTAGTCACGCTACAACACATATATGTGGTCGATCCTTGGGTGGTAGAGCACAAAACCTTTATTGAGAAGACGTACAATGACCGAGGCCAACAGAGGACAGACGGAGATATAATCAAAGAGCACAACTCATGTTTCACGCGTTGGTTCAAGGAGAAGCTTCTGTCGTACCCTTTACATGAGGATTCTTCCGTGGAAGAAAAACTCATATTCGCCTTGTCATAGGGCGTTGAGCACAACCTGGTGACCTATGAGGTGTATGATATCAACAGCTACACATTCTACACCGAGGACAAGGACGTGAAGAGCGATGGTTATCAGAACTCTGGGGTAACGATGGAATCCTACACCGGTAACGACAAGGACAGATACTACGGAAGGATCGAGGAGATCTGGGAGCTGAGCTACGCTAGGGAGAAGGTCCCGATGTTCCGTGTCAGATGGGCCAAGAGCGTCATAAAAGAAGACCGGTATTTCACCACCATGGTTATACCCGAAGCCAAATCCAAGACTGCGGGCGCAAACGTCACCGCGAAAAATGAGCCATGGGTACTGGCTTCCCAAGTGGACCAATGCTTCTTCATTACCGACCCGTCAAAGCCTAGTCGTGTTGTCATGAGGAGAGGCAAAAGGAAGATCATCGGAATGGATGGAGTCGCCAATGAGCAAGACTTCGACAAGTACGGCAACCCGAAGATGGAACATGACGACGATGATGAAGTGCCATACACCACAAGAAGAAGCAGGACCACCCTACCTAAAGGACGTCCGTTCAACAGAAGAACTCCATTTGCGAAAAAGAAGGGCAAGAAGATTGTGAAAAGATAGCTAGCTAAGATCGATTGTATTTAAATCGTAGTCTTCATTTCTCAATTGTATTTCGACATTTTGAAATTATATTTCTTCTGTTCTAGTCCTCATGAATATTTATTTATGTGTTTATTCTGGTATTGAATTTCTAACTCACAAGAAGTATTGAATTTGTCAATATTTTTTCATGGGCACGTTTCGAATTCATGAATATTTTTTCAAATTTGATGATATTTCTTCATATTCATAAATATTTCATGGGCATGTTTTGAATTCATGAATATTTTTTCAAATTTGATGATATTTTTTCATATTCATAAATGGTTTACCAATTCACAAATGAATGCAACTAAAAATCCAAAAACACAAATTTGATGATATTTTCAAATAACAAATTTGATGATATTTTCAAATAACAAATCTGATGATATTTTTTTAAAAATTATTACTGTTTTTATAAAAAATTATTACTGTTTCATATTCATATTCAATTTTAAAAAATTATTAGATGCAACAAAAAATAATAATAAAATAATAACAAAATAATAATAATAATAATAATATATTACTAATGGCGCACCACTGGGTGATGCGCCATTGCTATCCAAAAAAAGTTACTTATTGCGCACCGCTGGGTGGTGCGCCATTGCTATCCAAAAAAAAGTTACTTATGGCGCACCGCTGGGTGGTGCGCCATTGCTATCCAAAAAAAGTTACTTATGGCGCACCGCTAGGTGGTGTGCCATTGCTATCCATCCCCCGACTAAAATCCCCAATCCCTGATCCCCATTGCTATCTCTCCCCAATCCAGACCGCCACCGCCGCCCACCATTGTAGCTCCTCCACCGCCCAGCGCTCGCGGCCACTTTAAACCACTGCCGGTGTAGCCCCCCACCACTGCAGCTCCTCCGCCGCCCACAAGTCGACACCCCATCCACCCTCCACCGGACAGCAAGCCACCGCGGCCCCCAACCATCCCGCCGCCGACCCACAACCATCCAACCGCCGACGGCCGCCCTCCAACCAAATAACCGATGCCGTCGCCCCCCATCACGGTAGCCCCTCCACCATCCTCTGCCGCCCCAACAACCACTCCACTACCCCTGGCCACCACCGTCGTCGCCCCACTCTAGAGCAGCGTCGTCGAGCACCCGTTTGACAGGGAGCACCATCGTCGTCGCCGAGCCACTCCACCAGCAGCCACCATCCTCGCGCGCTTCCTCCTTGAGCAGGCCTCCCCACAAGCGTCACCGAGCACCAAGTCGCGGGTCTGCCCCCTCCACACGCCCCTGAAGCAGCAAACCGTCGGCCCTCCTCTCTAGCAAGCAGATCTGCATCCTCGGGCTTGGTATGAAGCAACAAACCATCATTTTCTATGACTGATGTATCCATGTTTTCATTTTGGAGCAATGGTGGTTCAGTATGGAGGGAACTTGACTAATTTGTTAGTGTAATCTTGTGTAGTGTTAATGGTCTGAAAAATAAAATCCCTGCTGCTATTTGTTAGTGTAACACTTGGATGAATACATGTCACTTTGGATGCTAGTTACTTCTGACATGTCTTAAATAGGAAATTTTGCCTGTAATTCAAGTGACAGCCTAACAGGTGACATTTTGTTGCAATTTCTGTGTTTTTTGTTCTGAATGTGCAGCTACGCAATGCGTAGAAGTGGTACAGGCCTGTAGTTAGAACAAATCATCAATTTTTAAATACCTAAAGCAATAAGTATATGTTTTGTGGTTACAATGAGACGGTTGATCCCCTATTCATACATAGCTTGCTCGCGAAATACGCATGGGGGTTGATGAACTGCACATTTTGTATTAGCATGGAATTTGAATTTTGTGCATGGGATCTATAGTTGGGTAATGAATTTTATTGGCAGTTAAGAAAATGTAGTAGTTGTAGGTGTTACTATGGTGATTTGGAGTTTGTATAAGCCAGGAACAATGTTTGCGTCGGTAACGTGTATATCCTTATTATTCAACCAATGTGATAGCTCAAGCGGTTCACTGGCTTAATTTTCAGTCAGGTATTTAAAGACATGTAATACACGAGCCGCATGCTAGAGGATCAAAGTTGCTGTTGCAGGTTGCGCGTGATGTTTGGATATTCAGTGTGCTGCTGGCCATGGCCACCTCTCTTGTCTTGGTTGATTCTTGTTTGCTAGGCTAGACTGTTACTGTCAGTGCCAATAGGTTTTAGCTCCATAGCAGTCGGTTGGTCGCTTTCCGTATGTTATGGGGGGACAACAGATATTGCTATATGTTCATTCTTGAGGGTACAGACTTGCTAAACTATTGATGATTTTTTGTTGGGTGACCTATTAGATCTGGAATGGAAGCTCACATAAGTTGAGCTGATTTTTGTCCATATGAAAGCAGAGGACCATATGGTCTGTGGCCTTTTCATCCATATGAAAGTAGAGGCACATTGTGGTGCTAGTTTGCTGGGTTTTGTCTCTGACCATCGTGTCATGATGATTTTGCAGGTACCCCGAGAGGCCCTTGAGTTTGCCGGAATATTGATTAATTTCCGTTCCGGCAAATTCGGGTACTCCATATGTCCTATTTTCAGCAAAGGTCATGCTGAAATTTTCCATGAATTTTAGCATGACTTTGCTAAAAATAGGACATATGGGGTACTTGTGACTAATGCATGGGCCGGGGTATCTTAGTACATAATTAAGTAGGATCAACTCATAGTTATTACTAATGTCAGTTGCTCGTCATCGATAAACCCTAATCTGGTAGGATGACCTACTAAAAAAAGCCCATACCACCTATTCTATTTGGATGGCCCTCCTAACCCTTGACCATAAATACTTGAGATGGATGTAGCATGCTTAAAGAAAGAAATGTTTTAGGGTGCCTCGACAAACCCTAAATGATATAACCTTGGCTTTTAGGGTGCCTCGGCGTCGACAAACCCTAAATGATAAAACCTTAGCTTTTAGGGTGCCTCAGCATCGATAAACCCTAAATGATGAAAACTTAACTTAGCATTTAGGGTGCCTCAGCGTTGACAAACACTAAATGATAAAACCTTGGCTTTTAGGGTGCCTCGGTGTCGATAAAAACCTAAATGATGAAAGCTTAGGCTTTTAGGGTGCCTCGGCGTCGACAAACCCTAAATGATAAAAGCTTAGCTTTTAGGATGCCTCGGTGTCGACAAACCCTAAATGATGAGACCATGATAATTCCTCACAAACCCTAAATGATGAGATCTTGTTCCTTGACAATAACCAAACTTTTTTCCTATTTAGAGTGAAACATGGCCAACAACAATGAGGCCGGCGGTTTGGGCAAGGCATTTTGGGAGCTGCCCCAGGAGATGGAGGAAGAACCTCACCGCTATGAGGACACCGCCCCTAACACCGATCCTGACTACACAACCCCTAGTGGCGTCAGGGATGACACCACTGATGGTGCCGCCGAGGATGCCACCACTGATGACGGCAGCACACGCACAGATGGCGGCCAACCGAAGAGGCAACGGAAGGACCGGCGCCTGAACGTGCTCGCCACCGTCAAGGAGGAATTTACTGAAGTGTCGTCCGAGGGGCATCCAACGGCACCCCTAGAAATAGTCAAGGGGTACGCGGGACAGCTCGGGTGCATTCTCCGGAGCACCGACTCGATCAACACCGAGAACCTAAGGCATCGTGACCGAGGGAATTTGCGCAACCTCCTCTTCACGAAGTTGCACGAACGATACAAGTTCCCCGGTGACTTCGCAAACACACGCCTCTTAGGGAATAAAGTGAACAATGCCGCCCTCACAAAGATGAGCACGGCCCTGGCTACTTAGAGAGCCTCGGTGAAGAGCATGATGGAAAAAGGTGATATTTATGAGAAGATCAAGGAGAAAAATCCTTCGATCAGCGAAGATGACTACCGTGAGTTCAAGATCAAGTGCGAGAGCAACGCATCTGCGGAATCAAGTCAATGGGGGAAAGAGATGCGGGACTTGAACTTAGGGGTCCACAAACTCGGTCCCGGCGGTTACAGAGTGGCGGAACCTATATGGGACAAGGAGTACACGGAGCATGCCGAGCAAGGCCTACCGCCCCTCTTCGAGAAATATCATGACAAGCAGACCAGGAACTATGTCAGGGCCCGGTACAAGATTGACCCGGTAACCAAGGAGCTTACCACGGATCCGAAGACCAAGGCGCTTGAGCGTGTTCTGGTAAGGAATACACCCCCGCGTAATTAGCTCCATATGGTTGCATTCTAATTAATGAAGCCAAATTTCTAAAGGGTTCACGGTCCTTCCGCAGGACACTGAAAGCAGTAGCGTGGGGTCATCTCAGAGCTCCCCTTTCGACACCCCTTTAAATAGGGCATTGAACTTAATGAAAAACAAGGATAAGCTCAGTAGGCCGACGTCAGCTGGTCGTGTGGCCGGCAAAGGCTTGTCCACGAAATGGTCGGAGTACTATACTGCTGGGCGAAAGGAGAGAAAGACCAGCTCGGAAAGCCAGGAGCGCGAGGTTCAACAACTCAAGGCACAAGTGGCGCAGATTCCGGAGATCGTCGAAGAGCAAGTGCGAGACCAACTGGGAGCGATGATCACCGCCATTATTCCTACCTTGGTTTCTGGGCTGCAGGCGTGGATTGCGGGCGGCCAATAGGGGCCACCCTCGAGTCCTAGCTTCACGGGCAGCAACTCGCGCAATGCGTCGGCAGCGCCATTGGTGTCTCCGGCGGAGGCGGCATTGGTGTCTCCCACGGCGGCGCCGGCATTGCGGCTTAATACACCCGGGTGTTGGAAGAATACACCGGTCGGCACCTCGGCAGCAAGCGGCCCCTCCGTCACTTGCACGCCCGCTGTTGGCGGTGCCTCGACATTAGCCAAGCTCGACGCCATCACGGTAACTAATTAAGCCTCTCGGCCGATGACTTCATCTCCTTGCCTTTGACTAGGCATCCCTGACGCCCTACATGTTTTCGCAGGGCGCCGCTGATGTTCCGTGCACTCTCCTGCACTTCGTGAATGATGAGTTGGTCGATGTCGCCAAGGGAAGAATCGTTCAACCGGGCAGCCGCGTGTTCCACTGTAATCAGATGCCACCCACCGTTTATAGGGTTCAACTGGTTCGGGTGCTGCCGGGCTTCGACGACATGTTACCTCCGTATCGACCCCATGGGGCCGACGAAGATGATGTGATGACCCTCAGCGCCTGCATAAGCTGGCCCATGCTTTGGCCGAAGAGACAGATTCGTTTGGGGGCGGGGGACACCACACCACCGACAACGCCGCCAGTCGTGCCGGCGCCAAGCCATGGCGAGACCCCCGCAACGCTACCGGACATGCCGGACATGGATATGGCACAGGATCCGGACATGCATATGGCACAGGATCTGGACGAAGACAATGACGGTACATTTACCAACGTTGATAAGTACTTCAACGAACATGGGTACGGTGACGAATTCTTGGGGCCTCCTTCTCAATAACCCAACCCTGCAAAAGACGATCTAGATGGTACCGCGGAGAAAGCCAGTTGCAACAGGCGTCATCTGGCGTTCAGCTCTCAGGAGACGCCTCCAGCTGCCACCTTCACAGAGTCTCAGATAGCCGAGGTGCGAAATATTATCAGCCCCAACACACTCAAGAAGGTTGTCTGTGAGCAGAACTCGATCCCATTACAGCAGAAGAAGAAGGGACGGAAAAGAAAGAGTAACAAGGGTGCGAGCCAGCCGGCACCGAGTACGATCCGTGCTCAGGAGGGGCCACCTTCACCTAAGGATATCTCGAGGAGGGTGCATGTGGCTGGTAGGCTGATGCTACCGACTAATCTGCTCAATGCCGCAACCGGTGCTATGCAGAGTCTGCATGATAGTGTTCTTTCTGTGGAGAAGCGGCGTCTCCGAGAGAATGATGTGGCATACCCGGTTTTTATGGCCAAGGTGCCAGAGGGCAAGGGCTTTGTGGATAGCGCCATCGGGGGTATGATCGTCCTATGGTTTGATGACATCTTCGCTATGTTTAACCTTCATCCGCTGCACTACACCTTCGTTCAGCTATTTTTTCTGAGTATGGAGATGCGGATCATTACAGACAAGACCCCGGACATCGTGATAGTCGACCCCTTCTACATGTGTGCCAAGATCTTGGGTAGCGCAGGGGACCGACAAGTCGCGAGTTCATACCTCGAAGGTGTCATTCTAGCAAACCCAGATAAGGATAACTTCCTCGTGCCTTACTTTCCCGAGTAAGTCATCTCCTCACCGCCCCGTAACATATGATTTCTTAGATTTCGATCTTTTTTTTCTAGCATTCCGTGTTTTGTGCAGTGACACACATTGCACGCTCATCCTCTTAAGCCCGAAATATTCCATGGCCACGTATTTCGACTCAGACCGTCAGTCGAAGAAAGACTACACAAATATTAAGAAAGTTCTTGATGATGTTCTCCCCGGCTATGCTAGATCTGGAGGCACCTTCAGCAGGCCAATTCGTAGGTACGGCAAGCACGTGTTCGCCCACAAAATGACGTTCCCCTGCGTCAAGCAGCCGCCTGGTGGTTAGAAGGATGCCTACTACGCCCTCCATCACATGCAGGCGATCGTACGGGACCATAATCACCTTCTGCTACCAAATAATCTCAAAGATTGGGCCGCAGGCTTGTCGGCAATCCAGGACGCGGACATCAGACAAGAATTCTTTCGCATCCAATCGGAGTTTGTGGAAATCATCCATCAAGATGTCCTTCATACCTCAGGGCAGTTCTACCTCAGATATCAACTGTCCAACAGTGAGATAGACACAACGCTACAAATGCAGGCTGACAACGCCCGCGATTTCATGACCATCATGATAGACGACGGCTTCATCCACGCTCCGGTCCCTAAGTTGAGTCGAAAGTAGTGATGCTATGTGTAGTTCTGAAATATCGATTAGCTCATGTTGTAATTAAACTTTAATGAACTTGTATGTCTCTTTGGTTTGGACAGTCGTTCAACTTATATGTAATTGATGCTATTTCTTAGTAGGACCATGAATTGTGCTATTAATGTCTTGCTTTTCTCTTCCAATCCTTTTGTTGCATACTTATATATTGCTTATGTATTGTCTGTGAACTTCTACTAACGTTTTGTTTGTCTAGTGCATAGAGATGCCATCGTATGTCGTGTACAAGGGTAAGGTTCCCGGAGTCTACGACGACTGGGAGGAGTGTCGGAGACAGGTTCACCATTTCAGCGGTAACAGTTACAAAGGGTACACCACTAGGGAGGAGGCGGAAACAAGATACGCGCGCTATCTGGCGGGAGAGAGGAGGGAGCAGAGGAGGAACCGAATGAAGACCAGTTTCATCACGATGATGCTCATCGTGATGACCGTAGCTCTCTTCTATGTGATGGTAGTTTAGATGATCGATATCGACTTGTATAGTGAAGACAAACTCGCTACTCGCGGTCTCGAGACTTGTAATGTTCTAACTTTGTTCGGTCTTTTGAATTCGGAGACTAATATGATGAATTGTATTCCGAGACTAATCTTCTATTGTATTTGATAAATCTGTTATTGCTGTGTGGTGCTGTCTATATTCTGTCCAGTAATATATTTTGTAACCTGTGCAAATATCATAAAAGAAAAAAATTCCTAATATTCATACTAGTGGCGCACCATACAGCACATTAGTGGCGCACTGCTATAAAAAATACTAGTGGCGCATTATTTGTTAGCGCGCCATTAGTAATGGCGCACCGTGTGACTTACTAATGGTGCACTGCCTGGTGCGCCACTACTGTCTGGTATACTAATGGCGCACCAGGGGTGCGCCATTAGTATTAGTTACTAATGGCGTGATGATAGTGGCGCACCTGTAGTGCGCCATTAATGGCCAAAACAGGTGAGCCACTAACAGGCCTTTTCCTAGTAGTGATGCATGGCTTTCAAGCCAAATGATCAATCTTATGGCCACATTCATGGCATACTTTGTTCAAATGATCTCATATTGTGCACAAGGGTGCATCTTGGAATGTTGGGGAACGTAGTAATTTCAAAAAATTTCCTACGCACACGCAAGATCATGGTGATGCATAGCAACGAGAGGGGAGAGTGTTGTCTACGTACCAACGCAGACCGACTGCGGAAGCGATCACACAACGTAGAGGAAGTAGTCGTACGTCTTCCCGATCCGACCGATCCAAGCACCGTTACTCTGGCACCTCCGAGTTCTTAGCACACGTTCAGCTCGATGACGATCCTCGGGCTCCGATCCAGCAAAGCGTCGAGGAAGAGTTCCGTCAGCACGACGACGTGGTGACGATCTTGATGTACTACCGACGCAGGGCTTCGCCTAAGCACTACAACAGTATGATCGAGGTGGAATTTGGTGGCAGGGGGCACCGCACACGGCTAAGGAACGATCTCAAGGATCAACTTGTGTGTCTAGAGGTGCCCCCTGCCCCCGTATATAAAGGATGAAGGGGGGAGGCTGGCCGGCCAAGCTAGGAGGCGCAGGAGGAGTCCTACTCCTACCGGGAGTAGGACTCCCCCCCCCCCCCAATCCTATTCCTAATAGGATTCCCCAAAGGGGAAGAGAAGAGAGAGGTGGCCGGCCCCTCTCCTAGTCCTAATAGGACTAGGGAGAGGGGGGGAGGCGCAGCCCTATGTGGGCTGCCCTCTCACCTTTCCACTAAGGCCCATGTTGGCCCATTTGGCTCCCGGGGGGTTCCGGTAACCCTCCCGGTAATCCGGTAAAATCCCGATTTCACCCGGAACACTTCCGATGTCCAAACATAGGCTTCCAATATATCAATCTTTACGTCTCGACCATTTCGAGACTCCTCGTCATGTCCGTGATCACATCCGGGACTCCGAACAACCTTTGGTACATCAAAATGCATAAACTCATAATAACTGTCATCATAACGTTAAGCGTGCGGACCCTACGGTTCGAGAACAATGTAGACATGACCGAGACATGTCTCCGGTCAATAACCAATAGCGGGACCTGGATGCCCATATTGGCTCCTACATATTCTACGAAGATCTTTATCGGTCACACCGCATAACAACATACGTTGTTCCCTTTGTCATCGGTATGTTACTTGCCCGAGATTCGATCGTCGGTATCCAATACCTAGTTCAATCTCGTTACTGGCAAGTCTCTTTACTCATTCCGTAATACATCATCTCACAACTAACATCTTAGTTATAATGCTTGCAAGGCTTATGTGATGTGTATTACCGAGAGGGCCCAGAGATACCTCTCCAACAATCGGAGTGACAAACCCTAATCTCGAAATACGCCAACCCAACATCTACCATTGGAGACACCTATAGTACTCCTTTATAATCACCCAGTTACGTTGTGACGTTTGGTAGTACCCAAAGTGTTCCTCTGGTAAACGGGAGTTGCATAATCTCATAGTTATAGGAACATGTATAAGTCATGAAGAAAGCAATAGCAACATACTAAACGATCGGGTGCTAAGCTAATGGAATGGGTCATGTCAATCAGATCATTCAACTAATGATGTGACCTCGTTAATCAAATAACAACTCTTTGTTCATGGTTAGGAAACATAACCATCTTTGATTAACAAGCTAGTCAAGTAGAGGCATACTAGTGACACTCTATTTGTCTATGTATTCACACATGTATTATGTTTCCGGTTAATACAATTCTAGCATGAATAATAAACATTTATCATGATATAAGGAAATAAATAATAACTTTATTATTGCCTCTAGGGCATATTTCCTTCAGTCTCCCACTTGCACTAGAGTCAATAATCTAGATTACACAGTAATGGTTCTAACACCCATGGAGCCTTGGTGCTGATCATGTTTTGCTCGTGGAAGAGGCTTAGTCAACGGGTCTGCAACATTCAGATCCGTATGTATCTTGCAAATCTCTATGTCTCCCACCTGGACTAGATCCCGGATGGAGTTGAAGCGTCTCTTGATGTGTTTGGTCCTTTTGTGAAATCTGGATTCCTTTGCCAAAGCAATTGCACCAGTATTGTCACAAAAGATTTTCATTGGACCCGATGCACTAGGTATGACACCTAGATCGGATATGAACTCCTTCATCCAGACTCCTTCGTTCACTGCTTACGAAGCAGCTATGTACTCCGCTTCACATGTAGATCCCGCTACGACGCTTTGTTTAGAACTGCACCAACTGACAGCTCCACCGTTTAAAGTAAACACGTATCCAGTTTGCGATTTAGAATCGTCCGGATCAGTGTCAAAGCTTGCATCAACGTAACCTCTTACGGTGAGCTCTTTGTCACCTCCATATACGAGAAACATATCCCTAGTCCTTCATATATAGGAGGAAGAAGTACGCCGGAGGAGCAACGAGGGGCCCACAAGGCAGGGGGGCGCGCCCCCCACCCTCGTGACCGCCTCTTTTGTTCCTTGGAGCTGGGTCCAAGTCTCCTGGATCACGTTCGGTGAGAAAATCACGTTCCCAAAGATTTTATTCCGTTTGGACTCCGTTTGATATTCCGAAACACTGAAATAGGCAAAAAACAACAATTCTGGGTTGGGCCTCCGGTTAATAGGTTAGTCCCAAAAATAATATAAAAGTGGAAAATAGAGCCCAATATAGTCCAAAACAGTAGATAATATAGCATGGAGCAATCAAAAATTATAGATACGTTGGAGACGTATCAGGCATCCCCAAGCTTAATTCCTGCTCGTCCTTGAGTAGGTAAATGATAAAAAGAGAATTTTTTATGCGGAGTGCTACTTGGCATAATTTCAATGCAAATCTTCTTAATTGTGGTATGAATATTCAGATTAGAAAGATTCAAGGCAAAATTTTATATTGACATAAAAATAATAATACTTTAAGCATACTAACAAAGCAATTATGTCTTCTCAAAATAACATGGCCAAAGAGAGTTATCCCTACAAAATCATATAGTCTGGCTATGCTCCAACTTCACCACACAAAGTGTTTAAATCATGCACAACCCCGATGACAAGCCAATCAATTGTTTCATACTCTAACTTTTTCAAAACCTTTTCAATCTTCACGCAATACATGAGCGTGAGCCATGGATATAGCACTATAGGTGGAATAGAATGGCGGTTGTGGAGAAGACAAAAAGGAGAAGATGGTCTCACATCAACTAGGCGTATCAACGGGCTATTGAGATGCCCATCAATAGATATCAATGTGAGTGAGTAGGGATTGCCATGCAACGGATGCACTAGAGCTATAAATGTATGAAAGCTCAACAAGAAACTAAGTGGGTGTGCATCCAGCTTGCTTGCTCACGAAGACTTAGGGCAATTTTGAGGAAGCCCATCATTGGAATATACAAGCCAAGTTCTATAATGTAAAATTCCCACTAGTATATGAAAGTGACAACATATGAGACTCTCTATATGAAGAACATGGTGCTACTTTGAAGCACAATATATGAGACTTGCTATATCATGGTGCTACTTTGAAGCACAAGTGTGGAAAAAGGATAGTAGCATTGCCCCTTTTTATTTATTTTCTTTTTTTGGCCTTCTTTTTTTCTTTGGCCTTTCTCCTTTTTTTATTTGGACAATGCTCTAGCGAATGATTATCATCACACTTGAAAGTGCGTTATATCGACTAGAGGGGGTGAATAGGCGATTTTTATGAAAGTCTTCAAAACATGGGAGTTTCGAAGACAAACGATAAAAATAAACCTATTACCATGCAGCGGAAGTTAGACTACACTAGATAAACCATAGTCATGTATTCAATGAAGTGAAAGGACAATGACTAATAGTAGCTAGGTAGTAAGGATCAGGCAGGAAGATATTAAGAAGCCAAGCAGATCACACAGTCACTCAGTGAAGACAAAAGATAGAGCAAACATACAATGACTTCACACACAGAGTAACAGTAAGTAAAGAGAAGGGAAGGATGAAACCAGTGACTCGTTGAACACAAAGATTTGTTGGACCAGTTCTAGTTGCTGTGACAACTGTACGTCTGGTTAGGGCGGCTAGGTATTTAAACCAAAGGACACACAGTCCTGGACACCCAGTCCTGAACACGCAGCTCAGGACACCCAGTCCTCACCGTATTCCCCTTGAGCTAAGGTCACACAGACCTCGCCCAATCACTCTGGTAAGTCTTCAAGGTAGACTCCCAAACCTTCACAGACTTCGTTCACCGGCAATCCACAATGTCTCTTGGATGCTCAGAACGCGACGCCTAACCGGCTGGAGGATGCACAGTCCTCAAGTGTAATAAGTCTTCAGATCACTCAGACAAGAAGACTTAAGTGATGCCTAATTCTCTTTGGCTCTGGGTGGTTAGGGCTTTATCCTCGCAAGGAATTCTCTCTCAAAGGCTTCGAGGTGGGTTGCTCTCAAACGACAAAAGCCGTACTCTGAATCTGAGCAGCCAACCGTTTATGGTTGTAGGGGGTGGGCTATTTATAGCCACTTGGCAACCCGACCTGATTTGTCCGAAATGACCCTGGGTCACTAAGGAACTGACACGTGTTCCAACGGTCAGATTTCAAACTCACATGACAACTTTACTTGGGCTACAAGCAAAGCTGACTTGTCCGACTCTGGACAAGATTTGCTCTCATAGTCTTCACTCGAAGACATAAGTTTTTGTTTAAGCATCACTTCAGTCATTCTGACTGGTTCTCTTGGACCCCACTTAGCAGTACGGTGGTTCCTATGACTCAACACAGAAGAAAAAGAACTATGAAAGATCTAAGTCTTCGAGCTCCATAGGCTTCGTGCGGTGTCTTCTCTTGTCATAGTATTTAATGTGAATATCTTCATATACCACCTTTGACATCAATGTCTTCATACATTTTTAGGGGTCATCTCTGGTGGTAAAACCGAATCAATGAGGGACTTCTACCTGTGTTATCCTGCAATTCTCACAAACACATTAGTCCCTCAACTAGGTTTGTCGTCAATACTCCAAAACCAACTAGGGGTGGCACTAGATGCACTTACAATCTCAACCTTTTTGGTGATTGATGACAAACTAGTTGAAGTTTTCAACGGGGAATATAATGTGTGAAATTGTAAAGGATAAGGAATTGTCTTCATAAGTTGCAAGGGCTCCCCCTGAAGATGTGCATATAAGTAATTTGCGTTTGGAATGCAAATGCACATGGCAGGTTGTGCTTGTGGAGATCCACTTCAACTTATGATGACAATCCACTATGCATGTGAAAGTATGTGAAGATAATGACATGCATAATGGAGAATGGACGTCTGCAAAATGATCCAAGTGCGGAATTTATCGTCGCACATGTGGAATTTATCATCGCAACACAAGGTGACAAATAAGTAGCAGACGACCATCAAGTTTAAGTGTTACAACTCAAAGAACCAAATGTTTCAAAACGAGAGTTGTAAGCACGAAGAAAAATATAAAACACCCGCCCATATGGACCCGTTTGAAGACTATCAAACTCATATGCTTATCCCCCTTTTGTCAGTAAGGACCAAAAAGGTTTGAAGACATAGAGCCTCTACTCGTACCCATGAGGAGTAGGTGAAGCAGCAGGGTCGTTGAGGATGTTTGGCGGTGCAGATGAACTTGGAGCAGTATCGACATGTGCTGAAGGAGGCGGTGATGAAGTAGCATCATCTTCATCCTCGATCACTCTGGCATTCACGGTTGCAGCAGAGGACGAGAACTCAGAGTCTTCTAGTGATGGAGTTCGTTGCAGCACAGCCCTTCGAGGAGGTGTGGAGTCAAACTTGAAGCGCTCAGTGAAGCCATCCTCTTGCAGATCATCTTCAGAACACAGCAGCGTCAGCCCTTTCCATGTGCGTCGAGAGGTTTCATGGGCAACGAAAGCATTCTTGGTGGCAAGATTGCGAATGCGATGAACATCCACCAAGAGGCTTTGCATCTGACGCTTCAGCCAGTCATGATGCCTGTCCTGTTTCTGATGAAGAGCCACAAGAAGCTCTCGGTCGTTGAGAACACGAGTGCGCTTCTTGGGTCATGGAGCAGTTGTGCTGTCAGTGGCTTCAATGAGAGCAGGGTGTGGTGCACGTGTAGTTCCAGCCAAAGGATACACCCGAGCGACTGCTTCAACACCTTCAACGTTCTGAGTGAAACTCTGATGCTCTACATTCTGAAGACTTAGAGGTTCCTTGGCAGGCTCAGGATAGATGGCTTCAGTAGACATATCCACATCAGGCAAGAAGATCCGATGGTTGCGGGCAGATGGCTGATATGAGATAGCAGAGTGAAGTTTGATCAGTCGCATCACCCAAGGGGCGTAGAACTTTAACCCGAACAGATCAGAGCCAGATGCAGCAAGTTGGCGAATGAAGAAATCCTGTGTATTGAAGCATTTTCCATGAAGAATATAGAAGACCAAAGTCTTCATTGCACCTTCCAGCTTGGCTTGGGGAGAATGTCCTTTGATTGGCCAGAGAGTTCACCTTATGATATGATAAATGGTTCTTGGCAGATACTCAAGGTCTTCAACAAGGAACTCCGTGGGATAAGCAGCATCTTGGGGCAGTGGCTTCATCATACTGAGAATCTGACTCATATTGGGTTCAGTCTTCTGAAAGATGCTCTCGACAGCTTCACTGTGAAGCTGACAGCCATGCTCGTAGAGATCGCCAGGAGTGGGCAAGCCAGTGAGCTCAATGATGTCAAAGGCCTTGGCTTCGTGATGAACATTTCCAGTCATCCACTCCAGGACCCAATTCTTTGGATCTCTATTATATCCGCGGATGTGAAGTGTGGCATAGAATTGGAGCAGCAACTCTTCATTCCAATGCTCTTGATTAGTAATGAACGGCAGCAGTCCAACTTCCTTGAAGCAATCCAAAGATTCTTCCAGACAGGGCAGACCAGCTATAGCTTCAATGTCAAGGCACTTGTGTGGGAAGATGCGACCTTGGTTGTAAAGAATAAATGAGTAATAGCTTCACTGCTGATAGCTCCAGAACCGATCAGATGATATTCTTTCCCTAGAATAGGGGTTCCTGGAGCTATTGAAGAATGTGTTGTCTGCTCTGAAGCCATTGATATTGAAGGAGCCAGGTGCTGATGCAGGACCTGGGAACCTGGGTAATCGTGGGATTGGCATCTGGACCTGAGGCCTGTGCTCAACATGATAGTCGAATTGGGGACTGGCAGCAGACGCAGGAACAGAGGCAGCAGGATCAGTGGCTTCGCTGACTTCTGGTGCTGTTGGGGGTGAGGGCTCCACATTAGCTTCAGCCATGACAGCGTTAGTGGCTTCAGTGGTGTTGGTGGTGGCAGCCTCAAGATTTTCAACCTCCACTTGATGAGCTGGAGGGTCGGTCAAGATCACGTTCTCCTCGAGAACGGCTTCTTGGTGGGGCAGGGGAGTAGCAGCTTGTGGAACTTCTTCTTCCGTGGCTGATGCAGCCGGATTGTCTTCAGCAAAGACTTGAGGCCTTGGACCTTTGCGAAGCCTACGCAACACGAGCGACGCCTGTGGAGCTGGAGTGGGCTGGGCCTCATAGTCTTCTTCCTCTTGTGGGCGATCTGCCCATGAAGCATCCTGTGCAATTGGCGTCAGTGGACGACCAATGCTAATGAGTTCATTGTTTTCAAGCTGAGGAAGAACTGCACCATCTTCTACATGGTCATGTTGACCAATGTCTTCAGCAGTGATGGAATCAGCTGCTAGAAAGTCTTCAGCTTCATGAGCCTCTGTGGAAGCAGGCTCATGGATTGTCAGTTGGCGTTCAGCTTTAGGATAGACCATTGAAATAGGTTCAACTATCAAAGGCTCTGTGGGAGCAGCCTGATCTTTCTTGGTCTTCCTCTTCTTCTTGGAGGGGGCGGTAGGAGAGGCTTCTGGATGTTTCCTCTTCCTGGCTTCAGCCTCAGCAGTCCTTGTCTTCTTGAGCTCTGAAGCGGTTGACCGGCTTTTTGGCTTCGAGCCAGTCAGTCTAGTTGGGAAGACAATCGGAACTGCTTCCTGCCTTGGTGCGTCGGGTTCAGCCGTAGCAGGCTTCTTCTTCTTCTTTGCGGCCATCCTGGGGTCAATGCCAGGACGCCCAAGGGCCTTGCGCTTCTTAGCCTCACTGTAGGCTTGCACACATCTGTCAGCCGGAGCCTTCATGCGCTCACGCGAACCCTGAGCTTCTGCACGTTTCTTCAAAAAGGCTTCCGTGAGCTCGTGCATCATGATCTTGAAGTTCTTCACTTCTTGCACACTGAGCTTGGCCATATGCTTCTTGAACTGAGCCTTTTCATAGTCAATCTTCTACTTCAGTTCAACAACGCGCTGGGCGATGGCCAACTCTGAAGCAATGGCGCCATGGAAGGCGACACTGAGGCCAATGGGTAGTTGGAGATCGTCGAAGCTGATGTTTGGCATGTCAAACCACTCATCAATGAAGTTATGAATGATTGATACATCGAAGAGCGGCAGATTATTGAAGATTTCTGCTTCTTCTTTGCTCTTGATGAGTTGCTCAAGAGCGTCATCTGCAAGATCTTCATCACTTGATAGATCGATGGCTTCATTGTGCAGAATGGCAGCAGCAGTTAGCTCTTGGCCGGTGTGTGTTAGAGGCATCTTGACCTTCTGGGGCTTGGAGACACGTGACAAGTCTTCAGACTGCACACTGTCTTCAGGAGGTGCAGTTGCCAGTGGCTTCGCCCTTGAGATTTTTGGTGAAGGGGCAGGCTTTGAAGCTTTGGGCTTCTTCAACTTCTTTGGCATCGGCACTGCAGGCGCTTCATCTGATTCAGCGTCAGCTGCAGGCTCATTCACGGCTGTCCCTTGAACCAAGATATGGGTGATGAGACCTGCCAGGTTGTAGAAAGGACTGACGACATTGGGTTCTGCATCGCGTGTGCCGTCAGCCCTTGGAGCAGAAGGACCAGGGTTGAAGTCTAATCCAAAAGACTTCTTGTTCTGCTTCGCTGAGTTCTTGGCAAATTGGAAGTTGCGCTTGAACAGATTGTCGTCACGGCACCATAGTAGTGACGATGGGTGTGCATCTGCAGGCTGTGGCCCACGGACCATGCAGGAATAGAAGCCTTGTTCAATGGCTTCTTCTCTGGACCTGGGTTGAAGATTCTTGTATAGGATGTCTCCCCACGGTCTCTTGATGGCATTTTTCTCAGCATATTCGTGGGTCACAAACCAGTATTTGAACCATTGTTCTGCCCAATATCTTCGAATCCATTGAATTCGGGTCTTGCGCTGATTATAATCCTCTTCAGGATCTGTCTTGTACAGCTCTGAGAGGTCATCAGGCAAATCTCTTGATGTTCCCCCACGACGCTGTCTGCCACCCTTCCTTACTGACTTCTCTGCAGCCATGAACTTCAAACTGAAAGGCTTCAAAACGTTCAAAGGCTTCAAAGGTCTTCTCTTGCTGGACAAACAGGAACTAGCTTCGGGAGAATTTATATGATGTTGTAAGAATTCTGCAAATGAATGCGGACTATGAGAACCAAGGGATTCTCCCACGGACATGTACCTGTGACAGCATTAAGGTGCGAGGGAAGGGGAAGAGGTCATATGCATTCTCAGAAGATTTTGAAGATAAATCAGTTTAGAAGACATTGACCTCATCGTGTGAAGACATTCACTGATAGATAAGGAGTTGGTTCCAGATTTGTACGAATCCAGAGATCAGTACAAGTGAGGAATCTAACTACTTGTGAAGCATAAGTGAATATACTAGGCATGTTATGAGATGCAGTAGGAAAGAGATCCAACTTGTGTGAATAGAAACTTCTTATGGTAGAAAGTGACAAAGCCATAGGATCAAAAGGGGCCATAAAAAGAAGTTTTATTTACCACACTGGGAACTGCTAGACGGAGTGAAAGAGGAGGCCGAGCAGTTTGATCTTCCGTGCCCTAACTTGGCAACGGAGGACACCTACGGCGACGGCGGAGAGGACGATGTCCGCGGTCAGCGTGAAGACGGCGTCGGAGAGGTTGCGGTAGTGAAGCGCTTCGTCGCCGGCGTCATCGAGGGCTAGCGGTGGCGCTAGGGTTCGTGCGAGAGTGGAAGAAGAGATAATGACCGATGTGAAGGGTGTATTTATCGGTACAGGGGCGGCACTGCGTTATTACACAGGTGCCCCTGGCGATTCACATCTGAGGAACACGTGGCCATCACGCAGTATATTGGGGGTTTGTTCCAGATCCCACGCACGCCTGGATTGTCGGGTGGTCGTTCCTACTTCTCCGGGTTTCATGTAGAGGAATGAGCATTGAAAATGGACTTAATGTTTGTCTCTATATCTTCTGCTGACAAGGACGCAGAGAAGACATTCGACAGTTTCAATAGAATGCATATGAGGAGAGATAGAGTTTGAGATAGAAAGCACAGAGAGGTTAGGGTCCGATCACATTCACTTAGATCAAAAGATTCAACAAGAAGACATAGCTATAAGTGAATGCTATAGAGGACAGAACACCAGTATATATATAATCAACATAGTGAAGATAATCATGAAAACATGTTGAGATTGAAACCAGACAAATGTGAAGATATAGCAAGGTAACGCCATGAGTGAAACACTTCAAATAGACCATTTGGTGGTGGCGTTACCCACCATATAGGAAGTATTAGACCCAGACACGGCGCACAATTATCGTGGCGCTCCGAAGTCAAATTCCACTTTAATGTATTCACACTTAGAATGTATGTCTTCATTGATTGAAGATATACTTTACTTCGTGTGTTGCACATCTAAGTCATCAATATGCATAAGGGTTAGGATGTGTGCCTGATCACAGGACATTTGAGGATTCCAGGATATTTAGCTCACACCGTAACTTGCAAAATCTCTTCTCATCCAAGGGCTTGGTGAAGATATCTGCCAATTGCTCTTCAGTGTTGATGTGTATGATATCAATATCTTCCTTCACAACATGATCTCTGAGAAAGTGATGACGAATTTCAATGTGCTTTGTCTTCGAGTGCTGAACAGGGTTGTTGGCAATCTTGATGGCGCTTTCGTTGTCGCAGTAGAGTGGCACTTGCTTCAGATGAATGCCATAGTCCTTGAGGGTTTGCTTCATCCATAGAAGCTGAGCGCAGCAAGATCCAGCAGCAATGTATTCAGATTCAGCAGTGGAGAGAGATACACAGTTCTGCTTCTTTGAAGACCAACATACAAGTGATCGTCCCAGAAAATGACATGTGCCTGATGTAGACTTGCGATCCACATTGTCACCAGCATAATCAGCAACCAAAGAATCCAACCAGATCAAACTCTGAGCCCTTTGGATACCATAATCCTAGAGTTGGGGTGTGAGCCAAATATCGAAGAATTCGCTTCATAGCTAAGTGATGCGACTCCTTTGGTGCCGCTTGAAATCGAGCACACATGCAAACACTAAGCATAATATCTGGTCTAGATGCACATAGATAAAGCAAAGAACCAATCATGGAGCGGTATACCTTTTGATCGAACTCTTTACCATTGTCGTCAGGACCCAGATGATGCTTGGCTGGCATTGGCGTCGTGAACCCTTTGCAGTCTTGCATACCGAACTTCTTAAGGCAATCTTTGAGATACTTCTCTTGAGATATGAAGATGCCATTGCGTTGCTGTCATATTTGAAGACCAAGGAAAAACTTCAGCTCTCCCATCATGGACATCTGATATTGCTCTTGCATCATATATCCAAACTCTTCACTGTACTTCTGATTGGTGCAGCCGAAGATAATGTCATCCACATATATTTGGCACACAAACAGTTCACCATCATATGTCTTCGTGAAGAGAGTGGGGTCGAGGGAACCAGGTATGAAGCCTTTGCTCTTCAGGAAGTATTTGAGTGTGTCATACCAGGCCCGAGGGGCTTGTTTGAGGCCATACAGTGCCTTGTTGAGCGTGTATACCATATCAGGATGTTTTGGATCTTCAAAGCCAGGTGGTTGTGCAACATACACTTCTTCTTCAATCTTTCCATTGAGAAAGGCGCTCTTCACATCCATTTGATAAAGAAGTATGTTGTGATGATTTGCATAGGCCAGCAGTATGCGTATGGCTTCAAGTCTAGCCACAGGAGCAAATGTTTCATTGAAGTCAATGCCTTCCACTTGAGTATATCCTTGAGCAACTAGACGAGCTTTGTTTCTGACAACTTGACCATGCTCATCTTGCTTGTTGCGGTATATCCATCTTGTGCCTATTATGTTGTGCTTCCAAGGATCAGGATGCTTGACCAGTTCCCATACATTATTCAGCTCAAACTGTTGAAGCTCTTCTTGCATAGCTTGAATCCATTCAGGTTCCATGAAGGCTTCTTCCACTTTCTTGGGTTCTGTTATTGAGACGAATGCGAAGTGCCCACAGAAATTTGCCAGCTGGGTTGCCCTTGATCGAGTAAGCGGACCAGGTGCATTGATGCTGTCAATTATTCTCTCAATCTGCACTTCATTGGCAACACGAGGATGTACAGGGCGAAGACTTTGCTCTTGCTGATCATTGTCGTTGTTGGAGGGATTGTCTTCAGGTTGAGCATTTTCTTCAGGTTGATCTGGTGCGGAGATGATGAGTTCCTCTTCAGGATGAGCTTCAGAAGGTATGATTTCTCCAGTTCCCATTAGCTTGATTGATTCACTGGATGGAACTTCATCTAGCACATTTGGCAGGTGCTCTCTTTGTGAACCGTTAGTCTCATCGAACCGCACATCCACGGTTTCAACCACTTTATAATGAAAGAGGTTGAAGACTCTGTAGGAGTGCGAATCCTTTCCATATCCAAGCATAAAACCCTCATGTGCTTTTGGGGCAAACTTTGAAGTGTGATGTGGGTCCTTGATCCAGCACCTTGCGCCAAATACTCTGAAGTAACTGACATTTGGCTTCTTGCCAGTGAGGAGCTCATATGATGTCTTGTTTAGAAGCTTGTGAGGATAAACACGATTGATTGTATGGCATGCAGTATCAATGGCTTCAGGCCAGAATTTTCTTGGAGTCTTGTATTCATCTAGCATTGTTCTGGCCATCTCAATGAGTGTTCTGTTCTTGCGTTCGACAACGCCATTCTGCTGTGGCGTGTACGGGGCTGAGAATTCATGTGTGATGCCCAAGGTATCAAGATATGTATCAAGGCCAGTGTTCTTGAATTCAGTGCCATTGTCACTTCTGATGTGCTTTATCTTGGCGCCATAGTTGTTCATTGCTCGATTGGTGAAGCGTCTGAAGACATCCTGCACTTCAGTCTTGTAAAGGATTATATGCACCCAAGTGTATCTAGAATAATCATCAACAATGACGAAGCCATAGAGACAAGCAGTAGTAGTAAGAGTTGAGTAACGAGTGGGACCGAAAAGATCCATGTGAAGCAGTTCGAAGGGTCGAGTAGTAGTCATGATTGTCTTCGAGGGATGTTTGGCCCTCGTCATCTTTAATGCTTCACAGGCACCGCATAAGTGATCTTTCTTGAACTTGACGCCCTCGATGCCTATGACATGCTTCTTCTTTGCAAGGGTGTGGAGGTTCCTCATGCCAGCATGCCCAAGCCTCCGATGCCAGAGCCAGCATTCTGAAGCTTTTGCTAGAAGACATATGGGAAGCTGTGGTCCTGCTGAGAAATCTACCACGTACAGATCATCTTTCTGATACCCTTCAAACACTAGAGACTTGTCAGATTCCATTAGAACAAGGCAATGATATTTTCCAAATATTATGATCATGTTCAAATCGCATAGCATTGAGACAGACATTAAGTTGAAACCAAGGGATTCAACAAGCATGACTTTATCCATGTGTTGATCCTTTGAGATTGCAACTATACCTAGACCCAATACCTTACTTTTACCAGTGTCAGCAAATGTGATGTGGCTCTTGTCGGATGGACGTAAGGTTGAGTCCATCAGAAGGCTTCTTTTGCCAGTCATGTGATTTGTACACCCACTATCAATAATCCATTCTATAGACACTGGTGTCGAACCCTACAGTGTAGTTAGGGGGATAGGCTTCACGAAGAGAGTTGTGAAGCAAAAACATTTGACGAACCAGTGGGTTATGAAAGCTTAGATCCAGATTAGGACTGATAGGGAGAGTGGCAAGCGATTCAGGAACGAAGTACATAGTAAGACCATTCGGGCATTTGATCTTGCGCCCTACAAGATGTTTAAGGTCCCCAGCGATAGCGTTAGAAGATTTTGGTTTTCTGCTGGAGACCTTTCCCTGCAAAAGAGAGTTAAGCCTTCTTAACCACCCACATCTTTAAGGGTGGCTTAGAAGCGATAAGTCTAAGTGCAGCGTCTGAAAACTTTGGCTTTGGGGCTCTAGCAAAAAGTCTTGCAGGTGGACAATAATACTCATAAGAATAAGCAGAATAGTTTTTGGTTTTATGAACATGGCGGTTCGATGAACCGTGCTCATATTCATAGGCCTGAGTATGGTTTCCCTGCAAAACATTTGCATTAGTGCGACTCAGGTGAGTCCTCTGTCTATATGAAGCCTTTGGGTCATATGAAGCCTGTGGTCTGGGGTTTGTCTTCTTCATCTGTGGTGTCATGATGACATTCACAGGAAGATTTTCCAAACACCTTTTGGGCACCCAGATCTTTTTCATAGGCGGTCCATTCCTGCAGTTAGTACCAATGTACCTGGCAAACACTTCACCATTCTGATTCTTAAATAGTTTATAGTTTGCATCAAAGGATTCATCAATGACAATGGGGTTAGCACAAGTGAAGCCAGATAGACTGGATGGATCTGCTGAAGGTTCCTTTGCAGCAACCCATGTGGTTTTGGGATACTGCTCGGGTTTCCAGTAAGAGCCATCAGCATTCATTTTACTTATGAACCCAACACCCTCTTTCCTCGGGTTTCGGTTCAGAATCTGCCTTTTGAGGACATCACATAGTGTCTGATGCCCTTTAAGACTTTTGTTCATCCCTGTTTCAAGCAATGTCTTCAACCTAGCATTCTCATCAGCAATCGCAGTAGTATCCTCAGTAGAGGGGTTAGTTACAACATCAACAGTTGAAGATATTGCAACAGTAGCAGCAGTAGAACATTCAGCAATAGAAGCAGCATTATCACGCTCAATGCATTTAAGACATGGTGGTTCAAATCCTTCCTGAGCGGAACTGATCTGTTCAGCGCGAAGTGACTCGTTTTCCTTTTGAAGATCTTCATGAGCCGCTCTCAATTTCTCAAGATCTTGCTTCCTTTGAAGATAATCATAGGAAAGCTTTTCATGAGTTGTTGAGAGCGTTTCATGACGACTTTCAAGTTCCTCATACTTAACGTGAAGATTTTTTATGTCTTCAATTAAGGATTTAGATCGAGTCATTTCAGCGCCCAACAGATCATCGCTTTTGTCTAATAGTTTTTGAATATGTTCCATGGCTTTCTGTTGTTCAGTTGCAATTTTAGCAAGTGTTTTGTAGCTGGGTCTTGAATCACAATCAGAGTCATTGTCACTAGATGTTTGATAGTGAGTAGTGCACGTGTTTACCTTGGCACCGCGTGCCATGAAGCAGTAGGTAGGAAAGAGTCGTCTTTGTCATTTGCACCGGCGTCGGTGGTGAAGTCATTGCCTTCAGTGTTGAAGATGGACTTGGCAACGTATGCTGTAGCCAGACTTGCAACACCAGAATCGGACTCCTCCTCAGACTCCACCTTCGCCTCCTCAGAAGCGGACTCCTCCTCTGAATCCATTTCCTTGCCAACAAACGCACGTGCCTTGCCAGATGAGCTCTTCTTGTGCGATGAAGACTTTGAGGAAGACTTGGAAGAAGACTTTGAGTCTTTCTTCTTCTTCTTGTCGTCAGAGTCATATTCCTTGCTCTTCTTCTTCTTTCTGTTCTCATTGTCCCACTGCGGACACTCAGAGATGAAGTGGCCAGTTTTCTTGCACTTGTGACATGTTTTCTTCTTGTAGTCATGAACAGAAGCTTTATCATTCCTTGAGCTTGATCGTGAAGACTTTCTGAAGCCTTTCTTCTTGGTGAATCTTTGGAACTTCTTTACAAGCATAGCAAGTTCCTTTCCAATGTCTTTAGGATCGTCAGAACTGCTGTCAGATTCTTCTTCAGATGAGGAGACAGCTTTTGCCTTCAGGGCACGAGTTCGCCCATAGTTTGGACCGTAGATATCTCTTTTCTCAGAAAGCTGAAACTCATGTGTGTTGAGCCTCTCAAGTATGTCGGACGGATCGAGTGTCTTGAAATCAGGTCATTCTTGAATCATCAGGGCTAGGGTGTCAAACGAACTGTCAAGTGATCTCAGTAGTGTCTTGACGACTTCATGCTTGGTGATCTTAGTGGCGCTGAGGGCTTGAAGCTCATTTGTGATGTCAGTGAGTCGGTCAAATGTGAGATGGACATTCTCATTGTCATTTCGCTTGAAGCGGTTGAAGAGGTTGCGAAGAACGCTGATTCTCTGATCTCTCTGGGTTGAGACGACTTCGTTGACCTTGGAGAGCCAGTCCCAGACCAGCTTAGATGTTTCCAAAGCGCTCACACGGCCATACTGTCCTTTGGTCAGATGGCCACAGATAATGTTCTTGGCAGTAGAGTCCAGTTGAACGAACTTCTTGACATCAGCAGCAGTGACACCTTCTCCAACCTTGGGAACGCCATTCTTGACGACATACCATAGGTCGACGTCAATGGCTTCAAGATGCATGCACATCTTATTCTTCCAGTAGGGATATTCAGTTCCATCGAAGATGGGGCACGCAGTGGAGACTTTAATTATCCCTGCAGTCGACATAGCTAAAACTCCAGGTGGTTAAACCAAATCACACAGAACAAGGGAGCACCTCGCTCTGATACCAATTGAAAGTGCGTTATATCGACTAGAGGGGGGGTGAATAGGCGATTTTTATGAAAGTCTTCAAAACATGGGAGTTTCAAAGACAAACGATAGAAATAAACCTATTACCATGCAACGGAAGTTAGACTACACTAGATAAACCATAGTCATGTATTCAATGAAGTGAAAGGACAATGACTAATAGTAGCTAGGTAGTAAGGATCAGGCAGGAAGATATTAAGAAGCCAAACAGATCACACAGTCACTCAGTGAAGACAAAAGATAGAGCAAACATACAATGACTTCACACACAGAGTAACAGTAAGTAAAGAGAAGGGAAGGATGAAACCAGTGACTCGTTGAACACAAAGATTTGTTGGACCAGTTCCAGTTGCTGTGACAACTGTACGTCTGGTTAGGGCGGCTAGGTATTTAAACCAAAGGACAAACAGTCCCGGACACCCAGTCCTAAACACGCAGCTCAGGACACCCAGTCCTCACCGTATTCCCCTTGAGCTAAGGTCACACAGACCTCGCCCAATCACTCTGGTAAGTCTTCAAGGTAGACTCCCAAACCTTCACAGACTTCGTTCACCGGCAATCCACAATGTCTCTTGGATGCTCAGAACGCGATGCCTAACCAGCTGGAGGATGCACAGTCCTCAAGTGTAATAAGTCTTCAGATCACTCAGACAAGAAGACTTAAGTGATGCCTAATTCTCTTTGGCTCTGGGTGGTTAGGGCTTTATCCTCGCAAGGAATTCTCTCTCAAAGGCTTCGAGGTGGGTTGCTCTCAAACGACAAAAGCCGTACTCTGAATCTGAGCAGCCAACCGTTGATGGTTGTAGGGGGTGGGCTATTTATAGCCACTTGGCAACCCGACCTGATTTGTCCGAAATGACCCTGGGTTACTAAGGAACTGACACGTGTTCCAACGGTCAGATTTCAAACTCACACGGCAACTTTACTTGGGCTACAAGCGAAGCTGACTTGTCCGACTCTGGACAAGATTTGCTCTCATAGTCTTCACTCGAAGACATAGGTTTTTGTTTAAGCATCACTTCAGTCATTTCGACTGGTTCTCTTGGACCCCACTTAGCAGTACGGTGGTTCCTATGACTCAACACAGAAGAAAAAGAACTACGAAAGATCTAAGTCTTCGAGCTCCATAGGCTTCATGCGGTGTCTTCTCTTGTCATAGTCTTCAATGTGAATATCTTCATATACCACCTTTGACATCAATGTCTTCATACATTTTTAGGGGTCATCTCTGGTGGGAAAACCGAATCAATGAGGGACTTCTACCTGTGTTATCCTGCAATTCTCACAAACACATTAGTCCCTCAACTAGGTTTGTCGTCAATACTCCAAAACCAACTAGGGGTGGAACTAGATGCACTTACAACACTTCTATTTATTTACAACTCAATGATTACAACTCGATTCTAAAACAAAGTATGACTCTATATGGATGCCTCCGGTGGTTTACCGGGATATGCAATGAATCAAGAGTGACAAGTATGAAGAAATTATGGACGGTGGCTTTGCCACAAATACTATGTCAACTACATGATCATGCTAAGCAATATGACAATGATGAATGTGTCATGATGAACTAGATGGTGGAAAGTTGCATGGCAATATATCTCGGAATGTCTATGGAAATGCCATAATAGGTAGGTATGGTGGCTGTTTTGAGGAAGGTGAAGGAAATATGCCCTAGATGCAATAATAAAGTTATTATTTATTTCCTTATATCATGATAAATGTTTATTATTCATGCTAGAATTGTATTAACCGGAAACATAATACATGTGTGAATACATAGACAAACTTAGTGTCACTAGTATGCCTCTACTTGACTAGCTCGTTAATCAAAGATGGTATGTTTCCTAACCATGAACAAGGTGTTGTTATTTGATTAACGAGGTCACATCATTAGTTGAATTATCTGATTGACATGACCCATTTCATTAGCTTAGCACCCGATCGTTTAGTATGTTGCTATTGCTTTCTTCATGACTTATACATGTTCCTATGACTATGAGATTATGCAACTCCCGTTTACCGGAGGAACACTTTGTGTGCTACCAAACGTCACAACATAACTGGGTGATTATAAAGGAGCTATACAGGTGTCTCCAAAGGTAGATGTTGGGTTGGCATATTTCGAGATTAGGATTTGTCACTCCAATTGTCGGAGAGGTATCTCTGGGCCCTCTCGGTAATGCACATCACATAAGCCTTGCAAGCATTGCGACTAATGAGTTAGTTACGAGATGATGTATTACGGAACGAGTAAAGAGACTTGCTGGTAACGAGATTGAACTAGGTATTGGATACCGACGATCGAATCTCGGGCAAGTAACATACCGATGACAAAGGGAACAACGTATGTTGTTATGCGGTCTGACCGATAAAGATCTTCGTAGAATATGTAGGAGCCAATATGGGCATCCAGGTCCCGCTATTGGTTATTGATCGGAGATGTGTCTCAGTCATGCCTACATTGTTCTCGAACCATAGGGTCCGCACGCTTAACGTTACGATGACAGTTATTATGAGTTTATGCATTTTGATGTACTGAAGTTAGTTCGGAGTCCCGGATGTGATCACAGACATTACGAGGAGTCTCGAAATGGTCGAGACATAAAGATTGATATATTGGAAGCCTATATTTGGATATCGGAAGTGTTCCGGGTGAAATCGGGATTTTACCGGAGTACCGGGAGGTTACCGAAACCCCCGGGAGCCATATAGGCCTTAATGGGCTTTAGTGGAAAGGAGAAAGGGGCAGCCCAAGGTGGCCGCGCGCCTCCCCCCTCTCCTAGTCCTATTAGGACTAGGAGAGGTGGCCGGCCCCCCTCTCTCTCTTTCCCCCTCGGGGAATCCTAGTCCAACTAGGATTGGGGGGAGTCCTACTCCCGGTAGGAGTAGGACTCCTCCTGCGCCCTCCTCCTGGCCGGCGGCCCCCTCCCCCTTGGCTCCTTTATATACGGAGGCAGGGGGCACCTCTAGACACACAAGTTGATCATTGAGATCGTTCCTTAGCCGTGTGCGGTGCCCCCTGCCACCATATTCCACCTCGATCATATCGTTGTAGTGCTTAGGCGAAGCCCTGCGTCGTAGAACATCAAGATCATCACCACGCCGTCGTGCTGACGGAACTCCTCCCCGAAGCTTTGCTGGATCGGAGCCCAGGGATCGTCATCGAGCTGTACGTGTGCTAAGAACTCGGAGGCGCCAGAGTAACGGTGCTTGGATCGGTCGGATCGGGAAGAAGACGTAGGACTACTTCCTCTATGTTGTGTCAACGCTTCCGTTGCGATCTACAAGGGTACGTAGATCATACTCTCCTCTCGTTGCTATGCATCACCATGATCTTGCGTGTGCGTAGGAAATTTCTTGAAATTACTACGTTCCCCAACAGTGGCATCCGAGCCTAGGTTTTATGGTTTGATGTTATTTGCACGAGTAGAACACAAGTGAGTTGTGGGCGATATAAGTCATACTGCCTACCAGCATGTCATACTTTGGTTCGGCGGTATTGTTGGACGAGATGACCCGGACCAACATTACGGCTACGCTTACGCGAGACCGGTTCCCCCGACGTGCTTTTCACACAGGTGGCTTGCGGGCGACTGTCTCTCCAACTTTAGTTGAACCGAGTGTGGCTACGCCCGGTCCTTGCGAAGGTTAAAACGGAGTCTATTTGACAAACTATCGTTGTGGTTTTGATGCGTAGGTGAGATTGGTTCTTGCTTAAGCCCGTAGAAGCCACGTAAAACTTGCAACAACAAAGTAGAGGACGTCTAACTTGTTTTTGCAGGGCATGTTGTGATGTGATATGGTCAAGACATGATGCTAAATTTTATTGTATGAGATGATCATGTTTTGTAACCGAGTTATCGGCAACTGGCAGGAGCCATATGGTTGTCGCTTTATTGTATGCAATGCAATCGCGATGTAATGCTTTACTTTATCACTAAGCCGTAGCGATAGTCGTGGAAGCATAAGATTGGCGAGACAACAATGATGCTACGATGGAGATCAAGGTGTCGCGCCGGTGACGATGGTGATCATGACGGTGCTTCGGAGATGGAGATCACAGGCACAAGATGATGATGGCCATATCATATCACTTATATTGATTGCATGTGATGTTTATCTTTTATGCATCTTATCTTGCTTTGATTGACAGTAGCATTATAAGATGATCTCTCGCTAAATTATCATGAAGTGTTCTCCCTGAGTATGCACCGTTGTGAAAGTTCTTCGTGCTGAGACACCACGTGATGATCGGGTGTGATAGGCTCTACGTTCAAATACAACGGGTGCAAAACAGTTGCACACGCGGAATACTCAGGTTATACTTGACGAGCCAAGCATATACAGATATGGCCTCGGAACACGGAGACCGAAAGGTCGAGCGTGAATCATATAGTAGATATGATCAACATAATGATGTTCACCGATGAAACTACTCCATCTCACGTGATGATCAGACATGGTTTAGTTGATTTGGATCACATAATCACTTAGAGGATTAGAGGGATGTCTATCTAAGTGGGAGTTCTTCAGTAATATGATTAATTGAACTTAAATTTATCATGAACTTAGTACCTGATAGTATCTTGCTTGTTTATGTTGATTGTAGATAGCTGGCTCGTGCTGTTGTTCCGTTGAATTTTAATGCGTTCCTTGAGAAAGAAAAGTTGAAAGATGATGGTAGCAATTACACGGACTGGGTCCATAACTTGAGGATTATCCTCATTGCTGCACAGAAGAATTACGTCCTGGAAGCACCGCTGGGTGCCAGGCCTGCTGCTGGAGCAACACCAGATGTTATGAACGTCTGGCAGAGCAAAGCTGATGACTACTCGATAGTTTAGTGTGCCATGGTTTACAGCTTAGAATCGGGACTTCAACGACGTTTTGAACGTCATGGAGCATATGAGATGTTCCAGGAGTTGAAGTTAATATTTCAAGCAAATGCCCGGATTGAGAGATATGAAGTCTCCAATAAGTTCTATAGCTGCAAGATGGAACAGAACAGTTCTGTCAGTGAGCATATACTCAAAATGTTTGGGTATAATAATCACTTGATTCAATTGGGAGTTAATCTTCCAGATGATTGCGTCATTGACAGAATTCTCCAATCACTGCCACCAAGCTACAAGAGCTTCGTGATGAACTATCATATGCAAGGGATGAACAAGACAATTCCCGAGCTCTTCGCAATGCTGAAAGCTGCGGAGGTAGAAATCAAGAAGGAGCATCAAGTGTTGATGGTCAACAAGACCACTAGTTTCAAGAAAAAGGGCAAAGGGAAGAAGAAGGGGAACTTCAAGAAGAACAGCAAGCAAGTTGCTGATCAAGAGAAGAAATCCAAGTCTGGACCTAAGCCTGAAATTGAGTGCTTCTACTACAAGCGGACTGGTCACTGGAAGCGGAACTGCCCCAAGTATTTGGCGGATAAGAAGGATGGCAAGGTGAACAAAGGTATATGTGATATACATGTTATTGATGTGTACCTTACTAATGCTCGCAGTAGCACCTGGGTATTTGATACTGGTTCTGTTGCTAATATTTGCAACTCGAAACAGGGACTACGGATTAAGCGAAGCTTGGCTAAGGACGAGGTGACGATGCGCGTGGGAAACGGTTCCAAAGTCGATGTGATCGCGGTCGGCACGCTACCTCTACATCTACCTTCGGGATTAATATTAGACCTAAATAATTGTTATTTGGTGCCAGCGTTGAGCATGAACATTATATCTGGATCTTGTTTAATGCGAGACGGTTATTCATTTAAATCAGAGAATAATGGTTGTTCTATTTATATGAGTAATATCTTTTATGGTCACGCACCCTTGAAGAGTGGTCTATTCTTATTAAATCTCGAGAGTAGTGATACACATATTCATAATGTTGAAGCCAAAAGATGCAGAGTTGATAATGATGGTGCAACTTATTTGTGGCACTGCCGTTTAGGTCATATCGGTATAAAGCGCATGAAGAAACTCCATACTGATGGGCTTTTGGAACCACTTGATTATGAATCGCTTGGTACTTGCGAACCGTGCCTCATGGGCAAGATGACTAAAACACCGTTCTCCAGTACTATGGAGAGAGCAACAGATTTGTTGGAAATCATACATACAGATGTATGCGGTCCGATGAATATTGAGGCTCGTGGCGGATATCATTATTTTCTCACCTTCACAGATGACTTAAGCAGATATGGGTATATCTACTTAATGAAACATAAGTCTGAAACGTTTGACAAGTTCAAAGAATTTCAGAGTGAAGTTGAAAATCATCGTAACAAGAAAATAAAGTTTCTACGATCCGATCGTGGAGGAGAATATTTGAGTTACGAGTTTGGTGTACATTTGAAAAATTGTGGAATAGTTTCGCAACTCACGCCACCCGGAACACCACAGCGTAATGGTGTGTCCGAACGTCGTAATCGTACTTTACTAGATAGGGTACGATCTATGATGTATCTTACTGATTTACCGCTATCGTTTTGGGGATACGCTCTAGAGACGGCCGCATTCACGTTAAATAGGGCACCATCAAAATCCGTTGAGACGACGCCTTATGAACTATGGTTTGGCAAGAAACCAAAGTTGTTGTTTCTGAAAGTTTGGGGCTGCGATGCTTATGAGAAAAAGCTTCAACCTGATAAGATTGAACCCAAATCGGAGAAATGTGTCTTCATAGGATATCCAAAGGAAACTATTGGATACACCTTCTATCACAGATCCGAAGGCAAGACTTTTGTTGCTAAATTCGGAAACTTTCTTGAGAAGGAGTTTCTCTCGAAAGAAGTGAGTAGGAGGAAAGTAGAACTTGACGAGGTAACTGTACCTGCTCCCTTGTTGGAAAGTAGTACATCACAGAAAACTGTTTCTGCGACACCTAGACCAATAAGTGAGGAAGTTAATGATAATGATCATGAAACTTCAGAATAAGATACTACTGAACCTCGTAGATCAACCAGAGTAAGATCCGCGCCAGAGTGGTACGGTAATCCAGTTCTGGAAGTCATGCTACTAGATCATGATGAACCTACGAACTATGAAGAAGCGATGGTGAGCCCAGATTCCGCAAAGTGTCTTGAAGCCATGAAATCTGAGATGGGATCCATGTATGAGAACAAAGTATGGACTTTGGTTGACTTGCCCGATGATCGGCAAGCAATTGAGAATAAATGGATCTTCAAGAAAAAGACTAACGCTGACGGTAATATTACTGTCTATAAAGCTCGACTTGTCGCAAAAGGTTTTCGACAAGTTCAAGGGGTTGACTACGATGAGACCTTCTCACCCATAGCGATGCTTAAGTCTGTCCGAATCATGTTAGCAATTGCCGCATTTCATGATTATGAAATTTGGCAGATGGATGTCAAAACTGCATTCCTGAATGGATTTCTGGAAGAAGAGTTGCATATGATGCAACCGGAAGGTTTTGTCGATCCAAAGGGAGCTAACAAAGTGTGCAAGCTCCAGCGATCCATTTATGGACTGGTGCAAGCCTCTCGGAGTTGGAATAAACGCTTTGATAGTGTGATCAAAGCATTTGGTTTTATACAGACTTTTGGAGAAGCCTGTATTTACAAGAAAGTGAGTGGGAGCTCTGTAGCATTTCTGATATTATATGTGGATGACATATTACTGATTGGAAATAATATAGAATTTCTGGATAGCATAAAGGGATGCTTGAATAAGAGTTTTTCAATGAAAGACCTCGGTGAAGCTGCTTACATATCGGGCATTAAGATCTATAGAGATAGATCGAGATGCTTAATTGGACTTTCACAAAGCACATACCTTGACAAGATTTTGAAGAAGTTCAAAATGGATCAAGCAAAGAAAGGGCTCTTGCCTGTGTTACAAGGTGTGAAGTTGAGTCAGACTCAATGCCCGACCACTGCAGAAGATAGAGAGAAAATGAAAGATGTTCCCTATGCTTCAGCCATAGGCTCTATCATGTATGCAATGCTGTGTACCAGACCTGATGTGTGCCTTGCTATAAGTTTAGCAGGGAGGTACCAAAGTAATCCAGGAGTGGATCACTGGACAGCGGTCAAGAACATCCTAAAATACCTGAAAAGGACTAAGGATATGTTTCTCGTATATGGAGGTGACAAAGAGCTCACCGTAAAAGGTTACGTTGATGCAAGCTTTGACACTGATCCGGACGATTCTAAATCGCAAACCGGATACGTGTTTACATTAAACGGTGGAGCTGTCAGTTGGTGCAGTTCTAAACAAAGCGTTGTAGCGGGATCTACATGTGAAGCAGAGTACATAGCTGCTTCGGAAGCAGCGAACGAAGGAGTCTGGATGAAGGAGTTCATATCCGATCTAGGTGTCATACCTAGTGCATCGGGTCCAATGAAAATCTTTTGTGACAATACTGGTGCAATTGCCTTGGCAAAGGAATCCAGATTTCACAAGAGGACCAAGCACATCAAGAGACGCTTCAATTCCATCCGGGACCTAGTCTAGGTGGGAGACATAGAGATTTGCAAGATACATATAGATCTGAATGTTGCAGACCCGTTGACTAAGCCTCTTCCACGAGCAAAACATGATCAGCACCAAGGCTCCATGGGTGTTAGAATCATTACTGTGTAATCTAGATTATTGACTCTAGTGCAAGTGGGAGACTGAAGGAAATATGCCCTAGAGGCAATAATAAAGTTATTATTTATTTCCTTATATCATGATAAATGTTTATTATTCATGCTAGAATTGTATTAACCGGAAACATAATACATGTGTGAATACATAGACAAACTTAGTGTCACTAGTATGCCTCTACTTGACTAGCTCGTTAATCAAAGATGGTTATGTTTCCTAACCATGAACAAGGTGTTGTTATTTGATTAACGAGGTCACATCATTAGTTGAATGATCTGATTGACATGACCCATTTCATTAGCTTAGCACCCGATCGTTTAGTATGTTGTTATTGCTTTCTTCATGACTTATACATGTTCCTATGACTATGAGATTATGCAACTCCCGTTTACCGGAGGAACACTTTGTGTGCTACCAAACGTCACAACGTAACTGGGTGATTATAAAGGAGCTCTACAGGTGTCTCCAAAGGTAGATGTTGGGTTGGTGTATTTCGAGATTAGGATTTGTCACTCCGATTGTCGGAGAGGTCCTCTAGGCCCTCTTGGTAATGCACATCACATAAGCCTTGCAAGCATTGCGACTAATGAGTTAGTTGCCAGATGATGTATTACGGAACGAGTAAAGAGACTTGCCGGTAACGAGATTGAATTAGGTATTGGATACCGACGATCGAATCTCGGGCAAGTAACATACCGATGACAAAGGGAACAACGTATGTTGTTATGCGATCTGACCGATAAAGATCTTCGTAGAATATGTAGGAGCCAATATGGGCATCCAGGTCCCGCTATTGGTTATTGATCGGAGATGTGTCTCAGTCATGCCTACATTGTTCTCGAACCATAGGGTCCGCACGCTTAACGTTACGATGACAGTTATTATGAGTTTATGCATTTTGATGTACCGAAGTTAGTTCGGAGTCCCGGATGTGATCACGGACATTACGAGGAGTCTCGAAATGGTCGAGACATAAAGATTGATATATTGGAAGCCTATATTTGGATATCGGAAGTGTTCCGGGTGAAATCGGGATTTTACCGGAGTACCGGGAGGTTACCGGAACCCCCCGGGAGCCATATGGGCCTTAATGGGCTTTAGTGGAAAGGAAAAAGGGGCAGCCCAAGGTGGCCGCGCGCCTCCCCCCTCTCCTAGTCCTAGGACTAGGAGAGGTGGCCGGCCCCCCTCTCTCTCTTTCCCCCTCGGGGAATCCTAGTCCAACTAGGATTGGGGGGAGTCCTACTCACGGTAGGAGTAGGACTCCTCCTGCACCCTCCTCCTGGCCAGCGGCCCCCTCCCCCTTGGCTCCTTTATATACGGAGGCAGGGGGCACCTCTAGACACACAAGTTGATCATTGAGATCGTTCCTTAGCCGTGTGCGGTGCCCCCTGCCACCATATTCCACCTCGATCATATCGTTGTAGTGCTTAGGCGAAGCCCTGCGTTGGTAGAACATCAAGATCGTCACCACGCCGTCGTGCTGACGGAACTCCTCCCCGAAGCTTTGCTGGATCAGAGCCCGGGGATCGTCATCGAGCTGTACGTGTGCTAAGAACTCGGAGGCGCCGGAATAATGGTGCTTGGATTGGTCGGATCAGGAAGAAGACGTACGACTACTTCCTCTATGTTGTGTCAACGCTTCCGTTGCGATCTACAAGGGTACGTAGATCATACTCTCCTCTTGTTGCTATGCATCACCATGATCTTGCGTGTGCCTAGGAAATTTTTTGAAATTACTACGTTCCCCAACAGAAGGTATATGGTAGGTGTATGATACCGGCGAAAGGTGCGTGGTATTAGAGAGGCTAGCAAAGGTGGAAGGGTGAGAGTGTGTATAATCCATGGAGTCAACATTAGTCATAAAGAACTCATATAATTATTGCAAAAATCTAGAATTTATCAAAGCAAAGTATTACGCGCATGCTCCTAGGGGGATAGATTGGTAGGAAAAGACCATCGCTCGTCCCCGATCGCCACTCATAAGGAAGACAATCAATAAAAAAATCATGCTCCAACTTCGTTACATAACGGTTCACCATACGTGCATGCTACGGGAATCACCAACTCTAACACAAGTATTCTTTAAATTCACAACTACTCAACTAGCATGACTTTAATATTATCACCTCCATATCTCAAAAAAATTATCATGCTTCAATCTTTTCTTAGTATTCAACACACTCAAAAGAAAGTTTCACAAATCTTGAATACCAAGCATATTATTATTAAGAAAATTACCATGCTATTAAGAGACTCTCAAAATAATTTAAGTGAATCATGAGAGATCAATAGTTTCTTTAAAATGAATCCACCACTGTGCTCTAAAAGATCTAAGTGAAGCACATAGAGCAAAATTATAATGCTCAAAAGATATAAGTGAAGCACATAGAGCAAAATTATCTAGCTCAAAAGATATAAGTGAAGCACATAGAGCAAAATTATCTAGCTCAGAAGATATAAGTGAAGCGCATAGAGCAAAACTACTTAGCTCAAAAGATATAAGTGAAGCACATAGAGAAAAAACTACTTAGCTCAAAAGATATAAGTGAAGCACATAGAGCAAAACTACTTAGCTCAAAAGATATAAGTGAAGCACATAGAGTATTCTATCAAATTTTAATTCATGTATGGCTCTCTCAAAATGTGTGTACAGCAAAGATGATTGTGGAATACTAAGACACAAAGACACAAATAATACAAGACGCTCCAAGAAAAACACATATCATGTTGGTGAATAAAAATATAGCTCCAAGTAAATTACCGATGGAAGTGGACGAAAGAGGGGATGCCTTCCGGGGCATCCCCAAGCTTTGACTTTTTGGTGTCCTTGGATTATCTTGGGGGTGCCATGGGCATCCCCAAGATTAGGCTCTTTCCACTCCTTGTTCCTTGATCCATCAAAAGAATTCACCCAAAACTTGAAAACTTCACAACACAAAACTTAAAATAGAAAACTCGTGAGCTCCGTTAGCGAAAGAAAACAAAATACCACTTCAAGGTACTGTAATAAACTCATTCTTTATTTATATTGGTGTTAAACCTACTGTATTACAACTTCCCTATGGATTATAAACTAATTTACTAGCCATAGATTCATCAAAATAAGCAAACAACACACGAAAAACAGAATCTGTCAAAAACAGAACAGTCTGTAGTAATCTGTAGCTAGCGCAAGATCTGGAACCCCAAAAATTCTAAACTAAATTGCTGGACGTGAGGAATTTATCTATTAATCATCTTCAAAAATAATTAACTAAATATCACTCTTCAAATAAAAATGACAGCAGTTCTCGTGAGCGCTAAAGTTTCTGTTTTTTACAGCAAGTTCAACAAGACTTTCCCCACGTCTTCCCAACGGTTCTACTTGGCACAAACACTAATTAAACACAAAAAAACACAACCAAAACAGAGGCTAAATAATTTATTTATTACTAAGCAGGAGCAAAAATCAAGTAATAAAAAGAAAATTGGGTTGCCTCCCAACAAGCGCTATCGTTTAACGCCCCTAGCTAGGCATAAAAGCGAGGATAGGTCTGGGTATTGCCATCTTGATTCTTAATTATTTTAGTGATGTTATGCTCGAATCCAGGAGGTTCCTTACGTTTCCCTTCATATTCAGAGATCTTGATATCTAAAGAATCCAACCGCTTATTGCAAAGAGTAATTAACATATTCATGCGGTGAAGATTTCCGCTAACGCTTTTAAGAGGTTCAAGAGATTTTTGTAAAATCTTAGTTACTTCGCAAATTTTCTCAAAAACTTGTGTTTCCTCTTGGGTATGACGGGGCCCCTTTTGTTGAGGTAAAGTTCCTACTATACCTTCCATAATTTCATGCGCGATACTGGGATCAATTTCAATAAAATTGCCTTTGGCAACACAATCCAAAAGTTGTCTATGAGATATATTAAGCCCAACATAAAAATTGCGAAGAAAAATTCTGAAATTTACTTCTAGGGTGCATTTACGATAAGATTCCATTATTCTAAACCAAGCATCCTTTAAGTTTTCTCCTTGCTTTTGTTTGAAGTGAAGGACTTCAAACTCAGGAGACATAGGAACAGAAAGAGGACTAGCCATAACGACAAGCAAACAAGAGCAAATGGGCAAAAGAGGCAAATAGAGAGGGAGGATAGAGAGAGAGAGAGGGCGAATAAAACAGCAAGGGTGAATTGGGGGGAGAGGAAAACGAGAGGCAAATGGCAAATAATGTAATGCGAGAGATAGGGATTGTGATGGGTACTTGGTATGTTGACTTTTTGCGTAGACTCCCCGGCAACGGCGCCAGAAATCCTTCTTGCTACGTCTTGAGCTTGCGTTGGTTTTCCCCGAAGAGGAAGGGATGATGCAGCAGAGTAGCGTAAGTGTTTCTCTCAGTTCTTGAGAACCAAGGTATCAATCCAGTAGGAGCCCACACTCAAGTCCCTCGTACCTGCACAAAGCGATAGCTACTCACAACCAACGCGATTAGGGGTTGTCAATCCCTTCATGGTCACTTACGAGAGTGAGATCTGATAGATACAATATTTTTGGTATTTTTGGTATGAAGATGCAAAGTAAAAAGTAAAGGCAAAGTAAAAAAGCAAAACAAGATTAAAGTGATGGAGATTGATATGATGAGAATAGACCCGGGGGCCATAGGTTTCACTAGTGGCTTCTCTCAAGAGCACAAATATTCTACGGTGGGTGAACAAATTACTGTTGAGAAATTGACAGAATTGAGCATAGTTATGAGAATATCTAGGCATGATGATGTATATAGGCATCATGTCCGTGACAAGTAGATCGAAACGATTCTGCATCTACTACTATTACTCCACTCATCGACCGCTATCTAGCATGCATCTAGAGTATTAAGTTAAAAACAGAGTAACGCCTTAAGCGAGATGACATGATGTAGAGAGATAAATTCATGGAATATGAAATAAACCCCATCTTGTTATCCTCGATGGCAATGATACAATACGTGCCTTGCTGCCCCTTCTGTCATTGGGTAAGGACACCGCAAGATCAAACCCAAAGCTAAGCACTTCTCCCATGGCAAGAACTACCAATCTAGTTGGCCAAACCAAACAGATAATTCGAAGAGACTTGCAAAGATAACCAATCATACATAAAAGAATTCAGAGAAGATTCAAATATTATTCATAGATAGACTTGATCATAAACCCACAATTCATCGGTCTCAACAAACACACCGCAAAAAGAAGATTACATCGAATAGATATCCACAAGAGAGGGGGAGAACTTTGTATTGAGATTCAAAGAGAGAGAAGAAGCCATCTAGCTACTAACTATGGACCCGAAGGTCTGAGGTAAACTACTCACACTTCATCGGAGGGGCTAGGATGATGTAGAAGCCCTCTGTGATGACGGCCCTCTTCCGGCGGAGCTTCGGAACAGGCCCCAAGATGGGATCTCGTGGATACAGAAAGTTGCGGCGGTGGAATTAGGTTTTTGGCTCTTCTTCTGATCGTTTGGGGGTACATGTGTATATATAGGAGGAAGAAGTACGCCGGAGGAGCAACGAGGGGCCCACGAGGCGGGGGTGCACCCTAGGGGGGGCGCCCCCACCCTCGTGACCGCCTCTTTTGTTCCTTGGAGCAGGGCCCAAGTCTCTTGGATCACGTTCGGTGAGAAAATCACGTTCCCGAAGATTTTATTCCGTTTGGACTCCGTTTGATATTCCAAAACACTGAAATAGACAAAAAAAACAGCAATTCTGGGCTGGACCTCCGGTTAGTAGGTTAGTCCCAAAAATAATATAAAAGTGGAAAATAGAGCCCAATATAGTCCAAAACAATAGATAATATAGCATGGAGCAATCAAAAATTATAGATACATTGGAGACGTATCAGTGGGCCTTCTTTGCCGTCTGCTAGCAGACGGCAAAGAGGGTGGCCGTTTAGGGATGGCCCACATCTCCTCTTTGCCGTCCGCCGGCGGATGGCAAAGAACCTGACCTAGCCATGCCGTGCCCTATGGGGCCCACCAGGCCCTTTGCCGTCTGCCTTCTAACTCTTTGACGTTAGCTGGCTGATGGCAAAGAAGCAGCGGACGGCAAATAGACTTTTTGCCATCCGCACTTTCTTTGCCGTCTGCTTTGTGGGAGCGGACGGCAAAGAGGCTCTTCTCCGTCAGCCGGCAAGCGGCAAAGAGGTGGCAGACGGCAAATTGCCAGATTCCAGTAGTGTATGGAAAAGAACTTGCATGAAATCTTTTGGCCTACCTCCCGTGGCAGCGGGGTCCTATTGGAAACTAAGGGACATATTAGGTGACTATAGACTTGCAAGATAGGATCAAGAACTCACATATATTCATGAAAACATAATAGGTTCAGATATGAAATCATGGCACTCGGGCCCTAGTGACAAGCATTAAGCATAGCAAAGTCATAGCAACATCAATCTGAGAACATAGTGGATACTAGGGATCAAACCCTAACAAAACTAACTCGATTACATGATAAATCTCATCCAACCCACAACCGTCCAGCAAGCCTATGATGGAATTACTCACGCACAGCGGTGAACATCATGAAATTGGTGATGGAGGAAGGTTGATGATGATGATAGCGATGGATTTCCCTCTCCGGGGCCTCGAACGGACTTCAGATCAGCCCTCCCGAGAGAAATTAGGGCTTGGCGGCGGCTCCGTATCGTAAAACATGGTGAATCCTTCTCTCTTATTTTTTTCTCCCCGAACACGAATATATGGAGTCAAGATGGACGTCAATGGAGCATCAGGGGGTCCACGAGGCAGGGGGCGCGCCCAGGGGGGTAGGCGCACCCCCACCCTCGTGGACAGGGTGTGGGCCCTCTGACGTGGATTCTTCCGCCAGTATTTTTTATATATTCCAAAAATAATCTCCACTGATTTTCAGGTCATTCCGAGAACTTTTATTTTTGCACAATGGCAATTCTGCTGAAAACAGCGTCAGCACGGGTTAGTTCCATTCAAATCATGCAAGTTAGAGTCCAAAACAAGGGAAAAAGTGTTTGGAAAAGTAGATATGATGGAGACGTATCAACTCCCCCAAGCTTAAACCTTTGCTTGTCCTCAAGCAATTCAGTTGATAAAATGAAAGTGATAAAGAAAAACTTTTCCAAACTTTGTTTTCTCTTGTTGTTGCAAATATTTAAAGCCAACATTCAAGTTTTCAGAAAGATTATGAACTAACCATATTCACAATAACATTTAGGTCTCATGTTTACTCATATCAATGGCATAATCAACTAGCGAGCAATAATAATAAATCTCGGATGACAACACTTTATCAAAACAATCATAATATGATATAAAAAGATGGTATCTTGCTAGCCCTTTCTGAGATCGCAAAACATAAATGCAGAGCACCCCTGAAGATCAAGGGCTGACTGGAAATTGTAATTCATGGTAAAAGTGATCCAGTCAAGTCATACTCAATGTAAACTAACAATAATACATGCAAATGACAGCGGTGCTCTCCAACTGGTGCTTTTTAATAAGAGGATGATGACTCAACCTAAAAGTAAATGGATAGGCCCTTCGCAGAGGGAAGCATGGATTTGTATAGGTGCGAGAGCTTGATTTTGAAATAGAGATGAATAATATTTTGAGCGGTATACTTTCATTGTCAACATAACAACCGAGAGATCTCGATATCTTCCATGCTACACACATTATAGGCGGTTCCCAAGCAGAATGGTAAAGTTTATACTCCCCCACCACCAACAAGCATCAATCCATGGCTTGCCCGAAACAACGGGTGCCTCCAACTACCAACAATCCTGGGGGAGTTTTGTTTGCAATTATTTTGATTTGATTTGAGCATGGGACTGGGCATCCTGGTGACAAGCCATTTTCTCGTGGGTGAGGAGCGGAGTCCACTCCTCTTGAGAATAACCCACCTAGAATGGAAGATACAGACAACCCTAGTTGATACATGAGCTATTCGAGCATACAAAACAGAATGTTTATTTCAAGGTTTAGAGTTTGGCACATACAAATTTACTTGGAATGGCAGGTAGATAACGTATATGGGCAGGTATGGTGGACTCATACAGAATAACTTTGGGGTTTATGGAGTTGGATGCACAAGCAGTATTCCCGCTTAGTACAAGTGAAGGCTAGAAAGAGACTGGGAAGCAACCAACTAGAGAGCGACAACAGTCATGAACATGCATTAAAATTAATCAACATCGAATGCAAGCATGAGTAGGATATAATTCACCATGAACATAAATATCATGGAGGCTATGTTGATTTTGTTTCAACTACATGCGTGAACATGTGCCAAGTCAAGCCACTAGAATCATTCAAAGGAGGATACCACCCTATCATACCACATCACAACCATTTTAATAGCATGTTAGCATGCAAGGTAAACCATTATAAACTCCTAGCAAATTAAGCATGGCATAAGCAATTATAATCTCTAATTGTCATTGCAAACATGTTTCATTCATAATAGGCTGAATCAGGAACGATGAACTAATCATATTTACAAAAACAAGAGAGGTCGAGTTCATACCAGCTTTCCTCATCTCAATCAGTTCATCATATATCGTCATTATTGCCTTTCACTTGCACGACTGAATAGTGTGGATAATAATAATAGTGCATGTGCATTGGACTAAGCTGGAATCTACAAGCATTCAACTCAAGAGAGAAGACAAGGTAATATGGGCTCTTTGTTAGATCAACAATAATGCAAATGAGAGTCACTCAACATTTTCATCAAGGTCTTCTCCTCTCGACCCCCAAAGAACAAGAAAAGAAATAAAACTATTTACGCGGGAAGGCTCCCAACAAGCAAAAGAAGAACGAGGAATCTTTTTGGGTTTTGTTTTTAATTACTACTACTACAGGCATGGAAAGTAAACTAGCTAAAAGCTACAACTAACTTTTTTTGGTTTTTCCTAAGGTTTTTCAAACACACAAGAAGAAATATTAAAAATAGAAAATAAACTAGCATGGATGATATAATGAAAAAGTATGAGCACCGACAATTGGAATGAGTGTTTGAACATGAATGTAATGTCGGTGATAAATACATACTCCCCCAAGTTTAGGCTTTTGGCCTAAGTTGGTCTATGCCCATGGATCAAAACTGCCCTCTCTGGTGTACTGAGGAGGGTCTTCGGGGTTCCACTGGTTGGCAATCTCCTTCGGATCCCACTGATAAACAGACTGACGGTTAGGATCAGATTGTAGCTCCAGCTCTGGAGCTGATGTCAGGCTCTGGTATGCCTGAACGGCTTCCGGTGAAACAAGGTACGTGCCTGAAAATATGTTGAACAAAGAGGGAGCGGGCAGGGTGATAGTCTCAAAGTGCTTCTTATCAAATATTAGTCTATAGTTAAGCATCTTCTTCTTATGCTTAACAATAAAATCATGTGCTACCATGATCTTATAATCTAGAAAAACATGAGGCAACAACTTTTCCTCTTTCTCATAATGCCTAATAGGTATGTTAAAGTGTGCAGCAAGGCGCGAGGCGAAGATGCCTCCCAAGACGGGACCCTTTGTTGGTTCAGATTTAACCGTTCAGCAACAATAGCGCCTAAACTAAAAGTGGTATCACGAAACAAAGCATGGCGCAAAATGATAATATCAGGGGCACTGAGATTTCCATAGTTCCCACGACCAATTAAGCATCTACTAGAAAATATTGCAAAGTAACATAGAACAGGAAAATGTATGCTAGTGATTCTTGCATCGGAAACTTTCCTCGTTTCCCCTACATCGATTGCATCAATAAATCCCTCCACATCATTACGATGTGGTTCCTCTATGCTGCCCTCAAAGGGTATCCTACAAACCCGGCAAAAATTGTAAAGTGACATCTCCTTATGCTCATCATATAAATAAAATTCCATCGAAGGTGGTGATCTCCTAGCATGGAAATGAAAATTTTGCACAAAAATATTGGTGAGTAAGAGATACTATTCGCGCTAGTCATGGAGGAAGTCGGTGAGGCCTGCATTCTCAGCCAAATAATAAAAATCTTCATAAATCCCGGCCTCTTTCAAGAACTCATCACAAGGCCATTCGCACGACCGAACCTCCCCAGTACGAGGGAGATTATACTTGGGCTTCTTGTTTTATTCACTTTGCTTATCCTTAGAACTTCGGCTCGATGAGCCCCTCAAGAATCTCTTCATCTTTTTCTGAATATTTTAAAAAAAATTAGTAACTTAAAATAAAATTGAACCAAACTCAACAAAATTGATAGCAACTACTCCTACAAGTGCCTAGAGGCCATATCATGCATTAGAACTACTTTTGACCACATAAATTTGACATGCAAGCTCAAGAACAGGGTCACCTAAGCAGCAAAAATTTGCAATAAATAAAGCACTAGAACAAAGACTAATTGGACCATTGGAGGAGTCACATACCAAAAAACAATCCCCAAAAGCAGTTTTGTGAATGGAGCTTTGAGCAAGGAGATCGAAAATGGCAGCAAGATGAGCTAGAACTCGGGTTTGAGCTGGTGGATGATTTTTTTTCTGGAGCAAGACGAAGTGTGTGGGTGCAAGGATAAGTGGAGGGGACCCATGTGGGGTCCACAAGGCAGGGGGCGCGCCCAGGGGTGGGTGCGCCCTCCACCCTCGTGGGCACGTGGCTACTCCCCCTGCTGTGTTCTCAGTGCCTAAAATCCTCAAATATTCTAGAAAAAACATATTTCATTTTCAGGGCATTTGGAGAACTTTTATTTTCAGGGTATTTTTTATTGCAAGGATAATTCAGAAAATAGACAGAAAAATACTATTTTTTGCTTTATTTAAGATAAATAACAGAAAGTAAAAGGAGGGTACAGAAGGTTGTGCTTTCTAACTTCATCCATCTCATGCTCATCAAAAGGAATCCACTAACAAGGTTGATCAAGTCTTGTTAACAAACTCATTCCGAATCGCATGAAACCAGAAAAATTTCGAATAACACTAGGTTACCTCAACGGGGATATGCACATCCCCAACAATAAGAATATCATATTTCTTCTTGACAGTAGGAAGAGGAAATTCAAAACCTCCAATAGTAATTGTTGAAAATTTTCCAATAGAATTGATACTATGGACTTGAGGTTGTTTCCTTGGAAAGTGTACAGTATGCTCATTACCATTAACATGAAAAGTGGCATTGCCTTTGTTGCAATCAATAACAACCCCTGCAGTATTCAAAAAAGGGTCTACCAAGGATAATCGACATACTATCGTCCTCAGGAATATCAACAATAACAAAGTCTGTTAAAATAGTAACATTTGCAACCACAACAGGCATGTCCTCACAAATACCGATAGGTATAGCAGTTGATTTATCATCCATTTGCAAATATATTTCAGTAGGTGTCAATTTATTCAAATCAAGTCTATGATATAAAGAGAGAGGCATAACAATAGCACCGGCTCCAAGATCACATAAAGCAGTTTTAACATAGTTTCTTTTAATGGAGCATGGTATAGTTGGTACTCCTGGATCTCCAAGTTTCTTAGGTATTCCACCCTTAAAAGTGTAATTAGCAAGCGTGGTGGAAATTTCATCTTCCGGTATCTTTCTTTTATTAGTAACAATATCTTTCATGTACTTAGCATAAGGATTCATTTTAAGCATATCAGTCAAACACATACGCAAAAAAGATAGGTCTAATCATTTCAACAAAGCGCGCAAAATCCTCATCATCCTTTTTCTTGGATGGTTTAGGAGGAAAAGGCATCGGTTTCTGAACCCATGGTTCTCTTTCTTTATCGTGCTTCCTAGCAACAAAGTCTCTTTTATCATAATGTTGATTCTTTGATTGTGGGTTATCAAGATCAACTACAGGTTCAATCTCTACATCATTGTCATTACTAGGTTGAGCATCAACATGAACATCATCATTAACATTATCACTAGGTTCATGTTCATTACCAGATTGTGTCTCAGCATCAGAAATAGAAATATCATTGGGATTCTCAGGTGTGTCTATAACAGGTTCACTAGAAGCATGCAAAGTCCTATCATTTTTATTTTTCTTCCTTTTAGAAGAACTAGGTGCATCAACATTAGTTCTCTGAGAATCTTGCTCAATTCTCTTAGGGTGGCCCTCAGGATACAAAGGTTCCTGAGTCATTTTACCCCCTCTAGTCATAACTCCAACAGCATTATCATTTTCCTTATTATTCAATTCATTGAGCAAATCATTCTGAGCCTTAAGTACTTGTTCTACTTGAGTGGTGGCCATAGAAGCATGTTTACTAATAATTTTAAGTTCACCTTTAACTCTAGACATATAATCACTCTAGTGTTCAAGCATATCAGCATTGTGGTTCAATTGTCTACCAACATAAGCATTGAAGTTTTCTTGTTTAACAATAAAATTATCAAACTCATCTAAGCATTGGCTAGCAGACTTATAACGAGGGATATCACCTTCATCAAATCTATAGAGAGAATTTACCTTTACTACCTGTGTCGGGTTATCAAGACCATGTATTTCTTCAATAGGTGGTAAATTCTTAACATCTTCAGCTTTAATACCTTTTTCGTTCATAGATTTCTTCGCCACTTGCATATCTTCAGGACTGAGAAATAGAATGCCCCTTTTCTTCTGAGTTAGCTTAGGAGTTGGTTCAGGAAGTGTCCAATAATTTTCATTACTCAACATATTATTCAATATCAATTCATCTTGATCAACAGTTCTTTCCCTCAAAACACAACCAGCACAACTATCCAAGTGGTCTCTGGAAGCATCGGTCAGTCCATTATAAAAGACATCAAGTATTTCATTTTTCTTGAGAGGATGATCAGGCAAAGCATTAAGTAATTGGAGAAGCCTCCCCCAAGCTTGTGGGAGACTCTCTTCTTCAATTTACACAAAATTATATATTTCCCTTAAGGTAGCTTGTTTCTTATGAGCGGGGAAATATTTAGTAGAGAAGTAATAAATCATATCCTGGGGACTACGCACACAACCAGGATCAAGAGAATTAAACCATGTTTTAGAATCACCCTTTAATGAGAATGGAAACAACTTAAGGATAAAGTAATAGCGAGTTTTCTCATCATTAGTGAATAGGGTGGCTATATCATTTAATTTAGTAAGATGTGCCACAACAGTTTTAGATTCATAGCCATAAAAAGGATCATATTCAACCAGGGTAGTTAACTAAGGATCGACAAAGAAATCATAATCCTTATCAGTAATAAAGATAGGTGAAGTAGCAAAAGCAGGGTCATATTTCATTATAGCATTAAAAGACTTTTCTTTAAGTTTAACAAATAATTTCTTAAGATCAGATCTGTCATTGCAAGCTAATAAGTCTCTAGCAGTTTCTTCATCCATAACATAACCCTCAGGAACAATAAGCAATTCATATTTAAGGGGAGAATCTTCATCATCACTTTCATCAATATTATCAGTTTCAATAATTTCATTCTCTCTAACCCTAGCAAGTTGTTCATCACGAAATTCACCTAGTGGCACAGTATTATCAAGCATAGAAGTAGTTTCATCATAAGTATCATGCAAAGCAGAAGTGGCATCATCAATAACATGCAACATATCAGAATGAATAGCAGGAGTAGGTGTCGCAAGTTTACTCAAAACAGAAGGTGAATCAAGTGCAGAGCTAGATGGCAGTTCCTTACCTCCCCTCGTAGTTGAGGGAAAAATCTTGGTTCTTTGATCTTTCAAGTTCTTCATAGTGATCAGCAAATATAAATCCCAAGTGACTCAAAGAATAGAGCTATGCTCCCCGGCAACAGCGCCAGAAAAGTCTTGATAACCCACAAGTATAGGGGATCGCAACATTTTTCGAGGGTAGAGTATTCAACCCAAATTTATTGATTCGACACAAGGGGAGCCAAAGAAAATTCTCAAGTATTAGCAGACGGGTTGTCAATTCAACCACACCTGGAAACTTAATATCTGCAGTGAAGTATTTAGTAGCAAAGTAATATGATAGTAGTGGTAGCGATAGCAAAAGTAATATTTTTTGGTTTTATAGTGATTGTAACAATAGCAACGGAAAAGTAAATAAGCGAAGAACAATATATGAAAAGCTCGTAGGCAATGGATCAGTGATGGATAATTATGTCAGATGCGATCAATCATGCAACAGTTATAACATAGGGTGATACAGAACTAGCTCTAGCTCATCAATGTAATGTAGGCATGTATTCTGAATATAGTCATACGTGCTTATGAAAAAGAACTTGCATGACATCTTTTGTCCTACCCTCCCGTGGCAGCGGGGTCCTATTGAAAACTAAGGGATATCAAGGCCTCCTTTTAATGGAGTACTAGACCAAAGAATTAACACATAGTGAATACATGAACTCCTTAAACTACGGTCCTCATCGGTAAGTATCCCGATTATTGTCACTTCAGGGTTAACGGATCATAACACATAATAGGTGACTATAGACTTGCAAGATAGGATCAAGAACTCACATATATTCATGAAAACATAATAGGTTCAGACCTGAAATAATGGCACTCGGGCCCTAGTGACAAGCATTAAGCATAGCAAAGTCATAGCAACATCAATCTCAGAACATAGTGGATAGTAGGGATCAAACCCTAACAAAACTAACTCGATTACATGATAAATCTCATCCAACCCATCACCGTCCAGCAAGCCTATGATGGAATTACTCACGCACGGCGGTGAGCATCATGAAATTGGTGATGGAGGAAGATTGATGATGACGATGGCGACGGATTCCCCTCTCCGGAGCCCCGAACGGACTCCAGATCAGCCCTCCCGAGAGAGATTAGGGCTTGACGGCCGCTCCGTATCGTAAAACACGATGAATCCTTCTCTCTATTTTTTTCTCCCCGAACACGAATATATAGAGTTAAGATGGGCATCGGTGGAGCATCAGGGGGCCCACGAGGCAGGGGGCGCTCCTAGGGGGTAGGCGCGCCCCCACCCTCGTAGACAGGGTGTGGGCCCCCTGACGTGGATTCTTCGGCCAGTATTTTTTATATATTTCAAAAATAATCTCCGTTGATTTTCAGGTCATTCCGAAAACTTTTATTTCTGCACAATGGCAATTCTGCTGAAAACAGCGTCAGTCCGGGTTAGTTCCATTCAAATCATGCAAGTTAGAGTCCAAAACAAGAGCAAAAGTGTTTGGAAAAGTAGATACGATGGAGACGTAACAACTCCCCCAAGCTTAAACTTTTGTTTGTCCTCAATCAATTCAGTTGATAAACTGAAAGTGATAAAGAAAAACTTTTACAAACTCTGTTTGCTCTTGTTGTTGCAAATATGTAAAGCCAGCATTCAAGTTTTCAGCAAAGATTATGAACTAATCATATTCACAATAACATTTAAGTCTCATATTTACTCATATCAACAACATAATCAACTAGCGAGCAATAATAATAAATCTCGGATGACAACACTTTCTCAAAACAATTATAATAAGATATAGCAAGATGGTATCTCACTAGTCCTTTCTGAGACCGCAAAAATATTTTACCTTTTGTTTAGTTTTATTTATCTATCTATCAGATCTGACATTTGCAAGTGACCGTAAAGGGATTGACAACCCCTTTATCGTGTTGGGTGCAAGTGTTTGATTGTTTGTGCAGGTATTATGTGTCTTGTACGTTCTTATCCTACTGGATTGATACCTTGATTCTCAAACTGAGAGAAATACTTATCTCTACTTTACTGCATCACTCTTTCCTCTTCAAGGGAAAAATCAACGCAAGCTCAGGAAGTAGCAGGCGGCCGTAGGGAGCGGCGGCCGAGGTGTAGGGTTAGGTTTTGGGAGGGAGAGGGAGAAGTAGCGGCGACAAGAGGGGCGCGCGGCTGAAGTGGGAGGAGATGGTGCGGTGGCGGCAATAGATCGCGAAAGTGAGGAGGGGATCGACTTGCTAAACCGATACCATGTTAGATGGAAAGAAGAGATTGCATGTATCGATAATCATTGATCAGGTGCATGGTGCACATATATAGATACAAGGAGTGTCGGCCTCTACTTGTCTCTCAAGATGTACAAATATACGAGAAAGAAAGGATTTACGGCAGAGTAAATACAAAGCCCTAGTCCTATACATATATACATGTTCAGGACCTCCTGCTTGGAGGACAAGGCCGTCCCTATAGACTGGGATTAGGCCAAGTTTTCTGGCCGATTCTCCCAGAATCTTGAGAATCGGGGCTCCTCACAGTTTATGTCAGAATCTTGAACTCATATTTTTTTTACAATCCTAACTAGTTAGGATGTAAACAGTTAGGACTGTTCAAGATTTTGAGAGGAGCTGGGTGAAGGATCGATTCTCCAAATTCCGAGAGAATCGGCAAAAAAAAAACGAGTGTTCTGTGTGTTATTCCCACCTTTACATACTACAGTCTGACACATTTATAAATTCTCCGTCCGTCGCTCGGTCGCTCCTCCCGGAACGAACCCAATCACGCAAGCAAAGAAGGGAGCGGAGCAGCACCCGCACCGGCCCTCGTAATTGCCTCCTCGATCTCCAATCATAGGCCGGCTCGAGGTGCCACGCTATTCAACGGACCTCTCCCTTTGTTTACTCCTCCCGCCCAAATCATTCTCAGTTTTCTCTCCTCCTCTCTGTTACGAAGAATCAGACCGAGCCTAGCTTCCTAGTTGTTGTGTGGTTGGGCGGTGCTGGTGCGTTAATGGCGGTTGACCTCCTCCTCCCCCTCGCGCCTTTAAATTGCGAGGGAAGAAGCGCCAGTGGTGAGAGCCGCAGATAGCCATTTGTTTCTGTTACTGCCTGCCCTTGCTCCGATTGAATCTCGCCCGGGCTCTCTGTTCCGTGTTCTGTTTCTGTTTCTGCTCTTCAGCAGCAGCCGCTGCTTCTTGTCCCTTCTTTCCTGACGCGGCAATGGCATCGGAGAAGCTCGTCGCCAGGAAAGGCAGGCTCAGGCAGCGCTACGACAACGAGTACCGCCTCGTCGCCGGGTGAGTATCCACTCATTGGATCATTGTATCTTCCATGTTCCAAGCCGTTCTTGCCCTGACGAGCCGTGTTCCTCTCTCGGGCGCAGGTGCGTCCCGTACCGCGTGGACAAAGACGGGCAGCTCGAGGTTCTCATGGTCTCCACAGCCAACAGGGACGATCTCGTCTTCCCCAAGGTAACACCAACTCACAGTACCAACCATCACACATATTTCGTCGGCGACATGCATCCACGTACTGATCGATCGATGGATTGACTTTTTCAGGGCGGCTGGGAGGACGACGAGGACGTCTATGAGGCGGCATGCCGCGAGGCGCTGGAGGAGGCCGGAGTCAGGGGCAACATCAATGTAACTACTCTACTCACACATATCTTTCCTTGGCATGCATCACCAACCTAGTGGAGTATTTACTATCTTGATTACATGAACAGCTAATGGTGCAAGTTTACTGCATCTCTAGGTAATTAGCTGATTTATTTTTTTGGCGGGTGAGGTAATTAGCTGATTTGACCTCTAGAGATCGATTGAGCTATATATGATGATATACTAAAATAAGCAGATAGCGGCGAACACGATGATGTTTGATAGAGAAAGCAACCAGCCAGGGATTTTTCTCTCTTGATAAAATCTGTCGTGGAGAATTTTTTGGATCTTACATAACAACCAGGAGACAAGACAAGGACATGGCCGTTGACTTAGTAAAAATTTACATATTCGGTGTGCCGTGGTGTAATTCTTTCACGATTATCCTTTGAGTTGTCTAGTCTGCCGGGGAGCCCTTGATTATTGTGAATCCAAATAATTGCGCTCTTTTATTCATCTTGCGCTGGCTTGTCGTCAGAAGCCTTGTCCCCTGGAACAATTTCCAAGCATCGATACATGGCTCCTCCACAGATGATAGAAAAGAACACATTCAGAGATCTAGCAGATTGCTGCTATGCATGTGACGTGTCTGCTGTTTGTCCAACACCGATCTAAACAATCAGCTCCTGTTGGTGACATGTTTGTGTTAATTATGTATTAGCATTTACATGAATTATATAGCTGTTTCTGATAGGAAATTACCACGTATTTTCTCTCCAGAGAAACCCGCTGGGCTTGTGGGTGTTCAGGAGCAAGAGCAGGCAAAGCCTGGGCCAGAGCAGCGACAGCCCGCGGGGCGCCTGCAAGGGCCACGTCTTCGCGCTGGAGGTCACCGAGGAGCTCAAGCAATGGCCGGAGCAGGAAACCCACGGAAGGCGGTGGCTCTCCCCAGCGGACGCGTACGGGCTCTGCCGGTACGACTGGATGCGCGAGGCGCTGACGGCATTGCTGGACCTTTGTTCGACGGCATCGTCGCCGATCCCTGTAGCGGCGGCGGTGGCCGTGAGCACTGCGGCGCCGGAGCTGAACGAGCACGCTGGCATGTGCATAAGCATGATGCTGATGAAACCGGTGGACTCCGCGGATCGAGCGGTGGCGCTGTGCTGATCCTTGCGGCGCATGCAGATGAACTGACGACAGACTGCAGGCGAAGCTAATAAGCAGACAGAAATATCATCTGATAAGACATTTGAACATGTTCTCTTTTCGTTCTAATCAGTAATTAGTTATCGTCGTAATTACTGAGTGTCATCCGTCATGTATGATCAATTCCTGGCCTCTGTTGATTGCCAACTTGTATGATCGATCCGTGCGTTCTGTAATGTTATCAAGTCTTAGGGCCACTTGATTAAGTCGTCATGTAAATGTTTGCTTCCGTTCCTCAAATGCATTTTCTGAGCAACAAGAATATTTGTGAATAGAGTTTTATTATTCTGTCGTGGTTCAACATATTTTGTCATGTTTTTTATAAAGAGAAATATCAAGATAGTAGTGCCCAATATGTCTAACCACTGCAACAATATAATGTCAAGAGGTAGTTTAGACATATAGGTTGCACACACCAAATTATTAAAAAGAAGAAAAAGTAATGACCTTTAGAAAGTCACGGCCAAGCAATCACCAGTGGTTGACAGTTTCATTGCGCGTGATCCGACGGCGAGTCCACCGTAGGTACCAGCCGACCGCTACAACTTGCTTGATATTAAGGCTTGGCATTAGTTATAGAGGCGGATCAGGGAGCAACGGAATATGTTCCATGACAGCAGACCCTGATTGATCAACCATCTCTGCTGTAGAGATGAAGTCCCTCAAACCCAAACGTTGCCGAAGTTGCTGCGGCTGAATGCACTAGAAAACGCAGGTGACGAATATCTTAAGAGTGTTGGTGGCAGATCGGGCAAGCTCTAATTGGCCCTATGTGCCGGGTTGTGCTTTTAAGGGCATGAAGCATGGAGTAAGGGCATCTTCCGACCCGTAAACCTGCCGCAATGGTTCAGATTAGTCTGGACCGCGGAAGCCATCTAAAGACAGTCCTATATTGATCCGTTGCACGGTTCAGACATAATTTCTCTTGCAGTTTGAAGATAAAAATGAGGAAGATTTGCAGGAAACCGGACCGATCCTAAGCCCGCTTTTGACCGTCCTGACCCATCAAAAACCCCTCATCCCTCCCGCTTGTTCTCGGTCAACGCCGCTCCAGAGCGTCAGCGCCCGCATTCATGTCCGACCAGAGTAGGCGCGGTCGCTCACTGGCTCCGGCATTGAAGCGGCACGCCAACCAAGAGAGCGCCGCCCGCGCCGATTCCTGGTGCAGGCGACTGCCGTGCGTTCAAACAACACGACAAGCGCCCGTCCGTCCGTCTGCCGCCCGCAATGATGGCTCGCGGTTGCCGAGGTGCCTCCTCCGACGCCACCTGTCCATCCCTTTACCGCCCATTGGTGCTATATAAACCGCTGCCCTGGCCATAGCCACAGTCATCCCTCTCCGCAGCACTCCCCTCCATCGATCCCTCTGCAGCCAAAGCTCTCTGGGATGGGATGACGTCGAAGCAGAAGAAGGCCATGGCCGCCATTGTTGCCGACTGGCAAGCTGGCAGGCAGCCGGAGGACGCCTCCTCTGACGACGTGCAAATGGAGGTCCTTCGACGAGCTAGCGACACCCTCCTCTTCCTCCGCGGCACCCTCCTCCTCCACTCCATCCTCGCTGGTGGATTGCACCATGACCATCGGCGAGGCCCGTGCCCATTATATGGACATGGTGCGGGAGGAGCAGGAGGACCAGTTCTGGGAGGCGCAGACCAACGTCAACTACAACCACAATCTCCTTCAGAAGCATCCGCACACGGAGGAGCATGTCGCCACTGGCAGGGCGGTCGCTCCGGACGCGGACCTTGCGGAGGAAGCGGCATTGCTCGAGTCCTACCGCTCTGCCCGCCAGATCCACCTCGCCCGCTGGCGGTATCGGCAGCGGGTGGCAAAGGTGGTGGCCGCCAGCAAAGAGTGCGGCGACGAGGCGGGTGAGGCATTGTTCGGCGAGACCAACGACGAGGAGGCCGCGCCCCAGCGCCACGACCACGAAGAAGCCGACACGTCCGTGGGTGCCTGCGACGGCGAGGAAAAGTAGTGCACGGTAGGTCACCGCCGCTCGTGTCCCAGGAAGGCCATCGCTCCTCCTCTCCCGTTGACGCCAAGCTTGGTGGGCTGAGCATCTTCGGCCGATTAGTTGCTTGGCGGCGACATGGAGGCGGACAACTTCAGTTCCTGGGGCTCCGGAGGCGGAGGTTACGGAGGCGGAGCTGGAGAGGGCCGAGGCGGAACTAGAGACGGTGAAGCTTTAGTTCTCAGGGCTGATGGCTGGACACGGGGACCAGGCGCCGGTGATCATTTAGATTAGGTATTAATTATACTCCAGAGGCCGCCTAGCACCGCTTTGTTGTATTTGTAATGAAATTTGTCATATTTATATGAAATTCGTTGTGTTCATATGAAATCCGGTCGTGTTTATATGACATCCGGACTTGTTTGAACGAATTTCATTTGGTTGGTTCAAATTGTTGTAAAAATGTATGCGGCTACGGTTGGATGACGTTCTCTCTCATCCGTGTCCGCGGACTGATCCCCTGTCCGTGGACGGATGCGAAAGAAATTTATAGGTTGCCATTGTAGATGGCCTAACGCCAACAAAAAATAGAAACTTATTATTACTAACGAATTTTAGCCCTGCATGGTCAAAACTTAAGTAAAGAAACATGAAAAGAATGTGTCTTTGGGTGCCAGCTTTTGGAGGGCGATCTCCGTGGGGTGGTTATTTTGAAAATTTAGAAAATTATAGTTTGGAGTTTCAACAAATTCTGAAAAAAAAATCTACACATTCATATGGATGCATTCTATATGTGCATAAAGTCTAACGCTGAAATATATGGTGGGAGCTACACAAAAAAGAAAATTCGTGCATTTCTAATGGTGAATAGTATTTTTTACTGTTCATCAGTTTCAAATCGCGATTGTGTCTTTCTTGTGTAGCTCTCACCATAATATGTATCATCTTCAAAAATTGCACACATGTAGAATACATCCATATGAACATGAATGATTTTTTCAGAATTTTGTGAACCTTCTAAACATGATTTTTGACTTTTTCCAAAATAATCATCTCCATGGAAGTCACCCGTCATCGGCATTTTCAAATGTGTCTTCCGCAAAAAGGAAGTAAATGAACGAGTCAGCCCGCCTCCTGGTCCATACAAACTTGCGTTTGTTTGGTGGGCTGGGCTGTCCAAATTGACCCAATCAAGAAACCACTAAAAACATCGATGGCAATTTGGCATCCTCTATCGTTGCTAGTTTGACATAGCCTGCCTTCTATAGCAGCCACAAAACTTCACCATTTCAACTTGAAAACCAATCCATCCAGTGCCCTGAACCTAGAAAGAAGACAATGTATTAGGTTAATTACAGGAGTTAGCAAGTTGGGTTTTATCACTAGTCGTTATTTAGTTAATGTTATCGTACATTTTCTTCTGCCAAAGCTTGTACATTTCATCTAAAATGACCTACCATACTGATTTGTGCCTTAGTGCCTTACACATTTAATTTATGTTTCAGAGACATTGCGTGCACCAAACACATTTGAATTCGGAAAAGGCGTATACTCCATTCGTAAATTAATATAAAAGCGTTTAGAGCACTAAATAGTAATCTAAACACTCTTACATTTCTTTACAGAGGGAGTACTAAACTTAGCTCATAGCTTTTGGATATATATATATATATATATATATATATATATATATATATATATATATATATCTGTGTGTGTGTGTGTGTGTGTGTGTGTGTGTGTGTGTGTGTGGCATTGAAATGGTCCAGACTCCATAGGTTGAGAGGTAGGCTTTGGTTGGTAGGTAGCTCTCGGCACATGCCAGACGAAAACTTTGTTCAGCTTCGCCTCATCACTTCATATTTTGGATTGCTAATACTCGGAATGTAGCCTGCAGCCTTTATACTTTTCAGAACCCTATGTTGAGAAGATGTGTCTGCTATAAACTGCAGTTTTTGTCTGTTGTTGCCCTTTCTGTACAAGATGATGCAGGAAAGTTTCTTCTTTCTTCTTCATTATCAAGAACGCATTGACATTCGTAACCATCTAGCTAGAGGAACACAATATTGACTTAGCCTTGAAGTTAGTTCATGCCAACAAATCTTCAGCCCCAATCGGATCATGGAGCAGAGCACCTCCACATGACTGGGTGGGCCATAACCCATGGTATTGAACTCTCACTTTTGGTCATGAACCCTACTTGCTTAGTACTACTGGTTTTGTCCGTTGCTAGCATAATTAATCCTAGCTAGCAGGTTACACAAGGGAGGTTATGTTGTTAGGTTCTAACTAGATATAGCTAACTATAGTAGTAGCTAGTGGATATGTCTGTGGAATGCAAGAATTCTACTCCAAACTAGATCACTGATGACGCGCGTTGCCACGCCCGTCCATTTTTACGATGGAATTTTAGGTATTACCACGGGTAGATATTGTTGTAAGTGTGTAAACATAGCCATATTTTGTTAGTAATTAAAGTCGGAAACATTTCCAATTTTCATTAGTATGCAAAAATGGAGCACAGTATTGATCAATAAAGGAAAGGTAAATTTTATTTGGTATGCAAAGTAGAGTGGTACCGATTATGAACTTGCATGTCAAGACGAACACAGGTTTCAGTTTTCAGGACTGGAACATGTATTAGAAGATTGGTGCACAACTAAGAGCACCAAGCAAGACAAGAGTTCAAGTAGGACTCTTACAAAAATAATGATGCTTAACATAGGTTGTTCCATACCTAGTCTTAAAAACCAACCTTTAACTCTTAATTAAGAAAATATATATCCTTATTGGGTGTAAATTTTCCTCATCTCCAAAATAGTTACAGTTAGGTGTGCGTGTGACGCATTGTTTTTCACAGTATGTTGAGGAAGTTACACGCGAGTACTAGTCCTATAGTTTTTTTTGTGCCAAAGTATTAGATTCCATTTTGATTATATTTTTTTTTCGGGTGAATATTGTCAATGGCGAGCCCTTCCTTCTAGCCACCTTAGTCCCCAGTCCATCTGGAGTACATGATACATTGGTTAGAAATATATATTGGTGGAGGAAAACAAGTACATCACAGGCAGAAGCATAGACCCACCCAATTTGTCTCCATCATTCAACTTTTTGCAATAACATGGAAAAGAACCTACACAGGAGCACTCACTTCTTGTTTCGGAACAGGCACACTACGAAATACAATAGCTCTGCCATTTTTTATCCTCTAGAAAGCCAAAACCCTTCCGATGTAAGTTTCATGAACAACTTTGGCTTTAGCCTTACCTACTAAAATCAACAACTTTAGGGCATTGGAATCTAAATTAAATATTTATCTTCACTCTCAAGCACAATATAGCAGATGTCAATATAGGGCATGTAGAGGAAGAGGAAACAATTGTCTATATTAAATATAGCTGAATGCAATGCAAGATCAAATGATAAGAAACTTCTAAGCATCTCAGCTCTCTGAAAATATTAATCAAATTAGATCTGACAAACACCTAAGTTAATATCTTTTCACTATTCCCCACATAGAGTTAACTTACAACTACTGGCAAATCTTTTGCCAAAGTAATATGTAGGAAAAAATTGGCAGCCACAAATCAACAAAAAGTAGTATGTGGTGGGTGCAGTGTCCCCATCGAATCTCTACATTTGCAAAAGCATTGCCCTCACTTGGGTGTACTTCTATCTCAATGCAACCTCTTATACCGAGAGTGGATTCATGAAGAGTCCCGGTAGACAGTCCAAGTGCACTTGTGATCTCTGTTAACAGTACATGTCTCCAAAACATATGCTTTTTCTGCCACCTAAAAAGCGGATGAAAATTTATTTCTAGTCAGTACGCAATCAAGATGTAGTAATTGTGGACATAAAGGGCAACCTACACCATGTATATGGATTAATTTGGTTGTAGGATATGCATCTGGTTCACCGAGAGTGGCTTCTTTTCTTTTTTTAGAGTCGAGATTTTGCGGTCATTGTTGGAGGAATTGGATGTGGAAGTACCCTTCTACCTTTTGTAGTTCTGTATAAGCTACACGATCCATGGTTCAAAGAGTCCTTGTATATTTTTCGTTGCGATATTGACCTATCTGCAGGAAGAAGTGAGAACAAACATTGTTAAGGAAATTGATACGTCTCCAATGCATCTACTTTTCCTAACGCTTTTCCTCCTGTTTTGGACTCTAATTTGCATGATTTGAATGAAACTAACCCCGGACTGACACTGTTTTCAGCAAAACTACCATGGTGTTGTTTTTGTGCAGAAATAAAAGTTCTCGGAATGAAACGAAACTTTGCAAGGATTTTTTATATCAATAATAAGAATTTCTAGAGCCAAGACCCACCAGAGGGGGCACCTGGGTGAGCACAACCCACCAGGATGCGCCCCCCTCTCCTGACGCGCCCAGGTGGGTTGTGCCCACCTGGTGGCCCCGCAGACCCTGAAACCGACACTATAAAATCCTATTTTTCCAGAAAAAATCAAGGAGAAAGAATTATTGCGATCCACGAGACGGAGCCGCCGCCACCTCCTGTTCTTCACCGGGAGGCCAGATCTAGAGTCTGTTTGGGGCTCCGGAGTGGGGGGTCTTCGTTCTTTGTCATCACCAACCCTTTTCCATCGCCAATTCCATGATGCTCCCCATCGGGAGTGTGTAATTCCTTCGTAGGCTCGTTGGTCAGTGAGGAGTTGGATGAGATTCATCATGTAATCGAGTTAGTTTTGTTAGGGCTTGATCCCTAGTATCCACTATGTTCCTAGATTGATGTTGCTATGACTTTTCCATGCTTAATGCTTGTCACTTTGGGCCTGGGTGCCATGATTTCAAATCCGAACAGTTTATGTTATCACCATTATATCCATGTTCTAGATCCGATCTTGCAAGTTATAGTCACCTACTACGTGTTATGATCTGGCAACCCCGGAGTGACAATAGCCGGGACCATTCCCGGTGATGACCGTAGTTTGAGGAGTTCATGTATTCACTATGTGTTAATGCTTTGTTTTGGTTCTCTATTAAAAGGAGGCCTTAATATCCCTTAGTTTCCAATATGGACCCGGGTGCCACGGGAGGGTAGGACAAAAGATGTCATGCAAGTTCTTTCCATAAGCACGTATGACTATTTACGGAATACATGCCTACATTATATCGATGAACTGGAGCTAGTGTCGTATCGCCCTAGGTTATAACTGACCCATGATGAATATCATCCAACAAGTCACCGATCCAATGCCTACGAACTTATCCTATAGTGTTCTTGCTAAGTTACTACTGCTATCATCACTGTTACACTTGCTACAAAACTATTGCTATCACTGTTACCATTACCGTTACTATTGCCACTATTATCAAAACTATCATACTACTTTGCTACTGATCACTTTGCTGCAGATAATTAATCTCCAGGTGTGGTTGAATTGACAACTCCGCTGCTAATTCCTTCAAATATTCTTTGGCTCCCCTTGTGTCGAATCTATAAATTTGGATTGAATACTCTACCCTCGAAAACTGTTGCGATCCCCTATACTTGTGGGTTATCAAGACCCTTTTCTAGCGCTGTTGCCGGGGAGCATAGCTATATTTGTTGAGTAACTTGGGATTATTATCAATTTATCACTATGAAGAATCTAAAGGATGCTAAGACTAAGATATTTCCCTCAAAGACGAGGGGAGGTAAGGAACTGTCATCCAGTTCTGCTTTAGATTCACCTTCTGTTATAAGTAAACTTGCAACACCACCACATGCTATTAATTCTGATATGTCGCAAGTTATTGATGATGCTACTTCTGCTATGGATAATGCTTATGATGATGCCAGTACCTTGCTTGATACCGATGATGTGCCACTTGGTGAATTTCTTGATAAACAAATTGCTAGAGTAATACAACATGATGTTGTTGAATCTGATGATGAGCTTGAAACTGAAACTCCTTAAACACCTACTAGAGCTAGCAATTGCCTAAGGTACCAAAAGGTTATGTTATGAGTGAAGAAACAACTAGAGATATTCTTGCTTGCAGAGATAGCGATGATCTAGAGAAATTATTATGCAAGTATAAAGAAAAATCTATGAATGCTAGAATGAAATGTGATCCTAAGTTTGCTACTTCACCTATCTTTATTGATGATAAGGATTATGAATTCTCTGTCGACCCAAAGTTAATTAATTTGGTTGAATCTGATCCTTTCCATGGTTATGAAATTGAAACTGTTGTGGCACATCTTACTAAGTTGAATGACATAGCCACCCTTTTTACTCATGATAAGAAAACTCGCTATTACTTTATTCTCAAATTATTTCCTTTCTCATTAAAGGGTGATGCTAAAGCTTGGTGCAATACTCTTGCTCCTCGTTGTGTCTGTAGTCCCCAGGATATGATTTATTACTTGTCTCAAAAATATTTTCCTGCTCATAAGAAACAAGCTGCCGTACAAGAAAATTTAACTTTGTTCAAATTAAAGAAGAGAGTCTCCCACAAGCTTGGGGGAGGCTTTGCCAGTTACTTAATGCTTTGCCTGATCATCCTCTTAAGAAAAATGAAATACTTGATATCTTCTATAATGGACTAACCGATGCTTCTAGGGACTTCCTAGATACTTGTGCTGGTTGTATTTTCAAGGAACGAACTGTTGGGCAAGCTGAAGAATTATTGAATAACATATTGAAAAATTATGATGATTGGAATCTTCCTGAACCAAAAGCTAAACCCACTCCGAAGAAGAGGGGCATATTATATCTCAGTCCTGAAGATATGCAAGAGGCAAAGAAATCTATGAAGGAAAAAGGTATTAAAGCTGAGGTTGTTAAAAATTTACCTCCTATTGAAGAAATACATGGGATTAATACACCGCCACTGCCTAAGGTGGCAGAGGTAAATTCTCTTATGAAATTCAATGATAATGACAATCCTCACAATATACATCCTAGTCAATGCCTTTATGAGTTTGAAAATTATATTAGAAAACAAGACCACTTCAATGCAAATGTTATGGAACAATTAAAATACAATTCTGATATGATTGCTCGCTTGAGTGACTTGTTATTTAGAATATCAAATGATGTTAGAGGTGTTGGAAAGCATGCTTCTATGGTTCAAACTCAGTTAGAAAAAGTTGCTAAATCTCAAAGAGAATTGCTTGATGAAATGAATAATAATATGCATGACTTTGCTGTTAGAGTTGCAACTAGAGGAGGTTAAATGACTCAGGAACCACTTTATCCTGAGGGACACCCTAAAAGAAGTGAACAAGATTCACAAAGAGCCAACACTAGTGCACCTAGTCCTTCTAGAAAGAAAAGGAAAAAGAAAAATGATAGGACTATGCATGCTCCCAGTGAACCTGAAATAGAGAAACCTCCTGACAATGATAATGAAACTTCTATCTCAGATGCTGTAACTCAATCTGGTAATGAACACTCACCTAGTGATAATGAAAAAGATAATGCTGATGTTCATGAAGACTCTCAACCAAATAATAAAGAACAAGACAATGATGTTGAGATATGTAACATCCCAAATTTTCAATTTGGAATGTTATACACTAGATCATCAATGCATATCATATTTTATTTGCTTTTGGCCTGATCCAGAAATTCTATGCAACTCAAGGACCCACAGAGAGAGTTGGGGATTTCGTTATTTTCATATTTGGGTTCTCTCAAATTTTGAAAATAGGATATTTGATTTTATTTATTTTATCTTCAATTATTTGTACAATAAAAATATGAGAGAGGGAATAAAATGACTTTCCCAAAATAAAGAAATATTGAAGGTTTAATAAAAAAATCAAGTAAGATTTTATTTCGGATTTTCTCGCTATTTTATTTGAATTTAGGAAAAATTGCACGATTTCAAAACTGCATTTTAGGGCCAAGAAAATGTTCATCCTGTTCCAAATATTTTATGTAGACGGTCAAAATTTGTTTTGGCATTTTTAGATTTTTATTTATTTTTCTAGGATTTCCTTAGTTCGGCGGGATTATTTATAAAAAAAAAGCTCTCGCGTGCCCGAGTGGGCCGAAGCCCAGCCGAGCCAAGCCGGCTCAGCCGCCGCCGTCTCCTGCACCGGATCGGGACCGGAGTCCCGATCGCCGCCGCCGCCCGAGTCCGGGGGGAGCACGCCTCCTGAGGCGCCCCCTCCCACAAGCCAGGACGCCCCCTCCTTTTATAGCCGCCGCCACCCCGCCTGCCCCGCCGCCGCCGCGTCCCGCCGCCGCCGCCGCAGCCCCGCCACCCCACGCCGTCCCGTCGCCCCACCGGAGCCCCGCCGGAGCCGAGCCGGAGGTATAGCCGCCACCACCGCCATGGTCCGGTTTTTTTGAAACCCTAGTTTTGTTTCTTTTTTATAAATCGGTTTTTCTGGTTTATTTGTTTAGCGAGCGTTCGCTCGTTCGTTCGTTTTAACGAACGCGTTCACCATTTAGTTTCAGATAACGAACATTCGTTAATCTGTTCGTCAGTTTTTTTCTTTTTCTCAGGTTTTTCCGCGATTATTTCTGATCGCGATTTCTTATCCGATTTTCATTTTAGTTTATCTTTTCGCTCGTTTACCGGAATCAGGCGATTCAAGCGCCTGGAGTTTCGTCTCGAAACCCTCTTTACGTTTAACCAACTCAAACAAATTTTTGCATATGTAAAATTTGACCTAGATCCAGATTAGTAAATGAAGCTTGTTTTTTTCGCTGTTTGACTTTCGTTGCTTCGTTTGATTTGATTCTTTTTGCAAACCGGAGTTCTTAAGTTGAACTTTCTGGTTAGATTTCTTATTTGAGTTTTACCTGTGCATTAGATGATTACTTATTGTGTGCTTGTTTGTTTGCGATAGAGTACTCGGGGTGTGCCGCTTGCTACTTTGAATCTCTAGGTTTCACAGATCATCAGCAAGGCAAGTAACACTTTGATCATACCTCTTACTACCCAGTTTTAATTGCATTAGATCAATCCTCAAACAATTGCATGATTAGGATCTAATTAAAATGTGGGTTTTGGGAAGTAGATGAGGTAGTACCTATTACCTGTTTTATTATCAAACCCTTGGGAGTTACTTCTACGTTTGCTTATTATGCCATGCTATGCTAGTAGACGTGGATTGGGTGAGTGTATCCATGAAAGATGTGAGATTTTTAATTAATGGTTTATTTAAGGTGGCAACTTTAATACACATCTGGGTGGAATGAGGCACCTGGGTATTCCAGCGATTGCCTGTTTTTCTTTATGGACCGCCACCCAGACTCAAAGGGATCATGAGATTATTCATGCTAGAAACTTCCGTGTGCATCCACAAGCTACTATGGGCTCTAGCATAGTTGATTAAGTCATGCGAACTCTTATAGTGGTAGACTAGCAGATGTAGGGGAAAGTAGGTGTAACGGTCTACCCGATCGTAAGGTGCTAGCGCTTCTGAAAGACTATGTCTCGGTCATCCATTTCTCAAACACCATGTAGTGCGAGAATCCCAACGGAGGTGATCGAGTCTTGTGGGGAAAAGTGTGCAAACCTCTGCAGAGTGTATAAACTAATCATGATTAGCCCTGTCCCCGGTTATGGACGTTTTGAGTATCTAGTACTTGGATTATCATGTGAATCTCATCATGTTATTTTAATTAATTTTGTTGGGTTTTAATGATGATGTTTAATTGGGATTGAGAGGATGTCTATCTTCTCAATGTTAAACAACCACCATGATAGCTAAATAAAATTTATTCCTTTGCAGTAGGGAAAAACTGGCTTTACGCAAAACTGTAACCATAGAGCTTTCCACCAGCCATATATGCATGTAGTATAGCCAATTCTGTTCACTACTCTCTATGTGTTACATTGCCAGCATATTCCATGTGCTGACCCATTTTCGGGCTGTAACGTTCATGTTGCAGACTTTTCAGATGACGAGTAAGGTGCCTTTAGGTCATGGTTCTATACTCAGTGATGCCATTGGATTTGATGGACTCACTTATCTTCCAAGCCTTCCGCTGTTATCGTTATTAGATGGCCTTAAGCCATATTTATTGTAATAAGTTCTCTTTTGAGACATTCGATGTAATAAGTGTGTGATTGCTACTCTGTTATAAATCCTTCAAGTACTATGTGTGTCAGCATTACTGATCCAGGGATGACACTAAAGCACAAAGATCGGACTGTTTGAGGTCTGGTCGCTACAAGATGGTATCAGAGCACACGCTGACTGTAGGACACGACCACTAAGCTAAAAGCCCTAGGTCACTACTCACTCTTCCCATTTCTGACTCCTCATCTTTTCTACTCTTTTAGGATGGCGGATGCAAGGAACAAGTTCACGCAACCGGATGAAGATACACCCTTTGGACATCACTTGAAAGAAGTCACTAGATACCTGAACATCGGAGTACCAAGCTTCACCCGGACCTACAACGCCACTTTACCCGAAGAGGAACATTGGATGATTCAAGTTCAAGTTCTAGGAAGGACGTTCATGCCTGTCACTGAGCCCATAGAGTTTTCCTTTGATGCACCAACCTGGAGTCTAGGAAAGAGCATGGCAGCCCACATCACTATGGGGCGCATTGGAGAAGTTTACCACAAGGATCCCAAGGATACTATCTACCAGATTTGTGGGCGCCGAGATGAGCAATGGGAGATGATCAGCACCAGGAAGGATAGATCAATTGCAGCTTTCATCCAGGAGTTAAACCAGCACATTCGACGCCAGGAGAACCAGATGTGCGCAGGCATGATAGAGCTGAAGAAGGCCATGACCAAGATCACAGAGCTATAGGAAGAACTCAAGTCTACACGCGATGGATATGAGGAGGAAATAGCAACACTAGTGGAGAAGCATGATGATCTGAAGAAGAAGCTAAAAGTGTTCATGGGATTTCCCGCAACTGGAGGAGAAGATGATTGCACTTGTCTAGAGAACTACATCATCATCGACGACATCGACTCGGACCCAGACGATAGCGATGATGACTATGTTGATGAAGCTGGAGCAGATATCATGGAGTCTTCATCGGAGCAGTTTTTCTAGTCGACCACCATATCAGTAGTAGTATTCTCCCATGTATCTAGTATAGCCCGAGAACTTTTGTAACGATAGATAGACCGTTGTATGCCCTTGTTTGATTGAATGAAGTGATTTTGTTTGCATTTGCCTCATGTGCATATGGGTAGTGTTTTCTCTCTAGACCTCATTCTATCCTATATTCTCATCTTTTCTAAACCCATCAGATGCCTCCGAGACGTGAAAATGGATTTGCATTTCCACCGGAGCTCACTCAGTTCATCCAGCAGTAGAATACGTTGATGCAGTTGCTAGTCCAGAATCAAAATCAGGGGAGCAACAACAACTCACCACCGCCACCACCTGTTGATCACTTAACCCGTTTTCTTAGGCTGAATCCACCGGTGTTCTCTAGTAGCACCGAGCCTATAGTAGCAGATGATTGGCTCCGCAAGATTGGAAGGGAGTTAACCACTACAGGATGTACTGATGCTGAGAAGGTGCGCTTTGCCGCACATCAGTTGGATGGACCTGCAGCATCATGGTGGGAGAATTACACTGTCACCTACCCTATAGCCACGGTGACATGGGACCAATTTCAGCAGGCTTTCCGTACTGCCCATGTTTCAGCAGGAGCTATGGCCATGAAGAAGCGTGAGTTTCGCAACTTGCGCCAAGGAGGACGGACCGTTGGCCAGTATGTGGATGACTTTAGTAAGCTAGCACGTTATGCCAAGATGACGTTGCTACAGATGCAACTAAGCAGGAGAAGTTTCTGGAAGGACTGAATGATGAGCTGAGCATGCAGTTGATGGTAGCAACTTTCAAAAACTAATAGGAGTTGGTAGATAGAGCTCTCATGATTGAAGGGAAGCAACAACAGATTGAGAACCGCAAGAGGAAGTATGGACAAGAGAAGTACAATTCTAGAGCTCAGCAGAAGCCACGTTTTACCCCGAAATCGGGAGGACATTTCCAGCATACCCATGGAGGAGGCAGCTCGCACAATCATAATGGCCCCAAGAATGGTAATGGGAATGGAGGAAGCAACGGCCAGAACTGTACCAACCCATCAACACCAGCCAAGAGACACCTGAGCCAAGTCACTTGCTATAAGTGCCAGAAGACTGGACATTACGCCAATGAATGTCCTGAAGCCCAGAATGGAAATGGCAATGGAAGCTCAGGGAAGAAGCCGAACCCTTTCAACAGGGGACAGGTGAATCACGTTAACGTGGAGGAGGTTGAAGACTAGCCAGATGCAGTAATAGGTAAGTTTTTGGTTAAGTCATTTACTACAATCGTTCTTTTCGATATTGGTGCATCGCATTCATACATATCAAGGGGATTTGTGGATAAGTATAAACCGTCCACCAAAGTTCTTAGAACACCTATGTTAGTAAGCTCACCAGGAGCGGAGTATATGGCCAGTCGAGGATGTTTTCAAGTGCCATTGAGTATAGGTAGGCATGTTTTCCCCTCGGATTTAATCATTTTGGAATCACAAGGTTTGGATGTAATTCTGGGTATGGATTGGCTATCGATGTATGGAGGAAACATTGATTGCACCAGTAAGTCAATTTTGCTTACCACCCCAGAAGGAAGAAGGATCAAGTATGTGTCGCGGCATGTGCCGAATAGGACTCAAGTAAATTCCCTAACAGGAGTTGTACAGGAGGAAGTACCGGTGGTAAAGGATTTTCCGGATGTATTTCCAGAAGAGTTGCCAGGCATGCCACCGGATAGGGACATTGAGTTTTTGATTGAGCTTTTGCCAGGCACAGGACCAATATCTAAGAGACCGTATAGAATGCCTGCAAAGGATTTGGAGGAGATTAAGAAGCAAATTAAGGAGTTACTGGATAAGGGATATATTCACCCAAGTTCGTCACCTTGGGGATTGCGGGTACTTCTAGTGGAAAAGAAGGATGGATCGTTAAGGATAATTGTTGATTATCGAGGATTGAATGAAGTGACGATCAAGAATAAGTATCCATTGCCGATGATAAATGATTTGTTTGACCAATTGCAAGGAGCTAAGGTATTTTCCAAGATCGATTTGCTATCAGGATACCACCAGTTGAAGATTCGAGAGCAGGACATACCTAAGATAGCTTTTACCACAAGGTATGGGATGTATGAGTGTATTGTTATGTCCTTTGGTCTGACTAATGCACCTGCATATTTCATGAACATGATGAAAAAAGTGTTTATGGAGTTTTTGGATAAGTTCGTTGTAGTGTTCATTGATGATATACTAGTTTACTCGAAGAATGAAGAAGAACATAAAGAACATTTGCGTTTGATACTTGGTAAGCTCAGAGAACATCAGTTATACGCTAAGTTCAGCAAATGTGAGTTTTGGTTGAAAGAAGTTGGATTCCTCGGACATTTTATATTCGGAGAAGGAATAGCATGCTATTCCTTCTCCGAATATAAAATGTCCGAGGAATCCAACTTCTATTCCTTCTCCGAATATAAAATGTCCGAGGAATCCAACTTCTTTCAACCAAAACTCACATTTGCTGAACTTAGCGTATAACTACAGGAATCAGCTACTTTGCCGTCTGCCATGGCGGACGGCAAAGGCACGAACGGCGGACGGCAAAGGCCTTTGCCGTCAGCGGCGGGCGGCAAAAGGCTCCGGCAAAGTAGGCTTCGGTAAACAGGTTCTTTGCCGTCTGCTACTGACGGCAAAGTCTTTGCCGTCTGCGGCGGACGGCAAAGAGAGAGCGGCAGACGGCAAAGACGGCGGACGGCAATAGTTGCGCTGTCAGTCTGTTAAGTGGCTAACGGAAGGCCTTTGCCGTCCGCCGCTGACGGCAAAATTTCTAGGGTCTTTGCCGTCCGCCGTATGATGTCATCTACACGTCACTACGTGGCAGGTTCTTTGCCGTCTGCCACTGACGGCAAAGTCTTTGTCGCCTGCCACTGTAGGCAAACTGACCAAACGGGTCAGCTCCCAGGAAGCACAGGTGGACGCCACGTGGCTTCTTTGCCGTCCGCGGCAGACGGCAAAGAGCCCGTTGCCGTCGGTGGCAGACGGCAAAGAGCCTGCATATTGGCTCTTTTTCTGTTTTTTCATATACCCAACCATTTTCATAGCAAATAGATGATACATATATATTTTTCACATGGCAAGTTCACAGCAAACATATGAGATATCCAACACATATAATTTCATCATACATGCATAGTTCCATCAACCATACATAGCAAGTTCGACATACATGCATCCAACCATACATATTGCAATAGTGTCATCCTACCATACATGCATAGTTCATAGATACAAAGGAAACATAGTTCATCCAAACAAGCACTCCATCTATGCAAGCTTTCGTGAAGTGAATGAATTCTGCAAAATGGGAAATAAGAAAGTTAGAAGAAGAAGATTAGAAGAAGAAGAAGAAGAAAATGAAGAAGAAGAAGAATATATATGACATTTATGAGCTAATTTAGGTGAAATTGATCATTTGTGAGCTAACTTAGGTGAAATGGATCGTTTATGAGCTAACCTAGGTGCAATGGATCGCTTATGAGCAAACTTAGGTAAAATGCATCATTTTAGAGGTAACCTAGGTAAGATGGATCATTGTGGAGCTAACCTAGGTAAAATGGGTCATTTTAGAGCTAACTTCGGTAGAATGGATCATTTATGAGCTAAGTAAGGTTAAATGGATCATTTTAGAACTAACTTAGGTAAAATAGATCGTTTATGAGCTAACTTAGGTAAAATGGATCGTTTTTGAGCTAACTAAGGTGAAATGAATCGTTTTTTAGCTAACTAAGGTGAAGGGCATCATTTTTGAGCTAACTAAGGTGAAATGGATCGTTTTTGAGCTAACTAGGTGAAATGAATCGTTTTTGAGCTAACTAAGGTAAAATGGATCGTTTTTGAGCTAACTTAGGTGAAATGGATCGTTTTTGAGCAAACTTAGGTGAAATGGATCATTTAAGAGCTAATTTAGGTGAAATGGATCGTTTTTTAGCTAACTAAGGTGAAATGGATCGTTTTTGAGCTAACTAAGGTGAAATGGATCGTTTTTGAGCAAACTTAGGTGAAATGGTTCATTTAAGAGCTAATTTAGGTGAAATGGATCGTTTTTGAGCTAACTAAGGTGAAATGGATCGTTTTTGAGCAAACTTAGGTGAAATGGATCATTTAAGAGCTAATTTAGGTGAAATGGATCGTTTTTGAGCAAACTTAGGTGAAATGGATCATTTAAGAGCTAATTTAGGTGAAATGGATCATTTTTAGCTAACTTAGGTGAAATGGATCGTTTAGGAGCTACTCTAGGTAAATTGGGTCATTTTAGAGCTAACTTGGATAAACTGGATCATTTATAAGCTAACTAGGTAAGATGGGTCATTTTGGAGCTAAGTTAGGTAAAATGGATCGTCTATGAGCTAACTAAGCTAATTATGCAATTTTTGACATAAGTAAGCTAAGTATAGATCGTTTTAGAGCTAACTTAGGTAAAATGGATGGTTTTGGAGGTCAGTAAGCTTATTAAGTCATTTTGGAGGAGAAGAAGCTAAGTCTACGTCATTATGGTAAGCATTGGAGGAAATAAAGCTAATCTAGGTCTTTATGCATGTGTTAAGCAAAACACTAGATACACTTACCAAGATCCAGGAGGTGTAGGAGCGGGGTGGCTCGTGTCGGTAGCTGGAGAAGGATCGTGCGATGCTTGTCTGGAGTTACGCTGCACCAAAGATCATTTCCAATGTCTTGTTAGCATGATGACACTCAAATGTTAAGACTAGCAAGTAATGTCCATTCAAATAAAACTCACTGTGGTCCGAGGAGCAATCACTGGCATCGGCGGAGCGGTCTGACCTGTCTTCTCGCACACAGACTGCACATTTGGTTTTGACGACTCAGTCATACTAGTTAGTAATGAGACAAACACTACATGAATGTTTTGGCTAATCTGCAGAAGAAACTTACCACAAGGAGCTCGTACATGGCCCTTACCTGCATGTCATTCCGTGCCCTCTCCTCCTCCAGCATCTTTGTCGTCCTCTCCTCCGACTCCCGCTGCCTCTCCGCCGCCTCCGCCAGAAGTTTCTCCGTTCTATCTCTCTCACTCTGTATACCAACCTGCAATACCACTCACATGACCATTTGTAATCATTGATGGAAGCGCACACAATGTAATGGAGAAAGATAACTGAGTACGTATCACTAACCTTGATGGCGAGTTGCACTGGCCGTTCATGAGGCCTTATCTCAGGAGCGGAGCTCGACTGGCGCGCCTTGATCTCCGGGAGAGTGCTAGGACAACGGATAAGTCCATCTCCAATGGCTATGGAGCCATGGGACCTCCCACCACCAGATATCATCAACAGCTCTGGATCAATGGGACCCTGGCTCGGGTTAAAGTCCTCCCCTTTCCTCGCCTTCCCCTCATCTCTATATCTCACGAGCTTGTTGTGGGAGGAGATGTTGGTGAAGTTGTTTGCATCATCGAGGTCAGACTGAGAGAAAGCCTTGACTTTCTTGAAAGAGGCAGTGTGGGCCATGGCATACAGGTCATACACCTCTGGCACCTTATCCGCCTTATTGTAGCGTGCCTGAAAGAGAGAAACAATGAAAATTAGTAATTAAAGGGCTCAAGCTAGCATGATGAATGAATTGCATGAATCATGAAGCAAACCACATACCCAGTTGCGCCCGAACTGATATAAGTTGGAGCTGCCTTGATGGTGTGGCACACCTTCCATTTGGGCACGTTTGTCCTTGGCCTCCTTGTGGAGGGCTAGCCATCGTTGTGAGCACCACTCATCGACCAACACCTCCCAACAATCCATCCGATCCGCACACCATCTCGGAGGCGCCTAAGTTAGCAAATAGAAACTTGAGCGCTACGGCTAAGAATTACTAAATGAAGGAACTTAAGTAGAGAAGGCCTTAAGAATTACCTTCATGTACTGCTCCTTACTCAGGAACTTATCGCGGCACGCCGGCTTGGTCTTCTTGATACCACGCAAGGCATAGTAGTCTCGAACAGCCTGCACCCGAGCCTCGTGCCGTAAGTTCTGGAGTAGGCGCTTGCAGACGTTCTCGATAACATGTGCCGCGTCCTCCTCGTATCCCTCCTCACACCTGTAGAATGTCTGCAATCAAATGAGACAATGTTGATTAGTACAATTAATAACTAGCTAGTTGAAGATTTTTAAATGTGTAAAGGAGAAATTACCCAGAACTTTCTGATCACCATGTCTGCCCTCGTGTCACACACGACACCGTCGATAATCTCATTTGGCGGGGCCGGGGCAGCCACGTAGTGCTCCCAGCTCAATCCAAGCTCTGGAAGCCGACCCTCACCAGGCAACGTGACAAACCCCGGGAAGTTTTGCCGGCAAAGAACTCCAAGGACGGAGTTGGGCCAGCGGACACTATGATGGTGGTCCCAACCCCTGCAGCATGACAAGGCCAACGCATTAGTTATTTGAAAAAACGTGAATGCACAAGGTACAAAAATATTAAATGCACTTACGTACCTCTCCCCATCAGGGAAAATCAACCACCTCTGCTCGCGGGTCACCGGCACGGACGGGAGCCGTGTAGCACCACGCTGGTAGACGGTGCCCCCCTCCTCCTCAAGATCAGTCGGCTCCCCGCCATCATCAGCATGGCCACTCGGCTCCTCGGGCTAATCCGGCCAGGTACCCCATCCGGACGTGTGCTCCTCCGGGGTCACGTGGGCCGAACTCTCGTGGGCCGAAGACCCGTGGACCGGAGGCTCGTGGACCGGAGTCCGTGTAGCCTCCTCCTCGGACGAGTCCACCCTAGCAGTCACGTGCTCGGGTGAAACGGCTAGGGGTGGCGGCGAGGAAGGCACCGTAGCAGTCACCCTACCTCCTCTCCCACGACCACGTGCCCCACCTCCTCTCTTCCTACCTCGTCCCCTGCTGGGCACCACGGTCGACGAAGAAGGGCCCGACGGTGTGGCCATACTGTCCAGCAACGCTCGGCGGAGAGGTGCGTCTGGAATGGAAGACCTCAGACCACGCTCCCGACCAGCGCCCACCATCTTTCAACACCTGCCATGACAAACAGTAAATGAAATTAGTACAACATAAAAAAGACCGACATGAATAATAATATGTGTATCACTTAAGTGTATCATCATCAAGTACAACATAAAAAATGTAATACCTGACACTACTAATAATCTCGATCAGTATCATCAATAAATGCATAATCATCATCATCACTATAATCAATGACGGGCTCATAGGGTTCATTGGCATCAACATGTGCAAGGCCACCTTGACGTAATCGGTCAAGCATTGACAGGTCATCCGCAGCAGTAACCTCTTCTTGTTCCGGCTCTTCTTGTTCCTCCTCTGGGGTGATGTCGGATTCATTGTCGCTGTCTACTTCAATGTTTTGGGGTGAAGTATAGCGGTTCTTGAAACGCTTTTTGGAAAGACGTGTCTCTTGGAAGAATTCTCCTTCATATGTGTCTGGGTTAATGTGAGGTTCATAATCCTCTTCCTTTGAGGGAGAAAGTCTAGCACGTGGCGGCACTTCATAAACGACATCCCAACCTTTCAGATTTGGATTAGTTTGGCAGGCCCACGGTAGATAGAATACTTGGGTCGCCTGTTGAGCCATAATATAGACATCAGGAACATCTAAATGAGTGCTTTGGTTGATTTCAACTAGCCCTACATGTTCATGAGTCCTTCTAGTCTCCTTCGGCTGAAACCAATAACATTTGAAGACTACGACATTCGGTGGGTTTTCACCATAGAACAGAAGTTCATAAATTGCTTCAACTCTCCCATAATACTCGGTACCTCCTTCACCGATAGCAGATACACAACAATTTGTTGACTTTCGGTCCGCCATCGATAGCTCTTTGCCATAGGTACGAAAGCGATACCCGTTGATGTCGTACTTGTCAAATGAACGGACCTTATAGTCAAAACCATTAGCGACTTGTCTCAATTCGGCGTCCATAGACTCTGAATTAGCCTACAGGTTTAATATGAAAGGATTGTTGCATTATGCACAAATTAGCGAATGAAATGAAATTGTCTAATAGAAATTACCGTTTGTTTGAACCAAGAGATGAAACCGGGATAGCCACCTCCTTGCTTTGCGAGAAGCTCATACTCTTCGACGGAATCCTTTTGGATCTCCGCTCCATACAAGAATATGGTAACGTATCGACTGTATGACATATCCAGGAATAAGAGTAGTTCAAAGGAAATAGAAGTTGCGAAACAATGTACCGAGAACTTACTCGATGTACGGCCGCACTTCTATCAGGTTGTTGAAGATATACAACGAAATGGTCCGCCATTCTTCGTTATCCAAAGATACTGGATGTGAAACACTAGCTGGTGCGAGATTCCCTTTGAATAGGCTGAGGTTGGATCCACCCTTTTTAGGCTCGTCAGCATTGTACCGAGGCTTCGGATTATGCAAATGACGATTTTTGGCTTCGTAGTGCGCTGTTACGAAGTTTGCCGCCTCCTCTATAATGAATGCCTCAGCCATCGATGCTTCAATTCTACGTTTATTTTTACATTTTTCTCGAAGCGTCTTCTGCATCCTCTCAGTTGGGTAGCACCAACGATTTTGCACGGGCCCCCCCAATCTTGCCTCGGTCGGGAGATGCAAAATCAAATGCTGCATTGGATTAAAGAAGCCCGGTGGAAAGATCTTCTCTAACTTGCAGATCAACTCCGGCGCCAACTCTTCCATTTCTTCTAGCACGCCAGGCGATAGTTCTTTCGCACAAAGAACACGGAAGAAATAGCTGAGTTCTACCAGTACTAGCCATTCATCCTCAGGGATGAAGCCACGCAACATCACCGGCATTACCCGCTCAATCCATATGTGCCAATCATGACTCTTGAGACCAAATATCTTCAGTTTATCAAGATTCGCTCCCCTCTTTAGATTCGCTGCATACCCATCGGGAAACATCAACTGCTGTTGCACCCACAAGAGAATTTCCCTCATAGCTGGCCTTCCAAGATTGAACCATGCCTTTGGCTTCGTCCAGTTCTGCTTTCCTTTCGGTTCTTTCATGTTTTGTAACGGCCTATCACATAGCGCCTCCAGATCGACTCTAGCCTTAGTATTATCCTTTGACTTCCCATCTATGCCGAACAATGTACCAAAAAGTGCCTCGGCGATATTCTTCTCAGTGTGCATCACGTCGATGTTGTGTGGGCAAAGGAGGTCTTTGAAGTAAGGCAGATCCCATAAGCATGTTTTGTGAGTCCACGCGTGCTTAGTATTATACCCCTTGAAGTACCCTGGACGTTGTGGATCTGGCTCGAGAGCGTTTAACTGATCCAGGGTCTGTTGGCCTGTCAATGCAGGTGGTGCAGAGTTTTTGACAACTCTACCCCTGATGAAGTTCTTCTTGTCTTTCCTGAACTTATGGCGAGGATCCAGGAACTGTCTATGCATGTCGAAGCAAGAAAACTTGCGACCGGCCTGAAGCCAACGAAACTCAAGAGCTCCCTTGCATGTGGGGCACGGGAACCTTCCATGCACACACCAGCCAACGAATAGCGCATACGCCGGCAAGTCATGCGTCGAGTACATGTACCAGACACGCATTATGAAGTTCCGTTTGCTAAAGGCGTCGTATGTCTTGAACCCATTATCCCAGGCTTCTTGCAATTCGTCCTTAAGCGGCTGCATGTACACATTCATATTTTTGCCCGGATAGTTGGGTCCTGGAATTATCAATGTCAGGAAAATGTTCTTTCTTTGCATAATCTATCCGGGGGGGAGATTGAGTGGAAAGACAAATACGGGCCAACAACTATATTGGGCTGCCATCATACCAAACACACTGAACCCATCCGTGCTGATGCCGACTCGAGGATGCCTCGGATCTGCCGCTTTGTCAGCATGTAATTCATCAAACTTTTTCCACGCAACACCATCCGATGTGTGTACCATCATCAGATTCCCATCTGCATCTAGTTCGGTTCTTTTGCCTGTTTTGTGCCATGTCATCTGTCTGGCCGTCTCTTCGACCATGAAAAGACGTTGAAGTCTTGGTACGATTGGCATATACCGAAGAACACTAACGGGGATTTTGGTCTGTGTCTTCTCACCCATACCGTTGTCTACCACAATATACCTGGAAGACTTGCAAATGGGACAATAGTTCAAGTCCGCATAGTCAAGCCTAAATAAGGCACATCCTTTCTCACAGGCATGTATCTTCTCATAGGGCATCTTCAGTGCACGGAGGATTTTGTCCGACTGGTACAGGTTTGCAGGCATTACATGGCCTTTGGGTAGAAAGCGTCCAAATACTGTCATAATTGCGTCATAGGATTCTCTGCCCAAGTTGAACTGAGCCTTCAGAGCCATTACTTGTGAGATGGCATCCAACTGACAAAGCTCAGTGTGCTCGTGGAGCGGACGTTTCGAAGACTCCAACATTTCATTGAAGGCCTTTGCAGATTCCTCCATCTCCTCGTCCGAATCCCGAGCATCATCATAGTCTTGCACCATGTTTTCCATCCCGGTACCATGCTCGCCGGTGCGACGACGATCCACCTCAGCTCGGTCACGTTGGGCAGACTCACCATGAAATGTCCACACCGTATAATCGGGCGTAAAACCACTCTTCTGCAGGTCTTTGCCCATTTCAGCCTCTGTCTTCTTTTCCCAATTGCCGCACCGGAAACAGGGGCACCAGGTTTTCTTTTGGCCATTTGCAAATGCGGCTTGCACAAACCCCTTAGTTTTTGTGAACCATTCAGCGCTCCATTTGTTCTGACCAGTGTGACCGGTATACATCCAAGCACGGTCACTCATCTTGACTTTCAGAGCTACTGGACACACAACAATTATATATGTAATTCACCATGTATATATTCATCAGTTGATCGACTTTGTCAATTTTATTACGTCCATGCAACCTACACTCTAATAGGTAATGATAGGTCCTAATCCCACCCGTGTATGTGTAGATTGGGTTCATTTTCCCATGCTATGCTCCGGATCCGACGCAAAATTTCGGCAGCACCTCCCCATTGTTCTCCTGATACACGTCTCTGCAATAAACAGAGAGGATGTGTACCCGGAGAACAACAGGGGAGGCACTGACGAAATATATGCGTCGGATCCGGAGCAAAGCATATGGGAAAACGAACCCAATCTACACATACTCGGGCTGTCCATGGATAGCGTTGGACAATTCGAAAGAATCAAGGTTATAAATATGCAAATGCATGCATATTTATAACTATGACGCTTTCGAACGGGAGACACATATTGGTTACGCATACTGATGATTCAAGACACATATATAGCTAGCTATCAAGTTTCATCGGAATAGATCAAATAATTAATGGGGGAGGAGGACTTGTCATTTGTGCTCACCCACGAACGAAGGGGCAGAGCTCGTCAAACGCATGGCAAGGTCGTTGAACACCAAACCTCGCAGCGATGAAACAACTGCACATTTAAAACTACACGATCAACACAATTATATATGATGTTTTTCATAACTAAATCGAAAAATATATGACCTAACTAATAATTCACAAATATATGACCACGTCGGCCTCTGGAAGGCCAAAGAAAACCTTAATTTTCGGGAGGTGTCGGTGGTCGGGGTGCCCTGTCGGTGTCGGGGTGCCGTGTCGGGGTCGGGGTCTCGGGGTCGGGGTGTCGGGTCGGGGTGCCGGGTCGGGGTCGGGGTGCCGTGTCGGTGTCGGGGTCGGGGTGTCGGGTCCGACTCGCGGTCGGGGTCAGGGTCTCGGGGTCGGGGTGTCGGGTCGGGGTGCCGGGTCGGGGTCGGGGTGCCGTGTCAGTGTCGGGGTCGGGGTGTCGGGTCAGGCCCGGGGTCTCGGGGTCGGGGTGTCGGGTCAGGCTCGGGGTCGGGGTCTCGGGGTCGGGGTGTCTGGTCGGGGTGCCGGGTCGGGGTCGGGGTGCCGTGTCGGTGTCGGGGTAAAGGTGGGTGTGGTGTCAGGGTGTCGGTGTCGGGGTGTCGTGTCGGTGTCGGGGTCGGGGTCTCGGGGTCGGGGTGTCGGGTTGGGGTTGGGGTGCCGTGTCCGTGTCGGGGTCGGGGTGTCGGGTCAGGCTCGGGGTCGGGGTGTCGGGGTCGGGGTCGGGGTCGGGGTGTCGGGGTCGGGGTCGGGGTCGGGGTCTAGGGGTCGGGGTGCCGGGTCGGGGTCGGGGTGCGGTGTCGGGTCGGGGTGCCGTGTCGGGTCGGGGTGCCGTGTCGGGTCGGGGGTTTTTCCTCTTTTTTTCCTTTTCTTCTTCTTCCTTTTCTTCCTTTTTTTTCCTTCTTCTTCTTCTTCTTCTTCTTCTTCTTCTTCTTCTTCTTCTTCTTCTTCTTCTTCTTCTTCTTCTTCTTCTTCTTCTTCTTCTTCTTCTTCTTCTTCTTCCTCTTCTTCTTCTCCTCCTCTCCTCTTTTTTCTTCTTCTTTTTCCTCTTCTTCTTTTTTCTTCTCCTCCTCCTCTTCTTCTTCTCCTCCTCTCCTGTTTTTTCTTCTTCCTCCTCTTCTTCTTTTTTCTTCTCCTCCTCCTCTTCTTCTTCCTCCTTTCCTTTTTCCTCTTCTTCTTCTCCTCCTCTCCTGTTTTTTCTTCTTCTTATTTTTCTTTCCTAAAACTGAACTAAACCTAAATCTAATCTAAACATAAACCTAAAACTAAAAAAACAGAAAAAAGGAAAAAACTAAATCTAAAAACCTAAAACTAAACTAAGACTAAACCTAAACCTAAAACTAAACCTAAAACTAAAACTGAAACTAAATCTAAACTAAACATAAACCTAAAACTAAAAAACAGAAGAAAAAAAGAAAACAGAGGAGAGGTAGAGCTCACCTGGGCCGGTGGCGGAGGTGGCCGGTGGAGGAGGGGGGCGGGGCGGCCTGGGGCGGCGGCGCCGGGCCCAGGGCGGTGGGGCGCGGGGGGGCGGGGGGCCGGGGCGCGGCGGCGCTGAGACGGGGGGCCGGTGGAGGAGGGGGGGCGGGGCGGCGGCAGTGGCGACGAGGCGGGGGGGCGGTGGAGGAGGGGGGCGGGGAGGAGGGGGGCGGGGCGGCCTGGGGCGGCGGCGCCGGGCCCAGGGCGGTGGGGCGCGGGGGGGCGGGGCGCGGCGGCGCTGAGACGGGGGGCCGGTGGAGGAGGGGGGCGGGGCGGCGGCAGCGGCGACGAGGCGGGGTGGCGGTGGAGGAGGGGGGGGGGGGCGGGGCGGCGGCGCCGGGCCCGGGGCACTGGGCGCGGGGGGGGGGGGGTGGCGGGCGGGGCGCGGCGGCGGCGAGTGGTGCTGGCGGCGGCGCGCGTATGGGAGCAGGGGAGAGAAACAGAGAGAGAGGGTGCGGGGTGGGGGGCGCGCCGTTAGATATGTTAAATCTTTGCCGTCCGCTTATTTGCTCTTTGCTGTCTGCTAGCAGACGGCAAAGAGGGGGGCCCGTTAAGTTATTTTTTAAGTAGCTCGTCAGTGGGGCCCCTCCCTCTTTGCCGTCAGCTAGCAGACGGCAAAGAATCTTTGCCGTCAGCTAGCGGACGGCAAAGAACTGGCTGATGGCAAAGGCTTTCTTTGCCATCAGCCAGTTCTTTGTCGTCTGCTTTCTGGCAGCTGATGGCAAAGAGCTTCTTTGCCGTCTGCTAGCAGACGGCAAAGAGCTGGCAGACGGCAAAGAGCGCAGTAGATCCCACCAAGGTTGTCACTGTGACAAATTGGGAAGCCCCAACAACAGTTGGAGAGATCCGGAGTTTTCTTGGACTTGCATGATACTACTGGAGATTCATAGAGAATTTCTCAAAAATTGCAAAACCTATGACGGAGTTGTTGAAGAAGGATACCAAGTTTAAATGGAATGAGGAATGTGAGGACAGTTTCCAGGAGTTGAAGAAACGTTTGGTTACCTCGCCAGTGTTGATTCTGCCAGATCAGCGCAAGGATTACGAGGTGTATTGTGACGCTTCATGTCGAGGACTTGGAGCAGTGCTTATGCAGGAGGGAAGGGTTGTTTCGTATGCTTCAGGACAGCTTAAGCCCCCTGAGTTGAATTATGCTACACATGATTTGGAGTTAGCAGCCGTAGTGCATGCATTGAAGACTTGAAGACATTTTCTCATGGAAACCATTATGAGGTGTACACGGATCAAAAGAGTTTGAAGTACATTTTCACACAAAAGGAGCTGAATCTCAGGCAAAGGATATGGTTGGAGCTCATCAAGGATTATGATATGAGATTGCATTATCACCCCGGAAAGGCTAACGTAGTAGCCGATGCGTTGAGCCGTAAGAGCCATGTCAACACTAATGACGGGAGATTTACCGAAGGTGTTAGTCGAGGATCTTCGTGAGCTATGTTTGGAGATAGTTTTGAGAGGCTACGTTGCAGCATTGGAGATTCATTCTACTTTGATGGATAAGATCTGAGAAGCTCAGAAGACCGACAAGGAGATTGCCACTATAAAGGAGAAGTTGATCAAAGGAACAACTAAAGGATTTCGTGAGGATGAGCACGATACCTTATGGTTTGAGGACCGCGTTTATGTGCCTAATGATCCGGAGATCAGGAAGTTGATTCTACAAGAGGCCCATGATTCACCATACTCGATTCACCCAGGAAATACCAAGATGTATTTGGATTTGAAGGATACTTTCTGGTGGTCAGGAATGAAGAAGGATATTGCAGAGTATGTAGCAGTTTGTGATGTATGCCAGAGAGTAAAGGCAGAGCATCAGAAGCCAGCAGGATTGCTACAACAATTGCTGATACCCGAATGGAAGTGGGATAAGCTAGGCATGGATTTTGTCACGGGATTACCCAGGACCCGTTCAGGCTATGACTCGATATGGGTTGTAGTCGATCGCTTGATGAAGGTAGCTCATTTTATCCCAGTAAACACCACTTACACCAGTGCTAAGTTGGCAAAGATATACATGACCAGGATCGTATGTCTGCATGGAGTTCCGAGGAGCATTGTATCCGATAGAGGAACCCAATTTACCTCAAAGTTCTGGAATCAGTTGCACGAAACTTTGGGTACCAGGCTAGAGTTCAGTACAGCTTTTCACCCGCAGACAGATGGACAGACCGAGAGAGTCAATCAGATTTTGGAGGATATGCTGAGAGCTTGTGCGCTAGATTATGGATCTAGTTGGGAGGACAATTTGCCATATGCAGAGTTCTCTTACAACAACAGTTATCAATCCAGTTTGAAGATGGCCCCTTTAGAAGCCTTGTACGGAAGGAGGTGCAGGACCCCATTGTCGTGGGATGAAGTTGGAGACCGCCAGTTGTTTGGACCGGATTTGATTAAGGAGTCTCAACAAAAAGTGAAATTGATTCGCGATAGGCTCAAGGTAGCCCAGTCCAGGCAAAAGAGTTATGCAAATTCTAAACGCAAGGAGACAGTTTACGAAGTAGGAGACCGAGTGTATCTTCAAGTATCTCCACTTCGGGAGTTAAGCGCTTTGGAGTTAAGGGAAAGTTAGCGCCACGTTTTGTGGGTCCATACAAAGTGTTGGAACGTATGGGAGAAGTTGCCTACAAGATGGAGTTGCCCGAAGGATTATCAGGAGTTCACGATGTGTTTCACATTTCCCAGTTGAAGAAGTGCCACGCAGAGATGGCTGATATACCGCTGAGAGATACAGTGCCGCAGGAAGCCATTCAGTTGGATAGTGATTTGACCTATGAGGAGAAACCAGTCAAGATTCTCGAGTATGCCAGCCGAGTCACCCGCAGCAAGGTTATCAAGTTTTGCGAAGTTCAGTGGAGCCACCACACCGAGGATGAAGCCACCTGGGAGCGAGAGGAAGAACTGTTGAAGGACCACCCTCACCTATTTTCTAGCCAACCCAAATCTCGAGGGCGAGATTCATCTTAAGGGGGGTAGGTTTGTAACATCCCAAATTTTCAATTTGGAATGGTATACACTAGATCATCAATGCATATCATATTTTATTTGCTTTTGGTCTGATCCAGAAATTCTATGCAACTCAAGGACCCACAGAGAGAGTTGGGGATTTCGTTATTTTCATATTTGGGTTCTCTCAAATTTTGAAAATAGGATCTTTGATTTTATTTATTTTATCTTCAATCATTTCTATAATAAATATATGAGAGATGAAATAAAATGACTTTCCAAAAATAAAGAAATATTGAAGGTTTAATAAAAAAATCAAGTAAGATTTTATTTCGGATTTTCTCGCTATTTTATTCGAATTTAGGAAAAATTGCACGATTTCAAAACTGCATTTTAGGGCCAAGAAAATGTTCATACCGTTCTAAATATTTTATGTAGACGGTGAAAATTTGTTTTGCCATTTTTAGATTTTCATTTATTTTTCTAGGATTTCCTTAGTTCGGCGGGATTATTTATAAAAAAAGCTCCCGCGTGCCCGACTGGGCCGAAGCCCAGCCGAGCCAAGCCGGCCCAGCCACCGCCGTCTCCCGCACCGGGTCGGGACCGGAGTCCTGATCGCTGCCGCCGCGCGAGTCCGGGAGGAGCACGCCTCCCGAGGCGGCCCCTCCCACAAGCCAGGACGCCCCCTCCTTTTATAGTCGCCGCCGTCACCCCGCCTGCCCCACCGCCGCTGCCTCCCACAGCCCCGCCACCCCACGTCGTCCCGTCGCCCCGTCGGAGCCCCGCCGGAGCCGAGCCGGAGGTATAGCCGCCACTGCCATCGTGGTTTGGTTTTTTTTTGAAACCCTAGTTTCGTTTCTTTTTCATAAATCGGGTTTTCCGGTTTATTTGTTTAGCGAGCGTTCGCTCATTCGTTAGTTTTAACGAACGCGTTCACCGTTTAGTTTCAGATAACGAACGTTCGTTCGTTAATCTGTTCGTCAGTTTTTTTCTTTTTCTCAGGTTTTCCGCGATTATTTCTGATCGCGATTTCTGATCTGATTATTGTTTTAGTTTATCTTTTCGCTCGTTTATCGGAATCAGGCGATTAAAGCGCCTGGAGTTTCGTCTTGAAAACCTCTTTCCGTTAACCAACAAAACAAGTTTTTGCATCTGTAAAATTTGACCTAGATCCAGATTAGTAAACGAAGCTTGTTTCTTTTGCCGTTTGACTTTCGTTGCTTCGTTTGATTTGATTCTTTTTGCAAACCGGAGTTCTTAAGTTGAACTTTCTAGTTAGATTTCTTATTTGAGTTTTACCCATGCATTAGATGAGTACTTATTGTGTGCTTGTTTGTTTGCGATAGAGTACCCGGAGTGCGCCGCTTGCTACTTTGAATCTCTAGGTTTCGCGGATCATTAGCAAGGCAAGTAACACTTTGATCATACCTCTTACTACCTAGTTTTTATTGCATTAGATCAATCCTTAAACAATTGCATGATTAGGATCTAATTAAAATGTGGGTTTTCGGAAGTAGATGAGGTAGTACCTATTACATGTTTTATTATCAAACCCTTGGGAGTTACTTCTACGTTTGCTTATTATGCCATGCTATGCTAGTAGACGTGGATTGGGTGAGTGTATCCATGACAGATGTGAGATTGTTAATTAATGGTTTATTTAAGATGGCAACTTTAATACACATCTGGGTGGATTGAGGCACCTGGATATACCAGCGATTGCTTGTTTTTCTTTATGGACCGCCACCCAGGCTCAAAGGGATCATGAGATTATTCATGCTAGAAACTTCTGTGTGCAGCCACAAGCTACTATGGGCTCTAGCATAGTTGATTAAGTCGTGCGAACTCTAAAAGTGGTAGACTAGCAGATGTAGGGGAAAGTAGGTGTAACGGTCTACCCGATCGTAAGGTGCTAGCGCTTCTGAAACACTATGTCTCGGTCATCCGTTTCTCAAACACCATGTAGTGCGAGAATCCCAACGGAGGAGATCGAGTCTTGTGGGGAAAATTGCGCAAACCTCTGCAGAGTGTATAAACTAATCATGATTAGTCGTGTCCCCGGTTATGAATGTTTTGAGTATCTAGTACTTGGATTATCATGTGAATCTCATCATGTTACTTTAATTAATTTTGTTGGGTTTTAATGATGATGTTTAATTGGGATTGAGAGGATGTCTATCTTCTCAATGTTAAACAACCACCATGATAGTTAAATAAAATTTATTCCTTTGTAGTAGGGAAAAACTAGCTTTATGCAAAACTGTAACCATAGAGCTTTCCACCAGCCATATATGCATGTAGTATAGCCAATTATGTTCACTACTCTCTATGTGTTACATTGCCAGCATATTCCATGTGCTGACCCGTTTTCGGGCTGCAACATTCATGTTGCAGACTTTTTAGACGACGAGTAAGGTGCCTTTAGGTCGTGGTTCTATACTCAGTGATGCCATTGGAGTTGATGGACTCACTTATCTTCCAAGCCTTTCGCTGTTATCGTTATTAGATGGCCTTAAGCCATATTTATTGTAATAAGTTCTCTTTTGAGACATTCGATGTAATAAGTGTGTGATTGCTACTCTGTTATAAATCCTTCAACTACTGTGCGTGTCAGCATTACTGATCCAGGGATGACACTAAAGCATAGAGATCGGACTGTTTGAGGTCTGGTCGCTACAAGATAGAACCACCTGTTGATCTTGATAACCCACAACCTAAGAATAAAAGGTATAATAAAAGAGACTTCATTGCTAGAAAACACAGTAAAGAAAGAGAACCGTGGGTTCAAAAACCTATACCTTTTCCACCTAAGTCAACTAAAAAGAATGATGATGAAGAATTCGAACGGTTTGCTGAAATGCTGAGGCCAGTCTTTTTGCGTACGCGCTTGACTGATATCTTGAAAATGCCTCCTTATGCAAAGTATATGAAAGACATCATCACAAATAAGAGAAAAATACCGGAAGCTGAAATCTCCATTATGCTTGCTAATTATACTTTTAAAGATGGAGTACCTAAAAAAGTTGGAGATCCGGGAATACCAACTATACCTTGCTCTATCAAAAAGAATTATGTGAAAACTGCTTTGTGTGATTTAGGAGCTAGTGTTAGTGTTATGCCTTTCTCTTTATATGAAAGACTTGATTTGAATAAACTCACACATACTAAAATATCTTTGCAAATGGCTGATAAATCAACCGCCATACCTATCGGTATCTTTGAGGATGTGCCCGTTGTTGTTGCTAATGTTACTATTTTGACTGACTTTGTTATACTTAAGATGTCTGAGGACGACAACATGCCGATTATCCTTGGTAGACCCTTCTTGAATACTGCAAGGTCTGTTATTGATTGCAATAAAAGCAAGGTAACTTTTCATATCAATGGTAATGAGCATACAATGCACTTTGCGAAGAAACAATTCCAAGTGAATGGTATTAATGTTACTGAAAAATCTCCGACAATCACTATTGGAACTTTTCAAATACCTTTACCTACTATCAAAAAGAAATATGACATGCTTATTGTTGGGGACATTCATATCCCCATTGAGGTAACTTAGTGATTTACAAAAATTCTTCGGTTTCATGCTAATCGAAAGTGGTTGTTAATAAGACTTGATCAACCTTATTAATGGATCATTTTTGAGCGGTATGAAGTTGATGAATTTAGTAAGCACTACTTTCTGTCCCTACTTTTTATTCTATGTTTTTATTAGTTAAATAAAATAAAATGCCATGCTTTGTCTGTTTTCTGATTTGTCTGTGGAATAAAAAAAATGACCCAAAAATAGAAATTCTCAGAATGCCTTGAAAATTTAATACGATTTTTTTCTGAATATTTAAGAATTTTTGGTGCAAATAACATCAGAGGGAGGTGCACCAGGTGGGCACAACCCACCTGGGCGCGCCATGACCCCCAGGCGCGCCCTGGTGGGTTGTGGTCTCCACATGGGCCCCTCACTTATCTCTTCATACCACATCATCACTTACCTCCAGAAAAAAAAAATCTTCATATCTCTCTCTCTCTCTCTCTCTCGTGTTCTTACTCTCAAGCCCATGGATTTCGATCTCTTTGCTCGAAGCTCCGTTTCCGAAACTGTTTCGGGGGATTGTTGCTTGGTATGTGACTCCACCGTTTGTCCAATTAGTTTTTGTTTTAGTGGTTTATATTTTGAATAATTAGCTACTCTTGGCGCTGCTGTAGATGAGCTTGCATGTTGAATTCTTAGTGTTCTAAGTAGTTTGAATGCTTGCTATGGCCTCTATGTATCCCTATGAGTAGTTGGTATCATTTTTGTGAAGTTTTGTTGAGAAAATTTTGTGGGCTAATAAATTTCATAATTTTGTTCTTAGGAAACCCATGAATATCTTTAGGAAGTTTGGCTCCAAGAAGAACTCCAAGGGTGTTATTGAGGAGTCCTCTGATAGTGATCTTCATCCTCGAAGGTTGGAGGAGGTACGGCCGTGTGAATGGCCGCAAACCTCGTTCTTGGAAGAGGCTGGAATCCTTCAGGAGTTCATGCAATATGCTGCTAATGCCGGCCTCACCGACTTCATCGCAGATGAGTGTGAACAGCACCAAATCCTCACAAACATCTTTGTTCAGAGTTTTACTTTCTTGCCTAGGAATAATCCTCCTGAAGTGAGCTTTGACTTATATGCTGAAAACCATCAGATACCACTTACTGAATTTTGTAACATATGCATGATCCTTTCTGATGGGAGCTTGGCCGAGCCTAGACCGGCTGAGTTTGAGGCTTTTTATCGCACTTTGACAGTGGGAGATGAGAGAGGGGTGTCAGCTATCACTGCCGCCGGCTTGCATTTTCCTGTGGTTCATTACTTTGCTCTTTTCATTGCAAAATGCTTGCTTGCTAGAGAGAAGGTGAGTGCGCTCAGCTCACCAGACCTTGCTGTTTTGCGTCGCGCATTAGAGGGCGACAATACTTATAGCTTGGGAGCTATTGTGGCTCGTCACCTCCACCTTAATAAATCCAAGTGTAAAATTCATGGTGGGATTTATGCTACTCGTTTGGCGGCTCACTTCGAGGTTGAGATACACCCTCATGATTATCCTCTGACCAAACTTTACCTAGACCATGCTGCCATGGATCACCACCATTTCAGTGATAAAGAGTCTCCTAACATTCCTAATCCTTATAACCTAGTTTTTAGCATTGAAACTCATGATATTATTCCGTTGCCCGCTCCTTCTTTGTTTGATTCTGTTGCCAGGGGTGGATATAGGATCATGCCTGCGGACATCATCGCCTACCGAAATGCTCAGGCTGCTGCAGAGGCAGAGGAGGAGCCTCCGCAGTGGGATCAGTGGATTCCCGCTCCTCAGTATCCCTACTACTATCTAGACTTCTGATCGACTACCAAGTTAGGCCAAAAGCCTAAGCTTGGGGGAGTACGTGTTCTCACTGACATTACATTCATGTCCACTTATTCATCTTGTCGGTGTTCACACTTTTTCATTGTATCATCCATGTTTAAGTATATTTTTTCTTTCTTCTTGTGTGTTTGAAAAACTTTAGAAAAACCAAAAAATTTAGTTGTAGCTAGTTTATTTTCCATGCATGCTTAGTAGTAATATTAAAAATAAAATCCAAAAGATTTCCTTGTTCTTCTTTTGCTTGTTGGGAGCTTTCCCGTGTAAATAGTTTTTCTCGTTTTTGCTTTTCCCTTTTATTTGCTTGTTCAAGAAACCTAGAAACTCCAAAAATATTTCAGTGTGTTTCTCTGAATTTCTTTTCTTTTATTAGAGTTGTACCAAGGAGAAGACCACGATGAAAATGTTGAGTGGCTCTAATATGAATAACTGTTGAACTAATAAAGAGCCCATTTTACCTTGTCTTCTCGTGTTGAATAAAATGTTTTGCAGATTCCAGCTTAGTCCATGGCATTCTTGCACTATTATCATTTTCACATCGTTCGGTCGTGCATGTGAAAGGCAATAATGACGATAGTCGATGAACTGGCCGTGGCAGAGAGAAACTGGTATGAACTCGACTTGTTATGTTTGTGTAAATATGTTTAACCTAGTATCTATGATTCAGCCCATTATGATTAAACATGTTTGCAATGACAATTAGAGATTATAGTTTCTCATGCCATGCATAAGTAGCTGGGAGTGGATAATGATTTATCTTGGATATCAACATTGCATTAAAATGATTGTGATGTAGTATGATGATATGGTGTCCTCTGAATGTTCGAGTGGCTTGACTTGGCACATGTTTATGCATGTAGTTGAATCAAAACCAACATAGCCTCTATGATATTTATGTTCATGGTGTTCATATCCTACTCATGCTAGAGTCCAATGTTACTTATGCATAATGCATGATCATGATCGTTGTTGCTCTCTAGCTGGCAGCTTCTCAAACTAATTGCTAGCCTTCGCCTGTACTAAGTGGGGATTCTGCTTTTACAAAAGCTTGAACCCAAAGTTATTCCAGATGAGTCCACCATATCTACCTAAGTATTACCCTGCCGTCCTAAGTAAATTTGCACGTGCCACCTCTAAAAACTTCTAAAAAAATATCTGTTTTGTGTTCCTGGATCGTTCATGGAACGACAGGAGGTAGTCGATATCTTCCATGCTAAGCGGGTTATTCTCAAGTCGAGTGTTTATTCACTCGCCATCGCACAAGAAAAGGACGGTAATAGGGATGCCCAGTCCCAAACTACAAAATACAAAAAGAGTTAATCACTCGAATAATCAAACAAAAACTCCCAATGGAGTCTAAACCTTTACTTTTTATCGATTGGAAACTGTCACTAGCTTGTTTAACATGGGAAATATTGATAACTGATGGTCGTGAAGTAAATGAGAAGGGTGCATGTCTCAAAATACCATTTATCTCTGTTTTAAAACTTGAGCTCTGGCACCTGTGCAAATCACTGTTTCCCTCTACGAAGGGACTATCTATTTACCTTTATGTTGTGTCATCACCTTCTAAAACAAGCGCTAGAACCTGAGAGCACATCTGTCATGACTTGTGCATTGTGTGTAGCTAATGTTGGGTGCATCATGACTGGATCTTTTCTACCATGAATTACAATGTTTATTCGCTGCTTGGACTTTGGAGGTGCTCTGCATTTATGTTTTGCGGTCTCAGAAAGGGCTAGCGAGATACCACTATTGTCATATTATATCATGGTTGTTTTGACAACGTGTTGCCATTTGAGATGTCTTATTATTGCTCGCTAGCTGATTGTGTCATTGATATGACTTAATATAATCTTTAAGAGTTATTGTAGGCATGGCTAGTTATAATGTTGGCTGAAAACCTGGGTGCTCTATAAGCTTATTTATGCAAACAAGAGCAAAAGAGCAAACTGAATTGCTTGAGGACAAGCAAAGGTTTAAGCTTGGGGGAGTTGATACGTCTCCAATATATCTACTTTTCCCAGTGCTTTTCCTCTTGTTTTGGACTCTAATTTGCATGATTTGAATGAAACTAACCCTGGACTGACGATGTTTTCAGCAGAACTACCATGGTGTTGTTTTCGTGCAGAAATAAAAGTTCCCAGAATGGAACGAAACTTTGCGAGGATTTTTTATATCAATAATAAGAATTTCTGGAGCCAAGACCCACCAGAGGGGGCACCTGGGTGAGCACAACCCACCAGGGCGCGCTCCCCTCTCCAAGCGCGCCCATGTGGGTTGTGCCCACCTGGTGGCCCTACAGACCCTGAAACCGACGCTATAAAATACTATTTTTACAGAAAAAATTAGGGAGAAAGAATTATCGCGATCCACGAGACGGTGCTTCCGCCACCTCCTGTTCTGCACCAGGAGGCCAGATCTGGAGTCCGTTTGGGGCTTCGGAGAGGGGGATCTTCGTTCTTCGTCATCACCAACCCTTCTCCACCGCCAATTCCATGATGCTCCCCATCGGGAGTGTGTAATTCCTTTGTAGGCTCACTGGTCGGTGAGGAGTTGGATGAGATTCATCATGTAATCGAGTTAGTTTTGCTAGGGCTTGATCCCTAGTATCCACCATGTTCCTGGATTGATGTTGCTATGACTTTGTGCTACATCTTGAGCTTGCGTTGGTTTTCCCTGAAGAGGAAGGGATGATGCAGCAGAGTAGCGTAAGTATTTCCCTCAGTTTTTGAGAACCAAGGTATCAATCCAGTAGGAGCCCACGCTCAAGTCCCTCGTACCTACACAAAGCGATAGCTACTCGCAACCAACGCGATTAGGGGTTGTCAAGCCCTTCACGGTCACTTACGAGAGTGAGATCTGATAGATATAATATTTTTGGTGTAAAGATGCAAAGTAAAAAGTAAAAGCAAAGTAAAAGTGATGGAGATTGATATGATGAGAATAGACCCCGGGGCCATAGGTTTCACTAGTGGCTTTTCTCAAGAGCATAAGTATTCTACGGTGGGTGAACAAATTACTGTTGAGAAATTGACAGAATTGAGCATAGTTATGAGAATATCTAGGCATGATGATGTATATAGGCATCACGTCCGTGACAAGTAGATCGAAACGATTCTGCATCTACTACTATTACTCCACTCATCGACCGCTATCTAGCATGCATCTAGAGTATTAAGTTAAAAACAGAGTAACGCCTTAAGCGAGATGACATGATGTAGAGAGATAAATTCATGGAATATGAAATAAACCCCATCTTGTTATCCTCGATGGCAATGATACAATACGTGCCTTGCTGCCCCTTCTGTCATTGGGTAAGGACACCGCAAGATCAAACCCAAAGCTAAGCACTTCTCCCATGGCAAGAACTACCAATCTAGTTGGCCAAACCAAACAGATAATTCAAAGAGACTTGCAAAGATAACCAATCATACATAAAAGAATTCAGAGAAGATTCAAATATTATTCATAGATAGACTTGATCGTAAACCCACAATTCATCGGTCTCAACAAACACACCGCAAAAAGAAGATTACATCGAATAGATCTCCACAAGAGAGGGGGAGAACTTTGTATTGAGATTCAAAGAGAGAGAAGAAGCCATCTAGCTACTAACTATGGAACCGAAGGTCTGAGGTAAACTACTCACACTTCATCGGAGGGGCTAGGATGATGTAGAAGCCCTCTGTGATGACGGCCCTCTTCCGGCGGAGCTCCGGAACAGGCCCCAAGATGGGATCTCGTGGATACAGAAAGTTGTGGCGGTGGAATTAGGTTTTTGGCTCCTGCTCTGATCGTTTGGGGGTACGTGTGTATATATAGGAGGAAGAAGTACGCCGGAGGAGCAACGAGGGGCCCACGAGGCAGGGGGCGTGCCCTAGGGGGGGCGCCCCCACCCTCGTGACCGCCTCTTTTGTTCCTTGGAGCAGGGTCCAAGTCTCCTGGATCACGTTCGTGAGAAAATCACGTTCCCGAAGATTTTATACCGTTTGAACTCCGTTTGATATTCCGTTTCTTTGAAACACTGAAATAGGCAAAAAAAACAGCAATTCTGGGCTGGGCCTCCGGTTAATAGGTTAGTCCCAAAAATAATATAAAAGTGGAAAATAAAGCCCAATATAGTCCAAAACAGTAGATAATATAGCATGGAGCAATCAAAAATTATAGATACGTTGGAGATGTATCAGGCATCCCCAAGCTTAATTCCTGCTCGTCCTCGAGTAGGTAAATGATAAAAAGAGTTTTTTTGATGCGGAGTGCTACTTGGCATAATTTTCAATGCAAATCTTCTTAATTGTGGTATGAATATTCAGATTAGAAAGATTCAAGACAAAAGTTTATATTGACATAAAAATAATAATACTTCAAGCATACTATGACTTCTCAAAATAACATGGCCAAAGAAAGTTATCCCTACAAAATCATATAGTCTGGCTATGCTCCATCTTTGCCACACAAAGTATTCAAATCATGCACAACCCCGATGACAAGCCAAGCAATTGTTTCATACTCTAACTTTTTCAAAACTTTTTCAATCTTCACGCAATACATGAGCGTGAGCCATGGATATAGCACTATAGGTGGAATAGAATGGTGGTTGTGGAGAAGACAAAAAGGAGGGGAAGATAGTCTCACATCAACTAGGAGTATCAACGGGCTATGGAGATGCCCATCAATAGATATCAATGTGAGTGAGTAGGGATTGCCATGCAACAGATGCACTATAGCTATAAGTGTATGAAAGCTCAACAAAAGAAACTAGTGGGTGTCCATCCAACTTGCTTGCTCATGAAGGCCTAGGGCAATTTGAGGAAGCCCATTATTGGAATATACAAGCCAAGTTCTATAATGTAAAATTCCCACTAGTATATGAAAGTGACAACATATGAGACTCTCTATATGAAGGACATGGTGCTACTTTGAAGCACAATATATGAGACTCGCTATATCATGGTGATACTTTGAAGCACAAATGTGGAAAAAGGATAGTAGCATTGCCCCTTTTTATTTATTTTCTTTTTTTGGGCCTTCTATTTTTCTTTGGCCTTTCTCCTTTTTTGGGACAATGCTCTATTGAATGATGATCATCACACTTTTATTTATTTACAACTCAATAATTAAAACTCGATTCTAAAACAAAGTATGACTCTATATGGATGCCTCCGGTGGTGTACTGGGATATGCAATGAATCAAGAGTGACAAGTATGAAGAAATTATGAACGGTGGCTTTGCCACAAATACTAAGCAATATGACAATGATGAATGTGTCATGATGAACTGGATGGTGGAAAGTTGCATGGCAATATATCTTGGAATGGCTATGGAAATGCCATAATAGGTAGGTATGGTGGCTGTTTTGAGGAAGGTATATGGTAGGTGTATGATACCGGCGAAAGGTGCGCGGTATTAGAGAGGCTAGCAAAGGTGGAAGGGTGAGAGTGCGTATAATCCATGGACTCAACATTAGTCATAAAGAACTCATATACTTATTGCAAAAATCTAGAAGTTATCAAAGCAAAGTATTACGCGCATGCTCCTAGGGGATAGATTGGTAGGAAAAGACCATCGCTCGTCCCCGACCGCCACTCATAAGGAAGACAATCAATAAATAAATCATGCTCCGACTTCGTTACATAACGGTTCACCATACGTGCATGCTATGGGAATCACAAACCTTAACACAAGTATTCTTTAAATTCACAACTACTCAAGCAGCATGACTTTAATATTATCACCTCCATATCTCAAAACAATTATCATGCTTCAATCTTTTCTTAGTATTCAACACACTCAAAAGAAAGTTTCACAAATCTTGAATACCAAGCATATTATTATTATGAAAATTACCATGATATTAAGAGACTCTCAAAATAATTTAAGTGAAGCATGAGAGATCAATAGTTTCTTTAAAACGAATCCACCACCGTGCTCTAAAAGATCTAAGTGAAGCACATAGAGCAAAATTATTTAGCTCAAAAGATATAAGTGAAGCACATAGAGTATTCTATCAAATTTTAATTCATGTATGGCTCTCTCAAAAGGTGTGTACAGCAAGGATGATTGTGGTATACTAAGACACAAAGACACAAATAATACAAGACGCTCCAAGCAAAACACATATCATGTTGGTGAATAAAAATATAGCTCCAAGTAAATTACCGATGGAAGTGGACGAAAGAGGGGATGCCTTCCGGGGCATCCCCAAGCTTTGACTTTTTGGTGTCCTTGCATTATCTTGGGGGTGCCATGGGCATCCCCAAGCTTAGGCTCTTGCCACTCCTTGTTCCATGATCCATCAGAATTCACCCAAAACTTGAAAACTTCACAACACGAAACTCAAAATAGAAAACTCGTGAACTCCGTTAGCGAAAGAAAACAAAAGACCACTTCAATGTACTGTAATGAACTCACTCTTTATTTATATTGGTGTTAAACCTACTGTATTCCAACTTCTCTATGGATTATAAACTATTTTACTAGCCATAGATTCATCAAAATAAGCAAACAACACACGAAAAACAGAATCTGTCAAAAACAGAACAGTCTGTAGTAATCTGTAGCTAGCGCAAGATCTGGAACCCCAAAAATTCTAAAATAAATGGCTGGACGTGAGGAATTTATCTAAATCATGTGCAAAATTAATTAACTAAATAGCACTCTTCAAATAAAAATGACAGCAGTTCTCGTGAGCGCTAAAGTTTCTGTTTTTTAGAGCAAGTTCAACAAGACTTTCCCCAAGTCTTCCCAACGGTTATACTTGGAACAAACACTAATTAAACACAAAAAACACAACAAAAACAGAGGCTAAATAATTTATTTATTACTATACAGGAGCAAAAGGCAAGGATTAAAAATAAAATTGGGTTGCCTCCCAACAAGCGCTATCGTTTAACGCCCCTAGCTAGGCATAAAAGCGAGGATAGATCTAGGTATTGCCATCTTTGGTAGGCAATCCATAAGTGGATCTCATGATAGTTTCATATGGTAATTTAATTTTCTTTCTTGGAAAGTGTTCCATCCCCTTTTTTAATGGAAATTGAAATCTAATATTCTCTTCCTTTATATCAATAATCGCACCAACCGTTCTAAGGAAAGGTCTACTAAGAATAATAGGGCAAGAAGGATTGCAATCTATATCAAGAACAATGAAATCTACAGGCACATAATTCCTATTTGCAACAATAAGAACATCATTAATCCTTCCCATAGGTTTGTTGATAGTGGAATCCGCATGATGCAAGTTTAGAGAGCAATCATCAAAATTACGGAAATCTAGTAAATCACACAAAGTCTTGGGAATAGTAGAGACACTAGCACCCGAATCACACAAAAGCATAAAACTCATGATCTTTAATTTTAATTTTAATAGTTGGTTCCCACTCATCATAGAGTTTTCTAGGGATAGAAACTTTCAACTCAAGTTTTTCTTCGTAAGATTGCATCAAGGCATCAACAATATGTTCGGTGAAGGCTTTATTTTGACTATAAGCATGTGGAGAATTTAGCACGGATTGCAACAAGGAAATACAATCAATTAAAGAGCAACTTTAATAATTAAATTCCTTGAAATCCGATATAGTGGGTTTAGCAACATCTGGATTTTTATTTCTTTCAATCCCACTTTCATCAATTTCATCATTAAGATCTAAATACTCTGAATTTTTAGAATGCCTTCTTGGTAAAGGAAGATCATATTCAGTTTCATCAAGATTCATATTGCAAAATAAAGATTTAATAGGGGACACATCAATAACTTTTAGATCTTCATCTTGATTTTCATAGGTATTGGAAGAACACGCTTTAATAAAGGCATCTTTGGAAGCACGCATCCTAGCGGTTCTTTCCTTGCACTCATCAATGGAAATTCTCATGGCTTTGAGACACTCATTGATATCATGCTTAGGAGGAATAGATCTAAGCTTTAAAGAATCAACCTCAAGAGAAATTCTATCAACGTTTCGAGCCAAATCATCAACTTTAAGCAATTTATCCTCAAGCAAAGCATTAAAATTGTTTTTTGAATTCATAAACTCTTTAACACTATTCTCAAATTCAGAGGGCATCTTATTATAATTTCCATAAGAGTTGTTGTAGGAATTACCATAATTATTAGAAGGATTACTAGGATATGGCCTAGGATTAAAATTCCCTCTATAAGTGTTGTTACCAAAATTATTCCTACCAACAAAATTCACATCCATAGATTCATTGTTGTTCTCAATCAAAGTAGACAAAGGCATATCATTAGGATCAGAAGAAACAATCTTAGTAGCAAATAATTTCATAAGTTCATCCATCTTTCCACTCAACACATTAATTTCTTCTATCGCATGCACTTTTTTATTAGAAGATCTTTTAGTATGCCATTGAGAATAATTAACCATAATATTATCTAGGAGTTTAGTAGCATCTCCTAAAGTGATTTCCATAAAAGTGCCTCCCGTGGCCGAATCTAAAAGATTTCTAGAAGCAAAATTCAATCCGGCATAAAATTTTTGTATAATCATCCACAAATTCAAACCATGAGTAGGGCAATTACGTATCATTAATTTCCTTCTCTCCCAAGCTTGTGCAACATGTTCATGATCAAGTTGTTTAAAGTTCATAATATCGTTTCTAAGAGTGATGATCTTAGCGGGAGGAAAAATACTTAGAGATAAAAGCATCTTTGCACTTGTTCCATGAATCAATACTATTCTTAGGCAAAGACAAAAACCAAGCTTTAGCACGATCTCTAAGCGAAAAAGGAAATAGCTTCAATTTAACGACATCATTATTGACATCTTTTTTCTTTTGCATATCACATAAATCAACGAAGCTATTCAGATGAGTAGCGGCATCTTCACTAGGAAGGCTGGCGAATTGATCTTTCATAACAAGATTCAACAAAGCAGTATTAATTTCACAAGATTCAGCATCAGTAAGAGGAGCAATCAGAGTGCTAAGGAAATCATTATTGTTTGTATTGGTGAAGTCACACAATTTAGTAGTATCTTGAGCCATCGCGACAAGCAAGCAAACTAGCACACGAGCAAACAAGAGGCAAGCGGGCAAAAAGAGGCAAATAGAGAGGGATGATAGGGAGAGAGAGGGCGAATAAAACGACAAGGGTGAATTGGGGGGAGAGGAAAACGAGAGGCAAATGGAAAATAATGTAATGTGAGAGGTAGGGATTGTGATGGGTACTTGGTATGTTGACTTTTTGCGTAGGCTCCCCGGCAACGGCGCCAGAAATCCTTCTTGCTATGTCTTGAGCTTGCGTTGATTTTCCCTGAAGAGGAAGGGATGATGCAGCAGAGTAGCGTAAGTATTTCCATCAGTTTTTGAGAACCAAGGTATCAATCCAGTAGGAGCCCATGCTCAAGTCCCTCGTACCTGCACAAAGCGATAGCTACTCGCAACCAACACGATTAGGGGTTGTCAAGCCCTTCATGGTCACTTACGAGAGTGAGATCTGATAGATTTAATATTTTTGGTATTTTTGGTATAAAGATGCAAAGTAAAAAGTAAAAGCAAAGTAAAAACAAAGCAAGATTAAAGTGATGGAGATTGATATGAAGAGAATAGACCCGGGGGTCATAGGTTTCACTAGTGGCTTTTCTCAAGAGCATAAGTATTCTACGGTGGGTGAACAAATTACTGTGAGCAATTGACAGAATTGAGCATAGTTATGAGAATATCTAGGCATGGTCATGTATATAGGCATCATGTCCGTGACAAGTAGATTGAAACGATTCTGCATCTACTACTATTACTCCACTCATCGACCGCTATCCAGCATGCATCTAGAGTATTAAGTTAAAAACAGAGTAACGCCTTAAGCAAGATGACATGATGTAGAGAGATAAATTCATGCAATATGAAATAAACCCCATCTTGTTATCCTCGATGGCAACGATACAATACGTGCCTTGATGCCCCTTCTGTCACTGGGTAAGGACACCGCGAGATCGAACCCAAAGCTAAGCACTTCTCCCATGGAAAGAACTACCAATCTAGTTGGCCAAACCAAACGGATAATTCGAAGAGACTTGCAAAGATAACCAATCATACATAAAAGAATTCAGAGAAGATTCAAATATTATTCATAGATAGACTTGATCGTAAACCCACAATTCATCGGTCTCAACAAACACATAGCAAAAAGAAGATTACATCGAATAGATCTCCACAAGAGAGGGGGAGAACTTTGTATTGAGATTCAAAGAGAGAGAAGAAGCCATCTAGCTACTAACTATGGACCCGAAGGTCTGAGGTAAACTACTCACACTTCATCGGAGGGGCTAGGATGATGTAGAATCCCTCCGTGATGACGGCCCTCTTCCGGCGGAGCTCCGGAACAGGCCCCAAGATGGGATCTCGTGGATACAGAAAGTTGCAGCGGTGGAATTAGGTTTTTGGCTCCTGTTCTGATCATTTGGGGGTACGTGTGTATATATAGGAGGAAGAAGTACGCTGGAGGAGCAACGAGGGGCCCACGAGGTACGGGGCGCGCCCGAGGGGGGCATCCCCCACCCTCGTGACCGCCTCTTTTGTTCCTTGGAGCAGAGTCCAAGTCTCCTGGATCACGTTCGGTGAGAAAATCACGTTCCTGAAGATTTTATTCCGTTTGGACTCAGTTTGATATTCCGTTTCTTTGAAACACTGAAATAGGCAAAAAACAGCAATTCTGGGCTGGGCCTCCGGTTAATAGGTTAGTCCCAAAAATAATATAAAAGTCGAAAATAAAGGCCAATATAGCCCAAAACAGTAGATAATATAGCATGGAGCAATCAAAAATTATAGATACGTTGGAGACGTATCAATTTGCCATGCTTAATGCTTTTCACTTTGGGCCCGGGTGCCATGATTTCAGATCCAAACCGTTTATGTTATCACCATTATATCCATGTTCGAGATCTGATCTTGCAAGTTATAGTCACCTACTACATGTTATGATCCGACAACCCCGGAGTGACAATAGCCGGGACCATTCTCGGTGATGACCGTAGTTTGAGGAGTTCATGTATTCACTATGTGTTAATGCTTTGTTTCGGTTCTCTATTAAAAGGAGGCCATATATCCCTTAGTTTCCAATATGGACCCCACTGCCACGGGAGGGTAGGACAAAAGATGTCATGCAAGTTCTTTCCATAAGCACGTATGACTATTTACGGAATACATGCCAACATTATATCGGTGAACTAGAGCTAGTGTCATATCGCCCTAGGTTATAACTGTCTCATGATGAATATCATTCAACAAGTTACCGATCCAATGCCTACGAACTTATCCTATATTGTTCTTGCTAAGTTACTACTGCTATCATCACTGTTACACTAGCTACAAAACTATTACTATCACTGTTAACATTACCATTACTGTTGCCACTGTTATCAAAACTATCATACTACTTTGCTACTGATCACTTTGCTGCAGATAATTAATCTCTAGGTGTGGTTGAATTGACAACTCAGCTGCCAATACCTTCAAATATTCTTCGGCTCCCCTTGTGTCGAATCTATAAATTTGGGTTGAATACTCTACCCTCGAAAACTATTGCAATCCCCTATACTTGTGGGTTATCAGAGATCTCGCATTACAAAAACTTGAAAAGGATAGATGCAAGGGGAGATGCTTCGTGACAGCTTCAAAATCTATTGGTATCTGGTTGTATGGAGTGGTAAGTTCTCTGGTGTGGATTCCTAAATGAGCACCGCGGTTCAATTCATCACCAGATATAGAAGCGAAATGTTCAATAGTCCCTGGAAGGTGTTGATTGGTAGGTTTATCTGTCTCTGCGAAGGGTACAAAAATATGCTGGATCTGAAAAAGCCACGCAAAAAATATAAACTGAATACTTAGGTACCTTTGGGAAGGAATTGGTCAGTTCTGATAAGTTTTATGCTAACACGTTTGTACCCGAAATATAAATTTATGATGAGCTTCACATGCGGCTCAGTTGTGACGCTGGGCTATGAAAATCGATGCTATCTGCTATAATGATTTCATTCTGTACTCCACACACACTCCTCACAAACAAACAAAAAGATTTAAAGTCCACCAAGTGCATGGTTATTCTTTTGCACTGCATCAAACACATGATATGCACATGGCTAAATAAATGAAAGCCTGAATTGTTTAAAGAAACCAAGCAATGCAAAGACATAACCAGGAACATAGGATACCGCCATGGCCATTCTTGCCATCATTGAACATCCTCTTCCCCTTACCTCTGGTTGCTCGCCAATATATGGAACACCAATGAAATCTTCTCCATACAAGATGTTTTCTGTCCAACTTTCTTCCTGCAGAACAAACCAAAGCAAACAATCCGTTGAATTATTTAAATAGGTACCATGGAACAAAGGGGCGATCGTACCTCACAAATAAATCTAGGAAAGCTTCATGTTACATAACTGATTACAGAGATGTCACCGTGGACACACTGGAACCTCGCCGTGGTCACCCTGACAACGCATCCTTCCCGCCGTCTCCATGCCAGCCACTCTGAACTACCTGGAGGAGCTGCTTGCATCATTGATTCATAAGAATCAGCTCGGTTTAGGGTTGCTAGGAGGTGCTCAACATACCTACCCTTAGATGCTTGAGCGAGGTTGGATTCGGCGGCGGCGGTGCCACCAACATGACGTAGGAACAAATCTGGTTCGGGCCTCGCGCCGCAACCGATCTGATATTGCAGCCCCTCCTTGTTGCATCTTGAGGGTAAAACATGAGAAGGAGGATGACGGTGGCTGGGCAAAGACGAGGCGTTTTCCACGGATGGGTTCGACGGTGACTACGAAACTTCCCAGGTTGTAAGAGAGAGAGAGAGAGAGAGAGAGAGAGAAAGAGAGACGAGAGGTCAGGGAGAGGGAGGCGAGTGGAGAGGCTGTTACGCATACAGGAGGCTATTACAGGCTCAATAGGCCCAATTGAATTCCAGACGCCCAAAAAAGCTACCAGAGTAGCGGCTCGAGAAGGTTAACGCTTGTTAAGATCGATAGGAAGACTCCACATGCGATTAAGAGCCAATCTGATCACCGAGAACGCCCAAAAGTGACGATCCAACGGATAAAAACGCAAATGGCCTGGGAGCGTAGGAAGAGTGCTTAGTTTTAATGTCTCTAAATTCGGAAAATTAAATAGAATTACTATCCATTGGCCATACATGGTAGTCCGGGCAGGCGACCAGACAAGAAGCGAGAAGACCAGACGAGAAGCGAGGATAAGGCAAGGCAATAGGGCGCACCCTGATGCCTTGTGGGCCCCACATGACTCCGTCTAACCTAATTGCACCTCTATAAATTCTCTAAAATCGGGAAAGCAATAGAGAGCCACCCCAGACACTTATTTCACTGCCGCAAATTTATATTCTTCCGCGATCCCATCTAGAGGCCTTTCTTGTCGGAGGGGAAATCGATCATGGGGGGCTTCTACATCATCTTTGCTGCCTTCTGATGATGCGTGAGTAGTTTACGACGGACCTACGGGTCCATAGCTAGTAGCTAGATGACTTCGTCTCTCTCTTTGATCTGCAATGCAATGTTCTCCTCGATGTTCTTGAAGTTCTATTTGATGTAATCTTCTTTTGCGATGTGTTTGTTGGGTTCCAATGAATTGTGGGTTTAAGATGAGGTTATTCATGAATATTAATTGAGTCTTTTCTAAAATCTTTTATGGATGATTCTTCTTTTGCGGTGTGTTTATTGGGTTCTGATGAATTGTGAGTTTATGATCAAATTATTCATGAATATTAATTGAGTCTTTTCTGAATTCTATTATGGAGTTATTATAGCATTGTATTTCTCTCCGATCTATTCTCTTAGTTTGGCTCACTAGATTGTTTTTTCTTGCAATGGGAGAGGTGCTTTGTGATGGGTTCAATCTTGCAGTTCTCAATCCCAGTGAAAGAAAGAGAGATGACACATATTTGTATTGTTGCCATTAAGGATAAAAAGATGGGGTTTATTCATATTGCTTGCGTTTACTTTGTCTACATCATGTCATCTTGCTTAAGGCGTTACTCTATATTTATTAACTTAATACTCTATATGCAGTTAATGAGTGGAGTAATCGTAGTCGATGCAGGCAGGAGTCGGTATACTTGTCTCGGACGTGATGCCTATATACATGATCATTGCCTTGAATATTGTCGTAACTATGCACTTTTCTATCAATTTACCAACAGTAATTGGCTCACCCACCGTATGTTATGTGCTCGAGAGAGAAGCCTCTAGTGAAAACTATGGCCCCTGGGTCTACTTTTATCATATATAAAAACGCAAAATACCTTCGGACACTTTTCTTTATTTTATTTTGCAATTTGTCTATTTTCCGACCACTACGAGATTTGATCCTTTCAAATAACCTCCGAGGGGATTGATAACCCCCTTGTTTGCATTGGGTGCAAGTATTTGCTTTTGTGCTGTGCAGGTGCTGCTAAGAAGGTTCTGTGTGGTTCTCCTAATGGATTGATAACCTTGGTTCTTAACTGGGGAAATATTTATCTCTACTGTATTGTTTCATCCTCTCCTTTTCAGGGAAATCCCAACGCAGCTCACAAATAGCAGGATGAATTTCTGGCGGTGTTGTCGGGGAGACATCACCAAAACCTATCAAGTACCTCCGCATAAACTATCATCTACTTGCTCTTATTCCTATTTGTTTTTTGCCTTTGCCTCTTGTTGTCATCTCCCCCACTTCTATTTTTTACAAAAACACAAAAATATTTTTATTTTCTCATTTGCTTGCTTGAAGTTGCTATCATGTCTGAGTTTGTCATTGAGAAAAGTGAGGATGGTAAAACGCCTAAAGTAAAAATTCCCACAAATTTGGATACAAAATTTTTTGTTACGGGAAGTGGGATCATCATAGGGAAAAACACTATACAGGAATTCTTTAGTTGTATGGGAACTTTGGTTTGCAATGATATTATTATTCTTAAAAGAACCAATAGTTACTCCAAAGCTATCCCAACACTTATTTCTTTGTTTTGTGTCATCTCTTAAATTTCTTTTCATGTTATCAAGTTTTGCTCCTCTTGTCAATCGGAGTGCTTCCCAAATTCGTTCTTTTTCGCATTATTCATTGGATATATCATTTCAACCAGAGTGGTTTCAATTCACTCTTGCCCCCTGTCGGATTTCGGGTTCCGGCAGACCCTTGAGGTTCGAACACTGGGGTGCGCGCGGAGATTTCGCCTCCTACCTACCTGCAACCCTCCGCCTTGCTAAGATCTAAACTATGGAAAGAACAACACAAGAGACACATGGTTTATACTGGTTCGGGCCACCGTTGTGGTGTAATACCCTACTCCAGTGTGTGGTGTGGTGGATTGCCTCTTGGGCTGATGATGATGAACAATACAAGGAAGAACAACCTCGCGAGGGTCTGTTCTTGGCTGGGGGGATGAACTGCCGGGAGGAGTTCAGTCACCCTTCTCTCTCTCTCTGATCCTTCTTTTCTTCTCCTTTGTAAAGAGCCTCCTCCGACTCAGCTCTCAGCTGCTCAGCTCAGCTCAGCCCTCTCTTGCGGGTGGCTGATCCTATTTATAGAGGCCCTGGTCATCTTCCCAAATATCGAGCGGGAAGGGAGCCAACAATGGCGGGCTAATTTGAAAGGGGACAGCTAGTACCAGCTACCCTGACAAAAGTAGTCTTCGCCTGCGCAAAACTCTGGTGGTGACACCATCTTGGGCTCCACGATGACCTCCGTCTCGTAGTCCTCCTGGTCTTGGTCTCATTGCACCGAAATGGCAACCTTTGCCTGATGCCTCGGTACTCCATGGCTGCGCTTGCCCCCTTTGCACCAAAGAGGAAAGGAGGACACCACGCGGGCTGGCACCCGCCTGGCGCCCTTGGTCGTCATGGCTTGCGTCACGGGCACCTCATGAGGTATCCTGCCCTGGTCTCTCCGCCTCCTCGTGAGCCAGCCTGACGAGGCCGTGCCTAAGGAAGCTCTGCGTCATCCGCCCCACGAGGCTTGGCCCCTCGCGAGGGTCTTGGGTTTGTGTTGGTGAAGATGGGCCGCGTTGGGCCCCCTTTTGAGCCACGCCGCAGGCAGGCAAGTCTGGGGACCCCCATTCCCAGAACGCCGACAGTAGCCCCCGGGCACAAGGCGCGCCGGGACTTGGCCGTGCAGCGAGGCGGAAGGGCAAGAGCGAAGTGTCGCGGGCCCTAACAGCCTGTGGCCTTGGGCGTCGCGTGGCGGTTGATTGGACGTGGGCATCTCCACTTCCCCATGGCGCCTCGGCAACTGCACAGACTGGACAAGTCCCTGCATGCAAAGTGGGTCATGATAACCTGCAATCGTGGGGGTCGGCGGTTGGCCTTCGCCGACCATAAGTATGGAATAGCGCGCGCCCTTCCAGTCCATCCCTCCTTGCTTCTCCTTCTTCCCGATCCTTGCTCCGTCTTGCTGCGATGGCTCCGATCTGCCGGTTCTCGATGGCAGAGAAGGGAAAGGCTCCCCGAGAGGAACCAGACCCACTCCCGCCGAAGAAACAGCTCGCCCCCGTGGCCCGGACGAGGGGGCCCTTCAGGTGGTGTCGAGGCCTTGGTGCGAGCGGGCGCCGCCGGGGTTCCCGCTTCCATTGTACGCCCATGTCGAGGGCCCTGAAGGAGCTGATGCTGACCGCCACGGGCGGCGCCGCCGTCGGCGCCGACGGGTCACGAAGGTGTGTGTCGTCCCCCCTGGGGTCCACACCGAGGGCTCCTCCCAAGAGTTCGTGCTCCACGTCGCCATTCCTCTTCAGTCCTGGATCCGCCTTCCTCCCTTCTTTGCCTCCATCATCCCGCAGGGGGAGCCTCTGGAGCTCTGGCTGCAGCACGCCGGCTGCAGCTCCCTCGCGACCGAGGCAGAGGTCGCGGTCGTTGCCCCGGGCGAGGTCTTCATGACTCGGGGCTGGAGAGAGATCGCCCAGGTTTGCAGGACAAGGGGCGTCTTCGCGATCCACTTGGATTATGACGGTGCTTCGGTGATGCTCTTCAAGGTCTTTGATGCGAGCGGGCGCCGGCTGGAGTGCTGCCCCGAGAGAGGTGGCCGGGGCCCTGCTGCGACGAGGACTGGGCCCGCCAACCGCTCCCTTGGCGGCTCCTCAGGCGGTGGAGGCGTCGGAGGTTCCAGCGACTCCGGTGAGCTCTTCGTGACTCCGGAGACGAGCGACGACAGCTACGAGCCCCCGAGCCGACGCTGCTCCTGGAGCAGGGCGGGCTCGTCAGGCCGCCGCCGACTCTGATCTGGATGGGGTTGGCATCGGTGCTTGACGGCCCACTATTGATGATGGCGTCTTTTGCAGGGACGCGCGTAGTCTGTGTCCCTTTAGGATTTGTTCCCTGCGAGGAATCAAAAATGCATCCCGTGGGGGCTTGTAAGGTGCCTGTGATCCTGTTTTGTTAATATAACCCTTGTCGTAGAATTGCGTGAGTTGCTCATTTCGTCTTAGCTCAGTCCTCCCTTTCGAACCTCACGAGGGCTTGGTGCTCTGCGCCGACAGGTCTCAGTCCCAAGGCGGCTTCAGCCGTCGCTGGTATGCCAGGTCGCGATTCCATGGTCAAGGCCAGGAGGTGAGTGACCCGGAGTCCGGTAAGAGCCCCTGAGTCGCGATGCTGAGGAGGTCCCCTTTGGCGCCCAAGCAGCCGTCGTTTGGTGAGAAAGGAGAGCGGCGTCGCTAACACGGGATAGCATTAGGTGCGGGGATGGTGCCACGGTAGCTGGCGCTTCCGGGTGATGACTTATCTCGAGAATCAGGGGCCGCTCTCTGGTGTGTCATCGGGTCCATGCATCGGCAGGTGCGAGGTTGCTCGGTGAGGTCCTCGTGTGTCTCTCCCCTCTTGCCTTTGCTCCCCTTTCTGCTCTACGTCCTCGGGTCCCGGCCCTCGAGCGAGTCTCAGTCGTCGCTGGTATGCCAGGTCGCAATGCCGTGATCAAGGCCAGAGGGTGAGGGCTGGAGAGCCAGTAGGAGCCCTGAGTCACGCTGCTCAGGCACCCCCCCTTTAACGTGCAAGTGGTTCGCGCGGACGAGAGCGAAGGAGACACCGCAAGGGCCTCGCTTGACGCAGCTCCTTCAGGAGGTCCTGCAGGTCCATCATAGAAAGAACAAGGGGTTGCCATGACAATTGACAGTCAGCCGTTGGTTGCTTCCGAGGGGTAGTGAGGCACTGAAGGCTTGACGAGGTGACGCTATGCGGGGCTGCCGCGGCCAGAGCTCAGCCATCGAGGTTTGTCGGCGTTGCAGGGACGGACCCATGCGCAAGCGTCGTGCCGTTTGGAAGCAGCTCTGTTAGTTGGCGTCAACTAAGCAGGCAACTAGGTAAAACACATTAGCCGCAAAGGAGTGGATTTGTTCAAATAGATGCTGGGAAGGCGGACATCACTGGGTCAGGCCCGAGTGACTTGGGGGGTCATGCAGCCCGAGGGGCGCCCCCAACAAGGTAAGCTAACAACATAAAATAAAAAAGGGATACACGCCGCAGGGACGGACCCATGCGGCTGGGAATAATGCAGCCCTGGGGGGCACTCCCAGCTGGAAATGAAACTCGAAAGATGTCACCTGATGACGTTGAGGACGAAGGAGCGTTGGTGTAGCAGACTCGGTGGGCTGCGGGAGCCGATCCTCACGAGCCCCCAGGCCCAGGGGCCTCGGGAGGCTCCGGAGGCGCTGGCGGCTCCTCGTGGGCCATCTCCATCCCTACCAGGGCTGCAGAACGCCTGGCCTCTCGTGCCTCCCTGATGCCCCTCATGAGGCGCTGGTACGTGTCAGCCGCGTTCGGCAAGCCGTAAGGCATGCGAACGTAGCTGTGGGGTGAGCCTCCGTAGCGCCCCACTCGCGAGGGCCAGAGGCGCTCCAGAGAGGCGACTCGGTTGAGCCCTGGTATGTCGATGCAGACGCGCAGCCCACCATCCTCGCCTGGATGGGGAGCCACTGCTGGTAGGCGGCGGTCGCCTTTCATGACTCTTGACTCCTGTAGCTCCTAAATGGCCTTGCTGACGAACTCCTGAGGGTCTGGATCTCCTTGCCTTGCTCCTTCTTGAGGGAAACGTGCTTCGAAGCACGCCTCCATGTGGTGCCCAAGCGCCTCCCTCGTGACCCTAGCTAGGTCGGTGGCCCTCCAGGGGAGAGCCCCCGAGCCCTGCCTGAGGAGGGAGCCAGGCGCGCTTTCCTATGCGATGGAAGGAGGTTCCCCCTGGGCAGGCGTGGGCCCAGAGGGGCCGGCCTCCTGAGTGGTCGGGCCGGACGATGTCTTCTTCTTCTTAGGGGCGGTCTCGGGAGGCCTCCTGCTTCCGCGATCCAGGTCTTCCAGTTACGCGGCCTGAAAGGCTCGTTCCAGGGAACACACCGCGTCCTTCTCTTCACAGGGCACCGTGATGACTCTGCCGCTTCCTGGCATCTTGAGGACATTGTAGCCGTGGTGAGTTACGGCCATGAACTTGGCCAGCGCTGGGTACCCAAGGATGGCGTTGTACGGCAGGCGAATGTGAGCGACGTCGAAGTCGATGAGCTCAGTGCGGTAGTTGTCGCGTGCCCCGAAGGTGACAGGGAGGCGGACCTGCCCAATCGGGACCGTGGAGCCGTCGGTGATATCGGAGAAAGGCTTGGTTGGCTGAAGCTAGCTGTAGGGCACTTGGAGGTTGTTGAATGTTTCCACGTACAGGACGTTGAGCCCTGCCCCACAGTCGATGAGGGTCTTGGTGACCACCATGTTGCTGACGATTGGGGAACAAAGAATCGGGAGGACTCCGGTTGTAGCCACACACTTGAGCTGATCTGCTGAGCTGAACATGATGCAACATGCCGACCACCGGAGAGGGCGCATGGCTTCGAGCCTGGCAAGGACTGCGTTCACTTCACGGGCGAACTGCTTGAAGATGCGCTGAGAGGTTGGGGCTTGTGCCCCGCCCAGGATGCAGGCGATCGCGCGCGGCTCCTGGAAGCCCCCAGCCCCCTCGTCCTGGTGGCAGTCCTCGTTTCTCCTTCGCAGCGGCGGCAGCAGTGGGAGGCATGCGTTGCCTTGCGGGCGATCCTCGCGAGGCTGATCCCTCCAGCCTCCCTCGCGAGGCGGGTCTTGCCAGCGATCCTCGCGAGGTTGATTGCGCCACCCTTGGCGCGGGCCACGGTCTTCCCAGCATCCTGAGTTCCTTCCTCCTCCTCGACCATAGCCCCGGTCACCACGGTCAGGGCGACGGCCGATCCTTCCTTCTTGCACGGCTCGGAGCTCTTGACACTCGTTGGTATTGTGGGTGTGGAGGTCGTGGTACACACAGTACCAGCTGCCCTTGGAAGGTTCGGGTTGATCTCTACCCCGCTTGGTGTCTTGTTCAGCCGCGAGCACGGTAGCCCCCTTGCGCTTCACATCCTTGGCCTTGGGCTTCTTCTCTTCTGGGTCTGCGGCAAGCAGCTCGACGAGGGAGAGACGCCCCTCCTCGTCCCTGGCACACTTGGTTGCCAGGTTGAATAGCTCCAAGGAAGTGCACAGGTCTTCATGCATCGCCAGCTCCTCCTTCATGTTAACGTCGCGCACGCCGTCGGAGAAGGCCAAGATGATGGCCTCCTCAGTCACCTTGGGAATCTTGAGGCGTGCGTTGTTGAAGCGCTGGATGTACTTCTGCAGGGTCTGCCCGGGCTGTTGCTTGATGCGGCGCATGTCGCACACGGCGGGTGGCCGGTCGCGAGTGCCTTGGAAGTTGGCGATGAAGCGGGTGCGCATCTCGTCCCAGGAGGAGATTGTGCCTGGAGCCAGGTTCAGGAGCCAGGTGCGGGCCCCGTCCTTGAGCGCCATGGGGAACCAGTTCGTCATGACCTTCTCGTCTCCGTTGGCAGCTTCGATGCCCAACTCATAGAGCTAGAGGAACTCCGCAGGGTCAGCCGTGCCGTCGTAGCGAGGAGGCAAGTCTGGCTTGAACTTGCTGGACCACGCGATGCTGCGTAGCTCGGCGATGAAGGCGCGGCAGCCTGCTGTGGCCACGGGAGGCCTTGGATGACGGGGAGCTTGGTCTTGCATGTCCCCATGCGCTGCAGCTGGGAGCAGCGCAGGGTCTTGACATGCGGGAGCAGGAGCATGGTCGCGACGTGCTGGAGCAGGGAGCGCCCGGGCAGCTTCCTGCGGGCGAGGGACTTCTTGACAGCTCTGCTCTTGTCGCGCTGGCATCTGACGGAGCGGGTTCCGCCCAGGGGCCACGCGCCTTGGAGCCATGGCGCCTTCCTGTGGAGGAGGTGGCCGGGGCACCGCCGGAGCTTCATCGCCCGCGCGGGGTGGGGTGCGGTGCAGCGGAATGGACGGCGCAGGAGATCCCCCTGCGGCGCAGACGAGCTCGGTGACACTGTCGAGCCATTCTTCGTAGACGTCATCGACGGGACGGTAGCGCAGGAGCTCGTTCACCACGATGAGTGCAGCCCGAGCCTCCATGGGCGCGCGGAGTGCGCGGGACGAAGAACCAGCTGGGGTGAGCGAGGGAGTTGCGGTGCGGCCGTCTTGCCGCACGGACGGATGCTGTGATGATGCTTGCTGCTTGTCCCCCGCCGGGCAGGTGGCGGCGTTGACGGCAGGTGACAGGGAACAGCAAGGACGCCCGCCGACAGGGGCCGTCTGGGCGACGCGGGAAGCGAGTGCGGCCCGGCGCTCGGCGCGGGCCCGACGAGCGTCAGACATGGGCGTGATGGTCGGAGGAGAACGGGGTGGTGGAAGACGAATCCCGGCGCACCCCTACCTGGCGCGCCAAATGTCGGATTTCGGATTCCGGCAGACCCTTGAGGTTCGAACACTGGGGTGCGCGCGGAGATTTCGCCTCCTACCTACCTGCACCCCTCCACCTTGCTAAGATCTAAACTATGGAAAGAACAACACAAGAGACACAGGGTTTATACTGGTTCGGGCCACCGTTGTGGTGTAATACCCTACTCCAGTGTGTGGTGTGGTGGATTGCCTCTTGGGCTGATGATGATGAACAATACAAGGAAGAACAGCCTCGCGAGGGTCTGTTCTTGGCTGGGGGGGGGGGGATGAACTGCTGGGAGGAGTTCAGTCACCCTTCTCTCTCTCTGATCCTTCTTTTCTTCTCCTTTCTAAAGAGCCTCCTCCCACTCAGCTCTCAGCTGCTCAGCTCAGCTCTGCTCAGCTCAGCTCAGCTCAGCCCTTCTTGCGGGTGGCTGATCCTATTTATAGAGGCCCTGGTCCTCTTCCCAAATATCGAGCGGGAAGGGAGCCAACAATGGTGGGCTAATTTGAAAGGGGACAGCTAGTACCAGCTACCCTGACAAAAGTAGTCTTCGCCTGCGCAAAACTCTAGTGGTGACGCCGTCTTGGGCTCCACGATGACCTCCGTCTCGTAGTCCTCCTGGTCTTGGTCTCGTTGCACCGAAATGGCAACCTTTGTCTGATGCCTCGGTACTCCGCGGCTGCGCTTGCCCCCTTTGAACCAAAGAGGAAAGGAGGACATCGCGCGGGCTGGCACCCGCCTGGCGCCCTTTGGTTGTCATGGCTTGCGTCACGGGCACCTCGTGAGGTATCCCGCCCTGGTCTCTCTATCTCCTCATGAGCTAGCCTGACGAGGCCGTGCCTGAGGAAGCTCCGCGTCGTCCACCCCGCGAGTCTTGGCCCTCGCGAGGGTCTTGGGTTTGTGTTGGTGAAGATGGGTCGCGCTGGGCCCCCTTTTGAGCCACGCCGCAGGCCGCAGGCAGGCAAGTCTGGGGACCCCGTTCCCAGAATGCCGGCACCCCCTGTGTTCTTTTCATGTCTTTGCAACCTTTAAGGTTCGTGGTTTCACTCATTTGTCGAGGAAGCAACTTAGTTTTACCTCTTCTCTTCCTCTTCCGTTTGCCATCCCTAGATCTTGGGGCGAGATCTCTTGTAAGTGGAGGAGAGTGGTAACGACCTGAGACCGACGCTCCATATGCCTTCCATTTATTTCCGTTGTTGCGTATGTTTCTTTTGTTTGTTACATTCTTCATTGCATCATTTGCATTGCATCATGTCATCATGCACCCCTTTTTAAAACTCAACTAAGTAAATTGCATAGATTGTTGATCTATTTAAATTGAGGAAATTTAAATGGTGATTTCTCTTTATAACATATCCTCCCAATATTTTAGGGAGCTAAAATAAATATTCCATTAATTTGGAATTCACCATAACACACATGCAATTTAATTCCATGGCGTTTTCTATCTCACTTGTTGACGTCCAACTTTGCCCATTTATTTTTTCATCACTTTTCCAGGCAACACCTAAATTCTCAACATTTTTTGACCTTCGAAACCCCAATTCCTATTCAAACCATTTGAATTCAAACTTCACACACACACACACACACACACTTCTATTTTCTTGGATCTTAGTTTTATGAGTGCGGGAAAATTAACCCCATGAGAAAATTCTTTCCTTAACCCTCTCTTTCTTTTTCTTCTCTCTAATTCTTTTCTTCTAAAGAAAATAAGAGAGAGAGAGAGAGAAGAGGGAGCCTAGCAACCAGGCCTCTGGCCACTTCCCTCTCTACTGCGCCAACCTCTAAGGCCCATCCCGAGTCCCATCGGCCTCGTTCGCCTCCGGGCTAGCCTTGCTCAAGCCGCCAAGACCGCATCCACATGTCCCGTGTATGACTACACAAATAGACAAGTCTCCCTGAGCCCACTTGGATGCCAAGTACCACGATGCCCTGAGCCCTTGGATTCGTCAAGTTCGACTACAACGTGTGTACGACTACCGTCACTGAAGACACGTGTAACGCAAGGGTCAAGTTCGACTACCTTTGTGTGTACCACTACCGTGGACCCTCGAAGACCCCGTGGATGTCAAGTTCCTCACTACGAACCCGAACATCTATGGAATGTGTATGACTACGGAACGTGTACCACTACTTCCACTACCATCACCGAGTACCACTTCTTCCCACGATGACCGTGAACTACTACACCGCTTGACCCAAACCACTCTGAATGCAAGCTTCGAAGGTATAAACCCAAGATGACCGTCCGTGGGCGAATGCACATGTGTTTTATGAGATGCTCGTGTTTGCACCATGTTGGAATTGCCGCTTGTGCATTCCTCCTTTGCCATGACACGAGGGAACCCGGTGTCCGGAATCACCCCACCATCCTTGCATGGCACGCTCCCATCACACTTTGTCGGATCATCGGAATGTTGCCGTGGCACCATTTCCGTCATCGCTGCCGTGGCACCCCTTTTGTTCCGACACGGTGACAAATGCTTCGTAACATGCTCATGTCAGCATTTTCATAAAAATCGCATAAAACTTGTGCATGTCATCCACATCAAGATAACAACATTTAAGAGGTTTTAAATTGTTGCTTGCATCAAATTGCTAAATGTCATATGGGGATTTACCGGACTTGTTGTTTGTTGTTCCGACCCCATTTAAACTTGCCTAGATAGGTAGTTTATTATGCATCATCTCTTGCCATGAGTAGCATCATGTATTCTTGTCATGCATCATACTTGGATGAGCATCATACCATGTTATGTGTTGTGTGTTTACCGTGTTGTTTGCTTCTTTCCGGTGTTGCTTCTTCTTGATAGTTCCGGTAATGTTGCGATTGTGAGGATTCGTTCAACTACGTGGGTTCGTCTTCTTCATGGAATCGATCTTCTTCCTAGCAGGATTTCAGGCAAGATGATCGTCACCTTGGATCTCACTACTATCTTTGCTATGCTAGTTGTCTCGATGCTACTGCTATGTCGTGCTACCTACCACTTGTTTATCAAGCCTCCCAAATTGACATGTCAAGCTTCTAACCTTTTTCCACCATTCTAGCAAACCATTGATTGGCTATGTTACCGCTTTTCTCAGCCCCTTTGCCCAAACCATTGATTGTTGGGACATGGATATTTTGGGATATCACAATATCTCCTATTTAATTAATGCACATATATACTTGATAATGGGTGGAAGGCTTGGCCTTTTGCCTGGTGTTTTGTTCCACTCATGCCGCCCTAGTTTCCGTCATACCGGCATTACGTTCCTTGATTTTGCATTCCTAACATGGTTGGGGTTTATGGGGGGCCCTTGACAGCTCGCTTTGAATAAAACTCCTCCAGCAAGACCCAACATTAGTTTTACCATTTGCTGGACTTTATAACTAAAGATGATAATAAATTTGAGGCATAGGGGGTCGCGCCCCCGAGGTTCATTAATCAACATAATACAGGGGGCGCAGTGCTGATGGTGTTGGTCCCAAACTAGAGCCCCTTGCAGCGTCGCCACGGCGAAACTCGAGGACTGGTTTTAGTTGTACGAACTGCTCACCTAGTCGTGGCCTGACACGAGATACGCGGTGTAGGATCGAAAGTATGTCTAGAGGGGGGTGATTAGACTACTTGACCAAATAAAAGTCTAGCCTTTTCCCAATTTTAGTTCTTGGCAGATTTTAGCAACTTAGCACAAACAAGTAATCAACCTACACATGCAATTCTAAGAGTATAGCAGCGGAATGTAAAACAATTGCATATGAAGGTAATTAAAGGGAGGAGTTTGAGGGAGCAAACGCAATATTGACATGGAGATTTTTGGCGTGGTTCCGATAGGTGGTGCTATCATACATCCACGTTGATGGAGACTTCAACCCACGAAGGGTAACGGTTGCGCGAGTCCACGGAGGGCTCCACCCACGAAGGGTCCATGAAGAAGCAAGCTTGTCTATCCCACCATGGCCGTCGCCCACAAAGGACTTGCTTCACTCGGGTAGATCTTCACGAAGTAGGCGATCTCCTTGCCCTTACAAACTCTTTGGTTCAACTCCACAATCTTGTCGGAGGCTCCCAAGTGACACCTAGCCAATCTAGGAGACACCACTCGCCAAGAAGTAACAAATGGTGTGTTGATGATGAACTCCTTGCTCTTGTGCTTCAAATGATAGTCTCCCCAACACTCAACTCTCTCTCATAGGATTGGATTTGGTAGAAAGAATATTTGAGTGGAAAGCAACATGGGGAAGGCTAGAGATCAAGATTTATGTGGTTGGAATGGAATATCTTGACCTCAACACAAGTGTAGGTGGTTCTCTCTCAGAAAATATGTATTGGAAGTGTAGGCATGTTCTGATGGCTCTCTCCTCGAATGAAGAGTGGGTCGAGGGGTATTTATAGCCTCCACACAACATCTAACCGCTACACACAAATCACCAAACTCGGTGGGACCGAATCATGAAACTCGGTCAGACCAATTTAGTTCAAAATGTGAACGTTAGGATTCTCGGTGCGACCGACATGTCAACTCAGTGGGACCGATATCGTTAGGGTTAGGGCATAACGTAATCTCGGTGAGACCTATTACACAAACTCAGTGAGACCGATTTTGGTAATGGACTAACACAGAGTTGGTCAGGCAAACTCGGTGGGACCGATTCACTCATCTCGGTTGGACCGAAGTGTTACGAAAGGGAAACAGAGAGTTTACATTGCAATCTTGGTTGGACCGATCGCTCATCTCGGTTTGACCGAAATGTTACGAAGGGAAACAGAGAGATTACAATCCCATCTCGATGACACCGAGATCCCTATCGGTGAGACTGAAAAGATTAGGTTTTCTGGCAGTGGGTATGTCAACTGAACTCGATGGCTCCGGATAGAAAGAATCGGTGGGGCCGAGTTGGATATTTGGTGTGGGACATATGTGGAAGTGAGAAAGTAGTGGAGGGTTTTGGAGCATATCACTAAGAATTTTGAGCAAGCACCTCATTAAGCAACACCTCATCCCTTCTTATTAGTATTGGCTTTTCCTATAGACTCAATGTGATCTTGGATCACTAAAATAGAAAATATAGAGTCTTCTGCTTTGAGCTTGAGCCAATCTTTTATCCATAGCATTTTGAAGGGTCCACTTTCTAATCCATGCCATGCCAACCATTGAGCTTTCCTGAAATATTCATCTTGGTATAGCATTAGCTCAATGAGCTATATGTTGTTAGGAATTACCAAAACCACCCAGGGATAGTTGTAGTTTCAATCTCCCCCTTTTTTGGTAATTGATGACAACATATAGATCAAAGTTTCGACAAATGATAAATAAGATTGAAAAACATCGTTGCTTTGAGAAGTATGTGATAAGAAAGAGCTCCCCCTAAATTTGTGCATCATTTAAAATTTTCTTTTGAATGCAAATGCACAATCGATTAGGATCATGGGTTACTCTTCCATGTCACATACATCTTGGTGGAGCGCTCAAAATGATAGAGATTAAAAGCATGCACTCATCACCAAGCAAGTGAATGATCATATAAGAGATATAAAAGATAACATCATTCAACCAAACATTAAGGATATCATATGATCAAACACATGATCAACAAGTATCTCACAAGTAGCTCACATAGTAGCTCACACAAGCACACAAAAAAGTTTCAAACAAAATAGCAAGAGAGATAAAAACCAACACTCTCTCTCGAAGCCTATGATCTATACATTTTTCTCCCTCTTTGGCAACAAGTTACCAAAAAGTTCAAAAATGCATAGTGCTGAATGACTCTCATGCTTGATCTTCGGGAGGTGGTGTAGAGAGAACTACAAGGACGAAGGCTTCTGATGAAGTAGTTGGGGCTGCTTCTCCAACTGCCTCTTCAGATGGCTTGGAGGTTGCAGCAGCAGATGCTCTGGCCTTAGACATGGGGACTCACTTTGCTGGTGCCTTCTTATGCATCCCTGGCTTGACTGTAGCAGCTTAGCCATACTCCTTTTTCAACACCTTTTTCTTGGAGCTGACTTCTTCCTCAACAGCCACACAATCCTCATCCTCTGAATCTGAGGTCTTCTTCTTTCTTGTTCTGCTGGCTGCCTTTGGCAAGTTACTTGGTGTGCTCCTGCTGCCATCACCAGGTGAACTAGAGGGACTAGTGCCCTCACTCAGTTGAACCTGCTCCTCAGACTTGTTCTGGCTATCACTTTGGTCAGACATCATGCAGGCAAACTGTCAGCAGACCCTATGAATAGATTATAGATGAGCATCACAATGTACAGGAGTTTTGCAAAACAATTGACTCGGAAACTTAGTTTTAGTTCTTCACAGAAAGCATTTCGGATCTATCGATTTGTAAACTCGATGATACCGAAGCAGTTTTTGGAACCTAAACTAGTGAACTCGGTCAGACCGAGTCACAGTTCGGTGGCACCGAGACTGCTAGGGTTTCATAGAGAATTGAACTCGGTCACACCGATTTGCAATTTTCGGTCAGACTGAAAACGCGTGTGCTCTGGCCTAAGCCAAAATCGGTGAGACCGATTTCTATAACTCGGTCGGTCCGAGATGAATTCGGCGGAGACCTAACCCTAAATTTTGAAATCAAAACTAATCTATGGGATGTTTTCGCTGGACAGGATGATTTCATTTGTGGCAAGAATCATGGCAAAGCAATGTGCTAAGAATCGGAGTTAAGGATTAGCACAATGATCAAGTTCGTACCCTAGTTCAGCGATGAACTTGCTATAGCGGCAACGACGGTGAAGATTTCCATTGACAGCGGCGGAGACCAGCAGCGGGAGGTCGCTGGCGACGAGAGGAAGATCCGAAGACCCGAGAAGGAAGAGTAGGTTATGCGCGCGCGAGGAGGTTCGAAAAAATTTCCAAATTTTGGCCCGTCGGTATAGATAACCTGACCCTGTCGGTGTGACTGAGTGGAATGACTCGGTGGCACCGAGATGCAAAACTGCAGGCAGTTACTGCAACTCGGTGTGACCGAAAGGTTGTAATTGGTTGCGCCGAGATTGAAAAACCCTAGATCAACTTGGTGACTCGGTAGGACCGAAAAGGATGAATCGGTCAGACCGAGATGCACAAAGAGGTTTTGGAGGTTTAAGTCTATGACGAATCGGGAACTCCGAGTGCTCCTCACATAGAGTGGTTCGAATCTGACTTGATCAAACTTTGTGATGTAGCATGAATAGAGTTTGAGACGAGAAAAGCATGGATAGCTAGAGGGAGTTCTTAGGTATTCTTGTCCATCCATTTGTCGAAAGAGAAAGAGCCAAACAATCAAAACAACAAATGGATGTCCTCGAATGAGTAAAATATGCAACCAACATGCTCGCACAATAAAATGGCAAATGAAATATGTGACAAAGCATGCACAAACACTCTAGCATCTATCAAGCAATTTGGCGATGACTAGGTCATCTATATATGAGTATATTGACTTAGGAGTCAAATGAGAACATTTGATCATAGGTCATACTCATCGTTTAAGCACAAGTGGGGTTACCACTTTTACATAAAGCATTGTTGTGTTCACACCATTAGAGTTGCTTTAGCTCAATTGGTTAGAGCAAATCTCCCCCTAGATGTGATATCCACCCTAAGAGGGATGAACTAACCTTGGGTTTTGTCGATGATGACTTCATGTAGGTGTTGAAGATGTAGATGCTCAAAGTTAATGTAGATCATTTGGGGCAATCCTTTGGAGTGAGTTGCACTTTCAATACCTACACGGGTTAGTCCCACAAGGAAAAAACAAGGATATCCATAGACATAGAGTGATGCATACACAAGATGATGTCCATGAAAGCATTAGGTTACCTTGTCCCTTGTCTTACCAACAAGACGGTTTGTGACTCCTTGAACTAGTGCAGGATATGGAAGTTGTTTGCACTTGTCCTCGCCAAAATGATAAGAGTGAAGTATGTTGTCGGAGTCACCCTCAAGAACTCTCTAGTTCTTCTTCTTCTGGATCCACACCATCTTGATGGGAACCCTTGGAGTTGTAGTTGTACTTGATGAAGTAGAACTTGATGTGGTTGAGGGAGTCCTGGATTAGGGGGTCTCCGGGCAGCCGGACTATATCCTTTGGCCGGACTGTTGGACTATGAAGATACAAGTTTGAAGACTTCGTCCCATGTTCGGATGGGACTCTACTTGGCGTGGAAGGCAAGCTAGGCAATATGGATATGTATATCTCCTCCTTTGTAACCGACCTTGTGTAACCCTAGCCCCCTCCGGTGTCTATATAAACCGGAGGGTTTTAGTCCGAAGGACAACATACAATCATACCATAGGCTAGCTTCTAGGGTTTAGCCTCTTTGATCTCGTGGTAGATCAACTCTTGTACTACTCATATTATCCAGAACAATCAAGCAGGACGTAGGGTATTACCTCCATCAAGAGGGCCCGGACCTAGGTAAACAACGTGTCCCCTGCCTCCTGTTACCATATGCCTTAGACGCACAGTTCGGGACCCCCTACCCGAGATCCACCAGTTTTGACACCGACATTGGTGCTTTCATTGAGAGTTCCACTGTGTCGTCACAATAAGGCTTGATGGCTCCTTCGATCATCGCTAGCGATGCGGTCCAGGGTGAGGCTTTCCTCCCTATACAGATCTTCGTATTCGGCGGCTTCGCACTGCGGGCCAATTCGCTTGGCCATCTGTAGCAGATCGAAAGCTACACCCCTGGCCATCAGGTCAGATTTGGAAACTTGAACTACACGGCCGACATTCACGGAGACATGATCTTCGACGGATTCAAGCCCATGCCGGACGCGCCGCACAGTCGCGACGAGCAAGACGTAACTCTGCCGTTGAACAGTGTTTGGGAGATCGCATCCGCAACTACTCTGGCCGTTAATCCAGAGCAAATCGCGCCATCCGAGAGCGGAGGGATAGACCCCACCATGGAGGCCGCACTCTCAGCAGCGATAGAGCCAGATACTGACTTCACCCCTTTCAAGAGCCGCGTCTCCGAACCACTGGATTTATCCCCGGCCTCGGACTCCGAGCCGCTCACATCCATTCCCGTCGAATCCGACTAGGCGCCGATCATGGAGTTCACCTCCGCGCATATCTTTCAGCACTCGCCCTTTGGAGATGTGCTAAATTCATTAAGGTCTCCCTCCCTGTCAGGAGAACCTTGGCCGAACTATGTCCGGCTAGAATGTGATGCGGATGACGAAGAAATTCGTGGCCCACCCACCACCCACTTAGTAGCCACTATCGATGACTTAACCGACATGCTCGACTTCGACTCCGAAGACATCGACAATATGGACGACGATGCAGGAGACGAACTGGAACCACCGCCCACAGGGCGCTGGACCGTTACTTCATCACATGACGTATACATGGTGGATACACCCAGAGAGGGCAATGGCAAAGAGGCAGCGGAGGATGCACCCTCCAAGCAACCCAAGCGCGGACGTCAGCGGCGCCGCTCTAAGTCCCGCCATAGCAAAAACAGCGATAACCGAGCAAGAGGAAATAATAGTCCACTCGACTCTGAAAGAAACGACAACTGCACCACCCCGGTGGCAGAGCACAATTAAGATGCAAAATGCAAACATAGTATGGATCCGACGTCCGAACACGATGACGCCAAAGATAAGCCTCATCAAACCCCGTCGGGGGAAGAAAACAGTCCGGACGAAGATGCACGCATCATCTCGGAAACACACTTGGAGCAAGAGAACCTCCGCAGAAGGCTTATTGCCACAGCGAGGAGCCTGAAGAAACAGAAGCAAAGGCTCAAGGTAGCACAATATACGCTCAACAGCAGGTGGAACAAAGTAACAAAGTATGTTGGAAGCTACCATAAAAATAGCTTTCCAAAGCGCAAGCTATTACCGGAATTCAACGATGAGGCCTTAGAGCCCACACAGCCAGAGAATGATACGGGCAACCGTCCGGATCCACCACCTTGTGAGCGCGATAGAGCGGCTAACAAGGTCGCGCATAAGTCAACACATGATCTACGTGAGAACTTGCGCCAAAAATCCGGCGCGACCAGATCCATCTACGGATCTAGGAAGCGTGCTCCGGTACAAAACCAAAACCGAATACTACAACCGTCCGAACACCATGGCACATCCCAATACAGGGGTGCCGCACACCCCCTATGTTTCATCGATGAAGTGCTGGATCTTGAATTCCTAGAGGGATTCAAACCGGTGAACATAGAGGCGTACGACGGGACCACAGACCCTGGAGTCTGGATAGAGGACTTCATCCTCTATATTCATATGGCTCGTGGAGACGATCTCCATGCCATTAAATACTTGCCCCTCAAGCCTAAAGGGCCAGCTCGGCACTGGCTGAAAAGCCTCGTCGAAAACTCAATTGGAAGTTGGGAGGAGCTCGAGGACGCTTTCTGGGCCAATTTTCAAGGGACTTATGTCCGACCTCCGGATGCAGACGATTTAAGTAATATAGTCCAACAGTCCGGAGAGTCCGCCCGAAAGCTTTGGAACAGGTTCCTCACCAAGAAGAACCAAATCGTTAACTGTCCGGACGCCGAAGCCTTAGCAGCTTTTAAACACAGTGTTCGAGACGAATGGCTCGCCAGACACCTCAGCCAAGAAAAACCGAGAACGATGGCAGCCCTAACAAGCCTCATGACCCGCTTTTGTGCGGGCGAGGACAGCTGGTTGGCCCGTAGCAGCAGCAGCGACCCAAGCACATCCGAAGTTTGGGATGGCAATGGTAAACCACGACGCAACAAAAACAAGCATCGAAATAAAGAAGGTAGCCCAGATAACACGGTGGTAAACGCCGGATTCAGGGGCTCCCGACCAGGTCAGCGGAAAAATCCTTTCAAAGGCAGCAGAGAAGGACAATCTGGCCTAAACAAAATTCTTGACAAACTCTGTCAGATTCATGGCACCCCAAACAAACCTGCAAATCATACCCACGGAGAATGTTGGGTCTTCAAGCAGGCCGGTAAGCTAAACGCCGAACACAAAGGGGAAGAGACACCAAGCGAAGACGAGGATGAACCTCGCCAGCAAAGCGCCAGAGGAGAGAAAAAGTTCCCGCCAGAGGTTAAAACCATAAACGTGATCCATGTGACAAATAGGAGAAGCAATCATGCACTCCGATGCACACGAGCCATAGAGCCCGTCACCCCTAGGTTCAACCCCTGGTTGGCCTGCCCGATCACTTTTGATCGTAGGGATCGCGATAAAGATATCCGGCACGAAGGACTGACGGCCTTGGTGTTAGACCCAATCATAAATGGGTACCATTTCACACGAGTCCTCATGGACGGCGGCAGTGATCTAAATCTGATATATCAGGACACAGTCCGCAAAATGGGGATAGAACCGACATAAATTTGCCACAGTAATACTACCTTCAAGGGAGTAATACCAGGTCAAGAGGCTCGCTGTACGGGCTCTCTACTACTAGAGGTGGTATTTGGTTCTCCCGATAACTTCCGAAGCGACACATTAACTTTTCACATCGCTCCATTCCCAAGTGGTTATCAAGCACTACTTGGAAGGGCGGCCTTCGCTCGTTTTAATGCAATACCGCATTATGCCTTTCTCAAGCTCAAGATGGAGGGTCCGCGTGGCATCATCAGAGTTAGCAGAAATACCAAACGTTTTTTATGTACGGAAGAGGACGCGGCGGCTCTAACAGCCGCGAACTAGACGACCTCACCAACCAGAAAAAATGGCAGGTCGTCAAGACCACGGACACGGTTAGACGAGTTCGGCGTTCCATCACATATACATGAGACGGGTTTGATTATCAAACCCTCATAGGTACCAGGGGCTCCCTGCGTGTAATCAGGGACAACCTGGCTCAACTTGACTTCTCCTGAATTTTGATAGTTCATTGATAATAACCAGTTCTTCCTTTTTCGGCACGACAACTTCCACCAATTTCTTTCCTTTTACAGATGATAATCATGCTACACCCGTCTAGGACACGACACAACGGAGACACAGGCGCAGACGTGCAGCAGGGACCCGCCCAAAGGTTTCTTTTTAGATTAAGACCCTGCATAAACCTTTTTTACTGTCTCTTGTTGCTCATATCCTCCGAATACCGCGCACAACCGAGAAGGATGCTAGCATTACTGGCATGTGGCCACGCCATGATTTTGCACGTGCCTGGTCACATGGGGTTTCTTATTAAGGGCATTATTTAGCCCGGTATATGTTATAAAGACCGAACACCTTAGGGAGTGTTCGGCGTCACGAGATAGGCCCTATATGCATCAGCTCCGAATCATGTCTTTAGTCAAATGTTTGGTTTGCCCGGCTCCCACGTTTTGGTACCTTACATTCCGTTATATCGGCTAAGGTAGCACTGGGAGAACTACTCGATTGTGCCCTTGTTCATCCGGATGAGCACCTCAGTAGAGAAAGCCGAAAACTGACTGTCATGATATAGCGAGAGACTAGTCAACCACTCGATGACTCATCGGAATCTTCGGGATTCCTCCGCATTAACGAAGGGCCGTTTCCCGGTCATGTACGTACGCGCCCCGTATTCGGATGAGCGCAGAAGTACCAGGGGCTATATAGTAGCCCCACTGTCAAACTCCTATGGCTAAGTGAAAGTGTTAAAGCAATATAGTCTGATTGCCTCGTTCACCGCGCTATCACCTCCTTAACGGACCAAGACGTTGGATCAAGTGTGGATATGCATTTTTTGCGAACAGCCCCGCATTATATGCGTGGGGGCAGAAGCCGACGACTGCAAACTTTCAGGTTATATACATACATACATACATAAACGGCTGCACAGGAGGCATCATAGTACTTTCGGGCAAAAGTATAAATACAGCCTTGATAATTCAATAAAACATTGCTTTTACAATGGGAATACATGTCACTAGAACATAATATTCTTTGAGCACTGAGCCTCTATCGAACGAGCGCCTTCAAGAACTTCTTCAAAGTAGTGCTCGGCAGCCACTCGGTCTATAGCCGAACCCTGTGTCGCAACAGTGGTGGCCTCCATCTCCGCCCAGTATGTATTGACACGTGCAAAGGCCATCTGCGCACCCTCTATGCATGCCGTTCTCTTTAAAGCATCGATGTGTGGCACAGCACCAAGAAATTGTTGCACTAAACTAAAGTAGCTATTCGGCCTTGGCCCTCCCGGCCACAGGTGATCCACAACGGACCTCATGGCAAGTCCGGACAGCCTATGGAGCTCGGCCCACTCGGCCAATCGCTCATTCAACAGCAGAGAAAGGACTGGAGCATGAAACTGTGACCAGAACAGCTTTTCCACTTTGGGACCTTTCTGATCCTTGATGTACTCGGCCGCATCAGGAGCACTTACAGCCAGATCCATGTAGGTGTCCGTAGAACTCCATAGCCGGTCCAGAGGAGCATACTTCGGATCTCCGAACTTAGTCCGCAACAAGAAGGGCTTCCTAGACACGATATCTGTAGCTTGATTGAGCTCCTCCTTCGTCGCTCTAATTTTGGAGCGGGCTTCCTTGGCAGCCACCTGGGCCTTCTCCAGGTCTGTCGCCTTCGCCCAGTTTTCTTCTTCAAGAAGCTGGTAATGGTCAGCGGCATCTTTTAACTCTATAGCCATCATGGCTATTTTTTCCTTGCTCTCGCAATGCGCGGCCTGTTCGGCCCTTAACTCTTCGGCCGCCTGTAGAGCGGCCGCATTGCTACTCCTTGCTTGCTCGTTGGCTCGGGCAAGCTTCGCCCGAAGGGTCTCCACGGTGGCAGCTCCATCTGCAGTCACACAACATATTAAAGATACTGGCATCATGCTACTCTTATTATGCGATGATCACCAGAGAAATCACTCACCATGTGCCTCGTCAAGCCGCTTGTTGACAAGCACGATGTCAGCGTCTGCTGCATCAAGTTACCGCTTTAGCTCGGCAAACCCATCAGTCCGGCTAGCCACCGGAGCTTTAGCCACCTGCACATAAAGGCGGTCTGGTTATTACATGGGACTATGACCCTCTGTTTGTCGCCGTTTTTGACGACAACCAGAGTCTCAGGGGCTACTATCTGCATAGGGCACACCTAATGTATGCGGTACTATCAAAAACATACACTATTTCACGTACCTCGAAGCCTTTCAGCAGACTCATAAAGGCTTCATGCAAACCGCTTTCAGCGGATGAAATCCTTTCAATTACCGTACCCATTAGCGTACGATGCGCTTCCGAGACGGCCGCTTGCCCTAGAAGATCCTTCAGCGCGTCCGACCGCACACTGTACGGACCCTTGTTGTCGCTCTCTTTAAGAGCCGGATACTGGGAATCCCGGGTAGCCAAAGGGTTATCCTCCGGCCTTAGTGGATCCGGAGATACCCTTCGCGACGACACTTCAAGTTCGCCTGCTTCGTGAGGCGGGGTGTCGGGGGGAGGCGTTTCGTTCTCCATCATCTCTGGAAGAAGATCCCCCGAAGACGAACTCTGTCGAGACGGGCTATGATCCGGACTACAATTTATAAGCACTGGTTATTGTCTTCGGAAGTAAGGTAGGATATTTCCACTATTAAAGTACTTTTCGATTACTTACAGCTCGGTAGAGGGCTGATATCCGCGCGGACACTGTGCGGCAAGAATACCCTCCGAGGCAGGACCCTCTGATGAAGATTTCTTCTCCCGTTTGGAAACCTTATTTTCCGGATCTTCAGAGGTAGTCCTCTTCCTTTTTCCGGGGAGAGAGAATTTCAGATTCTTCCCTTTGATTGTCCTCCCTCACGGAGGTGCTTATGCCCCCGGCTGGAATGAGTAGCGAGTGAGGCCCGCTTTCGCCCTCTTTATTCCCCCCATCATCTTCCTTCGAGGGCGCTGGATAAGGCGCCGACTCGAGCATCTTGTCCAATACCGGATTGTCCAAGCCCTCTAGAAGGGGGGTCGAACACCTGATCATCATCTCCTTTGTTATCCTATCCTGGTCAAAGAGTGGCTCTTTAGAATGATGCCATGATAAATAAAAGGACAGTAGGTTCGGCATGGGATTACTTACTTGAGCAGCAGGCGGTTGCAGCTCAGGCCCATGTCCTCGGTGGTGTCCGGACACTCTATTTGGGGTCCGAAGAACGATTTGTACATCTCTTCGTGCGTCATGCTGAGGAAATGATGAATAACTTGCGGTCCTTCCGGGTTGAATTCCCACATGCGGAGGGGCCGGCGTTTGCAAGGTTGGACTCGACGAACCAACATAACTTGCATTACCATAACCAAACTGAAATCTCCCTCGAAGAGATCTCGGATACGGCTCTGCAGTATTGCCACGTCCTTGGCTGGACCCCAGCTCAGCCCCCTGCTGATCCATGACATCAGTTGTGGTGGGGGGCCCGAGCGAAAGGTGGGGCAGCTACCCACTTGGCACTTCGGGGAGCTGTGATGTAAAACCACTCCCTCTGCCATAATCCGAACACCTCTGGGAAGGAACCCTCTGGCCATGGAGCGTCAGCGATTTTGCTTATTAAATCACCTCCGCACGCTGCGTGCTGCCCGTCGATCATCTTTGGGTTCACAACGAAGGTCTTGAGCCACAGGCCGACGTGAGGGGCAATGCGGAGGAAGGCCTCACACACGACAATAAATGACGAGATGTGAAGAAGGGAATCCGGGGCCAGATCGTGAAAATCCAGCCCGTAATAGAACATAAGACCCCTAACAAAGGGATCCAGAGCGAGGCCTAGTCCTCGGAGGAAGTGGGAGACGAACACAGCGCTCTCGTTGGGTTCGGGAGTAGGGACGACCTGCCCTCGGGTGGGCAGCCTATGTGAAATTTCACCGGTCAGATATCTGGCCTCCCTCAACTTCTTGATGTCCTCCTCTGTGACGGAGGAAGGCATCCACCGACCTTAAAGGTTGGATCCGGACATAGTTGAAGGTTTGACGCACCTGACCTGAGCTTTGGGTGTTAGAACTCGAGGTGGGGGAAGGATTTGATTGAGCATGGGAGGGAAAAAAGAAAAAGCCTCGTCCCCTTTATAAAGAGGGTGAATATCAGGCGTCCTCCTCGTGGCCGTTTGGGACTTGCCTAAGATCTAGGAGTCATACCAACAGGCACGGTTGGGTTACCCACGTTTGTATTGATGAGAATCCCATGATAAGGAGAACACGATCTCTGCTTTGACAAGACGTGTCAAGAAAACCGCCTCACGTTATGTGCGGAGCTGGTTGAGAGAAACAGTTCGAATAATGACCGGGTCATGGCGTGATGTCATGCTGTCAAAACGTGTCAGCAGATTAGATTTGTGGAAATATTATTCTCTCTACAGTGGTATGTGGAACTTATTTTGCAGGGTCGGACACTGTCCTTGTATTCAAACTCTTCCATGGTGTATTTGGAGGAGGAACCCGCCTTGCAATGCCGAAGACAACACTGCACGCTGGACTCATCGTCATTGAAGCCTAGTTCAGGGGCTATTGAGGGAGTCCTGGATTAGGGGGTCTCCGGACAGCCGGACTATATCCTTTGGCCGGACTGTTGGACTATGAAGATACAAGTTTGAAGACTTCGTCCCATGTTCGGATGGGACTCTACTTGGCGTGGAAGGCAAGCTAGGCAATACGGATATGTATATCTCCTCCTTTGTAACCGACCTTGTGTAACCCTAGCCCCCTCCAGTGTCTATATAAACAGGAGGGTTTTAGTCCGAAGGACAACATACAATCATACCATAGGCTAGCTTCTAGGGTTTAGCCTCTTTGATCTCGTGGTAGATCAACTCTTGTACTACTCATATTATCAAGAACAATCAAGCATGACGTAGGGTATTACCTCCATCAAGAGGGCCCGAACCTGGGTAAACAACGTGTCCCCTGCCTCATGTTACCATCCACCTTAGACGCATAGTTCGGGACCCCCTACTCGAGATCCGCCGGTTTTGACACCGACAGTGGTCTTGGGAACACACTTGACCAAGGCCTTGGGTGCTTCTTCAAATGCATCAATCTCCTCTTGAAGCTTGTCCTTACCTTTTTGCTTGTGGTCTTGTGGTGGAAGATCATCTTGAGCTTGTGTCCCCTTGAAAGAAGTAGGATCATACTTCTCTTGTTGAGGAACAAACTTAATCTTAGGGTATTGATCTTCTTCCCACTCAACTCCATTGGCATTGAACTTTCGTTCAAAACCAACACCTTGATTCTTCCGGTGTCTTCCTTGCTTGCGTACAATTTCCTCAAATTGCTTACTCCTGGCAAGGCTCTTGTAAACACCTTTCTCTATAATTCCCTTCAATAAGCTATTTTCTTGCTCAAGTGTAACTTGGCTAAGAGAATCATTAGTGGAATCAAGAGAGCTACTAGAAGCAACAATATTGGATTTAGCATGATTGTTGTTACTACTAGATGAAGAATCTTTCTTGCTCTTGTTGCTAGATTTAACTTGTGGCATGTAAGTAGACAAGAGTAAACGCTTGGCAATGTAAGAAGAACTTTTCTTGCGAAGATCATCGTTGATTGCCTTTAAAAACTCATGCTCTTGCTCAAGGTTGAGCTTTTCAAAGCGTAGCTTATCATGATTCTTTAAAAGTTCTTGATGATTTTCCAAGATAGTTTCATGAGCTGACTTAAGAGTGTTTAGTTCTTGAGTTAGACGATCAATCTCCTTCTTATCATCATCATTCGTTTTATCTTGATTAGCATGATTAATTGATGTTTCATCATAGTATTCATCACTAGCGTTGTCAACAAGTAAATCATCACCACCTAGCAAATCATCTTCATCACTATTGAAATCAACATACTCGGGATATGTTACCTTTGGACCTTTGGCCATGAAGGACCTTCCAATTCCTTCATTTGGTGAGTCAAATATGTCGTAGGAGTTGGTTGACACAAGTGCTAGACTGGCAACACCTTCATCTTGAGTATATTCGGAGTCGAAATGATATCTTCTTTCGAAGTGATTGCCGGAGTCGGAGCCGGATACCCATTCACCAACATGAGCTTGATGTCTTATTTTTGTGTAGCTCCTTGATGACTTTTCTTTCCTTTCCGAATCCTTGCTTCTCCGAGAGGGTTTTCGTTCATAATGATCGTCTCTACTCCTCCTTTCTCTTGGTGGTGATTCTTCTCTTCTACTTCTTCTTTCGGGAGAATCCTCTCTTCTTTTGTAGGGAGCCGTACACTCATTGGAGTAGTGTGTGGGTCTTCCACAATTGTAGCAATTACGCTCACGACTAGAAGATCTTTTGTCATTGTAGGACCTTGACTTGGAACTTCTTTATTTGCTTCTACTCTTGTAGAACTTGTTGAAGTTCTTTACCATTAGGCTCAATTCTTCATTGAAGGTTTGTTTCTTGCTTGATGATGTGGGAGCATCACATGAGGCTTTGTAAGCACCACTTGACTTGTTGTGAAGCTCTTCCTTATCCTTGAGTGACACTCATGAGCAACAATTCTTCCATTGACTTCCATTGGCTTGAGATCTTTGTAATTGGGCATCATTTGGATCAATGTGCACACTGTATAATATTTTCCATCCAAGGCTCTTAGGATCTTCTTGATGATGAATTTGTCGGTCATATCTTCACTTCCTAAGCCGGCAATCTCATTTGTGATGAGAGCAAGCCTAGAATACATTTCAGCGACACCTTCACCATCCTTCATTTTGAGCTTGTCAAGTTGACTTTGAAGCACATCCAATTTGGATTCCTTGACGGAGTCGGTACCTTCGTGCATATCAATCAAAGTATCCCAAATTTCCTTTGCATTCTCAAGACGGCTGATTTTGTTGAATTCTTCGGGGCACAATCCGTTGAAGAGAATATCACAAGCTTGAGCATTGTATTGTAGCATCTTCAACTCTTCTGCGGTAGCTTCACGGTTTGGTTCTCTCCCATCAAAGAATTCACCTTGCAAGCCAACACACACAATAGCCCAAACGGCGGGGTTATGTCCAATAATATGCATTTTCATCTTATGCTTCCAACTTAGAAAAATTTGTACCATCAAAGTAAGGACCTCTACGGTGGTAATTTCCCTCGCTAGATGCCATACTCTCCTAGGTTGTGAAACCAAGACTATGACCACCAAAAGCTATGGAAATCAAAGCAAATGGAGACCAAAGCACTGATACCACTTGTAGGATCGAAAGTATGTCTAGAGGGGGGTGATTAGACTACTTGACCAAATAAAAGTCTAGCCTTTTCCCAATTTTAGTTCTTGGCAGATTTTAGCAACTTAGCACAAACAAGTAATCAACCTACACATGCAATTCTAAGAGTATTGCAGCGTAATGTAAAACAATTGCATATGAAGGTAAAGGGAGGAGTTTGAGGGAGCAAACGCAATGTTGACACGGAGATTTTTGGCGTGGTTCCGATAGGTGGTGCTATCATACATCCACGTTGATGGAGACTTCAACCCATGAAGGGTAACGGTTGCACGAGTCCACGGAGGGCTCCACCCATGAAGGGTCCATGAAGAAGCAACCTTGTCTATCCCACCATGGCCATCGCCCACGAAGGACTTGCCTCACTCGGGTAGATCTTCATGAAGTAGGCGATCTCCTTGCCCTTACAAACTCCTTGGTTCAACTCCACAATCTTGTCGGAGGCTCCCAAGTGACACCTAGCCAAACTAGGAGACACCACTCTCCAAGAAGTAACAAATGGTGTGTTGATGATGAACTCCTTGCTCTTGTGCTTCAAATAATAGTCTCCCCAACACTCAACTCTCTCTCATAGGATTGGATTTGGTAGAAAGAAGATTTGAGTGGAAAGCAACTTGGGGAAGGCTAGAGATCAAGATTTATGTGGTTGGAATGGAATATCTTGACCTCAACACAAGTGTAGGTGGTTCTCTCTCAAAAAATATGTATTGGAAGTGTAGGCATGTTCTGATGGCTCCCTCCTCGAATGAAGATTGGGTGGAGGGGTATTTATAGCCTACACACAAAATCTAACCGTTACACACAAATCACCAAACTCGGTGGGACCGAATCATGAAACTCGGTTAGACCGATTTAGTTCGAAATGTGAACGTTAGGATTCTCGGTGGGACCGACATGTCAACTCAGTGGGACCGATATTGTTAGGGTTAGGGCATAATGTAATCTCGATGAGACCTATTACACAAACTCGGTGAGACCGATTTTGGTAATGGACTAACAGAGAGTTGGTCAGGCAAAGTCGGTGGGATTGATTCACTCATCTCGGTTGGACCGAAGTTTTATGAAAGGGAAACAGAGAGTTTACATTGCAATCTCGGAGGGACCGATCACTCATCTCGGTTTGACCGAAACGTTACGAAAGGAAACAGAAAGATTACAATCCCATCTCGGTGAGACCGAGATCCCTATTGGTGAGACCGAAAAGATTAGGGTTTCTGGTAGTGGCTATGTCAACTGAACTCGGTGGCTCCGGATAGAAAGAATCTATGGGGCCGAGTTGGATATTTGGTGTGGGACATATGTGGAAGTGAGAAAGTAGTGGAGGGTTTTGGAGGATATCACTAAGCATTTTGAGCAAGCACCTCATTAAGAAACACCTCATCCCTTCTTAATAGTATTGGCTTTTCCTATAGACTCAATGTGATCTTGGATCACTAAAATAGAAAATGTATAGTCTTGTTCTTTGAGCTTGAGCCAATCTTTTATCCTTAGCATTTTGAAGGGTCCACTTTCTAATCCATGCCATGCCAACCATTGAGCTTTCCTGAAATATTCATCTTGGAATAGCATTAGCTCAATGAGCTATATGATGTTAGGAATTACCAAAACCACCCAGGGGTAGTTGCACTTCCAGCTCGGCTACTATCAGGGAGTCAGCAAGCCAGGAGGTCTTGATGGACTTGTTTTACCATTGTCGAAATGTCTTGTGAACCGGGATTCTGAGTTTGATCGAGTTGTTCCGGAGGAGGATTTTCCTTCGTTGATCATGAGAGCTTGTCGTGGGCCAAGTTGGGACACCCCTGCATGGTTTAAACTTTCGAGAGCCGTTCCCGCGGTTATGTGGTAGATGGGAATTTTTAATGTCCGGTTGTAGAGAACTTGACACCAGATTCGATATATACACCAACTGCGTGCGTAACCGTGACTGTCTCTTTTTGAGTGAGTTCGAGAAGAGAACACGGTGGGGTTATGTTTGAACGTAAGTAGTTCAGGATCCCTTCTTGGTCATTATTAGTTTGCGATCGTTTGCGTAGTTTCTCATCTTACTCTTGTACTTGTAAGTTAGCCACCATACATTGATTAGTCACTTGCTGCAACCTCACCACTTATCCATTCCATACTCATTAAGCTTTTCTAGTCTTGATACCCATGGTAATGGGATTGCTCAGTCCTCGTGGCTCACAGATTACTACAACAATAGTTACAGGTACAGGTAATGCGATGATCTAACGTGAGAGTGATGCTTGATTGCTTTTGGAGTTCTTCTTCTTCTTCTTTGATCAAGGGTTTAGGTTCCAGGTCGGGAGCCTGGGATTAGTAGGGTGGATGTCGTTCTTATTTTTCGTTTTATTACATCCGTAGTCGGATCCTGCTCTTCTGTATGATGATTGCTATGTATTGACGAGCTGTTGTATTCATGTTGTAGCTTGTGGAGAGTGTAAGCCTTTATCTTGTATTCTCGTCTATTCAGTACATGGTATGTTATAATGATATCCACCTTGCTATGCGCTCGAAATGCGATTGTGCCCCGATCATGAATTCATCACGTGATTGGGATAGAACCGCATCTTGGGCGCTACAGAACATCATAGGGAAAAACACTATACAGGAATTCTTTAGTTGTATGGGAACTTTGGTTTGCAATGATATTCCTATTCTTAACAGAATCAATAGTTACTCCAAAGCTATTTCAACACTTGTTCTTAAACTTGAAACAAGATTTATGCATACTCATCCCACTTTGCAAAGACTGTTCTATGATTTACCTGTCATAAATAACCCTAAGACTAAAAACTACTCTTATCCCCATGAATGAATTTGATTATATAGTGCGAGAGGCTTGAGAGTTCTGTGATTTTTATAATATGAATCATGAACATCCTTTGATAGATGAAATTTTATATGATGAGATATGTGTTTCGTGATAATTACTTTTGATGAAAATACTAAAATGGAAGTTCCTCCTTTACATATTATCCAACAAGTTTTTGATGGTATTAATCAACAATATTCTTGGATTGTGAAAGGGAACCAACAAGGGTTTGAAGAAAGTAGCCTCGAGAATGCTAAGATTTTAGTAGATGATGTGTTTCCCATTGTTTTTGAAAAATCTCCTGATAAACACACATCCCAAGATGGACAAACTAAAGATGTCAAGACTTGAAACTATGCATTACGCCTAACTAGGGGCGCGCTTGTTGGGAGGCAAACCAATATCTATCTTTATTTTTTATTTTACATTTTTTTGTGTCCAGATAATTATGCTTCTATTATGATTATGCTTTTTGTTTCAATTAATGTTTGTGCCAAGTAAAGCCTTTGGGATGATTTGGTTGATAATTGATTTGATTTTGTGAAAAAAAAGAAAATGTTGCGCCTGGTAGCAGAATTTTCTAAATTCACTGGAACGTGATAAAATTCTGAACTTTTTACACATGATTGATAGACAAATTTCCCACGTTGTCCTAATTTTTCAGAATGTTTGGAGTAACAGAAGTATTATATATGTTCGAATCATTACAGACTATTCTGTTTTTGACAGATTCTGTTTTTGTTACATAGTTTGCTTGTTTTAATGAAGCTATGGATTGTATCGGGGGTATAAGTCATGCAGAAGCTAGAATAAAGTAGGTATTATGCAATTATAAAATATAAATGGGTTGAAAATAGTACCTATAGTTTATGATTTGCTTGTTATACTAACGGATCTCACAAGGTTTATGTTGAGTTCTGTGTGCTGAAGTTTTCAAATTTTGGGTGAGATCACGATGGATGAAGGAATAAGGAGCGGCAAGCCCCTAAGCTTGGGGATGCCCAAGGCACCCCAAATTAATATTCAAGGACAACCAAGCATCTAAGCTTGGGGACGCCGCGGATGGCATCCCTTCTTTCGTCTACAATCCACAAGTATACTATTTGGAGCTATATTTTTATTCATCGCATGATATGAGTTTTACTTGAAGCGTCGTGTATTATATGAGTCTTTGCTTCGTTAGTTTTTTATTTTGCCACAATCATCTTTGCTGCACACACCTTTTGAGAGGGACATGCATTTATTTGTGATTTATTAGAATACTCTATGTGCTTAAATTATATCTTTTGAGCTAGGCAGTTACTCTAGTGCTTCACTTATATCTTTTAGAGCACGACGGTGGTTATATTTTAAAGAAATAGTTGCACTCTCATGCTTCACTTATATCTTTTTGAGAGTCTAATAAATAGTAATGGAAATATGCATGGGTTATGAAATTGGTCCTGGTATGATAGGTATTCAAGAGGCATATAATAAAAACTTTCATGTAGATCACATAATATGATAAGTTTGATTCCTTGCAGTAATTTTGAGATATAGAGATGGTGATATGTTTGTTGTACTAGTGAATAATTGTGGTTTAGTAAGAATATTGGTGTTAAGGTTTGCGATTCTCGAAGCATGGATGTATAGTCTCCCGTTATGCTAAGAAGTTGGGGCATGATTTATTATTGAGTGTCTTCCTTCGCGTGAAGGTCGGGGGCACGCGATGGTTAACTCATACGACCAACCTCCCCCCTAGGGGCATGCACAATAGTACTTTGCTTCAAGGGCTAATAGACTTTCACAATAAGTATGTGAGTTCTTTATGACTAATGTGAGTCCATGAATTTTACTCACTCTCACCTTTCCACAATTTGCTAGCCTCTTCGGTACCGTGCATTGCCCTTTCTCACCTCAAAAGTTGGTGAAAACTTCACTGGTGCATCCAAACCCCATGATATGATATGCTCTATCACACATAAGCCTCCTTATATCTTTCTCAAAACAACCACCATACCTACCTATCATGACATTTCGATAGCCATTCCGAGATATATTGACATGCAACTTCTACCGTTTCGTTATTAGGACACACATCATCATTGTCATATTGCTTTGCATGATCATATAGCTGACAAAGTATTTGTGGCTCAGCCACCGTTCATCATTATCATACATGTTATGCTAGTATCATTGCACATCCTGGTACACTGCCAGAGGCTTTTATATAGTCATATGTTTCAGTTTTATCGAGTTGTAATATTGAGTTATAAGTAAATAGAAGTGTGATGATCATCATTATTAGAGCATCGTACTAGAGAGGAAATAAATAAATAAAAAGAAAAAAGAGGCCAAAAAGATCCCAACACAAAAATGAGAGGAAAAGAGAGAAGGGGAATGTTACTATCCCTTTCCACACTTGTGCTTCAAAGTAGCAGCATGTTTTTCATATAGAGAGTCTCCTATGTAGTCACTTTCATATACCAGTGGGAATTTTTTTCATTATAGAACTTGGCTTTATATTCCTATGATGGGCTTCCTTAAATGCCCGAGGTCTTCTAGAGCAAGCAAGTTGGATGCACACCCACTTAGTTTTCAGTTTGAGCTTTCATACACATATAGCTCTTAGTGCATCCGTTTCATGGCAATTCCTACTCCTCGCATTGACATCAATTGATGGGCATCTCCATAGCCCGTTGATTAGCAGCGTTGACATGAAGCTTTATTCTTTTTTGCCTTCTCCATATTAATATCTACCACCGCATTCTATTCCACCCATAGTGCTATATCCATGGCTTGCGCTCATGTATTGCGTGGTAGTTGAAAAAGTTGAAGCGCGTTAAAAAGTATGAACTAATTGCTTGGCTGACACCGAGGCAGTGCATGATTTATATTTTGTGTTAAGAAGATGGAGCATGACAAGGCTATATGATTTTGTAGGGATAGCGTTCTTTAGCATTTATATTTTGAAAAAGATTCTTGTTTGTTAGTATGCCCGAGTATTGATGTCTTTATGTCAACTTATAGACTGTTGCCTTGAATCAATCGGATCTTAATATTCATAAAAGAAAGATTACATGATGAACATGTTAGGTAGCATTCCACATCAAAAATTATGTTTTTATCATTTACCTATGCGAGGACGAGCAGGAGTTAAGCTTGGGGATGCTTGATACATCTCCAACGTATCTATGATTTTTTATTGTTACATGTTATTATAGTATCAATCTTGGATGTTTTATATAACTTTTTGTGCTATTTTATATCATTTTATGGGACTAAACTATTAACCTAGAGCCAAGTGCCACTTGATGTTTTTTGCTTGTTTTTGGTTTTCCAAGAAATCAATACCAAACGAAGTCCAAACGCAATGAAACTTTTTGATGATTTTCTTTCTGGACAAGAGAGACCCTAGAAGCTTCGTGATGAGACCAGACAAGAAGCAAGGAGATGACAAGGCAACAGGGCGCGCCTTGATGCCTTGTGGGCCCCACGTGACTCCGTCTGACCTAATTCCACCTCTATAAATTCTCTAAAATTAGGAAACCAACAGAAAGCCACCCCAAACACTTTTTTCGCCGCCGCAAGTTTCTACTCTTCCGCGATCCCATCTAGAGGCCTTTTCCAGTACTTTGTCGGAGGGTTAATCGGTCATGGAGGGCTTCTACATCATCCTTGCTGCCTTCCAATGGTGCGTGAGTAGTTTACGAAGGACCTACTGGTCCATAGCTAGTAGCTAGATGACTTATTCTCTCTCTCTCTCTCTCTCTCTCTTTGATCGGCAATAGAATGTTCTCCTCGATGTTCTTGGAGTTCTATTTGATGCAATCTTATTTTGCGGTGTGTTTGTTGGGTTCCGATGAATTGTGGGTTGATGATCAGATTATTCATGAATATTAATTGAGTCTTTTCTGAATTCTTATATGGATTATTATTATTATAGCATTCTATTTCTCTCCGATCTATTCGCTTAGTTTGGCCAACTAGATTGATTTTTCTTGCAATGGGAGAGGTGCTTTGTGATGGCTTCAATCTTGCGGTACTCAATCCCAGTGACAGAAAGGGACATGACACATATTTGTATTATTGCCACTAAGGATAAAAAGATGGGGTTTAGTCATATTTCTTGGGTTTACTTTGTCTACATCATGTCATCTTGCTTAAGGCCTTACTTTGTTTTTATTAAATTAATACTCTAGATGTATGTTGGACAACGGTTGATGAGTGGAGTAATATATAGTAGTAGATGCAGGCAGGAGTCGGTCTACTTGTCTCAGACGTGATGTCTATATACATGATTATTGCCTTGAATATTGTCATAACTATGCATGAGGGAGTCCTGGATTAGGGGGTGTTCGGATAGCCGTACTATACCTTCAGCCGGACTCCTGGACTATGAAGATACAAGATTGAAGACTTCGTCCCGTGTCCGGAAGGGACTTTCCTTGGCGTGGAAGGCAAGCTTGGCGATACGGATATGTAGATCTCCTACCATTGTAACCGACTTTGTGTAACCATAACCCTCTCCGGTGTCTATATAAACCGGAGGGTTTTAGTCCGTAGGACAACATACAGAACAACAATCATACCATAGGCTAGCTTCTAGGGTTTAGCCTCTCCGATCTCGTGGTAGATCTACTCTTGTACTACCCATATCATTAATATTAATCAAGCAGGACGTAGGGTTTCACCTCCATCAAGAGGGCCCGAACCTGGGTAAAACTTCGTGTCCCTTGCCTCCTGTTACCATCCGGCCTAGACGCACAGTTCGGGACCCCCTACCCGAGATCCACCGGTTTTGACACCGACATTGGTGCTTTCATTGAGAGTTCCTTTGTGTCGTCGCCATCAGGAAGGATGCCTCGCCCCATCTTTAAAGACGGCACCGTTGCTAAGGGAGCTTTGGCTGTCGGCCAAACCCTCCGGCTAGGTGGTTTTCTTATGACCGCCTATTCGGCTTCTGCGCCGACGATGACCTCTCGAGCCATCGAAAACAATCTTCATGTCAGCTCGGAACTCGCCGAGCAGTTAGATCCAATGGAGATCTCCTCCATAAACGAGCTCTTGGATCGCATCGCCGCCCTGGGAGTCACTACGGATTACGACCAGATTGGGCCTAAACCCAATCTGAGAGAGATTAACTCTCCCCAAGTCACCCATCACGTTGCCATGGTAGAGGGACAGTGCGGCAACCCTTCATCTATCTTAATGACTAGCCACGTCCGGATTCCCAATCCCTCCAAGCCGGATACCTGCGGAGGGGAGGATATCACTCAAGACCTGAACTTAGAGTCAGGCGACGGGCTGGATTCATTGGACAACATCCAGGAATCCAAATTTTCGAGTTCAGAAATTCCTTGGCCTCTGAGCGTCAGATTGGGTGAGGCTTCGGATTGAATTCCACCCACCCACCCAAACATAAGCGATCTATCCCAAATCAGGCAAGAGCCCGAAGAAATGGTACATCATTACTGGGCTAGATTCCTCCTGGTTAGGAACAGGATAAGGGACTACCGCGAGGAAGACGCAATCTCAATCTTCTGCAATAATTGCACGGACAAGGGAATCCTCAACGCCATAAGTCGCCGTGATATTACACGCTTCGCTGACTTGGCGTCCATTCTATGAAAGTACTGTGTGATGGAAAGCGCCTGGAAAACCGAAATAAAATTTTGGGACGATCCGGCCCTGAATACAAACCCAGTCTGAAATAAAAGGGTGCATCATCGTCAGACACCTGGGTCAAACAAAAAAAGCAAAAACCCTCTACAGGGCATCGAACCGTACTGGAAGGATGGCTTAATGGACCCTGTAAAATTCACAGTACAGAGGACGCCACACCAACTCACAGCCTTAGAGCATGTTGGATACTCCGGCAGGTGGCCAAAATTGGCGAAGATCTCCTAATTCCGGAGGCCACAGAAAGCCACCCCAGAGACACCAATATGGTATTAACAGTCTTCGAGACTTTCGCATCAAATAATATGCGAAAAAGGACACTCCGCAGCCTTGCCGAAGTCTACCAAGTAGCAACAATAAACCCATGGAGTGACATGGCTATTACCTTTAACGCCAGTGATGAACCTAAATTCCGAACAGCCCCAGCACCAGCCGCATTGGTCCTCAGTCCAATAGTGGACGGCTTTCGTCTTACCAAGGTACTCATGGACGGCGGCAGCGGATTGAACCTCATTTATGAGGAAACCCTTCAAAAATGGAAATAGACTGGAACCGCATTGAGCCAAGCAGCACAACATTTAGAGGAATAATCCCCAGTCGGGAAGCATGCTGTACAGGAAAAATCACACTAGATGTGGTGTTCGGCACGCTGGATAATTACAGGTCCGAAGAGGTCACGTTCCATGTGGCTCTGTTCAGCAGCGGTTATCACGCTCTGCTAGGGCGGGAAGTGAAGCTCAAGATGCCCGGGCCTAACGGGATCATCACTCTTGCTAGTGATCCGGACATAGCACTCCGCGCCGAAAACAAGACAGCTGCACTGGCCCTCGAGGCACTATCCGAAGCCCTAGCGGCTGAGGAACTGACTGCACTGTGCTCCATGGTGAATAGGGACGATGTGGCACTCGACAAAAGATCCAAGTCCACCTCCTTTAAACTGGCGGACGAAATAGTCAAATTCCAGGTCCATCCAACGAACCCCAATAAAACAGCTTCCATCGGGGCACAGTTAAACCCTGATGTAGACGCCGCACTGCGAGAGTTCCTACGAGAGAACTGGGACATTTTCACCTGGCACCCTTCAGACATGCCAGGAATCCCACGCAGGCTGGCCGAGCATAGCTTAAATATCCTAAAAGGATTCAAACCTGTCAAACAAGCTCTTCGGCGTTTTTCCGAACCTAAGAGACAGGCCATGGGAGAGGAGCTAGCAAAGCTATTGGAGGCCGGATTCATCAGAGATATAAACATCTGGACTGGCTAGCAAACCTGGTGATGGTACCAAAGAAGGACAAATCCTGGCGCCTGTGCGTTGATTTTAAAGACCTTAACAAGGCTTGCCCAAAGGATCCCTTCCCCCTCCCCCGCATCGATCAAATTATCGACGCTACCGCAGGACACGATTCATTGTGTTTCCTCGACGCATATTCCAGCTACCATCAAATCAAGATGGAAGAATCAGGCCAAGCCGCAATGGCATTTATCACACCATACGACCCATTCTGCTTCAACACAATGCCCTTCGGGCTCAAAAACGCCGGCGCAACATATCAGCGCATGATTCAGACATGTCTGGCAAACCAGATCGGCAAAACAGTGGAGGCATATGTAGATGATGTGGTCGTCAAAACAAGACATGTCGAATCTCTAGTAGACGACTTGAGGCTCACATTTGATAACCTCCGAACATACGACATCAAGCTCAACCCGGAAAAATGTGTTTTCGGTGTTCCAGCCGGAAAGCTCTTGGGCTTCATTGTATCTGGTAGAGGAATTGAAGCAAATCCAGCCAAGATCCGAGCACTGTCACAATTGGATATCCCAAAGGACCTCAAACAAATACAAAAGTTAACCGGATGCATGGTGGCTCTAAGCCGCTTTATCTCCCGCTTGGGAGAAAAGGCCCTACCCCTTTACCGCCTCCTTCGGCGCACCGAACACTTCGAATGGATGGATGCATCCACGGCCGGACTCGATGAAATAAAAGCCATATTGGCAACAAACCCAGTACTGGCCGCGCTAAACATTGGCGAACCAATGCTATTGTACATTGCGGCAACACATCAGGTTGTAAGCGCAGTGCTCGTCGTCGAACGAGAAACGGACGGACACAAATTCCCCCTTCAAAAGCCGGTCTATTATGTGTCCACTGTCCTCACTCCGTGCAAATCACGGTACCCGCATTATCAAAAGATTGCGTACGTGGTATTCATGGCATCCCGGAAGCTACGACACTACTTTCAAGAGTGTTCAATAACAGTAGTCTCGGAAGTACCACTTAACGATATTATAAACAACCGTGATGCAACGGGCCGGATTGCAAAATGGGCCATTGAGCTCCTCCCGTTCGACATAACTTATAAGCCACGGTGAGCCATCAAGTCGCAAGTTTTGGCCGACTTCGTCGCAGAATGGACGGAGGCCGAACTCCCTAAAGAGTACGACACATATTCAAATTGAATCATGCATTTCGACGGCTCCAAGATGTTGGCCGGACTAGGGGCTGGCGTCGTTTTGACGTCCCCCACAGGAGACATAGTTCAATATGTACTCCAGATTATGTACACAGACTCCAACAATGCAGCCGAATATGAGGCCCTTTTACATGGTCTCCGGATGGCAGTATCCATGGGCATTCAACGCCTAGAGGTGCGCGGGGACTCGAACCTCGCAATATCCCAAATAAATGGAGACTTCGATGTCAAGGATCCAAAAATGGCAGCTTACCGCAACGCCGTCCTAAAAATGTCAGCTCGGTTCGAAGGGCTTGAATTTCACCATATAGCCCGGGAAAATAATCAGGCGGCAGATGTCCTGGCACGCATCAGCGCAAAACGCGATGTAGTCCCCCCCAACATCTTCTTGGAAAGGCTGTTCAAGCCATCCATAGTATGGGAAGGGGAGCCGAACAATAACAGCCCGGACCCAACCGCACTGCCCGACACCGAACATTCTGACAGAATCGGAGGCTCTGCCAATGAAATAACACCTTCAGCCCACGTAATAATGGCCGTCATCGCCCCGTGGACAGAACCATTCCTTGCCTACCTTACTAGGCAGGAACTCCCCGAGGACCAAAATGAGGCACGCTGCATAGTGTGGCGATCCAAAGCCTACAAAGTTCACGAGGGAGAGCTTTATAAGAAAAGAACTACCGGAGTCCTTCAAAGGTGCATCTCCGAAGAGGAAGGGCGGAACCTCCTGGCTGAGATTCATGCCGGACTCGGCGGTCATCACGCTGCAGCTTGGTCCCTTGTAAGCAAGGCCTTCCGTACAGGATTTTATTGGCCGACGGCCCGGGCAGACGCCCATGACTTAGTCCAACGATGCGTCGGTTGCCAGCTCTTTGAAAACCAAAGCCATATGCCACCCACCGCCCTCCAAACTATCCCCATCACTTGGCCCTTCACGGTCTGGGGGCTTGACGTGGTTGGACCCCTTAAAGGCGGAACCCACAAGCAAAAATACTTACTGGTCGTGGTGGATAAATTCACCAAATGGATAGAAGCCAAGCCTATTAAGACGGCCGAATCCGGACCGGTGATAGACTTTATATCCGGGGTTGTACACCGTTACGGCGTCCCCCACAGCAACATCACTGACAACGGCACGAACTTTACGACCGACGAGGTAAAACTCTGGTGCAAAAACATGGGCATCAAGCTCGATTATGCTTCCGTCTATCACCCACAAACTAATGGCCAGGTCGAACGTGCAAATGGTCTTATCATGAGCGGCATCAAACCCAGATTAGTGCGGTCCCTCAAGGAATCTAACACGCACTGGGTAGAGGAGCTCGACTCCGTACTCTGGGGGCTGCGGACCACGCCGAATCGCACCATCGGATACACACCATTCTTTATGGTGTACGGTGCAAAGGCAGTTTTGCCTTGCGACATAATTCATGACTCACCTCGAGTGCGCATGTACGAAGAAAGAGAAGACAAGCTCGATTGGCAAGACAGTTTGGACGCATTGGAGGAGGAGCGTGGCGTGGCAAAAGCCCGTTCCGCATTCTATCAACAGCAGGCTCGAAGATACCAAAGCAGAGAAGTACGGGCCAAAAATTACAACGTTGGCGAATTAGTTCTACGCCTGCCGGACAAGAAAAAGGACAAACTCAAGCCCAAGTGGGAAGGTCCCTTCATAATTAACCAAGTCCTGACTGGTGGAGCGTACCGCCTGCGAGATGCATCGGATAACCGACTCGAGCCGAACCCATGGAACGCAGCCCGTCTCCGAAGATTCTATGCCTAGCGCTGGACTCTGTGTTCGTCTCCTTCCTCTGTCCATTTTTTATATATTGTCTGTCTTACATTTCTCTCCTTCCCCCTTTCCTTTCTCTTATAGCCTTTAAAGGCTCATCAAATGACGTGCTATTCGCACTCATTAAACCTGGGGGCTTCTTTTAACAGAAGCTTATTTATACGGGCTTCATGCCCAACACGTGTGTTACACTTTCGCATGTACCTTTTATTTCACCATTATATGCATCGATATGACTTAAGTTTTGGCCAAGCTGGTTTGCCTGGCTCCTGTGCTTACCCCTACGTTCCCGATTATTCTGCTAGGCGGTAAAGGGAGCACCTCTGCGATTGTTACTGCCGGATCAGCCGGATGTGTACCTCAGACTAGGTGAAGCCGAAAGCTAGCGTTCTTAAGGGAATATTCGGTCAGTGACCTAAAAGATGATCTTTTCACTTATTTATTTATGCGCCCCCAGATGTTTTTTCCTGCGTCTTTTTCACAGAATGGGCATGCACTTTAGGGCATGCCTCCCAGGGAAAGGAACCCCTAACGGAACTATTCTCCCTGGAAGATGTTTCTTACTAACCATGTAATATAACATAACTAGTCGGGCACTTGTCTGTTCACGTACTAATGACCCCTATGCCTGGTCTCCATGCATTCCCCGGTTCTTATATAACCGCATGGGAATTCGGACACACTCCGGACCGTCAGGTCCCGAGGATGAAGCAAAAAGGTCGGCCATGACAAATGATCTACAATCCGGCTAGAAGGCATTATAAATGTCAATTAAATTACATAGTCATTCTGACTGATTGTATTCATCTTCAATACCATCTAATAGGCTGTCTAATTTACAGTCCTGCTGGGAATACTTTGCGGCCAATTCTACTTGGCCGTATACTAAGCTTACAGGGATCTCCTTCCCATCGGGCCCCACAGGACCGACCTCAGCCATGTGGTTGGGGTCAGCCTTTGTGTACCGCGTCTTCACCATGGCCCAGGCCTCCCTGGCGCCTTGACGACAGGCCGATATCTTCCACAATCGGAAGCGCCGCCATGCTCCCTTTAGCTTCTCTGCAAGCTCTTCAAGACCTTCGGGCATGGAGATGGATGGCCACAAGGCCTGGGCGACGCCTCGCATCGCCTGCCGAACTCGCTCGAGCAGTTGCGAGAGCTCGGGAAGAAGGTCACCTGTAGAACCGGGCATCTCCTCTGCAGGACAACCTGTTAGCACACCTACAGACATTACTCTGTTAGTCGACTTCCCCGCCGAACTTTTTTTCAAAGGTTCGTTCAAGCACTTACTAAATATGCCGCGTCGAAGCCGCTGATTCTCCTTAACGGAGTCTGACAACTGGGCACGAACATCTTTCAGGTCGACGCCCAGCTTGGTGTTGGCATCTTGGAGATTGTTCTTCTCCCGCCTCACCTTTGTCAGCACCTTCTCACCAGCCTTCAGATGGCGTAGGAGTTGTTGCCTTTCCGAATTCAATCCGGCGCCATCTGCAATTTCATTTGTCAGATTCGCACCCATGCCATGCTTCGCAAAATACTTATCTTTCGAAGTGTATATTACCAGAGGGGGTCTCCTTGGGCTCCCTTGCCACGGCTAGTGCGGCCTCAAGTTGGGCTTTGCACTCTTCCAGCTCCTGGGACAGTAGGGAATTCTTTTCTGTAAGAACCTGCATAACAAATGATCCTTAAATCAGTTATTCTAACTGCTTCAAGTCTCGGGGGCTACTGGTATATATATATATATAATTACCAAAATTTTCTTACCCGTATGTCTTTTACATATTGCTCCATGGCTCTAGCTAGACCATTTTGAGCGGCACGGAGGTATGCATCTCCCGAATTGAAGGCATCTAATGCCTCTTGGGAGAAACAAGCGTCGCGAAGAATTGTCCGGCGACGCCTGTGGTTCATGGCACTCTCCACCTCAGAGCTGGTGGCAGACAACATGTCCACATCCTCCGTCGGAGGAGCGTCCGGTGCGCGCCTTGTGTTCGCCTCCGCCTTCGGACCAGGCTTTGGAGCCTGGCTGATGGAGGCGCGATTGGCAGCCTCTCCGGATATAGTCCGGCGAGGTCTCTTTGTCCTGAAGAGAGCATGAGTGTTAATATGCCTTGAAGGTATAACACCTGGGATAAGGGGGCACGCCATACCTTTGCGCTGACGCCTCGGTCCGGATTGCACCTCTTTTCTGCCCACGGGGCCCTGCGGCCCCTCGTTGGCTTGTCGCCGCAGGTTCGGCCTCCCGTCTCAAAAATCTCCCCTGCAAAGCTCGGTTGTAATCAGGAAACTGAAAACACGAGAGGGCGGACCCCTATTCGGGGTACTGGGACTTCGATCTCAGTTACCTGGGAGGCCGGGATTAGCCCTGGGTAATCGGCCGTAATGGCCACCAAGGTGTTATCCTTGCTCAATTGATGGAACACTCCATCAATCAGCTCCACAGATAAGTCCGGATCCTCTTGAGAGGCCGGGTCAAGGGACCGTCCTGGGTCCTCGGGTTGTGGAGGAGGGCTGTTTATTTCTTTAACAGCCTGGCGCAGTTCCTGCATTGAAGTCGTTAGACTGAATATTTAACAATGGGAATATAAAACGGATGGGCAAGTAAATGTGACCACTTACCCAGCTTGGGGGATTGTACATAGAAAATCCACCCTGTGGGTCCACGCGGAGAAATTACTCCTCTTCTCCCTTGTACAAAGCGGACAAGGTCTTTGTTAGAGCTGCAGCTGAATCCGGCCCCTTACGGCCGTAGCGGGTGGCGTTGTCCTCCCCGTTGAATTCCCACATGGGGTGGCCTCTATACTGTAGCGGCTGCACCCCTCGCATGATGCATGCGGCCATGACCCCGATCATGGTCAGTCCGGAATGAGCTAACAATCTTATCCGGCCCATCAGGTAAAGAACGTCCTTGTCACTTTCCCTCTGAGGGCTCCGTGGACGCCAACTTAGGCGCTTCTTTAGTGGAGCACTGTTGAACTCAGGGAGGCCGATCCGGACAGGATCCGGTAGCGGGACGTCCTCTATGTAAAACAATTCTGAAGGCCAGTCCTCGGATGCCTTCTTTGGGGTTCCGGATAGATATCCGGTCCCAGCGATGCACCACACTTCAGCTCTGCCCACTTGATATATTGACCCCTTCTGAGAACGGGGCACAAGGCAGAATAGCTCTTTCCACAGCCCGAAATGAGCCTCAACACCCAAAAACAGCACACAGAGGGCTACGAAGCCCGCGATATGCAATACGGAGGCAGGCGTAAGATTGTGTAGCTGGAGGCCATAGAACTCCAGGAGCCCCCGGAGAAACGGATGGATTGGAAATCCGAGCCCTCTTATTAAATAAGGGACAAGGCATACCCGCTCTCCTTTGGAGGGATTAGGGGCACTCTCTGCTTGCTCTCCGCCGTTATAGATGGCAAGACCGGCTCGAACCGGGACCATATAGGCCGGGGGGAGAAATCCCTTGGTCTGGAGCGTCACTAGCTCGCTATGCGGGATGGAGCATCTCTCCCAATATCTAGGCTGAGGGCTGGAAGGGCGAAAGGAGGAGTTGCGACGGCTGGCCATGGTGGAATGGACCTTTGTCGGATGTGCTCTGATGAACACTCGCGAAGGGGGGGAAGGTGTGGTTTGGATCTAAGTCCTCGTCCCCTTAAATGGGCGGCTCATTTACGCGGCTAGGGGTGTGGATGTAAAAACACTCAGACTTTTCATATTCGTTTGACACGTGGGAGATGGCCATTATTGGGCGTAGAAGCCAAGGAGCGCAACATTTACAAGAAACTGGACTTTATTCAACAGGTACATGGAATTTGGAAGAGAACCCGCCTTGCAATGCCGAAGACAATCTGCGCGCCGGACTCATCGTCATTGAAGCCTGGTTCGGGGGCTACTGTAACATCCCAAATTTTCAATTTGGAATGTTATACATTAGATCATCATGCATATCATATTTTATTTTGCATTTTGGTTGATCCTAGAAATTCTACGCAACTCAATGACCCACGGAGAGAGTTGGGGATTTCGATATTTTCATATTTGAGTTTTCTCAAATTTTGAGAATAGGATCATTTGATTTTATTTATTTTATCATCAATTATTTCTATTACAAAAATATGAGAGAGGGAATAAAATGACTTTCCCAAAATAAAGAAATATTGAGGATTTAATAATAAAATCAAATAAGATTTTATTTCGGAGTTTTTCGGTGTTTTATTTGAATTTAGGAAAAATGTGCGTTTTCCAAAATTGCATCTAGGTCCCAAATAAATGTTCACCTTGTGCGGCTTGATTTTAGAAGCCCGTGAAAATTTGTTTCGGAATTTTTGGAGTCCATTTAGTATTTCTTTTTATTTCTCTTCCGACCGGATTTTTTTTTAAAAAAACGAACCAACCTAACGGGCCGTGTCCGACTAGGACTCTGGCCCGACTAGGCAATAAAAGCCGGCCCAGCCCCCCCCCCCCCCCCCGGGCCAAACCCTAGCCAGCCCCGCCCTGCCGCCGCCACCCTGCCCGCCGCCGCCGCCGCCCCGCCGCGCCGCCGCCCTGCCCGACTCCGCCGCCGCGCCGCCCGCCGGACGTCGTCGCCGCCGCCGAGGTTCGCCACAGCCTCGTTTTCCGTGCCGTCGTAAAAAAATCGGCGTTCATCGTTTTTTTCTTTTTCTCGGATTAAATCCGTGATTTTTCTGATCGCGATTCCTGATCCGATTTTCGTTTTAGTATAACTTTTCACTCGTTTATCGGAATCAGGCGATTCAAGCGCCTAGGGATTCGTCTCAAAACCCTCTATCCGTTTAACCAACTTAAACAAGGTTTTGCTACTGTAAAATTTGCCCTAGATCTAGATTACTAGAATGAAGTTGTTTTCTTTCGCCGTTTGACTTTCGTTGCTTCGTTCGATTTGATTCTTTTTGCAAACCGGAGTTGTTAAGTTAAACCTTCTGGTTAGATCTCTTATTTGAGTTTTACCTGTGCATTAGATGAGTACTTATTGTATGATTGTTTGTTTGTCTGTGATAGAAAACCCAGAGTGCGCCGCCTGTTACTTCGAATCGTTAGGTTTTGCGGATCATCAGCAAGGCAAGTAACACTTTGATCATTCCTTTTCTACTACCCAGTTTTATTGCATTAGATCAATCCTCACACATTGCATGATTAGGATCTAATTAAATTGTGGGATGGGAAGTAGATGAGGTAGTGCCTATTACCTGTTTATTATCAAACCTTTGGGAGTTACTTCTACGTTTGCTTTTTATGCCATGCTATGCTAGTAGACGTGGATTGGGTGAGTGATATCCATGACATATGTGAGATTGTTAATTAATGGTTTATCTAAGGTGGCCACTTAAACACACATCTAGGTGGATTGAGGTACCTGGTTATTCCAGGATTGCCTGTCTAGGCACCTAGGTAGACCAGGATTGCCTGTTTTTTTATGGACCGCCACCCTGGCTCAAAGGGATCATGAGACTATTCATACTAGAAACTTACATGTGCGGCCACAAGCTATTATGGGCTCTAGCATAGTTGACTAAGTTGTGCGAACTCTTACAGTGGTAGACTAGTAGATGTAGGGGATGTAGGTTGTACGGTCTACCCGATCGTAAGGTGCTAGCGCTTCTGAAAGACTATGTCTCGGTCATCCGTCTTCTCAAACACCCTATAGTGCAAGAAACCAAACGGAGGCGATCGAGTCTTGTGGGGAAAAGTGCACAAACCTCTGCAGAGTGTAATAAACTAATCATGGTTAGCCGTGTCCCCGGTTATGGACGTTTTGAGTATCTAGTACTTGGATTTTCATGTGAATCTCAACATGTTACTCTAAATTAATTTGATTGGGTTATGTTTAACGATGATGCCTAATTGGGATTGAGAATGCTGTCAACCATTCTCAATGTTTAACAACCACCAAGATAGTAATTAAATTTTATTCCTTTGAAGTAGGGAAAAATTGGCTTTACGCAAAACTGTAACCATAGAGCTTTCCACCAGCCAAATATGCATATAGTATAGCTATTTCATTCCATTACTCTCTATGTGTTACCTTGCCAGCATATTCCATGTGCTGACCCGTTTTCGGGCTGCAACGTTAATGTTGTAGACTTTTCAGACGACGATTAAGGAGTGTTTAGGTCGTGGTTCTATACTCAGTGATGCCGTTGGAGTTGATGGACTCACTTATCTTCCAAGCCTTCCGCTGTTATCGTTATTAGATGGCCTTAAGCCATATTTATTGTAATAAATTCTTTGATGAGACACTCGTTGTAATAAGTGTGTGATTGCTACTCTGCTATAAATCCTCCGAGTACTATGTGGTGTCAGCATTAATGATCCAGGGATGACACCGGAGCACAGAGATCGGACAGTTTGAGGTTTGGCCGCTACAGAGATGGTATCAGAGCACACACTGACTGTAGGACACGACCACTAAGCACAAGACCTAGATCACTATTCCCTCTCTTCTCTTCTGACCTCTCATCTTTTCTACTCTTTAGGATGGCGGATGCAAGGAACAAGTTCACACAACCGGATGAAGATACACCCTTTGGACGACACTTGAAGGAAGTCACTAGATACCTGAATATAGGAGTACCAAGCTTCACCAGAACCTACAATGCCACTTTACCTAAAGAAGAGCGCTGGATGATTCAAGTTCAAGTTCCAGGAAGGACATTCATGCTAGTCACCAAGCCCATAGAGTTTTCTTTTGATGCACCAACTTGGAGTCTAGGAAAGAGCATGGCCGCTGACATCGCCATGGGACGCATTGGAGAAGTCTACCGCAAGGATCTCAAGGATACTATCTACTAGATTTGTGGGTGCCGAGATGAACACTGGGAGATGATCAGCACCCGGAAGGATAGATCAATTGCAGCTTTTATCCAGGAGTTAAACCAGCACATTCGACGACAGGAGAACCAGATGTGCGCCGACATGATAGATCTGAAGAAGGCTAAGACTAGAATCAAGGAACTGGAGGAAGAACTCAAGGCTACACGTGAAGATTATGAAGAAGAAATTGAAGTATTGGTGGAGAAGAATGATGACCTGATCAAGAAGGTTGGAATAATTATGGGAGGCCCTACGCCAGTAGATGAAGACGAAGAACCCAAGGAGATTAGCCCGGAAGACTACATCATCATCTACGGAACCGACTCGGAAGCAGATAGTAGCAATGATGACTATGTTGATGAAGCTGGAGCAGATATTATGGAGTCGACGATCGAAGAATATTTCTAGTAGACCACCTCATCAGTAGTAGTAGTCCACCATGTAAATATAGTAGTCCGAGCACTTTTGCGATAGTTAGATCGATTGTATGCCCTTGTTTGATTGATTGAAGTGAATTGTTTGTTTTTGCCTCATGTGCATATGGGTAGTGTTTTCTCTTTAGACCCCCTCTATTCTTATATCTCATCTTTTCTAAACCCTCAGATGCCTCCGAGACATGACCCCGGATTTACCTTTCCACCGGAGGTCACCCAGTTGATCCAGCAGCAGAACACATTGATGCAGTTGCTAGTCCAGAATCAGAATCAAGGGAACAACAACAACAACCCACCACCACCACCACCACCTGTTGACCACTTAGCCCGTTTTCTTAGGCTAAATCCACCGGTGTTTTCCAGTAGCACCGAGCCGATAGTAGCAGATGATTGGCTCCGCAAGACAGCTAAGGAGTTGACCACAGCAGGATGCACAGATGCGGAGAAGGTGAAGTTTGCCGCACATTAGTTAGAAGGACCCGCAGCATCATGGTGGGAGAATTTCACAGCCACTTTCCTAGTCGACACTGTCACATGGGACCAGTTTTAGCAGGCTTTTCGTACTACACATGTTTCAGCAGGAGCTATGGCCATGAAGAAGCGTGAGTTTCGCAACTTGCGCCAAGGAGGAAGGACAGTTGGCCAGTATGTGGAGGAATTTAGTAAGCTAGCATGTTATGCCCCAGATGATGTCGCTACGGATGCAGCTAAGCAGGAGAAGTTTCTGGAAGGACCGAATGATGAGTTGAGCATGCAGTTGATGGTAGCAACCTTCAACAACTACCAGGAGTTGGTAGATCATGCTCATATGATTGAAGGGAAGCAGCAGCAGATTGAGAACCACAAGAGGAAGTATGGACAAGGAAAATACAATTCAGGAGCTCAGCAGAAGCCACATTTTACCCCTAGACCGGGAGGACATTTTCAGCACACCCATGGCGGAGGTAGCTCGCACAATCACAATGGCACCAAGAATGGTAATGGCAATGGAGGAAGCAACGGCCAGAACCGCACCAACCCATCAACCCCAGCCAAGAAGGACCTAAGCCAAGTCACTTGTTTTAAGTGTCAGAAGACCGGACATTATGCCAATGAATGTCCTAAAGGCCAAAATGGCAATGGAAGTTCTGGGAAGAAGCCGAACCCTTTCAACAGGGGACAGGTGAACCACATTAGCGTGGAGGAGGTTGAAGCTCAGCCCGATGTAGTAATAGGTAAGTTTTTGGTTAAGTCATTTACTGCACTCGTTCTTTTTGATACTGGTGCATCGCATTCATACATCTCAAGGGGATTTCTGGATAAGTATAACCTACCAACCCAAGCCCTTAGGTCACCCATGTTAGTAACCTCATCCGGAGCAGAATATGTGGCTAGTCTATGGTGTGATCGGTTACCATTAAAGATTGGTAACTATGTTTTTCCCTTAGACCTAATAGTATTGGAATCTCAAGGATTGGATGTGATATTAGGCATGGATTGGTTATCAAAGTATGAAGGGAATATAGAATGTGCTAGTAAGTCAATTTTGCTTACCACCCCAAAAGGGAGAAGGATCAAGTATGTATCCCGACATGTGCCAAAGAGGACTCAAGTAAATTGCTTAACAGGAGTTGTGCAAGAGGAAGTACCAGTGGTAGGGGATTTCCCTGATGTATCTCCAGAGGAGTTGCCAGGCATGCCACCAGATAGAGATATTGAGTTTTTGATTGAGCTATTGCCAGGCACAGGGCCAATATCAAAGAGACCATATAGGATGCTAGCAAAGGATTTGGTGGAAATTAAGAAGCAGATTAAGGAGTTACTGGATAAAGGATATATTCGCCCAAGTTCTTCGCCTTGGGGATCGCCAGTACTACTAGTGGAGAAGAAGGATGGGTCGTTAAGGATGGTTGTTGACTATCGAGGATTGAATGAAGTAACGATCAAAAACAAGTACCCACTACCAATGATCAATGATCTGTTTGATCGATTGCAAGGAGCTAAGGTATTTTCCAAGATCGATCTGCGATCAGGATACCACCAGTTGAAAATTCGAGAACAGGATATTCCGAAGACAGCTTTTACCACCAGGTATGGGCTGTATGAGTATACCGTTATGTCATTTGGTCTGACTAACGCACCTGCCTATTTTATGAACATGATGAACAAAGTGTTTATGGAGTTCTTGGATAAGTTCGTCGTAGTGTTCATTGATGATATCCTGGTTTATTCGAAGAATGAAGAGGAGCATAAGGAGCATTTGCGTTTGGTACTTGGAAAGCTCGGAGAACATCAGTTATATGCCAAGTTCAGCAAATGTGAGTTTTGGTTGAAGGAAGTAGGATTCCTCGGACATGTTATATCTGGAGAAGGTATAGCAGTAGATCCCGCTAAGTTGAAACCGTGACCAAGTGGGAAGCCCCAACCACAGTTGGAGAGATCCGCAGTTTTCTTGGACTTGCAAGATACTACCGGAGATTTATTGAGAATGTCTCAAAGATTGCAAAGCCTATGACTGAGTTGTTGAAGAAGGATACCAAGTTTATATGGACAGAGGAATGTGAGGCTAGTTTCTAGGAGTTGAAGAAACGTTTGGTTACCTCACCAGTGTTGATTTTGCCAGACCAAACCAAAGATTATGAGGTGTATTGCGACGCTTCACGTCGAGGACTTGGAGCAGTGCTTATGCAGGAAGGGAGAGTTGTTTCATATGCCTCAAGACAACTGAAGCCTCATGAGTTGAATTATGCTACGCATGATTTGGAGTTAGCAGCCGTAGTGCATGCTTTGAAAACATGGAGACATTTTCTCATTGGAAATCATTGTGAGGTGTACACGGACCATAAGAGTTTGAAGTACATTTTCACATAGAAGGAGTTGAATCTCAGACAAAGGAGATGGTTGGAGCTTATCAAGGATTATGATATGATATTGCATTATCATCCTGGAAAGGCTAATGTAGTAGCTGACGCATTAAGCCGTAAGAGCCATGTAAATACGTTAATGACGGGAGAAATACCCAAGGAGTTAGCAGAAAATCTTCGTGAACTATGTTTGGAAATAGTTCCGAGAGGCTATGTAGCAGCATTAGAGATTCAGTCAACCTTGATGGATAGAATCAGAGAAGCTCAGAAAGCTGACAAAGAGATTGCCGCTATAAAGGAGAAACTGAGCAAAGGAAAAGCTAAAGGATTTCATGAGGATGAGCACGACACCCTATGGTTTGAAGACCGCGTTTATTTGCCCAATGACCCGGAGATTAGGAAGTTGATTTTGCAAGAGGCACACGACTCACCGTATTCAATTCACCCAGGAAATACCAAGATGTATTTGGATTTGAAGGATATTTTCTGGTGGACCAGAATGAAGAAGGATATTGCGGAGTACGTAGCAGTTTGTGATGTATGTCAGAGAGTAAAGGCAGAGCATCAGAAGCCAGCAGGATTGTTACAACCATTGGCGATACCTGAATGGAAGTGGGATAAGCTAGGCATGGATTTTATCACAGGATTACCTTGGACTCATTCAGGCTATGACTCGATTTGGGTTGTAGTTGATCGATTGACGAAGGTAGCTCATTTCATCCCAGTAAAGACCACTTATACCAGTGCTAAGTTGGCAAAGATATACATGACCAGGATCGTATGTCTGCATGGAGTTCCAAGGAGTATCATATTAGATAGAGGAACCCAGTTTACCTCAAAGTTCTGGAAGCAGTTGCACGAAACTTTGGGTACCAGGCTAGAATTCAATACAACTTTTCATCCACACACAGATGGACAAACCGAGAGAGTCAATCAGATTTTGGAGGATATGCTGAGAGCTTGTGCGCTAGATTATGGATCTAGTTGGGACGATAATTTGCCATATGCAGAGTTCTCTTACAACAACAGTTACCAAACCAGTTTAAAGATGGCTCCTTTCGAAGCTTTGTACGGAAGGAGGTGCAGGACACCGTTATCATGGGACGAAGTTGGAGACCGCCAGTTGTTTGGACCTGACTTGATTAAAGAGTCTGAACAGAAGGTGAAGTTGATTCCCGATAGGCTCAAGGTAGCCCAGTCCAGACAGAAGAGTTATGCAGATTCTAAACACAAGGAGACAGTTTACGAAGTCGGAGATAGAGCTTATCTTCGAGTATCTCCACTTCGAGGAACAAAGCGTTTTGGAGTTAAAGGGAAGTTAGCGCCACGATTTGTAGGACCCTATCGAGTTTTGGAACGTATGGGAGAAGTGGCCTACAAGTTGGAATTGCCCGAAGGATTGTCAGGAGTTCATAATGTGTTCCATGTTTCTCAGTTAAAGAAATGTCATGCGGACATGGCTGATATACCGTTGAGAGACACAGTGCCTTTGGAAACTATTCAGTTGGATAACGATTTGATGTACGAGGAGAAACCAATTAAGATCCTCGAGTTTGCCAGTCGAGTCACTCGCAGCAAGGTTATCAAGTTTTGCAAAGTTCAGTGGAGCCACCACACGGAGGATGAAGCCACCTGGGAGCGAGAGGAAGATTTGCTCAAAGACCACCCTCACCTATTTTCTAGCCAACCCTAATCCCGAGGGCGAGATTCATCTTAAGGGGGTAGGTTTGTAACATCCCAAATTTTCAATTTGGAATGTTAAACATTCGATCATCATGCATATCATATTATATTTTGCATTTTGGTTGATCCTAGAAATTCTACGCAACTCAATGACCCACGGAGAGAGTTGGGGATTTCATTATTTTCATATTTGAGTTTTCTCAAATTTTGAGAATAGGATCATTTGATTTGATTTATTTTATCATCAATTATTTCTATTACAAAAATATGAGAGAGGGAATAAAATGACTTTCCCAAAATAAAGAAATATTGAGGATTTAATAATAAAATCAAATAAGATTTTATTTCGGAGTTTTTCGGTGTTTTATTTGAATTTAGGAAAAATGTGCGTTTTTCAAAATTGCATTTAGGTCCCAAATAAATGTTCACCTTGTGCGGCTTGATTTTAGAAGCCCGTGAAAATTTGTTTCGAAATTTTTGGAGTCCGTTTAGTATTTCTTTTTATTTTTCATCCGAGCGGAATAATTTAAAAAAATGAACCGACCTAACGGGCCATGTCCGACTAGGACTCTGGCCCGACTAGGCAATAAAAGCCGGCCCAGCCCCCCCGGGCCAAACCCTAGCCAGCCCCGCCCCGCCGCCGCCGCCACGCACCGCCGCCGCCACGCACCGCCGCCGCCCCGCGCCGCCCCGCCCGCCGCCGCCGCCGCGCCGCCGACTCCGCCGCCGCGCCGCCCGCCGGACGCCGTCGCCGCCGCCGCCTCGTTTTCCGTGTCGTTGTTAAAAAATCGGCGTTCGTCATTTTTTTCTTTTTCTCAGATTAAATCCGCGATTTTTCTGATCGCGATTCCTGATCCGATTTTCGTTTTAGTATAACTTTTCGCTCGTTTATCAGAATCAGGTGATTCAAGTGCCTAGGGATTCGTCTCGAAATCCTCTATCCATTTAACCAACTTAAACAAGGTTTTGCTAGTGTAAAATTTGCCCTAGACCCAGATTACTAGAATGAAGTTGTTTTCTTTCGCCGTTTGACTTTCGTTGCTTCGTTCGATTTGATTCTTTTTGCAAACCGGAGTTCTTAAGTTGAACCTTCTGGTTAGATCTCTTATTTGAGTTTTACATGTGCATTAGATGAGTACTTATTGTATGCTTATTTGTTTGTCTGCGATAGAATACCCGGAGTGCGCCGCCTGTTACTTCGAATCGTTAGGTTTCGCGGATCATCAGCAAGGCAAGTAACACTTTGATCATACCTTTTCTACTACCCAGTTTTATTGCATTAGATCAATCCTCACACATTGCATGATTAGGATCTAATTAAATTGTGGGATGGGAAGTAGATGAGGTAGTGCCTATTACCTGTTTATTATCAAACCTTTGGGAGTTACTTCTACGTTTGCTTTTTATGCCATGCTATGCTAGTAGACGTGGATTGGGTGAGTGATATCCATGACAGATGTGAGATTGTTAATTAATGGTTTATCTAAGGTGGCCACTTAAACACACATCTGGGTGGATTGAGGTACCTGGTTATTCCAGGATTGCCTGTCTAGGCACCTGGGTAGACCAGGATTGCCTGTTTTTTTATGGACCGCCACCCAGGCTCAAAAGGGATCATGAGACTATTCATACTAGAAACTTCCGTGTGCAGCCACAAGCTATTATGGGCTCTAGCATAGTTGGCTAAGTTATGCGAACTCTTATAGTGGTAGACTAGCAGATGTAGGGGCTGTAGGTGGTACGGTCTACCCGATCGTAAGGTGCTAGCGCTTCTGAAAGACTATGTCTCGGTCATCCATCTTCTCAAACACCCTGTAGTGCGAGAAACCAAACGGGGGCGATCGAGTCTTGTGGGGAAAAGTGCGCAAACCTCTGCAGAGTGTAATAAACTAATCATGGATAGCCGTGTCCCCGGTTATGGACGTTTTGAGTATCTAGTACTTGGATTTTCATGTGAATCTCAACATGTTACTCTAAATTAATTTGGTTGGGTTATGTTTAACGATGATGCTTAATTGGGATTGAGAATGCTGTCAACCATTCTCAATGTTTAACAACCACCATGATAGTAATTAAATTTTATTCCTTTGAAGTAGGGAAAATTGGCTTTACGCAAAACTGTAACCATAGAGCTTTCCACCAGCCAAATATGCATATAGTATAGCTATTTCATTCCATTACTCTCTATGTGTTACCTTGCCAGCATATTCCATGTGCTGACCCATTTTCGGGCTGCAATGTTAATGTTGCAGACTTTTCAGACGACGATTAAGGAGTTTTTAGGTCGTGGTTCTATACTCAGTGATGCCGTTGGAGTTGATGGACTCACTTATCTTCCAAGCCTTCCGCTGTTATCGTTATTAGATGGCCTTAAGCCATATTTATTGTAATAAATTCTCTTATGAGACACTCGTTGTAATAAGTGTGTGATTGCTATTCTGCTATAAATCCTCCAAGTACTGTGTGGTGTCAGCATTACTGATCCAGGGATGACACCGGAGCACAGAGATCAGACTGTTTGAGGTCTGGTCGCTACAGCTACTGAGGGAGTCCTGGATTAGGGGGTGTTCGGATAGCCGTACTATACCTTCAGCCGGACTCCTAGACTATGAAGATACAAGATTGAAGACTTCGTCCCGTGTCCGGAAGGGACTTTCCTTGGCGTGGAAGGCAAGCTTGGCGATACGAATATGTAGATCTCCTACCATTGTAACCGACTTTGTGTCCCTCTTCGGTGTCTATATAAACCGGAGGGTTTTAGTCCGTAGGACAACTTCATCAACTCCATAGACAACAGTCATACCATAGGCTAGCTTCTAGGGTTTAGCCTCTCCGATCTCGTGGTAGATCTACTCTTGTACTACCCATATCATCAATATTAATCAAGCAGGACGTAGGGTTTTACCTCCATCAAGAGGGCCCGAACCTGGGTAAAACTTCGTGTCCCTTGCCTCCTGTTACCATCCGGCCTAGACGCATAGTTCGGGACCCCCTACCCGAGATCCGCCGGTTTTGACACCGACAATGCACTTTTCTATCAATTGCCCAACAGTAATTTTGTTCACCCACCATATGTTATGTGCTCGAGAGAGAAGCCTCTAGTGAAAACTATGCCCCCGGGTCTACCCTTACCATATATAAAAACACAAAATTCCTTACTGCACTTTTCTTTATTTTATATTGCAATTTATCTATTAGACGACCACTATGAGATTTGATCTTTGCAAATAACCGCTGAGGGAATTGATAACCCCCTTGTTTGCGTTGGTGGAAGTATTTGCTTTTGTGTGTGCATGTGCTGCTAACGTGGTTCTGTGTGGTTCTCCTACTGGATTAATAATCTTGGTTCTTAATTGAGATAAATATGTATCTCTATCGTATTGTCTCATCCTCTCCTCTTCGGGGAAACCCAACGCAGCTCACAAGTAGCAGCCGTCGGGGCACCTCAGGATGGGGCTTCACACCGCGGCCAGGGCAGCTCCTTGGCCATGCGGCGGCCATCGGGACCCCGTGGTTGGTGCTGTTGCCGATGGTCTGCATGGCGACGGGCGCGGATCTGGATCCCGCCTAGATCTGTCGTCGATTCTTCACGTGGATGGTCAGCGGCGCAATGAGGGCCCCGGTGAGGGGATGGAGGATCTCCGTCGAAGTATTAGCAGTGGCATATGTCTTCATGGCGAAGCTCCGTGCGGTTCCATCCAGGCGCGAGATCGGGACAAGGTGGCTTTCGATGAAAATTGCGCCTGGTTGTGGTCTTGGTGGATGATGATGACGTCTCCAACGTCATTTCCTTCTCGATGCATTGTTGTTGCAGGTCACGCCAACTCGATTGTGATGTTCCGGGGGAAACCCTACATCACGGTCTACCGGATTGGATGATGACGGCGCCTTCGATGTCGTTCTCCCTCCCTGGGGCATCATTTTAGAGCAAGTGTTGGCTGTAGGGGACAAGAGGAGGAGCAGTGTTAAATCTACTGCAAGGCCGACGACATGGCATGGCGTTGTGGAGTTTCGGGGATGGGCGCGTGTGGATGGATACGTGCAGGATGTTGGCATTGTCTGGCACCGTGGTGGCGTCGACGATAGTCCTAGCAAGGTCGGTGCATTAGTACCTGCTCTGGAAAAGGATCGACGAAAGAGGGCAGCGGCGGCGACCTCTGAGAGTGCGTCGGACCGGTGTGTGTGACCCAGTCCCGGCATTGTGGATTGGATGGGGCATCCTACTTTAGACGTCAGGCTTTGGTGCGATGTCTATTTGGTATCCGGCTAGGACATTCGGCACCCCTTCATCAAGGGGATAGGAGTAGTGGCAGGTGTTGCCAAAATGGTGGCTTCAGGCTTACTGATGTATTACTTTATAAGGTCTTTGTGAATAATTAATAAAATGATTGCATGCATCGCCCATATGCAGAGGTCGGGCGTATAAATATCCTCCTTTTCTAATATTGTGGTCGATTGTTTTTTTGGATTTATCTATGTTGGCTCGGGCTTTAATTATGTTCAAGTGGTGTTTTCTTTTTTGTTCGTATATAGTGCTTGGGATGGTATTTGTTCTAAGAGACGATATTTGTAATAAGAGGAGAGTATTCTTTTGGGTGTGTGGTTATGATGTCCTTATACATTGTGGTCGTTGTGTGAACACCTTATGAGCTCCTATTCCATGATGAAACCATTGAATTGCTACTATATTGTTCACATGGACCGCCACACAAAGCTCCCGCTCTCTCAGCTTGGCTCCCTGCTCCATTCGCCCGCTTAGAATTTTTTTTCGCTCGCTCCACTACTATCTTATGAAAGGCCGACTAACTTTTTTTAGTTTCTTAAATCAAAAGATGTTTACATATTTTAAAAATGTTACAAGTTAAAAACTATGAATTGTAAAAAATTCTTGAGTATTTAAAAAATATGGATTTCAAAAAATATTCGCAATTTTGAAATAAAGTTCACTTATCTAAAAAATGTACAAAAGCATAATATATGTTCATAAACTTTAAAAATATTCATAAATTCTAAAAGTATTCATGGATTTTAAAAAAATATTGTGGATATTTAGAAATGCTCACAAATTTTAGCAAATGTTAAACAAAAATTTAAAAATAGAAAAGAGAAGTGATGGCTTGCAAGACACACATGGTTGTATGAGTATTCCAGTAGCTATCACTATCAACGAAGAGCAGATGAGAATATTAATTTTGTATTGTGCCTTGAACAAATAACAGATTGGTTTGCAACAAGAGTAATAAAAACCATAAAGGTAAATAACATAAAAAAGCTGTTGAAAATATATGGTTCATCGTCTGCAATGGAAAGGTTGGGCGTGGAGAAACGTTAGATCATGGTGTAGATAAATATGCCAATGCAACAATAAAACTAGTTACCTTGTATCACGATTCTAGGGCATAGACTGTTTGTTCTATAGGCACTCCTCCTTAAGTGGTCGAGTACATAGGAGATCCTGGGTTGCCCGAGACCTCATGTGATGGGATCGTTTGCTTTCCTTTTCGGCCTCTTAGGCATTTGCATCTTGTCTCATTTGAGTCCTATTTATATCTATTGATTCTTCATAATTGTTTTTGTAATGTAACCGGTGATCACCCGCGGAGCCTCTTGGAGGCCAAATGGGGCCACGCCCCCCTTTATATAATTGTAAACAAATAGTACTAAGCATTGCATTCGGCCCAGCCCATTGAATCGACAACGAAAACACCTCTCCCATGACAACACTAATGCACACTCATCTGTGTTCCTTTTCCTCCAATCAACAGAACCTCTCTCTTTTCCCCAAATCTCCATGGATGAAACCTTCTAGTTATAGCTTTGTAGGTCTTTGACTAAATAGCCAAAGTACCAAGTGCCAACCGCCGCCGCCGGCCGGCCCGCCACATGGGGTTAGTGGTTGCCAACCATCGTCGCCCTCCGCCCCTTCGGGCCACCGCAACTAGTGTCGGCCGCTCGCCCCTTCTCCTTCTCATTGTCGGCCGCTAGCTGGCTAGCCGCTTCGCATCATTGTCGCCTTATGATTGTTGAACGTCAAAGGACATGAGCAAGACTGCAGCTGCAAGTGACTGAGAGAAATCAAGGTATGTTTCAAAATCAGTGGAAGAAAAATGATTCAGTAAGTTTTAAACTTTGATAGCCTAATCGCCTATGCATCCATGATTTTTGTGCTATATACATCAATAATGAAGTACAGGTTGGGATCATCCATGATTATTGTGCTATGCTTTCTTTAGTAGCATTGGACATGTTTTGATTCATAGAAGAGATGACGATGCTTTTTGATTTTTTTATCTCATGTAACAATAGTGAAACAACAAAGAATGTATCCCTTTTTTAAAAGAAACATAGGTTAGGAAAGTATTGAACAAGAACAACCATCAACTAACACCTTTCCCAATTTTCTAGCATTGGTAGAATTTGTGGATCAAAGGCAACAACAAGATGAATATGAACTAGAAGATGAACAAGATATACATTTGTATGTTGATGTTACATTTGTATGTTGCCTTTGATCCACAAATTCCAGTTCACCTTCATGGTAACACCAACATATGTAGGTTAAGCATTCTCCACGTCTCATGTAGCAAAATGCCTTTGGCACTTCAACCGCCTGAGGTGAGACACACTCATAGGTGGTTGCCAAAAAACATGTTTCTGGGATGCATGGGATTGGCGCTTATCGTGAACAAAAAACATGCTTTAGGCAACCATACCTCCAACGGATTACCAAAAAAACCTGTTGAAGATGTGGCCTATCTCCGATGGTATGGTAATCATCTTTGATGGATCAAGACATCACTAACTCATCACCTCTCACAGGTGGGGAAGCTGCCATAGATAGGATTTTTAAACCAGAGGTGATGATATGTTCTGTACTAGGCTACTAGCTAGTGAGACAATTTTTTGCGGGAAAAACTTCTGATCTATTCTTCAACTGTCAAGGTAGTACAAAGAACACCAGAAGTAAAAAAAATACATACAGGTCTGTAGACCACCTAGCAATGACTTCAAGCACTGGAGTGAGCCGAAGGCGCGCCGTTTTCATCGCACCTCCCTCACTGGAGTCGGGCAAACTATGTTGTAGTATATAGTCAGGAAATCGTCATGCTAAGGCCTGGCCATGGGCAGCTCAGCCCGGACAGCCCGACCTAACCCGGCCTGAGAAAGCCCGACCCAGCCTTGCCCACAGGCTGGGCCTGTGCCTAGATTTTGAGCCCGATGGTCAGGCCGGGCTCGAGCCCGTCATATTCGAAGTTTAAGGAAGCGGCCTGACTCGAGGCCTGAGGCCTGACGGGAATTTTTTTCATGATGGGCCGGGCTGGGGCCTGATTTTTAGGCTCGACGGCCAGGCCGGGCCGGGCTCAGGCCTAGGTTTTTTTGTGCCGGGCTTTGGTAGGCTAGGCCCGACAGATGCTTAGATATAGGCCCTATGGACCAGCGCACGAGAACAGCAACCACCGTTGATGAAGACAAGCGTAGATCGGAAGGATCCAACATACAAACACACGAGCACACACGAACGAAGATTGGATCTACATGGATCCGCCAAAGACAAACATCGATCGAACCCTGCGAGATCCCTGTAAACAAACCTCCACACGCCATCCGACGACGCTAGAAGCACCGCCAGGATGGGGGACCTTAATCCATCTTAAGAGAGCCACCACCGTTTTGCCTCTCTGAGCAGGACAAAAACGCTAATGAAACTAAAAAAATCCAAAAACGGAGCCCTCCCACCGGCAAGGGCCGGGATCCACCGCACCTCCATAGTCCTATGGCCACAAGAGGCGAGGTAGACCGGCGGCGGCCAAACAATTTTACGTTGACTATAAATGTACAGAGACACCAACAACGAAATCATACTATTATGTTATCCATCATGAAAATATGCTTTCATAATTTATTTATTTTGTTTAAATGACATATTTCCAAAGAAATCCATGGTAAAAATGTCAAACCATAGAAATCCCCTTGATGAAATGAATATGACAGGTCAATTGTATTCTAGGTCTAGAATTGTCAAGCTTAGATTGAAATAAGTAGGTCATGTGCTCCTAAGTACAAAGGATATAGCCAGGTTACATGCATGGTGCCATTCAATATCTTTAGGGATAATTAATTTTATGCCCCTTGAGGGAGTCCTGGATTAGGGGGTCTCCGCACAGCCGGACTATATCCTTTGGCCGGACTGTTGGACTATGAAGATACAAGTTTGAAGACTTCGTCCCATGTCCGGATGGGACTCTACTTGGCGTGGAAGGCAAGCTAGGCAATACGGATATGTATGTATCCTCCTTTATAACCGACCTTGTGTAACCATACCCCCTCCGGTGTCTATATAAATCAGAGGGTTTTAGTCCGAAAGACAAGATACAATCATACCATAGGCTAGCTTCTAGGGTTTAGCCTCTTTGATCTCGTGGTAGATCAACTCTTGTACTACTCATATTATCAAGAACAATCAAGCAGGACATAGGGTATTACCTCCATCAAGAGGGCCCGAACCTGGGTAAACATCGTGTCCCCTGCCTCCTGTTACCATCCATCTTAGACGCACAGTTTGGGCCCCCTACCCGAGATCCGCCGGTTTTGACACCGACATTGGTGCTTTCATTGAGAGTTCCACTGTGTCATCACAATAAGGCTTGATGGCTCCTTTGATCATCGCTAGCGATGCGGTCCAGGGTGAGGCTTTCCTCCCCAGACAGATCTTCGTATTCGGCGGCTTCACACTGCGGGCCAATTCACTTGGCCATCTGGAGCAGATTGAAACTTACGCCCCTGGCCATCAGGTCAGATTTGGAAACTTGAACTACACGGCTGACATCCGCAGAGACTTGATCTTCGACGGATTCGAACCCATGCCGGACGCGCCGCACAATCGCGACGAGCAAGACGTAACTCTGCCGTCGGACAGTGTTCGGGAGATCGCATCCGCAGCTACTCTGGTCGTTAATCTGGAGCAAATCATGCCATCCGAGAGCGGAAGGATAGACCCCGCCATGGAGGCCGCACTCTCAGCGGCGATAGAGCCAAATACTGACTTCACCCCTCTCGAGAGCCGCGTCTCCGAACCACTAGATTTATCCCCGGCCTCGGACTCCGAGCCGCTCACATCCATGCCCATCGAATCCGACTAGGCGCCAATCATGGAGTTCACCTCCGCGGATATCTTCCAGCACTCACCCTTCGGAGATGTGCTAATTCATTAAGGTCTCTCTCCCTGTCACGAGAACCTTGGCTGAACTATGTCCGGCTAGAATGGGATGCGGACGACGAAGAAATTCGCGGCCCACCCACCACCCACTTAGTAGCCACTGTCAATGACTTAACCGACATGCTCGACTTCGACTCCGAAGACATCGACTGTATGGATGACGATGCAGGAGACGAACCGGAACCACCGCCCATAGGGCGCTGGACCGTTACTTCATCACATGACATATACATGGTGGATACACCCAGAGAGGGCAATGGCGAAGAGACAGCGGAGGATGCACCCTCCAAGCAACCCAAGCGCCGACGTCAGCGGCGCCGCTCTAAGTCCCGCCATAGCAAAAACAGCGATAACAGCGCAAGAGGAAATAATAGTCCACTCGACTCTGGAAGAAACGACAACTGCACCACCCCGGTGGCAGAGCACGATCAAGATGCAAACTGCAAACATAGTACGCCAAAGATAAGCCTCATCAAACCCCGTCGGGGGAAGAAAACAGTCGGGACGAAGATGCACGCATCATCCCGGAAACACACTTGGAGCAAGAGAACCTCCGCAGAAGGCTTATTGCCATAGCGAGGAGCTTGAAGAAACAAAAGCAAAGTCTCAAGGTAGCACAAGATACGCTCAACAGCAGGTGGAACAAAGTAACAAAGTATGGTGGAAGCTACCATAAAAATAGCTATCCAAAGCGCAAGCTATTACCGGAATTCGACGATGAGGCCTTAGAGCCCACACAGCCGGAGAATGATACGGCCAACCGGCCGGATCCACCACCTTGTGAGCACGATAGAGCGGCTAACAAGGTCGCGCATAAGTCAACACACGATCTACGTGAGAACTTGCGCCAAAAATCCGGCGCGACCAGATCCATCTACGGATCTAGGAAGCGCGCTCTGGTACAAAACCAAAACCGAATACTACAACCATCTGAACACCATGCCACATCCCAATACAGGGGTGCCGCAAACCTCCTATATTTCACCGATGAAGTGCTGGATCATGAATTCCCAGAGGGATTCAAACCGGTGAACATAAAGGCGTACGATGGGACCACAGACCCTAGAGTCTGGATAGAGGACTTCATACTCCATATTCATATGGCTCGTGGAGACGATCTCCATGCCATTAAATACTTGCCCCTCAAGCTTAAAGGGATAGCTCGGCACTGGCTGAAAAGCCTCCCCGAAAAATCAATTGGAAGTTGGGAGGAGCTCGAGGACGCTTTCCGGGCCAATTTTCAAGGGACTTATGTCCGACCTCCGGATGCAGACGATTTAAGTCATATAGTCCAACAGTCCGGAGAGTCTGCCCGAAAGCTTTGGAACAGGTTCCTCACCAAGAAGAACCAAATCGTCGACTGTCCGGACGCCGAAGCCTTAGCAGCTTTTAAACACAGCGTCCGAGACGAATGGCTCGCCAGACACCTCGGCCAAGAAAAACCAAGAACGATGGCAGCCCTAACAAGCCTCATGACCCGCTTTTGTGCGGGCGAGGACAACTGGTTGGCCCGTAGCAGCACCAGCGACCCAAGCACATCCGAAGTTAGGGATGGCAATGGTAAACCCCGACGCAACAAAAACAAGCGTCGAAATAAAGAAGGTAGCCCAGATAACACGATGGCAAACGCCGGATTCAGGGGCTCCCAACCAGGTCAGCGGAAAAAGCCTTTCAAAGGCAGCAGAGAAGGACAATCTGGCCTAAACAAAATTCTTGACAAACTCTGTCAGATTCACGGCACCCCAAACAAACCTGCAAATCATACCCACAGAGAATGTTGGGTCATAAAGCAGGCCGGTAAGCTAAACGTCGAACACAAAGGGGAAGGGACACCAAGCGAAGAAGAGGATGAACCTCACCAGCAAAGCGCCGGAGGACAGAAAAAGTTCCCGCCAGAGGTTAAAACCGTAAATGTGATCCATGTGACAAAGAGGAGAAGCAATCATGCACTCGGATGCACACGAGCCATAGAGCCCGTCACCCCTAGGTTCAACCCCTGGTTGGCCTGCCCGATCAGTTTTGATCGTAGGGATCATGATACAAATATCCGACGCGAAGGACTGACGGCCTTGGTGTTAGACCCAATCATAAATGGGTACCATTTCACATGAGTCCTCATGGACGGTGGCAGTGATCTAAATCTGATATATCAGGACACAGTCCGCAAAATGGGGATAGACCCGACACAAATTCGCTATAGTAATACTACCTTCAAGGGAGTAATACCAGGCCAAGAGGCCCGCTGTATGGGCTCTCTACTACTAGAGGTGGTATTCGGTTCTCCCGATAACTTCAGAAGTGAAACATTAACTTTTCACATCGCTCCATTCCGAAGTGATTATCAAGCACTACTTGGAAGGGCGGCATTCGCTCGTTTTAATGCAATACCGCATTATGCCTTTCTCAAGCTCAAGATGCCCGGTCCGCATGGCATCATCAGAGTTGGCGGAAATACTGAACGTTTTTTATGTACGGAAGAGGACGTGGCAGCTCTAACAACCGCGAACTAGACGACCTCACCAACCAGAAAAAATGGCAGGTCGTCAAGACCACAGACACGGTTAGACGAGTCCGGCGTTCCATCACATATACATGAGACGGGTTTGATGATGAAACCCTCATAAACGGTACCAGGGGCTCCCCGCGTGTAATCAGGGACAGCCCGGCTCAACTTGACTTCTCCTGAATTTTGATAGTTCATTGATAATAATCAATTCTTCCTTTTTCGGCATGGTAACTTTCACCTAAGTTCTTTTCTTTTACAGATGATAATCGTGCTACACCCGTCCAGGACACGGCACAACGGAGACACATGCGCAGACATGCAGCAGGGACCGCCCAAAGGTTTCTTTTTAGATTAAGACCCTGCATAAACCTTTTTTTACTGTCTCTTGTTTCTCATATCCTTCGGATACCCCGCACAACCGGGAAGGATGCTGGCGTTGTTGGCATGTGGCGACGCCAGGATTTTGCACGTACCTGGACACATGGGGTTTCTTATTAAGGGCATTGTTTAGCCCGGTATATGTTATAAAGACCGAACACCTTAGGGAGTGTTCGGCGTCGCGAGTTAGGCCCTATATGCATCAGCTCCGAATCATGTCTTTGGTCAAATGTTGGGTTTGCCCGGCTCCCACGTTTTGGTACCTTATGTTCCGTTATATCGGCTAAGGTAGCACTGGGAGAACTACTGCGATTGTGCCCTGGTTCATCCGGATGAGCACCTTAGTAGAGAAATCCGAAAACTGACTGTCATGATATAGCGAGAGACTGGTCAACCACTCGATGACTCATCCGAATCTTCGGGATTCCTCCACATTAACAAATGGCCGTTTCCCGGTCATGTACGTACGCGCCCCGTATTCGGACGAGCACAGAAGTACCAGGGGCTATATAGTAGCCCCACTGTCAAACTCCTGTGGCTAAGTGAAAGTGTTAAAGCAATATAGTCCGATTGCCTGGTTCGCTGCGCTATCACCTCCTTAACGGACCAAGACGTTGGATCAAGTGTGGATATGCATTTTTTGTGAAGACCCCCGCATTATATGCGTGGGGGCGGAAGTCGACGACTGCAAACTTTCAGGTTATATACATATATACATAAACGGCCACACAGAAGGCATCATAGTATTTTCGGGCAAGAGTATAAATACAGCCTTGATAATTCAATAAAACATTGTTTTTACAATGGGAATACATGTCACTAGAACATACTATTCTTCGAGCATTGAGCCTCTATCGAACGAGCGCCTTCAAGAACTTCTTCAAAGTAGTGCTCGGCAGCCACTCGGCCTACGGCCGAACCCTGTGTCGCAACAGTAGTGGCCTCCATCTCCACCCAGTATGTCTTGACACGGGCAAAGGCCATCCGCGCACCCTCTATGCACGCCGATCTCTTTACAACATAGATGCGTGGCACAGCACCAAGGAATTGTTGCACTAAACTAAAGTAGCTATTCGGCCTTGGCCCTCCCGGCCACAGGTGATCCACAACGGACCTCATGGCAAGTCCGAACAGCCTATGGAGCTCGGCCCACTCGGCCAATCGCTCATTCAACAACAGAGAAAGGACTGGAGCATGAAACTGTGACCAGAACAGCTTTTCCACTTTGGGACCTTTCTGATCCTTGATGTACTCGGCCGCATCAGGAGCACTTACAGCCAGATCCATGTAGGTGTCCGTAGAACTCCATAGCCGGTCCAGAGGAGCATACTTCGGATCTCTGAACTTAGTCCGCAACAAGAAGGGCTTCCCAGACACGATATCTGCAGCTTGATTCAGCTCCTCCTTCGTTGCTCTAATTTTGGAGCGGGCTTCCTTGGCAGCCACCTGGGCCTTCTCCAGGTCCGTCGCCTTCGCCCGGTTTTCTTCTTCAAGAAGCTGGTAACAGTCAGCGGCATCTTTTAACTCTATAGCCATCTTGGCTATTTTTTCCTTTCTCTCGCAATGCGCGGCCTGTTCGGCCCTTAACTCTTTGGCCGCCTTTAGAGCGGCCGCATTGCTACTCCTTGCTTGCTCCTTGGCTTGGGCAAGCTCCGCCCGAAGGGTCTCCATGGTGGCAACTTCATCTGCAGTCACACAACATATTAAAGATATTGGCATCATGCTACTCTTATTATGTGACGATCACCAGAGAAATCACTCACCCTGTGCCTCATCAAGCCGCTTGTTGACAAGCACAATGTCGGCGTCTGCCGCATCAACTTGCCGCTTTAGCTCAGCAAACCCATCAGTCCGGCTAGCCACTGGAGCTTCAGCCACCTGCACATAAAGGCGGTCTGGTTATTACCTGGGACTATGATCCTCTGTTTGCCTCCGTTTTCGACGAAAACCAGAGTCTCAGGGGCTACTATCTGCATAGGGCACACCTAATGTATGCGGTACTATCAAAAACATACACTATTTCACGTACCTCGAAGCCTTTCAACAGACTCATAAAGGCTTCATGCAAACCGCTTTCAGTGGATGAAATCCTTTCAATTACCGTATCCATTAGCGTACGATGCGCTTCCGAGACGGCCGCTTGCCCCAGACGATCCTTCAACGCATCCGACCGCACACTGTACAGACCCTTGCTGTCGCTCTCTTTAAGAGCCGGATACTAAGAATCCCGGGTAGCCAAAGAGTTATCCTCTGGCCTTAGTGGATCCAGAGATACCCTTCGCGACGACACTTCAAGGTCGCCCGCTTCGTGAGGCGGGGTGTCGGGGGGAGGCGTTTTGCTCTCCATCATCTACGGAAGAAGATCCCCCGAAGACGAACTCTGTCGAGACGGGCTACGATCCGGACTACAATTTATAAGCACTGGTTATTGTCTTCGGAAGTAAGGTAGGATATTTCCACTATTAAAGTACTTTTCGATTACTTACAGCTCGGTAGAGGGCTGATCTCCGCGCGAACACTGTGCGGCAAGAATACCCTCCGAGGCAGGACCCTCTGATGAAGATTTCTTCTCCTGTTTGGAAACCTTAGTTTCCGGATCTTCAGAGGTAGTCCTCTTCCTTCCCCGGGGAGAGAGAATGTCAGATTCTTCCCTTTGATTGTCCTCCCTCGTGGAGGTGCTTATCCCCCCGGCTGGAATGAGTAGCGAGTGAGGCCCGCTTTCGCCCTCCTTATTCCCCCCATCATCTTCCTTCGAGGGCGCTGGATAAGGCGCCGGCTCGAGCATCTTGTCCAATACAGGATTGTCGAAGCCCTTAGGAAGGGGGGCCGAACACTTGATCATCATCGCCTTTGTTATCCAGTCCTGGTCAAAGAGTGGCTCTTTAGATTGATGCCATGGTAAATAAAAGGACAGCAGGTTTGGCATGGGATTACTTACTTGGGCAGCGGGGCGGTTGCAGCTCAGGCCCACGTCTTCGGTGGTGTCTGGACACTCTATTTGGGATCCGAAGAACGATTTGTACATCTCTTCATGCGTCATGCCAAGGAAATGCTGAATAATTCGTGGTCCTTCCGGGTTGAATTCCCACATGCGGAGGGGCTGGCGTTTGCAAGGTTGGACTCGACGAACCAGCATAACTTGCATTACCATAACCAGACTGAAATCTCCCTCGAAGAGATCTCGGATACGGCTCTGCAGTATTGCCACGTCCTTGGCTGGACCCCAGCTCAGCCCCCTGCTGATCCATGACATCAGTTGTGGTGGGGGGCCGAGCGAAAGGTGGGGGCAGCTACCCACTTGGCACTTTGGGGAGCTGTGATGTAAAACCACTCCCTCTGCCATAATCCGGACACCTCTGGGAAGGAACCCTCTGGCCATGGAGCGTCAGCGATTTTGCTTATTAAATCACCTCCACACGCTGCGTGCTGCCCCTCGATCATCTTCGGCTTCACATCGAAGGTCTTGAGCCATAGGCCGAAGTGAGGGGTAATGCGGAGGAAGGCCTCACACACGACAATAAATGACGAGATGTGAAAAAGGGAATCTGGGGCCAGATCGTGAAAATCCAGCCCGTAATAGAACATAAGACCCCTAAGAAAGGGATCCAGAGCGAGGCCTAGTCCTTGGAGGAAGTGGGATACAAACACAACGCTCTCGTTGGGTTCGGGAGTAGGGACAACCTGCCCTCGGGCAGGCAGCCTATGCGAAATTTTGGCGGTCAGATATCTGGCCTCCCTCAACTTCTTGATGTCCTCCTCTGTGACGAAGGAAGGCATCCACTGACCTTGAAGGTTGGATCCGGATATAGTTGAAGGTCTGAAGCACCTGACCTGAGCTTTGGGTGTTAGAACTCGAGGCGGGGGAAGGATTCGATTGAGCATGGGAGGGAAAAAAGAAAAAGCCTCGTCCCCTTTATAAAGAGGGTGAATATCAGGCGTCCTCCTCGTGGCCATTTGGGACTTGCCTAAGATCTAGGAGTCATACCAACAGGCACGGTTGGGTTACCCACGTTTGTATTGATGAGAATCCCGTGATAAGGGGGACACGATCTCTGCTTTGACAAGATGTGTTAAGAAAACCGCCTCGCGTTATGTGCGGAGCTGGTTGAGAGAAACGGTTCGAATAATGACTGGGTCATGTCATGATGTCATGCTGTCAAAACGTGTCAGCAGATTAGATTTGTGGAAATATTATTCTCTCTACAGTACAGTGGTATGTGGAACTTATTTTGCAGGGTCGGACACTGTCCTTGTATTCAAACTCTTCCATGGTGTATTCGGAGGAGGAACCCGCCTTGCAATGCCGAAGACAACACTGCCCGCCGGACTCATCATCATTTAAGCCTGGTTCAGGGGCTACTGAGGGAGTCCTGGATTAGGGGGTCTCCGGACAGCCGGACTATATCCTTTGGCCGGACTGTTGGACTATGAAGATACAAGTTTGAAGACTTCGTCTCGTGTCCGGATGGGACTCTACTTGGCGTGGAAGGCAAGCTAGGCAGTACGGATATGTATGTCTCCTCCTTTGTAACCGACCTTGTGTAACCCTAGCCCCCTCCGGTGTCTATATAAACCGGAGGGTTTTAGTCCGAAGGACAAGATACAATCATACCATAGCCTAGCTTCTAGGGTTTAGCCTCTTTGATCTCGTGGTAGATCAACTCTTGTACTACTCATATTATCAAGAACAATCAAGCAGGACGTAGGGTATTACCTCCATCAAGAGGGCCCGAACCTGGGTAAACATCGTGTCCCCTGCCTCCTGTTAGCATCCGCCTTAGACGCACAGTTCGGGACCCCTACCCGAGATTCGCCGGTTTTGACACCGACACCCCTAGTTGTGTCCCACTAGAAAGTTTTACCCCTAGTTTCCAAAAACCCTCGTTTCTGTCCAAGGCACTATACTTCACTTATGTTTTTGCCCTTTGACCGTCACTTCCAAAACTTCACAAAAAAATCATACTAACTCAAAAATGCAAATAATATATCAAAATATTCAGAAAAACATCACCTATATGTGCATGTCATTTGCATTCATGACATAAGTGTTGGAAAGTCCCCATCTCAATTTGACCTCATATGATCTCAGCATGAACAATAAATTTTGAAATTTTGAAAAAAAATCTACATTTTTTGTGGCAAACAGTGAAAAATGCTTTGAGTTCTTGCAAAATTTCATCAGGGAATGACATTCGCGAAAGTCATGGCCAAAAACCAAAATCAACGCTCCAAAATGCTTTTGTTTTGGAGCATCAATTATGTTTTTTTTCATGACTTCCACGAATGTCATTCCCTGATGAAACTTGGCAAGCATAGAAAACATTGGTCAATGTTTGCCATAGAAAAAATATAATTGTTTGAATTTATTTCCAATTATTTCAGATTTTATTGTTCATGTTATGATCATATGAGCTCAAACTGAGATGGGGACTTCGCAATACATTTGCCATGAATGCAAATAGCATGTACATATAGATGATGTTTTTCAGAACATTTTGATATCTTATTTGCTTTTTTCGGAGTTAGTATGAATTTATTATGAAGTTTTCAAAATAACGGTCAAACAGTCAAAGGGCAAAAGTATAAGAGGAGCGAAGTGGCTTGGGCAGAACCGAGGGTTTTTGGAAACTAGGGGTAAAACTGCTGAGTGGGACACAACTAGAGGCATCAAATTAATTATCCCAACCTTTACATAGGTGAACTCTGTTGACATTTATGTTTTTTAACTACGGTATTTATCGGTGCATGTTGCCACAAGCCATGTTTGTTACTCCCTTCGACCCATATTAATCGTCACCGATTTAGTAAAAATTTATACTAAATCAGTGAGAAATAAAATGGATTAGAGGGAGTAGTATTTTCGTTTAATGAAAGACAAGGTCATTTCCATGCATTACAAGAGAGCTGGTTCCTTTTCTTCTAGGTTCTACCTTGAAACTATCTAGTGTCCCGCCAAACACACACAGAGAAAAGGGTGAATAAGAGTGAAGAGATCACATGGTGGAAAAAACCTGGCGCCGTAGAAACCCAGCAGGTGCGCTTACATAATAGATCTTGTGTAGTATAAGTAGAGAAGCTATGATGATCAGTTTGCACTGCCATGATTAACCATCAGTGGTTAGAAGTTTTCAGTTGAAGTTCCAGGCCTGATTAAAATAATAATAGTATATTGCAAGCCTATACCTACCTGCTAATTATACTCCACTCTTGAATTTATGTGTTTCAGAGTTTTTAGTTGATGTTTCAGGACCCTTATTGGGTCGTGCATGCACTGCCTCGTTGGAACTTTCAAGATCAAAAGGTTTTAATTAAAAAAAAGATCAAAAGGTTTACTAAGAACCAGTTAAGAGTAGTTCGCACACTTTTCCTTCAAGCACGTGATTGTATTCCTCCACGTCCTTGTTTGTTCTTGTTACAAGGTGTTCAATACTCATGTTCCTTTCAGTTTGTCATTTTCGATTTTTGAGCGAAGGAAGCTTCAGAGAAGTCCCCATATAACTATTGAGGAAAAGAAAACATGATGGGTACCCACAAAGGCTTATAAGGATTTATGCCTTCTAGGTTTATTAAGAAATTTTCTAAAGAAGGATAACCCAAATCTTATTGCACAAAGGGTTTATCACTAATTAATAAAATGATGTCAAGCATTGATGCTATCGGCGAAAAGAATAAACATGAAGACATCTACATTGAACCTACAGGGACGGTGCCCACAAGGGAGCTCGTGTTCGCGGGCAAGTCTATGTCTCTCTTTTAGCGAGAGGAAAACAGAACTCGCCTACACGGAGTCGGTAGTGGGCCGGGCCAGTAGCCATATCGTTTCGTCATGCGGACGTCACACATGTGTTTTTTTCTTCTAAAAATGATAATCATGCATTTGAAAAATGTTGAACATATATAAAAAACATGTTTTAGATGTATACGAAAAATGTAAAATCTGTATAAAAAAGGTAGACATCAAAACATATACAACCTCTGTTTCTAAACATAGGACGTTTCTGCAATTTAATTTGCCTCTGTTCCTAAATATAAACATAGTCTATTTAGGATCGGATGTAGTATTTGAAAACATATTAGGCATGTATTTAAAAGATATCAGACATGTATAAGAAATGTTCCTAATGTATACGAAAATTTACAATTTGTGTGAATAAAATAGACATGTGTTAAAAATAAAAATAAAAATAAAAATAAAAACCAGTGAAAAGTTGAAAAGTAAAGAGAAAAATAAAGAAACCGATTGCAAGCCAATGGAAAAACCAGAGAAAAAACTAGCGCGCGACAACGGTGTTGGGCTGGGCTAGCAACAGCGGGTTGTAGGCAAGACCATTACTTCTTGGAACAGGCGAGACTATGCCTTGCTTAGCGCGAGATCGTATGAGTGCTTGCCTGAATCGCCTGCGCCAATGGGTCGGCCCAGGACGTGGGCCTTCAGCGCCTTTTTCCCTATTTTTACATTTTTATTTTCTTTTTTCACTTTTGTTTATATTTCAAATTATTGCATATATATTATCAAAAGCATTGTACATAATTTTTAAAAATTGTTAATCATGCATTTAAAAATGTTACATGTGTAAAAAATTGTTTAAGATGTAAAAAATATACAACATGTATGAATAGAATTATATATCAAAACATGTAAATGAAAAACGTAATTATGTATTAATTTTTTAAGCATGTATAAAAAATGTTCCTGATGTATACAATCATTGTACAAGGTGTATGGAAAAGTAGATATAAATAAATATTTTTTTCGCAAAAAATGCATTTTAAAAATGTTAATAATATAACATGTATAATATTTCCATATGTATATAAAAATGTGTATGAAAAATATAGACATCAAAATATGTATTTAAAAAATGTTAATCATGTATTTGAACGTGTATAACAAAATGTTCATAGTCTGTACAGAAAATATACAAGGTGTGTGGAAAAAAGCAGACACCAAAAGATATGTTTGAAAGAATGTTAATCATATGTTGGAAAAAACTAAATGTGTATGAAAAGAGACAAACAACACAGCATGTACTTACAAAAAAATGTTAATCATCCCTTGGAAAACAGTTAAACATGTATAAAAAATATGTTTTATGCATATAAAAAATGTACAGTGTGTATTAAAATATTGCCATCGAAACATGTATTTAAAAAATTGTAATCATATATTTGAAAATCGTTAATTTGTATAAATATGTATATAGTGTATATGAAAAATTTAGACTTGTGTTGAAAATCCCCGAGGAAAACCATAAACGGAAGAAAAAGAAAAAGAAATAAAATAAAACCATTGCAATATGATGAAGAAACCAAAAAAAGAAAATCGAGAAAAAACAGAAGTATAACAGAGAAAAATCGCAAATACTGGTGAAAAAGGAAAGAAAATCAAAGTATGTGCTGCTAAGCCCAACCCTCGCCTCAGCGCAGCTGAGCAGTCCCATGCCACTCCGCATCTTGTGGGAAAATGGCCCCGCCGACACCAACGCCATGCGGGCTTCCCATTATGTCCTTTGGTGTGACGAGGGAAGAAGATAAGGGAAACAAGGGCGGTATTACGAGGTGGAGGCCAATGGCTATGTTTTCTACCGGGCGAGTCAAATCCGCTAAGGTTATAGGGATATTATAGGCAGACCTGGTCGGCAAGTTCCTTTCTCAGCGTCGCAGTGAATTACTATAATCTCTTTCGGTCGAGCCCATAGTTGCCATGTTTCCGGTACGGTGGGAACGAGGAACGGGAACGGGGGACGAGAGTCGGGGGCTGGAAAAAATAGGGTACAGTGGGGGTATACATCTCTAGAACGATTTTTCTAAAGAGGAAACGCGATCCAATCAATTCCGGTACGATGAATCCGGTACGGTACCATGGAACGAGGAACGTGAATCTTTACGGGTGCGGGGAGCAACTGGCTGGGAGGGACCGAGGGAGTACTTAACTGGCTAGGCTGGGAGGAACTGGCTGCACCGTCGATCATGAAGACTTAAATATATCATCTCTTTCCCAATGGAAAATTTATTAGCAGCCTTGGAGTAATTGGAGAGCAGAACGAGGAGTTATTTAGGGGAGTGGAAAAGAACGGGGTAGAAAGTAAAACGAGGAGTTCGTGATCGATATGGCTCACCTTTTGCTTAATCGATCGATTCAAGAACCAAGACTGTTGAGTCGCCGAACCTGAATCGACGATTCGGCTGCGGAAACGCCGAATCTGCATCGAATCTTACCGAATCGACCCTCGTTCCCGAATCTGATTCCGGGTCGATAAATCCGGATCGAGGGACAGCCCACCGTTCCCCGTTTCCGGCTACTATGGTCGAGCCGTGGCCTCTCAATCCGCAGATGAAGAGACCCTTTTTTGACAAGCAATGGCAGGAGCTCTGCATTTTCATTATAGGGTGAAGAGAGCCTTGAGAAGACACACAATTGGATAGTAAGCTTTAGTTGTATTTTGAAAATCTGAATTTAGCAAAATCTGTTCCTGGCAGTTATAACAGTCGTCGCAACACAGAGTACAAGTTTCAGAACTTGCAAAATGGAAACAGTTGGTGTGTAAAGACGTAGTAGCTTCATTCAGTTAGTTCTGACTATATCCAGTCGTTGAGTGATATTCTTAAAAACTTCGTCAGAATCAGAGGTATTGAGGATACACTGAATAATCTAGTTTCCTATATTTACGAAATGCTTGTGAAACATTGTCACCTTTGTACGAATTTGTTGGTACAAATTCTACGTGGTGATGTTTATTACCAATAGTATACTGCTCCTGAAACGTACCCCCTGTCAGAGTATAAACTTGTGGCTAATCTATGCAGGTTGCTCTGCCATATCAGGCATTACACAATCACATTCAGACTATAATTTGTGGCTAGTCATGTGAGTCGCTAGGAGTCAGGACTCAGAATTGCATTGATTTGACCTGCATGCATGTTGATAGATTCACCCTACATTTTAAAATATGTATGAGTACCAAACTGCTGAATGTGGCTTGATTTATGCCCGCTAACTCTGCTGAGCACGTTATTTTTCTTGGAAGATGGCGACTAGGGCGACTCCTCGGGCGACTCCCCAGGCGACGGTGGAGGCGATCACCGAGGCGCGTCGCCCCGTGTGGGCGGACCGAGCACGCGTCGGCGGCCGATTCTGGGCTCTTCTAGATTCAGACGACGAGGATGCCGATGGGGACGGAGAGGATCCATGTGATTCACCGACGTCGCCTACTCCATCGGATTTGATTTTGGATTTATTTCACGCAGGCTACGACGAGGATGATGTGGCCACAACCGTAGACTCGGTATTGCCGGTGGAGGATCCGGCGCGGATCGGGCTACATCCGGACGAGAGGAAGGAGATGGTGCGCCGTGTCGTTCACCGGAGAACGGCGGCGACGGCAGTCAGGCCCTCGAAGGGCCCTATACCTAATGTACAACTTCCAAACCTTATGATTTTCGACTTGATTCATCCGGATTCATGGAAGGTGGTGAAGAAGAAGAGGCCGGTGCGCCGGTTGAGGGCCGGATCGCCGCCGCCGGCGGTGGCTGATGTGCCTTGGTCGGTCGGGATCAGCGCCGCTCGTAGCGCTCGTTTGAACCACCTGCTGGGCCGTGTTGGGCCGGCTGCGTCGTCTTCTCACGAGCGCCTATGTGGGCCGGTCATAGCTGGGTATGAGGCCCAGACTATACCGAGCACCACATGTATCGACGCGGTAGCCGCATGCACGGGTGAGATCGTGAATTGCCGTGCGAACGTCCTCGTGCCACACCCTAGGGTTCGCCGGAACGGGACGCCCGTGGTTCCTCCGTGCGGCCCCGACCGAGCTCGTCGGATCCCTCCCCTTGGTGCAATGACGGGCAGAGGGACGGGAGGGCCGCCGGCGCCGAAGCCCCAGGTGGCATTAGCCAGAGACAGGGCCGGGGCGTTCGTGCCGCCGCCGCCGGGGGGTACTAGACAGGGAGCTGCTGGCGTTGGGCCTGGCGCGGCAGGCGCTGCTGTCGGTGCCGGGCGGGGCGCCGCTGTTTCTGCAGGCGGCAACATCGGGCCAAGGCCGCCTGTGCCTGCGGCGGCCAGACCGCCCGCGCGGCCGACGGGAAGAGGTGCCCAGGCTGGGGGCGTCGTTGCAGCCGGCGCCGGCCGTGGCGCTGCCGCGGCGCACCGACCGACGGGTCCTATGCCTACTGTAGCTGCTGCTACGGGTAGGGGCGACGGGACTGGCCCGTCTAATGTGGTGTCGGCCCCTATTAGTGGTCCGCCTCGGGGCGCTCCCCCGCCGCACTACGTAGCGAGACCAGCTCAGAACCGGTCGGGACCTTCGCAGACGAGGCAAACTGTGACAGCTAGAGATTCCTTCAAGCCACCCCGAGGTCAGTGGGGGGACGATGGTGTTGATGCGTACGGAGACGGGATGCACCGTGGTTCCTCGTCTACGGGTGGCGGTCGTGGCTACGCCTGGCAGGGTGACGGGTCGGCTGAGCGACCTTTTCTCGGGCCTCCTGGTGGCTTTGTCGAGGGGACATCCGGTCCGGATCACCGCTAGAGAGGTGGCTACCGTGGACATCGAGGTGGTCGGGGTGGTGGCCGTGGGAGGTTTCGTCGACAGCCTCCGCCCCCGGCTGCTGTTGATCATGCGGCGACAGCTACTGAGACAGATAATGCTCAGTCTATTGATCTTACTAGTCAGGCGATGGATGTGGTAACGGCCCTCGCTAATGTTGAGGTTCCTGTGCATGGGGCGGTGGCTGAGGCGTCTGACAGGTCTGATTCTGAGAGGGCAGCCAAGTGGGCGCGCAAGAAGGAAAAGATGCTCTGTTATTGGTGTGGTGAGAAGGGCCATTTTATTGCAGAGTGCGTGGCAGAGTTGTGTGACTCGTGTGGCAAGCCAGCACATGCTTCGGGAGAGTGCCCGGTTTTGCGTGACCAGGTTCCTTCTCTGACTATGTATGGACTATATTGTGCGGAGCTGTTATTCTTCGAGTCCCCGGTCGCAAGGGAGATTCCAGAGGTGCCACAAGGCTTGACTACCGGGATTGTGAAAGCAACCCAGGGCGAGGTGACTGAGGCTCAGATTATCCGGAGGCTTCAGGAGTTGGTACCGGGTGACTTCCAGTGGGAGCTCGTCAGCTTCGAGGCTAATGTTTTCAAGGTGGATTTCCCTTCTGTGGATGATTTGCAGAAACTGTTGAGCTTTGGCTTGTGTAGAGTTCCTGGTACTAAGTGTATTTTGGAGTTTCACGAGTGGACGAAGGTGGAGCCTAAAGGAAAGCCACTTACGCAGGTATGGTTGAGGTTTTCGGGGGCCCCATCTAAGCCCTTGCAGGATGTTCGAGTTGTGGCCAGTATGGGTATCATGGTTGGGAAGACGGAGAGAGTGGATATGGCTTTCACTCGTGCTCATGGAGTGGCCCGAATGTTGGTGAGTGTTCTGAATGTTGATTTCGTGCCTGATGTGGTCCACTGGACATATAGGGGAGAGGTATTTCCGCTCGACATAGAGTTCGAGGACACTGAGATGGTTGCTGAGGAGGTTGATAGGGATGATGTTGATATGCACGAGAGTGACGGCGGTGCAGGAGCCAAGGGGCCACCGGCTGAGGCCGCTCGAGAGGGGTCGACCGGGTCTCGCCCAGATGCTCAGTTGCCGGGGGAGGGGACCGGGGCTGAGCCCGCACCCTCACCTTCGGTGCCTATGAGGTCACTGCGATTTGGGTCTTTTGAGCTTGCCTCTGCGCCTCCCAGACTTTGGAGTGATCGGGTGGAGACTGATAATATGTTTGAGCACACGCTTCCTTTGTTGGACTTTGAGGGGGCTGCAGTTCGGGAAGGGGAGCCGGAGGTCGCTTCTATTTCCCCTGCTTCTGTGGTGGCCGTGGCTCCGGTGATGTCTTCTACGTCCGAGGTGGGCCTTGGGGGAGGGGGGTCAGGGCAGGTGGCCTCGACTTCTCCATTCCCTGTACAGACGCCGGTGACGCCGCTCGAGTCAGGGTCGCCCTGCGCTGGGAGTGGGAGCCCGAGGCGGGCGGCCTCAGCTCTCCCTCCTCAGGTCTTGGCGGTGGCACCCGCGTCTCCCGAGGCGCTGGCAGAGGGGGGGTTGGGCCAGGGAGCCCTAGTCCACCCTTCCTCCACTGCGGTCAGGAGGATCGCGTCTACGCTTCGCTCCGAGCCGGTGTGTGGGGCAGGGGGAGGGAGCGGGCAGGTGACCCCTGCTGTTCCGTCTCTTGCCCTACCCGCAGGGACCTTGTCCGAGGGCCCTGGGAGCCCGCAGCCGCCTCTTTTCACTAGAGAGGAGGTTGTTGCCTTTGGAGGGATCCCGGATCCGGTCTCGACAGGGAGACGGATGAGTGCTCGCGTTCCGGACTTTTCGGAGGTGGACGATATGCAGCAGCCGTGCGCTATGAGGGCGGCTAAGCTTCATGATGCTGCGATATCATCTGGTATATCCGTCAACATATCTAATTCTTTATTGCATTTTTCTCATGAAGACATTATTAATAATGCAAACCAATTAGGAGTTTCCCTTGGTGCTACTGATAATGACATCTCTAATTCGGTGAATGATATGTTAGATTTGGAGGCGGATCGTGCCTTAGAGACTATTCGTAATCTTGCAGCGGTCAAACCCATGAATGATCAGGAGATTGATGCGTTAGGGGTTAGAGTGCTAGATAATCTGTGTGCGGATCTCGCACCTTCTACTCAGGAGTCTGAGGACGATGATGAACCTTTAGATGTTCCAGCTGTTAGTGCCGTTCAGCCCGGTTATGAGGACCGGGCGACAGAGCCCATTATGCCTAAGCGTAAGTGGAAACGGAAGATTTATCCCGATTCTGCAGTTCGTAGGAGTGCTAGGATACGGACTACTAAAAAATTCCATGATGAACTATGAAAGGAATCTTTTGGAATAGCAGAGGTCTGAAAGACTTGGCTAAAAGAAGGTTTCTTGCTAAGGCGTCTCTGGAACATCGGTTAGATTTTATTGCTTTATCGGAAACCGGTCGAGATAACTTTGCACCGCAGTTTTTATCCTCTCTTGTGGGTGGTATTGATTTCGATTGGCATTGCCTCCCTGTGATGCCCCCGATTTGACCGTACACTAATCATACACACAAACGTGTACGATCAAGATCAGGGACTCACGGGAAGATATCACAACACAACTCTACCAATAAAATAAGTCATACAAGCATCATATTACAAGCCAGGGGCCTCGAGGGCTCGAATACAAGAGCTCGATCATAGACGAGACAGCAGAAGCAACAATATCTGAGTACAGACATAAATTAAACAAGTCTGCCTTAAGAAGGCTAGCACAAACTGGGATACAGATCGAAAGAGGCGCGGGCCTCCTGCCTGGGATCCTCCTAAACTACTCCTGGTCGTCGTCAGCGGGCAGCACGTAGTAGTAGGCACCTCCGGTGTAGTAGGAGTCGTCATCGACGGTGGCGTCTGGATCCTAGGCTCCAACATCTGGTCGCGACAACCAGGTAGAAGGGATAGGGGGAAAAGAGGGACAAAGCAACCGTGAGTACTCATCCAAAGTACTCGCAAGCAAGGAGCTACACTACATATGTATGCATTGGTGTCAAATGGAATAAGGGTATCATATGTGGACTGAACTGCAGAAAGCCGGAATAAGAGGGGGATAGCTAGTCCTTTCGAAGACTACGCTTCTGTCAGCCTCCGTCTTGCAGCATGTAGAAGAGAGTAGACTGAAGACCTCCAAGTAGCATCGTATAGCATAGTCCTACCCGATGATCCTCTCCTCGTCGCCCTGTGAGAGAGCGATCACCGGTTGTCTCTGGCACTTGGAAGGGTGTGTTTTATTAAGTATCCGGTTCTAGTTGTCATAAGGTCAAGGTACAACTCCGGGTCGTCCTTTTACCGAGGGACACGGCTATTCGAATAGATAAACTTCCCTGCAGGGGTGCACCACATACCCCAACACGCTCGATCCCATTTGGCCGGACACACTTTCCTGGGTCATGCCCGGCCTCGGAAGATCAACAAGTCGCAGTCCTACCTAGGCACAACAGAGAGGTCAGCACGCCGGTCTAAATCCTATGGCGCAGGGGTCTGGGCCCATCACCCTTTGCACACCTGCACGTTGCGTACGCGGCCGGAAGCAGACCTAGCCTAGTGGCTTTCCAGTCCAATCTGGCGCACGCCACTCAGTCGCTGACGTCACGAAGGCTTCGGCTGATACCACGACGCCGGGATACCCATAACTACTCCCGCGTAGATGGTTAGTGCGTATAGACCAAATGGCCAGACTCAGATCAAATACCCAGATCTCGTTAAGCGTGTTAAGTGTCCGTGAACGCCGACCAGGGCCAGGCCCACCTCTCTCCTAGGTGGTCTGAACCTGCCCTGTCGCTCCGCCACAAAGTAACAGTCGGGGGCCGTCGGGAACCCAGGCCCACCACTACCTGGATGGAACCACCTGCCCCTTCAGCCCCCATCTCCAAACAGTATCACCGGTAATGTAACAGTGTAAAGTATATAGTATATGCCCGCGATCACCTCCCGAAGTGATCACAGCCCAGTAGTATAGCATGGCAGACGGACAAGAGTGTAGGGCCACTGATGGAACACTAGCATCCTATACTAGGCATGTAGGATTGCAGGTAAAGGTAACAACAGTAATAACAAGGACAAGCTATGCATCAGGATAGGAATAACGGAAAGCAGTATCATGCTACACTACTCTAATGCAAGCAGTATAGAAGAGAGTAGGCGATATCTGGTGATCAGGGGGGGGGCTTGCCTGGTTGCTCTGGCAAGAGAGAGGGGTTGTCAACACCGTAGTCGTACTGGGTAGCAGCGACGTCGGTCTCGGTGTCTAGCGAGAGAAGAGGGGGAAGAAACAATAAATATAATGCAAACAGATGCATAACGATGCATGACAAAGCAAAGCGTGATGCTAGGCGTGCCCTAACGCGGTATGAGGTGATACCGGTGAAGGGGGAAAACATCCGGGAAAGTATCCCCGGCGTTTCGCGTTTTCGGGCAGAGGAGCCGGAGGGGAAAAGTTGCGTGTTTGCTATGCTAGGGATGCGTGGCGGACGAACGGGCCGCGTATCCGGGTTCGTCTTGTCGTTCTGAGCAACTTTCATGTTGAAAATATTTTAATCCGAGTTACGGATTAAAAGATATGATTTTCTAAAGATTTTATTAATTTCTGGTATTTAATTAATTATTTAAATTAATTCAAAAATAAATTAATGACATCAGCATGATGTCATGCTGACATCAGCAGTCAACAGAGTTGACTGGGTCAAACTGACATGTGGGTCCGGTGGGACCCACCTGTCATACACTGTTTAGGTTAATTAGGTCTTAGTTAAACTAATTACTATTTAATTAAACTAACTAGTTAATTAGATTAATTAAACATGATTAATTAACTTAATTAATTCACTTATTGATTAATAAATTAATGTAATTATTATTTATTTATTTATTTATTTATTTTTAATTCTTCTTTTTTTTAATAAAGTTCTGGGGCGTGGGCCCCTTTGTCAGTGGGCCAAAGGCCTTATCGGTTCGGTCTAACGGGCGCCGTCTGCAGGGGGGTGCGGGCGCAACCCGTAGCCCGATTGGGCGCCTACACAGGCCAGTGGAGGCGCCAGGCGCGGGTGGCCGTGGCCACGGCGAGGCCACGGGCGGAGCGGTGCCGTGGTGAAGCGGCGGCCACCGGAGGAGGGCGCCAGGGCCGTGGAGAGGTGCGGCCGGACCGAACGGCGACCGGCCTTGGTCAGTCACCACGGGCAGGGAAGAGGGGAGGCGGGCGTTAGCCGCGGTGACCGGGGTGGGTGGGGCAATGACTGGGGCGGTACAGGGGGCCGCGGCGAGGGCGCGCGCGCAAGTGCGCGCAGCCAAGCAGGGGAGTGAGGGCGGCGGTTGTGGTGAGCGCACGGAGAGCGCGGGGTTGCGGGCGTTCGGGCGCGACGAGTGGGATGGCGAGGCGTGCACGGGGCGCACGCGCACGGTGGCCGCGGCGACGAGCGACGGGCGCGCGCAGTGGCGCGTCGAGCAGGGGAGGCCGGTGCGGGTGGCGACGGGGAGACGTGCAGAGCGGGCGCAAAGAGGAAGAGGAGGCCGTGGCCTCACCGGCGTTGCAGAGATGAGGGTCGGCGAGGCTCGGTGGAGCCTTTGGGGAGGAGGACGGGGACGACGGCAACGTAGAGGGGGAGGTCCGGCGAGGGAGCGATCCGGGGGCGACAGGGTCGTGCGGCGGGCGTCGCGGTTCGGTGCAGCGTCGAGGTCCAGCCCGGAACCAGTTCTAAATCGGGGAGGGGGATGAGGATGGGGCGTCGATCCGGCGACCGCATCGGCTGGGAGGTGAGGCGACGGAGGGGCGTGCGCCGGGAGCGATGGGGACGAAGGCAAGGTCGCCTCGATCCCGATCTAGACGGGTGAGAGAAGGGGATCGTGGGGGGGAGTGGGGCGAACGGTAGTGGGTTAGGGTTTCGGCACGAGGGGATAAGGGAGTGGGGACGGGCCGGTCACGCCTGTGGGCTTGCTAGCTAGGCCTTTTGGCCCATTTGGCCAATGGGGTTGTGTTTTTTTTGATAGTTTTGCTTTTTCTGTTTTTATTCTTTTCCCTTTCTTTATCTTCTTTTCTGTTTTCTTTTATAGTTTCTTTTATTTTAGCTTTATGAATCACAACAGTTGTGCTTAAATTTGTATTACTAATTATACCTCTACTACAAAAAGTTTAAACCTCTAATTAAAAATAGTTTAACCTTTTATTAATTATAAAAGGTGTTCAATTAAATTCTTTGACTACTGTTTTATTTATTTCAAGACACTCAAACACTTTTAAAGATGCTGGTCTCTCCACCATTATTACTCATGAATTTATTTGTCACATTTAGAACATTTTAGTTTTGACTTTTGAAGACTTTAATTGTTTGACTTGATTTTAAATTTGAATTCGAACCGTTTTTGAACCATCGCGAGATTAATAACAGTAACCGAAGTGATGTGGCATCATTAGCGTGGAATTACTGTAGCATGATTACCCAGGCGTCACACTCCCTCCGCGAGGAAGATCAGGAGGTATCTTACTGGGTGTGAGATGCGACTCCCTTGAAGTCCGGAGTGTAGTAATGGGCGACTTCGCGGTAAAGTTTCGAGTTAGGTCTAAAGTTGATGGGTTCAACTGGGCATTGGTGGTGGTTTATGGTGCCGCACAGCCCGAACTTAAACCGGACTTTCTAGCGGACCTGGTTCGGATCTGTGGATCCGAGCAGCTTCCGTTGTTGGTAGGGGGTGATTTCAATATCATTAGGAGGAGAGAGGAGAAAAATAATGATAATTTTGATGGCAGATGGTCGTTTATATTCAATACCATTATTGAAAGCTTGGATATAAGGGAGATAGAGCTTTCTGGTAGAAAGTTTACCTGGGCTAATGCTCTGCCAAACCCGACATATGAAAAGCTTGATCGAGTTCTCGCGAGCGTGGAGTGGGAACAGAAGTTCCCTCTTGTTACGGTGCAAGCTCTCACGCGGGGAATTTCTGATCATACACCATTGTTCATCGACTCAGGGGAGCTGAACCATTTAGGAAACAAAAACACCTTTTCATTTGAGATGGCCTGGTTCGAATGCGAGGGGCTCTTAGACATCATAGCCAGGGAGTGGGCCAAGGGTGTTGGAGGAAGGACGGCGGTCGAGCGCTGGCAGAATAAAATTAGGCATTTGAGAAGTTTCTTACGGGCTTGGGCGAAGCACCTCAGTGGGGTGTATAAGATTGAGAAGGATAGGCTCCTCTTTCTTGTACAGGCCTTGGACGTAAAAGCCGAATCCGTGATGTTGCTTCCCGCCGAGCTCAAAGTTAAAAATGAGGCGGAGAAGAGGCTGAAAGAACTTCTCCGCGAAGAAGAATTGAAGTGGGCTTTGTGAGCCAAGGTCCGCAAAGTAGTCCAAGGGGACGCGAATACTCAATTTTTTCACCTCATTGCTAATGGTAAGCACAGAAAGAAGCGGATCTTTCAGCTAGAGCAGGATAAGGGTACTATTTTAGGTCAGGATAATCTCAGAACCTATATTACCGAATACTATAGACAGTTATTTGGACCGCCGGAGGATAATTGTGTGTCCCTCGATGAGTCCAGGGTTGAGGACGTGCCTCAATTGTCTGCTGCTGATAATGATATCCTGGTTGCCCCATTCTCAGAAAAGGAGGTGTTCGATGTTATTGCACAAATGAAAAATAATAAGGCTCCCGGTCCGGATGGGTTCCCGGCTGAGTTCTACAAAAAGTGCTGGCACATTATTAAGGGGGATTTACTACCTATGTTTCATGATTTATTCTCTGGACAGCTTCAATTATTTCACTTGAATTTTGGAACTATCACACTGCTCCCGAAGAAAACGGATGCTGTGAGGATTGAGCAGTTCAGGCCGATTTGCCTCCTCAATGTTAGTTTCAAAATCTTCACCAAGGTCGGGACTAATAGGCTCACACAGATTGCGCAGTCTGTGGTGCAGCAATCCCAAACTGCTTTCATGCCGGACAGGAACATCCTTGAAGGGGTGGTTGTTCTTCATGAAACGCTCCATGAAATCCATTCCAAAAAATTAGATGGAGTAATTTTTAAGGTGGATTTCGAAAAAGCGTACGACAAGGTTAAGTGGCCATTCCTCCAACAGGCATTGCGTATGAAAGGTTTTGATGAAGCCTGGCGCCGACAGGTCAAATCATTTACGCAAAAAGGGAGTGTGGGAATTAAAGTGAATGATGACATAGGTCATTATTTCCAGACACATAAAGGCCTAAGACAAGAAGATCCGATGTCCCCTATCCTGTTTAACATTGTGGTGGATATGTTAGCAATTTTGATAGGAAGGGCTAAGGAGAATGGTCAAGTGGGTGGGTTGGTACCTCATCTTGTGGAGGGAGGTGTTTCCATCCTTCAGTACACCGATGATACAATCATCTTTATGGAGCATGATTTGGCAAAGGCGAGAAATATGAAGCTAGTGTTATGCCTGTTTGAACAATTGACCGGGTTAAAGATTAACTTCCACAAGAGCGAATTGTTCTGCTTTGGTAGAGCCAAAGACGACCAGGAGTCTTATAGGCAATTGTTTGGGTGCGAGTTGGGGAGTTTACCCTTCTCTTACCTTGGTATTCCGATTCACCATCGTAGGCTAACAAACAGAGAATGGAAGTGTATCGAGGATCGATTTGAGAAAAAACTGAGCTGTTGGAAGGGTAAGCTCATGTCATACGGAGGCCGTTTGATATTGATTAATTCGGTGCTCACGAGTATGCCTATGTTTCTTTTATCTTTCTTTGAGATCCCAGTTGGGGTTAGGAAACGACTGGACTTCTATCGGTCGCGTTTCTTTTGGCAGGGTGATAAACTTAAAAGAAAATACCGGCTTGCTAAATGGGACATCATCTATAGACCGAAAGACCAAGGGGTTCTTGGTATTGAAAATCTTGAAGTTAAGAACAGATGTCTTCTTAGTAAGTGGTTGTGGAAGCTGTCTTCCGGGACTGAGGCCATATGGGCGCAGATCCTCCGCAACAAGTACCTCCAAACTAAAACATTGTCCCAGGTCGCAGTCAGGCCGACTGATTCGCCTTTCTGGAAAGGACTAATGAAAGTCAAACAATCTATGTTCAATAGGACGAGATTTGTTATTGGAAATGGTACAAGTACACGTTTCTGGGAGGATACTTGGCTTGGTGAATCACCTTTAGCCATTCAATATCCGTCTTTATATCGGATTGCTCAACGACGTGAGGTGTTCGTGGCAACGGTATTCCAATCTGTCCCCCTTAATATTCAGTTTCGACGGTCGCTAGCGGGCAATCGTTGGGAAGAATGGCTCCATCTAGTTAGGAGACTGATGAAGGTTCAACTTTCTCACCAACCCGATATATTGCGTTGGAAATTGACTAGTTCTGGAGTATTTAAAGTTAAATCAATGTATATTGATGTTATTAATTTGAATGCTATTCCAACTTCCAAGTATGTTTGGGCTGTCAAAGTTCCTTTAAAAATTAAAGTGTTTATGTGGTTTGTCTATAAACAAGTTATTTTAACAAAGGACAACTTGATTAAACGCAATTGGACAGGACTTACTAGGTGTAGTTTCTGTGATCGGGATGAGACGATTAAGCATTTATTCTTTGATTGCCCGTTGGCCAAAGTTCTTTGGCGGACGGTCCATATTGCTTTTAATATTACTCCACCGACTTCGGTCAATGCTTTATTTGGGACATGGCTTAATGGGGTTGAGCCTGAATTAGCAAGACATATTCGGGTTGGAGTTTGCGCTTTGTTATGGACTATCTGGAATTGCAGAAATGATTTGGTTTTTAACAGAACATCACGGATTCATTTTTTGCAGGTCATTTTCCGAGCTACGACACTGATCCGTTCGTGGTCGCTACTCACTCCGATGGAGGCCAGGGAGCATTTGGTTACTGGATCTATCCGTTGGGAGATGGCAGCTCGGGATATCTTCAACCGGTTTGGATGACGGTCATGTAATAGGATAGGCAATTAGTTTCCCTATCTATTGTTAGCCAGCCGGTTGTAGCATCTTTTTCGGGCTAGTTTGTGTATCTAGCCGTCCGTAGCTCTGTGTGGGCTGCATTTATCTTTTTCTTTTTGTTTGGCTGGAGACTATGGAACCTTGTTGGCATTTTTTGTTATTTGGTTAATAAGATGACCGTATGCATCGTTCTGATGCAGAAGCCGGGGAGACCCCCTTTTCGAAAAAAAACAGAACGATTTTCCGTTACAATTTTTAAACTCAACGTCCATCTCAACAACAACAGATAAAAAACCACCTGATTAGATCATTATGGTAAATTGGAACGCCAGCTGAACATAAACTACACACATGGGCATGAAAAATGAAACATCAGGATTCATTGATCCTGGTTATGGATCCTGCTGCAATTGCAATAGTAAATGTGATCTCAGATCTGGCAAAGGCATACCCTTCAACTTTCATGCAAGTTGGATTGGGCAAAGATTGCTTGGGTTGGAAGATTTTCTAGAAGATCTCACGCACATTATTTGAGAGAGAGAGAGAGAGAGAGAGCACCTAATTAAGCGTGTTCCATTGCCGCCGCCCTGCAAGATTGGACTGATCACCAAGTCAAGTGGAGGAAATCTCCCCAGGATGACAGACTTAAACTAAATGTTCTCTTCAAAAGCTTTGCATGCGGTGCCCACTGGCTACTAACTTAATTGATTAATTGGTTAGTTACCATTAGAAAAATTAGCCAAGAGTCTTGCTTCACATGTTGCCCATAACGTTTGGACCAATGCATTGGTAGCCTCTTCCCTTCTTTACATCAGTGCATACATATAAGAGAGAGAAATTGAGCCTCTGCCCTGCTTCCATGGCATGAGTGAGCTTGGATTGAAAGTGTTGCCATCAGGGCCTTAAAGGTGATGGTTGCTCATGGAACTAATGATCAATGATTAATTTGGCTGAGATTGCAAGGCACATGCATAGGGAAGTGCCATTGATCATTGCCTTATGATGTCAAGCTAGAAAACTAGTAAAGCATGATTAGTAACATGATGGAATGGTCTTAAAGGGCAATTAAAGGTATTAGAATACAACTACATACGGCTTCTCAGCTGGTTCGCAGAAAGATTGTTGTCATGGCTCATAAACAAAACAGAAGAGATACAACAGTACTATGTCTGCAGGCTGAGGCTACCACTCATCTATGTTAGGGCTGAAATTGTCATGCAGAGCAGGCACCTCTTTTTTGACAAGTCCTTTTATGGTAGAACAACTCGATTTAGACCGTTTATTTTTGTTGTTCGATGGTCCAAATGAGCCAATACTACACCTGATTTTCGGCAGTATATTAAGTAACCAGGGGCGTTTTGGGTAGTTCACAGTTATCCACCCTGCAGGCAGGTTCCTGGAAATATTTTTCAGAGGCGTTTTTAACAGTTCATAGACAACTGAAAAATATTTTTCATGTCAGTCAATTTTTGGACGCCAGCGAGGTCGAGCCGCATCCGCCGCATCGCAGGTGGAGGCGAGTCCGAGGCTTGACACATGGGGTGGTGAGGGGCATTTCATTCTCACCCTGATCGGAATAGCCACTCGCAACAGTGTCGGCGGCAAGGCTTAGACAAGAGCTGGCCAGAGGCGAGGCAGCACGGAGGCAGAATTAGGATAGAAGGTGAATAGAGCTCGGGGGGAGGGCGGCCATTGGATGCGCATCCAATGGTTCGCACATAATCGACCGAATCGTTTCCTTCTTTTTTTGCGACCGGAATCGTTTTCCTTTTTAAGGCAAGCATTGGCTAGGTGCTCACTATAAACAGTGGTATCTTTCAGAAATCTATTAGCTAGCTCAGTTCAAAAATAATAATCTATTAGCTAGCTAGTATGTAAGGTTTTATTGCAAGGTCGGTTTGGTATTCGGCTCGGGCTTTCAGCACCCCTTCATCAAGTAGTTAGGAGTTTCTACAGATGTTGCCATGATGATGGCTTCAGACTTACTAATGTATTACTTTATAAGGTCTTTATGAATAATTATTAAAATGACTGCATGTATCGTCTAGATGCAGAAGCCCGGGGTCATCTTTTTTTTGAAAAAAAACTAGTATAGCTTAATTCTTGCTAATTTCTTTCAGGTACTCTACTTGGATGTACTGTGTCGGTTTCCGTCACATGGTTTTCAGTGGTTACTTAGAGATTCCGTCTGAGTAATCCGATCGATCTGCTGCTTATATTTAAATCAACAGCCATGACAATCACTCTGTACAACAATTGATTAAGCAGTACGTAAGTAATTGGAGACATTAGCAGGCTGGGCGTTTCACCTTCATTCTTCGCAAGACTCTGGTCCTCCATTTCTCGCATGAGTCCTGACTATACCCTTGAGGAACGACTCAAAGGAGAATAAGCCATGGTTCCATCGGAATTAAAGAGCTGGTCATAGTTTTTGTTAGGAGTAACATGGGCTAAGTGTCTGCTTTTTCCAACTGTCATGCAGAGATAGGGTAGCTGATACCAAATGCTGCAAAGCCATAGTACCTAATGCCCTAAGATACTAATACGAACCCTTTTAAGCAAGCTGCTTCCATATATGCAAAGCTCTCATTGTCTATTAGAGAACCAGGGTGAAAAATAAGAATAAACACCAATGAGCAGTACTGAAATATCCTATTTTAATACAAGCCTTTAGAGAGGTACAATGAATCAAATGTAACCTTTTGTGAGGCCTTAAAGAAAGTGAAGAAGGGCATCTGAAAGAAAGGGAACGGCACATGCTAATCATTTATCGGAGCCCAACTAATCATGTGAGTTCACTTGTTCCTTTGGTCCCATGCATGAAAATATGTTTTTCTATTGGGAGGGGAAAATTATGATACTTTTTCTAACTAAAACATCTCTTACTCTCATCATTAGAAAGCTATCATTCGCATCAGAGAGCAATCATAAGAGGCCCTAAAGTGATTTTGCATGCATGATGCATCCACTAACCTGGCCTTTAGACGAGCATGGCTCATGCGCTCCGAAGAATCGATCGAAGAGCACAAGCTTAGATTTTGTGGCAATATTTTGAGGCAAAAACCGTTCATTATTTAACTAATCTTACATTTTTAAAAAGTTGGTTTTAATTCACTCAACATATAAAGTGTTCACCTCAACGTCTCACTAAGCAATGAATTTAAGTCTTCTCTCCCACTAAGCGATGCAAAATCCACATGCAAAGTGTCCACCTCAATGTCCCCACTAAACAATGGATTTAATTCTTTTCTTCCACTAAGTCATGCAAAATCTTCCACATAAGCAAGTCATGCATTTAACTAACAAATTACAATTATTTTTGTATTAGTCTATGCATATAACGCTGCCACATCATATATTCATGTTAGTCATCTTTCACATTTTTTTTCCAAATGACATATTTAACTGTAATTCAAAACTTTTTATTTTTTTAGACACATTCTTTTATTAATGTTTAAGCTTATACCTTTCTTCATTAGATTTAGTTATGTTTGTCAACTATTTACGTACTTCTTAACAAAATTATCGCAACAATGCGTGGGGAGAGAGTCATCCTCACTACTCTATTTCAGAGTTACATATTAAATCAAAGCCATCTTCTGTTGCAAAACTTTTCTTAATTTTACTTTCTTACTCTTTTACTCCTTATTGGGTGCTCCTTTCTTTCAAATTGTTTCTTACACTACCATCCCACTGCAACGCGTGGGGTATTGTCTAGTTGCCTCTACGTTGTGAGCTCCGGTGAAGATTAGAATTTGCGGCAATATTTTGAGGCAAAAACCGTTCATTACTTAACTAATCTTACATTCTTAAGAAGTTGGTTTTAATTCTCTCAACATATAAAGTGTCCACCTCAACGTCTCACTAAGCAACGGATTTAAGTCTTCTCTCCCACTAAGCCATGCAAAATCGACATGCAAAGTGTCCACCTCAACGTCCCCGCTAAACAATGCATTTAAATCTTTTCTCCCACTAACTCATGCAAAATCTTCCACATAAACGAGTCGTGCATTTAACTAATAAATTACAATTATTTTTGTATTAGTCTATGCATATACACTGCCACATCATATATTCATGTAAGTCATCTTTTACATTTTTGTTCGAAATGACATTTTTAACTATAATTCAAAACATTTTATTTTTTAGACACTTTTTTTATTGATTTTTAAGATTATACTGTTCTCTTTAGATTTACTTATTTTTGTCAACTTTTTACGTACTTTTTAACAAACTTATCACAACAACGCGTGGGGAGAGAGTCATCCTCACTACTCTATTTCAGAGTTACATATTAAATCAAAGCCATCTTCTGCTGCAAAACTTTTCTTATTTTTACTTTCTTACTCTTTTACTCCTTATCGGGTGCTTCTCTCTTTCTAATTATTTCTTACACTATCATTCCACTGTAACGCGCGGGGTATTGTCTAGTTGCCTCTATGTTGTGAGCTCTGGTGAAGCTTATAATCGTACGCTCCGGCCAGACAACGCGAGCCTTGGCCTTGAAATTTGCGTATACCTACTAGTAATCAACCATCAAATATATGGTACGAATTAATTCGGTTACCAACTGCAGCAACAGTTCACTGCCCCGTCACCATCTTTATTTATTGTGTACATCCTTCCAATTACATATGGTAATCAACCATGGATAATATAGTACTTTCTCCTATCCAAATTAATTAACGCTCTTCTAGTGCAACTTTGGGCTTCAATTAACTTGGACAGAAGGGAGTAATATATTTACTTCTATTACTGTATATGCATGCAACGGTTCGCCGACCATTTTTATCTATTGTCTGCGTCCTTTAATTACATACGTTAACCAACCATGAGAAAAAATCTAATGGTATTTTTCGAAGCAGTCCAAGGGTTGGTTCACTTTCGGTCATGCTACCTTTGCTTTGCTCTTCTTATTCGAACACATTTGGCATGGTGCTAGAACATTGTTCCGAGATGAGTAATAGATTTAATTTTGTTACTGAATGCATGCAACAGTTCACCCCCCTCGCCACCATTTTCACTCCTAATTACACAGTAATGAGCCACATAAAACATAGTAATATAAGTGATAGAGGCAAAGGTGTCCCGTCTTTCAATAAGATGATGGTTATCGTTTTGAAGGAAGTCGACTTTGATGATCCGACTACGAACGTGCGAGGACGTCGCGCCTTAGCAATCGCTAAACCAACTCCGAGAGGTTATTGACCACGCCGGAGCATGATCAACTTGACCACGAAGGTCTGTTTCCTGCAGGCAAACGAAGAACAAGCAAGAAACTAAGATTACAATCGAGATATTGCGAATATAAGAGGAAAGCTTTATTGATCAACGTGGGGTTCTGTGACACCTTTGTCTGGTCGTTGAACACAAACGAAGTACGCGAAGTTGCAGCTATAGCGAACTTTAATCTAAACAAAACCCAAAGTCTAAACGATGCCCTAAGGGCTGTATATATGGAGGAGAGAGGGGGGATTCGTGGCCCTTGGAGGAGGGGTCAGAAACCAACCCTAACTCTTGTTTCCCCATACATATGGACTCTAAAAACTGCCTATAATCAAGTATTTCGAAATTACATGGGCCTGGACCAAAAATAAGGTGATGCATCACCTAGAATAGTTTCTAGACGAAATTTATGAAGTGGCATCTTGTATATTTCGTCCAAGGCTTCATGCACTCATTATGGTGGCTTCAAAGTCCTGGAATCATCACTTGTAACTCCGTTTTTGTTTCCCTTGCGCATGCCATCATCTCCATGCTTGAACTTGCTCCAAGTTTCATCTTTCTTGTCCAAGCTAGGCCCTTCATTTATAAGCAAAACAAATGTATCCAATTTAGACAGCATCATATTCTCATGAACATTATAATCGTTACCAAGAAACGAAAGTACCTGATAATTCAATTGGCGCGCGCGAGCTCTAGTAATTGGTCCAGTATGTATAACAGCAGGGGTTGTGGGTGTAACAATGGTATTGATGTCCTCATCATCCTCCCCTTCTTGAAATGAAGTCGTCCTCGACGATAGCTCATCTTCCTCGCCCAAATAAGGCCTCAAATCTGCAATGTTAAAATTGGGACTAACTCCAAAATCTGCAGGCAGCTCAAGTTTATATGCATTATCATTTATTTTCTCTAACACCTTAAAAGGACCATCAACACGTGGCATTAGCTTTGATTTGCGCAAATTAGGAAATCTATCCTTACGCAAATGTAACCAAACAAGATCTCCAGGTGCAAACACAACATGTTTTCTACCCTTATCTCCATCAAGTTTATATTTAGCATTCATATGCCCAATGTTTTCCTTAGTTAATTCATGCATTTTTAAAATCAATTCAGCACGTTCTTTAGCATCAAAATTAATCTTCTCCAAAGATGGAAGAGGCAACAAATCAATAGGTGCATGAGGTAGGAAACCGTACAAAATATTAAAAGGGCACATCTTAGTAGTAGAATGCAAGGAACGATTATAAGAAAATTCAATATAAGGCAATCATTATTCCCACATTTTCTTATTATTCTTTAAAACAACCCTAAGCATAGTAGACAATGTTCTATTGACTACTTCAGTTTGTCCAAGACAAATGTGTTCCGTCTTTCGATTAGATGGTGGCTATCATTTTGGAGGAAGTCGACTTTGACAATTCGACTTCGAACGTGCGAGGATGTCGCACCTTAGCAATCGCTAAACCAACTCTGAGAGGTTATTGACCACGCCGGAGCATGATCAACCTGACCATGAAGGTATGTTTCCCGCTGGCAAACGAAGAACAAGCAATAAACTAACATTGTAATCGAGATATTACAAATATAAGAGGAAAACTTTATTGATCAAGGTGGGGTTCTGTGACGCCTTTGTCTGGTCGTTGAACACAAACAAAGTACGCGAAGTTGTAGCTATGGCGAACTTTAATCTAAACAAAACCCAAAGTCTAAACGATGCCCTAAGGGATGTATAAATGAAGGAGAGAGGGGGGAATTTTGTGGCCCTTGGAGGAGGGGTCCGAAACCAACCCTAACTCTTGTTTCCCCACACATACGGACTCTAAAAGCTGCCTATAATCAAGTATTTCGAAATTACATGGGCCTGGTCCAAAAATAAGGTGACGCAACACCTAGAATAGCCTCTGGACAAAATTTATGAAGTGGCATCTTGTATATTTCGTCCAAGGCTTCATGCACTCATTATGGTGGCTTCAAAGTCCTGGAATCATCACTTGTAACTCCGTTCTTGTTCCCCTTGCGCATGCCATCATCTCCATGCTTGAACTTGCTCCAAGGTTCATCTTTCTTGTCCAAGCTAGGCCCTTCATTTATAAGCAAAAAAAATATATCCAATTTAGGCAGCATCATATTCTCATGAACATTAGAATCGCTACCAAGAAACGAAAGTACCTGATAATTCAATTGGCGTGCGTGAGCTCTAGTAATTGGTCCAGTATGTATAGCAGCAGGGGCTGTGGATGTAACAATGGTATTGATGTCCTCAGCATCCTTCCCTTCTTGAAATGAAGTCGTCCTCGACGAAAGCTCATCTTCCTCGCCCAAATAAGGCTTCAAATCTGCAATGTTAAAAGTGGGACTAACCCCAAAATCTGCAGGCAGCTCAAGTTTATATGCATTATCATTTATTTTCTCTAACACCTTAAAAGGACCATCAACAGGTGGCATTAGCTTTGATTTGCGCAAATTAGGAAATCTATCCTTACGCAGATTTAACCAAACAAGATCTCCAAGTGCAAACACAACATGTTTTCTACCCTTATCTCCAGCTAGTTTATATTTAGCATTCATACGCTCAATGTTTTCCTTAGTTAACTCTTCCATTTTTAAAATCAATTTAGCATGTTCTTTAGCATCAAAATAACCTTCTCCGAAGAAGGAACAGGCAACAAATCAATAGGTGCACGAGGTAGGAAACCATACACAATTTCAAAAGGGCACATCTTAGTAGTAGAATGCAATGAACGATTATAAGCAAATTCAATATGAGGCAAGCATTCTTCCCACATTTTCTTATTATTCTTCAAAATAGCCCTAAGCATAGTATACAATGTTCTATTGACTACTTCAATTTGTCCAAGGCAAAGGTGTCCCGTCTTTCGATGAGATGGTGGCCATTGTTTTGGAGGAAGTCGACTTTGACGATCCGAATATGAACGTGCGAGGACGCCGCGCCTTAGCAATCGCTAAACCAACTGCGAGAGGTTATTAACCACGCCAGAGCACGATCAACCCGACCATGAATGTGTGTTTCCTGTAGGCAAACAAAGAACAAACAAGAAACTAAGATTGGAATCGGGATATTGCGAATATAAGAGGAAAGCTTTATTGATCATGGTGGGGTTCTATGACGCCTTTGTCTGGTCGTTGAACACAAACGAAGTACGCGAAGTTGTAGCTATGGCGAACTTTAATCTAAACAAAACCCAAAGTCTAAACGATGCCCTAAGGGATCTATATATGGAGGAGAGAGAGGGGGGGGGGGGTTTCGTGGCCCTTGGAGGAGGGGTCCGAAACCAACCCTAACTCTTGTTTCCCCACACATAGAGACTCTAAAAACTGCCTATAATCAAGTATTTCGAAATTACATGGGCTTGGCCCAAAAATAAGGTGACGCATCACCTAGAATAGCCTTTGGACGAAATTTATGAAGTGACATCTTGTATATTTTGTCCAAGGCTTCGTGCACTCATTATGGTGGCTTCAAAATCCTGGAATCATCACTTATAACTCCGTTCTTGTTCCCCTTGTGCATGCCATCATCTCCATGCTTGAACTTGCTCCAAGGTTCATCTTTCTTGTCCAAGCTAGGCCCTTCATTTATAAGCAAAACAAATGTATCCAATTTAGGCAGCATCATATTCTCATGAACATTAGAATCGTTACCAAAAAACGAAAGTACCTGATAATTCAATTGGCGTGCGTGAGCTCTAGCAATTGGTCCAGTATGTATAGCAGCAAGGGCTGTGGTTAACAATGGTATAGATGTCCTCATCAATAAGTAACTAGACGATGCCCCATGCGTTGGTACGGGAACCTTATTAAAAATATGTTTGAATAAGTAGTACTCCCTCCGATCAATATTACTTGTCGCTCAAACGAATCTATCTAGATGTATTTCAGTGCGAGATACATTCGTTTGAGCAACAAGTAATATGGATCGGAGGGAGTAGAAGACTAAAATTAATGCAAAACAAATATAAAAGTGTCTTACATGACTTAACTCCCAGGGAAAATCATGCATGAGGTGGATTACATGCATGCGAAGCATGAATTGTTGATGTGAAAGGGTTGCATGCATGAAAAAATAATTAGTGACGTAGTAGATAGATTAACAATGTGGTGGACATGCATTGTTTATTGGTGTAGAAGGCTCTCATGTTTAGGAAAAATAGTTAGTGGGTTGCAACTATTGAAGAATAGAAGATGTGGTTACTGGCTACACCCAATGGTTCTTTGCCTGCCACCACTTTGGAACCATATCTCCCTCCTGCTTCTTTCTCTATGTGCAACCTCCGCCACGACACAGTGCTTTCCCGTGACCTCGCTGTCATTTTCCTCCTGTCTCCTTCCTCCTTTAGCTCTCCCGAAGCTCCAGCGCACGGACAACGCGTTGTCACAACCATGCCCCTCCCTCCGTGTGGTCTCCTCGCCCCAGAGCATCGGCATACGCATCGCCGAGGCCACGCTCCTCGGCTCCCCTTGTTCGGCTATATATATCCCTCCCCCGAGACTCTTAAGCATCACATCAGCCTCCATCTTCCTCCTAGCACCCTCCTTGATGAATAGCTCGAGCTCTCGGTCTCAAATTGCTTCCCTCGCCCGCCATGGCCGCCACTGCCCTTCGCCTAAATTCGAGCCAACTGAGCCCCTCTCTCCCTCTAGCCATCCCCAAAGGTGCTCTCCTAGCCTCGGCGGAGCCCTCCCGATCTGTCTCCCCATCGTTCCACCACTAGAGCGCCCTGCCAATCATCGCTCGTTGCCGATCGCCGCCATGTACGAAGGAGCGCTCAAGCCCGCCCTTCCCAGGGTCCGTGCTACCTCTGGATGAGTGCGGCTCGGCGCGACAAGCACGCCGGTATGCCGGCCGGCGACAACGGTGGTTGGGGCCACCCAAAATCCTCGTCGGGGCATGCCGGCCTAGCCTCTTCTCTGTGTCGATTGGAGGAAGAAGAAGGAAGCCAAGAAGAGAGAGAGAGAGAGGTGGGTGGGTTCCGCGTGTAAGTGACAGCCGGTTGGGCCCGCTCAGTTTAAGTGGATACGTATTTCCAAAAATATGTTTTATGCTTGAGAAGGCGTATTCCACTGGTGCTTCGGACAGGAATGCCCTTTCCCTTTGCAGAAAGCGTATTTCCCCGAAGGATGTCTTCTGTTTTCAGCCGCCGGCCGAAACGGTTAAATGGCGGCGTTCGTCCGTTAAGGACAGAAATAAACATATTTTTGTTTGTTTTCTGCCTAACGAACGACCATATCTTTTTAACCGCAATTCCGATTCAGCCCCCTCGAGAGAGAAACTTTTCTGGCAAAAAAATTCGCGAGCTTCTCGCACTTCTTGAGGGTGATTTCTTCAACCCCATGCAAGCCATGACAACCATTTGCATGATGACATTGCAATAGCCATGGTTTTCACTTGCATGATTGAATAATTGTGTGCTCATGTAATTGTTTTGTTAATGTTAGGAAAATGCTTGTGAATCCATGCTCATTCTTATGCCATGTTCATTTGCATCTAGTTAGTTAAATGATTAATTACTAATGTTGTTATTATCATGTTTCATTCTTGTAATCATTTCTGATGTTATTGATAATGATACGCTCACATGAATAGTTATGGTTTGTTATGAAAATACTTGTAAGATATGATCATCACTATGCCATGCTCATTTGCATCCCGCAGACAAAATGATTTATTGTGGTTAATGTTAAGATTCATATTCTAAATGGCTATGTTTCCCATCCATGCTTATATGTTGATATCATGCTCATATGAATTGTCATTTCATCATGCTATTTTGCTATGGCTCAGCTCATCCCCATTCAAGTTAAACCTAACATTAATCGAACTTGAAGAAATCTGTTGGCTGAGTTATAGTGCCACCAAATCGAGCTCACCAGTGCAGCCACACTTGCCTGGATGGGGAGGCCGTAATTTGGTCTATTGCCACGCCTCTCGCCATTGCCTCCAACTAAGGAAGGTCATTTGTGCGCGCTACCCTAGTCAGGTAGGCGGCCATAGCCTTGTGTGCCCGAGTTGAATGGAATACCAGTGTCCCCATTTGGGACGACAATGTTTAGTTTTGCCATGACGGTGGCAGCCACAAAGGTGGCGGATGTCACGTGTTGAGATCGGAGCCACCCATGACATACCCCAATGGGAAGTTTGTTGGAGTGACCGGGAGAATGCCATGCAATATATTAGTTTTGTTGGAATGTAGTTGGTCCACCTGAATGGGAGCACGAGGCCATGAGTCCCGTGGTGTGGGTACATTGTACTAACCTCTGCAGAGTGTATAATCCATCGATAGTTGTGTCCTCAGTCATGGACATAGTTCGTAGTAGGTCACAATGTGGGTCAACAATAATAATAATTTGAATAATAAGCAACCACGATTCCATGAGGAAAGAAGTTGGTTGATCTTTATGTGATCATGCGATGATCACGGATAAAGGTTGAGCTCTTTGCGGATATGTGATGATCACGATGGTGTCGTTGATACCGATGTTGGTTGACAAGAGGTGATCGTGTGATGATCACGACAGTAAGATTAATATCTATAGTGGTTATGAGATAACCTCTTAGATGAGTAAGTTGGTCCATGAGACCTAAAACGTCGACTCCCCTGCATGCTAGTTCTAGTATCATCACGTTCATATCATGATTAACATGTACATGCCATGTTCACTCTCATGTTGTTCTAGTAGTACCATGTTTATCATCAATAATTAACCTGTAATTTCCATGTTATGGTTTCTCTTGATTGCTTTTGGTTCTATGAGCTTGTGAGTACATTCAAAGTACTCACTTGGTGTATCATGCCAGATTGCAGGTAATGTTGTGATTGATTGCTTATTGAGGATCCCGAGTTTGCGAGTTAGGCCGTGTCCTAGCCAGAGTCCGTACGGAGTGGAGTTCATAACCATTGTCGTTGTTCCGCTACTAGAAGTTATTCCGCTGCTACGAGTTGTTCTGCTGCTAGCATAGAGCTATCTTAGCAGGCTAGTGTCGTCCGATACGTCTCCAACATATTTATAATTTTTATTGTTCCAAGCTATTATACTATCAATCTTGGATGTTCTATAATCATTTTATAGTCATTTTATATCATTTTCTGGTACTAACCTATTGACATAGTGCCAAGTGTCAGTTGCTGTTTTTCCATGTTTTTTTACATCGTAGAAAATCAATATCAAAGGAAGTCCAAATGCCATGAAGCTTTATGGAGAATTTTAATGTGCTAGAAGGAACACAACAGGCCCTGGCTGTGCCCGAGGGGTGCCCCGAGGGGACCACAACCCACCAGGGGGCGCCAGGAGGCCCAAGCGCGCCCTGGTGGGTTGTGCCCACCTCGGGTCCCCCCGGACCGCCTCTTTGATCTATAAATACCCAAATATCCCCAAAACCCTAGGGGAGTCGATGAAATATAGATCCAGCCGCCGCAGAGCTAGAACCACCAGATCCAATCTATACACCATCTCGGATGGGGTTCACCACCTCCATTGGTGTAACGCTCCGGATGTAACTTGCCATATTTGTACCCCGACTCTTGCCTTTTCCGGAGATACGATAGGAGATTCCCTTCGTGGTGGGGTTTTTGTCTTCGTTTTGCATTTTGTTCATGTCATGCATTTCATATCATGTCATCATGTGCATCTCATTTGCATACGTGCTTGTCTCATGCATCCGAGCTTTTTCCCCGTTGTCTGTTTTGCAATCCGACACTCCTATGTCCTCCGACACCCCCTTTTGTCTCTTTTCGTGAGCGGGTGCTAAACATTCTCGGAATGGACCAAGATTTTCCAAGCGGCTTTGGTACACCACCGGTAGACCGCCTGTCAAATTTCGTGTCATTTGGAGTTCGTTTGATACTCCAACGGTTAACCGGGGAACCGTAAAGGCCTCGTGTGTGTTGCAGCCCAACACCCCTCCAAAACGGTCCAATAACCCTTCCAAACCACTCCCATGTCCTCCGCCGTCGAATCACGATCGCGTGGTCGAAAACTACACTCCATTTGGACATCCCTACCTTCCTCTACCTATATAAACACCTCCCCTTCCATTTTTCGCGGACGAAACCCTAGCTTCTTCCTCCCCCCGCTGACGGACACGTCCACCCTCACGCCCGGACATGTCCGCCACCGCCCCTGCCCAATCCGGAGCCGCCACCTGCCGCAGCCGTTGTCCCCGCAACAACGGCCCGAGCTCATCGCGGGCCCGCGCGGGCCCGAACCGGCCCGCCGCCTCCGCCCGAAGCGCCGCCCGTGCTCGTCGCCGTTCGCCGGCCCCGCCGCCCAACCTCGCCGCCACCGCCACCTTCGCCCCCGCCTTGCCCCGCGCCGGCCTCCACCTTGCCGGCGCACGCCACCGCTCCGCTGCCGTCGACCTCCTCCACGCCGCTCGCACGGCGTCGCCTCCACCCCGCCGCCTGTTCGTCGGCGATGCCACCGCAGCTCTCGCCGCGCCTCCCAGCTCGCCGGAGCATTGCCCCGTGCCGCTGCCGGAGCGCCCCGTCTCCGCTACCACCTCGGCTCCAGCGCCGCCGTCCCTCATCCTCTTGTCATGCACCGCCGTTGGGCTCCGCCGATCCCGCCGGCGGCCAGATCCGGTCGGGCCGGACCGGATCCGGCCAACCTCGCCCTCCTTCGTCCTCTCCGACGATCACCGGAACCCTAGGGGCGCCGGAGCCGGCGTTGACCCACTCCGGGACAAGATCCACCTGTCCCTCCAACCAAACGGCGCATCTCCTCCCCGGATCTCTCCATCCCGTACCACTACGTCCAGTTTCCGGAGGTTGATTTTCTCTAAGTCCTTTATCTGTTATATTTTCAGGCCATGTTCATCGCATCATAACTCCATGACCGTAGCTCCTTTTCATGCATATGAGATATCAAAATGTTCATTGTGAGATGCTATTCATTTTATTCCATTGTGGCAAGCTTGTTTGAGTCCATCTTGATGCCCAAATCGTTGATGCAAGAGTGCTATAAATTGTTAGGGGCTGTTACTTATCAGAGTATGATGTTTTGTCATTTTTGTCACATTCGTTGTGTGCTGCATATGGGCATGAGCTCTACATGTGTTTTGATCTATGCCATGCCATCTTTATAGGGGTGCTTGCCATGTATTTTTGTGATCAATGTGGTGACTAGCACAAGCATGCAAACTAGCCTTCGTGTTATTGCTGATTTCAGGGACTTAGGATTTTGCTAAGTCCTTGGTCTGCTGTTATTTTTATGCCATGTAACCATGATGCTATAGTGAGATCCATGCTTGTTTTGAGTTGCTTCATTAAGGATGATTTGGACATATGGTTGTGCTCTATCCATCCATGCCCCTATGTGCAATTATGGAGTGCCCTAGCATGTCTTAATCTTGCTCTACATTTGCTATAAAATGTTCCTGGCAGATTGTTTATATGTTAATCAATTTTGCCATGGTTGTTGTAGTTGATCCATGCATGCTATGAACTTGTTCTTGCCATGGTTAGCTTCATGAACATGTCATCTTGCTGTAGGAATGCTTATCTTGTCATGCAAGGCTTTGTGATGAGTGTTTTGAGATCGCAAAGATGCCTTCATAATTCTGTTTATGCCATGCTCTGTTTTCTGCTAAGTCTGAATCTGTTAACAATACTTGCTAGGTTTACATGGGTGCCATCATACCTTCTGTGCCTTTTTGGCTAATGATCAGTAAGGGACTTTTTTTCTATGAATTTAGTAGATTCATGGCATGCCTTGTATTGCTACGATATGTTCCTGTAGCATGTTGTTTGCTTGCTCTAAACATGGCTTCCTGATGTTATTTTTTGTCATGTTAGTATTTTCACTAAGTCTGTGAAGCTGATATCTTTTGCACTTTTTGTCTTGCTTGTTTGAACCTGTTCTAGTGTGATTAAGCCGTAGCTCAGTGTTCATTTTTTGTCAAGCATCTTGAGTAGAACACTTCCTTATGCCTTGTTGCTATGTTGGAGTGCAGTAGCTTAGTTTCTTGTTGCATTCTAAATGGCATCGTGCTGTTAATCGCAGATTCTGCCATTCTTGTTTTGCTTGCCTTCTGCAAACCGTGCATCCGATACCGGTGATCCTTATATTGATTTCAACCGAAATCATCTCATCTTTCCAGCGACACACTTGGTTTGCCAAGTTGATGCCTTGTTCATCCTTTTCCTTTCAGAACACGCATATGCATTGCATATCACATCTCGCATATCATGCCATGTTTTGCATCATGTTGCTTGTGCATTGCACCATGGTTGATTGTTGTTCCTTTGCTTGTGTTCTTGCCTTGGGTAGAGCCAAGAGACGAGTACATGATCGAGGAACCTGTTAAGTATGCTTACGAGGATCAAGCTTTCGTCAACTCTGAGAACTTTGCAGGTAAGATGACCATACCCTCGAAATCACTTCTATCTTTGCTTGCTAGTTGCTCGCTCTATTGCTATGCCGCGATACCTACCACGTGCTATATCATGCCTCCCATATTTCCATGTCAAGCCTCTAACCCATCATTCCTAGCAAACCGTTGTTTGGCTATGTTACCGCTTCGCTCAGCCCCTCTTATAGCGTTCTTAGTTGCAGGTGAAGATGGAGTTTGTTCCATGTTGGAACATGGATATTTGTTGGGATATCATTATTACATCTTTTTTACTTTAATGCATATATATACTTGGTAAAGGTTGGAAGGCTCGGCCTTATGCCCGGCGTTTTGTTCCACTTTTGCCGCCCTAGTTTCCGTCATATCGGTGTTATGTTCCTTGATTTTGTGTCCCTTACGCGGTTGGGTGTTATGGGAACCCCTTGACAGTTTGCTTTGAATAAAACTCCTCCAGCAAGGCCCAACCTTGGTTTTACATTTGCCTAACAACCTATCACCTTCCCTTGGGTTCTGCAGACTCAAGGGTCATCTTTATTTTAACCCCCCGGGCCAGTGCTTGTATAAGTGTTGGTCCGAACCTGTCAGTCACCGGTGGCCACCAGGGGCAACTTTGGGTTGGCCTACCGGAATCTTGGACAATCCGGTGTTGCCCTGAGAACAAGATATGTGCAGCTCCTATCAGGATGTCGGTACGTCGGGTGGCTTTGCTCGTCTTGTTTTACCATTGTCGAAATGTCTTGTAACCGGGATTCCGAGACTGATCGGGTCTTCCCAGGAGAAGGAATATCCTTCGTTGATCGTGAGAGCTTGTGATGGGCTAAGTTGGGACACCCCTGCAAGGTTTTGAACTTTCGAAAGACGTGCCTGCTGTTATGGGCAGATGGGAATTTGTTAATGTCCGGTTGTAGAGAACTTGACACTTAACTTAAATTAAATGCATCAACCGCGTGTGTAGCCATGATGGTCTCTTTTCGGCGGAGTCCGGGAAGAGAACACGGTCTCGTGTCATGCTTGAACGTAAGTAGGTTCATGATCACTTCTTGATCACTATTAGCTTACCGACCGTGCTTTGCCACTCTTCTCGCTCTCATTTGCGTAAGTTAGCCACAATATATGCTTAGTGCTTGCTGCAGCTCCACCTCACTACCCTTTCCTACCTTTAAGCTTACATAGTCTTGATCGTGAGGGTGTGAGATTGTTGAGTCCCCGTGACTCATAGATACATCCAAACACTCGCAGGTGCCGATGATACCAGTGCAGATGACGCAACCGAGCTCAAGTGGGAGCTCGATGAAGATCTTGTCCGTTGTGTTTTTCTGTTTTCCTGTTGATCAGTAGTGGAGCCCAGTTGGGTCGATCGGGGATCTAGCATTTGGGGTTGTCTTTCTTTTATTTGGTTCCGTAGTCGGACCTTGGTTGTATTCTGGATGATGTATGATATATTTATGTATTGTGTGAAGTGGCGATTGTAAGCCAACTCTTTATCCCTTTCTTATTCAGTACATGGGATGTGTAAAGATTACCCCTCTTGCGACATGCCTACCATGCGGTTATGCCTCTAAGTCGTGCCCCGACACAATGGGAGATATAGCCGCATCATGGGTGTTACAAGTTGGTATCAGAGCCTTCCCCGACTTATGAGCCCCCTGCTTGATCAAATCGCTGACGTTGTTGAGTCTAGAAGAAAATGTTTTGAGTCTTAGGATTATATATATCGGAGAGTAGGATTATTTTTACTCCTCAGCCCCTTCGTCACTCTGGTGAGGCCTCCTGACGTAGAGTTTTGACTCTTCTCTCCTCAAATTTCACGATTTTTTAGGATCACATGGGTATCTTGGAATCGCTCCGATGGTTTTGTGACGAGAACATTATTCTTGGTGCCTCATGACATTTAGGGGTTGTGGCAGTGTCCCGGGGAGTTGAGCTCCGAGGTGTTGTCGTCAAAATTTTATCATTGCAGTTCTGGAATACCTGAGTTCACCGACATCGAAAATCTCTTTTATGCAGTTGTTGGTGAGATAACCTCGACACCACCCAGTACTGGGGCGGGAGTTCGGGAGTATTGCCATAACTTGTATAACGGATGCTTTTCAAAGGTTGAGGTAAACGATTTCTGAAGGTTTCTTGGTTATGTGTTGAAGGATGGATACAGCTGGATGTAGGAATTGTTAGTTTGGGTGAGATATTATGATTCCCCTGTATCCCCAACACCTGATTGCATAACCAGAAAATTTCAGGAGTTTATAAGTGGGAATTCAAGTATCACGTAGGATATCTTTCCAATAGACACATGATACGATATGGGACCTATCATATGTTTGTTTCTGGCTTATTTTGCAAGCCAATCCTTTGTTTTCTTTTATTTGTGGTATTCGAGTTGCTTCGAAGTCAAATGTTGATTCCATGCGTCTTTCCTTAGCGGTGTTCTCATATTTTTATGTGAATGCTAATCCTTCTTGATCATCGAGATCGTCTTGTCAATCCTTTTCAACCGGCGTGTTTCTCTTCAAGTGGATCCGATCATTTCAACATCCGCAAGATTAACTCTTAAGTTTTCTAGATGGTATCCATTCCATCTGCACAAGCTGCTTTTGTTTTCCCGCCCTCCCACCCTTTTCCTTCAAGGACTCTGATTTCTTATCCAAGTATGCTTTTATTTCTGAGAAGTCTCTTCAGTCTTTTCTTTCAATGTTTTACCCGGTATTTCTTATGAAGATGCTAAGGGAGCTTCAAGTTCATCATTCTTCGTTCTTTTTTCTTCTCTGCTGGATTCAATTCAAGCTTTTGTCGATCATATGCTTTTCCTTGTTTCAAATGTTTTCTCATGCCGGCGCACCTCATAATCATTCCCCGCTTGTTATTCAATTGTTCCGGAGTGCTGAAGATATCTCGAAGATTCGTGTTTACACTCTGCATCTGTTCAAGCTATTTCGAGGTCTTACCTTATTCAAGTCATTTAATTCAAACGGCGCAATCTATCTTTTAAATCGTTCAACGGTGTTTCTTTTGAGTGAGCCCTAACCCACAGGTCTTTTCCTAGGATCTTGCCTGACTCTTTTCTTTCCCGGAGTTACTCTCAAATTCTTCTCCAAGTTTGACATAGGAATGAATTATCATCAGTCATATGTATTTCTCCAAGATCGTCCAAATTATTTTCATCGTTGGCTCAACCTTTCTATTCGTCATCCCGGAGTATCTCAACAACTCATGGTGGTGTTTCTCGTCGTCATTCTTGGATTTGAAGATCGAAGAAGATTTTCCCTCCAAATCTTATCCATTCTCTCAAAGATCGTGATTCTAGCTTGATGCCATCCTCTTGTAATTGTTTTTGATTGTGAGAATTCTTTTCACCCATCTGGAGCAATTCAAGATTCTTTTTAGTTTGATTCTCCGGAGCCCATCATTTCAGAATTATTCATTCCAGCTTTCAGCTCTAGTTCTTGAAATCATCCGGTGCGTCATTCAAATATTCTCTAATCAGCTCGTGATCTCTTTGTTCTCATGTACCTAAATTCCCTTAAGTATCTTCATTCATTCTCTAATTCTTCCCGGTGTTTCCTTATCTTTTCTTCGTTCATTTTCTATTTTTACGGTGGTTCGTTCAAGAGTTCTCTTCCTTGGTTATCATATCAATTCATTCGTTCTTTCCAATCCTAACGGTGGTTCGTTGAAGACCTTCCCAAGTTTACGCTATATCTCTCTTAATCCTTTCAATGAGAATAAGTAGTATGCCAAATCCGTTGCTTGTCATCAATTTAATTGATGAAGGATAAGCATAATGTAATTCTTATTCTTGTTTCATCCAACTGATTAATTCCTTATCCTAGAGGTTCATCAAAATTCTTGATTTCTTTTGTTCATCTCTCTTTTCTGGAGTTCCAAGTTTTTCCGCTTTATCTCGTCGCGAAGCTCCATCTAAATCATCGCAAGGCTTCACCTTGTGTTTTCAACTTCTCTTTCCTTTCGTTTGATCATCCTTTTGTCACCGGAGTTCTTCATGGAGGCTTCACATGATGGTTCACAAAGGATTTAATTCCTTCTCGAAGTGTGCATCGAGATTCTTTTCAGAGGAGTTCAAGCATTCTTCATCTTGCATTCCAAAGTGCAATTCTTTCTACCTTATCTTTTGGGATGGTGATATGCCATTCTTGCCAATTTTTCTTTCATGTTTCATGATTCACAAGTTGTTAAGAATGAGATATTTTAAACCCATCATTTTCTCTTCATTCAGGAGATACTTTGCAACCCGTCAACCTCTTCATTGGAGTTATCTTGGGTTATATTTCACCTAAAGCCTTCCCTAAGGAATTTTGCTTATTGTGGTGTCTATCAATGATCCAAGTTTTTCTCCCATCCTCTCGGCGAAAGGAGTTGTCATCTCCTTGTTCATAAGCCCCAATCTGTCGTTTCCGTTAGTGGCAGAATTTCACCTCAAGATTTGGAGATGTTTTCCATAAGCCCACAACAAGCTTACTCTTTTCATTGTTGATTTCTGATAACCCACAAGTATAGGGGATCGCAATAGCTTTCGAGGGTAGAGTATTCAACCCAAATTTATTGATTCGACACAAGGGGAGCTAAAGAATATTCTCAAGTATTAGCAGCTGAGTTGTCAATTCAACCACACCTGGAAACTTAGTATCTGCAGCAAAGTGTTTAGTAGCAAAGTAATATGATAGTGGTGGTAGTGGCAACAAAAGTAAAGACAACAAAAGTAATGTTTTTGGTATTTTGTACTGATTGTAATAGTAGCAGCGGAAAAGTAAATAAGTGAGAACCAGTATATGGAAAATTCATAGGCACCGGATCAGTGATGGATAATTATGCCGGATGCGGTTCATCATGTAACAGTCATAACATAGGGTGACACAGAACTAGCTCCAATTCATCAATGTAATGTAGGCATGTATTCCATATATAGTCATACGTGCTTATGGAAAATAACTTGCATGACATCTTTTGTCCTACCCTCCCGTGGCAGCGGGGTCCTATTGGAAACTAAGGGATATTAAGGCCTCCTTTTAATAGAGAACCGGAACAAAGCATTAGCACATAGTGAATACATGAACTCCTCAAACTATGGTCATCACCGGGAGTGGTCCCGATTGTTGTCACTTCGGGGTTGCCGGATCATAACACATAGTAGGTGACTATAGACTTGCAAGATAGGATCAAGAACTCACATATATTCATGGAAACATAATAGGTTCAGATCTGAAATCATGGCACTCGGGCCCTAGTGACAAGCATTAAGCATAGCAAAGTCATAGCAACATCAATCTTAGAACATAATGGATACTAGGGATCAAACCCTAACAAAACTAACTCGATTACATGATAAATCTCATCCAACCCATCACCGTCCAGCAAGCCTATGATGGAATTACTCACGCACAGCGGTGAGCATCATGAAATTGGTGATGGAGGATGATTGATGATGATGACGGCGACGAATCCCCCTCTCCGGAGCCCCGAACGGACTCCAGATCAGCCCTCCCGAGAGGTTTTAGGGCTTGGCGGCGGCTCTGTATCGTAAAACGCGATGATTTCTTCTCCTTCATTTTTTGTTCTCTCTGAAAGCAAATATATAGAGTTGGAGTTGGCGTCGGAAGGCATCCAGGGGGCCCACGAGGTAGGGGGGCGGGGGGGGGGGGGGGGGGGGGGCGCCCCCACCCTCGTGAGAAGGGTGTGGGCCCCCTGGTCTTCATCTTTGGCAAGGATTTTTTATTATTTTTTCTAAGATGTTCCATGGAGTTTCAGGTCATTCCGAGAATATTTGTTTTCTGCACATAAAACAACACCATGGTAATTCTGCTAAAAACAGTGTCAGTCCGGGTTAGTTCCATTCAAATCATACAAGTTAGAGTCCAAAACAAGGGTAAAAGTGTTTGGAAAAGTAGATACGATGGAGATGTATCAACTCCCCCAAGCTTAAACCCTTGCTTGTCCTCAAGCAATTCAGTTGACAAACTGAAAGAAAGAAAGAAAAACTTTTACAAACTCTGTTTGCTCTTGTTGTTGTAACTATGTTAAGCCAGCATTCAAGTTTTCAGCATAGATCATAACTAACCATATTTGCAATAATTCTCAGGTCTCATGATTACTCATATCAATAGCATAATCAACTAGCAAGTCATAATAATAAATCTCGGATGACAACACTTTCTCAAAACAATCATAATATGATATAACAAGATGGTATCTCGCTAGCCCTTTCTGAGACCGCAAAACATAAATGCAGAGCACCTTTAAAGATCAAGGACTGACTAGACATTGTAATTCATGGTAAAAGAGATCCAATCATAGTCATACCCAATATAAATTAACAGTGATGAATGCAAATGACAGCTGTGCTCTCCAGCTAGTGCTTTTTAATAAGAGGGTGATGGCTCAACATAAAAGTAAATGGATAGGCCCTTCGCAGAGGGAAGCAGGGATTTGTAGAGGTGCCAGAGCTCGGTTTTGAAATAGAGATAATTTGTATTTTGAGCAGTATACTTTCATTATCAACGTAACAACTAATAGATGGCGATATCTTCCATGCTAAACACATTATAGGCGATTCCCAAACAGAATGGTAAAGTTTATACTCCCCCTCCACCAACCAGCATCAACCCATGGCTTGCTCGAAACAACGAGTGCCTCCAACATACATCAGGTCCCATGGGGAGTTTTGTTTGCAATTAATTTTGATTTAGTTTGCATAAAGCATGGGACTGGGCATCCCGGTGACCAGCCATTTTCTCGTGAGTGAGGAGTGGAGTCCACTCCTCTTGAGAATAACCTGCCTAACACGAAAGATAAGGACAGCCTTGGTTGATACATGAGCTATTCGAGCATACAAAACCGAATGTTTATTTGAAGGTTTAGAGTTTGGCACATACAAATTTACTTGGAACGGCAGGTAGATACCGCATATAGGAAGGTATGGTGGACTCATCTGGAATAACTTTGGGGTTTAAGGGATTGGATGCACAAGCAGTATTCCCGCTTAGTACAAGTGAAGGCTAGCAAAAGACTAGGAAGTGACCAACTAGAGAGCGACAACAGCCATGTACATGCATTAAAATTAATAAACATTGGATGCAAGCATGAGTAGGATATAATCCACCATGAACATAAATATCGTGAAGGCTATGTTGATTTTGTTTCAACTTCATGTGTGAACATGTGCCAAGTCAAGTCACTTAAATAATTCAAAGGAGGATACCACCCCATCATACCATATCATAATCATCGCAATAGCATGTTGGCACACAAGGTAAATCATTATAACTCATAGCTAATCAAGCATGGCACAAGCAACTATGATCTCTAATTGTCATTGCAAACATGTTTATTCATAATAAGCTAAATCAAGAACGCGGGACTCATCATATTTACAAAAACAAAAGAGGTCGAGTTCATACCAGCTTTTCTCATCTCAGTCAGTCCATCATATATCATCATAATTGCCTTTCACTTGCACGATCAAATGGTGTGAATAATAATAATAAGGGTGCACGTGCATGGGACTAAGCTGGAATCTGCGAGCATTCAATAAACAGGAGAAGACAAGGCAATATGGGCTCTTGGTTAAATCAACAATAATGCATATAAGAGCCACTTCAACAATTTAATCATGTCTCCTACTGACCCCCGAAGAAAAGAAAAGAAATAAAACTATTTACATGGGAAAGTTCCCAACAAGCAAAAAGAAGAACGAGAAATATTTTTGGGTTTTCTTTTAAATTATTACTACTACAGCAGAAAAATAAACTACTACTATTTTTTTTGTTTTTCTTAAGGTTTAGCAAACACACAAGAAGAAAGCTGGAAAAGAAAACTAAACTAGCATGGATATTACAGTGCAAAAGTATGAGCACCGACATCTAGCAATGAGTGTGTGTGAACATAAATGTAATGTCGGTGAGAAATACATACTCCCCCAAGCTTAGGCTTTTAGCCTAAGTTGGTCTATGGCCACAGCTGGCCTGGTGGATATCCATAATAATAGTTGTTGGGGTCGTACTGTGATGAGGAAAAATAGTTGGGATCATACTAATGTGCAACGGTTATCGCCTGCTGAGCTGCAGTGTGGAGTCGAGCTGCCTCCGCTCTCCTCTCGTACTCTTCTGCCTCCTCTCTGGTAATAACATATCTTCTTTTTGTCTGTGAATCAAAGAAGGCAGGAGCAGGGAGAGTAATACGGAAAACACGCCGTTTATCAAAAATTAAACGATATAAGAGAGGTGATTTGAGCAAGGAGATCGAAAATCACAGCAAAAGTGGCTGGAACTCGTGCTTGAGTTAGTTTTTCGGTTTGTGCGAGACAGAGGAAGAAGATGGGTGCTGGGATAAGTGGAGGAGGGCCATCATGGGCCCACGAGGCAGGGGGCGCACCCTAGGAGTGGGGCGCCCACCACCCTCGTGGCCAGGTGGCAGCTCCTCCTGCGGTAATTTTTGCACAGTAAATCCTCAAATATTCCCGAAAAAATCATATTAAATTGGCATGTCATTCTGAGTACTTTTATTTTCGGGATATTTTTATATTGCACGGATAAGTCAGGAAACAGACAGAAAAATACTATTTTTACTTTATTTAATATAAATAACAGAAAGTAAAAGTGGGGTACAGAAGTTTGTGCTACTAGTTTCATCCATCTCACGCTCATCAAAAAGAATCCACTAACAAGGTTGATCAAGTCTTGTTAACAAACTCATTCCGATAATCATGAAACCGGAGAAATTTCGAATAACACTAAGTTACCTCAACGGGGATATGCACATCCCCAATAATAAGAATATCATATTTCTTCTTGACAGTTGGTAGAGGAAATTCAAAACCTCCAAATATAATCGATGGAATTTTTCCAATAGAGTTGATACTATGAACTTGAGGTTGTTTCCTCGGAAAGTGTACTGTGTGCTCATTACCATTAACATGAAAAGTGACATTGCCTTTGTTGCAATCAATAACAGCCCCCTGCAGTATTAAGAAAAGGTCTTCCAAGAATTATAGACATACTATCATCCTCGGGAATATCAAGAATAACAAAGTCCGTTAAAATAGTAACGTTTGCAACCACAACAGGCACATCCTCACAAATACCGACAGGTATAGCAGTTGATTTATCAACCATTTGCAAAGATATTTCGGTAGGTGTCAGCTTATTCAAGTCAAGTCTACGATATAAAGAGAGAGGCATAACACTAACACCGGCTCCAAGATCACATAAAGCAGTTTTAATATAATTTATTTTAATGGAGCAAGGTATAGTAGGTACTCCGGGGTCTCCAAGTTTCTTTGGTATTCCACCCTTAAAAGTATAATTAGCAAGCATGGTGGAAATTTCATCTTCCAGTATCTTTCTTTTATTAGTAATGATATCCTTCATATATTTAGCATAAGGATTTGTTTTGAGCACATCAGTTAATCGCATACGCAAAAAGATAGGCCTAATCATTTCAGCAAAGTGCTCAAAATCCTCATCATCCTTTTTCTTGGATGGTTTCGGTGGAAAAGGCATGGGTTTCTGAACCCAAGGCTCCCTTTCTTTACCATGTTTCCTAGCAACAAAGTCTCTTTTATCATAACGTTGATTTTTTGATTGCGGGTTATCAAGATCAACAGCAGGTTCAATTTCTACATCATTATCATTACTAGGTTGAGCATCATCATGAACATTATCATTAATATTTTCATTAGGTTCATGTTCATTACCAGATTGTGTTTCAGCATCAGACATAGAAATATCATTTGGATTATCAGGTGGTTCAGCAATAGGTTCACTAGAAGTTTGCACAGTTCTATCATTTTTCTTCTTCTTCTTTTTAGAAGAACTAGGAACATCAATATTATTTCTTTGAGAATCTTGCTCGATTCTCTTAGGGTGGCCTTCAGGATACAAAGGTTCCTGGGTCATTCTACCAGTTCTAGTAGCCACTCTAACAGCATAATCATTTTTCTTACTATTCATTTCATCAAGCACTTCTTTTTGAGCCTTAAGTACTTGTTCTACTTGAGTGGTAACCATAGAAGCATGTTTGCTAACAAGTTTAAGTTCACCTTTAATATCAGCCATATAATCACCCAAGTGTCTAATCATATAAGAATTTTCTTTTAATTGTCTACCAAAATAAGCATTGAAGTTGTCTTGCTTAAACATAAAGTTATCAAACTCATCCAAGCACTGACTAGCAATTTTAGTAGGAGGGACTTCAGTTTTATCATATCTATAGAGAGAATTTACCTTTACTACCTGTGTCGGGATATCAGGATCAGGAGGTTCTTCAGTAAATAAAGGATTAAGATCATATGTTTCTTCAACAGGCGGTATATTAAGACCATGTATTTCTTCAATAGGAGGTAAATTCTTAACGTCTTCAGCTTTAATACCTTTCTCTTTCATAGACTTGTTTGCCTCTTGCATATCTTTGGGACTGAGAAATAGAACACCTCTCTTCTTCGGAGTTGGTTTAAGGATAGGCTCAGTAATTGGAGCAGGAGTTGGCTCAGGAGGTGCCCAATTATTTTCATTTTTCAACATATTATTCAATAGAATTTCAGCTTCATCCAGTGTTCTTTCCCTGAAAAGAGAACCAGCACAACTATCCAGGTAATCTCTGGAAGCATCAGTTAGTCCATTATAAAAGATATCAAGTATTTCAGGTTTCTTAAGAGGATGATCAGGCAAAGCATTAAGTAACTTGAGAAGCCTCCCCCAAGCTTGTGGGAGACTCTCTTCTTTAATTTGCACGAAGTTGTATATTTCCCTCAAAGCAGCTTGTTTCTTATGAGCAGAGAAATATTTAGTAGAGAAGTAATAAATCATATCCTGGGGACTACGCACACAACCAGGATCAAGAGAATTAAACCATATCTTAGCATCACCCTTTAATGAGAACGGAAATATTTTGAGTATATAAAAGTAATGCGATCTCTCATCATTACTAAGCAGGGCAGCTATATCATTTAACTTAGTAAGATGTGCCACAACAGTTTCAGATTCATAGCCATAAAACGGATCAGTTATATCAGGATCAACAGAGAATTCATAATCCTTATCAGGAACACATATAGGTGAAGTAGCAAAAGCGGGGTCAGGTCTCATTTTATCTCTAAGTGATTCTTTGTTCCATTTAACTAATAACATCTTAAGCTCATATCTATCTTTGCAAGCTAAAATAGCGGCAGAAGATTCCATATCAAAAAGATAGCCCTCAGGAATAACAAGCATATTTTCATCATCACTATCATCATCGTATTTAGATTCAATAATTTCTTTTTCTCTAGCCCTAGTAATTTGTTCATCAAGAAATTCACTGGCACAGTAGTATCAGGCATAGAAGCATTTTCATCATATGTATCATGCATAGCAAAAGTGGCATCATCAATAACATGCGACATATCAGAACAAATAGCAGAAGCAGGTGTAGGTGTCGCAAACTTACTCATAATAGAAGGTGAATCAAGTGCAGAGCTAGATGGCAGTTCCTTACCTCCCCTCGTAGTTGAGGGATAGATCTTGGTTTTTGGATCTCTCAAGTTCTTCATAGTGATAAGAAGATATAAATCCCAAGTGACTCAAAGAATAGAGCTATGCTCCCCGGCAACGGCACCAGAAATTAGTCTTGATAACCCACAAGTATAGGGGATCGCAACAGCTTTTGAGGGTAGAGTATTCAACCCAAATTTATTGATTCGACACAAAGGGAGCCAAAGAATATTCTCAAGTATTAGCAGCTGAGTTGTCAATTCAACCACACCTGGAAACTTAGTATCTGCAGCAAAGTGTTTAGTAGCAAAGTAATATGATAGTGGTGGTAGTGGCAACAAAAGTAAAGACAGCAAAAGTAATGTTTTGGTATTTTGTAGTGATTGTAATAGTAGCAGCGGAAAAGTAAATAAGCGAGAACCAGTATATGGAAAATTCGTAGGCACCGGATCAGTGATGGATAATTATGCCGGGTGGGGTTCATCATGTAACAGTCATAACATAGCGTGACACAGAACTAGCTCCAATTCATCAATGTAATGTAGGCATGTATTCCGTATATAGTCATGCGTGCTTATGGAAAAGAACTTGCATGACATCTTTTGTCCTACCCTCCCGTGGCAGCGGGGTCCTATTGGAAACTAAGGGATATTAAGGCCTCCTTTTAATAGAGAACCGGAACAAAGCATTAGCACATAGTGAATACATGAACTCCTCAAACTATGATCATCACCGGGAGTGGTCCCGATTATTGTCACTTCGGGGTTGCCGGATCATAACACATAGTAGGTGACTATAGACTTGCAAGATAGGATCAAGAACTCACATATATTCGTGGAAACATAATAGGTTTAGATCTGAAATCATGGCACTCGGGCCCTAGTGACAAGCATTAAGCATAGCAAAGTCATAGCAACATCAATCTTAGAACATAATGGATACTAGGGATCAAACCCTAACAAAACTAACTCGATTACATGATAAATCTCATCCAACCCATCACCGTCCAGCAAGCCTACGATGGAATTACTCATGCACGGCGGTGAGCATCATGAAATTGGTGATGGAGGATGGTTGATGATGATGACGACGACGAATCCCCCTCTCCGGAGCCCCGAACGGACTCTAGATCAACCCTCCCGAGAGGTTTTAGGGCTTGGCGGCGGCTCCGTATCGTAAAACAAGATGATTTCTTCTCCTTGATTTTTTCTCTCCGAAAGCAAATATATAGAGTTGGAGTTGGCGTCGGAGGGCACCTAGGGGGCCCACGAGGTAGGGGGCGCACCCTAGGGGGCGCCCCCCACCCTCGTGAGAAGGGTGTGGGCCCCCTGGTCTTCATCTTTGGCGAGGATTTTTTATTATTTTTTCTAAGATGTTTCGTGGAGTTTCAGGTCATTCCGAGAATATTTGTTTTCTGCACATAAAACAACACATGGTAATTCTCCTGAAAACAACGTCAGTCCGGGTTAGTTCCATTCAAATCATACAAGTTAGAGTCCAAAACAAGGGCAAAAGTGTTTGGAAAAGTAGATACAACGGAGACGTATCGGTTTCCAACAATCTGTTATAACCTTCTTGGAAGGATGCTTTCAAATTCATTCGAGGTAGAAGATGTTGTTTTCTTCTTCTTTACTTTCAATCCGTTCTATCTTTTGTTCCGGAGGCATTGTGATGTTGCACGCTTCGACCCATCATCCCATTTTTTTGGGAAAGATCATGTTCTTTCCTTTGCTTATCCATTTAACCGGAGTGTTTTTCAACTTTGTTCATCTTCGTTGTATTCTTTCTTTCAAGTTGCTCAACCTTTCAAGGTTCTTTGGTTTCACTCGTTTGTCAAAGAAGCAACTTAGTTTTACCTCTTATCTTCCTCTTCCGTTTCCTCCGGTGCCATCCTAGATCTCGGGACGAGATCCTTTCGTAGTGGTGGAGTGTTGTAACGCCCCGGATGTAACTTGCCATATTTGTACTCCGACTCTTGCCTTTTCCAGAGATGCGATAGGAGATTCCCTTCATGGTGGGGTTTTTGTATTTGTTTTGCATTTTGTTCATGTCATGCATTTCATATCATGTCATCATGTGCATCTCATTTGCATACGTGCTCGTCTCATGCATCCGAGCTTTTTCCCCATTGTTCGTTTTGCAATCCGACACTCCTACGTCCTCCGGCGCCCCCTTTTGTCTCTTTTCATGAGCGGGTCTTAAACATTCTCGGAATGGACCGAGATTTGCCAAGCGGCCTTGGTACACCACCGGTAGTCCGCCTGCCAAATTTTGTGTCATTTGGAATCTGTTTGATACTCCAACGGTTAACCGGGGAACCGTAAAGGCCTCGTGTGTGTTGCAGCCCAACACCCCTCCAAAACAGTCCAATAACCCTTCCAAACCACTCCCATGTCCTCCGCCGTCGGATCACAATCGCGTGGTCGAAAACTACACTCCATTTGGACATCCCTACCTCCATCTACCTATATAAACACCTCCCCTTCCATTTTCACAGACGAAACCCTAGCTTCTTCCTCCTCCCGCCGACGGACATGTCCACCCTCTCGCCCGGACATGTCCGCCACTGCCCCTGCCCAATCCGGAGCCGCCACCTGCCGCCGCCGTCGTCCCCGCGGCCACGGCCCGCCGAGCCCTTCGCGGGCCCGCGCGGGCCTGAACCGGCCCGCCGCCTCCGCCCGAAGCGCCGCCTACGCTCATCGCCGTTCGCCGGCCCCGCCGCCGAACCTCGCCGCCACCGCCACCTTTGCCCCCGCCTTGCCCTGTGCCGGCCGCCACCTCGCCGGCGCAAGCCACCGCTCCACTGCCGTCAACCTCGTCCGCGTCGCTCGCACGGCATCGCCTCCACCCCGCCGCCTGTTCGCCGGCGACGCCACCGCAGCTCTCGCCGCGCCTCCCAGCTCGCTGGAGCGCTGCCCCGCGCCGCTGCCGGAGCACCCCATCTCCGCCACCACCTCGGCTCCAGTGCTGCCGTCCCTTGTCCTCTCGTCGCGCGCCGCCGTTGGGCTCTGCCGACCCCACCGGCGGCCAGATTTGGTCGGGCCGGACCGGATCGGGCCACCCTCGCCCTCCTTCGTCCTCTCCGGCAATCACCGGAACCCTAGGATCGCCGGAGCCGGCGTTGACCCACTCCGGGACGAGATCCACCGGTCCCTCCAACCAAACGGCGCATCTCCTCCCCGAATCTCTCCATCCCGTACCACTACGTCCAGTTTCCGGAGGTTGATTTTCTCCAAGTCCTTTATATGTGATATTTTCGGGCCATGTTCATCGCATCATAACTCCATGACCGTAGCTCCGTTTCATGCATATGAGATATCAAAATGTTCATTGTGAGATGCTATTCATTTCATTCCATTGTGGCAAGCTTGTTTGAGTCCGTCTTGATGCCCAAATCATTGATGCAAGAGTGCTATAAATTGTTAGGTGCTGTTACTAATCAGAGTATGAGGTTTTGTCATTTTTGTCACATTCGTTGTGTGCTGCATATGGGCATGAGCTATACATGTGTTTTGATCTATGTCATGCCATCTTTATAGGGGTGCTTGCCATATATTTTTGTGATCAATGTGGTGACTAGCACAAGCATGCAAAGTAGCCTTTGTGTTATTGCTGATTTCAGGGACTTAGGATTTTGCTAAGTCCTTGGCCTGCTGTTATTTTTATGCCATGTAACCATGATGCTACAGTGAGATACATGCTTGTTTTGAGTTGCTTCATTAAGGATGATTTGGACATATGGTTGTGCTCTATCCATCCATGCCCCTGTTTGCAATTATGGAGTGCCCTGGCATGTCTTAATCTTGATCTACTTTTGCTATAAAATGTTCTGGCAGCTTGTTTCATGTTAATCAATTTTGCCATGGTTGTTGTAGTTGATCCATGCATGCTATGAACTTGTTCTTGACATGGTTAGCTTCATGAACATGTCATATTGCTGTAGGAATGCTTATCTTGTCATGCAAGGCTTTGTGATGAGTGTTTTGAGCTCGCAAAGATGCCTTCATAATTCTATTTATGACATGCTCTGTTTTCTGCTAAGTCTGAATCTGTTAACAATACTTGCTATGTTTACATGGGTGCCATCATACCTTCTGTGCCTTTTTGGCTCATGACCAGTAAGGGACTTTTGTTCTATGCATTTAGTAGATTCATGTCGTGCCTTGTATTGCTATGATTTGTTCCTGTAGCATGTTGTTTGCTTATTCCAAACATGGCTCCCTGATGTTATTTTCTGTCATGTTAGTATTTTCACTAAGTCTGTGAAGCTGATATCTTTTGCACTTTTTCCATGCTTGTTTGGACCTGTTCTAGTGTGATTTAGCCACAGCTCAGTGTTCATGTTTTGTCAAGCATCTTGAGTAGAACACTGCCTTATGCCTTGTTGCTATGTTGAAGTGCAGTAGCTTAGTTTCTTGTTGCATTCTAGATGGCATCGTGCTGTTAATCGCAGATTGTGCCATTCTTGTTTTGCTTGCCTTTTGCAAACCGTGCATCCGATTCCGGTGATCTTTATATCGATTTCGACCGAAATCATCTCATCTTTCCAGAGGCACACTTGGTTTGCCAAGTTGATGCCTTTTTAATCCTTTTCCTTCTAGAACATGCATATGCATTGCATATCACATCTCACATATCATGCCATGTTTTGCATCATGTTGCTTGTGCATTGCAACGTGGTTGATTGTTGTTCCTTTTCTTGTGTTCTTGCCTGGGTAGAGCCGGGAGACGAGTACGTGATCGAGGAACTTGTTGAGTACGCTTACGAGGATCAAGCTTTCGTCAACTCTGAGAACTTTGCAGGCAAGATGACCATACCCTCGAAATCACTTCTATCTTTGCTTGCTAGTTGCTCGCTCTATTGCTATGCCACGATACCTACCACTTGCTATATCATGCCTCCCATATTGCCATGTCAAGCCTCTAACCCATCATTCCTAGCAAACCGTTGTTTGGCTATGTTACCGCTTTGCTCAGCCCCTCTTATAGCGTTGTTAGTTGAAGGTGAAGATGGAGTTTGTTCCATGTTGGAACATGGATATTTGTTGGGATATCATTATTATATCTTGTTTACTTTAATGCATCTATATACTTGGTAAAGGGTGGAAGGCTCGGCCTTATGCCTGGTGTTTTGTTCCACTCTTGCCGCCCTAGTTTCCGTCATACCGGTGTTATGTTCCTTGATTTTGCATCCCTTACGCGGTTGGGTGTTATGGGAACCCCTTGATAGTTCACTTTGAATAAAACTCCTCCAGCAAGGCCCAACCTTGGTTTTACATTTGCCTAACAACCTATCACCTTCCCTTGGGTTCTGCAGACTCAAGGGTCATCTTTATTTTAACCCACCCGGACTAGTGCTTGTATAAGTGTTGGTCCGAACCTGTCAGCCGCCGGTGGCCACCAGGGGCAACTCCGGGTTGGCCTACCGGAATCCTGGACAATCCGGTGTTGCCCTAAGAACGAGATATGTGCAACTCCTATCAGGATGTCAGCACATCAGGTGGCTTTGCTGGTCTTGTTTTACCATTGTCGAAATGTCTTGTAACCGGGATTTCGAGACTGACCGGGTCTTCCCCGGAGAAGGAATATCATTCATTGACCATGAGAGCTTGTGATGGGCTAAGTTGGGACACCCCTCCAGGGTTTTGAACTTTCAAAAGCCATGCCCGTGGTTATGGGCAAATGTGAATTTGTTAATGTCCGGTTGTAGAGAACTTGACACTTAACTTAAATTAAATGCATCAACTGCGTGTATACCCGTGATGGTCTCTTTTTGGCGGAGTCCGAGAAGAGAACACAGGCTCGTGTTATGCTTGAACGTAAGTAGGTTCAGGATCACTTCTTCATCACTATTAGCTTCTCGACCGTGCTTTGCTACTCTTCTCGCTCTCATTTGCGTAAGTTAGCCACCATATATGGTTAGTGCTTGCTGCAGCTCCACCTCACTACCATTTCCTACCTTTAAGCTTAAATAGTCTTGATCGCGAGGGTGTGAGATTGCTGAGTCCCCGTGAATCACAGATACTTCCAAACAGTTGCAGGTGCCGATGATACCAGTGCAGATGACGCAACCGAGGTCAAGTGGGAGCTCGATGAAGATCTTGTTCTTTGTGTTGTTTTGTTTTCCTGTTGATCATTAGTGGAGCCCAGTTGGGTCGATCGGGGATCTAGCATTGGGGGTTGTCTTTCTTTTATTTGGTTCCGTAGTCGGACCTTGATTGTATTCTGGATGATGTATGATATATTTATGTATTGAGTGAAGTGGCAATTGTAAGCCAACTCTTTATCCCTTTCTTATTCAGTACATGGGATGTGTAAAGATTACCCCTCTTGTGACATGCCTACCATGAAGTTATGCCTCTAAGTCGTGCCCCGACACGTGGGATATATAGCCGCATCGTGGGTGTTACATTTGGTGCCTCTCCGATGATGCGTGAGTAGTCCTTTGTAGACCTCCGGGTCCGCAGTTAGTAGCTAGATGGCTTCCTCTCTCTCTCTCTCTCTCTCTCTCTCTCTCTCTCTCTTGATTCTCAATACAATGGTCTGTTGGAGATCCATATGATGCAACTCTTTTGAGGTGTGTTTGTTGGGATCGATGAACTTTGAGTTTATGATCAGATCTATCTTTTTATATCCATGAAAGTATTTGAGTTTCTTTGATCTCTTTTATGCATGATTGCTTATAGCCTCGTATTTCTTCTCTGATATCCGGGTTTTGTTTGGCCAACTTGATCTATTTATCTTGCGATGGGAAGAGGTGCTTTGTAGTGGGTTCGATTTTACGGTGCTTGATCCCAGTGATAGAAGGGGAACCAACACATATGTATCGTTGTTACTAAGGATAATATGATGGGGTCTATCTCTACATAGATAGATCTTGTCTACATCATGTCATCATTCTTATTGCATTACTCCATTTCTCCATGAACTTAATACACTAGATGCATGCTTGATAGCGGTCGATGTGTGGAGTAATAGTAGTAGATGCAGGCACGAGTCGGTCTACTAATCTTAGATGTGATGCCTATGTAATGATCATTGCCTGGATATCGTCATGAGTATTTGAAGTTCTATCAATTTCCCATCAGTAATTTGTTCACCCACCATTTTGCTATTTTTCTCGAGAGAAGGCACTAGTGAAACCTACGGCCCCCGGGTCTCTTTCTCATATCATTTGCCTTTGTGATCTACTTTTATTTGCTTTTATTTTCAGAACTATTAATACAAAAACCCAAAATACTTTGCTGCACTTGATTTTATTTGCGATCTATTTATTCAATCTATTACAACTTTCTCCCGTCACACACCAATTTCTGGCACCATTACCCGAAAGGGATTGACAACCCCTTTAACACGTCGGGTTGAGAGGATTTGTTATCTGTGTGCTGCTGTTTACGTTGTGTTTCTTGGTTCTCCTACTGGTTTGATAACCTTGGTTTCATATCTGAGGGAAATACCAACCGCCGCGGTGCTGCATCATCCCTTCCACTTTGGGGAAATACTGATGTAGCTTCAAGTGACATCAAAAGGAATTTCTGGTGTCGTTGCCTGGGAGGATCTTCAACATATACCAGGTTTCTAATCGCGAATCTCATCTCCTTGTAATTTACATTATTTACCATTTGCCTCTCATTTTCCTCCCCCCACTTCACAACAATTTGCCGTTTTATTCGCCCCTCTTTTACGTTCGCCGTTTTCTCGTCAGATCTATCCCCTGCTTGCAATCATGGGTGATTTCGGTATGGCACCAACAGATGATGGCCTAACTCCTAAAATTGGACGTACGGGCAATCTAGATGCTAAAACTTATATCTTGAGGCAAGGGAACATTATGGGGAAGAACGTATCCAAGAATTTTTCAATTGTGTTGGGAATCTAAGTTTTGATGATGCTCCTATACTTAAAACTACTAGATCTTATGCGGTGCTATTTCAGCACTAGTTCTGAAACTTGAAAATAAATTTATACGTACCCATCCTACTTTGCAAAGATTGTTTTTTGAGCTTCCCGTTATAAAGAATCCTAGGCTAAAAAGTTGGCCACTCTCGTTCTTATGAATGAGTTTGACTACATAATACGGGAAGCTAGGGAAATCTTTGATTTTTTATGGTATGAATCGTGAAAAACCTATGATAGATGAAATTATTTACAATAGTGATTATGATTTAAGACATTTGCTTGGGGATAATAAAATCTTTGATGAGAATCTCAAAAAGGAAGTCCCCGTTCTATATATAATCCAACAAGTTTTCAATAATGTTAACCAACATTACTCTTGGACTGTTGCGGGGAATCAAAGAGGTTATGATGAACATCAACTTAGGAATGCTAAGGTTTCTATGGATCATATGTTTTATGTTGTGTTTACAAAACTCCATGATGAAAACACCTCTAAGAAGGTTAAAAACAAAGATGACAAAACTTAGATCCTTGCTTTATGCCTAGCTAAGGGCGTAAAACTATAGCGCTTGTTGGGAGGCAACCCAATGAATAATATTTATTTTTGCTTTTTGCTTTCTGTTTTTGAGTGTTAGCACAATTAGGCTACTGTTATGAATGTGTTTTTATGTTTTAATTAGTGTTTGTGCCAAGTAAAGCCTTTAGGATCTTCTTGGGTGATAGATGCTTGATCTTGCTGTAAAAACATAAACTTTTACACTCACATAAATAATTATCATTTTTTACCAGACAGCGATAAAATACCCATTCTACTTGCAGTAGATCAATATACAAATTGCTCAGGCCGTCCTAATTTTTTAGAATTTTTGGACTTATAGAAGTATTCGAAATAGCCGGATTTCTACAGACTGTTCTGTTTTGCAGATTCTATTTTCTTTGTGTTGTGTGCTTATTTTGATGGCTCTATGGTTTTCTTTGATAAGTTTTTGCCATAGAAAAGTTAGAATACAGTAGATATAATGCGAGAACAAAATATGGATTGGTTTGATACATCACTTATAGTAGTGATTTATTATTCTTATACTAACGGATCTCACGAAGGTTTTGTTGAGTTTTGTGTGATTGAAGTTTTCAAGTTTTTGGGTTATCTTACGATGGATGAAGGAATAAGGAGTAGAAGAGCCTAAGCTTGGCGATGCCCCGGAATCCCAAGCTATTATCCAAAAATGAGCAACCAACTAAGCTTGGGGATGCCCCCGAGTGGCATCCCCTCCTTCTTCTAACAACCATCGGTATTTTACTCGAAGCTATATTTTTATTTGTCACATACTATGTGTTTTGCTTGGAGAGTCTTGTATGGTATGAGTCTTTGCTTGTTTTATTTTGTGCTTTGTGTCTTGATCCCTTGCTGGACACACCTATTTGAGAGAGCCAAAATTATGTCATGACTTGTTAGAATTGCTCTCTATGCTTCACTTAAATTTTTTATGAGCTATGGACTTGCTCTAGTGCTTCACTTATATTTTTTTAAGCATGGTGTGCTTAGTATTTTTGAAGAAATTCTCTCTTGCTTCACTTAGATTTATTTGAGAGTTAGTAAAATTTTCAAGAAATTCTCTCTTGCTTCACTTAAATTAATTTGAGAGAAAGAAGTATTATGCTCACGATCTTCACTTATATTTGTTTGAGCTTGTCAAAAGCAACACATGAAAATTAGTCCCAAAGTGATAGATATCCAAGAAGGATATAATAAAAACTTTCATGAAGATCATTGGACAAAATAAAAGTGATTCTTAGTAATAGTTTTGAGATATGATGATGTGATATGTGAGTCATCTTGATGAGTAATTATGCTTTAGTAAGAATGTTGGTGTTAAGGTTCGTGATTCCCTATGCAAGCACGAAAGTCAATAGTTATGCAATGAAATTATATCCTACTTATGGTGCATTATTCAGTGTTAGTTATGCTCGCTTATGAGATTATTTGTTTCTTGGTTGGTCGCTTCTCAATCTTTTGCTAGCCTTCATTTTGCACTAAGTATGACCACTACTTGTGCATCCAAAAACCTTTAAACCAGTTTTGCTACATGAGTCCACTATATCTACCTATATGTAGTATTCTTTTGCCATTCTAAGAAAATTTGCATGTGCCATCTCTAATTTTCAAAAATAAACTTCTCTTTTTGTGTGTTTGTTTCTCTCGCGGAGCGGTGAGGGGTGGCTAATATTTTCCATGCTAGATGTGTTATTCTCAAGATGAGTGTTATTCACTTGTCATTGGACGAGAGTAAGGCAAAGGTATTAGGGATGCCCAGTCCCAAAATGAAAAAAATTCGATTTACTTTATGTTGTCAAATAATAAATTCCTTGGAAAGTGTTGGTATGGAGGGCAACCGTGGATACGGCTAACCATGGAAAGTGAAAGTATGGTGGAAAAAGGAACACACTTTATTTCCTATTTGGGAACCGCCTATGATATATCTAAGCATGTAAAGTATTGGGAACTCTAAGTCGTTTTCGTTGGTGGGATGGATACACCTCCCAAAATGTTTTTATCTCTAAGTTTCTCGCTTTGAGCTCTGGCACCTCTACAAATCCCTACTTCCCTCTGCAAAGGGCCTTTCTTTTACTTTACATAATTTTTATTTTTGAATTTGAGTCTCCATCTTCCCTTATAAAAGCACCAACTAGGTGGTAATATGATCATACTTGAGTATTGGGTGTAGTTAATATGCGAGTGTGTTTCATGAATGGATCAATGATTGAGCATGATGGGCTAGGGCTAGCTTATTTTAGCGTTGACATTTTGAAACACATGGTTGCTTGTTGCTATGCTTGAGTATTTAAATTATCATGTCAAAACAAGACTATTGCTTTGAACAATATAAAAGTCCAAATGTCCATGCTATAAAGAAAGAAATATGATATGACATGTTAGGCAGCATTCCACATCAAAAATTCTGTTTTTATCACTTCCCTACTCGAGGACGAGTAGGAGTTAAGCTTGGGGATGTTGATACGTCTCCAACATATCTATAATTTTTGATTGTTCCATGCTGTTATATTGTCAATCTTGGATGTTTTATAATCATTTTATAGTCATTTTATATCATTTTTGGTACTAACCTATTGACATAGTGCCAAGTGCCAGTTGCTGCTTTTTCCATTTTTTACATCGCAGAAAATCAATATCAAACGGAGTCCAAATGCCACGAAACTTTACGGAGAATTTTTATGGGCCAAAAGGAACACAACGGGCCCTGGCTGTGCTTGGGGGTTGCCCCGAGGGGAGCACAACCCACCAGGGCGTGCCATGAGGCCCAGGCGCGCCCTGGTGGGTTGTGCCCACCTCGGGTGCCCCCAGGACCGCCTCTTTGCTCTATAAATACCCAAATATTCCCAAAACCCTAGGGGCGTCGACAAAATATTGATCCAACCACTGGATCCAATCTAGACACCATCTCAGATGGGGTTCACCACCTCCATTGGTGCCTCTCTGATGATGCATGAGTAGTTCTTTGTAGACCTTCGGGTCCGTAGTTAGTAGCTAGATGGATTCCTCTCTCTCTCTCTCTCTCTCTCTATCTCTATCTCTCTCTCTTGATTCTCAATACAATGGTCTCTTGGAGATCCATATGATGTAACTCTTTTGCAGTGTGTTTGATGGGATCGATGAACTTTGAGTTTATGATCAGATCTATCTTTTTATATCCATGAAAGTATTTGAGTTTCTTTGATCTCTCTTATGCATGATTTCTTATAGCCTCGTATTTCTTCAATGATATTTGGGTTTTGTTTGGCCAACTTGATCTATTTATCTTGCAATAGGAAGAGGTGCTTTGTGGTGGGTTCGATCTTACGGTGCTTGATCCTAGTGACAGAAGGGGAATCGACCCGTATGTATCGTTGCTACTAACACTACTAGGGAAAAGCCTAGCAGCAGAGTGGGTTTTAGGCCTATCAGTAGCGCGGGGCGATGCGCTACTGATAAGGCGCTACAGCTAACGTATAGCAGTAGCGTGCCTCCGCCCACGCTACTGCTAAATTGACTTAGTAGTAGCGACTTCCTGGAGGAGCGCTACTGGTAATTAGTAGTAGCGCTTCTCCTTGCCCGCGCTGCTACTATTATTTCGCATTTTATTTCTTTTTTATTTCATGTTGTATTCGTACACCTTTACACAAGTTTTCATACAACAGGAATTTAGAAATAGTTTTTACATCATAATGAGTTATACATCACGGGGTGAAAGAATTGTGGACTAGTTTCAAGTGGATGGACATCCACTTGAAACTAATCCGCGGTTCTTTCACCCAATGATATAATAAATATCGTCATCATCATCATATCATTAACAACTTATCATCGTAATACATCAATGTCATATAACACCTCCTCAAGATCATCGTTTTCATCAATGAGACATTACATAGCAAATTGGTCACTAGTCGTAATCACAAGTACTCCTCATCATCAACTCTAACACATTGTATCACATAATAAACATATTGTACCTCATAGGACCTACTACATTCTCTTAGGACCTACTATATTCTCTAAGGTAAAATAGCAAAAAACAAGATAGCCCCTGACTCTCCATTATGGAGGATGGAGATTATCCTGTCTCCAATTCTTGCCTTTCGCTTAATGTTGCTTCCAAGAACCTCCTTGCGAATGTCCAAACATTTTTTTTCCATTCTTTGATTAGCATGTGTTCACCGGTTTTAGAAATCTGATATGCACAGGTGAGCTCCTTAGATTGACCTGGCTGTATGTTCAGAACTGCAAGGTGACCATTCTGATACATCAGATGAGGCACACAATCCATCGGGATTTTCTGTTGAAAAACATAGTAATAACTTCGTAGTTAGCAATGATGTACTAGTTTTAGAAGTATGCAAAAGATGCACGGATGTCGTAATAGTAAATTTTTTTACCAGGGCATCTCCATAGAAGTTACCGGGGTTCAACACGTGCACTAGTGGCACATATTCACCATAATTTGGAGGAGTTCGATAATAGGTATTGTAATTCTCAAGATAAGTACAATAAGCAATCAGATGACTTTTCTCCTTATAAGTTAATTCGGAGCCATCAGTGTAGTGGGTTTTGTCTACCATCTTCTGCACATTCTTTGAAGATTCAAAATAAGTTGTCAATGGAAATAAGCTGTCAACTATTTGGAAATAAACAATATAAATTAGTTAATAACTATGTTTGAGAAACTCACATTGTGGTAGAATCGGAAGCGTATCAACAAGGACCCAAATGTCCATATTGTCTTGCTCGATGTCAGGATCACAAGATCCATGGTGACAATCATATCCTCATAAAAACCATACATTTTGCAAAGTGCTTCCCAATTTTGGCAACCAAAATGGGTTACGCTCCGAGAATTGTACAGATTTACTTCAAAATCGATATCATGATGGGTCCTTAGGTGTATTTTCTTTGTTTGAAAATTTTCATGGTCTTCAAAACCCATCCTCTCCAAGACATAGCGTCTTGCATGGCATGGGATAAGATAGTCGAATTGTAAAAGATGAAAATTAGATGTTGAAATAGTTGAAGTCATGCTTAATTACGAAAAAACAATTGTCGTTATTGCGTACCGTTTCAACATCGAAGGTCTCCTCGAGCTTCATGCTGGAGCACCGATCTTCGTCCAGATCAATGAACATGTCGCACATACCTCGATCATCGTGGCACCAGCTGCACTCCCCCGAGAGACTGTCGTCGTCCCAGTACGACATTTCCTACGTTCATAATTCAAAGATTAAACTTGTACAGTTAAATATATGTACTAAAAAACCTAAATTAGATCATTATTTTTCGAGAAAATCCAGGCCACTCAATATTTCCTACATATTCTAGCACAAGTCATGCCAGAATTCACGGAAAAATCCGGCATGACCTTTGCTACAAAAGGACATATCGAGCGCCTGAAATTTACCGGAACGGAAATTAATCAACACTCCGGCAAAACATAGGCCACTCGGAGATGTAAACTGAACATGAACGGCCACTTGGGCAACCACATATCCTATTTGAGCAAATATGACATGTTCAACTAGTTTTATTAATTCAACTAGTACTTACTAAATATAAACTTACTATAAATAGAAAAAAACTAGTTCTTTCTAAAAATAAAGTAGTTCAACTAGTTATATTAATTATCTTACTGAAAATACATTAGTTCTATTAATTCAACTAGTTCAACTAGTTTATTAATTTACTTACTAAACTAGTTCAACTACAACTAAAGTAGTTCAACTAGTTTATTAATTTACTTACTAAATATAAAATAGTTGCTTTAACTAAAAAATAAACTAGTTCTATTAATTTTCGTACTAAAAATAAAATAGTTGTATTAACTCAACTAGTTCAATTAAGCACTTACTATGAATAAAAATAAACTAGTTTTTACTAAAAATAAACTTGTTCAACTAGTTATATTAATTTTCTTACTAATTCTATTAAACACTTACTAAAATTTAACCCTAACTAATTTGATGAACTCTAAAATTTAATCCTAACTAATTCGATGAACTCTAAAACTAATTCTGCTTAACAACTACTGCCATAATTAGCATCTAATTTGATGAATCCTAACTAATTAGATGAACTCTGAAATTTAACCTTAAGAACCCTAGCTAGGCAGAGGTAGGGGAGGAGGAGGAGGGCGTGCTCACCTCTGGCGCCGGCAGAGTTAGGGAGAGGGGCACGCGGCGTCGAGGTTGGGGACGGGGTCGGGGCGGCGGGCGCATGGCGGAGGGCGGCGATGTAGGGGGGGGGGGTTGTCGAGGTCGGGGTCGGGGGCGGCGTCGAGGTCGAGGTCGCGGTCGGGGCGGGGGCGGCGTCGAAGGTGTGCGGAGAGCGACGGGTCGCGCGCGGCGGCCGACGACGATGCAGGGCGGCGACAGCGAAGGAGTAGGGATTTGGGGGAAGTGGCCGTGGGGGAAGAACGAACTGTGCGGTTAAGTTAAAAGTAGCAGTAGCGCGTTCCAGGAAGTGCGCTGCTGCTACGGTAGCTATAGCGCGTTTCTTAACAAGCGCTACTACTATTCCTTCGCATTTTTATTTGCTTTCCATTCAATTTTATTTTCATTAGCAGTAGCGCCTTTGTTCGTAAACGCGCTGCTACAAAACAAGTAGCAGTAGCGTGGTTCCACGTAGATCGCTACTACTATGTGTAGCCTATCAGCTAAGCCGTGGGAATTTTAGTAGTAGCGCTTTTGTAGTCGGGCGTGCTACTGCTATAGCTGTATCTGTAGCGCGGTTTAAAATACCGCGTTGCTGCTAATTAGCACGAGCGTGCGTTTTTATCCCGCGCTACTGCTAATGTTCTGTGTATAAGGTTTTCCCTAGTAGTGTAAGGATAAAACGATGGGGTCTATCTCTACATAGATAGATCTTGTCTACATCATGTCATCATTCTTATTGCATTACTCTGTTTCTCCATGAACTTAATACACTAGATGCATGCTGGATAGCGGTCGATGTGTGGAGTAATAGTAGTAGATGCTTGCAGGAGTCGGTCTACTAATCTTGGACATGATGCCTATGTAATGATCATTGCTTGTATATCGTCATGAGCATTTGAAGTTCTATCAATTGCCCAACAGTAATTTGTTCACCCACCGCATTGCTTTTTTTCTCGAAATAAGCCACTAGTGAAACCTACGGCCCCCGGGTCTTTCTCATATTATTTGCCTTTGCGATCTACTTTTATTTGCTTTTTATTTTCAGATCTATTAATCCAAAAACCCAAAAAATACTTTTCTGCACTTTATTTTATTTGCGATCTATTTATACAATCTATTACAACTTTATCCCGTCACACACCAATTTCTAGCACCGTTACCCGAAAGGGATTGACAACCTCTTTAACACATCGGGTTGCGAGGATTTGTTATCTTTGTGCAGGGGCTGTTTACGTTGTGTTGCTTGGTTCTCCTACTGGTTCGATAACCTTGGTTTCATATCTGTGGGAAATACCGACCGCCCCCGTGCTACATCATCCCTTCCTCTTTGGGGAAATACCGACGTAGCTTCAAGCAACATCATCGTCGTGCCCCTATAACCTTTGTAATATCATAATCCTTGTACCCATATTATTTGTAACTAGATGATTCCCCGCGCATTGCGGCGGGAACATGTGCATATAAATTGTTGTAATTTTTTGCTTTGGTATATTGAATCATCAGAGTTTGCAATTTACTTACTTCAAGGAAGATTTCATATGGAATTGTAAGTATTTTTTATGAGATGAAATCGACTAATATCCACAGAGATAAATACTGCATTCATCAAATCAATACAATGATGAGCACCAAACAAAAAGTGGTTGGTAAATAGTGAAAAAATTCTACCAAATTTGTCTTCATATTTGATCCGAGGAGCCATCGCTACAAAGCATCACCATTAATCATTCGCTAAATTGCAAAAGGTATCTAAGAAAGAACTAAAGACCTACTGCGGTGTAGTGGTGATTAGTCCTTGATAAAAATCAAACAGATTTGTTTCCTCTGAATCTTAATAAACATGGTTAAATTTGATTTGCTACCTCTAGAATCATAATAAACATGTTCACATTTGGTCTTGAGTTTATATCTTGACTTCTCATTGGCTGAAACCTAATATCCATGAACAGCAGCATCAATCATTATTTCTGAACTTCTGGAAGAATGAACCTAGAACTAAACTAATCAATCACGATGCATTCCAACCATGCAACTCAAAGAAATATGCCCTAGAGGCAATAATAAAGTTGTTATTTATATTTCCTTATATCCCTATTCAAGAATTCATCCGATTAACTAGTTAACTTGCTGATTAATCCCTACTCATAGGGTCCCCGAGTAGTCGATTACCCGATAAATCGTCCGATTAATTGACTAAATGGCCGATTAACTTGCCGATTAGCCTATTAATCCCCTAATCACCAGCTGACCGAGCAGCTACCAGTTAACGATTTCCTCAACAATGCCTTATATCATGATAAATGTTTATTATTCATGCTAGAATTGTATTAACTGGAAACTTAGTACATGTGTGAATACATAGACAAACAGAGTGTCCCTAGTATGCCTCTACTAGACTAGCTCGTTAATCAAAGATGGTTAAGTTTCTTGACCATATACATGTGTTACCATTTGATGAAGAAGATCACATCATTAGAGAATGATGTGATGGACAAGACCTATCCATTAGCTAAGCATAATGATCGTTTAGTTTTATTGCTATTGCTTCCTTCATGACTTATACATGTTCCTCTGACTATGACATTATGCAACTCCCGAATACCGGAGGAACACCTTGTGTGCTATCAAACATCACAACGTAACTGGGTGATTATAAAGATGCTCTACGGATGTCTCCGATGGTGTTTGTTAAGTTCGCATAGATCGAGATTAGGATTTGTCACTCTTTGTATCGGAGAGGTATCTGTGGGCCCTCTCGGTAATGCACATCACTATGAGCCTTGCAAACAATGTGTCTAATGAGTTAGCCACAGGATGATGCATTACGGAACGAGTAAATAGACTTGCCGGTAACGAGATTGAACTAGGTATGATGATACCGATGATCGAATCTCGGGCAAGTAACATAATGATGACAAAGGGAACAACATATGTTGTTATGCGGTTTGCCCGATAAAGATCTTCGTAGAATATGTAGGAGCCAATATGAACATCCAGGTTCCGCTACTGGTTTTTGACCGGAGATGTGTCTCAGTCATGTCTACATAGTTCTCAAACCCGTAGGTTCCGCACGCTTAACGTTCGGTGACGATTTGTTTTATGAATTATGTGTTTTGATGAACCGAAGTTTGTTCGGAGTCCCGGATGAGATCACGGACATGATGAGGAGTCTCTAAATGGTCGAGACATAAAGATTGATATATTGGAAGCTTATGTTTGGACACCGGAATAGTTTTGGAAAGGTTAGGACATTTTCCGGAGTACCGGGGAGTTATAGGAACCCCCCCAGGGGCTTAATGGGCCTTCATGGGCCCTAGTGGAAGAGAGGAGGCTACGGCCAGGTGGAGGCGCGCGCCCCCAAGCCCAATCCGAATTAGACTAGGGTTGGGGGGTCTTTTCCTTCTTCTCCTCCTTCTCTTTCCCCATCCCCCCTTCTTCGAAAAGGAAAGGGGGGATGCTACTTGGACCGGGAGTCCAAGTAGGACTCGCCCCCTTGGCGTGCCCCCTCTAGGGCCGTCCCCCTGTCCTCCCCACATTTAAACGTGGGAAGGGGCACCCCAAAGACACATAAAGTCTTCTCTTAGCCGTGTGCGGGGCCCCCTTCACAGTTACACAGCTCGGTCATATCGTCGTAGTGCTTAGGCGAAGCCCTATGCCGGTAACTTCATCATCACTGTCGCCACGCCGTCATGCTGACGGAACTCTCCCTCATCCTCAACTGGATCAAGAGATCGAGGGACGTCATCGAGCTGAATGTGTGCTGAACGCGGAGGTGCCGTACGTTCGGTGCTTCGATCGGTTGGATCGCGAAGACGTTTGACTACATCAACCGCGTTACTAAATGCTTCAGCTTTCGGTCTACAAGGGTACGTGTACACACTCTCCCCTCTCGTTGCTATGCATCTCCTAGATAGATCTTGCGTGATCGTAGGAAAATTTTGAAATACTGCGTTCCCCAACAGTGGCATCCGAGCCAGGTCTATGCGTAGATGTTATATGCACGAGTAGAACACAAAGAGTTGTGGGCGATAATAGTCATACTGCTTACCAGCAATGTCTTACTTTGATTCGGCGGTATAGTTGGATGAAGCGGCCCAGACCGACATTACATGACCGCGTTCATGAGACTGGTTCTACCGACGTGCTTCACACACATGTGGCTAGCGGGTGTCTATTTCTCCAACTTTAGTTGAATCAAGTTTGACTATGCACGGTCCTTGTTGAAGGTTAAGACAACACACTTGATGAAAAATCGTTGTGGTTTTGATGAGTAGGTAAGAACGGTTCTTACTAGAATCCCATAGCAGCCACGTAAAACTTGCAACAATAAGGTAGAGGACGTCTAACTTGTTTTTGCAGGGCATGTTGTGATGTGATATGGTCAAGACATGATGAGATGTAAATTGTTGTATGAGATGATCATGTTTTGTAACAATTATCGGCTACTGGCAGGAGCCATATGGTTGTCGCTTTATTGTATGAAATGCAATTGCCATGTAATTTCTTTACTTTATCACTAAGTGGTAGCGATATTCGTAGAAGCAATAGTTGGTGAGACGACAAGGATGCTACGATGGAGATAAAGGTGTCAAGCCAGCGGTGATGGTGATCATGACGGTGCTTTGGAGATGGAGATCAAAGGCACAAGATGATGGCCATATCATATCACTTATTTTGATTGCATGTGATGTTTATCTTTTATGCATCTTATTTTGCTTAGTACGAAGGTAGCATTATAAGATGATCTCTCACTAAATTTCAAGGTATAAGTGTTCTCCCTGAGTATGCACTGTTGGTACAGTTCGTCGTGTCGAGACACCACGTGATGATCTGGTGTGATAAGCTCTACGTTCACATACAACGGGTGCAAGCCAGTTTTGCATACGTAGAATACTCGGGTTAAACTTGACGAGCCTAGCATATGCAGATATGGCCTTAGAACACTGAAGACCGAAAGGTCGAACGTGAATCATATAGTAGATATGATCAACATAGTGATGTTCACCATTGAAAACTACTCCATCTCACGTGATGATCGGACATGGTTTAGTTGATATGGATCACATGATCATTTAGATAACTAGAGAGATGTCTATCTTAAGTAATATGATTAAACTTTAATTTATCATGAACTTAGTACCTGATAGTATTTTGCATGTCTTTGTTGTTGTAGATCAATGTCCCGTGCTACCGTTCCTTTGAATTTTAATGCGTTCCTAGAGAAAGCTAAGTTGAAAGATGATGGTAGCAACTACACAGACTGGGTCCGTAACTTGAGGAGTATCCTCATTTCTGCACAGAAGAATTACGTCCTGGAAGCACCGCTAGGTGCAAAACCCGCTGTAGGAGCAACTCCGGACGTTATGAACGTCTCGTAGAGCAAAGCTGATGCCTACTCAATAGTTCAATGTGCCATGCTTTACGACTTAGAACCGGGACTTCAATGATGTTTTGAATGTCATGGAGCATATGAGATGTTCCAGGAGTTGAAGTTAATATTTCAAAAAAATGCTCGGATTGAGAGATATGAAGTCTCCAATAAGTTCTACATCTGCAAGATGGAGGAGAATAGTTCTGTCAGTGAACATATACTCAGAATGTCTGGGTACCACAACAACTTGACTCAACTGGGAGTTAATCTTCCTGATGATATTGTCATTGACAGAGTTCTTCAATCACTGCCACCAAGCTAAAAAAGCTTCGTGATGAACTATAATATGCAAGGGATGGATAAGACAATTCCTAAGCTCTTTGCAATGCTAAAGGCTGCGGAGGTAGAAATCAAGAAGGAGCATCAAGTGTTGATGGTTAACAAAACCACTAGTTTCAAGAACAAGGGCAATGGGAAGAAGGGGGACTTCAAGAAGAATGGCAAGCAAGTTGCTGCTCAAGTGAAGAAGCCCAAGTCTGGACCTAAGCCTGAGACTGAGTGTTTCTACTGCAAAGGGACTGGTCAATGGAAGCGGAACTGCCCCAAGTATTTGGCGGATAAGAAGGATGGAAAAGTTAAAGGTATATTTGATATACATGTTATTGATGTGTACCTTACTAATGCTTGTAGTAGCGCCTGGGTATTTGATACTGGTTCTGTTGCTCACATTTGCAACTCGAAACAGGGGCTACGGATTAAACGCCGATTGGCTAAGGACGAGGTGACGATGCGCGTGGGAAATGGTTCCAAAGTCGATGTGATCATCGTCAGCACGCTACCTCTACATCTACCTTCGTGATTAGTTTTAGACCTGAATAATTGTTATTTGGTGCCAACATTAAGCCTAGACATTATATCTAGATCTTGTTTGATGCGAGACGGTTATTCATTTAAATCAAAGAATAATGGTTGTTCTCTTTATATGAGTAATATCTTTTATGGTCATGCACCCTTGATGAGTGGTCTATTTTTGTTGAATCTCGATAGTAGTGATACACATATTCATAGTATTAAAGCCAAAAGGTACAAGTCTAATAATGATAGTGCAACTTATTTGTGGCACTGCCGTTTAGTCATATTGGTGTAAAATGCATGAAGAAACTCCATGCTGATGGACTTTTGTAATCACTTGATTATGAATCACTTGATGCTTGTGAACCATGCCTCATGGGCAAGATGACTAAGACTCCATTCTCCGGAACAATGGAACGAGCAACAGACTTGCTGGAAATAATACATACTAATGTATGTGGTCCGATGAGTGTTGAGGCTCGCGGCGGGTATCGTTATTTTCTAACCTTCGCATATGATTTGAGCAGATATGGGTATATCTACTTGATGAAACATAAGTCTGAAACATTTGAAAAGTTCAAAGAATTTCAGAGTGAAGTGGAAAATCATGGTAACAAGAAAATAAAGTTTCTACGATCTGATCGTGGAGGTGAATATTTGAGTTACGAGTTTGGTCTTCATTCTAAACAATGTGGAATAGTTTCACAACTCACGCCACCTAGAACACCACAGCGTAATGGTGTGTCCGAACGTCGTAATCATACTTTATTTGATATGGTGCGATCTGTGATGTCTCTTATTGATTTACCGCTATCTTTTTGGGGGTTATGCTTTAGAGACGGCTACATTCACGTTAAATAGGGCACCATCTAAATCCATTGAGACGACACCATATGAACCGTGGTTTGGCAAGAAACCCAAGTTATCATTTCTTAAAGTTTGGGGCTGCGATTCTTATGTGAAAAACCTTCAACCTGATAAGCTCGAACCCAAATCGGAGAAATGTGTCTTCATAGGATACCCAAAGGAGACTGTTCGGTACACCTTCTATCATCGATCTAAAGGCAAAATATTCGTTGCTAAGAATGTATCCTTTCTAGAGAAGGAGTTTCTCTCGAAAGAAGTGAGTGGGAGGAAAGTAGAACTTGATGAGGTAATTGTACCTTCTCCCGAATTGGAAACTAGTTCATCACAGAAATCAGTTCGAGTGATTGCTACACCAATTAGTGAGGAAGCTAATGATGATGATCATGAAACTTCTAATCAAGTTACTACCGAACCTCATAGTTCAACTAGAGTAAGATCCGCACCAGAGTGGTACGGTAATCCTGTTCTGGAGGTCATGTTACTTTACCATGACGAACCTACGAACTATGAGGAAGCGGTGATGAGCCCAGATTCCGCGAAATGGCTTGACGCCATGAAATCTAAGATGGGATCCATGTATGAGAACAAAGTGTGGACTTTGGTTGACTTGCACGATAATCGGCAACCAATAGAAAATAAATGGATCTTCAAGAAGAAGACCGACACTGACGGTAATGTTACTGTTTACAAAGCTCGACTTGTTGCGAAAGGTTTTCAACAAGTTCAAGGCGTTGACTATGATGAGACCTTCTCACCCGTAGCAATTCTTAAGTCCGCCCGAATAATGTTAGCAATTGCCGCATTTTATGATTAGGAAATTTGGCAAATGGATGTCAAAACTGCATTCCTTAATGGATATCTTAAAGAAGAGTTGTATATAATGCAACCAGAAGGTTTTGTCGATCCAAAAGATGCTAACAAAGTGTGCAAGCACCAGCGATCCATCTATGGACTGGTGCAAGCCTCTCGGAGTTGTAATATACGCTTTGATAGTGTGATCAAATCATATGGTTTTATACAGACTTTTGGAGAAGCCTGTATTTACAAGAAAGTGAGTGCGAGCTCTGTAGCATTTTGATATTATATGTGGATGAAATATTGTTGATTGGAAATGATACTGAATTTTTGAATAGCATAAAAGGATACTTGAATAAGAATTTTTCAATGAAAGACCTCGGTGAAGCTGCTTATATATTGGGCATCAATATCTAGAGATAGATCAAGACGCTTAATTGGATTTTCACAAAGCACATACCTTGATAAAATTTTGAAGAAGTTCAAAATGGATCGGTCAGAGAAATGGTTCTTACTTGTGTTACAAGGTGTGAAGTTGAGTCAGACTCAATGCCCGACCACTGCAGAAGATAGAGAGAAAATGAAAGCCATTCCCTATGCCTCAGCCATAGGTTCTATCATGTATGCAATGCTGTGTACCAGACCTGATGTGTGCCTTGCTATTAGTTTAGCAGGAAGGTACCAAAGTAATCCAGGAGTGGATCACTGGACAATGGTCAAGAACATCCTGAAATACCTGAAAAGGACTAAGGATATGTTTCTCATTTCTGGAGGTGACAGAGAGCTCGTCGTAAATGGTTACGTCGATGCAAGCTTTGACTCTGATCCGGATGAATCTAAGTCACAAACCGGATACGTATTTATATTGAATGGTGGATTTGTCAGTTGGTGTAGTTCCATGCAGACCGTCGTGGCGGGATCTACGTGTGAAGCGGAGTACATAGCTGCTTCGGAAGCAGCAAATGAAGGAGTCTAGATGAAGGAGTTCATATCAGATCTAGGTGTCATAGCTAGTGCATCGGGTCCAATGAAAATCTTTTGTGACAATACTGGAGCAATTGCCTTGGCGAAGGAATCCAGATTTCACAAGAGAACCAAACACATCAAGAGCGGCTTCAATTCCATCCGCGATCAATCAAGGAGGGAGACATAGAGATTTGCAAGATACATACGGATCTGAATGTTGCAGACACGTTGACTAATCCTCTCTCACGAGCAAAACATGATCAACACGAAGACTCCATGGGTGTTAGAATCATTACTATGTAATCTAGATTATTGACTCTAGTGCAAGTGGGAGAATGAAGGAAATATGCCCTAGAGGCAATAATAAAGTTGTTATTTATATTTTCTTCTATCATGACAAATGTTTATTATTCATGCTAGAATTGTATTAACCAGAAACTTAGTACATTTGTGAATACATAGACAAACAGAGTGTCCCTAGTATGCCTCTACTAGACTAGCTCTTTAATCAAAGATGGTTAAGTTTCCTGACCATAGACATGTTTGTCATTTGATGAACGAGATCACATCATTAGAGAATGATGTGATGGGAAAGACCCATCCGTTAGCTTAGCATAATGATCATTTAGTTTTATTGCTATTGCTTTCTTCATGACTTATACATGTTCCTCTGACTATGAGATTATGCATCTCCCGAATACTGAAGGAACACCTTGTGTGTTATCAAACGTCACAATGTAACTGGGTGATTATAAAGATGCTCTGCAGATGTCTCCGATGGTGTTTGTTGAGTTGGCATAGATCAAGATTAAGACTTGTCACTCCGTGTATCGGACAGGTATCTCTGGGCCCTCTCGGTAATGCACATCACTATGAGCCTTGCAAGCAATGTTTCTAATGAGTTAGCCACGGGATGATTCATTACGGAACGAGTAAAGAGACTTGCCGGTAACGATATTGAACTAGGTCTGATGATACTGATGCAGCTATGTACCTAGGGTAGGGGCACAGACCCGTCCTAAAAAGCCCTACCCGAGGACATCCCTAGAAGGAGTCACCTTTCAAACGACTTGAAGGTATCCCACTCGACGGGTTCAAGACACTCGACCAAAGAAACTATCACTCGACCATGAAGCCAACCACTCGACTGCCAGAAGACCTAAAGTCACTCCGCAGGCAAACAGTCGGCTATTAAGTAGTCTTTATGGTCATTATAACACTTTATTAGGGGCGTTACCAGTAACACCCAACCTTAAATGTACCTGAAACCCTGCTTTACTGAGGGCAGGAGGGGGCCGGCGAACTCTATATAAGCCACCCCCTCCTCAGTATGAGGGGTTCGCACCCCTGTTATCTACATACGCATAATCCAATCGACCGCCTCCGGGCACGAGACGTAGGGCTGTTACTTCCTCCGAGAAGGGCCTGAACTCGTAAACATTGTGTGCCTACAACTTCCCAATAGCTAAGATCTAGCCTCTCCATACACACCCTCCTACATTACTGTCAGACTTAGAACCACGACAGTTGGCGCCCACCTTGGGGCCTTAGTCTTAGCGCCTAATTGGAGAAGTTGCGATTTTTCTGATCCATTTGATCATGGTTTCTTGCAGAATTTTGGTAGAGGGCCGCGAGATCCGTCTCGGCGCGCTCACCTTCACGCCGACGACTCCGCCTGGCTCCAGGAGGCACCGCTCGACATTGACGCGCTCCCCGTTCGCGGTGCGACGCACTTCCGCGCATGCATTCATGGCGTCCTCCTGCGGCAGCCGTCGACCCAATATCGGTCAGCCCCCGTGTCGTCTCCCCACCCCGTTTCCCACCAGCGCAAGCGCTCAGGTCGGTCGAGACTCCAGCGGTTGGTGAGGCATGCCGTGGCCCGCCAGTCGGCGGCCCCACAAGTCGCGGCAATCGAGCCCGACGAATCCCTCTGCGGCCTGTTCAACCTGTCAACTGGCTCCGCGGAGACCGCTTCTGAGTGCAATAGCAGCGACCCTTTGGCTAAGGTTCTGGCGGTCGAGGGGGCACACAGTCCTCCCGGATTCCCTCGCGCTGATGGTGGCGCGGGTGGAGGCGACCCGTCGCATCCCCACGACGAGTACCTCCCCGAACCTCTCACGTCATTGCAGCGAGAGGAGCTTCGCCGCCGGAACATGGACGCGCTCCACACTCCTATTGTTGGAGAAACCCCCGAGGCCCGGGCCTTGGAGGACGCACGCTTGGCTAACCTGGCCGAGCACACTCGACTGGAGAATCTACAGCGAATACTCGACGAGCAAGCGCGTCAGCGAGCTCCCGAGTCCAGTCGACGACAGCAAGCTCCTGAATCCAGTTGACGTCAGCTCTTCCCGCCGTCGCAGGTATACCGAACCCCAGTTCAGAATTTGGCCGCCGCAGCCCGTATAGCGGAGTCAATTCAGCCTTCCCAGTCGGAGGCTGGCAGGGGCTTGTTGCAGATCAGAGCGTTGCTCCGAGCGGCAGGAAATCAGAATTCCGCCGTTTCTCATTCGCGTAACAGGATCCACAGTCGATCCGTTGCAACAGAAACAGTCCAGTCGGCTCACAGCCCGAGATCGCCCTCGAGGCGTGAGGGACGTGAGGACCGGCACGATCAGTACAGAAGAAATGAGCAGTATGATCACCGACCCGACCGTGATGATCGATGTCCAGTGCCATCCCCTCCCCCGAGGAGTGGGTCATATGCGCCTCGACATCGAGATGACAGGCGCCCCCATGATGTTGGGCAGAGGATTCCAGTCGACCCCAGGGACCCAGGCTTTGACGCGAGATCCATCCTCGTTCAAGGTTTGGTTGACAGGAACAGAGCTCATCGAGAGGGCTACAACAGAGATGCGCCCGCCGGCAGCAGGGTACATGCTTCGGGGCCAGAATGTTTCAGTCGAGCCATCAGGGCCGTAGTGATTCCTCCCAACTTCAGGCTGGCGACTGGAGTCAGCAAGTTCACCGGTGAATCCAAGCCCGACACATGGCTCGAAGATTACCGAGTGGCTGTGCAGATTGGCGGTGGCAATGATGAGGTGGCCATGAAGCATTTGCCTCTCATGTTAGAAGGCTCAGCTAGAGCATGGCTGAATCAGTTGGCACCCAGCAGTATTTACACTTGGGAGGACCTCTCCCGAGTGTTTATCACAACCTTCAAAGGAACATTCCAAGCGACCTGCAGGCCTTACAGAGTTGCGGTCTTGCGTACAGAAGCCGAATGAAACACTGAGGGAATATATCCAGAGGTGGATCACACTGCACCACTCGGTTGAGAATGTGCCAGACCATCAAGCAGTTTGCACTTTCAAGGAAGGCGTCAAATATAGAGAGTTGAATCTGAAGTTCGGTCGAACTGGAGAGATGTCTCTGAATCGGATGATGGAGATTGCCACCAAGTACGCTAATGGTGAAGACAAAGACCGACTCCGAAGTGGCAAACTCAAATCAGTCGCCCAAGAAACCGGAGGAAACTCCAGTCGGAAGCAGAAGCGGAAGGCCGAGCCAGCCGCTCCTGGGGAGGCCCTGGCCGTGGCCCAGGGAAACTTCAAGGGGAAACCCAAGGGCACCTGGAAGCCCAAGAAAGTTAAGGATCAGGATGGGAATGATGTTTTGGACCTGCCATGTCACATCCACACCAAGAAAGATGAAGAGGGTAATTTTATTTTCCCAAAACATACCACTCGACAGTGCCGGCTCCTGATCCAGCAGTTTCAGGGCAAGCAGCCCAAAGATAAGGAAAAAGAGCCAGACAGAGTTGAGGACAAGGATGATAGTGACGATGGATACCCCCAAGTCAATTCCACCTTGATGATTTTTGCTGATGTCGAAAGCAAAAGTCGACTGAAAGTCATTAACCGCGAGGTGAACATGGTTGCTCCGGCAACACCCAGTTACCTGAAGTGGTCTCAGACTGCCATCACATTCGACCAGTCTGATGACCCGACGCACATTGCCATCCCTGGGAGGCAAGCTTTGGTGGTCGACCCAGTTGTCGAAGGCACTCGACTGACCAAAGTCCTGATGGATGGTGGCAGTGGCCTGAACATACTGTACGCTGAAACTTTGAAAGGAATGGGCATTCCGATGTCCAGACTCAGTACCAGTAACATGAGCTTCCACGTAGTCATTCCTGGGAAGAAAGCCGAGTCACTCGGCCAGATTGCTCTTGATGTGGTTTTTGGTGATTCAAAGAATTACCGCAAGGAAAAGTTGACATTTGAGGTTGTGGACTTCCAGAGTGCTTATCACGCCATTTTGGGCAGGCCAGCTTACGCACGCTTCATGGCTCGACCATGTTACGTGTATCTCAAATTGAAGATGCCTGGCCCCAAGGGTGTGATCACTGTTACGGGCAACCGAAAGAAAGCAGAAGAGTGTTTTCAGAAGGGATCAAAGATCGCTGATGCTCAGATGGCAGTGGTCGAGCTGAAAGAGTACCAAAAGACTGCCGATCCGAGTGAATTGCTGCGAGCTAAGAAGCTTGCCTCTAAGTCAGCTTTTCAGTCGGCTGGTGAAACAAAGACAGTCCACATTCACCCGACCGACCCCGACGCTGCTCCGACTCACATCTCGATGACGCTCGACTCCAAATAGGAAGAAGCGCTCATCCAGCTCCTCCATGAGAACTGGGACATCTTCGCATGGAAACCCTCTGACATGCCTGGAGTTCCCAGGGGCTGGCTGAGCACCGTCTGCGAGTCGACCCAAAATTCAAGCCTGTGAAGGAACATCTTCGACGGTCCGCCGTCCAGAAGAAGCAAGCCATTGGCAAGGAGGTGGCTCGGCTCTTAGTAGCGAGGTTCATCCGAGAGATTTACCACTCCGAGTGGCTCGCCAATGTCGCCATGGTCCCCAAGAAGGACAAGTCACTCCGCATGTGCATTGATTTCAAACATAGCAATCGAGCCTGCCCGAAAGATCATTTTCCTCTCCCTCGCATCGACCAAATAGTTGACTCGACTGCAGGGTGCGAGAGATTGTCTTTTCTAGATGCCTATTCCGGGTACCATCACATCCGTCTGTATGGGCCCGACGAGATCAAAACATCTTTCATCACTCCATTCGGATGCTTCTGTTACGTCACCATGCCGTTCGGCCTCAAGAACGCCAGAGCCACATTCATGAGAATGATTCAGAAGTGTTTACTCACTCAAATCAGTCGGAATGTGGAGGCATACATGGATGATATTGTGGTCAAGTCCTGGAAAGGTTCCGACCTATGGGCTGACCTTGCTGAAACCTTTGCCAACCTCAGGAGGTACGATATCAAGCTCAACCCATCAAAGTGCACTTTCGGAGTTCCAGGTGGAAAGTTACTCGGTTTTCTCATTTCCGAACGGGGGATCGATGCCAATCCTGAAAAAATTGGCACCATACTCTGGATGAAGCGTCCTGTATGCGTGCACGATGTCCAAAAGCTTACAGGCTGCTTGGCCGCTTTAAGTCGATTCACTTCTCGTCTCGGTGAAAAGGCGTTGCCCCTTTACCGACTGATGAAGAAGTCTGACAAGTTCGAATGGACTCCAGAAGCTGATGCAACGTTTGCAGAGCTCAAAGCTCTGCTCTCCACCCAGCCGGTGCTTGCTGCCCCAATCAGCAAAGAGCCTCTACTGCTTTACATTGCAGCCACAGGACAAGTTGTCAGTACAGTACTTACGGTAGAGCGGGAAGAGGAAGGAAAGGCCTTCAAAGTTCAACACCCAGTATATTATGTGTCTGAAGTTTTGACCCCTTCAAAACAAAGATACCCTCACTACCAGAAGCTTGTATATGGGATTTATATGACCACGAAGAAAGTTGCACATTACTTCTCTGACCACTCCATTACAGTCGTCAGCGACGCCCCACTATCAGAGATCCTGCATAACAGAGAGCAACTGGTCGAGTGGCCAAGTGGGCGATTGAACTCCTTCCCTTAGATATCAAGTTTGAAGCAAAGAAGGCTATCAAGTCCCAAGCAATCGCAGATTTCATCGCCGAGTGGATTGAATAGCAACTTCCGACTCAAGTTCACTCGGAGCACTGGACCATGTTCTTCGATGGATCCAAGATGCTGAATGGTTCGGGTGCGGGGGTAGTCCTAGTCTCCCCCCGAGGAGATAAGCTCAGATATGTTCTCCAGATTCACTTCGATTCCTCCAATAACGAAGCAGAGTATGAAGCACTTTTGTATGGGTTGCGCATGGCCATTTCACTCGGCGTCCGTCGCCTCACGGTCTATGGCGACTCAGATTTGGTGGTTAATCAAGTGATGAAGGAGTGGGACGTCAGGAGTCCGGCAATGACTGGTTATTGCAATGCAGTGCGAAAGCTAGAAAAGAAATTCGAGGGGTTAGAGCTTCATCACATCCCCCGACTGAAAAATCAGGTAGCTGACGATTTGGCAAAGATAGGCTCCAAGAGAGAAGCCATTCCCAGCAACGTGTTCCTGGAACACATTCACTCGCTGTCAGTCCAAGAGGATCCTTTCACAGAAGAAGCCCCGCAGCCGAAAAGTGCCACAGATCCAACTGAAGTTGAAGTACCTGCAATGGTCGACCTAATCATGGAAGTCTTGGCAATCACCCCTGACTGGATGATACCATACATCGCGTATATCCTAAGGAAAGAACTCCCGGAAGACGAGGAAGAGGCTCGACAGATCGTCCGCCGATCCAAGGCCTTCACAGTCATAAAGGGACAACTGTATAGAGAAAGCGCGACTGGAGTCGGTCAGAAATGCATAACACCAGAAGAGGGTCAGATAATCCTTAATGATATCCACTCGGGGACCTGTGGTCACCATGCGTCCTCTCGGACTATTGTGGCTAAAGCATACCGAGCTGGATTTTATTGGCCAAGAGCAAATGAGATGGCAAAAGAGATAGTCGACAAGTGTGGAGGGTGCCAGTTCTACTCCAACATGTCACACAAGCCTGCATCAGCCCTGAAGACCATTCCACTCGTCTGGCCCTTTGCCGTCTGGGGACTGGACATGGTTGGTCCACTAAGAATGGGCAGGAGTGGATTCACTCATGTGCTTGTGGAAGTCGACAAATTTACCAAATGGATCGAAGCTAAGCCCATCAAGAATCTCGATGCTTGCACTGCTATCAGTTTCGTCAGAGGGTTAACATTCAGATATGGAGTCCCGCATAGCATCATCACTGACAATGGGTCAAACTTTGATTCGGACAAGTTCAGAGCTTTTTGCGCCTCTCAAGGCACATGAGTCGACTACGCATCGGTCGCCCATCCCTAGTCGAATGGACAAGCTGAGAGAGCAAATGGTCTGATTCTCAAAGGACTAAAGCCTCGACTGATGCGTGATCTCAAGCACGCGGCAGGCGCTTGGGTCGACGAGCTTCCATCAGTTCTATGGGGATTAAGGACCACCCCTAACCGGTCGACTGGAAGAACTCCATTCTTTCTGGTTTATGGAGCCGAAGCAGTTCTGCCGAGTGACCTTCTTCATAACGCACCCCGAGTCGAAATTTACACCAAAGATGAAGCAGAACAGGCCCGGCAAGACGCAGTCGCCCTCTTAGAAGAAGAGAGGGAGATGGCCATGATCAGATCGACCATTTATCAGCAAGACTTGCGCCGGTTTCACGCCCGGAATGTGAAGAGTCGAGCCTTCCAAGAAGGAGATCTGGTCCTCCGAGTGGATCAACAGAAACCACACAAGCTTGCTCCTACTTGGAAAGGCCCCTTCATAGTCACCATAGTCCTCCACAGTGGAGCGTACCACCTCTACAATGTTGATCGCCAGATCAACGAGCCACGAGCTTGGAACGCGAAACTGCTCCGCCCTTTTTACACTTGAGTTCTCCCTTAGACGAGATGTAATAAGATTTTTTTTCTGCAGTTCATTTTTATCAAAGACAAGAGTGTTCCAATAATTGCTGTCACTTTTTTGCATACAAAATCCCCCAGTGGGTGACTTGGCTGTGAATCCATTTCGCCTAAGTTTGAAAAAATCCTACCGAGTGGAGAGCAAACCTCCCACTCGGGGGCTTAGCTGCAGTCCAGTACTCGCCTAAGTTCTCCCACTCAAAAGCTTAGCTGCAGTCGAGCACTCGCCTAAGTTTGAAAAAATCCTACCGAGTGGAGAGCAAACCTCCCACTCGGGGGCTTAGCTGCAGTCCAGTACTCGCCTAAGTTCTCCCACTCGGAAGCTTAGCTGCAGTCGACCACTCGCCTAAGTTTGAAAAAATCCTACCGAGTGGGGAGCAAACCTCCCACTCGGGGGCTTAGCTGCAGTCCAGTACTCGCCTAAGTTCTCCCACGTGGAAGCTTAGCTGCAGTCGAGCACTCGCCTAAGTTTGAAAAAATCCTACCAAGTGGAGAGCAAACCTACCACTCGGGGGCTTAGCTGCAGTCCAGTACTCACCTAAGTTCTCCCACTCGGAAGCTTAGCTGCAGTCGAGCACTCGCCTAAGTTTGAAAAAACCCTACCGAGTGGAGAGCAAACCTCCCACTCGGGGGCTTAGCTGCAGTCCAGTACTCGCCTAAGTTCTCCCACTCGGAAGCTTAGCTGCAGTCAGCACTCGCCTAAGTTTGAAAAAAAATCCTACCGAGTGGAGAGCAAACCTCCCACTCGGGGGCTTAGCTGCAGTCCAGTACTCGCCTAAGTTCTCCCACTCGGAAGCTTAGCTGCAGTCAGCACTCGCCTAAGTTTGAAAAAAATCCTTCCGAGTGGAGAGCAATCCTCCCACTCGGGGGCTTAACTGCAGTCCAGTACTCGCCTAAGTTCTTCCATAAAGAGACTTAGCTGCAGTCAGCACTCGCCTAAGTGTTTAAGAAATCCTACCGAGTGGAGAGCAAACCTCCCACTCGGGGACTTAGCTGCAGTCCAACACTCGTCTAAATACAGGACTCGACCCAATTCGCAAGAAGTTATGGTGCAAATACAAAGGGTATTCCGAGTGAAGATCAAGTTCCACTCGACAGCTCAAACCGCGAAGATATTCAACAAGAAATCAAGTTCGGATAAAGCCTAAAAGGTCCCAGACCTCAGATCAAAGTAGTCAAGCCCTCAGCTCGGTAGAGTTTAACGGTTACAAATCCACTCGGCATTCCGAGGCAAATTTAGGGAGAAGCATAAAAGGTTTTCATTCCTCAGGCGGAGGACTGGCAGGGGCGACGAACTCATCCAAGTCGATCCCGTCTGCAATACGGGTGGCAGCAGCAATAAAGGTCTCCATGAAGTCTTGAAAGCTGTGCCTCTTGGTATTGGCAACTTGGATGGCGGCCAGCTTCTCGTCTCGCGCCTCCTTGCAATGGACGCGGACTAGAGACAGAGCCACATCAGCGCCGCACCGAGCAGAAGACTTCTTCCACTCCTGCACTCGGTTAGGGATTCCGTTAAGTCGAGTCATCAGAGACTCGAGATCGTTCTGGAGCGTAGACTTTGGCCAAAGTGTCGGGTCGATCCGCGACATGGCAACCTTCAGCCGAGCCAAGTAATCCATGACGCCGTCAATACGAGATTCCAGTCGGAGCAGATTCATGGCAGCTTCATCATTCACCGGAGAGTTGATTGGATCCAAACCTGTTTCAATCCGCCCAGTCTCCTCCTCAAAGTTCTGGCAAAACTCTGCATACACGATCCAAAGATAAGTCAATTTTCATAGACTGAGTCGACACAAAAGAAAACCAGTCGGAATTGAATGTGCACCTTCAAGCTTGATATACAACTTCTTGGCGAGGCTCCTCAAGTAGCTCTCCAGGTCGTCCTTCCTGCGAACGGCGCCATTCATCTTCTTGGTCAGGGAGAGGTTCTCCTTCTTCCAACATGTGCACTCCCTGTTGGCTTCATTCAGAGCGGTCTTCAGCCTGGTATTCTCTTCTTCTAATTGGCCGACCGAAGCCAACTTCTGTTCAGCCAGAGCGATCTTGTCGTCAGCCTCCTTGTGGGCAGCAGCCAAGTCCTAATCCTTCTTCACCAGGGCCTCGCTCAGTTCTCCTGCAAAAGAAATGATGATTGGTTCGGAAATAGCAGAAGGGTACTCAAGCCTAAAAACAAAACCAGTCGACAAAGTCGTCTTACCAGCGACGCCGTCTCTGACCTTCTGCAGCTCTGTTCTGGCCAGCTCCAGATCAAGGTTCAGTTGAATCCGCTGCTTCTCCAACTCAGTATAGCGAGATGCAAGTTCGCAGGATTTCTGCAAAAGGAAAAATCAGTCGACAGACATCCAAGATAAGTTGCTTCTGAGTAACTAAGAGAAAAAGATGACGTTTCTAAGACCATAGCCGAATCAAAAACATTCGACAGTAGTCTCGGGGACTACACCCAGTGGGTGCACTCAGCATGCCCCCACTGGTTCAAAAAAACGAGAAGAAAAGAGAAAGTCGACTGTCCGTAGTCGACCGGATACAGCCCCATTCGACGTGGCCTGACCAGACCAAGTAAAGAAATACAGATACAGAAACACAATGTAAAGACTACAGTCGACTGCCAGCAGTCCACCGTAGTCTCGGGGACTACACCCAGTGGGTGCACTCAGCGTGCCCCCACTCGTCTGAGAATTGGTAAACACACCCAGTGGGTGTACAGATACAAAAGATCTTCAAAAAAAGAGACTCTTCAAACGATCAAGTGTCGAGTCGACTGACCTGGACGTTGCTCTGAAGAGCCGAACTCACATCATAGGCTGCTTGGCCGGCCTCCCAAGCCATCTTCACCTGCTCCATCATGACCCCACCTGGCGTATAACCTCCTTTGCAGCAGCCACTTTGTCCTCAGGGACGGGGTACACAGCAAAAAGCGAAGATGGATCCGCAGTCGACACCGAAGGCCGCACACTCGACAGAGGGTTGGCAAAAGTCACAGAAGCCCGAGGGGTGTCGCTACCATCCCGAGCCACGGTCTCAGACGCCGGAGTAGGCTGGGGAGTCCTGTCAGCCGACGACCTCTTGTTCCTCCTCACCCTCAACGGTTCGTTGTCATCGTCATCCGGGAGGTCGATAACATGAGGAGGGGCTGCAAGGGAAACATTCAATCGACCAGAATTGCAAGAAATGACCAGTCGACTCAAAAACAGAACGTCAGTAATCGTACCAGGGTTGGAGGTAACAGCATCCCTCATCTCTTTGTCGTCGTCCTTAGCATAGACCTCAGAAGTAGCAGCGCTGCAAATCTCGAAAAGTCAGTTTGTTGGCTCAATGAATCGACGAAGGATCCATCCACAGTCGACAAAGGAAAACAAGCTTTATTACCCGGAAATGGTAGGGACGACTATCTTCATCTTGGGCAGAGCCTTGGGCGGCTTGGACAGCGTCGTGCGTGGGTGCTTGGGGACCTTCCCAGTCGGTGTTGGAGAAGAAGACCGAGGGCGTTTTGACGACGGCCCAACGGAGGCAGTCGCCTTGCCGCGTTCCTGCGCCGGGTCGTGTGCGAGCTTGGATCGCCTCTCCGGGCAGCGGGGGGGGGGGGGGGGGGGGGTTCAACCTCCTCCTCCTCCTCTTCGCTGGAGAAGATGTCGTCGCCTCCCTCTCCTTCACCATCAGACTCCCACTCGCCTTGGTCATCCCCGCTCTCGCCTCCGCTCGCCTCCCCTTCCTCAGTCGACCCCTGTGCCCCATTGGGCGTCGAGTACATCTCAGTGGTCGCCTGGAAAACAGCAGACAAAACGAAAGTCAATCGACCTACTCAAAGAAGACCAACGCAGAAAACAAGATTTCAGTCGGGAGCATAAAGACATACCTGGTCCACCTCGTACGAATTGTCGAGTGGAATGACCCTCCTGGCTCCTCGGGGGTTGTCTTTGTTCCCCGTGATGCTCGACAGCCACCCCTCCAACATCTCGTCGGTGACCTCCTCCGGGTGGATCCGAGTGGTGTCCTCGAGGCCGGAGTACAGCCACATCGGGTGGTCATGAGCCTGGAGCGGTTGGATTCGCCTCTTGAGGAAGACTTCCAGCAGATCCATTCCCGTCACACACTCACGGACAAGCTCAACCACTCGACCCGCCAGCACCTTGACCTGGGCCTTTTCTTCCGGTGTCACCTTTAGAGAAGCAGGTTTTTGGGCTCGGTCGAGAGAGAAAGACGGGAGACCAGTCGACTGCCCTGGGGTCGCGTGGTCCTGGCAGTAGAACCAAGTTGCCTGCCAACCTCGGACCAACTCCGGGAAAGTGATGGATGGAAAACAGCTCTTCCCCCTCGTTTGGATCGCCAAGCCCCTGCACAACTGGAACACTTGCGTCCTCTCATCACTCGACTTGGCCTTCTTGACCGACTGAGAGCGACAAGTAAAAATGTGCTTGAAAAGCCCCCAATGTGGACGGCAACCCAGGAACGCCTCACACATGGAAATGAAAGCAGCGAGGTAGACAATGGAGTTCGGAGTAAAGTGATGGAGCTGCGCTCCGAAGAAGTTCAAGAAATTCCGAAAGAAAGGATGGGGCGGCAGAGAAAACCCTCGGTCGATGTGAGTGGCCAGGAGCACGCACTCACCGTCACGGGGTTGAGGTTCGATATCTCCCCCCGGAAGACGTGCGGCTTTGTGGGGAATGGCTCCCCCCTCGGCCATGTCATTGAGATCCTCCTGCCGGAGCACCGACGGCATCCAGTCGCCCTGGATCCAACCTTTGGGCAGGGCGGTCCTGGAGGAAGATCCGCCGCGTGCAGACCTCTTCCCTTTCCCCGCCGCTGCCGCCTTCTTCGCACACTCCAGAGCAGTCGTCTTGCCCTTCACCATCGTCGCCGGCGAAATCTCGAACGGGTTTGCGGCGATAGGGCGAGAGCGGAGGTAGCGGAAGAGGTTGCGAAGGAAGAGAGGAAGAAGGAGAATAGAGAAGTGCGCGCATTGTTGGAGAACTCCGAGCCGGCAACTTATAAGGGGCCGCTCCCGAGTGGCTGACCGGTAGGCCCAGGCTATCCAGTCAAATCCCGCAGCAGGCACGCGCAGTACGTGGAGAAAAAGGTGACGCGGAGATCGAGGAGCCTCCGCGTTGTCACTTCCGATTACTGCGGCCGCTCCCGTCCCGCGCGCTTCCTGAAAAATCCGAATCCCGTGATATCCGCTGGCTGCAGAACAACTTGTCAAAACAAAAGACCCCGCGCGCACCGGCGCTCGGTACGTCACAGGTAGAGAAATCCACTCGACGAAAGGCCTGGAATGGATCAAGGCGACTGAAAGAGGTTGATGACGTCATTCGTGACGGTCGACCCAGAACGAGGCCCTCATATAGTCCAAAGAACCAGTCGGAAAGGTCGCCAACCCTTTCTCACTCTAACCTCGATCCATTCGGGGGCTAATGATGAAGCTATGTACCTAGGGTAGGGCACGGACCCGTCCTAAAAAGCCCTACCCGAGGACATCCCTAGAAGGAGTCACCTTTCAAACGACTTGAAGGTATCCCACTCGACGGGTTCAAGACACTCGGCCAAAGAAACTATCACTCGACCATGAAGCCAACCACTCGACTGCCAGAAGACCTAAAGTCACTCCGCAGGCAAACGGTCGGCTATTAAGTAGTCTTTATGGTCATTATAACACTTTATTAGGGGCGTTACCAGTAACGCCCAACCTTAAATGTACCTGAAACCCTGCATTACTGAGGGCAGGAGGGGGCCGGCGAACTCTATATAAGCCACCCCCCTCCTCAGTATGAGGGGTTAGCACCCCTGTTATCTACATACGCATAATCCAATCGACCGCCTCCGGGCACGAGACGTAGGGCTGTTTCTTCCTCCGAGAAGGGCCTGAACTCGTAAACATTGTGTGCCTACAACTTCCCAATAGCTAAGATCTAGCCTCTCCATACACACCCTCCTACATTACTGTCAGACTTAGAACCACGACAAATACCGACGATCGAATCTCGTGCAAGTAATATACCGATGACAAAGGGAACAATGTATGTTATTATGCAGTTTGACTGATAAAGACCTTCATAGAATATGTAGGAGCCAATATGAGCATCTAGGTTCCGCTATTGGTTATTGATCGGAGATGTGTCTCGGTCATGTCTACATAGTTCTCCAACTCGTAGGGTTCGCACACTTAATGTTCAATGATGATTTGTATTATAAGTTATGTGTTTTGATGAACCGAAGTTCGCTCGGAGTCCGGGATGAGATCACAGACATGATGAGGAGTCTTGAAATGGTCGAGACATAAATATTGATATATTGGAAGGTTATGTTTGGACACCGAAATAGTTTCGGAAAGGTTCGGACATTTTCCGGAGTACCGGGGGGTTACCGGAACCCCCCGCGGGGGTTAATGGGCCTTCATGGGCCCTAGTGGAAGAGAGGAGGCGGTGGCCAGGTGGAGGCACGCCCCCCCAAGCTCAATCTGAATTATACTAGGGTTTGGGGGGGTGGCCCCCCTTTCCTTATTCTCCTCCTTCTCTTTCCCCCTCCCCCCTTCTACGGAAAGGAAAGGGGGGGATCCAACTTGGACCGGGAGTCCAAGTAGGACCCCCCCCCTTGGTGCGCCCCTCTAGGGCCGGCCCCCTATCCTCCCCTCTTTATATACATGGGAAGGGGGCACCCCAAAGACACACCAAGTCTTCTCTTAGCCATGTGCAGTGCCCCCCCCCACAGTTACACACCTCGGTCATATCATCGTAGTGCTTAGGAGAAGCCCTGTGTCGGTAACTTCATCATCACCATTGCCACGCCGTCGTGCTAGTGGAACTCTCCCTCGTCCTCAACTGGATCAAGAGATAGAGGGATGTCATCGAGCTGAACGTGTGCTGAACACGGAGGTGCCGTACGTTTGGTGCTTGGATCGGTTGGATCGTGAAGACGTTCGACTACATCAACCGCGTTACTAAACGCTTCCACTTTCGGTCTATGAGGGTACGTGGACACACTCTCCCCTCTAGTTGTTATGCATCTCCTAGATAGATCTTGTGTGATCGTAGGAAAGTTTTGAAATAATGCGTTCCCCAACAGCAACTAGGCAAGCAAAAACATCATCTATTCGTGTGCATATATAACCAAGTAGAAGTGCTGCATCGAATCAATAGCTGAGTAAAACAAATTATAAAAAATGTTTGTTCCCGCTAGCGGTGTTCCAGCCTGATGGAGAGGAGTAAATAAGCATGGCGGAGGCAAGTAGAGCCCACTGCAGAGAGCCCCTCTTCATCTCCCAGCATACGACTTGCTGCCCGGCTCACCGAGCTCCACGCCAGAGCAAAGAGAGGAGGGATCGAGGGTATGTAGGACGGGCAACGACAAGATCCACGGTGGCGAGACGGTGTGGGGAGGGTGCTACCTCTTGAGCACTGCGTTGGTTTTCCCTTGAAGAGGAAATGGTGATGCAGCAGAGCAGCATAAGTATTTCCCTCAGTTTTTGAGAACCAAGGTATCAATCCAGTAGGAGGCCACGCACGAGTTCCTCGCACCTACACAAACAAATAAACTCCTCGCAACCAATGCGATAAAAGGGTTGTCAATCCCTTCATGGTCACCTACGAGAGTGAGATCTGATAGATATGATAAGGTACTATTTTTGGTATTTTTATGATAAAGAGAAATAAAGATGCAAGTAAAATAAATGGAAAAGGAAATAACTAAGTATGGGAAGATTAATATGATGGAAAATAGACCCGGGGCCATAGGTTTCACTAGTGGCTTCTCTCGAGAGCATAAGTATTACGGTGGGTGAACAAATTACTGTTGAGCAATTGACAGAATTGAGCATAGTTATGAGGATATCTAGGTATGATCATTTATATAGGCATCACGTCTAAGACAAGTAGACCGACTCCTGCCAGCATCTACTACTATTACCCCACACATCGACCGCTATCCAGCATGCATCTAGAGTATTAAGTTCAAGAGAACAGAGTAACGCTTTAAGCAAAATGACATGACGTAGAGGGATAAACTCATGCAATATGATATAAACCCCATCTTGTTATCCTCGATGGCAACAATACAATACGTGCCTTGCTGCCCCTACTGTCACTGAGAAAGGACACCGCAAGATTGAACCCAAAGCTAAGCACTTCTCCCATTGCAAGAAAGATCAATCTAGTAGGCCAAACCAAACTGATAATTCGAAGAGACTTGTACAGATAACCAATCATACATAAAAGAATTCAGAGAAGATTCAAATATTATTCATAGATAAAATTGATCATAAACCCACAATTCATCGATCTCAACAAACACACCGCAAAAGAAGATTACATCGAATAGATCTCCACAAGAGAGGGGGAGAACTTTGTATTGAGATCCAAAAAGAGAGAAGAAGCCATCTAATTAATAACTATGGACCCGTAGGTCTGAAGTAAACTATTCACACTTCATCATAGGGGCTATGGTGTTGATGTAGAAGCCTTCCGTGATCGATACCCCCTCTGGCGGAGCTTCAGAAAAGGCCCCAAGATGGGATCTCGTGGATACAGAAAGTTACGGCGGTGGAATTAGGGTTTTGGCTTTGTATCTGGTAGTTTGGGGGTACATAGGTATATATAGGAGGAAGGAGTACGTCGGTGGATCAACATAGGCCCCACGAGGGTGGAGGGCACGCCCGGGGGGGGGGGGGGGAGGCGCCCCCCCTACCTCATGCCTTCCTAGTTGATTGCTTGACGTAGGGTCCAAGTCCTCTGGATCATGTTCGTTCCGGAAATCACGTTCCCGAAGGTTTCATTCCGTTTGGACTCTGTTTGATATTCTTTTTCTCCGAAACCCTAAAATAGGCAAAAAAAACAGCAATCCTGGGCTGGGCCTCCGATTAATAGGTTAGTCCCATAAATAAATAAAAGTGTATAATAAATCCCAATAATGTCCAAAATAGGATGTAATATAGCATGGAACAATAAAAAATTAAAGATATGTTGGAGACGTGTCAAGCATCCCCAAGCTTAATTCCTACTCGTCCTCGAGTAGGTAAATGATAAAAACAGAATTTTTGATGTGGAATGCTACTTGGCATAATTTCAACGTAATTCTCTTAATTGTGGTATGAATATTCAGATCCGAAAGATTCAAGACAAAAGTTCAATATTCACATAGAAATAATACTTCAAGCATACTAACTAAGCAACTATGTCTCTTAAAAATAACATGGCCAAAGAAAGTTATCCCTACAAAATCAAATAGTTTGGCTATGCTCCGTCTTCAGCACGCAAAGTATTTAAATCATGCACAACCCCAATGACAAGCCAAGCAATTGTTTCATACTTTTGGTGTTCTCAAACTTTTTCAATCTTCACGCAATACATGAGCGTGAGCCATGGACATAGCACTATATGTGGAATAGAATGGTGGTTGTGGAGGAGACAAAAAGGGAGAAGATAGTCTCACATCAACTAGGCGTATCAACGGGCTATGGAGGTGCCCATTAATAGATATCAATGTGAGTGAGTAGGGATTGCCACGGACGCACTAGAGCTATAAGTATATGAAAGCTCAACAAAAAAGAACTAAGTGGGTGTGCATCCAACTTGCTTACTCACGAAGACCTAGGGCATTTTGAGGAAGCCCATCGTTGGAATATACAAGCCAAGTTTTATAATGAAAAATTCCCACTAGTATATGAAAGTGATAGCATAGGAGACTCTCTATCATGAAGATCATGGTGCTACTTTGAAGCACAAGTGTGGAAAAAAGGATAGTAGTATTGCCCCTTTTTATTTATTTATTCTTTTTGGGTCCCTTTTGGGCCTTTCTTTTTATTTATTGGGACAATACTCTACGAATTATAATCATCACACTTCTATTTATTTACAACTCGATACTAGAACAAAGTATGACTCTATATGAATGCCTCCGGCGGTATACCGGGATAGCAGTGATGCATGAGTGTCTTATATTAAAGAATTATGAACGGTGGCTTTGCCTCAAATAAAATGTCAACTACATGATCATGCAAAGCAATATGGCAATGATGGAGCGTGTCATAGTAAACGGAACGGTGGAAAGTTGCATGGCAATATATCTCGGAATGGCTATGGAAATGCCATGATATGTAGGTATGGTGGCTGTTTTGAGGAAGGTATATGGTGGGTGTATGATACCGGCGAAAGGTGCACGGTATTAGAGAGGCTAGCAATGGTGGAAGGGTGAGCATGCGTATAATCCATTGACTCAACATTAGTCATAAAGAACTCACATATTTATTGTAACATCCCAAATTTTCAATTTGGAATGTTATACATAGATCATTCATGCATATCATATTTTATTGCACTTTGTTTCGCGAATCCTCGAAATACTAAGCAACTCAAGGACCCTCAGAGAGAGTTGGAGATTTCCCCGTTTTCATATTTGAGTTTTATCAAATATTGAAACGAGGATTTTGGTTTTAATTATTTTTCTATCCGAAAATATTTCATATTAAAATATATGAGAGGAGATAATATGACTTCTCCAAAATAAATGAAATATTGGAGGACAAATATTAGAATCCAATATTTGATTTTATTCGGAGTTTATTGCTATTTTATTTGAATTAAAAAAATTGCACGTTTTTCCTAGTTGCATTTTAGGTCCAAGAAAATGTTCATCTTGTTCTAAATATTTCATTTAGACGGTGAAAATTTGTTTTGGCATTTTTAGATTTTTATTTTATTTTCTAGGATTTATTTAGTTCTGGCGAATTTTTTAAAAAAACGCAGCGCCCGACTGGGCCAAGGCCCAACCGAGCCGGGCCGCCGGCCCACCTTCCCGCGCCGCCTTCTCCCACCTGGCGACCGCGCGCCGCCGCAGCACACCGTGGCCGACTCGGCCACGCGCCCCGCCCCCTCCCCCTTATAAGCTGGATCCGGGGCCCCCCTGGAGCCTCGAAGCCGCCCTGCCCCGCCGCCGCTCGCCGCTGCTGCCGCGCGCGGCCGCCGCCGCACGCCGCTGCCACCTCCCCGCCCCGCCGCAGAAGCCGCCTGAGCCGGAGGTATAAGCCGCCGCCGCCGGTTTTCTCTAGAAAACTGATCTCTTTTTTTAGAAACCCTAGTTCGTTTTTTTAAATCGGTTCTCCAGTTTTTCTCGGTTTAGTTACTTTGCGGACGTTCGTCCATACGTTCGTTCTAACGAACGGTGTTCACTCGTTAGCCACAGACAACGAATGTTCGTTCTTTATCCTGTTCGTTAGTTTTCTTTTTCTCGGATTTTCCGCGATTATTTTCAATCGCGATTTCTGATCCGATTTTCATTTCAGTTTATCTTTTCGCTCGTTTATCAGAACCAGGCGATTCAAGCGCCTAGATCTTCATCTCGAAACCCTCTTTCCGTTTAATCAACTTAAACATGATTTTGGTCCTGTAAAAATTGACCTTAGTCCATATTAGTAAACGGATCTTGTTTCTTTCGCAGTTTGAGTTTCGTTGCTCCGTTTGATTTAATTCTTTTCGCAAACCGGAGTTCTTAAGTTGAACTTTCTGGTTAGATCTTCTTATGAGATTTACCCATGTTTTCTTTGCTTGATTGCTTATGTATGCTATTGTTTGTTTGCGATAGAACACCTGGAGTGCGAAGCGTGCTACTACGAGTCCCTAGGTTTTGTGGATTATCAGAAAGGCAAGTAACACTTTGATCATACCCCTTTATCACCCAGTTTTTATGCATTAGTTCCAATCCTCTAACATTGTATGCTTAGGATGTGATTAACATGTGGGTTGGGAAGTAGTTGATGAGGTAGAACCTATTGCCCTATTATTTATCAAACCCTTGGGAGTTACTTCTACGTGTTGCTTATACTGCTATGCTATGCTCGTAGACATGGTTTGGGTGAGTGAAATCCATGACAGATGAGAGATTGTTAATTAATGGTTCAACTTAAGGTGGCAACTTGAATACACATCTGGGTGGATTGTTTGTTGGGCACCTAGGGAATCCAGTGTTGCCCTAGGATATCCCGGAGTACCAGTGTGATAATCCTATGGTCCGCCACCTAGGCTCAAAGGGAACTGAGATATTTTCATGCTAGAAACTTTTGTGTGCAGCCACAAGCTATTATGGGCTCTAGCATAGCTGAGTAAGTTGCGTGAAGCTCCCGAAGAGGTGGATCAGCAGGTAGAGGGATGTAGGTTGGTATGGTCTGCCCGGAGTAAGGGGTTAATGCTTCTGAAAGACTGTGTCTCGGTCATCCATTTCTCAAACACCATGAAGTACGAGAAATCCAATGGAGGAGATCGAGTCTTGTGGGGAAAAGTGCACAAACCTCTGCAGAGTGTATAAACTAATCATGGTTAGCCGTGTCCCTGGTTATGGACATCTTGAGCATCTAGTACTTGGAGTATCATAAGTATCTCATCACTATTAAATAATATTATTGGGTTGTTAACTACATTAATTGGGATTGAGTTGGAGGAACCTTCTCAATGATGTCTCAGCTACCATGATAGTTAAATAAAATCTATTAATTTGTTGTAGGGAAAAATTGGCTTTTTGCAAAACTATAACCATAGAGCTTTCCACCAGCCATATATGCATATAGTGATAGTATTATTCTCTACTCGCTCTACTGTGTTACTTTGCCAGCATATTCCATGTGCTGGCCCGTTTCGGGCTGCAACGTATTATGTTGCAGACTTTTCAGACAAGGAGTAAGGTTCGTTAGGTCGTTGCCGTGCAGCTCAGCTATGCCGTTGGAGTTGATGGACTCACTTTATCTTCCAAGCCTTCCGCTGTTATCATATTAGATGGCCTTAAGCCATATTTATTGTAATACGTTCTCTTTTGAGACATTCGATGTAGTAAGTGTGTGATTGCTACTCTGTTATAAAGCCTCGAGTACTGTGTGTGTCAGCATTACTGATCCAGGGATGACACTGAAGCACAGAGACTTGACCGTTTGAGGTCGGGTCGCTAGAAGATGGTATTAGAGCACACGCTGAGTGTAGGACACGACCACTAAGCTAAAGCCCTAGATCACTATTCTCTTCTCATTTCTGACTCCTCTCCATTTTCTACTCTTTAGGATGGCGGACGCAAGGAACAAGTTTGCACAACCGTATGAAGACGCCCCCTTTTGACGACACTTGAAGGAAGTCCCTAGGTAGCTGAACATCAGAATACCAAGCTTCACCGGAACTTACAACGCCACCTTACCAGAAGAGGAGCGATGGATGATTCAAGTTCAAGTTCCAGGAAGGACATTCACGCTAGTTGTCGGTGTCAAAACCGACGGATCTCGGGTAGGGGGTCCCAAACTATGCGTCTAGGCCGGATGTAACAGGAGGCACGGAACACGATGTTTTACCCAGGTTCGGGCCCTCTTGATGGAGGTAAAACCCTACGTCCTGCTTGATTAATATTGATGATATGGGTAGTACAAGAGTAGATCTACCACGAGATCGAGGAGGCTAAACCCTAGAAGCTAGCCTATGGTATGATCGTTGTATATGGAGTTGATACCCTACGGACTACAACCCTCCGGTTTATATAGACACCGGATAGGGTTAGGGTTACATAGAGTCGGTTACAATGGTAGGAGATCTTGAATATCCGCATCGCCAAGCTTGCCTTCCACGCCAAGGAAAGTCCCATCCGGACACGGGACAAAGTCTTCAATCTTGTATCTTCATAGTCCTGGAGTCCGGCTGAAGGTATAGTCCGGCTACCCGAACACCCCCTAATCCAGGACTCCCTCAGTAGCCCCTGAACCAGGCTTCAATGATGACGAGTCCGGCGCGCAAATTGTCTTCAGCATTGCAAGGCGGGTTCCTCCTCCAAGTCCTTCATAGAAGATTGTAAACACCAAGAGTAGTGTCCGGCTCTGCAAAATAAGCTTCCACATATTGCCATAGAGAGAATAATATTAACACGAATCAAATCTGCTGACGTATTCCGCAGTGCGTCATCACACTATGGCCAAGTTCTTTACTCGAATCGTTTTCACTTTTCCACCTCAGCGTGTTTTGCGAGGCGGTTTCCTTGGCACGTCTTGTCAAACCAGAGATCGTGTACCCCCCTTTTACGGGATTCTCATCAATAAGGACGTGGGTAACCCAACCGCGCTACTTATCACGGCGCTTGGGAGGCAAGCGAGTTTTACTAGGCTGGTGGGGACGCACAACCGCATCCGCCCATATAAGGGGATAAGGATCCACCTTTTTTACCTACGCCTTCTTCCTCCTTTGCCTATCCATCTCCTGCGCACTCGAGCTCCAGCGCCCAAGCCCGCACTTCCCACCTCAACCTTCTCCAGCAATGTCCGCAGCGGGAGGAAAGTGGATGGTCTCCTCCGCCAAGGAGGGCCAAGTCAAGAAGCTAAGGAAGGCCAGATACCTGTCCAAGGACATTGCGCACCGACTTCCCGAAAAGGGGCAGCTTCTCCCCACCCCAAGGCCCCATGAGAGGGTAGTATTTCTTCCCCACTTCCTCCGCGGACTGGGTTTTCCACTTCACCCATTTGTCCGGGGGCTCATGTTCTACTACGGCCTGGATTTCCACAATCTGGCCCTGAACTTCATCCTCAACATCTCGGCGTTTATCATCGTGTGCGAGGCTTTTCTCCGCGTCCACCCTCATCTCGGCCTCTGGCTCAAGACCTTCAACGTCAAGCCCAAGGTGGTGCGCGGCAGCCAAGCGGAGTGCGGAGGCGCCATGGCGGGCAAGATGGCGAATGTCCTATGGTTCGAGGGCTCTTTTGTGGAGACCCTAAAGGGATGGCAATCCGGGTGGTTTTACATCACCGAGCCGCGCAATCCGAAATGGACCGCAGCCCCCGAGTTCCGATCCGGACCCCCCACGTGGCTTATGTCCTGGAAAGAGACGAGCATGTCGTGGGGTGACAAAAAAGAGGTGACCGGATTGCAAACATGCATCCAGTCCCTGGTGAACAAGCCAATACGGCTTGTCAATGTAATCCAGGTTATGCTTGTCCGCCGGATCCTCCCGTGCCAACAACCGGATTTTAATCTGTGGGAGTTTGACCTGGCGCAGCATCAAACCCTCAGCAGGCTCTTTGACACGACGTACGAAGACGCCTGGAAGATGCTATTCAAGGGCGTCGAGGCTCCCGCATCCGCTTCCGAGGACCGCGGATATAGCTCGCAGCATCATGCTAGCGAGGTAAGCCATCTACACCTTTTACAGGATGTTAAGCTTTTTTCATAGTTTGACTCTATGCAGGATCTAAACTCCCTTACCTTTGACAGGCTCGGCGGGCGATATACGGACCGATTAACTGTCCGGCTCCGCTGCCCGAAGACCCAACCCCAGCTCTACTAGTGAAGCTGCTGGCTCCGGCGCCTTATGTGGTGCCGGAGAAGAAGGCCAAGAAGAAGAAGACCACGGGGACTCTAAAGAGTGCCCGCAACATGGTGGTGTTGGACTCGTCATCTGACGAGTCCGAGACGCCCTCCTCCCGTGAAAACGAGGAGGAGGAAGAAGAAAACTCTCCCCCCCCAGCGGAGGGAGGAGAGAAGAGGAAGGCCGCCCCAACGGGGGAGGCCGAGGGGTCTAGGAAAAGGAAGACCCCTCCGCCGGACTACGCCCCCGACGCCGAAGAGGGCAAAGAGGAGTGGACAAACAGGGCCAAGCGTCCGGCAAAATCGTAAGTTCGGATATCAGAGTAACTCATGATGTTCCTTTGTTGCACAGCTTTCCCTAACGTCGAATGTAATTATGCAGTCTGCCCCGGGCCGAATTCGGCGAATCGTCGGGCGGCTCCCTGGACTCATCGGATGTGAACTCAGTTCCGCCCGCTGTCTCCCCCCGCACTGCAGACGATGCCGAAGTGGCGTCGCGACAAGCTCCGGGGCAGGAGGAGGTGGTCCCGGAGGAGCCCCAAGGCAACCTCCCGGACTCCAGGAGTGAAGGGGATAAGGCTCCCCAGGGCTCCCAGTCCGGCTTTGTGCTGGACACTGCACCGGAATCTTCCACAGTTCCGGACCGCGATAGGCGAACTCCTTCCAAGAGGAGCAAGCCTTCTAAGCCGGCGGCCTCCGTCCAACCGGAGGTGCCGGACAATCTGCTGGAGGTGCTTGGCGACGCCTCCATCGACGAGGGGCACAGTACTATTATGAGTACGGTGATCCAGAAGGTTCAGTCCGCCAAGAGCGGACTGACTGAAGCTTGCGCTAGCCTTCTAACAGGCTTCGAGGTAAGTAAAAATATGTAAAAATATTACCGCATAGACAGTAGCCCCTGATGCTCTGTTTGGCGTTCGGAAAGAAAAGCCAAATAGAGGATCTATTAAATTTCATAGGAGTCTAAAAAAGAGTCAATATGCGTATGCAGGCTTCACTGCTATCCACCGCCGCACTGACTGCGGAGGTGGGTGTCCTGAAGCAGGACCTCGAGCGGACCGAGCAAGAGCTCGGCCTTGCCAAGCGACGGCTCGAGGAGAAAGAAGGTAAGAAATACCTTACAGAAAAAGTGCCTATAAAAAGGCATGATTGCGAAAAGAATAACAGGATTGTACTACTTATTGTAGGGGCCACGACTGAGGTTGCGACCCTTAAGCAAGCGCTGTCTGAGGCCGAAAAGAAAACGACTGCGGAGCGCACCGAGCGAGACAGACTTGGGGCTCAGGTCGGCGAGGTGCAGCAAGAGCTTCAGGCTCTCATGAAAAAACATGAGAGTTTGGAGCTTGAGTCAAAGGCGCAAGCATCCGAGCTCGCGACGGCCCTAGAGGCTGCCAAGTCTGCCAAGGCCAAAGCCCAAAAGGCCCTCCAAGAGTTGGAGGAGATGAGGAAGATAGCAGCGGGTAAGGCATTCTTTATGCAAAGCAGAAATAAAAAAATGAACTACTTGTTACTTACCCGGATCCGGAGCTCTCCAGGGGCATTCGCAGATCTTCCCCGCAGCGTATCCAACGCAGCCGCATTCTACCGAGCTGAAGAGGGTAGCTCAGTGGAGAAGGTGTTCTGGTCTTAGTATTCTGAGGCCGGACACCCTGTGCCCTTGAGAGACCAGCTGAAACAGCTGGTCGAGCTCCACAAGGCGGCCGAACAGGCCATGAAGGGCTTCATAGTTCGGCTGTGGCCCGGAGAGGCCCTGCCTGGGAGCTATTTCGCGCTGGTGCGGCGGCTGGTGGAGGCCTGTCCGAGGCTCGAGGTCATCAAGCGCTCCGTCTGCATCGAAGGTGCCCGTCGGGCCCTTGCCCGTGCAAAGGTGCACTGGGGTAAGATGGATGGTGAGAGGCTTGTGAAGGACGGGCCGCCGCCAGGGAAGGAGCATCGCAAGCCCGAGAACTACTACAAGGATGTTCTTGCAGGTGCCTGCCTTGTGGCGGATGAATGTACCAAGGATGTGATTTTTGAATGAACTCGCTCGTGTTTATCCTGTGCGCTGAAAACTTGTTCATATGCGCTAAGCAATGCTTATTGAATTTAAAATATTACTTTTTGTGCGGCCGTTTATCAAAAATTAAGAGATGGCCAGTCGTCGGCTTCTGCCCCCATGCCACTAGTGCTGGGGTGTTCGGGATAAACCCGAGCGCTCTTTTTCCCATAGTTGAGTCCTTCGAGGGAGGCGCTCAGCACAACGAACCAGGCAATCGGACTATAATGCTTGAACACTCTCACTTAGCCATAGAACTCTATAATTTTAAATTTCGGCGAAGCCCCTAGTTTGGAAGACCGAGTTCGGGGCGCTATCCACGCCTTGGCCGGACAAAGCCAGGTCCTCGCTCGAAGCGGCATAACCCTTTAGGGACTCGAAAAACCTCTCGAACAACGACCGGTCTCTCGCCACATCATGACAGTCAGTTTTAGCTTTCTCCACTGAGGTGCTTAACCCAGCTGAACCGGGGCACAATCGCAGTGGTTCTCCTAGTGCTACCTTACCCGATATAGCGGAACGTAAGGCACCAAAACATAGGAGCCGGGCAAACCCAACTATTGACCCAAATCATGGTTCGGAGCCGATGCATATAGTGCTATAAGTTTGGGGTGCCGCACTTGTGAAAGTGTACGGACTTCTCACACCATTATGAGGGGTACTGAAGCCCCTGGCGTGTTTCCCGTACCATGGTGTATGGGTGCAATCATGTCAGTTAATAAACATAAATGTGAAAAGAAGATAATGCAAAAAATAGATAGGAAGCTATGCATTGTTTATAAAGAGGCTATTTATCGAAGCCGAACGATACAAATAGTGTGGTAAGCAAAAGATATTGGACTATTTAGTATGTCCTGACCAGGGACAGGCCGCGGAATTGTATTTAAAACAAGTATACTACTCGTAACAGAGACCACAGGGGAGTTCCATAATGCGGCATGGCTTGTCTGCCTCCCTGGAGCTTGCATTGTTTGTGCGGCAGTCGAATTGCCGAACAGGTCGTCCGAAGTATGGAGTCCTGAAAATAAGAAAAAATAAAAAAAGGAATCCGGCAGCCCCTAGTACGTTTTAAGCCGTATTTTGGGCATGCCGTTATTGTGCCCCTTCCCCTGTGCCCATGGTATTTCAAGGGCGTAGTTATGTACGCGAGGTACTGGTTTCGCTATGTCACGAGAGCTGGGGTTGGGGCCGCATTGCTACGCTTGCTCAGAGTGTGCCGGGCGGTCCTACTGTGCGTTACTCCGGGCGCGCTTGGCTGTGTCTAGCTTTTTAACGGCCGGACTGGAGAATTGCCTAAGAAGGCTACTTTGTACTTCCGCTGCAAGAGCTGCCGTGTGCTCCTCCGTACGGAGGGAGCGTTCAGTGTTTCCGTTGACCGTAATTACTCCTCGAGGGCCTGGCATCTTGAGCTTGAGATATGCGTACTGCGGCACCACATTGAACTTTGCGAATGCGGTTCGTCCGAGCAGGGCGTGATAGCCACTGTGAAACGGGACTATATCGAAGATTAACTCTTCGCTTCGGAAATTGTCCGGGGATCCGAAGATCACGTCAAGTGTTACTAATCCTGTATAGTTGGCTTCTACACCTGGTATAATGCCTTTAAAGGTCGTTTTTGTGGGCTTAATCCTTGAGGGATCTACGCCCATTTTCCGCACTGTATCCTGATAAAGCAGGTACAGGCTACTGCCGCCGTCCATGAGGACTCTTGTGAGATGAAATCCGTCGATGATTGGGTCGAGAACCAATGCGGCGAAGCCGCCATGACGGATGCTAGTGGGAGGGTCCCTTCGATCAAAAATGATCGGGTAGGACGACCATGGGTTGAACTTTGGGGCGACTGGCTCCATCGCATATACACCCCGTAGCGCACGCTTCCGCTCCCTCTTGGGAATGTGGGTTGCGTATATCATGTAAACCGTCCGCACTTGTGGGGGAAAGCCCTTTTGTCCATTGTTGTTCGGCGGCTTGGGCTCCTCCTCGTCGTCGCTGTGCAGCCCCTTGTCTTTGTTTTCGGCTCTTAACTTGCCTGCCTGCTTGAACACCCAACAAGCCCTGTTAGTGTGATTGGCTGGCCTTTCGGGGGTGCCATGTATCTGGCACAAGCGGTCGAGTATTCGGTCCAAACTAGACGGGCCCTGAGTATTCTTTTTGAATGGCTTTTTCCGCTGACCGGATTTATAGCCTTTGAATCCGGCATTGACTGCCATGTCTTCGTTGCTGTCGCTGTTAAAGGGGCCTTTTTTTCTTATTCCGGTGTGTCCTGCCACTTTTGTCCTTGGTATCTGAGTTACCAGGGTTTTTGATAAGTTGTTACTGCGACCTAGCCAGCTGTCTTCTCCCGCGCAAAAGCGGGTCATGAGTGTCGTGAGGGCTGCCATAGATTTCGGCTTTTCCTGTCCCAGGTGCCGGGCAAGCCACTCGTCGCGGATGTTATGCTTGAAGGCTGCTAGGGCCTCTGCGTCCGGACAGTCGACTATCTGGTTTTTCTTTGTTAGGAACCGTGTCCAGAATTGTCTGGCCGATTCCTCTGGCTGCTGAATTATGTGGCTTAAGTCATCGGCGTCCGGTGGTCGCACGTAAGTGCCCTGGAAGTTGTCGAGGAATGCGGCTTCCAGGTCCTCCCACGAACCGATTGAGTCTGCTGGCAAGCTGTTAAGCCAATGCCGGGCCGGTCCTTTAAGTTTGAGTGGGAGGTATTTGATGGCGTGTAGATCATCGCCACGTGCCATGTGGATGTGAAGGAGATAATCCTCGATCCATACCGCCGGATCTGTTGTGCCATCGTATGATTCGATGTTTATGGGTTTGAAACCCTCTGGGATTTTATGATCCATTACTTCATTCGTGAAGCATAGCGGGTGTGCGGCACCTCTGTACTGGGCTATATCACGACGCAGCTCGGAAGAGCTATGTCTGTTGTGTTCGGCCCGGCCGGATTTGTTGTATCCGGAGTGAAGATCATCGTCACGTGCCGTAGGGCGCCTGCGTGATCCGTAGATCGATCTTGTTTGTCTTGCCTTATCCTCCAGTACGTCTCGCAGGTCTGGCGCATTTTCCCATGCCTTAGTTGAGCGGCGTCGGGGCATGGCTTGGGTGGAGGACCGAGAGGCCTCTCTGTCGCGGCCGCGAGGTGGCCGGTCTGCCATGTCATGCGCTGGTGATGTAGGTGCTTCCTGCTCTGATCGGGGTAGCGGCCTACACTTTGGGTAACTCTTGGAGGGGCGTTCGAGTTCATACTCTTCGGCCGCAAGGACTTCAGTCCATCTATCAGCTAGCAAATCTTGGGCAGCTCTAAGCTGTTGCTACTTTTTCTTGAGGCTGCTTGCCATGGCTAAAAGCCTGCGTTTGAAACGCTCTTGCTCGGCGGGGTCTGATGGTATGATGAATTCGTCGTCATCGAGGCTTGCCTCGTCTTCGGAGGGAGGCATATAGTTATCATCCTCGACCTCTCGGTCGGCCGCTCTCTCATGAGGGCTGGCTTCTCCATCTTCCTATGCCGAATCTTGCTGAGGTGGGTGTTCTTCGGCGCTATCCGGGGTAGTATTATCTCCCGCGCCGGAATCACCGTTTTTTGCTTTGGCGGGATTTAGAGCGGCGCCGCTGATGCCGGCGCTTTGGCTGTTTCTTGGGGGTGTCATCCCCCACTGTTCCATCGCCATCTCCATCTTTTGGAGTATCCACCATATATATGTCATATGACGAGGTGGCCTTTCAGCGCCCTACAGGTGCTGGTTCCTGTTCGTCTCCTACATCGTCGTCCATACCGTCGATGTCTTCGGAGCCGAAGTCAAGCATGTCGGTTAAATCGTCGACAGTGGCTACAAAGTGGGTGGTGGGTGGGCCTTGAATTTCTTCATCGTCCGTATCCCACCCTCGCTGACCGTAATCCGGCCAGGGCTCTCCTGATAAAGAGAGAGACTTAAGAGAATTCAGGATGTCACCAAAAGGTGAGTGCTGAAAGATGTCTGCGGCGGTGAACTCCATTATCGGCGCCCAATCGGATTCGATTGGCAGGGGCACGGGGGGTTCGGAGTCCGGGGAGGATTCCGGATCCTCGGAGTCACGGGTCATGCAGAGTGCGGGGCTAGCGTTCGGCTCGATCGCATTTGAGATCGTAGCCCCCGAGGTGACGTCCAACCGCTCGTCCTCAATTGGTTCAATAGGCTCCGAGTTGGGGGTCAGAACCGATGGGTGTGCGGCCTCCAGAACACTGTCCGGAGGCAGAGCTAGATCATGCCCCTCGAGATAGTGCGGCGCGCTTGGCCGTGGCTCGAACCCGTTGAAGATCAAGTCTCCGCGGATGTCAGCCGTGTAGTTTAAGCTTCCAAACCTGACTCGATGGCCAGGGGCGTAGCTTTCGATCTGCTCCAGGTGGCCAAGCGAATTGGCCCGCAGAGCAAAGCCGCCGAAGACGAAGATCTGTCCGGGGAGAAAAGTCTCACCCTGGACCGCATCATTATTGATGATCAAAGGAGCCATCGGGCCTAAAGGCGACGACACAGAGGAACTCTCAATGAAAGCACCAATGTCGGTGTCAAAACCGGCGTATCTCGGGTAGGGGGTCCCGAACTGTGCGTCTAGGCCGGATGGTAACAGGAGGCACGGAACACGATGTTTTACCAAGGTTCGGGCCCTCTTGATGGAGGTAAAACCCTACGTCCTGCTTGATTAATATTGATGATATGGGTAGTACAAGAGTAGATCTACCACGAGATCGAGGAGGCTAAACCCTAGAAGCTAGCCTATGGTATGATCGTTGTATATGGAGTTGATGCACTACGGACTACAACCCTCCGGTTTATATAGACACCGGATAGGGTTAGGGTTACATAGAGTCAGTTACAATGGTAGGAGATCTTGAATATCCGCATCGCCAAGCTTGCCTTCCACGCCAAGGAAAGTCCCATCCAGACACGGGACGAAGTCTTCAATCTTGTATCTTCATAGTCCTGGAGTCCGGCTGAAGGTATAGTCCGGCTACCCGAACACCCCCTAATCCAGGACTCCCTCACCAGTCACTAAACCCATAGATTTTTCCTTCGATGCACCAACCTGGAGTCTAGGAAAGAGTATGGCAGCTCACATCACCATGGGACGCATTGGAGAAGTTTATCATAAGGAGCTTAAGGATACTATCTATCAGATTTGTTGGCGCCGAGATGAGCAATGGGAGATGATCAGCACCAGGAAGGATAGATCAATTGCAGCTTTCATCCAGGAGTTAAACCAACACATTCGTCGCTAGGAGAACCAGATGTGTGCAGGAATGATAGACCTAAAGAAGGCGATGACTAGAATCACGGAAATGGAGGAGGAACTTAAGGCTACACGTGAATATTATGAGGAGGAAATCGTCGTACTAGTGGAGAAGAATGAATATTTGGAAAGGAAGCTAGGAGTATTCATGGGAGACCCCGCACCAGGAGGAGAAGACTAAGAACCCAAGGAGATTCGCCCGGAGGACTACATTATCATCGACGAAACCGACACGGACCCCGACGATAGCGATGATGATTATGAAGACGAAGCTGGAGCAGACATCATGGAGTCTTCAACCGAGGAATATTTTTAGTAGACAACCACATCAGTAGTAGTATTCCTCCATGTATGTAGTATAGTCTGGGCACTTTTGTAACGATAGTTAGATCGATTGTATGCCCTTGCTTGCTTGATTGAGTGAAATGATTGTGTTTGTCTCATGTGCATATGGGTAGTGTTTTCTCATTAGACCTCATTCTATTCTAATCTCTCCCCTCTAAACCCATCAGATGCCTCCGAGACGTGACCCCGGATTTACTTTCCCACCTGAGCTCACTCAGTTGATCCAGCAGCAGAATACCTCGATGCAGTTGTTAGTTCAGAACCAAGGCAACAACAACAACGACAACAATCCACCGCCACCACCACCAGTTGATAACTTAGCCCGTTTTCTGAGGTTGCAGCCACCGGTGTTTTCCAGTAGCACCGAGTCAATAGTGGCAGATGATTGGCTCCGCAGGATTTGAAGGGAGTTAACCACTGCAGGATGTACCGATGCCGAGAAGGTGCGTTTTGTCGCACATCAGTTGGATGGACCAGCAGCCTCATGGTGGGAGAATTACACTGTCACCTACCCTATAGCCACTGTTACATGGGATCAGTTTCAGCAAGCTTTCCGTACAGCCCATGTCTCAACTGGAGCTATGAGTATGAAGAAGCGTGAGTTTTGCAACTTACGCCAGGGGAACCGTACTATGGCTCAGTACGTGGATGAGTTTAGCAAGTTATCCTGCTATGCCCCTGACGATGTGGCCACAGATGCCACAAAGCAGGAGAAGTTTATGGAAGGGCTGAATAACGAGATGAGCATGCAGTTGATGGTGGCAACATTCAACAACTACCAGGAGTTGGTAGATAAGGCTCTTATGATTGAAGGGAAGCAGCAGCAGATTGAGAGCCGTAAGAGGAAGTATGGACAAGCAAGGTATAATTCAGGAGCTCAGCAGAAGCCTCGCCTAACCCCGAACACGGGAGGACTTATTAATAACCATGGAGGCCACACCCACAATGGAGGAAGTAAGCATAATCATACTGGCCCAAGGAATGGAAATGGGAATGGAGCAAGCAACAATCAGAACCGTTCCAATCCAGCCCCACCCGCCAAGAGAGACCTAAGCCACATTACTTGTTTCAAGTGCGAGAAGACTGGGCACTATGCCACGGGGTGCCCTGAAGCGAAGAATGGGAACGGTAATGGGAGCGCAGGAAAGAATCCCAATCCATTGAACAAAGGACAAGTGAACCACGTCAACGTGGAGGAGGTTGAAGAGCAGCCAGACGCGATTATTGGTAAGTTTTTGGTTAAGTCTTTAACCGTCCTTGTTCTTTTTGATACTGGTGCATCGCATTCATACATATCAAGGGAATTTGTGGATAAGTTTAAACTACCAACCCAAGCCCTTAGGACCCATCTGTTAGTGAGTTCACCTGGAGCAGAGTATATGGCTAGTCGATGGTGCGACCAGATACCCTTAACCATTGGTAGCCCTGTTTTTCCATCCGACCTAATAATTTTGGAGTCACAAGGATTGGATGTGATATTAGGTATGGACTGGATGTCTAAGTATGGAGGAAGCATTGACTGTGTTAGTAAATCAATTTGTCTCACCACCCCTGAGGGAAAAAGGATCAAGTATGTATCTAGGCATGCGCCAAGGAGTAGCCAAGTAAATACCCTCACGGGAGTTGTTCAGGAGGAAGTGCCTGTAGTGAAGGATTACCCGGATGTTTTTCCAGAGGAATTACCAGGCTTGCCACCGAATCGAGACATCGAGTTTTTGATAGAGCTATTGCCAGGCACTGGGCCTATATCAAAGCGACCATATCGGATGCCCGCAAATGATCCCGAGGAGATTAAGAAATAGATCAATGAGTTATTGGAGAAGGGTTACATTCGACGGAGCTGATCACCATGGGGAGCCCCAGTGATTTTGGTCGAGAAGAAGGATAAGTCTCTAAGAATGGTTGTTGATTATCGTGCGTTAAATGAGGTAACGATCAAGAACAAATACCCACTACCGATGATCAATGATTTGTTTGACCAGCTGCCAGGAGCCAAGGTGTTTTCAAAGATCGATCTGCGATCTGGATATCACCAGCTGAAGATACGAGAGAAGGACATACCAAAGACAGCATTCACCACACGGTACGGGTTGTATGAATATACGGTCATGTCGTTTTGATTGACTAACGTCCCTGCCTATTTCATGAGCATGATGAACTAGGTGTTCATGGAATATTTGGATATGTTTTTTGTGGTGTTCATTGATGATATAATGGTATACTCGAAGAATGAGGAGGAGCACGAAGAGCATTTGCGTTTAGTTCTCAAGAAACTCAGGGAACATCAGTTGTATGCCAAGTTTAGCAAATGTGAGTTTTGGCTGAAGGAAGTTGGATTCCTTGGACATGTTATATTAGGAGAATGTGTAGCAGTAGATCCTACCAAGGTTCAGTCAGCCACTGAATGGTTGGCACCGACTTCAGTTAGCGAGATCCGCAGTTTTCTTGGACTTGCAGGATACTATTGGAGATTCATTGAGATTTTTTCCAAAATTGCGAAGCCAATGACGGAGTTATTGAAGAAAGATACCAAATTTAAATGGACAGAAGAATGTGAAGCGAGTTTTCAGGAGTTAAAGAAACGTTTGACCACAACCCCAATGCTGATTCTGCCGGATATACGCAAGGAGTTTCAAGTGTATTGCGATGCCTCTCGCCTAGGACTTGGAAGTGTGCTTATGCAGGACGGAAGAGTTGTTTCGTATGCCTCACGACAACTAAAACCGCACGAATTGAATTATGCCACACATGATTTTGAGTTAGCAGCCGTAGTGCATGCGTTGAAAACCTGGAGACATTACCTTATTGGAAACCGTTGTGATGTGTACACGGATCATAAGAGTTTGAAGTACATTTTCACACAGACGGAGCTGAACCTTAGGCAGAGGAGATGGTTGGAGCTTATAAAGGATTATGACATGAAGCTTCACTATCATCCAGGTAAGGCCAATGTCGTAGCAGACACCTTGAGTCAGAAGAGTTATGCTAACACCCTAGTAAGCACGGGATTGCAAAAGGAGTTAGCAGAGGATCTCAGGGAACTTCGATTGGAGATTGTTCCTAGAGGTTTTGTTGCAACAATGGAAGTGCAGTCTACATTGTTAGGAAAGATTCGAGAAGCTTAGAATGATGACAAAGAGATTGCCGAGATAAAAGAGAGAATGAGCGAAGGAAAGGCCAAAGGTTTTCGTGAGGATGAGCATGCCACCTGATGGTTTGAGGACCGTGTTTATGTGCCCAATAATAGAGATATCGGGAAGTTAATACTTCAGGAGGCTCATGACTCACCATACCCGATACACCCCAAAAACACCAAGATGTACTTGGATTTGAAGGAACGTTTCTAGTGGACTGGTATGAAGAAGGATATTGCCGAGTATGTAGCCATATGTGATGTATGTCAGAGAGTAAAGGCTGAGCATCAAAAGCCAGCAGGATTGTTACAGCCTATGCCAATACCCGAATGGAAATGTGATAAACTTGGCATGGATTTTATCACCGGATTGGCCAGGACCAAATCAGGATATGATTCTATATTGGTAGTAGTTGATCACTTCACCAAAGTGGCTCACTTTATCGCAGTGAAAACCACCTATACAAGTGCAAAGTTGGCCAAGATATACATGACTAGGATCGTATGTCTGCATGGAGTTCCAAGGACCATCGTATCAGATAGAGGAACACAGTTTACTTCAAAGTTTTGGCATCAACTGCACCAGACTTTGGGAACGAGATTGGAGTTCAGTACAGCATTCCACCCGCAGATAGATGGACAGACCGAGAGAGTTAACCAGATTCTGGAGGACATGTTGACGGCATGTGCGCTAGATTATGGATCTAGTTGGGATGACAATTTGCCCTACGTGGAGTTCTCATATAACAATAGCTATCAAGCCAGTTTGAAGATGGCACCGTTCGAAGCCATGTATGGATGAAGGTGTAGAACACCGTTGATGTGGGATGAAGTTGGAGACCGACAGTTGTTTGGACCATATTTGGTCAAGGAGTCCGAAGAAAAGGTTAAGTTGATCCGAGATAGACTGAAGATAGCTTAGTCCAGGTAGAAGAGTTATGTAGATTCAAAACGCAAGGAGATAACCTATGAAATTGGAGACATAGCATATCTGCCAGTGTCACCCCAGCGAGGAGTGAAACATTTTGGAGTTAAGGGAAAGTTAGCCCTGAGATTTGTAGGACCGCATCGAATTTTGGAACGAATGGGAGAAGTTTCCTACAAGTTGGAATTACCTGAAGGACTGTCAGGAGTTCATGATGTATTTCATGTTTCACAACTGAAGAAGTGTCATGCTAAGATGGCCAATATACCGTTAAGAGATACAGTACCCTTGGAGGCGATTCAGTTGGACAGTGATTTGACCTATGAGGAGAAGCTAGCCAGGATTCTTGAATTTGCCAGCCGAGTAACTCGCAGCAAGGTTATCAAGTTTTGCAAAGTTCAGTGGAGTCACCATACCGAGGATGAAGCCACCTGGGAACGAGAGGATGATCTTCACAAAGACGACCCACACTTATTCTCTAGCCAATCCGAATCTCAAGGGCGAGATTCATCTTAAGGGGGGTAGGTTTGTAACATCCCAAATTTTCAATTTGGAATGTTATACGTAGATCATTCATGCATATTATATTTTATTGCACTTCCTTTCGCGAATCCTTGGAATCCTAAGCAACTCAAGGACCCTCGGAGAGAGTTGGGGATTTCCCTGTTTTCATATTTGAGTTTTATCAAATATTGAAACGAGGATTTTTGGTTTTAATTATTTTTCTCTCCGAAAATATTTCATATTAAAATATATGAGAGGAGATAATATGACTTCTCCAAAATAAATGAAATATTCGAGGAAAAATATTAAATCCCAATATTTGATTTTATCCGGAGTTTATTCCTATTTTATTTGAATTAGAAAAATTGCACGTTTTTCAAAGTTGCATTTTAGGGCCAAGAAAATGTTCATCTTGTTCTACATATTTTATTTAGACGGTGAAAATTTGTTTTGGCATTTTTAGATTTTTATTTTATTTTCTAGGATTTATTTAGTTCCGCCGATTTTTTTTATAAAAAACGCAGCGCCCGACTGGGCCAAGGCCCAGCCGAGCCGGGCCGCCGGCCCACCTCCCCGCACCGCCGTCTCCCACCTAGAGACCGCGCGCTGCCGCCGCACACCGTGGCCGACTCGGCCACGCGCCCCGCCCCCTCCCCTTTATAAGCCGGACCCGAGGCCCCCCTTGAGCCCCGAAGCCGCCCTGCCCCGCCGCACGCTGCCACCGCCGCTCGCCGCTACTGCCGCACGCTGCCGCCACCGCACGTCGCTGCCACCGCCTCGCCACACCTCGCCTCCCCGCCGCGGAAGCCGCCGGAGGTGGAGGTATAAGCCGCCGCCGCCGGTTTTCTCTAAAAAAAACCGATCCAATTTTTTTAGAAACCCTAGTTCGTTTTTTTAAATCGGTTCGCCGGTTTTTCTCGGTTTAGTTACTTTGCGGAGGTTCGTCCATACGTTCATTCTATCGAACGGTGTTCACTCGTTAGCCGCAGACAACGAACGTTCGTTCGTTACCCTGTTCATCAGTTTTCTTTTTCTCGGATTTTCCGCGATTATTTTCAATCGCGATTTCTGATCCGATTTTCGTTTCAGTTTATCTTTTCGCTCGTTTATCGGAATCGGGCGACTCAAGCGCCTAGATCTTTGTTTCGAAACCCTATTTCCGTTTAATCAACTTAAACATGATTTTGGTCCTGTAAAATTTGACATTAGTCCAGATTAGTAAATGGATCTTGTTTCTTTCGCAGTTTGAGTTTCGTTGCTCCGTTTGACTTGATTCTTTTCGCAAACCGGAGTTCTTAAGTTGAACTTTCTGGTTAGATCTTCTTATTTGATATTTACCCGTGTTTTCTTTGCATGAATGCTTATTATGTTATTGTTTGTTTGCGATAGAACACCCGGAGTGCGAAGCATGCTACTAGGAGTCCCTAGGTTTTGCGGGTCATCGGCAAGGCAAGTAACACTTTGATCATACCCCTTTATCACCCAGTTTTTATGCATTAGATCCAATCCTCAAACATTGCATGGTTAGGATGTGATTAACATTGGGTTGGGAAGTAGTTGATGAGGTAGAACCTATTGCCCTGTTATTTATCAAACCCTTGGGAGTTACTTCTACGTGTTGCTTATACTGCTATGCTATGCTCGTAGACGTGGTTTGGGTGAGTGAAATCCATGACAGATGAGAGATTGTTAATTAATGGTTCAACTTAAGGTGGCAACTTGAATACACATCTGGGTGGATTGTTTGTTGGGCACTTAGGGAATCCAGTGTTGTCCTAGGATATCCCGGAGTACCCGTGTGATAATCCTATGGTCCGCCACCCAGGCTCAAAGGGAACTGAGATATTTTCATGCTAGAAACTTCCGTGTGCAGCCACAAGCTATTATGGGCTCTAGCATAGTTGAGTAAGTTGCGTGAAGCTCCCGAAGAGGTGGATCAGCAGGTAGAGGGATGTAGGTTGGTATGGTCTGCCCGGAGTAAGGGGTTAATGCTTCTGAAAGACTGTGTCTCGGTCATCCGTTTCTCAAACCCCATGAAGTGCGAGAAATCCAACGGAGGAGATCGAGTCTTGTGGGGAAAAATGCGCAAACCTCTGCAGAGTGTATAAACTAATCATGGTTAGCCGTGTCCCCGATTATGGACATCTTGAGTATCTAGTACTTGGAGTATCATAAATATCTCATCACTATTAAATAATATTGTTGGGTTGTTAACTACTTTACTTGGGATTGAGTTGGACGAACCTTCTCAATGATGTTTCGACTACCATGATAGTTAAGTAAAATCTATTCCTTTGTTGTAGGAAAAAATTGGCTTTTTGCAAAAACTATAACCATATAGCTTTCCACCAGCCAAATATGCATATAGTGATAGTACTATTCTGTACTCGCTCTACTGTGTTACTTTGCCAGCATATTCCATGTGCTGACCCATTTTGGGCTACAACGTATTATGTTGCAGACTTTTCAGACAAGGAGTAAGGTTCGTTAGGTCGTTGCCGTGCAGCTCAGCTATGTCGTTGGAGTTGATGGACTCACTTTATCTTCCAAGCCTTCCGCTGTTATCGTATTAGATGGCCTTAAGCCATATTTATTGTAATAAGTTCTCTTTTGAGACATTCGATGTAATAAGTGTGTGATTGCTACTTTGTTTTAAATCCTCGAGTGTTGTGTGTGTTAGCATTACTGATCCAAGGATGAAACTGAAGCACGGGGACTTGACCGTTTGAGGTCGGGTCGCTACACTTATTGCAAGAATCTATTAGTTATCGAAGCAAAGTACTACGTGCATGCTCCTAGGGGGATAGATTGGTAGGAAAAGACCATCGCTCGTCCCCAACCGCCACTCATAAGGAGGACAATCAATAAATACATCATGCTCCGACTTCTTAACATAACAGTTCACCATACGTGCATGCTACGGGAGTCACAAACTTCAACACAAGCATTTCTCAAATTCACAACTACTCAACTAGCACGACTCTAATATCACCATATCCATATCTCAAAACAATTATCAAGTATCAAACTTCTCATAGTATTCAACACACTTATAAGAAAATTTTATTATTAATCTTGAATGCCTAACATAATTAAAGCAATTTACCACGCTTTTTTGTAGGACTCTCGAAATAATCTAAGTGAAGCATGAGAGAATGAAAAGTTTGTATAAAAAAATCCACCATCGTGCTCTAAAGGATATAAGTGAAGCACTAGAGCAAAAACAATATAACTCAAAAGATATAAGTGAAGCACATAGAGTATTCTAACAATTTCCGAATCATGTCTGTCTCTCTCAAAAAGGTGTGTGCAGAAAGGATGATTGTGGAAAACTAACAAATAAAGACTCAAATAATACAAGACTCTCCAAGCAAAACACATATCATGTGGTAAATAAAAATATATCTCCAAGTAAAGTTACCGATAGAAGTAGACGAAAGAGGGGATGCCTTCCGGGGCATCCCCAAGCTTTGGCTTTTAGGTGTTCTGAGATTATCTTGGGGGTGCCATGGGCATCCCCAAGCTTAGGCTCTTGCCACTCCTTGTTCCATAATCCATCATATCTTTACCCAAAACTTGAAAACTTCACAACACAAAACTTAAACTAGAAAATCTCGTGAGCTCCGTTAGCGAAAGAAAAGAAAACTCCTCTTAAAGGTACTGTAATGAACTAATTATTTATTTATATTGGTGTTAAAACTACTGTATTCCAACTTATCTATGGTTTATAAACTATTTCACTAGCCATAGATTCAACAAAATAAGCAAACAACACACGGAAAACAGAATCTGTCAAAAACAGAACATTCTATAGTAATATGTAGCTAACGCAAGATCTGGAACCCGAAATATTCTAAAATAAATTGCTGGACGTGAGGAATTTATCTATTAATCATATACAAAAAGAATTAACTAAATATCACTTTCCAAATAAAAATGGCAGCAGTTCCCGTGAGGGCTAAAGTTTCTGCTTTTACAGCAAGATTAAAAAGACTTTCCCCAAGTCTTCCCAACGGTTCTACTTGGCACAAAAACTAATTAAACACAAAAAAACAACCAAAACAGAGGCTAGATAAATTATTTATTACTAAACAGGAGCAAAAATCAAGGAATAAAAATAAAATTGTGTTGCCTCCCAACAAGCGCTATCGTTTAAAGCCTTATAGCTAGCCATTGATAATTTTAATGATGCTCACATGAAAGACAAGAATTGAAGCACAAAAGGAGCATCATAAAGCATGTGAAAAACACATCTAAGTCTAACATACTTCCTATGCATAGGCATCTTATAGGCAAACAAATTATCAAGGCAAGCAAAAACTAGCATGTGCAAGGAAGAGGAAAGAAACAATAGCAATCTCAACATAACAAGAGGTAGTTTAGTAACATGAAAATTTCTACCACCATATTTTACTCTCTCATAATAATTACATGTAGGTTCATAAGCAAATTCAACAATATATCTATCACAAAACTTATTCTTAACAAGATCCACATGTATGCAAAGTTGACACTCTTCCAAAATAGTGGGATTAACATTAACTAAAGGCATGACCTCTCCAAACCCACTTTTATCAAAAACTTCATAAGATTGAACATTCTCCAAATATGTCGGATCTAAAGTTGACACTCTTCCAAACCCACTTTAAATAATATTGTAAACACTATTATCAATCTCATATTCATCATGGGGCTTAAATAAATTTTCAAGATCAAAAGAAGAATCACCCCAATCATGATCATAGCAACATATAGTAGTCATAGCAAAAATAGCATCCCCAAGCTTAGGGTTTTGCATATCATTAACGCAATTGACATAAAGAGAGTTTATAATAACATAATTGCAATCATGCTTTTCATTGAAGGAACTATTAAGTATGAGTGCAATAGCAACGATCTCATGTTTAACATAAGGAACTATAGCAAATTCATCTTCATAAATATTGTCATCATGGCCACAAGAATAGCAAGCATCATGTTCATCAAGGGATATTTCAATCAAATCATCAAAATCATAATTATCTATAGATTCATGCATATCATTATTTTCTTCCGAAGCAACGGTTATTCTTTCAATAAGTTCTTTGACATAGACATTATGAGCATAGTTTTCATAGCAATATTTAAGTATGTCAAATTTTTCAGATTCTTAGAGAGTAATATCATATTTTTCAATCAAAGAAGCAACTTCATAAATACCCTTAGAAGCAACAAATTCTTCAATTCGTTCGATATCGTAGTAACTATAAACACCCTTTGCATAAGAAGATAATATTTCAATATCATTAAACTCACATAGGTAGGGGAGGTGTTTTTTTAGGGTTCTTAGAGCAACAAGTAAAATCACAAATTTCACAAATATTCCAGGCATAACACAACAATCTGTTTATTTGATTCCATAAGAGTCCCCCTTTTTCAGACAAACGATGACGCACAAAATGAGCATGCTCATCTAAAGATTTCCCATCAACTAGGCTAGTTGGGGTCTCAGCACGAGCACATAAGGATCGAAGATGATCTAAGTAGAACACTTTAAGTGGATCCATATCAATAGATTTTTAGTAAGCAAAGATGCAAGCAAATAGAAGGCACAAGGAACCACAAACAAGGATACATACAGGAAGAAGGCAAACAAAAGAAGAGGCAAATATGGAAAGAGAAGGAGGATGGAGAGAGAGGGCAAATAAAATGGCAAGGGTGAAGTGGGGGAGAGGAAAATGAGAGGCAAATGGCAAAAAATGTAATGTGGGAGATAAGGGTTTGTGATGGGTACTTGGTATGTTGACTTTTGTGTAGACTCCCCTGCAACGGCGCCACAAATCCTTCTTGCTACCTCTTGAGCACTGCGTTGATTTTCCCTTGAAGAGGAAAGGGTGATGCAGCAGAGCAGCGTAAGTATTTCCCTCAGTTTTTGAGAACCAAGGTATCAATCCAGTAGGAGGCCACGCACGAGTCCCTCGCACCTACACAAACAAATAAACTCCTCACAACCAATGCGATAAAGGGGTTGTCAATCCCTTCACGGTCACATACGAGAGTGAGGTCAGATAGATATGATAAAATAATATTTTTGGTATTTTTATGATAAAGAGAAATAAAGATGCAAGTAAAATAAATGGCAAAGGAAATAACTAAGTATTGGAAGATTAATATGATTGAAAATAGACCCGGGGGCCATAAATTTCACTAGTGGCTTCTCTCGAGAGCATAAGTATTACGGTGGGTGAACAAATTACTGTTGAGCAATTGACAAAATTCAGCATAGTTATGAGAATAACTAGGTATGATCATGTATATAGGCATCACGTCCGAGACAAGTAGACCGACTCCTGCCTGCATCTACTACTATTACTCCACACATCAACTGCTATCCAGCATGCATCTAGAGTATTAAGTTCAAGAGAACAGAGTAACGCTTTAAGCAAAATGACGTGATGTAGAGGGATAAACTCATGCAATATGATATAAACCCCATCTTGTTATCCTCAATGGCAACAATACAATATGTGCCTTGCTGCCCCTACTATCACTGGGAAAGGACACCGCAAGATTGAACCCAAAGCTAAGCACTTCTCCCATTGCAAGAAAGACCAATCTAGTAGGCCAAACCAAACTGATAATTCGAAGAGACTTGCAAAGATAACCAAGCATACATAAAAGAATTCAGAGAAGATTCAAATATTGTTCATAGATAAACTTGATAATAAACCCACAATTCATCGATCTCAACAAACACACCGCAAAAGAAGATTACATCAAATAGATCTCCACAAGAGAGGGGGAGAACTTTGTATTGAGATCCAAAAAGAGAGAAGAAGCCACCTAGCTAATAACTATGGACCCGTAGGTCTGAAGTAAACTACTCACACTTCATCGGAGGGGCTATGGTGTTAATGTAGAAGCCCTCCGTGATCGATACCCCCTCTGGCGGAGCTCCGAAAAAGGCTCCAATATGGGATCTCGTGGATACAAAAAGTTACGGCAGTGGAATTAGGGTTTTGGCTCCATATCTGGTAGTTTGGGGGTACGTAGTTATATATAGGAGGAAGGAGTACGTCGATGGAGCAACATGGGCCCCACGAGGGTGGAGGGCGCACTTGGGGGGGGGGGGGGTAGGCGCTCCCCCTACCTCGTGCCTTCCTGGTTGATTGCTTGACGTAGGGTCCAAGTCCTCTGGATTGTGTTCGTTCCGAAAATCACGTTCTCTAAGGTTTCATTCCGTTTGGACTCCGTTTGATATTCTTTTTCTGCAAAACCCTAAAATAGGCAAAAACAACAATTCTGGGCTGGGCCTCCGGTTAATAGGTTAGTCCCAAAAATAATATAAAAGTGTATAATAAAGCATAATAATGTCCAAAACAGGATATAATATAGCATGGAACAATAAAAAATTATAGATACGTTGGAGACGTATCAGTGGGCACGGAGGGTAGCGGCTGACGGGTGAAACCATGCAGACAATCGCAAGTAGCCAGTTGGACAAAGGCAACACAGGGCACCAGGAAGACACTGCGGGAGATGGTGATGCATTGAGGCCTTGAGGGCATGCAACGACACATTTCAGGCGTGGCATTGTGCTATGGGGAAACTATGGCGGGTGCAGCAGGGAGGCGCCACGGGCGTCCTGTGGTGCTGTCCAGGCACGGCATCATGGCCAAGCGAAAGCGGGGCGCCAGGGAGGCGCTGTTGGCGTCCGTTGATGCCGTCCCACCGCATCGTTGTGGTTGCGCAAAGCTAAAGGAGGGCACCGGGGAGGTGATGCGGGCGTGCGTTAGTGCTGCCCAGGCGCGGCATCGAGCTCCATCTCAGCATGCTTATGATGTTGTGCACATCGGAGCTTGATTCCGGCAGCGACGGCTCGATTATGAAGAATAAGCGCATGAGAAGTGTAGATCAAACATCTGTTATTAGATGCATCTAGCGGACTCTTTGACTACCTAGTCTGATATAGTGGAAGATTGAAGAGCAAACAACCAAGGGATGGCTGATTGTTTTGCGTAAATAGAAGTGGCATTTGAAGAACAAACGACCGAGGGACGGCTGTGTACTAAATAGTAAAAGTTTTGTTGCATGATTTGTTTAGTATTTTTTTTCTGAGATGGAATCTGTGGGGCATGTGTGATGACGTGGATAGCTTGCATGCTAATATAAATAGGATAGTGGGGGTGAATCTCTTAGGTACATAGGATAAAGAGTTGTTCTATTATATGCCAAGCAGTGTCGTATTCCAGAAGACTTGATCGCTGGGCTGGAATACGGGGCTTTTCGGTTCCTCTGAGCTGGGTGCCACAACCCGGCAACCTGAAAGCCAGTACTCTGAAAGCCAGTGCCATGAAAGTCAGCCCTAGAATGGCTGACTCCTGAACTGCATGATGTAACAATTTTCCCAGGACTGGTTGGCTGGCTTGTTGTCCCTGTTGTGCTTCGGACATGGATCTTTGAAGGCTTCCTCGTAATTACGAGGGCAATAAGGCGGCTTTCTAAAGTTGTTGTTTTGACACTAACTCTTGAAGCCAGTATTAGTATTGGCAACAAAATCTAAGCCTCCTTCAGAGTTCTTGCATTTGTTGCTATTATGATTGTTGTTCCCATTGCTAGTCTTCAGATGATTCTTGCCACTGTTTTTCATGCCCTTACCAGACTTTTCATCATCTGAAGCTGGATCCTTGGTGTTATCAGACTCGGCGTACCTAGTTAATACATCCATGAGATCACTCATCTCCTTGACCTTCCTCTTCAGACGCCAAAGATCTGGACCAAAGGTTGGAATCGGCAGTTCCTTTCTAGTACGAGCACAACTGCCTGAGTTGTAATGTTGTTGATACGTCTCCAATGTATCTATATTTTTTGATTGTTCCATGCTATTATAGTATCAATCTTGGATGTTTTGAACGCAATTATATGCAATTTATACCATTTTTGGGACTATCCTAATAACCTAGTGCCCAGTGCCAGTTGTTGTTTTTTGCTTGTTTTTGGCTTTTAAAAAAAATCAATATCAAATAGAGAAAAAGCTTTGGATTATTATTTTCTCGACCAGAAGGGACCCATGAAGGTTCAGGAGAAGACTTGAGGAGTCCCACAGGCTAGTGGCCCGTCGTGGCACCTCTTGACCTAATTCTGCCTCTATAAATTCTCAAATATTGCCCATACATCTGAGAGCCACCTGGAATACTTTTTTCGCCGCTCCAAGTTTCTATTCTCACGAGATCCCATCTGGAGGCCTTTTCCGGCACTCTTCCGGAGGGGGAATCGACTATGAAGGGGCTCTACATCAACCTTGATGCTCTTCCGATGATGTGTGAGTAGTTTACCACAAACCTACGGGTCCATAGCTAGTAGTTAGATGGCTTCTTCTCTCTCTTTGATCTTCAATACGGTTTTTTCCTCGATGTTCTTGGATATCTATTCGGCGTAATCACTTTTTGGGGTGTGTTTGTTTGGAACATAATGCTCTAGATGCATGCTGGATAGCGGTCAATGTGTGGAGTAATAGTAGTAGATGTAGGCATGAGTCGGTCTATTTGTCTCGGATGTGATGCCTATATACATTATCATTGTCTTGAATATCGCCGTGATTATTTCCTTTTCTATCAATTTCCCAACAATAATTTGTTTATCCACCATATGTTATTTTCAAAAGAGAAGCCTCTAGTGAAAACTATGGCCCCTAGGTCTATTTTAATCATATATAAAAATCCAAAATTACTTTGCTACAATTTATTAACTTTATTTTATTTTGTGTTTTTGTTTATCTATCTATCACTACGAGATTTGATCCTTGCAACTAACCACCAAGGGATTGACAACCCCTTGTTTGCGTTGGGCGCAAGTATTTGTTACTTTGTGTTTAGGTGCTATTCAGGACGTGTTGTGTGGTTCTCCTACTCGATTGAGAACCTTGGTTCTTAACTGAGGGAAATATTTATCGCTACTGTACTATGTAATCCTCTCCTCTTTGAGGAAATCCCAACACGGCTCACAAGTAGCAACCGCAGTCAAGGCTTCAGCTAGACGTGCGTTCTCTACATTCATATTGATGACCCACAAGTATAGGGGATCAATTGTTGATCTTTTCGATAAGTAAGAGTGTCGAACCCAACGAGGAGCGGAAGGAAATGACAAGTGGTTTTCAGCAAGGTAATGTTCGCAAGTGCTGAAATTGTAAGTGACAGAGTAGTTTGATAGCAAGATATTTTGTAACGAGCAAGTAATAATAATAGTAACAAAAGTGCAGCAAGGTAGCCCAATCCTTTTGAGGCAAAGGACATGCCAAAACGGTCTCTTATAATATGCAAAGTGTTCTTGAGGGTACACGGGAATTTCATCTAGACACTTTCATCATGTTGATTCGATTCGTATACACTACTTTGATAGTTTGATATGTGGGTGGACCGGTGCTTAGGTGTTTTTCTTACTTGAACAAACCTCCTACTTATGATTAACTCTCTCGCAAGCATCCGCAACTACGAGAAAAGTATTAAGAATAAATTCTAACCATAGCATTAAACTTTTGGATCCAATCGGTCCCTTACGGAATAGCATATAAACTGGGGTTTAAGATTCTGTCACTATCGTAACCCATCATCTAATTGCTACTCAATAATACATTCCCTTAGGCCCAAATATGGTGAAGTGTTGTGTAGTCGACTTTCACATGACACAACTAAGGGAATCACAACATACATACTATCAAAATATCGAACACATATCAAGTTCACATGATTACTTGCAACATGATTTCTCCCGTGACCTCAAGAACAAAAGTAACTACTCACAAGTGATAAACATGCTCAAGATCAGAGGGGTATTAAATAGCATAATGGATCTGAACATATAATCTGCCACCAAATAAACCATATAGTAATCAACTACAAGATGTAATCAACACTACTAGTCATCCACAAGCACCAATCTATAGTTCCGATAACAAGATTGAACACAAGAGATGAACTAGGGTTTGAGATGAGATGGTGCTATTGAAGATGTTGATGGAGAATGCCCTCCCCAAGATGGGAGAGTTGTTGGTGATGATGATGATGATGATTTCCCCCTCCGGGAGGGAAGTTCCCCCGGCGGAATCGCTCCGCCCGAGGGCAAAAGTGCTCCTTCCCAAGTTCCGCATCGAGACGGCGGCTCTCCGTCCCAAAAGTCATCTCCTTATTTTTTCTATGTCAAAATTACTTATATACTAGAAGATGGGTACCGGAGGTGAGCTTGGGTGAGCACAACCCACCAGGGCGCGCCTGGGCTCCCTAGCGCGCCTAGGTGGGTTGTGCCCACCTGGTGGGCCACCTCTGGTACTCATTTGCTCCAATATTCTTCATATATTTCATAAAAATCCTCTATGAAGTTTCAGCTTGTTTGGAGTTGTGCAGAATAGGTAGCCTGACGTAGCTTTTACAGGTCCAAATTTCCAGCTGCCGGAATTCTCCCTCTTTGTGTGAACCTTGCAAATTATGAGAGGAAAGGCATTAGAATTACTCCGAAAAGCATTATTATGCATAAAAATATCATAAATAATAGTAGGAAAACATGATGCAAAATGGATGTATCAACTCCCCCAAGCTTAGACCTCGCTTGTCCTCAAGCGAAAACCGAAATCTAAAAACATGTCCACGTGCTTAGAGAGAGAGGCGTCGATAAAAAACAAAATATGGACATAGAAGCATCATGTTGGTTATTATAAAAGTAAAAAACTCAAACATAAGACTCTTATAATAGAACTTTTATCATAGACTTCTCATGAGTAAGTGACAATTCATCACACTATCGAAGTATAAAGCAAAAACTTCATTAGAAACCAACAAACTATGTTCTGAGTCAACTTTGCAACTACAATTCATCATCTTTTCAGGAAGGGTCACATATCAGAGCCTTTAGGCAAGTCCACATACTCAACCATCCTATAGTATTCTATGATTGCTAACACTCACCGCATACACATGAGAAAAACGTTTCAACCGGATACCTAGAAAGATAGGGGCTTATAGTTTCGCGTCCCAACGTATTCACCTCAAGGGTGATGTCAACAATAATAACTCATGCTACCCATATTCAACTAGACATATGTGCCTAGATCTTTCCTCACCACATGATGCTTGCCAAAGGAGAAAAATAAAAAGGAATAGAGAGAAAACTTTGACTCTTTGCATAAAAGTAAATACATAAAGGTAAAAGATAGGCCCTTCGTAGAGGGAAGCAGAGGTTTCCATGCGCTTATTTGTTTGTATGCTCAACCCCTTAGTGCAAAAGAACGTCATGTTGTATTGCCCCTTGTGATGGCAACCTTTATTATGCAGTTTGTCGCTTTTATTCTTCACCATCACAAGTGCGTACGACGCTCAATTTTCTCTTACACTAAATGATCTCACACTTTTAGAAGCAATTTTTATTGCCTTACTGCACCGATGACAACTTGAGGGATCTTGCTCAATCCCTAGGTAGGTATGGTGGACTGTTGAAAATAAGATTTCGGTTTAAGGATTTTTGGATGCAGAAGTAGTATCTCTACTTAGTGCGGAATTTTTGGCTAGCAAAGATAGGGGCCAAGCACCACATGTTGAAGGATCTATCACAATATAACTTCTATGTGAATATGAACAAACATAAATCATTAAGTTGTCCTCCTTGTCCAACGTCAACAATTTTGACATATAATATTTTGATGGGCTCACAATCACAAAAGATTTCTAGGATAGTGTATTTATATGTGAATCTTCTCTTCCCTTATTGATTCTTTCATGATTTGCATCATTGACTAATTCTATGTTTGTCAATCTCTAATAAAATTTTCTACCTATACTTTTCCTTATGTGGTGTCATCACCTACCATAAGATTAGCATATGATCTTCTTGATTTATTTCCTTTCCTTTTATTTATTTCCTTCCTTTTATTGAAACATGAAAGTAAAGAAAGCAAAAACTCAAACTAAACTTTATTATATATCTTGCACACGATTACAAGGATAGATCACTAAGCAAACTCTCGAAAAGAAAGGATCGAACTAAACTTTTATTCATCTAAAGCAAAAGATTGAACTAAAATAAGTAAAGGTAAAATATAGTGGGGATGATACAATACCGGGGCACCTCCCCCAAGCTTGGCGGAAGCCAAGGGACGTGCCCATACCCGATACTCAATTTTTTTTGTGATGAAGAAGAAGGTGGTGATGGTGTAGTGGTATTTTCCAATATAACCATGAGTAGTTCCTTCAAACCTTGAATCTCCCGAAGGGCTTGATGAAGTAACTCACTTCTTCACTTCAGCCATTATGTGATTATTTTTCGGGCTCCAGGGGTTCGTTCCTGCACTGTTTTCTCTTGGGCGAGATATCTCCCAATTGGACGGTATGTGCCTATGAGGAGTATTCTCGAACCCAAAATTGTGAATCAAATTGCCAAAATTATTACGATGTAACCTGTGTAAAGGCCTTCTTGGTGGGGTTTATTCTTGCACTTCGAGGCTCTCTTGATTATTTGACAATATCATAGATTGATGAGGATTCGGATGAGTAGAGATGCCAGCCAATGTGCCTCTCTCGAAAGCCGGAGAGTGAACCCCAGAAGGATCTTACCCTTCTTCCTCCATAGCAACTTCTTTAGCTCCCTCTCTCCTTAGATACTCCTGAAACACCCCTGTGTCTGCTTCTCCGTTGTTGGAGGAAGGTAGACATGATGCTGGCCTAACTGAATCTGTCATAAAACAAATAGAAAAAGAAAACAGAAGATTTCTCCGTGATACAATGTTCAATAGGTTCAGGGGGTATATAAAGATTTTTTTTATCTTGGAAAACAAGCAAATGGGAGAAAAGCGGAGTCCGGAAGGTACCCGAGGTGGGCACAACCCACCTGGGCGCACCTACCAGGCGCGCCTTGGTGTCTTGTGCCCACGAGGGTACGCTTCCTGGAAGTTTCTTATTTTCATAATTTTCTAAATATCCCAAAACTGACAAAAAATATTTTTGCTGATTTTTGGAGTCCATTTACTTACCGTATCACATACCTCCTTATTTTCACGATTCTGGAGTGTTCCGGAAGGACTCTTTTATGTGTTCTTCTGGTGTCATAGTTTGGATAATATTACTTTCAAAATTAATGGGCGTACATGAGATATAATGTTTTATTCGTTCCCCATTAACAACCTTCGGGTTATAGTACCTTTGGCATTATTTATTTTGATAGCTCCAGAACGATAAACCTCCTCGATAACATAGGGTCCTTCCCATTTTGAGAGGAGTTTCCCTGCAAAGAATCTGAAACGAGAGTTGTACAAAAGAACATATTCTCCAACTTTAAACTCACGCTTTTGACTTTTATCATGCCATCTTTTAACTTTTTCTTTAAATAACTTGGCATTTCCATAAGCTTGGGTTCTCCATTCATCTAAAGAGTTAATATCAAATAACCTCTTTTCACCGGCAAGTTTGAAATCATAGTTGAGTTCTTTGTTTGCACAATATGCTTTATGTTCTAACTCAAGACGCAAATGACATGCTTTTCCATAAACAATTTTGTAAGGTGACATGCCCATAGGATTTTTATATGCTGTTCTATTAGCCCAAAGTGCATCATCTAATGTCTTAGACCAATTCTTCTGGGACCTATTGACAGTCTTTTGCAAAATTAATTTTATTTCACTATTGCTAAGTTCAACTTGACCACTAGACTGAGGATGATAAGCTGATCCAATTCTATGATTAATATCATACTTGGCAAGCATTTTACGGAAAGCATCATGAATAAAGTGTGAACCACCATCAGTAATTAAATATCTAGGGACTCCAAACCTTGGGAAAATAACTTCCTTAAGCATTTTAATAGAGATGATGTGATCAGCACTACTGGTTGGAATAACTTCTACCCATTTAGTAACATAATCAACAACAACCAAAATATGTGTATATAATCAAATCCCCCAACATCAAATGGTTCAACAACAAGTGAATAATTCAAAGGCATTTCTTGATGCTTATCGATATTACCTATTCTGCATTCATCTCAAGATAAAGACGAACTTACACGCATCGTTGAAGAGAGTAGGCCAATAAAATCTAGATTGCAATACCTTGTGAGCAGTTCTATCTCCAGCATGATGCCCTCCATAAGCTTTAGAGTGACATTACCATAGGATTTGTCCCTGTTCATGATCAGGTACACAACATCTAATAATACCATCTACTTCTTCTTTATAAATATGTGGGTCACCCCAAAAGTAATGTCTTAAATCATAGAAGATTTTTTTTCTTTTGTTGGTATGTAAAGCTAGGAGGTAAATATCCAGCAACAATGTAATTAGCATAGTCAGCATACCAAGGAGTATTATGAGAAACATTTATTGTAGCTAACTGCTCATTGATACGTCTCCGTCGTATCTATAATTTTTGATTGTTCCATGCCAATATTATACAACTTTCATATACTTTTGGCAACCTTTTATACTATTTTTGGGACAAACATATTGATCCAGTGCCCAGTGCCAGTTCCTGTTTGTTGCATGTTTTTTGTTTCGTAGAAAATCCATATCAAACGGAGTCCAAATGGGATAAAAACTGATAGAGATTTTTTTGGAATATATGTGAATTTTGGGAAGTGGAATCAATGCGAGACGATGCCCGAGGGGCCCATGAGGGTGAGGGGGGCGCCCCGGGGGTCAGGCGCGCCTTGGGCCCTCGTGGCCACTCCGTAAGGCGGTTGGTGCCCTTCTTTCGCCTCAAGAAAGCCAATATCCGGATATAAATCGTGTTACAATTTCAGCCCAATCAGAGTTACAGATCTCCGGGAATATAAGAAACGGTGAAAGGCCAGAATCTAAAACGCAGAAACAAAGAGAGACAGAGAGACATATCCAATCTCGGAGGGGCTCTCTCCCCTCCGCCGCCATGGAAGCCATGGACCAGGGGGTAAACCCTTCTCCCATCTAGGGATAAGGTCAAGGAAAAAGAAGAGGAAGGGGTGCCCTATCCCCCTATCTCCCGGTGGCGCCGAAACACCGTCGGGGCCATCATCGTGTGACGGCGATCTACACCAACACCTCCATCATCTTCACCAACATCTTCATCACCTCCCCCCATCTATCTACAGCGGTCCACTATCACGCAATCCTCTTTACCCTCTACTTGAACATGGTGCTCTATGCTTCATATTATTATCCAATGATGTGTTGCCATCCTATGATGTTTGAGTAGATTTTCGTTGTCCTATCGGTAATTGGCGAATTGCTATGGTTGGTTTAATTTGATTGTGGTTATGTTGTTGTCCTTTGGTGCCCATCATATGAGCATGCGCGTGGATCACACCATAGGGTTAGTTGTATGTTGATAGGACTATGTATTGGAGGGAAAGAGTGACAGCAGCTTCAACCTAGCATAGAAATTGATAAATACGGGATTGAAGGGGGACCAATATATCTTAATGCTATGGTTGGGTTTTACCTTAATGAACATTAGTAGTTGCGGATGCTTTCTAATAGATCCAACCATAAGTGCATAGAATTCCAAGTTAGGGATGACATGCTAGTAGTGTCCTCTCCCACATAAAACTTGCTATCGGTCTAGTAAAGTAGTCAATTGCTTAGGGACAATTTCGCAACTCCTACCACCACTTTTCCACTCTCTCTATACTAAATTTATTGCTTCTTTATCTAAACAGCCCCTACTTTTTGTTTACGTGCTCTTTATGATCTTGCGAACCTATCCAAAAAACACCTACAAAGTACTTATAGTTTCATACTTGTTCTAGGTAAAGCGAATGTTAAGCGTGCGTAGAGTTGTATCGGTGGTCGATAGAACTTGAGGGAATATTTGTTCTACCTTTAGCTCCTTGTTGGGTTCGACACTCTTACTTATCAAAAGAGGCTACACTTAATCCCCTATACTTGTGGGTTATCAAGACTTTTTTTTGGCGCCGTTGTCGGGGAGTTATAGCATGGGGTGAATATTCTCGTGTGTGCTTGTTTGCTTTATAATTAAGTAGTTTTTATTTTGTGCTCTTATTTTCTATCTTTAGTTATGGGTAGGAAACGCAAAATACCAAAAAAATTAGTGGTACCTACTGAACCAATGGTTGAAGAACCACTCAAAATCTATCACACTACTAAAGCATTTTACTTGGATCATCTTCGATCCCTATGTGCTCGGGCTAAAACCCCAACTAGTTTAGTTGAGGGAAAATATTTAGATGAGCATGCTTGTTATGTGCGACACCGCATATCTGAAAAAGGGAAACTTTTACTAGATCAAATTCATTGTTTGCAGTGCTATGCTTGGAATTTATGTGAAATATATGATTGTACTTGTTGTTCTAAAAACCCTAAGAAACACATTCCTTACCAATGTGAGTTTAGTAATAATGGAATCGTATCTTCGTATACTAAGGGTGTTTATAATTACTATGATGTTCAACAAATTGAAGAATTTGTTGCTTTTAGGGGTACTTGTGAAATTGCTACTTTTATTGAAGAGTGTGATACTACTCTCTACAAATCTGAAAATTTGGCCATACTTAAATATTGCTATGATAATTATGCTTCTAATCCTTATATTAAACCATATATTGAGGACTCCTCCGCTGTCCAAGAAGAGACTAATATTTTTCAGGAGTCTATGGACGAAGAAATTAATGATGTTGTGAGCTCATTGGATGGAAAAGATGAGGAGAGCGAAGAACAAAAGGAGGAAGAGCGGATTAATCACCTGTTCCCACCATCTAATGAGAGTAACTCTTTATCCCATACATTTTTTAATTTCCCTTCGAATTTACCGAAGGATGAATGCCATGATAATTGCTATGATCTTGTTGATTCGTTTGAAATATCCCTTTTTGATAATGCTTGCTATGCCTGTGGCCAAGATGCCAATATGAATTATGCTTATCGATATGAACTTGCTATAGTTCCTTATGTCAAACATGAAATTATTTCTATTGCACCCACGCATGATAGTCCTATTATCTTTTTGAATTTGCCCGACTACACTATATCAGAGAAGTTTTCCCTTATTAAGGATTATATTGATGGGTTATGTTTTACTACTACACATGATGATTTTGATAGATATAATATGCATGTGCTTGCTGCTCCTACTTGCAATTATTATGAGAGAGGAACTACATCTCCGCCTCTCCATGTTTCCAATATGATAAAATTGCGAGAAACTGTTTATACTATGGATTGGCCTTTACTATGTGTGCATGAATTGTTCTTTTATGACATGCTAATGCATAGGAAGAGAGTTAGACTTCGTTGTTGCATGATATATGTTACTTTGTGCTCACTACTAGATCATAAATCATTGTTAATTAAAATTGGCTTTGATATACCTTGGGATCCGGGTGGATCCATTACTTGAGCACGATATGCCTAGCTTAATGGCTTTAAAGAAAGCGCTACTAGGGAGACAACCCGGAAGTTTTAGAGAGTCATTTATTTCTGTTGTGTGCTTTTATAAAGTTGAAAAACAAAAATAATGTGCCAAGATTTGCCTTTAGGATGTTTACGTTGCTTGTTGGTTTGTGCGGTGCAAAACAGAAACTTTGGCTGTAGTGCACGATTTTACATTTTTTTACTGGAACATCAAATGGTTCTGAAACTTTTTGCACTGTCTTTCTATACAAATTGTTTATTTTTCCTATTTTTCAGAATTTTTGGAGTAACAAAAGTATGGTGAATGTTCAGATTACTACAGATTGTCATGTTTAAGACAGATTCTATTTTTGATGCATTGTTTGCTTGTTTTGATGAAACTATCGATTTCTATTAGTGGATTAAGCCATGGAAAAGTTATATTACAGTAGCTACAGTGCAAAAACAAAATATGAATTGGTTTGCAACAGTACTTCGAGTAGTGATTTGCTTTATTATACTAATGGATCTTACCGAGCTTTCTGTTGAGTTTTGTGTGGATGAAGTGATCAAAGATCGAGGAGGTCTCGATACGAGGAGAAGGAGGGGAGGCAAGAGCTCAAGCTTGGGGATGCCCAAGGCACCCCAAGTAAATATTCAAGGAGACTCAAGCGTCTAATATTGGTATGTTTTCGGTTTCGTTTCGTTCATGTGATACGTGCAAATCTTGGAGCGTCTTTTGCATTTAGTTTTCACTTTTCTTTGATGCACCATGATGGTATGGGATAGTCCATGGTCGATTTATAGAATTCTCTTTGCACTTCACTTATATCTTTTGAGTATGGCTTTATAGAATGCTTCATGTGCTTCGCTTATATCATTTGAAGTTTAGATTGCCTGTTTCCCTACACATAGAAAACCGCCATTTGTAGAATGCTATTTTTCTTCACTTATATTTGTTATAGAGTGGGCATATCTTTTGTAGAAAGAATTAAAACTCTCTTGCTTCACTTATATCTATTTAGAGAGATGACAGGAATTGGTCATTCACATGGTTAGTCATAAAATCCTACATAAAACTTGTAGATCACTGAATATGATATGTTTGATTCCCTGCAATAGTTTTGTTATATAAAGATGGTGATATTAGAGTCATGCTAGTGGATAGTTGTGGATTTTAGAAATACTTGTGTTGAAGTTTGTGATTCCCGTGGCATGCACGTATGGTGAACCGTTATGTAACGAAGTTGGAGCATGAGGTATTTATTGATTTTCTTCCTTATGAATGGCGATCGGGGACGAGCGATGGTCTTTTCCTACCAATCTATCCCCCTAGGATCATGCGCGTAGTACTTTGTTTCGATAGCTAATAGACTTTTGCAATAAGTATATGAGTTCTTTATGACTAATGTCGAGTCCATGGATTATACGCACTCTCACCCTTCCATCATTGCTAGCCTCTTCGGTACCGTGCGTTGCCCTTTCTCACTTTGAGAGTCGGTGCAAACTTCACCGGTGCATCCAAACCCCGTGATATGATATGCTCTATCACACATAAGCCTCCTTATATCTTCCTCAAAACAGCCACCATACCTACCTATCATGGCATTTCCATAGCCATTCCGAGATATATTGCCATGCAACTTCCATCATCTTCATATACATGACTTGAGCATCATTGTCATATTGCTTTGCATGATCGTAAGATAGCTAGCATGATGTTTTCATGGCTTGTCCATTTTTTGATGTCATTGCTATGCTAGATCATTGCACATCCCGGTACACCGCCGAAGGCATTCAAATAGTCATATTTTGTTCTAGTATCGAGTTGTAGTATTGAGTTGTAAGTAAAATAAAAGTGTGATGATCATCATTATTAGAACATTGTCCCATGTGAGGTTATCAAAATAAAAGTGGCCAAAGAAGCCCAAAAAAAGAGAGGCCAAAGAAGCCTACAAAAAAGGAATAAAAGGAATAAAAGGGAAAAATAAAATATAAATGAGAGAAAATGAGAGAAAAGAGAGAAGGGACAATGTTACTATCCTTTTACCACACTTGTGCTTCAGAGTAGCACCATGTTCTTCATATAGAGAGTATCTTGAGTTATCACTTTCATAAACTAGTGGGAATTTTCATTATCGAACTTGGCTTGTATATTCCGATGATGGGCTTCCTCAAATGCCCGAGGTCTTCATGAGCAAGCAACTTGGATGCACACCCACTTAGTTTCCAGTTTGAGCTTTCATACACTTATAGCTCTTAGTGCATCAGTTGCATGGCAATCCCTACTCCTCACATTGACATCAATTGATGGGCATGTCCATAGCCTGTTGATTAGTCGCGTCGATGTGAGAGTTTCTCCCTTTTTGTCTTCTCCACACAATCTCCACCATCATATTCTATTCCACCTATAGTGCTATATCCATGGCTCACGCTCGTGTATTGCATGAAAGTTGAAAAGGTTTGAGAACATCAAAAGTATGAAACAATTGCTTGGCTTGTCATCGGGGTTGTGCATGATTTGAATGCTTTGTGTGGTGAAGATGGAGCATAGCCAGACCATATGATTTTGTAGGGATAACTTTCTTTGGCCATGATATTTTGAAAAGACATGATTGCTTTATTAGTGTGCTTGAAGTATTATTGTCTTAATGTCAAATGATAGACTATTGCTTTGAATCACTCATGTCTTAATATTCATGCCAAGATTAGATTACATGATCAAGATTATGCTAGGTAGCATTCCACATAAAAAATTATCTTTTTATCATTTACCTACTTGAGGACGAGCAAGAATTTAGCTTGGGGATGCTGATACGTCTCCGTCGTATCTATAATTTTTGATTGTTCCATGCCAATATTATACAACTTTCATATACTTTTGGCAACTTTTAATACTTTTTTGGGACTAACATATTGATCCAGTGCCCAGTGCCAGTTCCTTTTTGTTGCATGTTTTTTGTTTCGCAGAAAATCCATATCAAACTGAGTCCAAACGGGATAAAAAGTGACAGAGTATGATGTCTGAGTAGATTTTCGTTGTCCTATCGGTAATTGGTGAATTGCTATGATTGGTTTAATTTTTTTTGTGGTTATGTTGCTGTCCTTTGGTGCCCATCATATGAGCGTGCGCGTGGATCACACCATAGGGTTAGTTGTATGTTGATAGGACTATGTATTGGAGGGCAAGAGTGACAGAAGCTTCAACCTAGCATAGAAATTGATGCATACGGGACTAAAGGGGGGCCAATATATCTTAATGCTATGGTTGGGTTTTACCTTAATGAACATTAGTAGTTGCGGATGCTTGCTAATAGTTCCAATCATAAGTGCATAGAATTCTAAGTCAGGGATGACATGCTAGCAGTGGCCTCTCCCACATAAAACTTGCTATCGGTTTAGTAAAGTAGTCAATTGCTTAGCGACAATTTCGCAACTCCTACCATCACTTTTCCACACTTGCTATAATAACTTTATTTCTTCTTTATCTAAACAGCCCCTACTTTTTATTTATGCGCTCTTTATTATCTTTCAAACCTATCCAAAAAACACCTACAAAGTACTTCTAGTTTCATACTTGTTCTAGGTAAAGCGAACGTTAAGCATGCGTAGAGTTGTATCGCTGGTCGATAGAACTTGAGGGAATATTTTTTCTACCTTTAGCTCCTCGTTGGGTTCGACACTCTTACTTATCGAAAGAGGCTACAATTCATCCCCAATACTTGTGGGTTATCGCTCATCAGGAAAACTATCATCAATAGGTAGTGGGTCATGAAGCACATTTTCAAGCCTAGACAAGCTATCAGTTACGGGGTTCTCAGCTCCTTTTCCATTAGTGATATGTAAAATAAATTCTTGTAGCAAGAGAACCCATCAAATAGGTCTAGGTTTAGCATCTTTCTTTTTGATAAGATATTTAATAGCAGCATGGTCGGTGTGAACAATAACTTTTGAATCAACAATGTAAGATCTAAATTTATCACAAGCAAACACCACTGCTAAGAATTCTTTTTCAGTAGTAGCATAATTCCGTTGATCACCGTCTAGAGTTTTACTAGCATAATGAATGAATTCAGTTTCTTATCAACTCTTTATCCTAGAACAGCACCAACAACATAATTAGTAGCATCACACATAATTTCAAAAGGCAAGTTCCTATCAGGTGGTTGAACAATAGGTGCAGAAATTAAGGCTTTCTTGAGTGTTTCGAAGGCTTCTAAACAATCATAATCGAAAACAAAAGGAACATCCTTTTGCAAAAGGTTTGTAAGAGGCCTAGAAATTTTAGAAAAGTCTCTAATAAATCTCCTATAGAAACCAGCATGACCTAGGAAACTACGAATACCTTTGACATCTTTAGGGCATGGGATTTTCTCAATTGCATCAAGCTTAGCTTTGTCCACTTTAATACCTATTTCAAAAAATTTATGACCCAAGACAATACTTTCATTAACCATAAAGTGCCACTTCTCCAAATTCAAGACAAGATTTGCTTGTTCACATCTCTGCAAAACTCGATCAAGATTTCTTAAACAATCATCAAAAGACTTCCCATAAATAGAGAAGTCATCCATGAAAACCTCAACAATCTTTTCACAAGTCAGAGAATATAGCAGTCATACATCTTTGAAAGGTAGCAGGTGCATTGCATAAACAAAAAGGCATATGTCTATAAGCATAAGTTCCAAAGGGACAAGTGAAAGTGGTCTTTTCTTCATCAGGTTGAGAAACAGGTATTTGTGAAAAAACAGAGTATCCATCTAGGAAGCAAAAATTTGTGTTCTTAGATAATCTTTCTAGCATTTGATCAATAAAAGGCAGAGGGTAATGATCTTTTCTAGTTGCTTTATTTAATTTTCTAAAAGCAATTACCATTATGTAGCCTGTAACAATTCTTTGTGGAATAAGTTCATACTTATCATTAGGAACAATAGTAATACCTCCTTTCTTAGGAACACAATGAACATGACTTACCCATCTACTATCAGCTATAGGATAGATTATACCTGCTCCCAGAAGTTTCAATATTTCCGTTCTTACCACTTCTTTCATATTTGGATTTAACCAACGTAGGTGATCAACAACAGGTTTAGCATCAGGTTCCATATTAACCTTGTGCCGACATAGAGTGGGACTAATGCCCTTTAGATCATCAAGAGTATATCCAATAGCAGCTCGGTGCTTCCTTAGAACTTTCAATAATCTTTCTTCTTCATGTTCTTAAAGGTTAGCACTAATAATAATGGGATATATCTTCTTTTCATCAAGATAAGCATATTTCAAAGTGTTTGGCAATTGTTTTAATTCAAACACAGGATCACATTTAGGTGGAGGAGGACCTCCTAGAGTTTCAATAGGCAAATTGTGTTTAAGTAGAGGACGTTGTTCAAAGAAAAACTTATCTGTTTCATTTCCTTCATGCACATGTAAATCATTTTCATGGTCTAGAAAATATTGTTCTAGTGGATCAGTAGGTGTCACAACAATAGAAGCAAGACCAATTATTTCATCCTTACTAGGCAATTCTTTTTCATGAAGCTTTCTACTAAACTTGGAAAAATTAAACTCATGAGATTCATCACCAAAACTAACACCAATAGTTTGTTTCTCACAATCTATCTTAGCATTAACGGTGTTCAAGAAAGGTCTACCAAAGATAATGGGACAAAAGTCATCTTATGGGGAACCAAGAACAAGAAAATCAGTAGAGTATTTTTTTCCCACACAAGACTTCAACATCTCTAACAATCCCAATTGGTGATATAGTATCTCTATTAGCAAGTTTAATAGTAACATTTATGTGTTCTATCTCTGCGGGTGCTATGTCATTCATAATTTCTTGGTATAAGGAATAAGGAATAGCACTCACGCTAGCACCTATGTCACATAAACCATGATAACAGTGATCTCCTATTTTAACTGAGACAACGGGCATGCCAACAATAGGACTATGTTTATCCTTTTTATCAGGTTTGGCAATTCTAGCAGCTTCTTCACAGAAGTAAATAACATGGCCATCTATATTTTCTTCCAAGAGATCTTTAACCATAGAAATACTAGGTTCTACTTTAATTTTTTCATCAGGTTCAGGTGTTCTGATATAGATTTTGTTAACCATAGTTGAAACTTTCGCATGTTCCTTTATTCTAACAGGCAAAGGGGGTTTCTCAATATAAGCAGTAGGAACAACTGGATCCAAATTATAAAGTATAGTTTCTTCTTTAGCTGGTACCGGTTCTTTAATTTCTTATTTAATAGGTGGGTGATATTTAAACCACTTCTCTTTATGGAGGTCAACATGACTAGCAAAAGATTCACAAAAGGAGGCTACTATCTCAGAGTCAAGTCCATATTTAATGCTAAACTTTTGAAAAGCATCACTATTCATAAAAGATTTAACACAATCATAATTAAGCTTGAACCTGACTATTTACCTTCGTCGAGTTCCCAATCTTCATAGTTGCATTTAATTCTTTCTAAAAGATACCACCGGAATTCAGTAGTCTTCTTCATAAAAGAACCGGTGCAAGTAGTATCAAGCATGGATCAATCATTATGAGAAAGCCGAGCATAAATTTTTTGGATAATAATTTCACTAGAGAGCTCATGATTGGGGCATGAATATAACATTGACTTCAGCCTCCCCCAAGCTAGATCGATACTTTCTCCTTCACAAGGCCAAAAATTATATATGTAATTCCGATCACGATGAACTAGATGCATAGGATAAATTTTTTTGGTGGAACTCCAATTTCAATCGATTCCAATTCCAAGATCCAATATCATCGCACTATACCATGCCAATGCTTTTCCCTTCAAAGATAAAGGGAAAACCTTCTTTTTAACATCATCTCCGGGTAAACCTGCAAGGTTAAACAATCCACAAATTTGTTCCACATATATCAAATGCATATCAGGATGCTCGGTTCCATCTCCTGCATAAGGATTAGCTAGCGGTTGTTCTATCATACCCGTTGGAATTTCATATTCAATATTTTCAGTAGGTGCAGTAGGTTGAGGGGTAGCCAATTGTGGTTCTGGCCGAGGTGAAGATACCCCGAACAAACCCCTCAAAGGATTGTTTTCCATAGTAACAAGTGACAATAAATTTCAGCACACTATATAAATGTTTCCTCACCAAATTCCACTTACCAAAGGCGCTTCACTCCCCGGCAACGACGCCAGAAAATAGCCTTGATGACCCACAAGTATAGGGGATCAATTGTAGCTCTTTTTGATAAGTAAGAGTGTCGAACCCAATGAGGAGCAGAAGGAAATAACAAGTGGTTTTCAGCAAGGTAATGTATGCAAGTGCTGAAATTGTAAGTAACAGAGTAGTTTGATAGCAAGATATTTTGTAACGAGCAAGTAATGATAATAGTAACAAAAGTGCAGCAAGGTAGCCCAATCCTTTTCAGGCAAATAACAAGCCAAAACGGTCTCTTATAATAGGCAAAGCGTTCTTGAGGGTACACGGGAATTTCATCTAGTCACTTTCATCATGTTGATTCGATTCGTGTTCGCTACTTTGATAGTTTGATATGTGGGTGGACCGGTGCTTAGGTGATGTTCTTACTTGAACAAACCTCCTACTTATGATTAACCCTACCGCAAGCATCCGCAACTATGAGAAAAGTATTAAGAGTAAATTCTAACCATAGCATTAAACTTTTGGATCTAATCGGTCCCTTACGGAATAGCGCATAAACTGGGGTTTAAGCTTCTTTCACTCTCTGTCGGTGGGAACGACACCTATGGGATCACAAGAATCCCTACTACGGTTAGCAGGCGCGGGGTCGTGAGAAGAGCGGATCAAACAGATAGTACACAGTTTGTTTATCCAGGTTCGGGCCGCGAGGATGTGTAAAACCCTACTCCTGCTTTGGTGGATGTATATTCCTGTCCTTGAGCTAGCTCTGGGGCATTAGGAGCTCCAAAAAGCCGAATCCTCCTCCTGGTCGCCTCGGGCCTCCTTTTATAGAAAAAGGGGTTGCCACAGTGGCACGCAGCAGGTGGAAAGGGTACAGTGATGCAAGGTTATCCCTCGCATTACATGACAATGCGCATTTAATGCGTCTAGCTTAGGTGTCCTTGCTTTATCGGGGACGGGGGAGAAACCTGGCTCGTCCGTCGCTGCTCCTTCTTGTGTCGACACGCGCCCTGGCCAGCGATGCCTGTGATGCCATGTAGGTAGGCAGGCAGCTGAGGTGGCGCAGTGGAGGGTCTTCATGAAGATCTGCATGCCGCCACGTAGGTGCCTGCCCAGCTGGTTGGGTCGGCAGCTGCATGCGTATGGTGGTGGAGGTTTAGTCGGCGTGGGCATGATGGTGTCCATGCAGATGTTCTTGGCAAGGGCCTTGCCGGGGGCCTTGTGGTCTTCCTCGGCTGGGATCCCGCCAAGGGTCGTCATCTTCTATTGTACGTATCTGATCTTGAATGTCTTCACAAAGATCTGCATGCCACCATGGGGATTTCTCCTGAATCCTTGCCCCATGGGGGCAGTGGACTCAAGGGTGATTTGCTCCGTAGGCGTGGGGCGAGTTGCCGCGGCAAGGGTCTTGCCGGGGTTGCTAAAACTGTCTCCCGGCAAGGATCTTGCCGGGGGAGTCCGCTTCATCTCCTTTGTTCTTCGTGGTTTTGGCCTTGGCGTCGTCCTAGTTCCCTTGAGCTTCGGTCTTACCCTGGCTCACCTCCCTTGCCTTGCTTGGTGTGGTGGTGGTGCCCGCAGCTCTGACTGCCCGTGCACAGTTATAGGGGTACAAAAAGTGCACCCCTCTTTTTGTACACCGACAGGAGCCCCCGGGCCTTGGCCACACATAAGCGCAACGCGTTGTTGGGTCAGTCCCAGAAACGGTGCACGGGTAGGCGGGGCGGTTTTTACCGTGGTAAGATTCTTCGCGCGCCGCGCTTCCCATGACTCGCGCGCATGGTGCGGCGTGGGGAGGTGGGCGTGACGTGGTCTCTGCACGCATGCGTCATGTCGTAGTAAAGGGGCGGTTTGCGCCTTCCCCATAAACGGAGGGAGGCGTGGCCCATTTACTGAATGGGGCTGAGGCGCGGTCTTCAAGGCGTCCACTCCCCATGATCACGGGGTGGGGAAAGGTCGCCTCACCCGTCCGCTTGGTTCTGCACGTCCGCCATGTGTCTCCCATGCGCTTGGGGTGGAAAACGGTGGAGGCGGGAAACCGGGCCGTCGCTGGTTGGGGCGGCGGGTCGGTCTTGGCTCACTGCGCCTTCCGTATCTCGATTGGCCGAGCGGGGCGGCCGAGCCACAACCCCGCTCCTTTATAAAGAGCGGGAGCGGGGGATGGCGTCCCGCATTATTCACCTTCTTCTTCCTTCAACTTCTACTCCTCCCTTCCATCCGTCATGGAGAGAGGGAATCCCGGTCCTTCAACAGTGGCGGCGAGGGTCGCCGCTCGACAACGCGTCCCTCCTTCTCCTGCGCCTGCGGTGGCAGAGCCAGACGCGAGGGGAAGGGGGAGGGGCGAGGTCGTGGGCGAGGCCGGGGCGCTCGGGGAAGAGGAGGACGGGGTGGCGCGCCGGCCTCGCTTCTGCCAGCAGCTCCCCCTCCAATGGAGGGCCATGTTGGGTATGACCCTTGTGAGTTCTTCGTCAGGTTGCGCCGGCCACCGCACCGTCGCCTTCGTCTCCCGACTCCATTTGCGCGGGAGATGGAGCTGGATCCGCCGGAGTCATTGCAGCTGCACATGAGGGGTTGCGGGATCAGTGGCACGCTGGTCCGCGTCGACTTCCCCGCTCCTCACATGATGTACTTCGTCAGGGATGGAAGACGTTTGCTCATATCCACAGCTTGACGGAGGGGCTCACTCTCCATTTTAATCTGACGGAGGGTGGCCTTCTCTCCGTCAAGGTCTTCGGGCACTTTGGGACTCATACAAGGTGCTGCGTGGAGAGCTCTTTTGATAGTGAAGACTCCTCCTCAGGCAGGAGTGGCGAGGAGGACAGCAGCAGCGACGACGAGGGCGGTAGGCGGCAGGATGACGGGTCCGACTAGGTGTCGGGTGCCGCTCCGTGCGGCACCGACGACCCCATCATCCGTGTCGCCGGCTCCTTGAACTTCTCGGGGTCGTCTCCTTGGGTGGCTGGCGTTGGGAGGCTGCAGAAGCGGAAGAGGGCGGGCGGCAAGGCCGTCAAGTCGGAGTACGCGGGCACCGACGCCTTCGATGTGTACTAATGTCCTGCCGCCTCGTCTTCGAGCTCTGCTTCCGGCGCCGCCATCACCACCCAGCCTTTGGACGGCCACCAAGATGTTCTCCATGCGTCTTCTGCCACCCATAGCTCGCCTAGGTGCTCCTTTTGCCCTTCTCGCCTCCTTGACCTGCCTCCTAAGGAGAGGGACAAGAAAGGGATTACGGGCACCTTATCTCTTTGTAGTTTGTAAGCCTTCAGGCCTTTGTTGAATTTAAAACTTGTAATCCCTTCATTCATGTTTTTCGTTCCCTATGGACTGTATCTAAGTGGAATGTTTTTAATGAAAGAGGGATGCTTGCCGAGTCATTTGTTTGTGTGTGGAACCCACGACAAGGAGTAAATCCTTGATATCTCTAAGATAAACACTTTCTCGCCCGGCAACAGGCCTTGCCGTCTCCCCACTTCACTCGACCTTTCTCACGCCTTTGGCGGATGCAGGGATGAGGCGGGTTCAGGCTCCTTGTTTCATCCTTTCGCTGCCGCGACTACAACCAAACTTGGTCCCAGGAACGAGCCCTGGGGCCTAGAGTTAGGGGAGCACGGTAGCTTAAGGAAAAACGAGGTTTCACATACCTCAGTCCATAATGGAATGCATGATAAGGGATGAAGAACTTATCTGAAGCTGCAGCTCCCGGCAACCCTGGTTTGCCGTGGGTGAATTGTTGCTCTTGCAGCCCCCGGCAATACTGGCTTGCTGGGGCCTAGATGTTGGTCTGTTCCTTTTTTTCTCCCCAAGTGGTTCGGCAAGGATATCTGTGTGTCCTGTGAACCAAAGAAGACAAAAGAAAGACAAAGAGACACACACTCAACCTCTAAGCTAGGGGTTAGTCGCCGCTAAGCACTATCAACCCTAACCAAGGACGATACTCGACCTAGCATGCATGCTATAACTTAGGGCGCCAACGCTTCATTTATTTATGCTCAGGATCTACGCCTGGCTTTGTACAAAGGGTTACATGCGTCATCGGCAAGGTTCGTACAAAAGGTGGCTTGCCGGGGGGCCCGGCATGCCGCGCCTCACGGGTAAAACTTGCAAAGATGCTCAATGTTCCAGGAATTACTCACCGGAACGGAATCTTCGGTCTCCAGGCGGACTGCGCCGGGCCTGGTGACTCATATTACCCGATAAGGGCCTTCCCACTTTGGCATCAACTTGTTGGAATTCTTGGACGATTGAAGGCGCCGAAGAACAAGGTCGCCTTCCTCAAAGCTTCGGGCATGAACCTTGCGGCTATGGTAGCAGCGCAAGGCTTGCTGGTAGCGCGCTGCTCTCACAGCCGCCCGAAGACGATCTTCCTTAAGGAGCGTTGCATCATCTTGCCGCAATTGCTCTTGCTCAAGCTCGTCATAAGCGAGTACTTGAGGTGACCCGTATATGTGTTCCGTGGGGAGATCTGCTTCTGCCCCGTATACCAGGGCAAAGGGTGTCTGGCTGGTGGCTCGATTTGGTGTCGTTCTGATTGACCAAAGAACCGCCAGCAATTCATCAATCCAGCGCCTTCCACTCTTGTGCAGTCTGTCAAAGGTCTTTGTCCTCAGGCCTCGCAGTACTTCAGCATTTGCCCTCTCAGCTTGACCATTGCTTCGTGGGTGAGCAACGGAAGCGAAACAGACCTTGCTGCCGAGGTCTTGAATATATTGCATGAAGGTGTGGCTTGTGAACTGCATGCCGTTGTCGGTGGTGACCCTATTGGGTACACCAAAATGGCACGCCAGTCCTTTGAAGAACTTGACGGTTGACTGTGCTGTGACCTTCCTCACTGCTTCCACTTCTTGCCACTTTGTGAACTTGTCGATTGCAACGTACAAGTACTCAAAGCCCCCGACAGCGCGGGGGAAAGGGCCCAGTATGTCGAGCCCCCAGACCGAGAAAGGCCAGGAGAGAGGAATGGTTTGAAGGGCTTTAGCTGGCTAATGAAGCTTCTTTGAATGGAACTGACACGCTTCACACCTAGTGACTAGTGTTGTTGCATCCTGGAGGGCGGTGGGCCAGAAGAAGCCTTGCCGAAACGCTTTGCCGGCAAGGGCCCTCGACCCTACATGGGATCCACATATGCCTCCATGTATCTCTGCCAACAGCCCCAGTCCTTCCTCTCGAGGGATACACTTCAATTTCACACCGTTTGGCCTCTTTCTGTATAGGACGTCATCGACGAACTGGTACATAGTAGAGCGACGAGCTACTTTTTCTACTTCTTCCTGCTCCTCAGGAAGTTCCCCTGTTTGGAGGAATCGGACGGTATGCTGTGCCCATGCTGGAGCCTGGGGCTCGACGGCGAGGACTAAAGGCATTTCCTCCGCTATAGGAGCGGCTGTCTACACGGCAAGAGCTTGATGCTCCATCGGAGCTAGCCGTCCTGTGGCGGGCTCAGTGTCTCTGGCAACATCCTTACCGGCGGCTTCAGGGAGCTCGGCGGGAAAGTACTTGCCGGGCCCAGATTTTCTCCTCTTGTTCTGCTATGTTGATGGATCAACGGATGGCTGAGTTAGCTGAAGCACAAAGGTACCTGGTCCCATAGGTAGCTTGAGGGCAGCGCATTTTGACAGGTAATCGGCGATGTCATTCTCCGCTCGGGGAACGTATTCTGCCTGTATACCGTCAAAACGCCCCTCCAGCTTTCTCACGTCATCGACGTAGGCCTTCATCAATGGGCTCTGGTAATCCTTGTTGACTTGCTTGGCGACAAGTTGCGAGTCGCCTCTGACGATGAGTTTCTTGATTCCGAGGTCCTCCGCGATCCTAAGACCGGCAAGGAGCCCTTCGTACTCAGACGTATTGTTTGTTGACACCTCCCTGGGGAAGTGCATCTGGATCACGTACTTGAGGTGCTCTCCGGTGGGCGCGACAAGCAGTACGCCAGCCCCGGCGCCCTGTAAGGAGAAAGCTCCATCAAAGTACATGATCCAGTCGCAACTTGCCTCCTTGCCACGGAGAGAAGTCTCTTGGGCTTCTTCGTCAGGCATCGCGGTCCACTCTGCAACGAACTCCGCCAGGACTCGGCTTTGAATCGTCGAGTGTCGGTGTCAAAACCGGCGGATCTCGGGTAGGGGGTCCCGAACTGTGCGTCTAGGCCGGATGGTAACAGGAGACAGGGAACACGATGTTTTACCCAGGTTCGGGCCCTCTCGATGGAGGTAAAACCCTACGTCCTGCTTGATTAATATTGATGATATGGGTAGTACAAGAGTAGATCTACCACGAGATCGAGGAGGCTAAACCCTAGAAGCTAGCCTATGGTATTATTGTTGTCTATGGAGTTGATGAAGTTGTCCTACAGACTAAAACCCTCCGGTTTATATAGACACCGGATAGGGTTAGGGTTACATAGAGTCGGTTATAATGGTAGGAGATCTTGAATATCCGCATCGCCAAGCTTGCCTTCCACGCCAAGGAAAGTCCCATCCGGACACGGGACGAAGTCTTCAATCTTGTATCTTCATAGTACTGGAGTCCGGCTACCCGAACACCCCCTAATCCAGGACTCCCTCAGTAGCCCCTAAACCAGGCTTCAATGACGATGAGTCCGGCGCGCAAATTGTCTTTGGCATTGCAAGGCGGGTTCCTCCTCCAAGTCCTTCATAGAAGATTGTAAACACCAAGAGTAGTGTCCGGCTCTGCAAAATAAGCTTCCACATATTGCCATAGAGAGAATAATATTAACACAAATCAAATCTGCTGACGTATACCGCAGTGCGCCATCACACTACGGCCAAGTCCTTTACCCGAATCATTTTTACTTTTCCACCTCAGCGTGTTTTGCGAGGCGGTTTCCTTGGCACGTCTTGTCGAAGCAGAGATCATGTACCCCCTTTTACGGGATTCTCATCAATACGGACATGGGTAACCCAACCGCGCCACTTATCACGGCGCTCGGGAGGCAAGCGAGTTTTACTAGGCTGGTGGGGACGCACAACCGCATCCGCCCATAGAAGGGGATAAGGATCCACCTTTTTACCTACGCCCTCTTCCTCCTTTGCCTATCCATCTCCTGTGCTCTCGAGCTCCAGCGCCCAAGCCCGCACTTCCCACCTCAACCTTCTCCAGCAATGTCCGGAGCGGGAGGCAAGTGGAAGGCCTCCTCCGTTACGGAGGGCCAAGTTAAGAAGCTAAGGAAGGTCGGATACCTGTCCAAGGACATCGCGCACCGGCTTCCCGAGGAGGGGCAGATTATCCCCACTCCAAGGCCCCATGAGAGGGTAGTATTCCTTCCCCACTTCCTCTGCGGACTGGGTTTTCCACTTCACCCATTTGTCCAGGGGCTCATGTTCTACTACGGCCTGGACTTCCACGATCTGGCCCCGAACTTCATCCTCAACATCTCGGCATTTATCATGGTGTGGGAGGCTTTTCTCCGCGCCGGCCCCCATTTCGGCCTCTGGCTCAAGACCTTCAATGTCAAGCCCAAGGTGGTGCGCGGCAACCAGGCGGAATGCAGAGGCACCATGGCGGGCAAGATGGCCAACGTCCTATGGTTCGAGGGCTCTTTTGTGTAGACCCTAAAGGGATGGCAATCCGGGTGGTTTTACATCACCGAGCCGCGCGATCCGAAATGGACCGCAACCCCCGAGTTCCGATCCGGACCCCCCATGCGGCTTATTTCCTAGAAAGAGACGGGCCTGTCGTGGGGTAATGAAAAAGAGGTGACCGGATTGCAAACATGCATCCAGTCCCTGGTGAACAAGCCAGTCTGGCTTGTTAATGTAATCCAGGTTATGCTCGTCCGCAGGATCCTCTCGTGCCACCAACGGGATTTTAATCTGTGGGAGTTCAACCCGGCGCAGCATCAAACCCTCAGCAGGCTCTTCGACACGACGTACGAAAATGCCTGGAGGCTGCTATTTAAGGGCGCCGAGGCTCCTGCATCCGCTTCCGAGGACCGCGGATACAGCTCGCAGCGTCATGCTAATGAGGTAAGCCATCTACACCTTTTACAGGATGTTTAAGCTTTTTCCATAGTTTGACTCTATGCGGGATCTAAACTCCCTTACCTTTGACAGGCTTGGCGGGCGATATCCGGACCGATTAACTGTCCGGCTCCGCTGCTCGAAGACCCAGCCCCAGCTCTCCTAATGAAGCTGCTGGTTCCGGCGCCTTATGTGGTGCCGGATAAGAAGGCCAAGAAGAAGAAGACCACGGGGACTCGAAAGAGTGCCCGTAATATGGTGGTGTCGGACTCGTCATCTGATGAGTCCGAGATGCACTCCTCCCGTGAAAACGAGGAGGAGGAAGAAGAAACCTCTCCCCCTCCAGCGGGGGAAGGAAAGAAAAGGAAGGCCGCCCCAACGGGGGGGGGGGGGGGGCGAAGGGTCCAAGAAGAGGAAGACCCCTTCGTCGGACTACCTCCCCGACGCCGAAGAGGACGAAGAGGAGTGGCCAGACAGGGCCAAGCGTCCAGCGAAATCATAAGTTCGGATATCAGAGTAACTCATGATGTTCCTTTGTTGCACAGCTTCCCTAATGTCGAATATAATTATGCAGCCCGCCCCGGACCGGACTCCACGAGTCGTCGAGCGGCTCCCTGAATTCATCGGACATGAACTCAGTTCCGCCCGCTGTCTCCCCCCGCACCGCGGACGACGCCGAAGTGGCGTTGCGACGAGCACCGGGGCAGGAGGAGGTGGTCCCGGAGGAGCCGCAAGGCAACCTCCCGGACTCCAGGGGTGAAGGGGACAAGGCTCCCCAGGGCTCCAAGTCTAGCTTTGAGCCGGACACCGCACCGGAATCTACAACAGTTCCGGTCCGCGGTAGGCAAACTCCTTCCAAGAGGAGTAAGCCTTCTGAGCCGGCAGCCTCCGTACAACCAGAGGTGCCGGACAATTTGCTGGAGGTGCTTGACGGCGCCTCCATCGACGAGGAGCATCATACTATTATGAGTACGGTGATCCAGAAGGTTCAGTCCACCAAGAGCGGACTGAGTGAAGCTTGCGCTAGCCTTCTAACAGGCTTCGAGGTAAAAAAATATGTAAAAATATAACCACATAGACAGTATCCCCTGATGCTCTGTTTGGCGTTCGGAAAGAAAAGCCGAATAGAGGATCTATTGAATTTTGCAGGAGTCTAACAATAAAGAGTCAATATGCGTATGCAGGCTTCGCTGCTAGCCACCGCCGCACTGACTGTCGAGGTGGGTGCCCTGAAATAGGGCCTCGAGCAGACCGAGCAAGAGCTCGGCCTTGCCAAACGGCAGCTCGAGGAGAAAGAAGGTAAGAAATACCTTACAGAAAAAGTGCCTATAGAAAGGCTTGATTGCAAAAAATAACAGGATTGTGCTGCTTATTGTAGGGGCCACGACTGAGGTGGCGACCCTCAAGCAGGCGCTGTCCGAGGCCGAAAATAAAACGGCCGCGGAGTGCTCCGAGTGAGAGAAACTTGAGGGCCATGTTGGCGAGGTGCAGCAGGAGCTTCAGGCTCTCATGAAAAAACATGAGAGTTTGGAGCTTGAGTCCAAGACGCAAGCGTCCGAGCTCGCGGCGGCCCTTGAGACTGCCAAGTCCGCCAAGGCTGAAGCCCAAAAGGCCCTCCAAGAGTTGGAGGATATGAAAAAGATAGCGGCGAGTAAGGCATTCTTTATGCAAAGCAGAAGTATAAAAGTAAAGTACTTGTTACTTACCCGAATCCGGAGCTCTCCAGGGGCATTCGCAGATCTTCCCCGCAGCGTATCCGACGCCGCCGCATTCTACCGAGCCGAAGAGGGCAGCTCGACGGAGAAGGTGTTCTGGTCTCAGTATACTGAGGCCGGACACCCTGTGCCCTTGAGCGACCAGCTGAAACAGCTGGTCGAGCTCCACAAGGCGGCCGAACAGGCCATGAAGGGCTTCCTAGTTCGGCTGTGGCCCGGAGAGGCCCTGCCTGGGAGCTATTTCGGGCTGGTGCGGCGACTGGTGGAGGCCTGTCCAAGGCTCGAGATTATCAAGCGCTCCGTCTGCATCGAAGGTGCCCGTAGGGCCCTTGCCCGTGCAAAGGTGCACTGGGGTAAGCTGGACGGTGAGAAGCTTGTGAGGGACGGGCCGCCGCCGGGGAAGGAGCATCGCAAGCCCGAGAACTACTATAAGGATGTTCTTGCGGGTGCTCGCCTAGTGGCGGATGAATCTACCAAGGATGTAATTTTCGAATGAACTCGCTCGTGTTTATCCTGTGCGCTGAAAACTTGTTCATATGCGCTAAGCAATGCTTATTGAATTTAAAATACTACTTTCTGTGCGGTCGTTTATCAAAAATTGAGAGATGGCCAGTCGTCGGCTTCTGCCCCCATGCCACTAGTGCTGGGGTGTTCGGGATAAACCTGAGCGCTCTTTTTCCCATAATTGGGTCCTTTGAGGGAGGCGCTCAGCACAACGAACTAGGCAATCGGACTATAATGCTTGAACACTCTCACTTAGCCATAGAACTCTATAATTTTAAATTTCGGCGAAGCCCCTAGTTCGGAAGACCGAGTTCGGGGCGCTATCCACGCCTTGGCCGGATGGAGCTAGCTCCTTGCTCGAAGCGGCATAAGCCTTTAGGGACTCGAAAAACCTCTCGAACAGCGATCGGTCTCTCGCCACATCATGACAGTCAGTTTTAGCTTTCTCCACTGAGGTGCTTAGCCCAGCTCAACTGGGGCACAATCGCAGTGGTTCTCCTAGTGCTACCTTAGCCGATATAGCGGAATGTAAGGCACCAAAACATAGGAGCCGGGCAAACCCAACTATTGACCCAAATCATGATTCGGAGCCGATGCATATAGTGCTATAAGTCCGGGGTGCCACACTTGTGAAAGTGTATGGACTTCTCACGTCATATTAATGGGTACTAAAGCCCCTGGTGTATTTTGCCGTACCAAAGTGTACGGGTGCGACATGTCATAAACAAAAGCCGAACGATACAAATAGAGCAGTAAGCTATGCATTGTTTATAGAGAGGCTATTTATCAAAGCCGAACGATACAAATAGAGCGGTAAGCAAAAGATATTGGACGATTTGGTATGTCCTGACCAGGGGCAGGCCACGGAATTGTATTTAGAACAGGTACACCGCTCGTAACAGAGACCACCTGGGAGTTCCATAATGCGGCATGGCTTGTCTGCCTCCCTGGATCTTGCATCATTTGTGCGGCAGTCGAATTGCCGAACAGGTCGTCCGAAGTATGGAGTCCTGAAAGTAAGAAAAATTAAAAAAAGAATCTGGCAGCCCCTTGTATGTTTTAAGCCGTATTTTGGGCATGCCGTTATTGTGCCCCTTCCCCTGTGCCCTTGGTATTTCAAGGGCGTAGTTATGTACGCGAGGTACTAGTTTCGCTATGTCGCGAGAGCTGGCGTTGGGGCCGCATTGCTACGCTTGCTCATAGTGTGCCAGACGGTTCTGCTATGGGTTACTCCAGGCGCGCTTGGCAGTGTCTGGCTTTTTAATGGCCGGACTAGAGAATTGCCTAAGGAGGCTACTTTGCACTTCTGCTGCGAGAGCCGCCGTGTGCTCCTCCGTACGGAGCGAGCGTTCGGTGTTTCCGTTGACCTTGATTACTCCTCGAGGGCCTGGCATCTTTAGCTTGAGATATGCGTAGTGCGGCACCGCACTGAACTTTGCAAATGCGGTTCGTCCGAGTAGGGCGTGATAGCCACTGCGAAACGAGACTATATCGAAGATTAACTATTCGCTTCGGAAGTTGTCCGGGGATCCGAAGACCACGTCAAGTGTTACTGAGCCTGTACAGTTGGCTTCTACACCTGGTATAACGCCTTTAAAGGTCGTTTTTGTGGGCTTCATCCTTGAGAGATCTATGCCCATTTTCCGCACTGTATCCTGATAAAGCAGGTTCAGGCTGCTGCCGCCGTCCATGAGGACTCTTGTGAGATGCAATCCGTCGATGGCTGGGTCGAGAACCAATGCGGTGAAGCCGCCATGATAGATGCTAGTGGGATGGTCCCTTCGATCAAAAGTGATCGGGCAGGAGGACCATGGGTTGAACTTCGGGGTGACTGGCTCTATCGCGTATACGTCCCGTAGCGCACGCTTCCGCTCCCTCTTGGGAATGTGGGTTGCGTATATCATGTTCACCGTCCGCACTTGTGGGGGAAAACCCTTCTGTCCATTGTTGTTCGGCAGCTTGGGCTCCTCCTCATCGTCGTTGTGCAGCCCCTTGTCTTTGTTTTCGGCACTTAACTTGCCTGCCTACTTGAAAAACCAACAATCTCTGTTAGTGTGATTGGTTGGCCTTTCGGGGGTGCCATGTATCTGGCACAAGCGATCGAGTATTCGGTCCAAACTGGACGGGCCCTGAGTATTCTTTTTGAATGCCTTTTTCCACTCACCGGATTTATAGCCTTTGAATCCGGCATTGATTGCCGTGTCTTCATTGCTGTTGCTGCTAACGCGGTGTTTTTGCTTATTCCGACGTGTCCTGCCACTTTTGCCCTTGGTATCCGAATTACCAGGGTTCTTTGATAAGTTGTTACTGCGAGCTAGCCAGCTGTCTTCTCCCGCACAAAAGCGGGTCATGAGTGTCGTGAGGGCTGCCATAGATTTCGGCTTTTCCTGTCCCAGGTGCCGGGCAAGCCACTCGTCGTGGATGTTATGCTTGAAGGCTGCTAGGGACTCTGCATCCGCACAGTCGACTATCTGGTTTTTCTTTGTTAGGAACCGTGTCCAGAATTGTCTGACCGATTCCTCTAGCTGCTGAATTATGTGGCTTAAGTCGTCGGCATTCGGTGGTCGCATGTAAGTGCCCTGGAAGTTGTCGAGGACTGCGGCTTCTAGGTCCTCCTAAGAACCGATTGAGTCTGTTGGCAAGCTGTTAAGCCAATGCCGGGCCGGTCCTTTAAGTTTGAGCGGGAGGTATTTGATGGCGTGTAGATCATCGCCGCGTGCCATGTGGATGTGAAGGAGATAGTCCTCGATCCATACCGCCGGATCTGTTGTGCCATCGTATGATTCGATGTTTACGGGTTTGAAATCTTCTGGGATTTTATGCTCCATTACTTCACTCATGATGCATAGCGGGTGTGCGGCGCCTCTGTACTGGGCTATATCACGACGTAGCTCGGAAGAGCTATGTCTGTTGTGTTCGGCCCGGCCGGATTTGTTGTATCCGGAGTGAAGATCATCGTCACGTGCCGTAGGGCGCCTGCGCGATCCGTAGATCGATCTTGTTTGTCTTGCTTTGTCCTCCAGTATGTCTCGCAGGTCTGGCGCATTTTCCCGTGCCTTAGTTGAGCGGCGTCGGGGCATGGCTTGGGTGGAGGGCCGAGAGACCTCTCTGTCGCGGCCGCGAGGTGGCCGGTCTGCCATGTCATGCGCTGGTGATGTAGGTGCTTCCTCCTCTGATCGGGGTAGCGGCCTGCGCTTTGGGTAACTCTTGGAGGGGCGTTCAAGTTCATACTCTTCGGCCGCAAGGACTTCAGTCCATCTGTTAGCTAGCAAATCTTGGGCAGCTCTAAGCTGCTGCTGCTTTTTCTTGAGGCTGCTTGCCGTGGCTAAAAGCCTGCGTCTAAAACGCTCTTGTTCAGCGGGGTCTGATGGTATGACGAATTCGTCATCATCGAGGCTTGCCTCGTCTTCGGATGGAGGCATATACTTATCATCCTCAACCTCTTGGTCTGCCGCTCTCTCATGAGGGCTGGCTTCTCCATCTTCCTGTGCCGAAGCTTGCTGAGGTGGGTGTTCTTCGGCGCTGTCCGGGGTAGTATTATCTCCCGTGCCGGAATCACCGTTTTTGCTTTGGCGGGATTTAGAGCGGCGCCGCTGATGCCGGCGCTTTGGCTGTTTCTTGGGGGTGTCCTCCCCCACTGTTCCATCGCCATCTCCATATTGACGGCATTTGGTAAGAGCACCCGTTTTGTTGGTTAGAGCACCCGTTTGGTAAGCGGGAGGTCTTGAGTTCAACTCTCAATGAAAGCACAAATGTCGGTGTCAAAACCGGCGGATCTCGGGTAGGGGGTCCCGAACTGTGCGTCTAGGACGGATGGTAACATGAGACAGGGAACACGATGTTTTACCCAGATTCGGGCCCTCTCGGTGGAGGTAAAACCCTAAGTCCTGCTTGATTAATATTGATGATATGGGTAGTACAAGAGTATATCTACCACGAAATCGAGGAGGCTAAACCCTAGAAGCTAGCCTATGGTATGATTGTTGTCTATGGAGTTGATGAAGTTGTCCTACAGACTAAAACCCTCCGCTTTATATAGACACCAGATAGGGTTAGGGTTACATAGAGTCGGTTACAATGGTAGGAGATCTTGAATATCCGCATCGCCAAGCTTGCCTTCCACGCCAAGGAAAGTCCCATCCGAACACAGGACGAAGTCTTCAATCTTGTATCTTCATATTCCGGGAGTCCGGCTGAAGGTATAGTCCGGCTACCCGAACACCCCCTAATCCAGGACTCCCTCATCGAGGTACCCTCAAACTTGAGGCCAAAGCTGGACAGTTCTAGTGCCCACTCTACGATTCTTCCCGTTGCGTCTGGATTGTGCAATATCCATTGCAGAGGGAGGTGAGTGACGACAGTGATTTCGTGTGCCTGGAAGTAGTGACGCAGCTTCCTCGAGGCCATAAGAAGGCCGAAGAGCAGTTTCTGCACACTGGAGTACCTTGATCTAGCCCCCTACAGGAGGGAACTAACAAAGTAGACCAGGTGCTGCATCATTTTCTTCTTCGGCGGCACTCCAACTGGCTATGTTGTGTCTGCATCGGTGGCATCAGGCTCTGTCGCTGCCATAACCTCGTCATCAATTTCTCTCTGCGCCACTAGTGCGGCGCTGACCACCTGGTTCGTTGCCGCCAAGTATAGCAGCAACGGTTCCCGTGGCCTAGGCGCAACTAGTATTGGCGCGGAGGAGAGGTACCTCTTCAAATCTTGCAATGTTGCTTCGGCTTTTCGTGTCCACTCCATCGGGCCTGCCTTTTTCAAAATCTTGAAAAAGTGAAGGGTGCGCTCGGCGGACTTGGAAATGAACCTGCTCATGGCGGCAATGCAACCAGCAAGCCAACGCACATCCTTGACTCGCTTGGGTGCTTCAATCTGCTCTATAGCTTTGATCTTGTCCGGATTGGCCTCTATCCCGCGCTGCGACACAAAGAACCCGAGAAGCTTGCCGGACGGGATGCCGAAGACGCACTTCTCAGGGTTTAGCTTGAGATTGATCTTGCGTAGGTTTGCAAATGTTTCTTGTAAATCCGGTATGAGGGTTGCCCTGTTCTTGGTTTTGACCACTATATCATCCATATAAGCTTCCATATTTCTATGGAGCTGGGGTTCAAAACCAATCTGGACCGCCCTTGCAAATGTTGAAGCAGCACTCTTCAACCCGAAAGGCATCCGTATGAAACAATACGTACCACATGGGGTGATGAATGCCGTTTTCTCTTCATCTTCTCTTGTCATGAAGATCTGGTGGTAGCCAGAGTAGGCATCGAGGAATGACAACAGATCACACCCAGCCGTGGAGTCAACAATCTGGTCGATGTACGGCAACGGGAAGGGGTCTTTGGGACAAGCCTTATTGATATCTGTGTAATCAATACACAGCCTCCAGTTCCCATTTGCCTTGCGCACTACCACTGGATTGGCCAGCCACGTTGGATGGAGCACTCCTCTTACCAAACCCGCTGCTTCTAGTTTCCGGATCTCCTCTGTGATGAACTCTTGTCGTTCCAAGGCTTGCTTTCTGACCTTCTGCTTGACGGGCCGCGCATGAGGACAGACAGCAAGGTGGTGCTCAATCACCTCACTGGGAACGCCGGGGATGTCGGATGCTTGCCATGCAAACACATCGACATTCGCCCGCAGGAAGGTGACGAGCGTGTCTTCCTATTTGTCGTCAAGGGCGGAGCTTATGGTAAAAGCCCCTCCGGTGCCGTCCTCCTTGACAGAAACCTTCTTGGTTCCCGGAAGTGTGGCCCTGGACTTCTTGTTTCTGTTAGTGGAGCTCTCTGGCACGTCCCCGATGGGAGCGCTACACTCCGAAGAGGTGCGCTTGCCAGAGTAGGTGCCTGAGGTCTCACCGGTCTTCTTAGTTTTCCTTCCCGGGGCTCCAGCGGCAGGAGCAAGCGCCTTAGCAGTGGCGGCTGCTGCAACTGCTTGTTGGTAGAGTTGGTCAGTGCAAATTAGCGCATCCTTCTTGTCTGATGGGACGGTGATGATCGTCACAGGCCCCGGCATCTTCAGGGTCTTGTAGGCGTAATGTGACACCGCCATGAACTTGGCCAACACTGGGCGGCCAAGGATCCCGTTGTAAGGCAAGGGGATCTTGGCAACGTCGAACACAATCCTTTCTATCCTGTAGTTCAGATCACTCCCAAAAGTCACGGGCAACGTGACCTTTCCCTTTGGTTGACTTCTTCCCGGGTTGACCCCCTGAAACATGCCCGTCTCTTCGAGGTCTTCATCAAGAATCTGCAGTTTCTCGATCACGGTAGGCGAGATTAAGTTCAGACAGGCCCCGCCATCGACTAGCATCTTTGTCACCTTGAGGTTGCGTATTGTTGGTGAAACCAACAATGGCAAGCACCCGACTGTAGTAGTGCGATCAGGGTGATCCTCAGTGTCAAAAATGATAGGTGTGCTGGACCACTTCAGCGGCCTTTGGGCATCGAACGACGGCTCTGCCGCTGTAATCTCACGCGCCCACTGTTTAAGCTGGCGGTGAGAGGTATGCAGCGAGGCGCCGCCATCGACGCACATGGCCTCCGTAGCTTTCTGAAATTCTTGGTCACCAGACTCATCGTCTTCTTCGCGATCATCGTCTTTTGGCTTTTTGTCATGGCCCCGAGCAGGCCTCTCCTGCTGTTTATCTTTGCCGCGATGGCCCGCCTGGCCATCACGCTTCTTGCCGGACCCCTCAGCACCGTCCTGGCCTTTCTCCTTGTCCCGCCTCTCATATTCAGCCCTCTGCTGCTCAGCAAGGAGCTCAACCTGTCGGCAGTTCTGGAGATCATGGCCTTTGGTGCGATGGATCTTGCAGTATTGCTTGTCGAAGTTTCCTGGCTTCTCGGCAGCCGCCAAGGCCCGGCAGGCGACACATCCGGCAATTTCCTTGCCGGGGTCATTTGCCTTGGTTTTCTTGGCAGAGCCGGAGTCGTCAGATCCCTCGACGGCAAGCACGGCTTTACCTTTGTGCTTCCTGTTGCGGCGCCGGCCTTTCTTCGCTGGGGCGGCAGTATCCTCATCTGAGGAGTCGGTTTCCACGTCGGCATCTTCGCCAGGGTACTTCCTTCCCTCTTTAGCTCGGGCACATCTGTCAGCAAGAACATAGAGTTCTTCCACATCTTTCACCTTGTTCATTGCCAGCTCTTCGCGCACCTTGCGATTACGCACGTTCTGATGGAACACGCTGATGATGGCGGTAGGGTGAACATCAGGGATATTGTACTATACCCGGCTGAACCTCTGTATATACTTGCGCAGACTCTCACCTCCCTTCTGGGGTATGACGTGCAGGTCGCTTGCTTGGCCATGGGCTTGGTGACCTCCAGTAAAGGCGCCCACAAACTCATGGCACAAATCCGACCAGGTGGAAATAGAGTGTATCGGCAAGTGCATCAACCACGACATGGTGTTGGGTTTAAGAGCCAATGGAAAGTAATTCGCAAGCACCTTATCGTCGCGGGCTCCGGCAGCTTGCATCGCGATGGTGTAGATGCTGAGGAACTCAGACGGGTGGGTCTTGCCGTTGTACTTTTCACCAATGTCAGGTTTGAAGGTGCGGTGAGTGGGCCACTGGAACTGCCGCAGCTCACGGGTAAAAGCCGGACAGCCTACCTCGTAAGGTAGGCCTCCAGGGTTCTTCGGGGCCGGGTGGTTCGTAGCAGGCCCTGCTCGCCTGTCTGACTGGTGGCACGCTCCACGCCGGCGCTCGATAGTGGTTCAAGCATCTTCATGGGCTGGTTCCTGAAGAACTTGGCGCTGGTCACAGTGGGTCCGTGGGTCAGATGATGCTATGGAGATGTCGTCGCCCGTGACGTCACGACGAGCCAGCGGCCGTGGTACCAGATGGGGAAGAGGTGAATGCACCGTGGTCGCGGCGCCGCCGGCTTTTCCGCCACTGGTGCGCGGGACTCCATTGGAGCGTCGAGGGGGGGCCCACCGGACTTGGTTCGTCTTTGTGGGCCACCACAACAAGGCTTCGGATAGTGGCTCTCCATTCGTCAAGTTTCCCCGTAGTGGGAGGAAAGTCGAGGAGCAATTGCGCGCGCCAGGGCCTCTGCTGACGTCGGTGGCAGCGGAACCTGCAAGGATCGCGACGCACTTCGACTTCTGACCACGTCAGAAGGAGCTCTATCACGACCCCGCGGTCGCATGCCGTTTTCACCAGCGCTTCGGTGAGCGGGCAGGTCTTCTACGTCCCGGGAGTGGCGCTCGGGGCTCTTCCCGCGGTGACGCCCGGGATCTTCGGCGTGATTACGCCGTTCGTCGCGCACTGTTGGCGCCGGCGTGGGAGTCTTGGAGGCCCTTGCGTCGCCTTCGGGTGGGGCGGCGATGACCTTGGAAGGCCCCGCTCCACCCGCGGAGGGCTTGGCTCCGCCTTTGGATTTGGCAATGTGTGGCCCGTTACCAGGCGCACAAACATCGCCGCCTCCCAAACTCTGGCTGTTGGGATGGTGTTGGTGTTGGAGAGCAGCGCCCCGGGTCCTTTCTGCGACCGGTCCGCTGCTCGCCCGCGTCGGGACGGGCTGTCCGGCTTCCGACTGGCCAACCGCCACCGTCATCTTCTTCTTGGGCGCCATGATGATGAAGAAGCATCGAACTAACTGCTAAAGCCGATTCTCACAACTGCGCCCCCTACTTGGTGCGCCAAAGATGTCGGTGGGAACGACACCTATGGGATCACAAGAATCCCTACTACGGTTAGCGGGGCGCGGGGTCGTGAGAAGAGCAGATCAAACAGATAGTACACAGTTTGTTTATCCAGGTTCGGGCCGCGAGGATGCGTAAAACCCTACTCCTGCTTTGGTGTATATTCCTGTCCTTGAGCTAGCTCTGGGGCATTAGGAGCTCCAAAAAGCCGAATCCTCCTCCTGGTCGCCTCGGGCCTCCTTTTATAGAAAAAGGGGTTGCCACAGCGGCACGCAGCAGGTGGAAAGGGTATAGTGATGCGAGGTTATCCCTTGCATTACATGACAAGGCGCATTTAATGCATCTTGCTTAGGTGTCCTTGCTTTATCGGGGACGGGGGAGAAACCTGTCTCGTCCGTCGCCGCTCCTTCTTGTGTCGACACACGCCCTGGCCAGCAATGCCTGTGATGCCATGTAGGTAGGCAGGCAGCTGAGGTGGCACAGTGGAGGGTCTTCACGAAGATCTGCATGCCGCCATGTAGGTGCCTGCCCAGCTGGTTGGGTCGGCAGCCGCATGCGTATGGTGGTGGAGGTTTAGTCGGCGTGGGCCTGATGGTGGCCCTGCGGATGTTCTTGGCAAGGGCCTTGCCGGGGCCCCGGCAAGGGTCTTGCTGGGGCGCCTGCTGTCATCCCCGACAAGGTGCTTGCCGGGGGCCTTGTGGTCTTCCTCGGCTGGGATCCCGCCAAGGGTTGTCATCTTCTATTGTACGTATCTGATCTTGAATGTCTTCACAAAGATCTTCATGCCACCACGGGGATGTCTCCCGAATCCTTGCCCCATAGGGGCAGTGGACTCAAGGGTGATTTGCTTTGTAGGCGTGGGGTGAGTTGCCGCGGCAAGGGTCTTGCCGGGGTTGCTAAAACTGTGTCCCGGCAAGGATCTTGTCGGAGGAGTCCGCTTCGTCTCCTTTGTTCTTCGTGGTTTTGGCCTTGGCGTCGTCCTAGTTCCCTTGAGCTTCGGTCTTACCCTGGCTCACCTCCCTTGCCTTGCTTGGTGTGGTGGTGGTGCCCGCGGCTCTGACTGCCCGTGCATAGTTATAGGGGTACAAAAAGTGCACCCCTCTTTTTGTACACCGACACTCTCGCAACCCATCATCTAATTTTAAATGTCTCTTATGATAAGCAAAGCGTTCTTGAGGGTAGACGGGAATTTCATCTAGTCACTTTCATCATGTTGGTTTAATTTGTGTTCGCTACTTTGATAATTTGATATGTGGGTGGACCGGTGCTTAGTTGTTGTTCTTACTTGAACAAACCTCCTACTTATGATTAACCCTCCCGCAAGCATCCGCAACTACGAGAAAAGTATTAAGAATAAATTCTAACCATAGCATTAAACTTTTGGATCCAATCGTTCCCTTACGGAATAGCGCATAAACTGGGGTTTAAGCTTCTGTCACTCTCACAACCCATCATCTAAATGCTACTCCACAATGCATTCCCTTAGGCCCAAATATGGTGAAGTGTCATGTAGTCGACGTTCACATGACACCACTAAGGGAATCACAACATACATACTATCAAAATATCGAACACATATCAAGTTCACATGATTACTTGCAACATGATTTCTCCTGTGACCTCAAGAACAAAATGAACTACTCACAAGTGATAAACATGCTAAAGATCATAGGGGTATTAAATAGCATAATGGATCTGAACATATAATCTTCCACCAAATAAACCGTATAGTAATCAACTACAAGATGTAATCAACACTACTACTAGTCACCCACAAGCACCAATCTATAGTTCTGGTAACAAATATTGAACACAAGAGATGAACTAGGGCTTGAGATGAGATGGTGCTATTGAAGATGTTGATGGAGATCGCCCTCCCCAAGATGGGAGAGTTGTTGGTGATGATGATGACGATGATTTCCCCCTCCAGGAGGGAAGTTCCCCCAGCGAAATCGCTCTGCTGGAGGGCAAAAGTACTCCTGCCCAAGTTCCGCCTCAAGACGGCGGTGTTCCATCCCGAAAGTACTCTCCTTATTTTTTCTAGGTCAAAATGACTTATATACCAGAAGATGGGCGCCGGAGGTGGGACTGGGTGAGCACAACCCACTAGGGCGCGCCTGGGCTCCCTGGCGCACCCAGGTGGGTTGGGCCCACTGTCATGGTTCTAAGTCTGACAGTAGAATAGGGGGTATATAAGAGGAGGCAAGATCCTAACTACGATGAGGTTGTGCATGCAAGATTTATGAGTTCAGGCCCTTCTCGGAGGATGTAAAAGCCCTACGTCTTGGTGCCCGGAGGCGGTCGACTAGAATATGCGTGAAGTCTCAGGGGATGCAAACCCTTGTGCCAGTGGAGGGGGTGGCTTATATAGAGTATGCGAGGACCCCAGCTAGCCCACGTTACAAGGAGTTCAATGTACATTAAGGTGAGACGTTACTGGTAATGCCAACAATAAAGACATATAAATGATCATTAATGCTATGGAGTGAAAGTCTGACCTTTGCCATCCTGAGTGACTTTAGATCTTCTATACTCCGGGTGGTTTCTAGTACGGTCGAATGATAATATACTGGTCGAATGGAATTGGGTTATCCGAGTGGAATGGTCGAGTGGGTTGCACTCTGAGGTGATTCCAATCGGTGGATGATGTTGTTCTTTGAATGTCGTTGATCTTAGGGCAGCGTCCTTGGGAAGGGCGTCTAGGTCAGGCCTATTACCCTACCCTTGGTACATGTCATCGTCATTAGCCCCCGAATGGGTCAAGGTCCGAGGGGAGAAGAGGTTGAAGATGGTTCCGACCCGATTCTTATGCTTCGGGGGCATTTTACCTGGGTCGACAAACCACGCTAGAACTTCAACTTTATTTTTAGTCTCCTTGATACATTTAGAGTTTGTCGAGTGAACTTATTCTGATATACTTCGAGTGTTGGAATGGTATGAAATCTTGGGCGTGATTGGTTGCACTGCCATTCCCGAACCTCACGGGATTTGAAACTTGGGGAAGTGCGCGGGACGGAGAGCGCCGTAGTAAACGGGACGGATTAGGCAGGGGGCCTTGATCTCCGTGCTACCTTTTTGCCATGTACCAAGCGCGCGGCTGTTGCAGGATTTGATAGGATCTCTCAGGCCCGCATGTCAGCCACTCAGAAGCGGGCTAATAAAAGGCGACGTGGCCGGTGTGTCTGCACAGCGGATCCCATTCTTCTTCCTCTACCTCTCCACCTCGCCCTCTGCTGCTCTCGACGCCACCGCTCCACCCGTGAGCAGTCCGCGGTGATGGGGGAGGACAAGACGGCAGCCCTGGAGCATGCCAAGAAGGCGCGGCAATGGTGATGGTGAAGCCAAAGGGCAAGAAGACGAGTCGGGGGGTCATCTTCGAGGTCCGGTCTGCCGCACAGCTGGATCCAGGGCGACTGGATTCGGTCCAAGATACAGTAGGAGGATTTGGAGGATCTGGCCGAAGGGGGCTTGATTTCCCATGGATCTTGGAGGCTGCTGGGCAACGAGACCCAGCCGCAGCCGCAGGAGGGTGAGTGTGTCCTCCTCGCGACTCACGTTCCATGGTTTCTCTCTGCCCCATCCTTTATTCCAGGGTTTTCTGAACTTTTTTGGAGCCCAACTTCATCACTTTTCCCCCAACACCATCACGTACCTCGCTGCATTTTTTCCATGTGTGAGTATTTCTTGGGCTGTCGACCGCATTGTGGTCTCTTCAAATACATCTTTACCTGTCGCTCTCAGTCTGTAAAAAGGGCTAATCCGAGTGATGAGAGGACGCATGTGATCCAGATGTGTGGAGGTCTAGGGATTCAGACGAGAGGTAAAAGTACTTTTCCAGCTGTGATTCTTCCCGATTCAGTTAGAGGGTGGCAATCGACTTGGTTTCATTGCAAGGACCAACCGACTCCTAGCCAGTTGACCAGTCTTCCTCCCTTCTCCATGGAGCGAGTCCAGCAGCCCACTTCTTTGAAAGTAACTCCGGCAGAGAAAGCAGAGGTGAACATGCTGGTGGAACAAGTAGTTCAATTAGTCTGCGACGGCGTGACTGGTATGGACTTGCTGGAGGTGTTTCTCAGTCGACGCATCCAGACACTCCAGGCCCGCGATCATCCTATGTGGATGTACTCGGGTATTGAAGACACCACCCGGATCCATCCGGAGGAGGTCACCGAGGAAATGGTGGAGCAGTGGTTGCATGGCATCACCGGAAACAAAGACAACCCCAGGGGGTCCAGGCGAGTTCTACCATTCGACGCTGACAATGAACCTGAAAAGGTCTGTCCTTTACTGTCAAGTGTTCCTTCATTCTGACTTGTAACTATCCTTGTGCTTGACTGATGTCTATGCTATTCTTTGCCTTGCAGGTTTACACTTGGATGTACTCGATGCCCAATGGAGAGCAGGATCAGGAAGGAGAGGCGAGCAGAGGAGCAAGCGGTGACTGGAAATCCAATGAAGAAGATGGGGAGAAGAGTGAGGACTCAAGAGACGGTGATGAGGTCGACCCCCCACCCCTCACTGAAAGTCACTCCAAGCAGACCCATGATCCAGCAAGTATCCGTGGCAAAGCGGTCGCGCAGACCTCGAAGCGCACTTGGACTTCCTCCCCCGTCCCGACTAAAAAGGCCCCGAAGCAACCCAGGGTTGCAGCTTCCAAACCTCGGAAGACCCTGCCTAAGGTCAAGGTTGACGTTCATATCCCCTCCGGGTAAGCATTTTGTTTTCTCTCTTTATTCAAGAGCCTCTTAAGTAGCTGTCGACTCGTTTTCTTGCTTGACCGAGTGAGTTCAGAAACTTGCAGTGCTACTACTTCTGGGACTTCCATGGATATTTATAGAGATGAAGACGATGTGGAAATGGAAGATGCCGCCACCTCCAAAGCAGGTATGACTCTGGCATCTTGCCTCTATTTTGTCAATTAATTTGTAAGTCGACTGATATCTTACGGTCGAATCTTTTTTAGCGCCGCAACATGTTATTGAACTTCTAGACGATGGTGAAGATATGCCCTAGAGGCCTATGGGAAGGAGAGACGGGAGCTCGGGCCGGAGGGCGCCAGCCGGCAAAACAGCTCAAATGACATCAGTGCTCGAACCGGTGATCCAGTAGTCCGAAGACCTCAATCGGGCCTCTGTCACTTTTGCCGATCCTGTGTCGACTGAATGTCCTTCAGTGTCGACTGCTCAAGATCCTGCTTCATCTATACCACTCCATACTTCAGATCCTCAGACTGCTGCGACTGTTCCACCATCTCCGCTATTCGTCACTCATCATGTCCTGGAGGATCAGGCGAGCACTGCTAAATAAGCTATATGCCAAGAGGGCCTTATGATGGAGCAGACGAAGACGGTGCATGAGACCAGTCAAGCTGCCTATGACGCCAGTGCAGCTCTCCAAACCAATGTCCAGGTTAGTTGATTTCTGACTGATCTTCTAGCTTGACACTTGAAAACTGCTGCTTTATTATTCATAAGATGTCCGTGGATGAGCGTTTTCAGACCTTTTCGAACTTTATGCGCTTCTGTCATGAGTCTGCATCTGTTCACCCAGTGGGTGCCTGATACGTCTCCAACGTATCCATAATTTTTGATTGTTCCATGCTATTATATTATCTGTTTTGGATGTTTAATGGGCTTTAATATACCTTTTTATACTATTTTTGGGACTAACCTACTAACCAAAGGCCCAGTGCATGTTGTTATTTTATTCCCTATTTCAGTGTTTCGCAGAAAAGGAATATCAAACGGAATCCAAACGGAATGAAACCTTTCGGAGAGTGATTTTTGGAACAAACGCCATCCAGGAGACTTGGAGTGGACGTCAAGGAAGCGTCGAGGAGGCCACGAGGCAGGGAGACGCGCCCAGGGGGCAGGCGCGCCCCCCACCCTCATGGGCCCCTCGTGGCTCCCCTGGCCGACTTCTTTCGCCTATATATACTCATATACCCAGAAAACATCCAGGAGCACCATGAAACCCTATTTCCACCGCCACAACCTTCTGTACCCAAGAGGTCCCATCTTGGGGCCTTTTCCGGCGCTCCGCTAGAGGGGGAATCGATCACGGAGGGATTCTACATCAACACCATAGCCTCTTCGATGATGTGTGAGTAGTTTACCACAGACCTTCGGGTCCATAGTTATTAGCTAGATGGATTCTTCTATCTCTTTGGATCTCAATACAAAGTTCTCCTCGATCTTCTTGGGAATCTATTTGAGGTAATTCTTTTTGCGGTGTGTTTGTCGAGATCCGATGAATTGTGGATTTATGATCAAGATTATCTATGAACAATATTTGATTCTTCTCTGAAATCTTTTATGTATGATTCGTTATCTTTGCAAGTCTCTTCGAATTATCAGTTTGGTTTGGCCTACTAGATTGATGTTTCTTTCCATGGGAGAAGTGCTTAGCTTTGGGTTCAATCTTGCGGTGTCTTTTCCCAGTGATAGAAAGGGCAACAACGCACGCATTGTATTGTTGCCATCGAGGATAAAAGATGGGGTTTATATCATACTGCTTGAGTTTATCCCTCTACATCATGGCATCTTGCCTAATGCGTTACTCTGTTCTTATGAACTTAATACTCTAGATGCATGCTTGATAGCGGTCGATGTGTGGAGTAATAGTAGCAGATGCAGAATCGTTTCGGTCTACGTGTCGCGAACGTGATTCCTATATACATGATCATGCCTAGATATTCTCATAATTATGCACTTTTCTATCAATTTCTCAACAGTAATTTGTTCACCCACCGTAGAAGTTGCTATCTTGAGAGAAGCCACTAGTGAAACCTATGGCCCCCGGATCTATCTTCCATCATATAAGTTTCCAATCTATTTTACTTTGCAATCTTTACTTTCAATCTATATCATAAAAGTACAAAAAATATTTATCTTATTATCTCTATCAGATCTCACTTTTGCAAGTGGCCGTGAAGGGATTGAGAACCCCTTTATCGCGTTGGTTGAAAGGTTCTTATTTGTTTGTGTAGGTACGAGGTGACTTGCATGTAGTCTCCTACTGGATTGATACCTTGGTTCTCAAAAACTAAGGGAAATACTTACGCTACTTTGCTGCATCACCCTTTCCTCGTCAAGGGAAAGCCAACGCAGTGCTCAAGAGGTAGCAAGAAGGATTTCTGGCGCCGTTGCCGGGGAGATCTACGCACAAGTCAAGACATACCAAGTGCCCATCACAAACTCTTATCCCTCGCATTACATTATTTTCCATTTGGCTCTCGTTTTCCTCGCCCCACTTCACCCTTGCCGTTTTATTTGCCCTCTTTTCCCGCTTGTATCTTTTTCATTCGCCTCTTTTTGCTTGCCTCTTGCTTGCTTGTGTGTTGGATTGTTTGTCACGATGGCTCAAGATAATACTAAATTGTGTGACTTTTCCAATACCAACAATAATGATTTTATTAGCACTCCGATTGCTCCTCTTACCGATGTTGAATCTTGTGAAATTAACACTGCCTTGCTGAATCTCATCATGAAAGATCGATTTGCTAGCCTTCCTAGTGAAGATGTCGCTACCCATCTAAACAACTTTGTTGATTTGTGTGACATGCAAAAGAAAAAGGACGTGGATAATGATATTGTTAAATTGAAGCTATTTCCATTTTTGCTTAGAGATCATGCTAAAACTTGGTTTTCTTCTTTGCCTAAAAATAGTATTGATTCTTGGAATAAGTGCAAAGCTGCTTTTATCTCTAAGTATTTTCCTCCTGCTAAGATCATCTCTCTTAGAAACAATATTATGAATTTTAAGCAACTATATCATGAGCATGTTGCACAATCTTGGGAGAGGATGAAATTAATGATTCGTAATTGCCCTACTCATGGTTTGAATTTATGGATGATCATACAAAAATTTTATGACAGATTGAATTTTGCTTCTAGAAATCTTTTAGATTCAGCCGCGGGAGGCACTTTTATGGAAATCACTCTAGGAGAAGATACCAAACTCCTAGATAATATTATGGTTAATTATTCTCAATGGCACACCGAAAGATCTACTAGTAAAAAGGTTCATGCGATAGAAGAAATTAATGTTTTGAGTGGAAAGATGGATGGACTTATGAAGTTGTTTGCTAATAAGAGTGCTCATGTTGATCCTAGTGATACGCCTTTGTCTACTTTGATTGAGAATAATAATGAATCTATGGATGTGAATTTTGTTGGTAGGAACAATTTTGGTAACAATGCGTATAGAGGAAACTTTAATCCTAGGGCGTATCCTAGTAATTCATCTAATAATTATGGTAATTCCTACAACAATTCCTATGGAAATTATAATAAGATGCCCTCTTATTTTGAATCTAGTATTAAAGAATTTATTAGTTCGCAAAAGAGTTTCAATGCTTTGATTGAAGAAAAATTGTCAAAGATTGATGAGTTGGCTAGGAACGTGGATATAATTTCTCTTGATGTTGATTCTTTGAAGCTTAGATCTATTCCACCCAAGCATGATATCAATGAGTCTCTCCAAGCCATGAGAATTTCAATTGATGAGTGTAAAGAAAGAACCGCTAGGATGCGTGATAAAAAAGATTGCTTTATAAAAGCGTGTTCTTCTAGTTTTGACGATAATAAGGATGAAGATCTAAAAGTGATTAATGTGTCCCCTATTAAATCTTTTTTTGCAACATGAATCTTCATAATGATGGGACTGGAGATGAGTCAACTTTAGTTAAAAGGCATCCCAATGATTCGGAGTTTTTAGGTCTTGATGCAAAAATTGGTAAAAGTGGGATTGAAGAGGTCAAAACTTTACATAGCAATGAACCCACTATTTTGTATTTCATTGTTGCAATCCGTGCTAAATTCTCCGCATGCTTATAGTCAAAATAAAGCTTTTACCAAACATATCGTTGATGCTTTAATGCAATCTTATGAAGAAAAGATTGAATTAGAAGTTTCTATCCCTAGAAAACTTCATGATGAGTGGGAACCTACTATTAAAATTAAGATTAAAGATCATGAATGCTATGCTTTGTGTGATTTGGGTGCTAGTGTTTCCACGATTCCAAATACTTTGTGTGATGTGTTAGGTTTCCGTGAATTTGATGATTGTTCTTTAAATTTGCACCTCGTGGATTCCACTATTAAGAAACCTATGGGAAGGATTAATGATGTTCTTATTGTTGCAAATAGGAATTATGTGCCCATAGATTTCATTGTTCTTGATATTGATTGCAATCCTACATGTCCTATTATTCTTGGTAGACCTTTCCTTAGAACGATTAATGCAATTATTGATATGAAAGTAGGAAATATTAGATTCCAATTTCCGTTAAGGAAAGACATGGAAAAATTTCCTAGAAAGAAAATTAAATTACCTTATGAATCTATTATGAGAGCCACTTATGGATTGCATACCAAAGATGATAATACCTAGATCTATTCTTGTTTTTATGCCTAGCTAGGGGCGTTAAACGATAGCGCTTGTTGGGAGTAAACCCAATTTTATTTTTGTTTCTTGCTTTTTAGTTCTGTTTAGTAATAAATAATTCATCTAGCCTCTGTTTAGATGTGGTTTTATGCTTTTAATTACTGTTTGTGCCAAGTAGAACCTTTGGGAAGACTTGGGGGAAGTTTTGCAATCTTGATGTAAAAAACAGAAACTTTAGCGCTCACGAGATTTGCTGCCATTTTTTAATAGAGAGCGAAATTAGGTTGATTCTTTTTGAGGATGATTAATAGACAAATTCCTCACGCCAAAAAATTTATTTCAGAATTTTTGGGGTTACAGAAGTATTCGAAACCTACATATTACTACAGACTATTCTGTTTTTGACAGATTCTGTTTTTCGTGTGTTGTTTGCTTATTTTGATGAATCTATGGCTAGTATCGGGAGGTATGAACCATAGAGAAGTTGAAATACAGTAGGTTTAACACCAATATAAATAAAGAATGAGTTCATTACAGTACCTTAAGTGGTGGTTTGTTTTTTTATACTAACGGAGCTCATGAGATTTTCTGTTGAGTTTTGTGTTGTGAAGTTTTCAAGTTTTGGGTAAACATTTGATGGATTTTGGAATAAGGTGTGGCATGAGCCTAAGCTTGGGGATGCGCAAGGCACCACAAGGTAAAATTCAAGGATAACCAAAAGCCTAAGCTTGGGGATGCCCCGAAGGCATCCCCTCTTTCGTCTTCGTCCATCGGTAACTTTACTTGATGCTATATTTTTATTCACCACATGATATGTGTTTTGCTTGGAGCATCTTGTAAGATTTGAGTCTTTGCTTTTTAGTTTAACACAATCATCCTTGCTGTACACACCTTTTGGGAGAGACACACATGAATCGGAATTTATTAGAATACTCTATGTGCTTCACTTATATCTTTTGAGCTCGACAATTTTGCTCTAGTGCTTCACTTATATTTTTTTAGAACGCGGTGGTGGTTTTATTTTATAGAAATTATTGATCTCTCGTGCTTCACTTATATCATTTTGAGAGTCCTCTAAAACAGCATGGTAATTTTCTTTGGCTATAAAATTAGTCCTAATATGATAGGCATCCAAGATGGGTATAATAAGAACTATCATAAAAGGTGCATTGAATACTATGAGAAGTTTGACACTTGATGATTGTTTTGATATATAAAGATGGTCATATTAGAGTCATGCTAGTTGATTAGTTGCGAATTTGAGAAATACTTGTGTTAAAGTTTGTGATTCCCGTAGCATGCACGTATGGTGAACCGTTATGTGATGAAGTCGGAGCATGATTTATTTATTGATTGTCTTCCTTATGAGTGGCGGTCGAGGACGAGCCATGGTCTTTTCCTACCAATCTATCCCCTAGGAGCATGCGTGTAGTACTTTGTTTCGATAACTAATAGATTTTTGCAATAAGTATGTGAGTTCTTTATGACTAATGTTGAGTCCATGGATTATACGCACTCTCACCCTTCCACCATTGCTAGCCTCTCTAGTACCGCGCAACTTTCGTCGGTACCATAAACCCACCATATACTTTCCTCAAAACAGCCACCATACCTACCTATTATGGAATTTCTATAGCCATTCCGAGATATATTACCATGCAACTTACCACCGTTCTGTTTAATATGACACGCTTCATCATTGTCATATTGCTTTCCATGATCATGTAGCTGACATCGTATTTGTGGCAAAGCCACCTTCATAATTCTTTCATACATGTCACTCATGAGTCATTGCATATCCCTGTACACCGCCGGAGGCATTCACATAGAGTCATATTTTGTTCTAAGTATCGAGTTGTAATTTTTCGAGTTGTAAGTAAATAAAAGTGTGATGATCATCATTATTAGAGCATTGTCCCATGTGAGGAAAGGATGATGGAGACTATGATTCCCCCACAAGTCGGGATGAGACTCCGGACGAAAAAAGAGAAAGGCCATAAAAAAGAAGGCCCCAAAAAAGATAAAAAAATGAGAGAAAAAGAGAGAAGGACAATGTTACTATCCTTTTACCACACTTGTGCTTCAAAGTAGCACCATGATCTTCATGATAGTCTCTTATGTTGTCACTTTCATATACTAGTGGGAATTTTACAATATAGAACTTGGCTTGTATATTCCAATGATGGGCTTCCTCAAAATGCCCTAGGTCTTCGTGAGCAAGCAAGTTGGATGCACACCCACTTAGTTTCTTTTGTTGGGCTTTCATACACTTAAAGCTCTAGTGCACCCGTTGCATGGAAATCCCTACTCACTCACATTGATATCTATTGATGGGAATCTCCATAGCCCGTTGATACGCCTAGTTGATGTGAGACTATCTTCTCCTTTTTGTCTTCTCCACAACCACCATTCTATTCCACCTATAGTGATATGTCCATGGCTCACGCTCATGTATTCCGTGAAGATTGAAAAAGTTTGAGAACATCAAACGTAAGAAACAATTGCTTAGCTTGTCATCGGGGTTGTGCATGATTTAAATATTTTGTGTGGTGAAGATAGAGCATAGCCAGACTATATGATTTTGTAGGGATAACTTTCTTTGGCCATGTTATTTTGAGAAGACATGATTGCTTTGTTAGTATGCTTGAAGTATAATTATTTTTATGTCAATATTAAAATTTTCTCTTGAATCTTTCGGATCTGAACATTCATGCCACAATAAAGAAAATTGCATTGAGAATTATGCTAGGTAGCATTCCACATCAAAAATTCTATTTTTATCACTTACCTACTCGAGGACGAGCAGGAATTATGCTTGGGGATGCTTGATACGTCTCCAACGTATCTATATTTTTTTTATTGTTCCATGCTATTATATTATCTGTTTTGGATGTTTCATGGGCTTTAATATACCTTTTATATTATTTTTGGGACTAACCTACTAACCAAAGGCACAGTGCAAATTGCTGTTTTTTGCCTATTTCAGTGTTTCGCAGAAAAGGAATATCGAATGGAATCCAAACGGAATGAAACCTTCGGGAGAGTGATTTTTGGAACAAACGCAATCCAGGAGACTTGGAGTGGACGTCAAGGAAGCATGTAGGAGGCCACGAGGCAGGGAGGCACGCCCCCCACCATCGTGGGCCCCTCGTGGCTCCCCTGACCGACTTCTTTCGCCTATATATATACTCATATACCCCGAAAACATCCAGGAGCACCACGAAACCCTATTTCCACCGCCGCAACCTTCCGTACCCAAGAGATCCCATCTTGGGGCCTTTTCGGGCGCTCCGCCGGAGGGGCAATTGATCACGGAGGGCTCGTACATCAACACCATTGGCTCTTCGATGATGTGTGAGTAGTTTACCACAGACCTTTGGGTCCATAGTTATTAGCTAGATGGCTTATTCTCTCTCTTTGGATCTCAATACAAAGTTCTCCATGATCTTCTTGGAGATCTATTCGATGTAATTCTTTTTGCTGTGTGTTTATCGAGATCCGATGAATTGTGGGTTTATGATCAAGATTATCTATGAACAATATTTGATTCTTCTCTGAAATCTTTTATGTATGATTTGTTATCTTTGCAAGTCTCTTTGAATTATCAGTTTGGTTTGGCCTACTAGATTCATCTTTCTTGCCATGGCAGAAGTGCTTAGGTTTGGGTTCAATCTGGCGGTGTCCTTTCCCAGTGACAGCATGGGGCAGCGAGGCACGTATTGTATTGTTGCCATCGAGGATAAAAAGATGGGGTTTATATCATATTTCTTGAGTTTATCCCTCTACATCATGTCATCTTGCCTAATGCGTTACTCTGTTATTATGAACTTAATACTCTAGATGCATGCTGGATAGCGGTCGATGTGTGGAGTAATAGTAGTAGATGCAGAATCATTTCGGTCTACTTGTCGCGGACGTGATGCCTATATACATGATCATGCCTAGATATTCTCATAACTATGCACTTTTCTATCAATTGCTCGACAGTAATTTGTTCACCCACCGTAGAATTTGCTATCTTGAGAGAGGCCACTAGTGAAACCTATGGTCCCCGGGTCTATCTTCTATCATATAAGTTTCCAATCTATTTTACTTTGCAATCTTTACTTTCAATCTATATCATAAAAATACCAAAAATATTTATCTTATTATCTCTACCAGATCTCACTTTTGCAAGTGGCTCTGAAGGGACTAAGAACCCCTTTATCGCGTTGGTTGCAAGGTTCTTATTTGTTTGTGTAGGTACGAGGTGACTTGCGTGTAGTCCCCTACTGGATTGATACCTTGGTTCTCAAAAAGTGAGGGAAATATTTACACTACTTTGCTGCATCACCCTTTTCTCTTAAAGGAAAACCAACGCAATGCTCAAGAGGTAGCAGTGCCTTCTTTTAATTTGCAACCTTGTTCACTTGAGTCGACTTTGCCTCGTCGAGTGAACTTTCAAATCAGTGGGGGCACGCTGAGTGCACCCACTGGGTGTAGTCCCCGAGAGCTTCGTCGAATGTTTGATTTGGCGGGCGTCTTAGATCTTGTTTATAATATATCCACTCGGTCTTGAACGGATCTCGTCGAATGAACTCTTAACTAGTGGGGGCACGCCAAGTGCACCCACTGGGTGTAGTCCCCGAGACCGCAGTCAACTGCGGGAAGTCGGCGGTGGTTTGAGAATCAATGTTGCAGTTGCTTTTCTCTTTTTTAGGTGACTGGACTGACCAAGTCGAGTACCGAGGCGAACCAGTGGGGCACGCCAAGTGCACCCACTGGGTGTAGTCCCCAAGACTACTGTTGGATGTTTGATTCTGTAGTAGTCTTAGAACTCTTTTTGTCGTAATATCCCGAACTTGTACTTCATCACTCGGGAGCAAGTAATCTTCGTTTTTGTCGACTCACATATCTTATTTGCTGACTTTAGAAATCATGTGAGCTCATATCCCAATTTTCTGAATTCGAGAGGAAGAAGATCTAGCTCAATCTTTATCTGGACTTGGCCAAGCAGAACTTGCAGAAGGCTAAGGACTAAACAGCTGGTATGGAAGGTAAAAGCTTCCCGACTGTGAGATTGGACTGTCTCCCGTGTCATCTTTATTTTCTTCTTTTTGAACTGAGTGTTGTTTTTTAGAGAAAATGAGGCAGGCTCTGGCACAGAAGGACCTTTATCTTGCAGCAGCACAGAAAGAAGCGCAAGAGAAAACAGCACTCGCCGACAAGAAGCTGGCTTCAGTCAAGAAGTTAGAACAAGATAACGCCAAGCTGAAGACTACTCTTGATGAATCCAACAAGGAAGTGACATGTCTGAAGAAGGACAAGGGAGCCCTAATGACAAGATTGAAGATCTCTCTCGGGAGAGGGACGAGCTGGAGGTTTATCTGGGGGGGACTTGCCAAGAAGTTGTTCCTTATGCTTGAAGGTATTTTCTCCTGCTCGACTGGTTTCTCTTGACAGTTGTTGATTCTTCACACGGCTCGTCAACTCATTATTTTGTGGTGCTGTGCAGAATTTTGCCAAAACTTCGAAGAAGAGAGTGGGCGGATTGAAACGAGCTTGGACCCCATCAACTCTCTTGTTAAGGATGAAGCTGCCATAAACATACTCCGACTGGAATCTCGCCTTGCCGGCGTCGTGGATTATCTGGCCCGACTGAAGGTGGCAGTTTCACGAGTCGACGCGGAGCTCTGGCCGAGGGAGAGATTCCAGAATGACCTCGAGTCTCTGATGTCTCGACTCAACGAGATCCCCGGTCGAGTGCAGGCATGGAAGAAGTCATCCGCTCGATGTGGTGCTGATGTAGCTCTGTCTCTGGTTCGCGTCCATTGCAAAGCGACCAAGGAAGAGAAGCTAGTAGCGCTCAAGGTTGCCAACACGAAGCATCCCCAATTCTAGTCCTTCATGGAGACCTTCATTGAAGCAGCCACTCGCATTGCAGACGGAATTGACCAGGAAGAATTCGTCGAGCCTGCTGGCCCTCCTCCAGCGGAGTGAACAAACTTTATGCCTTAATTAAATTTACCTCGGAATGCCGAGTGATTTTGTAACCGTTCAAACCCCTTCAGGCCTGATGCCCGAGCACTTTTATCTGCAGTTCTGAACCTCGCAAGACTTATCTGGACTTAGGTTTTCTGTGAATATGTTTGTCTTCACCTTTGCTGCTTTTGAATCCTCTAACTCCGAGTGAAACTTGATTCTTCACTCGGAACTGCCATTGAATTTGTGATGCAGCTCTGATGAAAGGGTTGTGGGCATGAGCGTTAGGTTCCGCACACGACCAGCACCTCGTCGTCTTCGTAGATCAGGAAGGAGCGTACGTCGTACTTGTGACTCAGCTCTGTCAAGTGGGTCATGAATAAGAGCACTAGGTGTTGTGCACGACCTGCACTTCGCCATCCTTGTGGATCGGGATGGAGCGCACATTATGCTTGTGACGCAGCTCCGTCGAGTGGGTCATGGACAAGAGCACTAGGTGATGTGCACGACCTGCACTCCGTCATCCTTGCGGATCGGGATGGAGCACGCATTGTACTTGTGACGCAGCTTCGTCGAGTGGGTCATGGACAAGAGCACTAGGTGTTGTGCATGACCTGGACTTCGTTGTCCTTGCGGATCGGGATGGAGCGCATGTTGTACTTGTGACTCGGCCACTAGGAGTGGTTTTTAACTTAGGCGAGTACGAGACTGCAGCTAAGCCTCCGAGTGAGAGGGTTGCTCTTCACTTGGTAGGATTTTTAAAACTTAGGCGAGTACGGGACTACAGCTAAGCCCCCGAGTTGGAGGATTGCTCTCCACTCGGTAGGATTTTAGAAACTTAGGCGAGTACGGGACTGCAGCTAAGCCTCCGAGTGGGAGGATTGCTCTCCACTCGGTAGGATTTTTAAGACTTAGGCAAGTACGGGACTGCAGCTAAGCCCCCGAGTGGGAGGGTTGCTCTCCACTCAGTAGGATTTTAGAAACTTAGGCGAGTACGGGACTGCAGCTAAGCCCCCGAGTGGGAGGATGGCTCTCCACTCGGTAGGATTTTTAAAACTTAGGCGAATCAGGTTCACGGCTAAGCCCCCGACTGAGAGGATTGCCCACCACTCGGAGTAGTTTTGAAACTTAGGCAAATCAGGTTCGCGGATAAGCCCCCGAGTGAGAGGATTGCCAACCACTCGGAGTAGTTTTGAAACTTAGGCAAATCAGGTTCGCGGCTAAGCCCTCGAGTGAGAGGATTTCTCTCCACTCAGTAGGATTTTAGAAACTTAGGCGAGTACGGGACTGCAGCTAAGCCCCCGAGTGGGAGGATTGCTCTCCACTCGGTAGAATTTTTAAAACTTAGGTGAATCAGGTTCGCAGCTAAGCCCCCGAGTGAGAGGATTGCCCACCACTCAGAGTAGTTTTGAAACTTAGGCGAATCAGGTTCGCGGCTAAGCCCCCGAGTGAGAGGATTGCCCACCACTCGGAGTAGTTTTGAAACTTAGGCGAATCAGGTTCGCGGCTAAGCCACCCACTGGGGGTTTTTGAACATATGCATATGCAACAACGATCATTTAACAGACTGTAAAACTGCGTCTTTGATTATCAATCTAAAAGGTACTTCATATTACATCTCATCAGTCTGAATGTTCAAGTATGAAAATGGCGGAGCAGCTCCGCATTCCAACTGTGTGGCTCGTCTTTCTTTTGTTCCACATTGTAGAGGTGATAAGCTTTGTTGTGGAGCCCCTTGGTGATGATGAAGGGACCTTCCCAAGCAGGAGCAAGCTTGTGAGGCCATTGCTGATCCACTCGGAGCACAAGGTCTCCTTCCTGAAATGCTCGACCTCTTATGTTTCTGGCATGGAATCGACGGAGGTCTTGCTGATAAATGGTCGACCGGATCAAGGCCATCTCTCTCTCTTCTTCCAGAAGTTCAAAAGCATCTTGTCGAGCCTGCTCTACTTCAGCTTCTGAGAGAAGTTCCACTCGGGGCGCGTTGTGAAGCAAATCGTTTGGCATCACAGCTTCAGCCCCATAGACCATGAAAAAGGGAGTCTGACCAGTCGACCGATTTGGTGTTGTTCTCAACCCCCAAAGAACTAATGGTAACTCATCTACCCAAGCACCTGCTGCATGCTTGAGATCACGCATCAACCGGGGTTTTAGCCCTTGGAGGATCAAACCATTTGCTCTCTGTGCCTTCCCATTCGACCGTGGATGCGCGATAGATGCGTAACCGACTCGAGTTCCTTGGGAGGCGCAGAATGCTCTGAACTCATCAAAATCAAAGTTCGAGCCATTATCTGTGATAGTACTACGAGGGGCTCCATATTTGAATGTCAGCTCTCTGATGAAACTGATGGCAGTGCTTGAATCTAGATTCTTAATAGGTTTGGCTTTGATCCATTTAGTGAACTTGTCGACTGCCACAAGCAAATGAGTGAAACCGCTCCTGCCGGTCCTTAGAGGTCCAACCATATACAATCCCCAAACAGCAAATGGCCAGACGAGTGGAATGGTCTTCAAGGCTGATGCAGGTTTGTGGGACATGTTGGAGTAGAACTGACAGCCCTCACACTTGTCGACTATTTCTTTTGCCATTTCATTTACCCGTAGCCAGTAAAAACCCGCTCGGTATGCTCTAGCCACGATTGTCCGAGAGGACTCTTGGTGACCACAGGTCCCCGAGTGGATATCATTGAGAATCATTCGACCATCTTCTGGTGTGATGCATCGCTGAGCAACTCCAGTAACACTCTCTCTGTAAAGTTGTCCACTTATCATGGTAAAGGCTTTGGATCGTCGGACAAACTGATGGGCCTCGTCTTCATCTTCTGGAAGCTCCTTCCTAAGTAGATATGCAATATATGGCACAGTCCAGTCGGGAGTGACGACCAAAACCTTAATGATCAGGTCAACCATGGCTGGGATTTCGACTTCAGTCGGATCAATAGAACTTTTGGTTTGTGGAGGCTCCTCTGCGATGGGATCCTCTTGAACTGACGGGGTGTGTAGGTGCTCCAAAAAGACATTGCTGGGAATAGGCTGCATCTTGGAACCTATCTTCACCAGGTCATCAGCTGCTTGATTCTTGATTCGGGGTATGTGGTGGAGCTCTAACCCTTCTAACTTCTTTTCCAACTTCCTCACTGCATAGCAATAGCCGGCCATGGACGGACTCCTAATGTCCCACCCCTTCATCACTTGATTCACCACTAAATCTAAGTCGTCGTAAACCATTAGGCGACGGGCGCCAAGTGTAACGGACATACGCAACCCGTACAGAAGTGCCTCATATTCGGCATCATTGTTGGAGGAATCAAAGTGAATATGGAGAACATAACTGAGTTTGTCGCCTCACGGGGATACCAGGACTACCTCAGCACCAGAACCATTCAACATCTTGGACCCATCAAAGAACATAGTCCAATGCTCCGAGTGAATCTGAGTCATTTGTTGCTGTTCAATCCACTCGGTGAGGAAATTTGCAATTGCCTGGGACTTGATTGCTTTCTTTGCCTCGAACTTGATATCCAACGGAAGGAGTTCAATTGCACATTTTGCCACTCAACCAGTTGCATCTCTGTTGTTCATAATTTCTGATAATGGAGCATCACTGATGACTGAAACCGAGTGGTAAGAGAAATAGTGTGCAACTTTCTTCATGGTCAAATAAATTCCATAAATAAGCTTCTGATAATGCGGATATCTCTACTTGGATGGAGTCAAGACTTCAGAAATATAGTACACTGGGTGTTGAACTCTATAGGCTTTGCCTTCTTCTTCCCGCTCGATCATGAGCACAGTGCTGACAACTTGTCCCGTGGCTGCAATATACAGCAATAGAGGCTCTTTGCTGACTGGGGCAGCAAGCACCGGCTAGGTGGAAAGTAGGGCTTTGAGTTCTACAAACGCTGCTTCAGCTTCCGGAGTCCACTCGAACTTGTCAGACTTTTTCATTAGTTGGTAAAGAGGCAATGCCTTTTCACCGAGACAAGAAATGAATCGACTCAAAGCGGCCAAACAACCAGTAAGCTTCTAAACGTTGTTCACACGCACATGGCGTTTCATTCGGAGGATTTCGCCAACTTTCTATGGGTTTGCATCGATCCCTCATTCGGAAACGAGAAAATCGAGTAACTTTCCTCCTGGGACTCCGAATGTGCACTTTGACGGATTAAGCTTTATATCATATCTTCTTAGATTGGCAAAGGTTTCGGCAAGGTCAGTCGGTAGGTCGGAACCTTTATGTGACTTGACCATGATGTCATCCATGTATGCTTCCACCTTCTGACTGATTTGAGTGAGCATGCACTTCTGAATCATGTGCATGAATGTGGCACCAGCATTCTTGAGACCAAAGGGCATGGTAACATAGCAAAAGCCCCCAAAAGGGGTGATGAAAAATATTTTTATTACGTCGGGGCCATACAGTCGGATCTGATGGTACCCAGAATAAGCGTCCAAGAAGGACAAACGCTCACATCCCGCAGTCGAATCGACAATTTGATCAATGCGGGGGAGAGGGAAATGATCTTTCGTGCAGGCCCAATTGATATGCTTGAAGTCAATACACATGCGAAGTGAATCATCTTTCTTGGGGACCATGACAGCATTGGCTAGCCACTCGGAGTGGTATATCTCACAGATGAACTCAGCTGCTAGAAGCCGAGCCACCTCTTCACCAATTGCCTTCTGCTTTTCCATGATGGGCCGACGAATATGCTCTTTGACAGGTTTTGCTTTCGGGTTGACTCACAAATGGTGCTTAGCCAGTCCTCTGGGTACACCTGGCATGTCAGAAGGCTTCCATGCAAAGATGTCCTGGTTCTCATGGAGGAACTAGATGAGCGCTTCTTCCTATTTGATGTCGAGTGTTGTTGAGATATGATTCGGAGCAGCATTAGGATCGGACGGGTTAATGTGAACTTGCTTTGTTTCACCAGACGACTGAAATGCAGATTCTGAAGCAGGCTTCTTGGCACATAAAAAATCACTCGATTTGTGTTCTTCTGGTACTCTTGCATTTCCACTCCTGCCATCTGTTCATCGGCAATCTTCGAGCCTTTCTGGAAACACTCTTCCGCTCTCCGCCGATTACCAGTAATCATGATCACACCCTTGGGACCAGGCATCTTCAGCTTGAGGTATATGTAACATGGTCGAGCCATGAAGCGAGCATATGCAGGTCTGCCCAGAATAGCATGATAAGCACTGTGAAAATCCACGACTTCAAATGTCAACTTTTCTTTGCGGTAATTCTTCGAATCACCGAAATCCATTTCAAGAGTGATCTGGCCGAGTGAATCAGCTTTCTTCCCAGGGATGACACCATGCAAGTGCTTATTGCTTTCACTGAGCTTCGACATCGGGATGCCCATCTCTCGGAGAGTCTCAGCATACAAAATGTTCAGGCCACTGCCACCATCCATCAAAACTTTGGTCAACGGAGTGCCCCCAACGACTGGGTCGACCACCAACGCTTGCCGCCCTGGGGTAGCAACACGTGTCGGATGGTCAGATTGGTCGAAATAATGGGAGTCTTAGACCACTTCAAATATGTTGGCGTTGCCGGGGCAACCATGATTACTTTTCTGTTGATGACTTTCAGTCGACTTTTTCTCTCAACATCAGCAAAAATCACCAAGGTGGCATTGATATTGGGGAAACCATCATCCTCCTCTTTGTCTTCATCCTTATTAGATTCCTTTTCTTTCTCACTAGGCTGGCTCTCTCGGAATTGCTAGATAAGGAGTCGACACTGTCGAGTGGTATGCTTGGGATAAATCAGGTTCCCCTCTTCATCCTTCTTAGTGTGTATATGACACGGCAAATCCAGCACATCATTTCCTTCTTGATCTTTCACTTTCTTGGGGATCCATGGCCCCTTAGGCTTTCCCTTGGACTTTCCTTGGGTTACAACTGCTCCTTCACCAGGACCTGCGGGCTCGGCTTTGCGCTTCTGTTTCTGACTGGAATTCCCTCCTCCGGTGTCTTGGGCGACTGGTTTATTCTTGCCACTTCGGAGTCGGTCTTCTTCTTTGCCGTTAGCGTACCAAGTGGCTATTTCCATCATCTGGGCCAGGGTCATATCTCCTGTCCGACCGAATTTCATGTTAAGCTCTCTGTACCGAATGCCCTCCTTGAAGGCGCAAACTGCCTGGTGCCGCGACACATTTTCCACCGTATGATGCAAAGTGGTCCATCTCCGGATATAATCGCGCAAAGTTTCATTCGGTTTCTGAATGCAATGCTGTAATTCTGTCAGCCCTGCGGGCCGCTTGCAGGTGCCCTCAAAAGTCCTAATGAACACTCGGGCCAACTCTTCCCAACTGAATATACTGCCAGGAGCCAACTAATTCAGCCAAGCCCTGGCTGACCCTTCCAACATCAGAGGAAGATGTTTCATGGCTATATCATCATTACCACCACCAATCTGTACGGCCACTCAGTAGTCCTCCAGCCAAGTGTCGGGTTTGGATTCACCGATAAACTTACTTACCCCAGTCGCCAACCTGAAGTTGGGAGGGATTTCCGCGGCCTTGATGGCTCTGCTGAAACATTCGGGTCTAGTGATAACCCACAAGTATAGGGGATCAATTGTAGCCTCTTTCGATAAGTAAGAGTGTCAAACCTAACGAGGAGCTAAAGGTAGAACAAATATTCCCTCAAGTTCTATCGACCACCGATACAACTCTGCGCACGCTTAACATTCGCTTTACCTAGAACACGTATGAAACTAGAAGTACTTTGTAGGTGTTTTTGGATAGGTTTGCAAGATAATAAAGAGCACGTAAATAAAAAGTGTGTCTGTTTAGGTAAAGAAGCAATATATTTAGTATAGCGAGTGTGGAAAAGTGGTGGTAGGAGTTGCGAAATTGTCCCTAAGCAATTGACTACTTAACTAGACCGATAGCAAGTTTTATGTGGGAGAGGCCACTGCTAGCATGTCATCCCTGATTTGGAATTCTATGCACTTATGATTGGAACTATTAGCAAGCATCCGCAACTACTAGCATTCATTAAGGTAAAACCAAACCATAGCATTAAGATATATTGGTCCCCCTTCAATCCTATATGCATCAATTTCTATGCTAGGTTGAAGCTTCTGTCACTCTTGCCCTCCAATACATAGTCCTATCAACATACAACTAACCCTATGCTATGATCCACGAGTGCGCTCATATGATGGGCACCAAAGGACAGCAACATAACCACAAGCAAATTAAACCAATCATAGCAATTCATCAACCACCGATAGGACAACGAAAATCTACTCAGACATCATAGGATGGCAACACATCATTGGATAATAATATGAAGCATAAAGCACCATGTTCAAGTAGAGTGTACAGCGGGTTGCGGGAGAGTGGGCCGCTGTAGATAGAGGGGGGAAGGTGATGGAGATGTTGGTGAAGATGGCGGGGGTGTTGGTGAATATCGCGGTGATGATGATGGCCCCGGCGGCGTTCCGGCGCTACCGGAAGCGAGGGGGAGAGAGCCCTCCTCCTTATTATTCTTCATTCACCTTCTCCCTAGGTAGGAGAAGGATTTCCCCTCTTGTCCATGGTCTCCATGGCGTGGGAGGGGCGAGAGCCCCTCCGAGATTGGATTTGTCTCTCTGTCTCTCTCTGTTTCTGCGTTCTCAGATTCTGCCCTTTCACCGTTTCTTATATTCCCGGAGATCCGTAACTCCGATTAGGCTGAAATTTTAACACGATCTCTATCTGGATATTAGCTTTATTTCAGCGAAAGAAGGGCATTAACCACGGGGTGACCATGAGGGCCCAGGGCGCGCCCCCTGCCTCATGGCCCCCTCGGGCATCATCTCACGTTGATTTTTCTTCCCAAAAATCACATATATTCCCAAAAAAATCTCCATCAGTTTTTACCCCGTTTGGACTCCGTTTGTTATGGATTTACGGTGAAACAAAAAACATGCAACAAACAGGAACTGGCACTGGGCACTGGATCAATATGTTAGTCCCAAAAATAGTATGAAAATTTGCCAAAATTATATGAAAGTTGTAGAATATTGGCATGAAACAATCAAAAATTATAGATACGACGGAGACGTATCAACATCCCCAAGCTCAATTCATGCTTGTCCTCGAGTAGGTAAATGATAAAAAAGATATTTTTTGATGTGGAATCCTACCTAGCATAATCTTGATCATGTAATCTAATCATGGCATGATGAAAGCACAAGTGCTCCCTAGGTGGTTTTGGTAATTAATGACAACATATCTCTTGTTGGACTAACGTTTCTATCTAGTATGTTTCAGATAAGTTCAACAATGGAGTGGCATGGACTAAAGGTTGTGGGAAGTTCTCCAAGATGCTAAGGACAAAGGATTGGCTAAAGCTTAAAGCTCAAGACTTCATTTTACATTTTAGTGATCCAAGATCACATTGAGTCCATAGGAAAAGCCAATACTATTAAGGAGATATGAGGTGTTGCTTAATAGCTTGCTTGCTCAAAGTGCTTAGTGATATGCTCCAAAGCCCTCAACTACTTTCTCACTTCCACATATGACCTATACCAAAAATCCAACTCGGCCCCACCGATTTCTTCTATCCGGCGCCACCGTGTTCAGATGTCATAGCCACTGCCAAAACCCTAATCGATTCGGTCTCACCGATGGGATCTCGGTCTCATCGAGATGGGCTTGCAAACTCTCTGTTACCTATTGCAATACTTTCAGTCCCACCGAGATATGCAATTGGCCCCACCGAGTTTGCTTGGTCAACTCTCTGTTTCACTTATTACCCAAATCGGTCCCACTGACTTTGAGTAATCGGTCAAACCGAGTTTTGGATTTACCCTAACCCTAGCACATCGGTCCCACCGAGTTGATCTAGTCAGTCCCACCGAAAATCTCTAACGGTCACTAGGTTTGCTATTTCGGTCTGACCGAGTTTGTTGATTCGGTCCCACCGAGATTGGTAAATTGTGTGTAACGGTTAGATTTTGTGTGGAGGCTATATATACCCCTCCACCTCCTCTTCACTCGTGGAGAGAGCCATCAGAACACATCTACACTTCCAACTCATATGTTCTGAGAGAGAACCACCTACTCATGTGTTGAGACCAAGATATTCCATTCCTACCATATGAATCTTGATCTCTAGCCTTCCCCAAGTTGCTTTCCACTCAAATCTTCTTTCCACCAAATCCAAATCCTGTGAGAGAGAGTTGAGTGTTGGGGAGACTATCATTTGAAGCACAAGAGCAAGGAGTTCATCATCAACACACCATTTGTTACTTCTTGGAGAGTGGTGTCTCCTAGATTGGCTAGGTGTCACTTGGGAGCCTCCGACAAGATTGTGGAGTTGAACCAAGGAGTTTGTAAGGGCAAGGAGATCGCCTACTTCATGAAGATCTACCGCTAGTGAGGCAAGTCCTTCGTGGGCGATGGCCATGGTGGGATAGACAAGGTTGCTTCTTCGTGGACCCTTCATGGGTGGAGCCCTCCGTGGACTCGCGCAACCATTACCCTTCGTGGATTGAAGTCTCCATCAACGTGGATGTAGGATAGCACCACCTATCCGAACCACGGGAAAAACATCCGTGTCTCCAATTGCGTTTGAATTCTCCAAACCCTTCCCTTTACATTCTTGCAAGTTGCATGCTTTACTTTCCGCTGCCTATATACTCTTTGCATGCTTGCTTGATATGTATTATGAATGTTGAAATTGTGCCTAAACTCCACTTAAACCAAAAAGGCTTAAAAACTGCAACTTTAGCACTAAGTGTCTAATCACCCCCCTCTAGACACATCTACTTCAAGGTCCTACAAGTGGTATCAGAGCTTTGGTTTCCATTGCCTTGGTTTAATCACCATTGGAGGAAGATGGATGTGTCTACTTTAGGGAGTCTTAGACATAGAGTGCCTATTCTTGATGGAGAGTATTTTCATGAGTGGAAGAATGCGATGCTTGTAATTTTCAATCAATATCATTTGAACAAGTATATTGCTAGCCCTTGTGCACCTCATATTGATCCGTTGCATCCTACCCTAGATGAAGATATTGACATAATTCGCAATCTTAGAACTGTTGAGCTCATCATAAGAGGATTGCCCAAAAATTTGATTGCTAGTTTGCCTACTCTTAATTGTGCCTATACTATTGGAAATTTCTTGAGGAACAATTTCCTGATTATTCCTTAAAAAATTTGGATGAAATTCTCCATAAATCTATTGCCTTGAGTAAGATGAACTCTAGTGATCCTAGTTTTGGTGATTGTCTATTTGAGCTTACCAATCTCAAGCATACTAGAGGAGATGTTGGAATCATTAGTGATATTATATCCGAAGCTATAAGAATTCATAAAGGTGACCACTTTGATGATCATTTATCTAATGAATTACCCTCTCTAGGAAATGATGAGTCACAAGATCATGGTGAACATGGATACTATGATGATGATGATGATGATGATAGTGACTTCGATCTTGATGATGCAATGAGACATTTTGGTCTTATGGCAAATCTTCGGGGATATGTGTCAGGAGGAAAGGAATGGGTTCTTGATAGTGGATGTACTGATCATATGACCGGAGATAAAGAGATGTTCCGTGAGCTTGCTGAAAATGACGGCCCTCGAAAATATGTCACCTTTGGTGATAACTCAAAGGGTAAAGTGGTTGGCCTTGGTAAGGTGGCCATCTCACATGATAGTTCCATTCAAAATTTCATGCTCGTTGAATCTCTCGGCTACAACTTACTTTCAGTATCTAGACTTGCTGATTTCGGTTTGAATGTCCTATTTACTGAGGTAGATTGCCAAGTGTTTCGTCGAGACAATCATAAAATGGTCTTTACCGGTATGCGTAGAGGTGATCCTTACATTGTCGATTTCTCTAAAAGGGCACAACCTAAAACTTGCTTTATTGCTAAATCCTCAAAAGGTTGGTTGTCGCATAGACGACTAGGTCATGTTGGCATGAGAAACCTTGACAAGCTTATTAAAGGAAATCATATCCTTGGAGTTAACGATGTCATATTTGATAAGGATAGACTTTGCAGTGCTTGTCAAGCAGGTAAACAGGTTGGAGGAAGGCATCCCGTGAAGAACATCATGACCACAAGGAGGCCACTCGAGCTACTTCATATGGATCTTTTTGGTCCCAACGCCTACAAGAGTCTCGGTGGAAATTCTTTTGGTCTAGTTATAGTTGATGATTTTTCAAGATTTACGTGGGTGTTCTTTCTTGATGACAAGTCGCAGGTCCAGAAGATCTTCAAAAACTTCGCTAGGAAGGCCCAAAATCAGTTTGACGTGAAGATCAAGAAGGTTCGGAGTGACAACGGAACGGAGTTCAAGAACGCAAATGTGGACACCTTTCTTGACGAAGAAGGGATTTCACACGAGTTCTCGGCTACGTACACACCTAAACAAAATGGAGTTGTTGAGAGGAAGAACCGGACGCTCATCGAAATGGCGAGAACGATGCTTGATGAGTACAAGACGCCGAAGCACTTTTGGGCAGAAGTGGTTGAGACAGCTTGTCATGCAACAAATCGCTTGTATCTTCACAAACTACTCGGCAAGACGGCATACGAGCTCCTCACCGGTAACAAACCCCAAGTTGGATACTTTCGAGTATTCGGCTCTAAGTGCTACATTCTTGACAAGCATCGTCGTTCAAAGTTTGCTCCTAAATCTCATGAAGGTTTTCTACTTGGTTATGGTTCAAACTCTCACACTTACCGTGTCTACAACAATTTCACCCGAAAGGTTGAAGAGACCGTAGATGTGAAGTTTGATTAATCTAATGGCTCGCAAGTAGAGCAATTGCCAATCGATGTAGGAGACAAAGATCCTTCAGAAGCAATCCAAGACTTGTCTATTGGCAAAATTCGTCCAACGGAGGTGAAGGAGAGTACCTCATCCGTCCAAGTGGAAGCTTCTACTTCACGACAAGGTGAACCAAGAATTGATACGGAAGCATCCACAAGTGGGACACACCAAGATGAAGAAGACAAGGAAATGCATCAAGACGAACATCAACAACCTCCTTCTCCACCACGACAAGAGAACGACAACGTCAACAATGAAGAAGGCCAAGAAGAAGAACAAGATGAAGAAGATGTTCAACGAAGACCCAAGCAAAAACTCTCACGAGTTCGAGCAAGAATTGCCAAAGATCATCCCGTCGAGCAAATCTACAATGATATACAAACCGGGAGAATCAGTCGCTCCAAAAACTCGTTTAGCTAACTTTTGTGAAAACTATTCATTCATCTCTAGCATTGAACCTATGAAGGTTGAAGAAGCATTGGAATATTCGGATTGGATAAACTCTATGCATGAAGAGCTACACAACTTTGAGCGAAACCAACTTTGGACATTGGTTGAGAAGCCCGACAACAACCACAACATCATTGGTACCAAATGGGTGTTTCGCAACAAGCAAGATGAAGATGGACAAGTGGTTCGCAACAAAGCACGTCTCGTTGCCCAAGGGTACACACAAGTCGAAGGTATGGACTATGGTGAGACATATGCTCCCGTTGCTAGACTTGAGTCCATTCGCATCTTACTTGCCTATGCTAATCACCATAATATCACCTTGTACCAAATGGACATTAAAAGTGCTTTTCTTAATGGTGAAATAGAGGAGGAAGTTTATGTCAAACAACCTCCTGGCTTTATCAATCCTAAGAAACCAAATCATGTTTACAAACTTCACAAAGCTCTTTATGGTCTTAAACAAGCTCCTAGAGCATGGTATAAATGCTTGACCAAGTTCCTTATTGCAAGTGGTTTTGAAATTGGTAAAATTGATTCTACTCTTTTTACTAAAAGGGTTAATGGAGAACTATTTGTATGCCAAATTTATGTTGATGATATCATATTTGGTTCAAATAACCCTCTCTTCAGTGAAAAGTTTGGAAAGATAATGTCAGAGAAGTTTGAGATGTCTATGATGAGTGAACTCAAATTCTTTCTCGGTTTGCAAATCAAGCAAACTAAGGAAGGTACATTTGTCTCTCAAACGAAGTACACCAAGGACTTATTCAAGAAGTTCAGTATGCAAGAATGCAAAGGTATGCCTACACCCATGCCTACTAGTGGACATCTTGATTTGACCAAAGATGGTGAACCGGTTGATCAAAAGGTTTATCGCTCTATGATTGGCTCTTTGTTATACCTATGTGCTTCATGTCCCAACATTATGCTAAGTGTGTGCATGTGTGCACGATATCAAGCCACTCCTAAAGAATGTCATCTTAAGGCCGTGAAAAGGATAGTGAGATACTTAATTCATACACCAAACTTTGGCATTTGGTATCCTAAGAGGTCTTCTTTTGATCTTGTTGGCTATTCTGACTCGGATTATGCCGGAGACAAGGTTGATAGAAAGTCCACTTCGGGTACTTGTCAATTTCTTGGTAGATCTCTTGTGTCTTGATCTTCCAAGAAACAAAACTCGGTATCCTTATCCACCGCCGAAGCGGAATACATTGCTGCCGGTTCATGTTGTGCTCAATTACTTTGGATGACCCAAACTCTTAAAGATTATGGGATCTATGTGAAACATGTTCCACTACTTTGTGACAATGAAAGTGCTATCAAAATCGGTCATAATCCCGTACAACATTCTCGAACTAAGCATATTGAAGTACGTCATCATTTCATTCGAGACCATGTTGCTAAGGGTGACATTGATCTTAAGCATGTTCGCACCGATAAGCAATTAGCGGATATATTTACTAAACCTCTTGATGATAAAGTATTTTGCAGGTTGAGAGGTGAATTGAACATTATTGATGCTTCGAACTTGGAGTAGGAACTCCATTGGATACATGCAAGACATGAGCTTATGACTAATCCATGATATATCTCTTATGATGACTATCTTATGTATTGGATATATTTGTACCTTGCATGTTGTCTAACCCATGTAGGTGCTTGGTTGAATCTAATTCCATGAGATTGCGAATCACTCACATCTTGAGCAATCTCTACATTACCAAGTCTCTACACAATGGTGGTTGAAGACAAGGAAGCACAAAACCATTCAAACATATCCTTTGACAAATTCTATGTTGAGCTTCATGATTGTCTTTTTTGGATACACAAGTGCTCTTCCTTGCAAGAACTAACCCATGTAGGTAGATGAACTGAAACTCCAAGTGGTGCTCCCAACTCTTGATGAGCTACATCAACCTTGAGCACCCACACAAGTTCAACTACATGAGCAAGACCCACACCACCACCCAAGGTATGTTATTCCATCTTAGAGAAGCTTTACTCCAAGACATGAGTCAAAGCAACTCACCAAGATGTGAATACATCAAGATGCTTAAACGAAAAATGGTAACCCCATTTTGAGCTTAAACGATGAGTATGACCTATGATCAAGTGTTCTCACTTGACTCCTAAGTCAATATGCTCTAACATAGGTGACTATGTCACCGCCCAACTCTAGATGAAGTTCTCTTGTGTTCTTCATCTAGATCTTTCAGTTTCTTCTCTTTTCATTTTGTTTTCGTATTTAATTCATTGCAAATCTTTGTGAGATCCTACATGTTTAGTGAGCTGAGGTGACAAGTGTTTTTCTCTATGTTGAACTCAGTTTCACCGACTTGTAGTTTTCGGTCCAACCGAATCTTTTCGGTACCACCGAAACATGCCACTCTGTGCCACCGACTTTGCAACAGGAAAAACAGTTTGCCACTTGTTCTATATTTCTTCTGATCCAGCTCTACTCAATGACTCTTGTCCTCTACAAGAATCACAGTTTTATCCATTGCTTTGTGCCGAGTCTCAAGGACCAAACCTATACGACGGATTCCAGAAATCCCTTCTTGGAAATTGATGTCAAAGGGGGAGAGAGAGATCACATCAAAGCTTATCACCTACAAGGGAGAAAGTATTAAGGGGGAGAAAGAGATTTCCAAGGGAGAGAATACTCAAGGATCCCAGATGCTTGATGTTCAAGAGTAGAGATGTCACATGTCTTTTTGGGGGAAAGACATGTTCATATGTGCTTATTTGCATTAAGTTCTATCCATTTGTGTCTTTCAGCTCTGATTTTCTGTTCCCTATCTTCTCCCAATATCCCATGTAAGATTCAGGGGGAGCAAGACACCTAAGGGAAAGAAATCAGTCAAATTCATTGCATATCTTTACTCTTGGGGACATGTTGAATCCATTGTGGTACCTTGTACTCACTCTCTACATGTCATCCCAGTCTTGGTACTCTTGTGGCTTCTTTGGTTTGCTCTGGCTAGTGGAGGTACCTGTGTTATCTAACCTTGTTTGTGCAGGTTCATTCCACCCTAAGCCAGCTAAGGACTACAAGGTAAGTGTATGCATCAAAATCATGAGTATGAGGAATTCTTGCTTATGTACATACTGTTTGCAAGAAGGACTCATGAGCATGAAGGTATTTTCCTTGATAATCTTTTGCTTTGATGCATATGGACAAGATACATGTAACACATTGCCTACTCTGTCATGGTTATGCTCTCACATACATCTATATTTCACATTTACATGAGTGCATACATGTAGGGGGAGCCTATGCTTGTTACATGTCCTTCCAAAGCTTTACTTGCTGTTCTTTATATCTTTATATAAAGCTTTGATGTATGTTGCCATCAATTACCAAAAAGGGGGAGATTGAAAGCACAAGTGCTCCCTAGGTGGTTTTGGTAATTAATGACAACATATCTCTTGTTGGACTAACGTTTCTATCTAGTATGTTTCAGATAAGTTCAACAATGGAGTGACATGGACTAAAGGTTGTGGGAAGTTCTCCAAGATGCTAAGGACAAAGGATTGGCTAAAGCTTAAAGCTCAAGACTCTTCATTTTACATTTTAGTGATCCAAGATCACATTGAGTCCATAGGAAAAGCCAATACTATCAAGGAGGGATGAGGTGTTGCTTAATGGCTTGCTTGCTCAAAGTGCTTAGTGATATGCTCCAAAGCCCTCAACTACTTTCTCACTTTCACATATGACCTATACCAAAAATCCAACTCGGCCCCACCGATTTCTTCTATCCGGCGCCACCGAGTTCAATGTCATAGCCACTGCCAAAACTCTAATCAATTCGGTCTCGCCGATGGGATCTCGGTCTCACCGAGGTGGGCTTGCAAACTCTCTGTTACCTATTGCAATACTTTCGGTCCCACCGAGATATGCAATCGGCCCCCACCGAGTTTGCTTGGTCAGCTCTCTGTTTCACTTATTACCCAAATCGGTCCCACCGAGTTTGAGTAATCGGTCAAACCGAGTTTTGGATTTACCCTAACCCTAGCACATTGGTCCCACCGAGTTGATCCAGTCGGTCCCACCGGAAATCTCTAACGGTCACTAGGTTTGCTATTTCGGTCTGACCGAGTTTGTTGATTCGGTCCCACCGAGATTGGTAAATTGTGTGTAACGGTTAGATTTTGTGTCGAGGCTATATATATACCCCTCCACCTCCTCTTCACTCGTGGAGAGAGCCATCAGAACACATCTACACTTCCAACTCATATGTTCTGAGAGAGAACCACCTACTCATGTGTTGAGACCAAGATATTCCATTCCTACCATATGAATCTTGATCTCTAGCCTTCCCCAAGTTGCTTTCCACTCAAATCTTCTTTCCACCAAATCCAAATCCTGTGAGAGAGAGTTGAGTGTTGGGGAGACTATCATTTGAAGCACAAGAGCAAGGAGTTCATCATCAACACACCATTTGTTACTTCTTGGAGAGTGGTGTCTCCTAGATTGGCTAGGTGTCACTTGGGAGCCTCCGACAAGATTGTGGAGTTGAACCAAGGAGTTTGTAAGGGAAAGGAGATCGCCTACTTCGTGAAGATCTACCGCTAGTGAGGCAAGTCCTTCGTGGGCGATGGCCATGGTGGGATAGACAAGGTTGCTTCTTCGTGGACCCTTCATGGGTGGAGCCCTCCGTGGACTCGCGCAACCGTTACCCTTCGTGGGTTGAAGTCTCCATCAACGTGGATGTAGGATAGCACCACCTATCTGAACCACGGGAAAAACATCCGTGTCTCCAATTGTGTTTGAATTCTCCAAACCCTTCCCTTTACATTCTTGCAAGTTGCATGCTTTACTTTCCGCTGCCTATATACTCTTTGCATGCTTGCTTGATATGTATTATGAATGTTGAAATTGTGCCTAAACTCCACTTAAACCAAAAAGGCTTAAAAACTGCAACTTTAGCACTAAGTGTCTAATCACCCCCCCCCCCCCTCTAGACACATCTACTTCAAGGTCCTACACATGAATATTAAGACACGAGTGATTCAAAGCAATAGTCTATCATTTGACATTAAGATAATAATACTTCAAGCATACTAATAAAGCAATCGTGTATTTTCAAAATAACATGGCCAAAGAAAGTTATCCGTAAAAAATCATATAGTCTGGCTATGCTCCATCTTCACCACACAAAATATTCAAATCATGCACAACCCCGATGACAAGCCAAGAAATTGTTTCTTACTTTTGATGTTCCCAAACCTTTTCAACTTTCACGCAATACATGAGCGTGAGCCATCGATATAGCACTATAGGTGGAATAGAATATGATGGTGGAGGTTGTGTGGAGAAGACAAAAAGGGAGAAAGTCCCACATCGACACGGCTAATCAATGGGCTATGGAGAAGCCCATCAATTGATGTCAATGTGAGGAGTAGGGATTGCCATGCAACGGATGCACTAAGAGCTATAAGTGTATGAATGCTCAAACTGGAAACTAAGTGGGTGTGCATCCAACTTGCTTGCTCATGAAGACCTCGGGCATTTGAGGAAGCCCATCATCGGAATATACAAGCCAAGTTCTATAATGAAAATCCCCACTAGTATATAAAAGTGATAACTCAAGAGACTCTCTATGTGAAGAACATGGTGCTATTCTGAAGCACAAGTGTGGTAAAAGGATAGTAACATTGTCCCTTCTCTCTTTTTCTCTCTCTTTTTTGGGCCTTCTGTTCTTTTTGCCTTTCTCTTTTTTTTATTTATTCATCCGGAGTCTCATCCCGACTTGTGGGGGAATCATAGTCTCCATCATCCTTTCCTCACTGGGACAATGCTCTAATAATGATGATCATCACACTTTTATTTACTTACAACTCAATATTACAACTCGATGCTAGAACAAAGATATGACTCTATATGAATGCCTCCGGCGCTGTATCGGGATGTCCAATGATCTAGCGTAGCAATGACATCAAAAAACGGACAAGCCATGAAAACATCATGCTAGCTATCTTACGGTCATGCAAAGCAATATGACAATAAATGCTCAAGTCATGTATATGATGATGATGATGGAAGTTGCATGGCAATATATCTCGGAATGGCTATGGAAATGCCATGATAGGTAGGTATGGTGGCTGTTTTGAGGAAGATATAAGGAGGTTTATGTGTGATAGAGCGTATCATATCACGGGGTTTGGATGCACCGGCGAAGTTTGCTCCAACCCTCAAGGTGAGAAAGGGCAATGCACGGTACCGAAGAGGCTAGCAATGATGGAAGTGTGAGAGTGCGTATAATCCATGGACTCACATTAGTCATAAAGAACTCATATACTTATTGCAAAAGTTTATTAGCCCTCGAAGCAAAGTACTACTACACATGCCCCTAGGGGGATAGATTGGTAGGAAAAGACCATCGCTCGTCCCCGACCGCCACTCATAAGGAAGACAATCAATAAATACCTCATGCTCCAACTTCATTACATAACGATTCACCATACGTGCATCCTACGGGACTTGCAAACTTCAACACAAGTATTTCTCAATTTCACAATTACTCAACTAGCACGACTCTAATATCACCACCTTTATATCGCAAAACTATTGCAAGGAATCAAACATATCATATTCAGTGATCTACAAGTTTTATGTAGGATTTTATGACTAACCATGTGAATGACCAGTTCCTGTCATCTCTCTAAATAGATATAAGTGAAGCAAGAGAGTTTAATTCTTTCTACAAAAGATATGCCCACGCTCTAAAAAATATAAGTGAATCAAAATAGCACTATACAAATGGCGGTTTTCTACGTGAAGAGAAACATGCAATCCAAACATCAAATGATATATAAGCGAAGCACATGAAGCATTCTATAAATCCATACTCAAAAGATTTAAGTGAAATGCAATGAGCATTCTATAAATCAACCAAGGACTATCTCATACCAGCATGGTGCATAAAATAAAAATGAAAACTAAATGCAAAAGACGCTCCAAGATTGCACATATTGCATGAACGAAACGAATTTGAAAACATACCGATACTTGTTGAAGAAAGATGGGATGCCTTCCGGGCCATCCCCAAGCTTAGATTCTTGAGTCGCCTTTAATATCTACTTGGGGTGCCTCGGTCATCCCCAAGCTTGAGCTCTTGCCTCTCCTTCTTCTCCTCACATCGAGACATCCTCGATCTTCGAACACTTCATCCACACAAAACTCAACAGAAAACTCGGTAAGATCCATTAGTATAATAAAGCAAATAACTACTCTAAGTACTGTTGCAAACCAATTCATATTTTGTTTTTGCATTTTAGCTACTGTAATATAACTTTTCCATGGCTTAATCCACCGATAGGAATCGATAGTTTCATCAAAACAAGCAAACTATGCATCAAAAACAGAATCTGTGTAAAACAGAACAGTTTGTAATAATCTGAATATTCACCATAACTATGTTACTCCATATATTCTACCAAAATTAGGAAAAATAAACAATTGGTATAGAAATACAGTGCAAAAAGTTTCAGAACTGTTTGACGTTTCAGTAAAAAAATTAAAATCGCGCACTACAGCCAAAGTTTCTATCCTGCACCGTACAAACCAACAAGCAAAGTAAACATTCTAAAGGCAAATCTTGGCACATTATTTTTATTTTTAAACCTTATAAAATCACACATTAGAAATAAATGATTCCCTAAAACTTCCGGGTTGTCTCCCTAGTAGCGCTTTCTTTAAAGCCATTAAGCTAGGCATATAGTGCTCAAGTAATGGATCCACCCGAATCCCAAGGTATATCAAAGCCAATTTTAATTAACAATGATTTGTAATTTAGTAGTGAGCACAAAGTAACATAAATCATGTAATGACGAAGTCTAACTCTCTTCCTATGCATCGGCATGTCATAAAAGAACAATTCATGCACACAAAGTAATGTCCAATGCATAGTATAAACAGTTTCTTGCAATTTTTCGTGTTGGAAACATAAAGAGGCGGAGATGTAGTTCCTATCTCATAATAATTGCAAGAAGGAGAAGCAAGCACATGCATATTATATCTATCAAAATCATCATGTGTAATAGTAAAACGCAACCCATCAATATAATCCTTAATAAGGGTAAACTTCTCCGATATAGTGTAGTTGGGAGAATTCAAAAAGATAATAGGACTATCATGCGTGGGTGCAATAGAAACAATTTCATGTTTAACATAAGGAACTATAGCAAGTTCATCTCCATAAGCATAATTCCATTGGCATCTTGGCCACAAGCATAGCAAACATCATCAAAAAGGGATATTTCAAGAGAATCAACGGGATCATAACAGTCATCATAGCAACCATCCTTCGGTAAGCACGAAGCGAAATTAAACAATGTATGAGTTGAAGAGTTACTCTCATTAGAAGGTGGGCACGGGTGATCAATCCGCTCTTCCTCCTTTTGTTCTTCGCTCTCCTCCTCATCTTTTTCATCCAATGAGCTCACAGTGTCATTAATTTCTTCTTCCATAGACTCCTGCAAAATATTAGTCTCTTCTTGGACAGCGGAGACTTTCTCAATAAACGCATCAATATCGGCATTGTATTCATAATTCTCATAGCAATATTTAAGGATAGCTAAATTTTCAGGTCTATAAACTGAATCATCAAAATTTTCACACTCTTTAAACAAAGATTCAATTTCATGAGCACCCATAAAAGAAACAAATTCTTCTATTTGTTCCACATCATAGTAATCATATATACCATTAGCATAAGAAGCCAAGGTTTTATCATCATTAAATTTGCATGAAAAGGGAAGGTGTGGAGCCTTCATCCTAGAGCAATAAGTATAGTCATATCTCAAGCATAGTTCCCGAGCATACCAATGCAACATATGGATTTGATCCCATAATAGTTTCCCTTTTTGAGTCAAGCGATAATCCCTAAAGTATTCACATTGATCCAACGTGTCTCCCATTACATAATTGAATGGGGTTTTCACTACTAGGAAAAGGGCTATAGATAATATGGACACTAATGGCGCACCAGACATGTGGTGTGCTACTACTATATAGAAGTGGCGCACCATGTGCTGGTGTGCCATTAGTGTCTATCACACTAATGGCGCACCACACCAATGGTGCGCCACTACTAACATATTTTTTTATTTTTTATTTTTCCAAAAACACTAATGGCGCACCAGGGAACAGTGCGCCATTACTAGTTAAAACTAGTAATGGCGCACCACTCACCACGTGTGCCACTACTATCATTTTTTTGCAAAACTACTAATGGAGCACCACAAGCTGGTGCGCCATTAGTAACCATGGTTACTAATGGCGCATTTGTGGGTGGTGCACCGTTAGTAACCTGGGACCAACTAGATACTTTGGACAGCCACACCTACACACTCACTTTCCCCACTTCATTCTCTCCACCTCCTCCTCCAAGCTTGTCTTGGCTGCCTCCTCCTCCTCACCTCATTTGCACCATAGATTCATCCAAATTAAGTGGTTAAAATACCTTTTTTGATAGGTAAGTAAGGGGAAATGTCGTGGAATTGTCACGGCAGATGTCCTTAGTGTCAGGACTTAGTCGTGAGGCCAACGCATCTATGTGGTAGCTTAAGAGGGGTTGAGTGGGACGAGAGACGCGATGTTTTACCCAGGTTCGGCCCCTCATGGTGGAGGTAAAAGCCTACATCCTACTTCATTGATATTGATAATGATGATCACGGTTACAAGAGTGCTCTATCTTGAGAGCTATTGTCTAAACCTAACTTGTCCAACTTGTGGAACTTGTGAATCTTCTCCCTTTTGGGGAGCCCTGCCCCTCCTTATATATGTTGGAGGGGCAGGTTACATGTAGAGTCCTATTAGGATTAGGACTAGTCAATCTCTAATACAAACCGGATACAAGTCTAGGTCTTAACTCCTTGTAAGATAAATGTTCCTCATGCCTTTCCTCTTAAACCGGCCCACCATTAACATAAACCGGCATGTTGGGCCTTGGGCCTTGTCATCCATCTGGAACACGCGTCGGGTCACCAATGAGTCTTCAGGCTCGTGAATCGTCATACCAGTGAACCGACAGACACGTAAACCGCCAATCACGTAAACCGCCAATCCTCTGGCGGTTTACCAATGAAACGCCTAGTCCGGCCGGGTTATACTTCCGGCCGGTTTACGCCGCTGGGTATATCCCCGACATTAGCCCCCAAGTTTAGCTTGGATTTATCCATGGTAAACTTATGCTGCAAAATAAACACAAGAACAAATTTGATAGGTTATGCTCCGGGTTAATAATTCTTGTAAACCGGTACCTGATCACCCTTAAGTCCTTGTTATTTCCTCCTTCTGGGAAGTCCGGGTTAACAAGCCAGCTTCATACTTAATTTGTTGGCATTGGTTTCTCACAGAGAAATATTGTGAAGAATAATCCACTTGAGTCGGCTTCCAAAGCGCCGGTTTAAGAAATATGGGTCTTGATATACTTATCTGATATTCAGCCGGTTTGAAGATGTAAAACTTGCCGGTTTAATATTACCAAAATGTCCAGTTTATAAATATTGATGGCACCGGGTCATAATTGTTGTCGACACCGGGTCATGTAATTGATCTTCCTGATTTGCTCAAAACTGATAAAATGAAGATGTTCCTCCTTTATATGCATAATACCTGCAGCCCCTAAGTCTTAAGAGGAGAACATAGTGATAACTTAAGACTTGCTCCAATAAGTGTTTCAAACTTGAAGAAATCTGGTTTGTTCATCTCAATCATATAAACTGAATACTCCATATATGTAGCCCCCAAGTGCCGGGTTGTCATGCTTGCAGCAACCTGGGACTTGAATTGTTGACAGGAGCAATTGGTAGCCCCCAAGGGCCGTCTCATTATAATATGATGAGTCGATTCTTCAATAAGACTAGTAAAAATGACTTTGCATTAGCCTCCAAGTGTCATGATGCATGCTTGCAGCGACATGAGACTTGCATGTAATCTTGATTTTAATAATGTAGCCCCCAAGTGCCGGGTTGTAAGCCTGCAGCGACTCGGGACTATTCCTTCAATTGTAGAATAAATCATATCTATTGATAATATGATAGCCACTGCGCTTAAAGCGACTTTGAAAACCTTAATCATAATACTGGCTATTGATAACCATAATAAAAATCCAGCCATGTTGGCTATTTGAATAATATACCCAATGATTTATAAGCGCATAATTCCAATGGCGCAATCCAAATATATACTGGCGACTTATAGTCCAAAGCCAAGCTGGTTCAATAAACACCGGTGATTTGCAATTATGCTTTATTCAACCTGTTTCTGCATACAACAAGTTTAAAGTGTCCTAGCGGTTTACTGCCGGACGGGTCATAATGCCCAACATATAACCCGGGTTTATAACCAAGGCTGCACTTAAGAATAATCAAATATGAAATAGATCATGTCTGTGACATTGAATCACATCGTTGGTTTACCAACTTTTTTTAGTAAGGGTGACAACCCAAATCTTGAGTATGATAACTCCCGTCATATTTTGCTGGTTTGTAATAAAACCGTGTCGGTTTGTAATGAACACCGGATAATCATCCTGCCAACTTATAGTCAACGCCGAGCGGGCTAAGAAAACTCCGGTTTATAATTGAGTTTGTACTAACAATTGATAGTTGAAAGCTTGTGCCGGGTTAAGAATCACCGGACTGATTTGATGACTGATAGTCATGCCGGGTCAATAGACACCGGTTCAACATAAAACTTATCAAAAGAGAAAAATATTGACAAAGGCAAATAAAACCGTGTAGTCGAGGCTTTTCAAGGGCTGCCGGGCCCAAATTCGAGGCTTTTCATGGGCTGCCAGGCCGCTGAGTTAAACCATTTTGGCAAAGCCTTTTAAGATGGCCCTCCAACTAACCAATCATCATTTTAACTTTGACAAGTTCAGGGTCTCAATGAGAGTAACTGTCAAACGTTCGAAGGGTCGTGCCAGGATTACCTGGATAGGAGTGGCTTACTTGATGAAGGCAGGTTAACCCGGGGTTTTAGGTAAATACACCAGGCTTCCAAGCCGTGGGTCGATACCCAGCTACAAGGGTCCTTTCAAACTCTTTGGTATTTGATGCAAAGAGCCCCCAAGTAACTTTGTGAGCTGTGCTCAATGGGTGCCTATGTTTGAGTTGTGCGTAGCAACAAGACTCTCTTTGGCTCCTTGGGTGTGAAGCTCCCAAGCTTTGTTGTGGCGTGATAGCCGCATCAAGAGGGTAGTAACGCTATGTTCTCTTTGGTGAATACACCTATGTTTGAACAGGAAGCCCCCAAGTTTTGTTGTGGCGTGATAGCCGCGTCAAGAGGGTAGTAACGCTATGTTCTCTTTGGTGAATACACCTATGTTTGAACAGGAAGCCCCCAAGTAATCATATGAAGATGAACCCATAAGGCAGGATACCCATGTTTGAACCACGCGTCCGGGCAGCAGGTCCTCTTGGGCAACCTTTAACTTTTTGCAAGAGATAAATTCTTCTTGAACCGGAAATTCTTAAACCGGATATTGAGAGCTTCAAAGCTTTGTGGGAGACATCTTTCCCTTGAACCGGATTTTAAACGAACATTCTTTATTTTGAACCGACAATTTTCTGACGGCCTTTCAATTTTCATCAATATGGCGGTATCCTTCAGAACCGGGTTATCATTCCCTCCAATGACCCGGAGTTCCCGAGTCATGTCATTGTAGCCCCCGAGTCTCAAGGCGACTTGAGGAGTTGGCTTGAGATTCTTCATAATTAACCGTGATATAGATCGGTTTGAATCCTGCATGGGACAACTTGTAAACCGGAGTAATTGCTCTTTTAAAGAAAGCAATATATAATGTATAAAAATATGCTGGATGGATTTCACCTGATGCGTCAGGTCAGCAATTATCACCGCGGAGTTGATGATCACCGTGGTGAAACTAAAAACAATCGTGGCCGAGTCGGCCGCGGGTGCTGACAGATTTTTCGGCCACGGTGTTTTAAACCGGTGTGGATGGGAGAATCGGCTACGGCGTTGTAAACCGGTGCGGTCACAAGAGACGGCCACGACGCTGTAAGCCGGTGCGGTTGTTCGTTGAATAATGACGACCACCTGGGCCAAAAGATGTTGGCGTGCCTTCATCTCCGCGGTATAATATCACCTTTTGTCGCCCTGCATAACCAATATTGCAGACCAAGGCAAAGATAAACTTGTTTTTTGACAAAAACAACATGTGCTAATAAATCAAATTTGGATGGATATCACCTGATTCGCCTAGACAACAGATGAGTCGACCGTGGCATTGTAAGCCGGTGCGGACGCATGAACCGGTGCCGACGCGTGAACCGCCGTGAGGGCAGATGGACGAGTTGTCCATGGCATGGTAAAGCGGCGCGGACGGCGAGTCAAACGTGATGTTTGTTTAACCGGTGTAGATGCACGAATCGGCCACATGTGCGGACGGATGTAATCCAAACATCGGGGCGGCAACTTGCACGTGTATCCGTTGAGCATCATAGCACGGACAAACACCAGTGCAAAAATGATGTTGACGCGCCCCCTTAGGCGACACCTTTTTGTAATGATCCTGCGAAAATATTACAAGACCAAGTAATTGTTCCCTGATAAAAAATAATATGTGTTAATAAAATAGAGTCAGATGGATATGACCTGATTTCTTCGGAGGACCGATGGTCTATACATACAGCGTCCATGATTTATTTTTTCAACACATGTCCTGTCCACCCTGACTTTTCTTCAAACCAGTCTCCCTTATCCCTTTACAGGAGCAACGGCCGGTGGAGGTGATGTAAGGCGGCCGTCGGTAGCAGCGCGAGGCCGAGGCAAGCAGTGACGACGGTTTGAACCGGTGGAAGCAAGCTGTAGCAGCGACTTGATGCAGAGGGCCGCAGCCAGTGATGCTAGATCGTAAGGGCACGTCGCCGGCAGGTACGCAGCAGAGGCGAAGACAGCAGTAGCAGATGAAAACGCTGGAGGCCGTCCGTCGGCGTGGGAGTGCCAGATGCGGACGCGACGACGCTGAAGGCCGGCTGTCAACGCGGAGGTGCTGGTTGTGGACGCGACGATGCTGGATGTCGTCCGTGGACGCGGCGTCTCCATCTTCAAGTTTTTTGGCCACTGTGTAGACAGAGGAAGCTTGGAGATAAGGTGGCTCAGGCCGGGGAGCGTCGGTGGTTCTGCAGACCCGTGGTAGTAGATTGAGGCCGGCGGAGGCGGTTTTCAGTCTAAATCGCCATACGCACGCACGCAGAGGCGAGCCGAATGATTGTGCACACACACGCACGCAGGGTAGCAGCAGAGGCGAACCGGACGGCCGTGCACTGGAGATTAGACCTGTTGACTTGCCAGTCCGATCCGGTGTGGTAACCCTTTGCCTAATGACGTACGCTCACGTGAAGGCACTTTAACAAATATTATTTCTTCTCTGGATAGGTTGCCTCCTCCAAATCTGAGCTTTAACATGAATAGTACTCAATTACTTGATGGATACCTTACGTGAATATCAACAACGAAGTAGTATTGCCTTCAAGCGAATAGTAGCATGACCGAAGTAGTACTTCGAACAATAGCAGCAGACTTTTCGCGGATCAATTTTCGAAACTGCATCGGGACTTGATCATTGCCTCCTCATGTGTATGCTAATACGGATTGACTTGACCCGGCGTCCGGTAGCTATAGGAAGTTTTTTGTCGGCCTCAGCGATACGCGCCTGTAACAGCCAAAATTAAAATCCTACTCGGATTCGACGGATCACACACAAACATTGAATTTGCCGACTCTGCCAAAGATCATCTCACGGCGGATTACCCTAGACGCTTTCCATGTCGGCGCCTTTTCTTATCTAACATATCGCGAGCTTCTTGATGTTGACGGATCGTGTTGCGTTGCCGGCGACGCACAGAACATCAAATCCTAATTATTTTCATCTCAATCTAGTAAACTTGCACTTGATGCAGATCCTTCCAAACTGGCTCATCTTCATTCAGTAAATTGCAAACTTCTCGAGCTCAAAAAGAAATCCTTTCAAGAACTCAACACCATCGTGCGTGGGCCCCACGGTGGGCGCCAACTGTCGTGGAATTGTCACGGCAGATGTCCTTCGTGTCAGGACTTAGTCGTGAGGCCAACGCATCTATGTGGTAGCTTGAGAGGGGTTGAGCGGGACGAGAGACGCGATATTTTACCCAGGTTCGGCCCCTCACGGTGGAGGTAAAAACCTACATCCTGCTTCATTGATATTGATAATGATGATCACGGTTACAAGAGTGCTCTATCTTGAAAGCTATTGTCTAAACCTAAATTGTCCAACTTGTGGAACTTGTGAATCTTCTCCCTTTTGAGGAGCCTTGCCCCTCCTTATTGGAGGGGCGGGTTACATGTAGAGTCCTATTAGGATTAGGACTAGTCAATCTCTAATACAAACCGGATACAAGTCCAGGTCTTAACTCCTTGTAAAATAAATGTTCCTCATGCCTTTCCTCTTAAACCGGCCAACCATTAACATAAACCGGCATGTTGGGCCTTGGGCCTTGTCATCCATCTGGAACACGTGTCGGGTCACCAATGAGTCTTCAGGCTCGTGAATCGTCATACCAGTGAACAGCCAGACACGTAAACCGCCAGACACGTAAACCGCCAATCACGTAAACCGCCAACCCTCTGGCGGTTTACCAACGAAACGCCTAGACCGGCCGGGTTATACTTCCGGTCGGTTTACGCCGCGGGGTATATCCCCGACAGGAAAGCTATCTTTATGTTGTAGATCTACTTTTTCTCTCCCTCCAACAACGTGCACATGCACTTTTTATGGCCTTGCTAGATCTATGTATGTTTGTGGTGTTGCATATTTGTTTGTGTTTGCAGGTACCGGTATTTGAAATGCGATAGTTGCCAATATTTTGCCGGAACATTGATTCATTTCCGTTTCGGCGAGAATTTTGGCACTATGCATTCTTTTTTGTCCTATTTTTAGGGAAAGTCATGCCAAAAATTTTCTTGGTTCTAAAATATCGTTTTGCTCTACCCCGTAGGCGACCATGGTCCGCACGATGACTGAAGGCATCGTGAATAGGTTTTTGAGCTCCGCAAAGGCCGGGATGCTTCAAAAGAACGAGACGGAGATAAGATGTCCGTGTTGAAGGTGCAAGCTGAAGAGCCTTATTGCGGACCCGGATTCCGGGCAGGTGCGGGACCACCTGCTCTTGCATGTTTTCATGGATGGCTATCGGTGCCAAGGTGATGAAGATGACTATGAAGTCGTCCATGGGGGCCGGGCAAGAAGTGAGGAAGGGCAGCAAGACAACCACCGCGGCTCAGGCGGGCGAGAAGACGAAGAATCTCCAGGACATGATCATGACGGTGACGTTGTACACAGTCATCATGTAGAAGATGCAGGACATGATGATGAGGAAGATCAAGACGAAGGGCATGATCATGAGGATGAAGATGCCGAAGCAGACGACGATGGACCATCGATGGGCTGGGTGCAGGACCCTCATATTCAAGAGTTGCTTCTCAAGCAGACGGATAACGCAAGAGCTACCGCCCGAGAGAAAGCCAAGCTGGATCAACTGGAGATAGACGTGGTTACTCCATTGTATGAAGGATGCAGGCCCGAGGATACCCACCTGAAAGTAACACTCATGGCTCTGGAGATGAAGGTAAAACACAAAATGACCGACGCATGCTTCGACGAGAACATGTCATTCTGGCACGAACGTCTTCCCAAGGGGAACAAGTGCCCGACCAGTTTCGAGGAGGCGAAGAAAATCATGTGTCCTCTGGATTTACCGCACGTGAAATACCATGTGTGCATGAACAATTGCATCATTTATCGGGACGAGCACGCGAAGTCTACTATATGTCTGGTGTGCGGCGTCACTCGATACAAGAAGAGGAAGAAAGCTCCTCGAAAAGTGGTGTGGTACTCTCCGATCACTCCTCGTCTGTAGCGGTATTTCGTGGACCCTAAGCTAGCAAAGCTCCTGTGTTGGCACGCGGATAGGGAGGAGAAGAAGCGAGAAGATGACGGAAATGATCCGGAGATAAATAAAAAAGACAAGATGCTGAGTCACCCTAAGGATGCGAGCCAGTGGCAAGCGTTGATCTTCGAACACCCAGAATTTGGGGATGATCCAAGGAACATCGTGCTGGGCGCGAGCACTGATGGAGTCAATCCGTTTGGCAGCCAGAGAAGCACACATAGCACCTGGCTTGTGTTTGTGTGGACGTACAACCTTCCCCCTGGTTGTGCATGAAGAGGAAGTACATTCACATGAGTATGCTAATTGAAGGGCCGAAACAACCAGGGAACGACATCAATCTGTACCTGGGGCTGCTGAAAGGGGAGCTAGACACGCTGTGGAAAATGCCAGCCAATACGTGGGACGCCGCAGAGAAAGAATATTTCCCTATGAGATCCGCACTACTCACGAAGGTGCACGACTATCTCGGTTACGGATATCTCGCGGGGCAGGTGGTCCACGGATTTTCTGGATGCGTCAGGTGCATGGATGACACAACGTATCGCCAGCTAAATAGAGATCCCGGGTCTTCGAAAACTGTGTTCATGGGACATCGAAGGTGGCTTCGCAATGATGAACCGTGGAGAAAACGCAAGGATATGTTCAATGGTGAAACCGAACCCCAAAGACGCCCGTGTACGAGGAGTGGCGAGGAAATAGACGAGCTGTTGAAAAATTGGAAAGATTGCCCATTGCCGAGAAAGAAGCAAAAGGTGCCAGAGCCGGGAAAGAAGCGAAAGGCGCCAGAGCCGCTGCTGAAGGTATGGAAAACGAGGTCTGTTTTCTGGGACTTGTCGTACTGGAAGATCCACCGTGTGCCTCACAGCCTTGATGTCAGGCATATCACAAAGAACGTGTGCGAGAGTCTGCTTGGTACCCTGCTCAACATGCCAGAGAGGACCAAAGATGGGCTGAAAGCAAGGGCAGACTTGAAATCAGTGGGCATCAGGGAGGAGCTTCACGCTAATGATGATGATGATGAGGCGAAGCAGGACACAGAAAGTCGTCGCAAAGGCAAAAAGGCCAAGAAGACCGGAAATGACTTCCCTCCCACGTGCTTCACTCTAAGTCAAGATGAGATTGATTAGTTTTTCACCTACCTCATAGGAGTAAAACTTCCTTACGGTTATGCGGGGAAGATAAGAAGATACCTAGACTCAGCGAAGCAGAAGTTCAGCGGGATGAAGTCTCACGACTGTCACGTGCTGATGATGCAGATACTTCCAGTTGCAATCCATGGGATCATGGACGCGCACGTCCGTGAAACACTATTTGGCACATGCAACTTTTTCGACGTCATCTCTCGGAAGTCGGTTGGCGTGAGGCAACTCAGAAGGCTACAGGAAGATATTGTGGTGATACTATGCGAGCTTGAGATGTACTTCCCGCCCGCATTCTTCGACGTTATGGTGCATCTGCTGGTCCATATCGTGGAGGGTATCATCCAACTCGGGCCGATATTCCTGCACAGCATGATGCCGCTCCAAAGGATGAATGGTGTCATCAAATGATACGTTCGCAACATGTCACGTCCAGAGGGAAGCATAGCCAGGGGCTTTCTGACCGAAGAGTGCATCTCCTACTACACGAATTATCTAGGCATCGAGAACCCCATTGGTCTGCCCGTCAACAGGCACCTCGGCAGGCTCGCTGGATGGAGTCACCGTGAGGGTCGCCGCGAAATGCATGTCGACTTCGAGGGTCGACTCGCCGACTTTGAAAGAGCAAACCTAGTCGCGCTACAACACATAGACGTGGTCGATCCTTGGGTGGTAGAGCACAAAACCTTTATTGAGAAGACGTACAATGACCGAGGCCAATAGAGGACGGACGGAGATATAATCAAAGAGCACAACTCATGTTTCACGCGTTGGTTCAAGCAGAAGCTTCTGTCGTACCCTTTACATGAGGATTCTTCCACGGAAGAACAACTCATATTCGCCTTGTCACAGGGCGCCAAGCACAACCTGATGACACATGAGGCGTACGATATCAACGACTACACATTCTACACCGAGGGGAAGGACATGGAGAGCGATGGTTATCAGAACTCCAGGGTAACGATGAAATCCTACACCGGTAATGACGAGGACAGATACTACGGAAGGATCGAGGAGATCTGGGAGTTGAGCTACGCTGGAGAGAAAGTCCCGATGTTCCGTGTTAGACGGGCCAAGAGCATCATAAAAGAAGACCGGTATTTCACCACCATGGTTATACCCGAAGCCAAATCCAAGACCGCGGGCGCAAACGTCACTGTGAAAAATGAGCCATGGGTACTGGCTTCCCAAGTGGACCAATGCTTCTTCATTACCGACCCGTCAAAGCCCAGTCGTGTTGTCATGAGGAGAGGCAAAAGGAAGATCATCGGAATGGAAGGAGTCGCCAATGAGCAAGACTTCGACAAGTACGGCGACCCGAAGTACCAACATACACCACAAGAAGAAGCAGGACCACCCTACCTAAAGGACGTCCATTCAAGAGAAGAACTCCATTTACGAAAAATAAGGGCAAGAAGATTGTGAACAAATAGCTAGCTAAGATCGATTGTATTTAAATTGTAGCCTTCATTTCTCGATTGTATTTCATGGGCACTTTTTGAACTCATGAATATTTTTAAATTTCATGGGCACTTTTTGAATTCATGAATATTTTTTCAAATTTGATGATATTTTTTCATATTCAATATGAAAAAATATTGAATATTCATGAGGACACTCGATCTCGATCCCCCTCCATCTCGATCGCTATCTCCCCTCGCCAGATCCCCCACGCCGCTGAGCACCCCCCGCACCCTCCCCCACTCCACCGCCGTCGAGGACACCCCCGCACCCTCCCCCGCTCCACCGCCGCCGACGACCCACCGCACCCTCCCCCGCTCCACCGCCGCCGATGACCCACCACACCCTTCCCTGCTCCACCGTCGCCGAGGACACCCCCGCACCCTCCCCCGCTCCACCGCCGCCGACGACCCCCCGCACCCTCCCCCGCTCCACCGCCACAAATGAATGCAACTAAAAATCCAAAAAAACAAATTTGATTATATTTTCAAATAACAAATTTGATGATATTTTTTATATTCATAAATATTTTCAAATAAAAAATTTGAAGATATTTTTAAAAAAATCATTACTATTTTTATAAAAATTTATTACTGTTTCATATTCATATTCATTTTCTAAAAAATTATTAGATGCAACAAAAAATAATAATAATAAAATTACTTGTGCATGCAGTTTGCAGTGCATGTACCATAACATCTTGTGTTTCATGTGTAGGAGAACAGGGAATCATACCCCTCAAGCTCTACGCCAACCAGGCCACCTAGTGATGCTCCAGGATCATCCACAGGCCCTGCTGCTTCAGTTCCCGACAGAGTTGCTACTAGCCCCCCCAGAGCTAGTGCAAGAGCAGCAGGTAGGGCCACATAAGCTGTTGGAAGGACAACAACTGGGCCCACAGAAGCTGCTACCCAGCCTCCAAAGGCACCAACTAGGGCCACCAAAATTGCATCAAGAGCAGCATTTACTGCAACTGCAGTGTCTACAACTGCATCAAGAAAGTGGAAGAGCACATCTTTAACACCAGCCAAGAACACCAGGTCTAGTGCATCATCTCCAGCCAAGAACACCAGGTCAGCGGTGAGACTAGGAAGGGGTTTCAATGTTCCAAGGGCAGCATCAACATCATTTCAACCTATGGTTGGCTCAAAGAGGAAGAGGAAGGCCCCAAGCAGGCGGGGGAGTATTTTACAGCCAGTGGCAATCACTGAATAAGTTGTAGTATGCTTATAAAACTTATATTTGTCATGCCATGAACTGTGCTTGTTTGGCATGCTCTACTGTGCTTTGTTTCATGTTTGGCTACCTTAAGTTCCATGTGAATTTGGCTACCTTAATGTCTGTGTGAATTTGGCTACCTTAATGATGATTATGACTGTTTTTTACCTGATGATGATTATTTTTCTTGTGAGATGATGATGATGATTGTTCTTGTGAGATGATGCTGATGTTTCTTGTGAGTTGATGTTGATGACTACTGTTATATGATGATGATGATGATTGTTCTTGTGACAACATGATGATTGTTATTGTAAGATGATGTTCATGTTTGTTCTTGTGATAACATGATGATTGTTATTGTGAGATTATGTTGATTATTCTTGTGAGATGACACTACTGCAGGATGCTGCTAACGCGACACTATGATTAGAGACCCTTCGACGAAAATGTGTGTGATGCAATAATCGCAAACGGTGGTGTAAAAAGGCGCAAAATGTTTGCGATCACGGATGCATCAAACATGGTTTAGATTTTAGTTGTGTGTGCGATGTAGGGCATACGGTTCTGTTCAATGAACTGTTTGCGATGAACAAAAGAAACGGGCAGCCAGATGAAGGTATGTGGGATATACAGCATATGGTTCACTCGGATGAACTGTTTGTGATTACGCAGCACAAAAGAAACGATCAGCCAGATCAAGGTGTGTGCGATATACGACATATGGTCCACTCGAATGAACTATTTTTTATTAGGAAATGCAATGGAAATGGTTCAACTAGATCAAGGTGTGTGCAATGGAGGGCATACAGTGCATTCCTATAAACTGTTTGTGTTGAGCCAAGAGAAGAGAAACGTTTCACATAAACAAGATGTGTGTAATACACGGTAAACATCCAATTACATAGGTGGCCAATACACACATGACATTTCCACACACCAAAGTAAACTATTACATGCATAACTAACTAGGATAAACGATCATCTGATTATCATCTACTTCTTGTGCTAGCTCGTTGTTCCTTCTATGCTAAGTTTCCATTAGTTGATGGCATTTTATGAACACGCCACCCTTTCTCGCCATTTCCTCACCGATTTCCCGCCACCCAACGATATTACACATAAACCTAGGCAGCGCGCGATGCACGGAGGCAACAAGCGCAGCCTGTAGCACATCCACATTTTCCAAGCATGCCAACCCACCAAAGCGTCGCCTCTGCCATCAACCTCGTCGAGGAGGAAAACGAGCAGGCTCCACGGTCCGTCGAGGCCGAGGAGCTTCCCGGCAACGCGATGGACGACGCCGTGATATGCGTCATTGCCTGGGTTGAGCAGACCCTTGGCGCACGGCGCTTCAGCGCCGTTGATCAAGATAGGCATGGCAGCGCCGACAGGCTGCAGCTCGCCGCAAAACATGATCGATGGCACGCCGTGGAGCAAGCTAGGTGCGTCCGCACCGATAGGTTGCGGCTCGCCGCATGGCGAGACCGTTGGAGCGCGGCAGAGTGAGAGGCACGGCGCGCCGCACAGTAAGAGCGGATCCATCGGGACTTGCCTGCTGTCGACAGGGCGTCGCAGCTGGGTACATGTCCCGCCAGTACCCCCATTCCTCGCCAGGAGTGGGCAGAGGCCCTCTGCGCCGTACTTGCACCAGAGGTCGGTCGTGTCGTACTTGCATTGGACGCCCGCCGCGCCATTCGCATGGTTCGCGCCGTTCGCCTTGTCTGCGGCCCGCTCGATGCCAACGCGCTGGTCGGTAGGCTCGACCGCCTCCTTGGCCCAGGTGGACACCTGGACGCAGTAGAGGACCATGGCTGTCGCATCCTCGAGCTGGTGATCTCTGATGAAATAGCCAACTTGGAGCTCGAGATCACGCTCTAGATGTACCTCGAGTGTGTCGACCGCTTGGACGAACGCCTGCACGAGTTCAAGCAGTGCCAAGAGCTACCGTGGGCTAGGGCTACTAGTCATGGTCTCATGGATGCGTTTTATTTTGTTGATTCGTTTTGACGTGGATAGCTATGTATTCACAGCAGTCATAGTATTGCTCTGTTTATTACTCTGCCTCAATGTGTCTACTCTGTTTTCTGTTCTTATATGTTCTGTTTCAATGTGTGTATATATGCTTTCCATTCTGTATATGTGGATGATAACAGCTAGATTCAAATTAGTATACAAAAACAGATAGAAAATAGAATTCATAATATATATTAATTGTTCATTCGTTCATCACAGAATATATATATAATATCATCACATATACGTGGTGATAATTAACTACTAGGTACAATGCATCAAATTGAAAACGAACAATACTAAAACTAATAATCCCTCCTGGAGCCAGTATTTCGGCAGCCCCTCGCCAGCAGCTCCCTGGTGCGTGGCGTCTTCCCATTGCGGAGGCAGTACTCCGCCTCCTCCGCCTCGCATCGCTTGACGTATCGATCTGCCTCTTGCTGGCGGACGAGCACAAACGATCTTGCCATTTCGTTGGGCGCCCACTGGAGCTCCTCGTCGGTGGCACGCTGGAGATTATTGGCCCACCTCCACCCAGCGACGAGGCGCCCAGCGCCTTTGACCTTCCTCGCGAAGTACCCATCTTCGTACACCTCCTCCACACGATCACGCACCTGCCCCCAAAGCTCTGTCACCTACTTTTTCCAGGTGGCATCACAGGCTTCACAGGCCGCCTGGTACCTGGCTTCCTCCTCCGCCATCTCCTTCTTGAACGCCACTTGCCTGTCTTTCTCAGCCGGCGGCAACGACTTCCACAGACAAAGAGTGTACTGGCCCCAAAACCAATCCAAAGATGGGGGGTCCGGCGCAACCTCGTCCGGCGGCACATAGGGGTCCTCATCGCTGCTATTCGAGTGAGCGTCATTAGGGGCGGCGACTCCTTGTCGGCGCGTGGGCATACTGGCGATGGAATGGCAGAGATTTGATATATATATATATATAAGAGAGGGCGAGCGAGGGGAGGATGTAGATGAGAATGCATGTGGGACGACATGAGCAAGGTAGTATTTATTGGCGGACAGAATCTAGATCAACGGGAACAGTTCACACGCCGATCGCCGGAATTTACGAGTACTGTAGTTTGAATTACACACAATTCCTGTAGAAAAATCCGTGTGTGAAAATAATAGCTGACGGTTTCCAATACAGAACCGTGTCTGATTAATGACCCCCGCCACTCACCTACCAAACGTAGAGCCGCGAGATAGAGTGTCAATCATGTGGGGGCCAGTTGTCTTGCCAGATCTTTACATTTTCTTTTTTGAACACCAGATATTTACATCGTCTAATGATTTTTTAACTCGCACACAAGTACACAAATATGATTTTTCAAACCGTTATGGTTACTTTGCATGTAGATGCAGTTCAAATTTGAATTACAGTCATTAAATGGCTAGAAAATCACTTACATATCTTTAAAAGGTCACATGACCCCTGAAATTTTCCAATTTTTCACATGACAGTTGTATTAGTGCACGTTAAATGTAGAAAAAATTTGAAGGCTATAAGAGGAAGCTATCTCCCGTTCGTCATCGAACATGCATTGTTCCCTCTCGGAACCATGAGCCTTCTAGTGAGTTGCTCCAGTTTGTGAAGGGGGGGGGGGTGTCCAAACTTTCGTCAAACAGGCCAATTTTTTTACCACATCATCTTGGTGGCATGACATTACATCAAGCAAGGTTTCATGTTTTTCTGATTATTTTTTTAATTTTTTGGAATTAAAATGCCATGGCACTCCATGCATGTGCCCATGCCATGAGACCAATATGTTTGAAAATTCCTTCTAATTTACTGCATATGTAATTAACTCGCACACAAGTACACAAATATGATTTTTCAAACCATTATGGTTACCCGTTGCATGTAGATGTACTTCAAATTTGAATTACGGTCATTAAATGGCTAGAAAATCACTTAAATATCTTTAAAAGGTCAAATGACCCTTGAAATTTTCCAAATTTTCACATGACAGTTGTATTAGTGCATGTTAAATGTAGAAAAAAATTGAAGGCCGTAAGAGGAAGCTATCTCCTGTTCGTCATCAAACATGCATTGTTCCCTCTCGGAACCACGAGCCTTCTAGTGAGTTGCTCTGGTTTGTGGGGGGTGTGTGTCCAAACTTTGGTCAAATAGGCCAATTTTTTTACCACATCATCTTGGTGCCATGACATTACATCAAGCAAGGTTTCATGTTTTTCTGATCATTTTTTATTTTTTTGGAATTAAAATGCCATGGCACTCCATGCATGTTTCCATGTAGTGAGACCAATATGTTTGAAAATTCCTTCTAATTTACTACACATGGAATTAACTCGCACACAAGTACACAAATATGATTTTTTTTTTCAAACCGTTATGGTTAACCGTTGCATGTAGATGTAGTTCACATTTGAATTACGGTCATTAAATGGCTAGAAAATCACTTAAATGTCATTGAAAGGTCAAATGACCCCTGAAATTTTCCAAATTGTCACATGATAGTTGTACTAGTCCACGTTAAAGGTAGAAAAAATATTGAAGGCCGTAAGAGGATGCTATCTCCTATTCGTCATTAAACATGCATTGGTCCCTCTCGGAACCACGAGCCTTCTAGTGAGTTGCTCTGGTTTGTGAGGGGGTGTCCAAACTTTCGTCAAACAGGCCGATTTTTTTACCACATCATCTTGGTGGCATGACATTACATCAAGCAAGGTTTCTTGTTTTCTGGTCATTTTTAATTTTTTGGAATTAAAATGCCATGGCACTCCATGCATGTGTCCATGCCGTGAGACCAATATGTTTGAAAATTCCTTCTAATGTACTGCACATGGAATTAACTCGCACACAAGTACACAAATATGATTTTCAAACCGTTATGGTTCACCTTTGCATGTGGATGTAGTTCAAATTTGAATTACGGTCATTAAATGGCTAGAAAATCACTTAAATGTCTTTAAAAGGTCAAATGACCCCTAGAATTTTCCAAATTTTCACATGACGGTTGTAGTAGTTCACGTTAAACATAGAAAAAATTTGAAGGCCGTAAGAGGAAGCTATCTCCGGTTCGTCATCAAACAAGTATTGTTCCCTCTCGGAACCATGAGCCTTCTAGTGAGTTGCTCCGGTTTGTGGGGGTGTGTGTCCAAACTTTCGTCAAACATACCAATTTTTTTACCAGATCATCTTAGTGGCATGACATTACATCAAGCAAGGTTTCATGTTTTTCAGATCATTTTTTAATTTTTTGGAATTTAAATGCCATGGCACTCCATGCATACATATTCATGTGTCCATGTCGTGAGACCAATATGTTTGAAACATCCTTCTAATTTACTGCAGATGGAATTAACACGCTTACAAGTACACAAATATGATTTTTCAAACCGTTATGGTTAGCCATTGCATGTAGATTTAGTTCAAATTTGAATTACAATCGTTAAAAGGCTAGAAAATCACTTAAATGTCTTCAAAAGGTCAAATGACCCCTGAAATTTTCCAAATTTTCACATGACAGTTGTATTAGTGCACGTTACACGTAGAAAAAATTTGAAGGCCGTAAGAGGAATCTATCTCTCGTTCTTCATCAAACATGCATAGTTCCCTCTCGAAACCACGAGCCTTCTTGTGAGTTGCTCTGGTTTGTGAGGGGTGTGTGTCCAAACTTTCGTCACACATGCCAAAAATTTTACCACATCATCTTGGTGGCATGACATTACATCAACCAAGGTTTCATGTGTTTCTGATAATTTTTTTTAATTTTTTGGAATTTAAATGCCATGGCACTCCATGCTTAATTGTGCCATAGCCGTTAGACCAATATGCTTGAAAATTCCTTCCAATTTACTAGACATGGAATTAAATCGCACACAAGTACACAAAATATGACTTTTCAAATCGTTATGGTTAGCTGTTGCATGTACATGTAGTTCAAATTTCAATTACGATCATTAAATGGCTATAAAATCACTTAAATGTCTTCAAAAGGTCAAATGACCCCTGAATTTTTCCAAATTTTCACATGACAGTTGTATTAGTGCATGTTACACGTAGAAAAAATTTGAAGGCCGTAAGAGGAAGCTATCTATCATTCGTCATCAAACATGAATTGTTCCCTCTCGGAACCATGAGCCTTCTAGTGAGTTGCTCTTGTTTGTGAGGGGTGTGTGTCCAAACTTTCGTCACACATGCCAAAAAATTTACCACATCATCTTGGTGGCATGACATTACATCAACCAAGGTTTCATGTGTTTCTGATATTTTTTAATTTTTTGGAATTTAAATGCCATGGCACTCCATGCTTAATTATGTTATAGCCGTTAGACCAATATTTTTGAAAATTCCTTCAATTTACTGCGCATGGCATTAAATCACACACAAGTACACAAAATATGACTTTTCAACTCGTTATGGTTAGCTGTTGCATGTACATGTACTTCAAATTTCAATTACAATCATTAAATGGCTATAAAATCACTTAAATGTCTTAAAAGGTCAAATGGCCCCTCAAATTTTCCAAAATTTGACATGACAGTTGTATTAGTACTACAAATTTTCTCATACATTTAAAAGACCATGCGCTGCCGCTTTACTCCAAATTCGTCTTTCACAGCAAATAAAAAATATCTACAACATCACACACATTTGTTTTGTAGGAACCGTTTGCGATGAAAATATCTAGGTCTATTTAAGTCTTCCTCCTTAAGCTTCGTCGGCTTGTCTGCTCCAGTGCCGGCAACCCTCTAATCCACAAATCCCGATCCCCATTCCCGCACCCCCTTCTTGCAAAGATGACACCGTGGAAACGCTTCATGAAGGCCTGTACGATGGCCGCATCCCCCTCGAGCGCCGCCGCCTGCGCCGAGAGCGCGGCCGCCTACGCCGAGATTGTTGCCGCATCTGCATTAACCGTGGCCGCTTCCGCCGAGAGGGCGTCTACAGTAGCCTACAGGGCTGCTGCAGTAGCCCTGTCAGCTACAGTTGCTGCTGCGACGGCGGCTGCAAATGCCGAGAGCGCTCGAGCTGCCGTCCGTGCCGCCGATGTCGCCCTGGCCCGGGTCGAGGCCATCCACGCCAAGATCGATGACGCACACGCGAAGATATTCCATGCCACCTCGGAATCCAACATGCAACCCATGTCCGGAAAGGCGATGGTAGCCATGGAGCACCTGCTTCCTCATGAGGTCGCTGAGCAGGAGCTGGAGATGCAGGAGGAGGCAAAGATCGAGGAGCGCCGGGAGGAGGAGTTTCGCATGGCCGAGGTCGAGGTAGAGAAGAGTCTGTCTTTCGAGGAATCAGTGGTGGAGTACCAACACGAGCTCTAGCGCAGCCACTACTACGAGTACTACAACCTTGAGGGCGCGCGGCACCGAGGACGAGAACGGGGACGCAGTCGACTTCAGCAGGGGGACACGAGGTCCACCAACAGCGGCATGTCACCAAGACAAGTCATCGACGTCTCATCTCACACCGGCGATGCATAGGCTGGTGCGGCGGTGGATTTGTTAAAATTATGCATACTTAGGCTTTGTTTTAATGTTGGTCTTTTGTTAGAGAAATTTTTAGGTCAATTGGCTATGTTTAATTATTAAAATTGCTCGATTCTGTAAGTGTGGTCTGTCTACTGTACGCTCTTTTGTGAGCCCAAATTAGCAAGCGATGTTAAATTATGCAATGACATACCCGAGAAAATTTCCACCAAAATTTGAATTATCAAACTCATCCCATCCGCGTAAAGTAGAAGAATTGTTTTAGATGCACACAATCATTCAAAGTGAATGGTCCGGCAGCACCACGCGCAAAGTTTCCCTCCACATTACCAAAATTTTGGCCTACCGCCAAAATATCTACCCCCGCCCCTCCCCCCTTCCCCACCCCTTTTCTCCCGACCACAAGTCACATTTCCCCTATTTCCTCCTTCCTTCCTTCCTTCCTTCCTTCCTTCCTTCCTTCATAAGCTATAGCCGCTTCCTCGCTTGCTTCCTCGCTCTCGCCGTCTCGCATCCTACCACCGGGGGTCGCCATGGTCTTCTTCAAAGACCTCTCCAGCGGTTCCTCCTCCGGCGATGACTCCTTCACCATCCGAGTACGCCTCTCTTCTCTCTCTCGAGCTATGACTTGTGCTGAGTATATTGATTATTAGGAAAGACGATATAGAATAGGATTTGTTCTGGCTTGTCTTGTACTCCAAGTTAATCATTGTACTCCTATATATATGCCCACGAGGCTCAAGCAATACAACAAGTATTCCACCAATCCCTTTCTCTCCCTTCTAACCTGGTATCAGCCTAACCTCGATCCAAAACCCTAGCCGTCATCGCTTCCGCACTTGCACGCCGCCCCCGTGGCGGTTGGCCTCCATGACCGCCACCGGGGGCCACATCGCCCGTACTTCGGGTCGTCCGCCGGTCATGTTGACCGGCTGCCCTAAAGAGCCTTTTCCCTGAGCCCTTGCTCTAGGTTTTTCTCTCTCCCGCCGGTCATCTTGATCGGCGTTTTATTTTTGGTTTTCCGTGTTGGGGAACGTAGTAATTTCAAAAAAATTCCTACGCACACGCAAGATCATGGTGATGCATAGCAACGAGGGGGAGAGTCCGATCTACGTACCCTTGTAGATCGCAATGGAAGCATTGACACAACGTAGAGCAAGTAGTCGTACGTCTTCTTCCCGATCCGACCGATCCAAGCACCGTTACTCTGGCACCTCCGAGTTCTTAGCACACGTATAGCTCGATGACGATCCCCGGGCTCCAATCCAACAAAACTTCAGGGAGAAGTTCCGTCAGCACGACGGCGTGATGACGATCTTGATGTTCTACCGACGCAGGGCTTCGCCTAAGCACTACAACGATATGATCGAGGTGGAATATGGTGGCAGGGGCACCGCATACGGCTAAGGAACGATCACGTGGATCAACTTGTGTGTCATGGGGTGCCCCCTGCCTCCGTATATAAAGGAGCAAGGGGGAGGGGGCGGCCGGCCTAGGAGGAGGCGCGCCAAGGTGTGGAGTCCTACTAGGACTCCAAGTCCTAGTAGGAGTCCACCAAGAGGGGAGGAAGGGAGAAGGAAGTGGAGGAGTAGGAAAGGTGGCCGGCCCCCTTTTCCCTAGTCCAATTCGGACTAGAGGGGAGGGGGGCGCAGCAGCCTTTTTCCTCTTCCCACTAAAGCCCATCAAGGCCCAATACTCTTCCTCGTATTCCCGTAACTCCCCGGTACCTCCAAAAATACCCGAATCACTCGGAACCTTTCCGATGTCCGAATATAGTCATCCAATATATCGATTTTTACGTCTCGATCATTTCGAGACTCCTTGTCGTGTCCCCGATCTCATCCGGGACTCCGAACTCCTTCGGTACATCAAAACTAATAAACTCATAACATAACTGTCATCGAAACCTTAAGCGTGCGGACCCTACGGTTCGAGAACAATGTAGACATGACCGAGACACGTCTCCGGTCAATAACCAATAGCGGGACCTGGATGCCCATATTGGCTCCTACATATTCTACGAAGATCTTTATCGGTCAGATCGCATAACAACATACGTTGTTCCCTTTGTCATCGGTATGTTACTTGCCCGAGATTCGATCGTCGGTATCCAATACCTAGTTCAATCTCGTTACCGGCAAGTCTCTTTACTCGTTCCATAATACATCATCTCGCAACTAACTCATTAGTTGTAATGCTTGCAAGGCTTAAGTGATGTGCATTACCGAGAGGGCCCAGAGATACCTCTCCGACAATCGGAGTGACAAATCCTAATCTCGAAATACGCCAACCCAACATCTACCTTTGGAGACACCTGTAATGCTCCTTTATAATCACCCAGTTACGTTGTGATGTTTGATAGCACCCAAAGTGTTCCTCCGGCAAACGGGAGTTGCATAATCTCATAGTCATAGGAACATGTATAAGTCATGAAGAAAGCAATAGCAACATACTAAACGATCGGGTGCTAAGCTAATGGAATGGGTCATGTCAATCAGATCATTCAACTAATGATGTGATCCCGTTAATCAAATAACAACTCTTTGTCCATGGTTAGGAAACATAACCATCTTTGATTAACGAGCTAGTCAAGTAGAGGCATACTAGTGACACTCTGTTTGTCTATGTATTCACACATGTATTATGTTTCCGGTTAATAGAATTCTAGCATGAATAATAAACATTTATCATGATATAAGGAAATAAATAATAACTTTATTATTGCCTCTAGGGCATATTTCCTTCAGTCTCCCACTTGCACTAGAGTCAATAATCTAGATCACATCACCATGTGATTAACATCGATAGTTCATATCATCATGTGATTAACACCCATAGTTCACATCGCCATGCGACCAATACCCAAAAAGGTTTACTAGATTCAGTAATCTAGTTCACATCGCTATGTGATTAACACCCAAAGAGTAATAAGGTGTGATCATGTTTTGCTTGTGAGAGAATCTTAGTCAACGGGTCTGCCACATTCAGATCCACATGTATTTTGCAAATTTTTATGTCAACAATGCTCTGCATGGAGCTACTCTAGCTAATTGCTCCCACTTTCAATATGTATCTAGACCGAGATTTAGAGTTATCTAGATTAGTGTCAAAACTTGCATCGGCGTAACCCTTTACGACGAACCTTTTGTCACGTCCATAATCGAGAAACATATCCTTATTTCACTAAGGATAATTCTGACCGCTGTCCAGTGATCTACGCCTAGATCACTATTGTACCCCCTTGCCAAATCAGTGCAGGGTATACAATAGATCTGGTATACAGCATGACATACTTTATAGAACCTATGGCCAAGGCATAGGGAATGACTTTCATTCTCTTTCTATCTTCTGCCGTGGTCGGGCTTTGAGTCTTACTCAACTTCACACCTTGTAATACAGGCAAGAACTCTTTCTTTGACTGCTCCATTTTGAACTACTTCAAAATCTTGTCAAGGTATGTACTCATTGAAAAAACTTATCAAGCGTCTTGATCTATCTCTATAGATCTTAAAGCTCAATATGTAAGCAGCTTCACCGAAGTCTTTCTTTGAAAAACTCCTTTCAAACACTCCTTTATGCTTTACAGAATAATTCTACATTATTTCCGATCAACAATATGTCATTCACATATACTTATCAGAAATGTTGTAGTGCTCCCACTCACTTTCTTGTAAATACAGGCTTCACCGCAAGTCTGTATAAAACTATATCCTTTGATCAACTTATCAAAGCGTATATTCCGACTCCGAGATGCTTGCACCAGTCCATAGATGGATCGCTGGAGTTTGCATATTTTGTTAGCACCTTTAGGATTGACAAAACCTTCTGGTTGCATCGTATACAACTCTTCTTTAGTAAATCCATTAAGGAATGCAGTTTTGTTTATCCATTTGCCAGATTTCATAAAATGCGGCAATTGCTAACATGATTCGGACAGACTTTAAGCATAGATACGAGTGAGAAAATCTCATCGTAGTCAACACCTTGAACTTGTCGAAAACTTTTTGTGACAATTCTAGCTTTGTAGATAGTAACACTACTATCAGCGTCCGTCTTCCTCTTGAAGATCCATTTATTTTCTATGGCTTGCCGATCATCGGGCAAATCCATCAAAGTCCATACTTTGTTCTCATACATGGATCACATCTCAGATTTCATGGCCTCAAACCATTTCGTGGAATCTGGGCTCATCATCGCTTCCTCATAGTTCGCAAGTTCGTCATGGTCTAGTAACATGACTTCCAGAACAGGATTACCGTACCACTCTGGTGCGGATCTCACTCTGGTTTACCTACGAGATTTGGTAGTAACTTGATCTGAAGTTACATGATCATCATCATTAGCTTCCTCACTAATTGGTGTAGTAGTCACAGGAACAGATTTCTGTGATGAACTACTTTCCAATAAGGGAGCAGGTACAGTTACCTCATCAAGTTCTACTTTCCTCCCACTCACTTCTTTCGAGAGAAACTCCTTCTCTAGAAAGGATCCATTCTTAGCAACGAATGTCTTGCCTTCGGATCTGTGATAGAAGGTGTACCCAACTGTCTCCTTTGGGTATCCTATGAAGATATATTTCTACGATTTGAGTTTTGAGCTTATCGAGATGAAACTTTTTCACATAAGCATCGCAACTCCAAACTTTAAGAAACGACAGCTTAGGTTTCTTGCCAAACCATAGTTCACACGGTGTCGTCTCAACGGATTTAGATGGTGCCCTATTTAACGTGAATGCAGCTGTCTCTAATGCATAACCCCAAAACGATAGTGGTAGATCGGTAAGATACATCATAGATTGCACTATATCCAATAAAGTACGGTTATGACGTTCGGACACACCATTATGCTATGGTGTTCCAGGTGGCGTGCGTAGTGAAACTATTTCACATTGTTTTAACTGAAGACCAAACTCGTAACTCAAATATTTTACCTCTGCGATCATATCGTAGAAACTTTTATTTTCTTGTCACAATGATTTTCCACTTCACTCTGAAATTCTTTGAACTGTTCAAATGTTTGAGACTTATGTTTCATCAAGTAGATATCCCCATATCTGCTCAAATCATCTTGTGAAGGTCAGAAAATAATGATACCTGCTGTAAGCCTTAATATTCATCGGACCACATACATCAGTATGTATGATTTCCAACAAGTCTATTCCTTGCTCCATTGTTCCGGAGAACGGCGGTTTAGTCATCTTTCCCATAAGGCATGGTTCGCAAGCATCAAGTGATTCATAATCAAGTGATTCCAAAATCCCATCAGCATGGAGTTTCTTCATGCGCTTTACACCAATATGACCTAAATGGCAGTGCCACAAATAAGTTGCACTATCATTATTAACTTTGCATCTTTTGGTTTCAATATTATGATTATGTGTATCACTACGATCGAGATCCAACGAACTATTTTCATTGGGTGTGTAACCATATAAGGTTTTATTCATGTAAACAGAACAACAATTTATTCTCTTACTTAAATGAATAACTGTATTACAATAAACATGATCAAATCATATTCATGCTCAACGCAAACACCGAATAATACTTATTTAGGTTCAACACTAATCCCGAAATTATAGGGAGTGTGCGATGATGATCATATCAATCTTGGAACCACTTCCAACACACATCGTCACTTCACCCTTAACTAGCCTCTGTTTATTCTGCAACTCCCGTTTCGAGTTACTAATCTTAGCAAATGAACTCGCATCAAATACAGAGGGGTTGCTATAAACACTAGTAAAGTACACATCAATAACATGTATATCAAATATATTTTTGTTCACTTTGCCATCCTTCTTATCCGCCAATCACTTGGGGTAGTTCCGCTTCCAGTGACCTGTCCCTTTGCAGTAGAAGCACTTTGTCTCAGGCTTAGGACCAGACTTGGGCTTCTTCACATGAGTAGCAACTTGCTTGCCGTTCTTTTGAAGTTCCCCTTCTTCCCTTTGCCCTTTTCTTGAAACTAGTGATCTTGTCAACCATCAACACTTGATATTTTTCTTGATTTCTACCTTCGTTGATTTCAGCATCACGAAGAGCTTGGGAGTTGTTTTCGTTATCCTTTGCTTATTATAGTTCATCACGAAGTTCTACTAACTTGGTGATGGTGACTAGAGAATTCTGTCAATCACTATCTTATCTGGAAGATTAACTCCCACTTGATTCAAGCGATTGTAGTACCCAGACAATCTGAGCACATGCTCACTGGTTGAGCGATTCTCCTCCATCTTTTAGCTATAGAACTTGTTGGAGACTTCATATCTCTCAACTCGGGTATTTGCTTGAAATATTAACTTCAACTCCTGGAACATCTCATATGGTCCATGACGTTCAAAACGTCTTTGAAGTCCCGATTCTAAGCCATTAAGCATGGTGCACTAAACTATCAAGTAGTCATCATATTGAGCTAGCCAAACGTTCATAACGTCTGTATTTGCTCCTGCAATAGGTCTGTCACCTAGCGGTGCATCAAGGACATAATTCTTCTGTGCAGCAATGAGGATAAACCTCAGATCACGGATCCAATCCGTATCATTGCTACTAACATCTTTCAACACAATTTTCTCTAGGAACATATCAAAATAAACACAGGGAAGCAACAACGCGAGCTATTGATCTACAACATAATTTGCAAAATACTACCAGGACTAAGTTCATGATAAATTTAAGTTCAATTTAATCATATTACTTAAGAACTCCCACTTAGATAGACATCCCTCTAATCCTCTAAGTGATCACGTGATCCAAATCAACTAAACCATGTCCGATCATCACGTGAGATGGACTAGTTTCATTGGTGAACATCACTATGTTGATCATATCTACTATATGATTCACGCTCGACCTTTCGGTCTCCGTGTTCCGAGGCCATATCTGTATATGCTTGGCTCGTCCAGTATAACCTGAGTATTCCGCGTGTGCAACTGTTTTGCACCCGCTGTATTTGAACGTAGAGCCTATCACACCCGATCATCACGTGGTGTCTCAGCACGAAGAACTTTCGCAACGGTGCATACTCAGGGAGAACACTTCTTGATAATTTAGTGAGAGATCATCTTATAATGCTACCGTCAATCAAAGCAAGATAAGATGCATAAAAGATAAACATCATATGCAATCAAAATAAGTGATATGATATGGCCATCATCATCTTGTGCTTGTGATCTCCATCTCCGAAGCACCGTCATGATCACCATCGTCACCGGCGCGACACCTTGATCTCCATCGTAGCATCGTTGTCGTCTCGCCAATCTTATGCTTCCACGACTATCGCTACCGCTTAGTGATAAAGTAAAGCATTACATCGCGATTGCATTGCATACAATAAAGCGACAACCATATGGCTCATGCTAGTTGCCGATAACTCGGTTACAAAACATGATCATCTCATACAATAAAATTTAGCATCATGCCTTGACCATATCACATCACAACATGCCCTACAAAAACAAGTTAGACATCCTCTACTTTGTTGTTGCAAGTTTTACGTGGCTGCTACGGGCTTAAGTAAGAACTCATCTCACCTACGCATCAATACCACAATGATAGTTTGTCAAATAGACTCCATTTTAACCTTCTCAAGGACCGGGCGTAGCCACACTCGGTTCAACTAAAGTTGGAGAGACAGTCGCCCGCAAGCCATCTATGTGCAAAGCACGTCGAGGGAACCGGTCTCGCGTAAGCGTACGCGTAAGGTTGGTCCGGGTCGTCTCGTCCAACAATACCGCCGAACCAAAGTATGACATGCTGGTAGGCAGTATGACTTGTATCGCCCACAACTCACTTGTGTTCTACTCGTGCAAATAACATCAAACCATAAAACCTAGGCTCGGATGCCACTGTTGGGGAACGTAGTAATTTCAAAAAAATTCCTGCGCACATGCAAGATCATGGTGATGCATAGCAACGAGGGGGAGAGTCTGATCTACGTACCCTTGTAGATCGCAACGGAAGCATTGACACAGCGTAGAGGAAGTAGTCGTACGTCTTCTTCCCGATCCGACCGATCCAAGCACCGTTACTCCGGCACCTCCGAGTTCTTAGCACACGTACAGCTCGATGACGATCCCCGGGCTCCGATCCAGCAAAGCTTCGGGGAGAAGTTCCGTCAGCACGACGGCGTGATGACGATCTTGATGTTCTACCGACGCAGGGCTTCGCCTAAGCACTACAACGATATGATCGAGGTGGAATATGGTGGCAGGGGGCACCGCATACGGCTAAGGAACGATCACGTGGATCAACTTGTGTTTCATGGGGTGCCCCCTGCCTCCGTATATAAAGGAGCAAGGGGGAGGGGGCGGCCGGCCTAGGAGGAGGCGCGCCAAGGTGTGGAGTCCTACTAGGACTCCAAGTCCTAGTAGGAGTCCACCAAGAGGGGGGGAAGGGAGAAGGAAGTGGAGGAGTAGGAAAGGTGGCCGGCCCCCTTTTCCCTAGTCAAATTCGGACTAGAGGGGAGGGAGGCGCAGTAGCCTTTTTCCTCTTCCCACTAAAGCCCATCAAGGCCCAATACTCTTCCCCGTATTCCCGTAACTCCCCGGTACCTCCGAAAATACCCGAATCACTCGGAACCTTTCCGATGTCCGAATATAGTCGTCCAATATATCGATTTTTACGTCTCAACCATTTCGAGACTCCTCGTCATGTCCCCGATCTCATCTGGGACTCTGAACTCCTTCGGTACATCAAAAATCATAAACTCATAATATAACTGTCATCGAAACCTTAAGCGTGCGGACCCTACGGTTCGAGAACAATGTAGACATGACCGAGACACGTCTCCGGTCAATAACCAATAGCGGGACCTGGATGCCCATATTGGCTCCTACATATTCTACGAAGATCTTTATCGGTCAGATCGCATAACAACATGCGTTGTTCCCTTTGCCATCGGTATGTTACTTGCTCGAGATTCGATCGTCGGTATCCAATACCTAGTTCAATCTTGTTACCGGCAAGTCTCTTTACTCGTTCCATAATACATCATCTCGCAACTAACTCATTAGTTGTAATGCTTGCAAGGCTTAAGTGATGTGCATTACCGAGAGGGCCCAGAGATACCTCTTCGACAATCGGAGTGACAAATCCTAATCTCGAAATACGCCAACCCAACATCTACCTTTGGAGACACCTGTAATGCTCCTTTATAATCACCCAGTTACGTTGTGACGTTTGATAGCACCCAAAGTGTTCCTCCGGCAAACGGGAGTTGCATAATCTCATAGTCATAGGAACATGTATAAGTCATGAAGAAAGCAATAGCAACATACTAAACGATCGAGTGCTAAGCTAATGGAATGGGTCATGTCAATCAGATCATTCAACTAATGATGTGATCCCGTTAATCAAATAACAACTCTTTGTCCATGGTTAGGAAACATAACCATCTTTGATTAACGAGCTAGTCAAGTAGAGGCATACTAGTGATACTCTGTTTGTCTATGTATTCACACATGTATTATGTTTCCGGTTAATACAATTCTAGCATGAATAATAAACATTTATCATGATATAAGGAAATAAATAATAACTTTATTATTGCCTCTAGGGCATATTTCCTTCATTCCGGTCTATGCTTGATCAGTTTGCTTCGTCCGCCGCCGCCGTCGACCCTCGTGTGCCTCTACTCTGACACCGTCGTGACCAGCCGGCTCCTTCATCGACCCGGCAGCCTCGCATGGCAGGCGGCCCCTCACGACCGTCGTCTGCGCGCCGGCCCGCCAGTCTATCTATGTCGATTGTCTCTGCCCTCTCCGACCGGGACACCTTCATCGCCTCTACCCGGCGGCCTCGCGCCATGCGGCGGCCAATCTTAGCCGCCGCTCGTGCGCCGGCCCGCCAATCGATCCACGCCACCCGCCTCGGCCGCGTCTGCACGGCGGCCCTGCGGTCTACCTTGTCGGCCTTGTCCCCGACGGCGTCAGGCTCGTCGACTATCTCAGCTCGGGCGCCACTGCTACGTTGGTCATTCGGGCCTTGCTGCTCGAGCACCGGCGCTGCTTTGGTAGCCCGGATGCCGGTCGCATGACATCCCATGCTGTCCGCCATCACCGGCTTCATCTTGGACTCCGCCGCCACCTCGCCTCCATGGGGCGGCATCCCCGACCTCGCGCGCGATCGGATTGATCACCCACCCGCCGCCGTGGACCGCCTCATCTATGTCGTGCGACCGACCTGGCGCGTCAGTTGTGCGCGTTTTCGGAGGCCCCGTGGAGACCGTCCTGAGTTCAACACACTCCTCCACCGATCGAGCAATGGGCTGCCGCGTTGCCCCATCGGGCCATAGCGTCGCCACCCCGTGGTTCTTTTCCCGGCTGCGCCGACCCGTGTCATCGCATCGTCGGCCCTTCGGGCTGTAGTGTCGCGGCCCGCGGTCCCCCGCTGCCCCGAGGTCGTCCACTCTAGGCCATCCCGTGGCTGCACCGACCCTAGCGCCGCCACTGTGTCGCCCCGTCTAGCCATAGCGAGCATGGCACGCGGTCCACGCCGCTATCTCGGCGGGTGCACCGACTCGCAAACCACCATTGTGTCGCCCCTTCGGGCCGCAGCGTCACGGCCCGCGGTCCCCGCCGCCCCGAGGTCTTCCCACCGTCGGCCCGACCCGTCTACCGCCGCTGCGTTGCCCGTTCTGGCCGTAGCACTATGATCCACGGCCCACTTCGCCGTCCTCACACGTTGACTTCCCGTGGTATGCGCCGCGTCGTCTCCCTTGGTGCGGGAACGCCACCGTTCGCGCCAGTCTTCGGCACGCTATCAAGATTCTTTGCCTACTTCGAGATTCCTCACCGTGCTCCTAACCTAGCCGCCGCCACCATCAGGTCGTCGCCGCTGCTCTTCTTCTGCCGCTGCCGCCGCTACCCCTGTAGCCGCCGCAGCCCCCCGTCCACCCCCTTTGTCTTCGTCCAGCACCAGCCAGTCAACAGCATCGCCGTCATCTAGCTGAGCGCTTCATCTAGTCCGACAACTACGGGCGGCATTGGCCCCGCACCGATTGGCACTGCAACCGTCGTCGAGTCCTTCTCTGCTGGCCTATCCGACTTCTTTGACATGGCGTACAAATCATGCAGGTCCCAGTCTACGCATGCCCCATGGTAGCAACACCGCCGCGTGCCTTCGTCCATGACGTGTCCCCGGGCCTGGCAACCCTGGTGCGGCGCTTCGTCAACTTCGTCTTCGTCCGTCTACACAAGCCCGGTGTTGGCATGTAACGCCCTAGATATAACTTTCCCAATTTGTACTCCAACTCTTGCCGTTTCCGGCATTAAGTTATATTTATTTCTCGGGTTCGGGTCTTTGTCTCCGTGTGTTTTTTTCGTTTTCATGCATCTCATATCATGTCATCATGTGCATTGCATTTGCATACGTGTTCATCTCATGCAATCGAGCATTTTCCCCGTTGTCCGTTGTGCATTCCGGCGCTTCGTTCTCCTCCGGTGGTCATTTCTAGCTTTCTTCCGTGTGTGGGGATTAAACATTTCCGGATTGGACCAAGACTTGCCAAGCGGCCTTGGTTTACTACCGGTAGACCGCCTGTCAAGTTTCGTACCATTTGGACTTTGTTTGATACTCCAACGGTTAACCGAGGGACCGAAAAGGCCTCGTGTGTGTTGCAGCCCAACACCCCTCCAATTTGGCCCAAAACCACCAAACTCTGCTCCATCTTCTAGAGCGTTCCATCATGATCGCGTGGCCAAAAACCGCACCTCATTTGGACTCTCCTAGCTCCACTTATGCCTATAAATAGCCCCCCTCCATTTTCGGATATCTCTCTCCCCGAAACCCTAGTCTAAAAAAACAGAGATCCCGCCGCCGACGGACATGTCCGGAGCCTACCCGGACACGTCGGCCGCGCCCGCTCGCCCACTCCCCAAGCGCCACGTGGCAGAGCCATCGCCCCGCCGCCGCCGGGCCCGAGGCCCACGCCCGGCCCCCGACGCCGCCTCGTCGGGCCAGACCGAGCGCCGCCGCCCCGCGTCTTCTCCACCGCGTCCGGCCGTCGCGCCGCGCCCGATCCTCGCCCCCGCCGGCCGGAGCTCGCCGCCGCCCCGCCGCCGCAGCTCCTCGACGTCCGCACCCGTCCATGCCTCCTCCGCTGGCCGGACCCGACGACCCGGCCCCTCTCCAGCGTTCCCCGCGGCAAGTTCCACTTCGGCGAACTTCCTCCTTCGGTGAACCTCGAAATCCGCGCTGTGAACAGTGCACCGGATCTCAGATCTGAGATCTGAGATATTTTGAAACGGTTGACTTTTATCCCCGAAACCCTAATTTTTCGAGCATATTTTGACCTGTCATATCTCCGCATCCGTAGCTCCGTTTTGGACATATAGTATATCAAAATATTCGTCTCGACGAGTACATCATTTCATTCCATTGCATCATTTTCATTTGAGTTCTTTTTGATGCCCGAAATGCTGCTAGAAGAGTGCTTCGTGAGTTAATTGTCAGATCTGCTAGTTCATCTTAGACTTTTGTCATTTTTGCCATGATTGTTGTGTGCATGATATGCCTGTGAGTCCTTCATATGTTTTGTTAAGCATCTTGTTATCTTTCCAGAGGTGCAACCCATGCATTTTTAGGATGTGTGTGGTGACTTGTGCAAGCTTGCAAACTGAGGCACCCGGTAAATCTGTTTTTAGGGACTTAGTAGTTTTCACTAAGTCTGGGATTATTTAGTTCATGATGCCATATGTTCATGTTGATTCCTAATGATCCGTGCCTCTTTTGAGGATGATCAGTAAAGGAGTTTTGTTAATCTTGTTATGCTCTATCCATCCATGTCTTTGTTTGCATATATGGAGCAACCTAGCTTGAGTCAATTGAGCTCTACTTTTGCTTCGTGGTAAATTTGGGCAGATCATCAACTTGTTTGCGATTTTGCCGATGCTATTGTAGTTGATCCATGCATGCTATGCCCTTGTTCTTGCCATGTATAGCTAGCATTTTGTGCCTTCTTAATGGATGTATGCTTGCCTTGCCATGACTTGCACCGTAGTGAGTGCATCGAGCTCGTTTACATGCCTTCATGAGTTATGTTTTAGCATGTCTCAGTTTTTCACTAAGTCTGAAAACTGATTGTGTTTTAGCTATGTTCGTGTGCTTGTTAGTATATTTTGTGATCCCTTTTGGCCCCAGGTCACTTAGGGACTTTTGATAAGCTTGTTGAGTAGCTCCATGCCATGTCTTTCCTTGTCGTGTTTAGGTCCTGTAGCATGTTGTTTTGCTGCTCCGAAGAGGGCTTCATGATCTGAAATTTCAGACAAGTGTTAATTTCACTAAGTCTGAAATCTGTTTTGCATTTGCGTTTTTGCCATGCTTGTTTGAACCTCTTAATGGATGAATTGGCCGTGGCTCAGTGCTAGTGTTTTGTTAAGCATCTTGAATGCTTCCCTGCCATGTATTTTGTTGTCATGTTTGAGTGCTGTAGCACGTTCATTTCATTACATTTAGATGCCTACTTGTTGTAAATCGCAGACCGGTGCCATTCTTAAAACGCTTGCCATTTCCAAACCGTAACTCCGATTCCGGCGTTCTTTATATCGTTTTCAAGCGATTTCATCCCATCTTTCCAGTGGCACACTTGGCTTTCGAAGTTGAGGCCAGGTTCATGCATTTACTGTCATATCTTGCATTTTGCATCCCGCATCGCATCCCACATAGCATACCATCGTTGCATCTTAGGGCCGGTTCTTTTGCTAGCTTTTTTGAGCTTCCAGAATAAGCTGCCCCCTACCCAGCTTATTCTAGAAGCCCAACCAAAATTTTCTTTTTAAAAGCCTATTAGTCAAGTCTTAACTACTAGGCTTCTAAAAAATTAAGTTTGGTTCGGCTTCTAGAATAAGCTAGATAGGGGGCAGCTTATTGCAGCTTATTCTGGAAGCCACCAAAAGAACTGGCCCTTATTGTTTGAGTTTGCACGTGGTTGATTGTATCCTTGTTGCTTGTTTGTCTTGTTTGGGTAGAGCCGGGAGACGAGTTCGCTAACGAGGAGCCCGTTGAGTTTGCGTTCGAGGATCCAGTCAACTCTGACAACTTTGCAGGCAAGATGATCATACCCTCGAAATCACTACTATCATTGCTATGCTAGTTTGCTCGCTCTTTTGCTATGCTAATGCTACGATGCCTACCACTTGCTTGTCAGCCTCCCAAATTGCCATGTTCAACCTCTAACCCACCATTGTCCTAGCAAACTGTTGATTGGCTATGTTACCGCTTTGCTCAGCCCTTCTTATAGCTTTGTTAGTTGCAGGTGAAGATTGGAGTTGTTCCTTGTTGGAACTTTTATTTACTTGTTGGGATACCATTATATTGCCATGTTATCTTAATGCATCTATATACTTGGTAGAGGGTGGAAGGCTCGGCCTCTCGCCTAGTGTTTTGTTCCACTCTTGCCGCCCTAGTTTCCGTCATATCGGTATTATGTTCCCGGATTTTGCGTCCCTTATGCGGTTGGGCTATAATGGGAACCCCTTGATAGTTCACCTTGATTAAAGCTTTTCCAGCAATGCCCAACATTGGTTTTACCATTTGCCACCTAGCCTCTGTTTCCCTTGGGTTTCCGGAGCCCGAGGGTCATCTTATTGAAACCCCCCTGGGCCAGTGCTCCTCTGAGTGTTGGTTCGACCGAGTAGACTGCGGGGCCACCTCGGGGCAACTTGAGGGTTGGTTTTACTCGTAGGATGTCTCATCTGAGTGTGCCCTGAGAACGAGATATGTGCAGCTCCTATCGGGATTTGTCGGCACATTCGGGCGGTGTTGCTGGTCTTGTTTTAACCTGTCGAAATGTCTTGTTGTACCGGGATACCGAGTCTGATCGGAATGTCTCGGGTGGAGGTCTATTCCTTCGTTGACCGTGAGAGCTTGTTATGGGCTAAGTTGGGACCCCCTGCAGGGATTGAACTTTTGAAAGCTGTGCCCGCGGTTATGGGCAGATGGGAATTTGTTAATGTCCGGTTGTAGATAACTTGAACCTTAACTTAATTACAATGAATCAACTGAGTGTGTTACCGTGATGGCCCCTTCTCGGCAGGAGTCCGGGAAGTGGACACGGTGTTGGAGTTATGTTTGCGCAGGTTGCTCTCTAGTTTCTCGCTCGTGCTTTGCCTCCTCTTCTCGCTCTCTTTTGCGAATAAGTTAGCCACCATATATGCTAGTCGCTTGCTGCAGCTCCACATATATTTGCCTTACCCCCTTCCTATAAGCTTAAATAGTCTTGATCGTGTGGGTGCGAGATTGCTGAGTCCCTGTGGCTCACAGATTACTATTACACCAGATGCAGGGACAGATGATACAGCTCCAGATGGCGCGCTTGAGCTCAAGTGGGAGTACGACGAGGATTCTCAGCGTTACTATGTTTCTTTTCCTGATTATCAGTAGTGGTACCCAGTTGGGGTGATCGGGACCTTTGTCGCTTGTTGGGTTGTCTTTTATTTTGGCGTCGTAGTCGGGCCATGAGTGTTTGGATGATGTATGTTATTTATTGTACTTTGATGTGACGTGGCGAGTGTAAGCCAACTATGTATCTCCCCTTTTATTCTATATATTACATGGGATGTTGTGATGATTGTCTAACTTGCGACATTGCTTTCAATGCGGTTATGTCTCTAAGTCGTGCCTCGACACGTGGGAGCTATAGCCGCATCGAGGGCGTTACAAGTTGGTAATCAGAGCCTTCCCCGACCTTAGGAGCCCCCATTGATTGATCGTTTTTAGCAGCCGAGTTGTGTCTAGAAAAATGTTTTGAGTCATTTTGGAATTATATATCGGAGAGTTTAGGAATTATTTTTACTTCCCAGTCTCCTCATTGCTCTGGTAAGGCATCCTGACGTAGAGTTTTGACTCTTCTCTTCTCAAATTTCACAAAAAAAAATTAGGATCACGCGAGTATCTTGGAATTGTTCTGATGGCTTATGATGAGAACATTGTCTTGGTGCCTCCTGTCAGGGGTTTAGTGGAAGTGTCCCAGGGAGTTGAGCTCGGAGGTGTTGTCATCATAATTTTATCGTTGCAATTCTGGAATACTTGAGATATCTTCGCCGACATCGAAAATCTCTTTTATGCAGTTCGTTGGTGAGATAACCTCGACGCCACTCAGTACTGGGGCGGGAGTTCGGGAGTATCGCCATAACTTGTATAACGGATGCTTTTCGAAGGTTGAGGTAGATGGTTTCCGAAGGTTTCTTGGTTATGTGTTGAAGGATGGATACAGCTGGATGTAGGAATTGCTAGTTTGGGTGAGATATTATGCTTCCCCTGTATCCCCAACACCTGATTGCATAACCGGAAAGTTTCGGGAGTTTCATAGGTAGGAATTCAAGTAGCTCTTAGGATATCTTTCCGACAGATGTATGATATGAAATTGGGGTTCGACGTCTAGTGGTTCGCCTATTCACGGTCGATTTTACAGTGGTCTCGTTGTGTCTTAAAGAGTCCTTGGCTATGCTGACTCGGGGACGCTTCGTATGTCATGTGCACTGCCTTGTACATGATGGTGCCGTACGATCGAGCCTGTGTAGGTCCCACCACGAAAACTTCAGACGAAATCTCTATCATATGTTTGTTCCGGCTTATTCCGCAAGCCAATCCTTTGTTTTGTTTTGAGTTGTGGTATTCGAGTTGCTTCGAAGTCAAATGTTGATTCCATCCCTTGTCGACTTACTTCGTCTACCTAATTCTACGTGGCTTCGCTATTTAGGGATATGTGACCACTTCAAGAGAAATACATTCGTCTCTCAGCTCCGAAAGTGCTTCAAGACGCCTGACCGCACCGTCAACTTCGAGGACATTGAGCTCCAAGAAGATCTCTCCTATCGTGAGCACCCAGTTGCAATCCTTGAAGAGACTGAACGCAGGACTCACAACAAGTCAATCAAATTTCTCAAAGTAAAGTGGTCACACCATTCCGACCATGAAGCTACCTGGGAACGCGAGGATCACCTCCGTTCTGAGTACCCGGAGTTCTTTCAGTCCTAGATCTCGGGACGAGATCTTTTCGTAGTGGTGGAGTGTTGTAACGCCCCAGATATAACTTTCCCAATTTGTAATCCAACTCTTGCCGTTTCCGGCGTTAAGTTATATTTATTTCTCGGGTTCGGGTCTTTGTCTCCGTGTGTTGTTTTCGTTTTCATGCATCTCATATCATGTCATCATGTGCATTGCATTTGCATACGTGTTCATCTCATGCAATCGAGCATTTTCCCCGTTGTCCGTTTTGCATTCCGGCGCTTTGTTCTCCTCCGGTGGTCATTTCTACCTTTCTTCCGTGTGTGGGGATTAAACATTTCCGGATTGGACTGAGACTTGCCAAGCAGCCTTGGTTTACTACTGGTAGACCGCCTGTCAAGTTTCGTACCATTTGGACTTCGTTTGATACTCCAACGGTTAACCGAGGGACCGAAAAGGCCTCGTGTGTGTTGCAGCCCAACACCCCTCCAATTTGGCCCAAAACCCACCAAACTCTGCTCCATCTTCTAGAGCGTTCGATCATGATCATGTGGCCGAAAACCGCACCTCATTTGGACTCTCCTAGCTCCACTTATGCCTATAAATAGCCCCCCTCCATTTTCGGATCTCTCTCTCCCCGAAACCCTAGTCAAAAAAAACAGAGATCCCACCGCCGACGGACATGTCCGGAGCCTAGCCGGACACGTCCGCCGCGCCCGCTCGCCCACTCCCCAAGCGCCATGTGGCAGAGCCATCGCCCCGCCGCCGCCGGGCCCGAGGCCCACGCCCGGCCCCCGACGCCGCCTCGCCGGGCCAGACCGAGCGCCGCCGCCCCGCGTCTTCTCCACCGCGTCCGGCCGCCGCGCCGCGCCGGATCCTCGCCCCCGCCGGCCGGAGCTCGCCGCCCCGCCGATCGGACTTCGCCGTCGCCCCGCCGCCGCAGCTCCTCGACGTCCGCGCCCGTCCACGCCTCCTCCGCTGGCCGGACCCGGCGACCCGGCCCCTCTCCGGCGTTCCCCGCGGCAAGTTCCACTCCGGCGAACTTCCTCCTCCGGTGAACCTCAAAATCCGCACCGTGAATAGTGCACCGGATCTCAGATCTGAGATCTGAGGTATTTTGAAACGGTTGACTTTTATCCCCGAAACCCTAATTTTTCGAGCATATTTTGACCTGTCATATCTCCGCATCCGTAGCTCCGTTTTGGACATATAGTATATCAAAATGTTCGTCTCGACGAGTACATCATTTCATTCCATTGCATCATTTTCATTTGAGTTCTTCGTGATGCCCGAAATGCTGCTAGAAGAGTGCTTCATGAGTTAATTGTCAGATCTGCTAGTTCATCTTAGACTTCTGTCATTTTTGCCATGATTGTTGTGTGCATGATATGCCTGTGAGTCCTTCATATGTTTTGTTAAGCATCTTGTTATCTTGCCAGAGGTGCAACCCATGCATTTTTAGGATGTGTGTGGTGACTTGTGCAAGCTTGCAAACTGAGGCATCCGGTAAATCTGTTTTTAGGGACTTAGTAGTTTTCACTAAGTCTGGGATTATTTAGTTCATGATGCCATATGTTCATGTTGATTCCTAATGATCCGTGCCTCTTTTGAGGATGATCAGTAAAGGAGTTTTGTTAATCTTGTTATGCTCTATCCATCCATGTCTTTGTTTGCATATATGGAGCAACCTAGCTTGAGTCAATTGAGCTCTACTTTTGCTTCGTGGTAAATCTGGGCAGATCATCAACTTGTTTGCGATTTTGCCGATGCTATTGTAGTTGATCCGTGCATGCTATGCCCTTGTTCTTGCCATGTATAGCTAGCATTTTGTGCCTTCTTAATGGATGTATGCTTGCCTTGCCATGACTTGCACCGTAGTGAGTGCATCGAGCTCGTTTACATGCCTTCGTGAGTTATGTTTTAGCATGTCTCAGTTTTTCACTAAGTCTGAAAACTGATTGTGTTTTAGCTATGTTCGTGTGCTTGTTAGTATATTTTGTGATCCCTTTTGGCCCCAGGTCACTTAGGGACTTTTGATAAGCTTGTTGAGTAGCTTCATGCCATGTCTTTCCTTGTCATGTTCAGGTCCTGTAGCATGTTGTTTTGCTGCTCCGAAGAGGGCTTCATGATCTGAAATTTCAGACAAGTGTTAATTTCACTAAGTCTGAAATCTGTTTTGCATTTGCGTTTTTGCCATGCTTGTTTGAACCTCTTAATGGATGAATTGGCCGTGGCTCGGTGCTAATGTTTTGTTAAGCATCTTGAATGCTTCCCTGCCATGTATTTTGCTGTCATGTTTGAGTGCTGTAGCACGTTCATTTCATTACATTTAGATGCCTACTTGCTGTAAATCGCAGACCGGTGCCATTCTTAAAACGCTTGCCATTTCCAAACCGTAACTCCGATTCCGGCGTTCTTTATATCGTTTTCAAGCGGTTTCATCCCATATTTCCAGTGGCACACTTGGTTTTCCAAGTTGAGGCCAAGTTCATGCATTTCCTGTCATATCTTGCATTTTGCATCCAGCATAGCATACCATCATTGCATCTTATTGTTTGAGTTTGCACGTGGTTGATTGTATCCTTGTTGCTTGTTTGTCTTGTTTGGGTAGAGCCGGGAGACGAGTTCGCTAACGAGGAGCCCGTTGAGTTTGCGTTCGAGGATCCAGTCAACTCTGACAACTTTGCAGGCAAGATGATCATACCCTCGAAATCACTACTATCTTTGCTATGCTAGTTTGCTCGCTCTTTTGCTATGCCAATGCTACGATGCCTACCACTTGCTTGTCAGCCTCCCAAATTGCCATGTTCAACCTCTAACCCACCATTGTCCTAGCAAACCGTTGATTGGCTATGTTACCGCTTTGCTCAGCCCTTCTTATAGCTTTGTTAGTTGCAGGTGAAGATTGGAGCCGTTCCTTGTTGGAACATTTATTTACTTGTTGGGATACCATTATATTGCCATGTTATCTTAATGCATCTATATACTTGGTAAAGGGTGGAAGGCTCAGCCTCTCGCATAGTGTTTTGTTCCACTCTTGCCGCCCTAGTTTCCGTCATATCGGTGTTATGTTCCCGGAGTTTGTGTTCGTTACGCGGTTGGGCTATAATGGGAACCCCTTGATAGTTCGCCTTGATTAAAGCTTTTTCAGCAATGCCCAACATTGGTTTTACCATTTGCCACCTAGCCTCTTTTTCCCTTGGGTTTCTGGAGCCCGAGGGTCATCTTATTTAAACCCCCCCCCGGGCCAGTGCTCCTCTGAGTGTTGGTCTGACCGAGGTAGACTGCGGGGCCACCTCGGGGCAACTTGAGGGTTGGTTTTACTCGTAGGATGTCTCATCTGAGTGTGCCCTGAGAACGAGATATGTGCAGCTCCTATCGGGATTTGTCGGCACATTCGGGCGGTGTTGCTGGTCTTGTTTTAACCTGTCGAAATGTCTTGTTGTACCGGGATACCGAGTCTGATCGGAATGTCTCGGGTGGAGGTCTATTCCTTCGTTGACCGTGAGAGCTTGTTATGGGCTAAGTTGGGACCCCCTGCAGGGATTGAACTTTCGAAAGCCGTGCCCGCGGTTATGGGCAGATGGGAATTTGTTAATGTCCGGTTGTAGATAACTTGAACCTTAACTTAATTAAAATGAATCAACTAAGTGTGTTACCGTGATGGCCCCTTCTCGGCAGGAGTCCGGGAAGTGGACACGGTGTTGGAGTTATGTTTGCGCAGGTTGCTCTCTAGTTTCTCGCTCGCGCTTTGCCTCCTTTTCTCGCTCTCTTTTGCGAATAAGTTAGCCACCATATATGCCAGTCGCTAGCTGCAGCTCCACATATATTTGCCTTACCCCCTTCCTATAAGCTTAAATAGTCTTGATCGCGTGGGTGCGAGATTGCTGAGTCCCTGTGGCTCACAGATTACTATTACACCAGATGCAGGGACAGATGATACAGCTCCAGATGGCGCGCTTGAGCTCAAGTGGGAGTATGACGAGGATTCTTAGTGTTACTATGTTTCTTTTCCTAATGATCAGTAGTGGTGCCCAGTTGGGGTGATCGGGACCTTTGTCGCTTGTTGGGTTGTCTATTTTGGCGCCGTAGTCGGGCCATGAGTGTTTGGATGATGTATGTTATTTATTGTACTTTGATGTGACGTGGTGAGTGTAAGCCAACTATGTATCTCCCCTTTTATTCTATATATTACATGGGATGTTGTGATGATTGTCTAACTTGCGACATTGCTTTCAATGTGGTTATGTCTCTAAGTCATGCCTCGACACGTGGGAACTATAGCCGCATCGAGGGCGTTACATGGCAACACCGACGCGTGCCTTCATCTACGATGTGTCCCCATGGTTGGCAGCCCCGATGCGATGCGTCGTCAAGAACATCTTCTTCCCGGCGCACCACTACTTCGACACCACTGCGCCCACGACTGACTCGGTGCCTCATTGTGCCCGCGGCTCCACGTCGACTTCCTCGACACCGGCTACCCCGACTCGACATCGACCATGGCATTCTTCACACGGCTACCTCGACCACGGCTCCACCACCCACGCTCTTGGCTACCTCGACAACGACACAAAGGGTTATCGCCTTGCTTGAGCAACCTTGTCGGTTTCCACTCCAGCCATGACTTCCGTGGTGCATCGACCATTCCGACTGTGTGGGGGTGTCCATCGGCTTGCCTTCGGATTCTTCTCCAATCTCACCGTCTGCGTCGCTACTGTTGTGACTACGGGAGATATTGAGTATATTGACTATTAGGAAAGGCGAGATAGACTAGGATTTGTTCTAGCTTGTCTTGTACTCCAAGTTAATCATTGTACTCCTATATATATGCCCACAAGGCTCAAGCAATACAACAACTATTCCACCAATCCCTTTTTCTCCCTTCTAACAACTTGGAATGAAGGATTTTTACCCGACGGACGATTTCAGTCATTTCTTCCTTTTGTACCTCCCTAGGACCATCAGTGGAAACGAATGGAGCGGGATGGCTAAAGATCTATCTGCTCATTGTCACCATCAATCTCCAGGCATGAAGCTAGTTGCGTTTGAATCTATGGACAGTGGGAGAAAGTTTCTGCCATGTGCAAAGAAGGTTAGACCCTCTTTCGTTGTTACAAATCATTTGTTAGATGTGATTCAGACACTGTCATGGTCCCAACCCATTCATACCACACCTTCAACCAAACGCATCCTAAGACAGTGTCACAGTTTGTACCTAATATCTAAAATTGTTGCCATCTCATCAGCGGTGCCATTAGAAAATTATTTGGCTTCGCTTCGGCAGTTTGTGCAGCTAACTTTGGTCCACACATCCGAGTAGCCAAGCAGTAAAATACTAAATCTTTATGGCACGAAGAAACTAGGCCTCAAAGCAACTAGGTGCTCCGGAGTCCGGCTCCCTGATTTTTTTTCCACTACATCGGCTCGCTAGTGCAGGGCACCGGTGCGAGATGTAGTAACAGTTGTCTTCACACCAGTTTTGGCATACAAAGTGGACGGCCTTAGTGCTATTAGTTCTATGTTACCAAATTTGTGCATGTACACACCTGTTAGTATCAATTATTTGTCATCCAAACACTGTCGCTATGTTATTGCAGTTATATTTACCTTCCTCATAAAATGTTCAATTTGTTATTTATTGTACATGAGTAAGAACTTGTAGTGTTGTTGTAGTTAATTATAGCTTCTGATGTTTCAGAATTTGGTTGTTATCTCGGTAGCAATTAATTCATTTGCACATTGATCTATTTGAGAAGATATGTCATAATTAACATGTTTCTTCAGTTTTTCAAAATAAGAATTGGTGATTTTCTATGTTGCTATAAACCCATTACCCCTACAATTGTTACTGATCTAGTTTTAAATATTATAGGATGAACGAAAGTGTTCTTACTTGGAGTGGGTTGATCAAGAGTGGCCACAGTCTTTGAAGATGTGCCTAACAAAGCTCTGGAGCATGTATGAGGAAGAGAACAGAGGTAGGCTTAGAAAAATTGTTGGCAATGCTGAATAATATTTGAAGATGTGGGATAAAAAGAGGAAGGTCGAGAATGAGCTCAGATTTTTTAAATCAGACTTTGCTAAGATGGTGTTGGCGAAGGAGGAGGCACTTTCCTAGTTAGCCAGTGCAAACAGGTTCTTACTGAACTGAAAGCAGAGGTGGATAAGACGAGCCTGGATGATCTCGATTAGGGAAATGAATATATTGTTCTAATATTGTTCTTATGAAGTTGAACTAGCTATATGTTGTACTGTGTTGTTTTCATGTAGCTATCGTACTGTGATGTTATAATATATTTATGTGCCTGATATGAAATTGGCAAACGGCTGTTCGATATGAAATGTGAATTTGTGTAATACTGGAAATATTAATTGTAAACTAATAAAACTTCTAAATGTGTCATGGAACTTTGCAAACAATTCTAGCAGTAAAAGTGCTTGTGATGGATAGCCCAATGCCACATAGTTTTCTTAATGAAATCGTGGGTGATGTAGTTGATAAAAGCAAACAGTTAACCAAGGCAGAGCGTGTGTGATAGTTACACCTTTCACACATGAGCCTACACATAAAGCTGTGTGGGATGTACACATGAATGGAAACGTTTTCCTGGATTGACTATGTGGGATGTACATAAGAACGGAAACGTATTCCTTGGATTGACTGTGTGTTATATGCATATGAACGGAAATGTTTTAGCTGGATTGACTGTGTGGGATGTAAATAAGAACGTAAACTTATTCGTTGGATTGACTGTGCATGATATACATAAGAATGGAAATGTTTTTCTGGGATTCACCGTATAGGATGTACATATGAACGAAAATGATTGGGTTTCGATGCCTCGCCCGATCGCACACGAGCTCATTTTGCCCCGACCTGTATCCCAGGAGGGCCTATCGCCGATGGTGTCTGGGTCGTGTGGGAAGGACCCCCCTATCGCCCACACTCACTTGACGACGGTTACAAATGTCATCGTGGAAAGAGGTTAAAAACCGTTTGTGTAGCACCTCGCTGTACCAGTGTGATGTTGATGATTGTTGTTAGATGATGATGATTGTTCTTGTATGATGATGATGATGATTGTTCTTGTGAGATGATCATTGCGCCCTCATTGACTAACTAAAGTCATTTAGGGTGGCACGGCATCGACAAAACCCTACTTGACTAACTAGAGTCATTTAGGGTGGCATGACATCGACAAAACCCTCATTGACTAACTAGAGTCATTTAGGGTGGCACCACATCGACAAAACCCTCATTGACGAACTAGAGTCATTTAGGGTGGCATGGCATCGACAAAACCCTCATTGACTAACTAGAGTCATTTAGGGTGACACGACATCGACAAAACCCTACTTGACTAACTAGAGTCATTTAGGGTGGCATGGCATCGACAAAACCCTACTTGACTAACTAGAGCCATTTAGGGTGCACAACATTGACAAAAGACTCATTGCCTAACTAGAGCCATTTAGGGTGCATGCCATCGACAAAACCCTACTTGGCTAACTAGAGTCATTTAGGGTGGCACGAGATCGACAAAACCCTACCTGGCTAATTAGAGACATTCAGGGTGCACGACATCGACAAAAGCCTCATTGCCTAACTAGAGCCATTTAGGGTGCACGACATCAACAAAAGCCTCATTGACTAACATGAGTCATTTAGGGAGCCACGGCATCGACAAAACCCTAATTGCCTAACTAGAGCCATTTAGGGTGCACGGCATCTACAAAATCCTCATTGAATAACTTGAGTCATTTAGGGGGCCACGGCATCGACAAAACCCTAATTGAATAACTTGAGTCATTTAACAGATCATAGCTTCACCAAATCAAATCATTCATACATACAAAGATAGATAAAACATTCACTCATACATAGATAGATCATTCAACAATATTCTTACACCAACTTCATACATTGCGTCATACACAGATTGATTCATCACATAAATAGAAAGCCAGATCTAGGACCATAGAAACATAACAGCAAAATCATGGGTACGGAATCCTAGTCCACCTCTCCTAGTGACCTGAAAAGGATGGAAATTTGCCCTCCTCCTTGCCCAGTAGATGATACCATCATCACTAGGGTTCGATCCAAGGGGGAATGCCTCCAGGAACTGCTCCATGTCCTTGTGGTTGCGTGCTGCAAGGATCCTCTCAGCTAGTTGCCTTATCACCCTCCTTCTTGCCTCTCTGCGCCTGGCTCCCCTGGGCACCTCTTCTTCTTCATCATCTATGTCCTCTCCAGGATCCATGTCTTCCTGGGATTCTAGGGTTTTCTTTGGCGGCTGAGGGGAGGAGAAGGGAGGGGTTTGACTGCGGTTTCTGCCAAGGGGGTGGGCTTTATAGAGTAGTAAGGGTTGGTGGTAGGTAGGCACAAGAGTGATAAACCAGCCCAGTACTAGGCCCACATTGCATACATAAGGGTTTTAGGTCCAAAATTAAAGTAATACATCATTGCTAGTTTCAGGAAAACAACCTAAAGAAATAAAACAGTTCTTCACCACATTAATTAAGATAGATATGTTCTTAACAGTACAATCTAGTGCAACAATTAACATAAGCCATATTTAGAATAGCTTCTCAAAGTCTACCATCACTCCAGTTACCATAACTTAAACAGTTCATATAGGATTGCACAAAATATACTCCTACCATCATCTTGCAAGGCTTGTTTGTTGGGGAACGCAGTATTTCAAAAAAATCACCTACGATCATGATAGATCTATCTAGGAGATGCATAGCAATGAGAGGGGGAGAGTGTGTCTACGTACCCTCGTAGACCGAAAGCGGAAGCGTTTAGTAACGCGGTTGATGTAGTCGAACGTCTTCGCGGTCCAACCGATCCAAGTACCGAACGTACGGCACCTCCGTGATCTACACACGTTCAGCTCGGTAACATCCCTCGAACTCTTGATCCAGTTGAGGCCGAGGGACAGTTTCATTAGCACGACGGCGTGGTGACGATGATGATGAAGTTATCGACGCAAAGCTTCGCCTAAGCACTACGACAATATGACCGAGGTGTAAAACTATGGAGGGGGGCACCGCACACGGCTAAAGATCAACTTGTGTGTCTATGGGGTGCCCCCTTCCCCCGTATATAAAGGAGGGGAGGAGGAGGCCAGCCGACCCTAGGGGCGCACCCAAGGAGGGGAGTCCTACTAGGACTCCTAGTCCTAGTATGATTCCACCAAGAGGGAGAGAGGGGGGAAGGAGAGGGAGAGAGGGAGAAGGAAAGGGGGCGCCCCCCTTCCCTTGTCGAATTTGGAATGCAAGGGGGGCATGTCCTGCCCTGGCTGTCCTCCTCTCTCTCCACTAAGGCCCATGGTGGCCCATTAGTTCCCCCGGGGGTTCCGGTAACCCCTCCGGCACTCCGGTTTTACCCGAAACCATCCGGAACACTTCCGATGTCCAAATAACATGGTCCAATATATCAATATTTATGTATCGACCATTTCGAGACTCCTTGTCATGTCCGTGATCTCATCCGGGACTCCGGACAACCTTCGGTACATCAAATCACATAACTCATACTATAAATCATCATTGAACGTTAAGCGTGCGGACCCTATGGGTTCGAGAACTATGTAGACAAGACTGAGACACATCTCTAGTCAATAACCAATAGCGGAACCTGGATGCTCATATTGGTTCCTACATATTCTACGAAGATCTTTATCGGTCAAACCGCATAACAACATACGTTGTTCCCTTTGTCATCGGTATGTTACTTGCCCGAGATTCGATCATCGGTATCATCATACCTAGTTCAATCTCGTTACCGGAAAGTCTCTTTTACTCGTTCCGTAATGCATCATCCTTCAACTAACTCATTAGTCACTTTGCTTGCAAGGCTTATAGTGATGAGCATTACCGAGAGGGCCTAGAGATACCTCTCCGAAACACGGAGTGACAAATCCTAATCTCGATCTATGCCAACTCAACAAACACCATCGGAGACACCTATAGAGCATCTTTATAACCACCCAGTTACGTTATGACGTTTGATAGCACACAAGGTGTTCCTCCGGTATTCGGGAGTTGCATAATCTCATAGTCATAGGAACATGTATAAGTCATGAAGAAAGCAATAGCAATAAACTAAACGATCATAGTGCTAAGCTAACGGATGGGTCTTGTCCATCACATCATTCTATAATGATGTGATCCCGTTCATCAAATTACAACACATGTCTATGGCTAGGAAACTTAACCATCTTTGATTAACGAGCTAGTTAAGTAGAGGCATACTAGGGACACTTTGTTTGTCTATGTATTCACACATGTACTAAGTTTCCGGTTAATACAATTCTAGCATGAATAATAAACATTTATCATGATATAAGGAAATATAAATAACAACTTTACTATTGCGCCTAGGGCATATTTCCTTCATTCTCCCACTTGCACTGGAGTCAATAATCTAGTTCACATCGTCATGTCATTTCACACCAATAATTCACATCTTTATGTGATTAGTCCACATCTTCATGTGACTAATACTCAAAGGGTTTATTAGAGTCAGTAATCTAGTTCACATCACTATGTGATTAACACCAAAAGAGTGATCATGTTTTGCTTGTGAGAGAAGTTTAGTCTACGGGTCTGCAACATTCAGATCCGTATGTATTTTGCAAATTTCTATGTCTACAATACTCTGCATGGAGCTACTGTAGCTAATTGCTCCCACTTTCAATATGTATCTAGACTGAGACTTAGAGTCATCTAGATATGTGTTAAAAGCTTGCATCGACGTAACTCTTTACGACGAACTATTTTATCACCTCCATAACCGAGAAATATTTTCTTAGTGTTCTAAGGATAATTTTGACCGCTGTCCAGTGATCTACTCCTAGATCACTATTGTACTCCCTTGCGAAAATCATGCTAAGGTATACAATAGGCCTGGTACACAGCATAGCATACTTTATAGAACCTATGACTGAGGCATAGGGAATGACTTTTCATTCTCTTTCTATTTTCTGTCGTGGTCGGGTTTTGAGTGTTTACTCAACTTCACACCTTGCAACACAGGAAAGAACTCCTTCTTTGACTGTTCCATTTTGAACTACTTCAAAAACTTTTCAAGGTATATACTTATTGAAAAATTTATCAAGTGTCTTGATATATTTCTATAGGTCTTGATGCCCAATATGTAAGCAGCTTCACCGAGGTCTTTCATTAAAAAATTCTTATTCAAGTATCCTTTTAAGCTATCCAGAAATTCGGTATCATTTCTGATCAACAATATGTCATCCACATATAATATCAGAAATGCTACAGAGCTCCCACTCACTTTCTTGTAAATACGGGCTTCTCCAAAAGTCTGTATAAAACTATATGCTTTGATCAACTCATCAAAGCGTATATTCGAACACCGAGATGCTTGCACCAGTCCATACATGGATCGCTAGAGCTTGCACACTTTGTTTAGCACCTTTAGGATTGACAAAATCTTATGGTTGCATATCATACACAACTCTTCTTTAATAAATCCATTAAGGAATGTAGTTTTGATATCCATTTGCCAGATTTCATTAAATGTGGCAACTGCTAACATGATTCAGACAGACTTTTGAGCATCGATACGAGTGACAAAATCTCACAGTAGTCAACACCTTGAACTTGTCGAAAACCTTTTGTGATAATTCGAGCTTTGTAGATAGTAACACTACTATCAGCGTCCATCTTCCTCTTGAAGATACATTTATTCTGAATGGCTCACAGATCATCGGGCAAGTCAATCAAAGTCCATACTTTGTTCTCATACATGGATCCCATCTCAGATTTCATGGCCTTAAGCCATTTCGCGGAATCTGGGCTCATCATCGCTTCCGCATAGTTCGTAGGTTCGTCATGGTCTAGTAACATGACTTCCAGAATAGGATTATTGTACCACTCTGGTGCGGACCGTACTCTGGTTGACCTACAAGGTTCGGTAGTAACTTGATCTGAAGTTTCATGATCATCATCATTAGCTTCCTCACTAATTGGTGTAGGAATCACTGGAACTGATTTCTGTGATGAACTACTTTCCAATTCGGGAGAAGGTACAATTACCTCATCAAGTTCTACTTTCCTCCCACTCACTTCTTTCGAGAGAAACTCCTTCTCTAGAAAGGATCCATTCTTAGCAACAAATATCTTTCCTTCGGATCTGTGATAGAAGGTGTACCCAATAGTTTCTTTTGGGTATCCAATGAAGACGCATTTCTCCAATTTGGGTTCGATCTTATCAGTTTGAAACTTTTTCACATAAGCATCGCAACCCCAAACTTTAAGAACGACAGCTTAGGTTGCTAAACCACAGCTCATATGGTGTCGTCTCAACGGATTTAGATGGTGCCCTATTTAACATGAATGCAGTTGTCTCTAATGCATAACCCCAAAATAATAGTGGTAAATTGGTAAGAGACATCATAGACCGCACCATATCTAATAAAATATGGTTACAATGTTCGGACACACCATTACGCTGTGGTGTTCCAGGTGGCGTGAGTTGCGAAACTTTCCCACATTGTTTCAAATGAAGGCCAAATTTGTAACTCAAATATTCTCCTCTGTGATCAGATCATAGAAACTCTATTTTTTGTTATGATGATTTTCCACTTCACTATGAAATTCTTTGAACTTTTCAAATGTTTCAGACTTATGTTTCATTAAGTAGATATACCCATATCTGCTCAAATCATCTGTGAAGGTCAGAAAATAATGATACCCTCCATCAGCATTAACACTCATTGGATCGCATACATCAATATGTATTATTTCTAATAAGTCTGTTGCTCGCTCCATTGTTCCGGAGAACGGATTCTTAGTCATCTTGCCCATGAGGCATGGTTCGCAAGCATCAACTGATTCATAATCAAGTGATTCCAAAATCCCATCAGCATGGAGTTTCTTCATGCGCTTTACACCAATATGACCTAAACGGCAGTGCCACTAGTATTTTGCACTATCATTATCTACTTTGCATCTTTTGGCATCAATATCATGAATATGTGTATCACTACGATCAAGATTCAATAAACCATTCACCTTGGGTGAATGACCACAGAAGGTTTTATTCGTGTAAGCAGAATAGCAATTATTCTTTGACTTAAATGAATAACCGTATTGCAATAAATATGATCCAATCATATTATGCTCAACGCAAACACCAAATAACATTTATTTTAGGTTCAACACTAATCCCAAAGGTAAAGGGAGTGTGCGATGGTGATCTTATCAACCTTTGGAATCATTTCCAGCACACATCGTCACCTCGCCCTCAACTAGTCTTTGTTCATTTTGTAACTCCTGTTTCGAGTTACTAATCATAGTAGCTGAACCAGTATCAAATACCCAGGTGCTACTATGAATATTAGTAAAGTACACATCAGTAACATGTATATCATATATACTTTTGTTCACTTTTCCATCCTTCTTATATGCGAAGTATTTGGGGCAGTTCCGCTTCTAGTGACCATTTCCTTTGCAGTCGAAGCACTCAGTTTCAGGCTTGGGTCTAGCTTTGGGCTTCTTCATGGGAGCAAAAACTTGCTTGAAATTCTTCTTGAAGTTCCCTTTCTTTCCCTTGCCCTTTTACTTGAAACTAGTGGTCTTGTCAACCATCAACATTTGATGCTTTTCTTGATTTCTACCTTCGTTGATTTCAGCATCACGAAGAGCTCGAAAATCGTTTTTGTCATCCCTTGCATATTATAGTTCATCACGAAGTTCCAGTAACTTGGCGATATTGACTAGAGAACTCTCTCAAGCACTTTCTTATCTGGAAGATTAACTCCCACTTGATTCAAGAGATTGTAGACATTCTGAGCACATGCTCACTGGTTGAGCTATTCTCCTCCATCTTGTAGGCAAAGTACTTGTCAGAGGTCTCATACCTCTTGACTCGGGCATGAGTCTGAAATACCAATTTCAGCTCTTGGAACATCTTATATGCTCTGTGGCGTTCAAAATGTTTTTTGAAGTCCCGGTTCTAAGCCGTAAAGCATGACACACTAAACTATCAAGTAGTCATCATACCGAGCTTGTCAAATGTTCATAACGTCTGCATCTGCTCCTGCAATAGGTCTATCACCTAGTGGTGCATCAAGGACATAACTCTTCTGTGCAGCAATGAGGATAATCCTCAGATCACGGAGCTAGTCTGCATCATTGCTACTAACATCTTTCAACATAGTTTTCTCTAGGAACATATCATAAATAAAATGGGGAACCTATACGTGAGCAGTTGACCTACAACATAGATATGCAAATACTATTAGGACTAAGTTCGTGATAAATTTAAGTTTAATTAATCGTATTACTTAAGAACTCTGATACGTCTCCAACGTATCTATAATTTTTGATTGTTCCATGCTATTAAATTATCTCTTTTGGATGTTAATGAGCTTATTTATACACTTCTATATTATTTTTGGGACCAACCTACTAACCCAAGGCCGAGCGCAAATTGTTGTTTTTTGCCTATTTCAGTGTTTCGCAGAAAAGGAATATCAAACGAAATCCAAATGGAATGAAACCTCTGGGAGAGTTATTTTTGGAACAAACGTGATCCAGGGGACTTGGAGTGGATGTCAAGAAATCAACCAGGAGACCACGAGGCAGGGAGGCGCGCCTGCCGCCCTGGGCGCGCCCCCCACCCTCGTGGCTCCACCGACCTACTTCTTCCTCCTATATATATCCATATACCCCGAAAACATCCAGGAGCACCACGAAACCCTATTTCCACCGCCGCAACCTACTGTACCCAAGAGATCCCATCTTGGGGCCTTTTCTGGACCTTCGTCGGAGGGGGAATCGATCACGGAGGGCTTCTACATCAACACCATAGCCTCTCCGATGATGTGTGAGTAGTTTACTTCAGACCTTCGGGTCCATAGTTATTAGCTAGATGGCTTCTTCTCCCTCTTTGGATCTCAATACAATGTTCTCCTCGATCTTCTTGGAGATCTATTTGATGTAACTCTTTTTGTGGTGTGTTTCTCGAGATCTGATGAATTGTGGGTTTATGATCAAGTTTATCTATGAAAAATATTTGATTCTTCTATGAAATCTTTAATGTATGATTGGTTATTTTTGCAAGTCTCTTCGAATTATCAGTTTGGTTTGGCCTACTAGGTTGATCTTTCTTGCAATGGGAGAAGTGCTTAGCTTTGGGTTCGATCTTGCGGTGTCCTTTCCAAGTGACAGCAGGGGCAGCAAGGCACGTATTGTATTGTTGTCATCGAGGATAAAAAGATGGGGTTTATATCATATTGCTTGAGTTTATCCCTCTACATCATGTCATCTTGCCTAATGCGTTACTCTGTTCTGATGAACTTAATACTCTAGATGCATGCTGGATAGCGGTCGATGTGTGGAGTAATAGTAGTAGATGCAGAATCGTTTCGGTCTACTTGTCACGGACGTGATGCCTATATACATGATCATGCCTAGATATTCTCATAATTATGCACTTTTCTATCAATTGCTCGACAGTAATTTGTTCACCCACCGTAATACTTATGCTATCTTGAGAGAAGCCACTAGTGAAACCTATGGCCCCGGGTCTATTCTCCATTATATTAATCTCCCGTCAACTAGCTATTTCAGGCGCCGTTTATTTTGCAATCTTTACTTTCAATCTATATCATAAAAATACCAAAAATATTTATCTTATTATTATTATCTCTATCAGATCTCACTCTCGTAAGTGAACATGAAGGGATTGACAACGCCTTTATCGCGTTGGTTGCGACGTTCTTATTTTTTTTGTGCAGGTACGAGGGAGTTGCGTGTAGTCTCCTACTGGATTGATACCTTGGTTCTCAAAAACTGAGGGAAGTACTTACGCTACTTTGTTGCATCACCCTTTCCTCTTCAAGGAAAAACCAAAGCAGTGCTCAAGAGGTAGCAAACTCCCACTGAGATAGACATCCGTCTAATCATCTAAGTGATCACGTGATCCATATCAACTAAACCATGTCCGATCATCACGTGAGATGGAGTAGTTTTCAATGGTGAACATCTCTATGTTGATCATATCTACTATATGATTCACGCTCGACCTTTCGGTCTCAGTGTTCCGAGGCCATATCTGCATATGCTAGGCTCGTCAAGTTTAACCCAAGTATTCTACGTGTGCAAAACTAGCTTGCATCCGTTCTATGTGAACATAGAGCTTATCACACCCGATCATCACGTGGTGTCTCGGCACGACAAACTGTAGCAACCGTGCATACCCAGGGAGAACACTTATATCTTGAAATTTAGTGAGAGATCATCTTATAATGCTACCGCCGTACTAAGCAAAATAAGATGCATAAAGGATAAACATCACATGCAATCAAAATAAGTGATATGATATGGCCATCATCATCTTGTGCCTTTGATCTCCATCTCCAAAGCACCGTCATGATCACCATCATCACCATCTTGACACCTTGATCTCCATCGAAGATCGTTGTCGTCTCGCCAACTATTGCTTCTACAACTATCGCTACCGCTTAGTGATAAAGTAAAGCAATTACATGGCATTTGCATTTCATACAATAAAGCGACAACCATATGGATCCTTCCAGTTGTCGATAACTGTTACAAAACATGATCATCTCATACAACAATTTATATATCATCACATCTTGACCATATCACATCACAGTAAGCCCTGCAAAAACAAGTTAGACATCCTCCACTTTGTTGTTGCAAGTTTTACGTGGATGCTACGGGCTTCTAGCAAGAACCGTTCTTACCTACGCATCAAAACCACAACAATTTTTCGTCAAATGTGCTATTTTAACCTTCAACAAGGACTAGGCGTAGTCTGATACGTCTCGAACGTATCTATAATTTTTTATTGTTCCATGCTATTATATATTCTATTTTGGATGTTTAATGGGCTTATTTATACACTATTATATTATTATTGGGACTAACCTATTAAATGGAGGCCCAGCCCAAATTGCTGTTTTTTTGCCTATTTCAGTGTTTCGCAGAAAAGGAATATCAAACGGAGTCCAAACGGAATGAAACCTTCGGGAGCGTGATTTTTGGAACAAACGTGGTCTAGGGTACTTGGAGTGGACGTCAAGAAACAATCAAGGAGGCCACGAGGCAGGGGGCGCGCCTACCCCCCTGGGCACGCCCTCCACCCTTATGGGCCCCTCGTTGCTCCACCGACCTACTTCTTCCTCATATATATATTCATATACCCTGAAAACATCTAGGAGCACCATGGGGCCTTTTCCGGAGCTTCGTCGGAGGGGGCATTGATCACGGAGGGCCTCTACATCAACTCCATGGCCCCTCTGATGATGTGTGAGTAGTTTACCTCAGACCTTCGGGTCCATAGTTATTAGATAGATGGCTTCTTCTCTCTCTTTGGATCTCAATACAAAGTTCTCCTCGATTCTCTTGGAGATCTATTCGATGTAATCTTCTTTTGCGGTGTGTTTGTCGAGATCTGATGAATTGTGGGTTTATGATCAAGATTATCTATGAAAAATAATTGAATCTTCTCTGAATTCTTTTATGTATGATTGGTTATCTTTGCAAGTATCTTCGAATTATCAGTTTGGTTTGGCCTACTAGATTCATCTTTCTTGCAATGGGAGAAGTGCTTAGCTTTGGGTTCAATCTTGCGGTCCTCGATCCCAGTGACAGTAGGGGAAATGACACGTATTGTATTGTTGCCATCGAGGATAAAAATATGGGGTTTATATCATATTGCATGAGTTTATCCCTCTACATCATGTCATCTTGCTTAATGCGTTACTCTGTTCTTATGAACTTAATACTCTAGATGCATGCTGGATAGCGGTCGATGTGTGGAGTAATAGTATTAGATGCAGGCAGGAGTCGGTCTACTTGTCACGGACATGATGCCTATATACATGATCATACCTAGATATTCTCATAATTATTCGCTTTTCTATCAATTGCTCGATAGTAATTTGTTCACCCACCGTAATACTTATGTTATCTTGAGAGAAGCCACTGGTGAAACCTATGGCCCCCGGGTCTATTCTTCATCATATAAGTTTCCAATCTATTTTATTTTGCAATCTTTACATTCAATCTATATCATAAAAATACCAACAATATTTATCTTATTATTATTATCTCTATCAGATCTCACTCTTGCAACTGGCCGAGAAGGGATTGACAATCCCTTTATCGCGTTGGTTGCGAGGTTCTTATTGGTTTGTGTAGGTATGAGGTGATTCGCGCGTGGTCTCCTACTAGATTGATACCTTGGTTCTCAAAAACTGAGGGAAATACTTACGCGGCTTTGCTGCATCACCCTTTCCTCTTTAAGGGAAAACCAATGCATTCTCAAGAGGTAGCAAGAAGGATTTCTGGCGCCGTTGCCGAGAAGATCTACGCCAAGTCAAGACATACCAAGTACCCATCACAACTCTTACCCTTCGCATTACATTATTTGCCATTTGCCTCTCGTTTTCCTCTCCCCCACTTCACCCTTGCCGTTTTATTCGCCTCTTACCCTTTTTTTTTCTTGTACCATGGCCGATTCAAAAAGGGCTAAGGGTTCTCTCCTGGGTTTTACCTTGGATAGTCCCTCTGTCCTCTCTAAGCTCATAAATAATGATGCTACACTAGTAGAAAACGGAGCTTTAAAACCGGTTTGTAAGGGCCTTTAGTGCCGGTTATGGAACCGGCACTAAAGTGTGGGCACCAAAGCCCCCCCCCCTTTAGTACCGGTTCGGCACGAACCGGCGCTAAAGTGCCACCATGTGGCGTGAGCTCACGCCCTGGTATGGGGGACCTTTAGTACCGGTTGGTGTTACCAACCGGTAATAAAGGTTTTTTTTGAAAAAAAAAATTTGAAAATTTTGGAAATTTTTTTTGATTTTTTTCGATTTTAATTTTTCTGAATTATTTGATGATTTAGTCTCTAATCACCTCTCTTAACTGCTCAAGTGTGGATCACTCATTCAAAATCATCTAACTTCCCGACCGGTCACCCATCCCTCTCACTACTCCAGCCCGAGCACGCTTAACTTTCGAGTTCTATTCTCCTTCGTTTCCAAGTTTGCACTTGTTGTTTTCTTGACAATAGTAAGATGTTAATCCTATTAACCCTCAGGAGTTTAGCTTGAGCATGAAGTCACACATTTCACCGTTTGAGTTTGAAACTATTATTCTAAAAAAACAGTAATTATTTAGTAACGCTAATATTTCTTGAATAAGTTTGACCATAGTTTGACCAGATTTGACCAAAATTCAAAAAATTGAAATAATTATTTAGTAACACTAATATTCTTGAATAATTATGTAGTAACATTAATACTTCTTGAATAAGTAGTTTGACCAGATTTAACCAAATTTTTTTAAAAAAACTGAAATTTGACCATATCTTTTTTCCTTTTGGAATTTGAGGATTCTAAAAAATTCCAAATAGGCCGTAGGTAGTCTCCATCAGATGCGGATTCTCGTGCTGAATTTTTTGATATATTATACGTTTTTTCCGACATCGTATGCAAAAGTTATAGCCGTTTTACATTTTCCCTACACTTTTTGCAAAACATGTCCAAATTTAAGTTTTCAAATTTTCCTAACTAGTAGATGTAGTAATATAAATACCTCTCGAAGGATTTTATTTTTTGAAGTTTTTATCATTTTATTTTGATTTTTTCAGAACTGAAATGGCGACACACGGGGGGGGGGGGGGGGGGGGTAGAGTTTGAAAATTTCCCTATAGTGCCGGTTTGTGTCACAAACCGGTACTATAGGTCAGACCCCTTTAGTACCGGTTCATGGCACAAACCGGTACTAAAGGTGATCGTGGGGCCCCGGCCTGACGCCAGCCTGCCATCACCCCTTTAGTACCGGTTCGTGGCACGAACCGGTACTAAAGGTTCAACAAGAACCGGCATTAATGCATAGCCGTTCGAACCGGCACTAATGGTACAATTAGTGCCGGCTCAAATTCAAACCGGCACTAATGTGCTTCACGTTTGACCCTTTTTCTACTAGTGCTATGGAGAGACCTACCGGGCTTATCAATGAGAGTTTGAATAATTTCGATGAAGATGATCCCGGATTTTTTCGTTATTTACTTGATGAATCTTTGAAAGACGCTTGGGATAGGCTATTAAGAATCCGAGCTAGCTATGTGTCCCAATATCAAATTGAGGTTTACGTGAAAAGCTTTTATATTGGTTTACCCTCTTCATTCAAGCAAGTTCTAGATTCTATCTTTGAAGAAGGTTTTATTGAGGGGGATCCCATTGATACTTGTGAAAGGATGAAAACTATATTTGGGCACCCCATGAGTGAGAAGGTTGAATCTACCTCTCTTTTGTGCTTTTACCAAAATGAAACTATCAAAGAAATGAGGGCTAGCTTAGATGCCAATTTCCGTAACGTGCTTAATCTTTCTTCCACTATCAATGGCCGCGTGCTATCTCAAAATATAAAGATAAATGCTATAGAAAAGAATTTTTCTCTTTTCTTTCCTAATACCAAAGATGGCAATACCTAGATCAATCCTCGCTTTTATACTTAGCTAGGGGCGTTAAACGATAGCGCTTGTTGGGAGGCAACCCAATTTATTTTTATTCCTTGCTTTTTGTTCCTGTTTAGTAATAAATAATTTATCTTGCCTCTGTTTTGGTTGTGTGTTTTGTGTTTAATTAGTGTTTGTGCCAAGTAGAACCGTTGGGAAGACTTGGGGAAAGTCTTTTCGATCTTGCTGTAAAAAACAGAAACTTTAGTGCTCACGAGAATTGCTGCCATTTTTTTATTGGAGTGTGATATTTAGTTAATTATTTTTGCATATCATTAATAGATAAATTCCTCACGTCCAGAAATTTATTTTAGAATTTTTGGGGTTCCAGAAGTATGCGTTTGATACATATTACTACAGACTATTCTGTTTTTGACAGATTCTGTTTTTCGTGTGTTGTTTGCTTATTTCGATGAATCTATGGCTAGTAATGGAGTTTATAAACCATAGAAAAGTTGGAATACAGTAGGTTTAAAACCAATATAAATAAATAGTGAGTTCATTACAGTACCTTGAAGTGGTGTTTTGTTTTCTTTCACTAACGGAGCTCATGTGATTTTCTTGTTATGTTTTCTGTTGTGAAGTTTTCATGTTTTGGGTAAATATTTGATGGATTATGGAACAAGGAGTGGCAAGAGCCTAATCTTGGGGATGCCCAAGGAACCCCAAGGTAAATCCAAGGACACCAAAAAGCCTAAGCTTGGGGATGCCCCAGAAGGCATCCCCTCTTTTGTCTTCGTTCATCGGTAACTTTACTTGCAGCTATATTTTTATTCACCACATTATATGTGTTTTGCTTGGAGCATCTTGTATGATTTGACTCTTTGCTTTTTAGTTTACCACAATCATCCTTGATGTACACACCTTTTGAGAGAGACACACATGAATCGGAATTTATTAGAATACTCTATGTGCTTCACTTATATCTTTTGAGCTATATAGTTTTTGCTCTAGCGCTTCACTTATATCTTTTAGAGCACGGTGGTGGTTTTATTTTATAGAAATTATTGATCTCTCATGCTTCACTTCTATTATTTTGAGAGTCCTTTAGAACAACATGGTAATTTTCTTTTAGGAATAATAAAAACTTTCATATAAGTGCATTGAATACTAAGAGAAGTTTGATACTTGATAATTGTTTTGAGATATGGAGATGGTGATATTGGAGTCATGCTAGTTCAGTAGTTGTGAATTTGAGAAATAATTGTGTTGAAGTTTGTGATTCCCTTAGCATGCACGTATGGTGAACTGTTATGTGATGAAGCTGGAGCATGATTTATTTATTGATTGTCTTCCTTATGAGTGGCGGTCGGGGACGAGCGATGGTCTTTTCCTATCAATCTATCCCCCTAGGAGCATGCGCATAGTACTTTGTTTCGATAACTAATAGATTTTTCCTACAAGTATGTGATTTATTTATGACTAATGTTGAGTCCATGGATTATACGCACCCTTGCCCTTCCACATTTGCTAGCCTCTCTATTAACGCACACTTTTCGTCGGTATCATACACCCACCATATACCTTCCTCAAAACAGCCACCATACCTATCTATTATGGCATTTCCATAGCCATTCCGAGATATATTGCCATGCAACTCTCCACCATTCCGCTTGTTATGACACGCTTCATCATTTTCATATTGCCATGCATGATCATGCGGTTGACATCGTATTTGTGGCAAAGCCATCGTTCATAATTGTTTCATACATGTCACTCTTGGTTCATTGCATATCCCGGTACACCGCTGATGTCTACTACACAACCTTCTTCTTGTAGACGTTGTTGGGCCTCCAAGTGCAGAGGTTTGTAGGACAGTAGCAAATTTCCCTCAAGCGGATGACCTAAGGTTTGTCAATCCGTGGGAGGCATAGGATGAAGATGGTCTCTGTCAAGCAACCCTGCAACCAAATAACAAAGAGTCTCTTGTGTCCCCAACACACCCAATACAATGGTAAACTGTATAGGTGCACTAGTTCGGCGAAGAGATGGTGATACAAGTGCAATATGGATAGTAGATAATGGTTTTTGTAATCTGAAAATATAAAAACAGCAAGGTAAATAATGATAAAAGTGAGCACAAACGGTCTTGCAATGCGTTGAAACAAGGCCTAGGGTTCATACTTTCACTAGTGCGAGTTCCCTCAACAATAATAACATAATTAGATCATATAACTTTCCCTCAACATGCAACAAAGAGTCACTCCAAAGTCACTAATAGCGGAAAACAAACGAAGAGATTATGGTAGGGTACGAAACCACCTCAAAGTTATTCTTTCGGATCGATCTATTCAAGAGTTCGTACTAGAATAACACCTTAAGACACAAATCAACCAAAACCCTAATGTCACCTAGATACTCCAATGTCACCTCAAGTATCCGTGGGTATGATTGTACGATATGCATCACACAATCTCAGATTCATCTATTCAACCAACACAAAAGTACTTCAAAGAATGCCCCAAAGATTCTACCGGGGAGTCAAGACGAAAACGTGTGCCAACCCCTATGCATAGGTTCATGGGCGGAACTCGCAAGTTGATCACCAAAACATACATCAAGTGGATCAATATAATACCCCATTGTCACCACGGGTATCCCATGCAAGCCATACATCAAGTGTTCTCAAATCCTTAAAGACTCAATCTGATAAGATAACTTCAAAGAGAAAACTCAATCCATTACAAGAGAGTAGAGGGGGGAGAAACTGTTGGGGAACGTAGTAATTTCAAAAATTTCCTACGCACACGCAAGATCATGGTGATGCATAGCAACGAGAGGGGAGAGTGTTGTCTACGTACCCTCGTAGACCGAAGCGGAAGCGTTGATGCAACATAGAGGAAGTAGTCGTACGTCTTCCCGGTCCAACCGATCCAAGCACCATTACTCCGGCACCTCCGAGTTCTTGGCACACATTCAGCTCGATGACGCTCCCCGGGCTCCGATCTAGCAAAGCTTCAGGAAGGAGTTCCGTCAGCATGACGGCGTGGTGACGATCTTGATGTTCAACCGTCGCAGGGCTTCGCCTAAGCACCGCTACAATATGACCGAGGTGGAATATCGTGGAGGGGGCACCGCACACGGCTAAGGAACGATCACGAAGATCAACTTGTGTGTCCATGGGGTGCCCCCTGCCCCCGTATATAAAGGAGTGGAGGAGGGGAGGGCCGGCCCTCTCTATGGCGCGCCCTAGGGGAGTCCTACTCCCACCGGGAGTAGGATTCCCCCTTTTCCTAGTCCAACTAGGAGTCCTTCCAAGTATTAGGAGTAGGAGACAAGGAAAGGGAAGGGAGAAGGGAAAGAAGGAGGGGGCGCGGTCCCTCCCCCTAGTCCAATTCGGACTAGGCCTTGGAGGGCGTGCGGCCTGCCCTAGGCAGCCCCTCTCTCTTTCCCGTATGGCCCAATAAGGCCCAATACTTCTCCCGGCGAATTCCCGTAACTCTCCCGTACTCCAAAAAATACCTGAATCACTCGGAACCTTTCCGAAGTCTGAATATAGTCGTCCAATATATCAATCTTTACGTCTTGACCATTTCGAGACTCCTCGTCATGTCCCCGATCTCATCCGGGACTCCAAACTCCTTCGGTACATCAAAACTCATAAACTCATAATATAATTGTCATCGAAACCTTAAGCGTGCGGACCCTACGGTTCGAGAACAATGTAGACATGACCGAGACACGTCTCCGGTCAATAACCAATAGCAGAACCTGGATGCTCATATTGGCTCCTACATATTCTACGAAGATCTTTATCGATCAGACCGCATAACAACATACGTTGTTCCCTTTGTCATCGGTATGTTACTTGCCCGAGATTCGATCGTCGGTATCTCAATACCTAGTTCAATCTCGTTACCGGCAAGTCTCTTTACTTGTTCTGTAATACATCATCTCGCAACTAACTCATTAGTTGCAATGCTTGCAAGGCTTAAGTGATGTGCATTACCGAGAGGGCCCAGAGATACCTCTCCGACAATCGGAGTGACAAATCCTAATCTCGAAATACGCCAACCCAACATGTACCTTCGGAGACACTTGTAGAGCTCCTTTATAATCACCCAGTTACGTTGTGACGTTTGGTAGCACACAAAGTGTTCCTCTGGTAAATGGGAGTTGCATAATCTCATAGTTAGAGGAACATGTATAAGTCATGAAGAAAGCAATAGCAACATACTAAATGATCAAGTGCTAAGCTAACGGAATGGGTCATGTCAATCAGATTATTCATCTAATGATGTGATCCCGTTAATCAAATAACAACTCTTTGTCCATGGTTAGGAAACATAACCATCTTTGATTAACAAGCTAGTCAAGTAGAGGCATACTAGTGACACTCCGTTTGTCTATGTATTCACACATGTATTATGTTTCCGGTTAATACAATTCTAGCATGAATAATAAACATTTATCATGAAATAAGGAAATAAATAATAACTTTATTATTGCCTCTAGGGCATATTTCCTTCAGAAACATCATAAGATCCAACTATAATAGCAAAGCTCGCGATACATCAAGATCGTAACACCACAAGAACACGAGAGAGAGAGAGAGAGAGATCAAACACATAGCTACTAGTACATACCCTTAGCCCCGAGGGAGAACTACTCCCTCCTCATCATGGAGAGCACCGGGATGATGAAGATGGCCACCGGAGAGGGATTGCCCCCTCCGGCAGGGTGCCGGAACGGGTCTAGATTGGTTTTCGGTGGCGATGGAACTCCCGAACTATTCTGCTCCCCGAAGTTTTTAGGGTATATGGGTATATATGGGAGGAAGAAGTACGTCGGTGGACCTCCGGGCTGTCCACGAGGCAGGGGGCGCGCCTAGGGGGGTGGGCATGCCCCCACCCTCGTGGGCAGCCCGGGACTCTCCTAGTCCAACTTCGATACTCCGTGGGCTTTTTTGTCCAAAAATAAGTTCCGTGAAGTTTCAGGTCAATTGGACTCCGTTTGATTTTCCTTTTCTGCGATAATCTAAAACAAGGAAAAACAGAAAGTGGCACTGGGCTCTAGGTTAATAGGTTAGTCCCAAAAATCATATAAAATAGCATATAAATGCATATAAAACATCCAAGGTTGATAATATAATAGCATGGAACAATCAAAAATCATAGATACGTTGGAGACGTATCAACCGCCGACGGCATTCACATAGAGTCATATTTTGTTCTAAGTATTGAGTTGTAATTCTTGAGTTGTAAGTAAAAAAGAAGTGTGATGATCATCATTATTAGAGCATTGTCCCAGTGAGGAAAGGATGATGGAGACTATGATTCCCCCACAAGTTGGGATGAGACTCCGGACGAAAAAAAAGAGAAAAGAGGCCAAAAAAGAAAGAAGGCCCAAATAAAAAAATAAAAAAAATGGGAGAAAAAGAGAGAAGGGACAATGTTACTATCATTTTGTTGGGGAACGTAGTAATTTCAAAAAATTTCCTACGCACACGCAAGATCGTGGTGATGCATAGCAACGAGAGGGGGGAGTGTTGTCTACGTACCCTCGTAGACCGAAGCGGAAGCGTTGACGCAACGTAGAGGAAGTAGTCGAACGTCTTCCCGGTCCAACCGATCCAAGCACCATTACTCCGGCACCTGCGAGTTCTTGACACACGTACAGCTCGATGACGCACCCCGGGCTCCGATCCAGCAAAGCTTTCGGGGAGGAGTTTCGTTAGCACGACGGCGTGGTGACGATCTTGATGTTTAACTGTTGCAGGGCTTCGCCTAAGCACCGCTACAATATGATCGAGGTGTAATATCGTGGAGGGGGCACCGCACACGGCTAAGGAACGATCACGAAGATCAACTTGTGTGTCCTAGGGTGCCCCCTGCCCCCGTATATAAAGGAGCCAAGGGGGGTGCGGCCGGCCCTAGTAGGAGGCGCGCAGGAGGAGTCCTACTCCTACCGGGAGTAGGACTCCCCTCCCTTTCCTTGTCCAAGTAGGAGAGGGGGAAGGAAGGGAGAGAGGAGAGGAAGGAAAGGGGGGGCGCCGCCCCTCCCTCCTTGTCCAATTCGGACTAGGGGAGAGGGGGCGCGCGGCCTGCCCTGGCTGCCTTTCCTCTTCTCCACTTTAGGCCCATGAGGCCCATTAACCCCCCCCCCCCCCCCCCCCGGGGGGGGGGGGGGGTTCCGGTAACCCCCCGGTTCTCCGGTTTTATCCGAAACTTCTCCGGAACACTTCTGGTGTCCGAATATAGCCGTCCAATATATCAATCTTTATGTCTCGACCATTTCGAGACTCCTCATCATGTCCGTGGTCACATGCGGGACTCCGAACAACCTTCGGTACATCAAAATACATAAACTCATAATGAAACTGTCATCGTAACTTTAAGCGTGCGGACCCTACGGTTCGAGAACAATGTAGACATGACCGAGACACGTCTCCGGTCAATAACCAACAGCGGGACCTGGATGCCCATATTGGCTCCTACATATTCTACGAAGATCTTTATCGGTCAGACCGCATAACAACATACGTTGTTCCCTTTGTCATCGGTATGTTACTTGCCCGAGATTTGATCGTCGGTATCCAATACCTAGTTCAATCTCGTTACCGGCAAGTCTCTTTACTTGTTCCGTAATACATCATCCCGCAACTAACTCATTAGTTGCAATGCTTGCAAGGCTTAAGTGATGTGCATTACCGAGAGGGCCCAGAGATACCTCTCCGACGATCGGAGTGACAAATCCTAATCTCGAAATACGTCAACCCAACATGTACCTTTGGAGACACCTGTAGAGCACCTTTATAATCACCCAGTTGCGTTGTGATGTTTGGTAGCACACAAAGTGTTCCTTCGGCACACGGGAGTTACATAATCTCATAGTCATAGGAACATGTATAAGTCATGAAGAAAGAAAATAGCAACATACTAAACGATCGGGTGCTAAGCTAGTGGAATGGGTCATGTCAATTAGATCATTCAACTAATGATGTGATCCCGTTAATCAAATGACAACTCTTTGTCCATGGTTAGGAAACATAACCATCTTTGATTAACGAGCTAGTCAAGTAGAGGCATACTAGTGACACCTTGTTTGTCTGTGTATTCACACATGTATTATGTTTCCGGTTAATACAATTCTAGCATGAATAATAAACATTTATCATGATATAAGGAAATAAATAATATCTTTATTATTGCCTCTAGGGCATATTTCCTTCAGTCTCCCACTTGCACTAGAGTCAGTAATCTAGATTACACAGTAATGATTCTAACACCCATGGAGCCTTGGTGCTGATCATGTTTTGCTCGTGGAAGAGGCTTAGTCAACGGGTCTGCCAAATTCAGATCCGTATGTATCTTGCAAATCTCTATGTCTCCCACCTGGACTAGATCCCGGATGGAATTGAAGCGTCTCTTGATGTGCTTGGTTCTTTTGTGAAATCTGGATTCCTTTGCCAAGGCAATTGCACCAGTATTGTCACAAAAGATTTCCATTGGACCCGATGCACTAGGTATGACACCTAGATCGGATATGAACTCCTTCATCCAGACTCCTTCGTTTGCTGCTTCCGAAGCAGCTATGTACTCTGCTTCACATGTAGATCCCGCCACGACGCTTTTTTTAAAACTACACCAACTGACAGCTCCACCGTTTAATGTAAACACGTATCCGGTTTTCGATTTAGAATCGTCCGGATCCGTGTCAAAGCTTGCATCAACGTAACCGTTTACGATGAGCTCTTTGTCACCTCCATATACGAGAAACATATCCTTAGTCCTTTTCAGGTATTTCAGGATGTTCTTGACCGATGTCCAGTGATCCACTCCTGGATTACTTTGGTACCTCCCTGCTAAACTTATAGCAAGGCACACATCAGGTCTGGTACACAGCATTGCATACATGATAGAGCCTATGGCTGAAGCATAGGGAACATCTTTCATTTTCTCTCTATCTTCTGCAGTGGTCGGGCATTGAGTCTGACTCAACTTCACACCTTGTAACACACGCAAGAACCCTTTTCTTTGCTTGATCCATTTTGAACTTCTTCAAAATCTTGTCAAGGTATGTGCTTTGTGAAAGTCTAATTAAGCGTCTTGATCTATCTCTATAGATCTTTATTCCTAATATCTAAGCAGCTTCACCGAGGTCTTTCATTGAAAAACTCTTATTCAAGTATCCCTTTATGCTATCCAGAAATTCTATATCATTTCCAATCAGTAATATGTCATCCACATATAATATCAGAAATGCTACAGAGCTCCCACTCACTTTCTTGTAAATACAGGCTTCTCCGAAAGTCTGTATAAAACCAAATGCTTTGATCACACTATCAAAGCGTTTATTCCAACTCCGAGAGGCTTGCACCAGTCCATAAATGGATCACTGGAGCTTGCACACTTTGTTAGCTCCCTTTGGATCGACAAAACCTTCTGGTTGCATCATATACAACTCTTCTTCCAGAAATCCATTCAGGAATGCAGTTTTGACATCCATCTGCCAAATTTCATAATCATAAAATGCGGCAATTGCTAACATGATTCGGACAGACTTAAGCAACGCTACGGGTGAGAAGGTCTCATCGTAGTCAACCCCTTGAACTTGTTGAAAACCTTTTGCGACAAGTCAAGCTTTGAAGACAGTAATATTACCGTCAGCGTCAGTCTTCTTCTTGAAGATCCATTTATTCTCAATTGCTTGCCGATCATCGGGCAAGTCAACCAAAGTCCATACTTTGTTTTCATACATGGATCCCATCTCAGATTTCATGGCTTCAAGCCATTTCGCGGAATCTGGGCTCACCATCGCTTCTTCATAGTTCATAGGTTCATCATGATCTAGTAGCATGATTTCCAGAACAGGATTGCCGTACCACTCTGGTACGGATCTTACTCTGGTTGACCTACGAGGCTCAGTAGTAACTTGATCTAAAATTTCATGATCATCATCATTAAATTCCTCACCAATTGGTGTAGGTGTTGCAGAAACCGATTTCTGTGATGAACTACTTTCCAATAAGGGAGCAAGTATAGTTACCTCATCAAGTTCTACTTTCCTCCCACTCACTTCTTTTGAGAGAAACTCCTTCTCTAGAAAGGATCCATTCTTAGCAACGAATGTCTTGCCTTCGGATCTGTGATAGAAGGTGTACCCAACAGTCTCCTTTGGGTATCCTATGAAGACACATTTCTCCGCTTTGGGTTCGAGCTTATCAGGTTGAAGCTTTTTCACATAAGCATCGCAGCCCCAAACTTTAAGAAACGACAACTTCGGTTTCTTGCCAAACCATAGTTCATAAGGCGTCGTCTCAACGGATTTTGATGGTGCCCTATTTAACGTGAATGCGGCCGTCTCTAAAGCATAACCCCAAAACGATAGCGGTAAATCAGTAAGAGACATCATAGATTGCACCATATCTAGTAAAGTCCGATTACGACGTTCGGACACACCATTACGCTGTGGTGTTCCGGGTGGCGTGAGTTGCGAAACTATTCCGCATTGTTTCAAATGTACACCAAACTCGTAACTCAAATATTCTCCTCCATGATCAGATCGTAGAAACTTTATTTTCTTGTTACGATGATTTTCAACTTCACTCTGAAATTCTTTGAACTTTTCAAATGTTTCAGACTTATGTTTCATTAAGTAGATATACCCATATCTGCTTAAGTCATCTGTGAAGGTGAGAAAATAATGATATCCGCCACGAGCCTCAATATTCATTGGACCACATACATCTGTATGTATGATTTCCAACAAATCTTTTGCTCTCTCCATAGTACCGGAGAACGGTGTTTTAGTCATCTTGCCCATGAGGCACGGTTCGCAAGTACCAAATGATTCATAATCAAGTGGTTCCAAAAGTCCATCAGTATGGAGTTTCTTCATGCGCTTTACACCGATATGACCTAAACGGCAGTGCCACAAATAAGTTGCACTATCATTATCAACTCTACATCTTTTGGTTTCAACATTATGAATATGTGTATCACTACTATCGAGATTCATCAGAAATAGACCACTCTTCAAGGGTGCATGACCATCAAAGATATTACTCATATAAATAGAACAACCATTATTCTCTGATTTAAATGAATAACCGTCTCGCATCAAACAAGATCCAGATATAATGTTCATGCTCAACGCTGGCACCAAATAACAATTATTTAGGTCTAATACTAATCCCGAAGGTAGATGTAGAGGTAGTGTGCCGACCGCGATCACATCGACTTTGGAACCATTTCCCACGCGCATCGTCACCTCGTCCTTTGCCAGTGTTCGCTTAATCTGTAGTCCCTGTTTCGAGTTGCAAATATTAGCAACAGAACCAGTATCAAATACCCAGGTGCTACTACGAGCTCTAGTAAGGTACACATCAATAACATGTATATCACATATACCTTTTTTCACCTTGCCATCCTTCTTATCCGCCAAATACTTGGGGCAGTTCCGCTTCCAGTGACCGGTCTGCTTGCAGTAGAAGCACTTAGTTTCAGGCTTAGGTCCAGACTTGGGTTTCTTCTCTTGAGCAGCAACTTGCTTGCTGTTCTTCTTGAAGTTCCCCTTCTTCTTCCCTTTGCCCTTTTTCTTGAAACTAGTGGTCTTGTTGACCATCAACACTTGATGCTCCTTTTTGATTACTACCTCCGCAGCTTTCAACATTATGAAGAGCTCAGGAATAGTCTTATTCATCCCTTGGATATTATAGTTCATCACGAAGCTCTTGTAGCTTGGTGGCAGTGATTGGAGAATTCTGTCAATGACGCAATCATCTAGAAGATTGACTCCCATCTGAATCAAGTGATTATTATACCCAGACATTTTGAGTATATGCTCATTGACAGAACTGTTCTCCTCCATCTTGCAGCTATAGAACTTATTGGAGACTTCATATCTCTCAATCCGGGCATTTGCTTGAAATATTAACTTCAACTCCTGGAACATCTCATATGCTCCATGACGTTCAAAACGTCGTTGAAGTCCCGATTCTAAGCCGTAAAGCATGGCACACTGAACTATCGAGTAGTCATCAGCTTTGCTCTGCCAGACGTTCATAACATCTGGTGTTGCTCCAGCAGCAGGCCTGGCACCCAGTGGTGCTTCCAGGACGTAATTCTTCTGTGAAGCAATGAGGATAATCCTCAAGTTACGGACCCAGTCCGTGTAATTGCTACCATCATCTTTCAACTTTGCTTTCTCAAGGAACGCATTAAAATTCAACAGAACAACAGCACGGGCCATCTATCTACAATCAAACATACATAAGCAAGATACTATCAGGTACTAAGTTCATGATAAATTTAAGTTCAATTAATCATATTACTTAAGAACTCCCACTTAGATAGACATCCCTCTAATCCTCTAAGTGATCACGTGATCCAAATCAACTAAACCATAACCGATCATCACGTGAAATGGATTAGTTTTCAATGGTGAACATCATTATGTTGATCATATCTACTATATGATTCACGCTCAACCTTTTGGTCTCCGTGTTCCGAGGCCATATCTGCATATGCTAGGCTCGTCAAGTTTAACCTGAGTATTCTGCGTGTGCAAAACTGGCTTGCACCCGTTGTAGATGGACGTAGAGCTTATCACACCCGATCATCACGTGGTGTCTGGGCACGACGAACTTTGGCAACGGTGCATACTCAGGGAGAACACTTCTTGATAATTTAGTGAGAGATCATCTTATAATGCTACCGTCAATCAAAGCAAGATAAGATGCATAAAAGATAAACATCACATGCAATCAATATAAGTGATATGATATGGCCATCATCATCTTGTGCTTGTGATCTCCATCTCCGAAGCACTGTCATGATCACCATCGTCACTGGCGCGACACCTTGATCTCCATCGTAGCATCGTTGTCGTCTCGCCAATCTTATGCTTCTACGACTATCGCTACCGCTTAGTGATAAAGTAAAGCATTACAGGGCGATTGCATTGCATACAATAAAGCGACAACCATATGGCTCCTGCCAGTTGCCGATAACTCAGTTACAAAACATGATCATCTCATACAATAAAATTTAGCATCATGTCTTGACCATATCACATCACAACATGCCCTGCAAAAACAAGTTAGACGTCCTCTACTTTGTTTGTTGCAAGTTTTACGTGGCTGCTACGGGCTTAAGTAAGAACCAATCTTACCTACGCATCAAAACCACAACGATAGTTTGTCAAGTTGATGCCGTTTTAACCTTCGCAAGGACCGGGCGTAGCCACACTTGGTTCAACTAAAGTTGGAGAAACTGACACCCGCCAGCCACCTATGTGCAAAGCACGACGGTAGAACCAGTCTCGCGTAAGCGTACGCGTAATGTCGGTCCGGGCTGCTTCATCCAACAATACCGCCGAACCAAAGTATGACATGCTCGTAGGTAGTATGACTTAAATCGCCCACAACTCAATTGTGTTCTACTCGTGCATATAACATCAAACCATAAAACCTAGGCTCGGATGCCACTGTTGGGGAAAGTAGTAATTTCAAAAAAATTCCTACGCACATGCAAGATCATGGTGATGCATAGCAACGATAGGGGAGAGTGTTGTCTACGTACCCTCGTAGACCGAAGCGGAAGCGTTGACGCAACGTAGAGGAAGTAGTCGTACGTCTTCCCGGTCCAACCGATCCAAGCACCGTTACTCCGGCACCTCCGAGTTCTTGACACACGTACAGCTCGATGACGCACCCCGGGCTCCGATCCAGCAATGCTTTCGGGGAGGAGTTTCGTCAACACGACGGCATGGTGACGATCTTGATGTTTAACCGTCGCAGGGCTTCGCCTAAGCACCGCTACAATATGATCGAGGTGTAATATCGTGGAGGGGGGCACCGCACACGGCTAAGGAATGATCACGAAGATCAACTTGTGTGTCCTAGGGTGCCCCCTGCCCCCGTATATAAAGGAGCCAAGGGGGGTGCAGCTGGCCCTAGTAGGAGGCGCGCAGGAGGAGTCCTACTCCTACCGGGAGTAGGACTCCCCTCCCTTTCCTTGTCCAACTAGAAGAGGGGGAAGGAAGGGAGAGAGGAGAGGAAGAAAAGGGGGGCGCCACCCCTACCTCCTTGTCCAATTCGGACTAGGGGGAGAGGGGGCGCGCGGCCTGCCCTGGCTGCCTTTCCTCTTCTCCACTTTAGGCCCATGAGGCCCATTAACCCCCCGGGGGGTTCCGGTAACCCCCCGGTTCTCCGGTTTTATCCGAAACTTCTCCGGAACACTTCCGGTGTCCGAATATAGCCGTCCAATATATCAATCTTTATGTCTCGACCATTTCGAGACTCCTCGTCATGTCCATGATCACATCCGGGACTCCGAACAACCTTTGGTACATCAAAATACATAAACTCATAATGAAACTATCATCGTAACTTTAAGCGTGCGGACCCTACGGTTCGAGAACAATGTAGACATGACTGAGACACGTCTCCGGTCAATAACCAACAGCGGGACCTGGATGCCCATATTGGCTCCTACATATTCTACGAAGATCTTTATCGGTCAGACCGCATAACAACATACGTTGTTCCCTTTGTCATCGGTATGTTACTTGCCCGAGATTCGATCGTCAGTATCCAATACCTAGTTCAATCTCGTTACCGGCAAGTCTCTTTACTCGTTCCGTAATACATCATCCCGCAACTAACTCATTAGTTGCAATGCTTGCAAGGCTTAAGTGATGTGCATTACCGAGAGGGCCCAGAGATACCTCTCCGACGATCGGAGTGACAAATCCTAATCTCGAAATACGTCAACACAACATGTACCTTTGGAGACACCTGTAGAGCACCTTTATAATCACCCAGTTACGTTGTGACGTTTGATAGCACACAAAGTGTTCCTCCGGCACACGGGAGTTACATAATCTCATAGTCATACGAACATGTATAAGTCATGAAGAAAGCAAATAGCAACATACTAAACGATCGGGTGCTAAGCTAGTGGAATGGGTCATGTCAATCAGATCATTCAACTAATGATGTGATCCCGTTAACCAAATGACAACTCTTTGTCCATGGTTAGGAAACATAACCATCTTTGATTAACGAGCTAGTCAAGTAGAGGCATACTAGTGACACTTTGTTTGTCTATGTATTCACACATGTATTATGTTTCCGGTTAATACAATTCTAGCATGAATAATAAACATTTATCATGATATAAGGAAATAAATAATATCTTTATTATTGCCTCTAGGGCATATTTCCTTCACATTTTTCCACACTTGTGCTTCAAAGTAGCACCATGATCTTCATGATGTTGGTGATCGTAGCAGAAATTTAAAATTTTCTATGCATCACCAAGATCAATATATGGAGTCATCTAGCAACGAGAGAGAGGGAGTGCATCTTCATACCCTTGAAGATTGCTAAGCGGAAGCGTTCAAGAGAACGGGGTTGATGGAGTCGTACTCATCGTGATTCAAATCACCGATGATCCTAACGCCGAACGGACGGCACCTCCGCGTTCAACACACGTACGGAGCGGAGACGTCTCCTCCTTCTTGATCCAGCAAGGGGGAGGATAACTTGATGGAGATCCAGCAGCACGACGGCGTGGTGGTGGAAGTAGCGGGATACCGACAGGGCTTCGCCAACCGCAAGCGGGGAGGAAGAGGTGTCACGGGAGGGAAGGAGGCGCCAGGGCTTAGGGTGCTGTGCCCTCCCTCCCCTCCACTATATATAGGGGCCCGGGGGTGCCGACCCCTAGAGATCCCATCTAATGGGAGGGGTGGCGGCCTAGGGGTGGCTTGGCCCCCAAGCCAAGTGGAGGCGCCCCCACCCCTTTAGGGTTTCCAACCCTAGGCGCAAGGGAGGCCCAAGGGGGGCACACCAGCCCACCAGGGGCTGGTTCCCACGTCACTTCAGCCCGTGGGGCCCTCCGAGACAGGTGGCCCCACCCGGTGGACCCCTGGGACCCTTCCTGTGGTCCCGGTATAATACCGGTGACCCCGAAACTCTCCCGGTGGCTGAAACTGGACTTCCTATATATATATATATATATATATATATATATATATATATATATCTTTACCTCCGGACTATTCCGGAACTCCTCATGACGTCCGGGATCTCATCCTGGACTCCGAACACCTTTCGGTTAACCACATACTAATATCTCTACGACTCTAGCGTTACCGAAACTTAAGTGTGTAGACCCTACAGGTTCGGGAGCCACGTAGACATGACAGAGACAACTCTCCGGCCAATAACCAACAGCGGGATCTGGATACCCATGTTGGCTCCCACATGGTCCATGATGATCTCATCGGATGAACCACGATGTCGAGGATTCAATCAATCTCGTATACAATTCCCTTTGTCTACCGGTATAGTACTTGCCCGAGATTCATTCGTCGGTATCCCAATATATTGTTCAATCTCGTTACCGGCAAGTCTCTTTACTCGTTCCGTAACACATCATCCCATGATCAACTCCTTGGTCACATTGTGCATATTATGATGATGTCCTACCGAGTGGGCCCAGAGATACCTCTCCGTTACAAGGAGTGACAAATCCCAGTCTCGATTCGTGTCAACCCAACAGACACTTTCGGAGATACCCTTAGTGCACCTTTATAGCCACCCAGTTACGTTGTGACGTTTGGTACACCCAAAGCATTCCTACAGTATCCGGGAGTTGCACAATCTCATGGTCTAAGGAAATAATACTTGACATTAGAAAAGCTTTAGCATACGAACTACACGATCTTGTGCTAGCTTAGGATTGGGTCTTGTCCATCACATCATTCTCCTAATGATGTGATCCCGTTATCAATGACATCCAATGTCCATGGTCAGAAACCATGACCATCTATTGATCAACGAGCTAGTCAACTAGAGGCTTACTAGGGACATGTTGTGGTCTATGAATTCACACATGTATTACGGTTTCCGGTTAATACAATTATAGCATGAACAATAGACAATTATCATGAACAAGGAAATACAATAATAACCATTTTATTATTGCCTCTAGGGCATATTTCCAGCAGTCTCCCACTTGCACTAGAGTCAATAATCTAGTTCACATCACTATGTGATTGCAATGAATCCAACACCCATGGGGTTTGTTCATATCTTGCTTGTAAGAGAGGTTTATTAGTCAATGGGTCTGAACCTTTCAGATCCATGTGTTCTTTACAAATCTCTATGGCATCTT